>CM065589.1:174921988-176404488 GCA_033119425.1 Bufotes viridis
CACAAACTAAAATAGGACATCCAGGTCCGGTGATAGATCCGGGAGGACGACAGCTTCCTAGCCCGAATCATGATCTGGACAACAGCATCCGAGAAATCCCGAGCCCTTAGTACGGCGGCTTCAACAGCCATGCCGTTAAATGTAGCAACCCTAAATTCGGGTGTAAGATCGAACCCTGCGACAGGAGGTCCTCCCAAAGGGGAAGATGCCAGGGTACGTCGGCGAGGAGAGAAACTAGGGATGCGTACCATACTCTGCGTGGCCACGAGAATAACGGACAGACCTTCGGACCCAATTTTCCGGAGAAGACGAGGAATGAGTGGAAGAGGAGGGAACACATAAGGAAACGTAAACTTCATCCACGGGATCACAAGGGCGTCCAACACCAGAGGATCCTTGTTCCTCTCGACAAAGTTTTCTACCTTGCGGTTGAAGAGGGAGGCCATGAGATCCACATCGGCCGACTCCATCGCTTGCAGATCGCGAGAAAAAACTGTGGATGCAGAGCCCATTCGACGGGATCGAGTCTCTCTCGACTGAGATAGTCGGCGATCCACTTGTCGACGCCGGGGATATGAACAGCCGACAGGGCTGGAACATGGCTCTCCGCCAATGAGCGCTGCTTCCGACATGGCTGCGGGGCTCCAGGTGCCTCCCTGGTGATTTAGATATGCGACTGCTGTCGAGTTGTCAGATTGAACCGGAACTGGACACCCCCGGAGACGGTCCGTCCAATGAACCAAAGAGAGGCGCAATTCTAGAATATTCGATGTCAGCATCAGAGACATCAACCACCACCGAAGGTCTCGGCGCATCGTGGCAGGGAGATGGATGAGTCGATCCAGGGATGCTGGGGAACTGCTTTGCCGGGCCGGGTCTTGCACACTGCGATGCCCATTGTGGGCACGGCATCAATTAAACTAGTGCACATGCCCCGCTGCGGTGAAGCAGGCGTGTGATCTCGGCCGGACCTAGGGATGACACAAGGGAATAGCAGTGCGGGCAAAGGAAGAGGCTGGGGAGGAGTAATGCTGAAAGAAGGCAGAGCAGCCTGGGCTCCTACACACTGAACGCCACCGCTGGGCACTTGCAAGTGCTCATTTGCATAAAAAATAAATGTTGTTTTTCCTGATTATGGATAAGGTACCATTACATTCACGTATAGTTGTGCTACAGAGCCATGTAAGCGCTGTATATGGTCATATAGTGGTGATAGACTCCCTTTAAGGGCTGCTTTACATGAGCGGATGTAGTGCGTGACATCTGCCGCGTGAATGAGAGCCAAGACCCGCTGCGGACAGCAGAAGCACGGAGCATTACCATGATTGATAATGCTCGGTGCCTCTCCGTGACCTTTTTCCTACAAAATCACAGTGACAACTTTATCTCACTGCGATTTTGCAGTAAAAAGGTCAGAGAGGCACGGAGCATTATTAGTCATGTTAATGCTCCGTGCTTCTGCTGTCCGCAGCGGTTCTTGGCTCTCATTCACGCAGCGGATGTCACGCAACGGCATCCGCTCGTGTGAAACAGCCCTAAGGGTACAGCTACACTGCGACATTGTTTGTAATGATAGTCTATGGTGTAGCACTGCGCATAAAAACCTAACTTGGATGGTGTTTTTTTTTTTTACAACTGTCGCGTCGTGGTCGCAACATGTCACAGTGCAACACTGTAGACTCATTAGAAAAATGTCTTGCAACATATGTCATTGCGTAGCTCTAGCCTTATAGTTTTCCATAGCAAAACTAGTGCTGTCTGCAGTGCCATAAAAAAAATATAGAAACCTACATGAAACCATGACTGACCCCCATTATAAAAGTCAGAGATACTTTGATTATATATATACACACAGAGTATATCAGTAAGTTCTGCGGAGAGTAGACATTTCACAATGACTGCTGCAGTTGCCTGGAGCCGCCGCACACTGAGCATGCGCAGCAATCCGGTCCAAATCGGCTCGGGCAGGTTGCTGACTGTGCCAATGCGCTGCCTTCACCCCAGTTCACCGGAACAGGACACCTTGTGCTACCAAGGCCAGAAGTGACGACAGACTCCGCGGGCGCCGTGCGGGCTTGTCCTGTGGTTTTACCGTGTTTAAAACAACGTAAAGACGTATAAATGTGTGAGACACCGCAGGGTATAATACAACCGCAGTGAAGTAGCCGTACATAGCAGCAGGGGGTCAGCAGTGAGCATGGCGCTCGGGTCAGGAAGGAGAGGAATAGGGGCTCCTGTAAATACACGTTATTATCCCAGGGCAGGCATACATGGCGGCTACATGTAACCCATGTGCCTGGGTGAGCCTCCCGGCCGCAGTGCAGACGTTTCCGGCTCTCAGGGCCGCCCTCTGATGTCAGGAGGGGGAGGAGGAGCGGGAGCTGCTGAGAAAAACAACTCCGAACAACAGCACTGACAGAGGGGACCGAGCCTGAGACACAGCGCCGACATGATGCTCCTCCAGCTCCTGAGCCTGCTGCTGGGCTGCCAGCTGATCTGCGGGACGCCAGGTACCGTGCCATTCCCCATAGAGTGCGGGGCGCCTCGGCTCCTGCCCATTCTATATAGCCATGTATGAATGGTGACACCAGCCGCCCTGCTATATGCCAGGACGTGCCCCCCACTGGCACAAGTTCTAGCCATTGCACAGGCGCCCCATTTATTATGCGCACCCCCCTTTAACCCTCTCAACCCCGCGTGGCTATTTGGTCACATGACCTTGTTTTTCTGCAAGAATTCGAGGGTGAGGAGAGGATTGGAGGCCCCGCCCACGGGCAGGCCAGGGCCGTGATTAGCTGCTCCTGTTGCTGAGCTCATTCTATACTTCCTATTGGTGGAAAAGTTAAAAGTAGCCGAATAAACAGACTTGTTGTGACAGTGTGGCCCCGGGCAGGCGTTTCCTGCCTCAGCTTGGTTTCCTGTCACGGGTTGCTCCTGAACCAAGGTGCTAACTCTCTCGTCTACTGCCTGCAGGGCTCCTGTGACACCGTGTGCTGTCTGGGGGAGGTTGTAGTCTGCCTGTTGGGGGGCACACACTTTAACAGCCCCTACCTCTTATAAAATAGAGAACCTGACAGCATGGACTACAGGGGAACCTACCGGCGGCCTGTTATAGAGCAGATTGATGTATAGTTTTATGGGAAAAGATTCAGTAAAGCCTGTAACTTATAACTTTTACATCTCTGCTCTTTGAGTTCAGTAGCCAAGTGGGCGGTCTTATCAGTGACTGACAGCTGTGTATACACCTATAAGGGAAGGCCCAGTTAGTGATAGGGCCGCCCACATCTCTATTGAGCTCAAAGAGCAGAGATTTAAAACATAACTTACATGTTTTACTGAATCTTTTCCCGTAAAATTATAAAATCAATCTGCTCTATAACCTGCTGCCTGCAGATTTCAGTTTCCCCTTAAAGGGGTTGACCAAAATAATGAAAAACTCAGGCAGTAGCAGTGACGTCCTGTACCCACCACGCCACCGTGTAGCCAGTCACTGACCTCGGCAGTATACGCGACCTCACCGCTGGTGCCAAGAAAACGAGGACGGGAGAAAAGTGGCATGAGAGTTCTTGTTATTTCGTGACATTTACTGCAGGTGGCAGTGGATAATCCCTTTAATTAGAAATCCACAATCCAGTATTATGCCACATCCATCCTCAGATTGAGGTCAGTATATAAAGGGCAACTCCCTGTTAGGATACTGACCTGTTACTTGGATTAGGTACATACGGAGAAGATAAAGGGGCACGTTTAAATGCAAACAGAGAAGCTAGGCCGCATTCACACCTGTTGTCAGAGCCACTGCTAGGGGCCTCCATTACAATCAGTGGGGTCTGTCAGGCTCAGTTTGTTTTCATCATGTGAGTGATCCAGCACCTTCATTATCCTCATTGTTATACCCCTATAATGGAGACAGCAGAAATAAGAATGCCAGTGTATACATGGCCTAAGGGCTCATACACACGAACGTGTGCTGGCCGGGATCATGGGGCCTCTGCATGCGGGTCCTGGAACCATTCACTTGAATGGGGTCCGCAATCCACATCAGACGGTCTGCACCACAAAACAAAGTAGTGCATGCTACACCGTAGTGCTTCGGATGCATGCCTCCGCACTGCATCTCCCGGATTGCAGACCCATTCAAGTGAATGGGTCCGCATCCGTAATGCGGGCCGCAATACGGTCACGGCTGGGCCGAATAGACCAGTAGATTCTTAGCGCCTTAAAAACCGCATGGCATGAACTGCAGCGTGGCCTCCAAATTAAAAACAATGGGAGGCCGGGTCGACACAGATTCAGCACTTTTTTTAGCTCGCAAAATCCTTTGTCTGAACATACCCTTACTCTGCCGGTATTAAACTGGTCATGCACATCAGATCAGTGTCAGCTTAACCCACCGAATTCCAACATGCCCGATCAGGTCTCTGGCAGCCGCTTACTCCCCTTTCCCAATTGAAAACGCATGCATGTTCAGGCAAGCGTGAATGTATATGGGTAGAAACCGCTCCGACACGAGGTTTCCATTTCCTTATTCCCCTCAGCTCTCTAATTGATTTTCAGAAACTGCCCATCACTAAATTGGCAAATCCTTTTTTTTTTTTAATGATAAAAAGCAGTTGAACAGGTCATGTCTGACAAAATCTCAGAGGAGGATTGAAATGAGAGCAAGAAGCAAAAGAATGGGGGGGGGGGTGTATGCATAACACCCCTTTAGTGTCTGCCATTACCACTTTTTTCTTAAGTACTTAAGTATGATTACTTGTGGCATCATCAGCCTTCTGTGTCTCTAAACCACGTCTCTTCTTGCTTACAGCTCCTACCCATGAGCATAATCTTGCCGAACAATCCACAACTCCCCAGCCTTCAGACATCCCCGAGGATTCCACAACTCCCCAGCAAAACGGGTACCAGCCTCCAGAACAAGTCAATGTGGCACAGCCTGTAATCAGCATCAGCGAGAGAGTCCAAGTCACAGGCCGGGACAAGAAGGACCTGGGGACATTAGGTGAAGTAACGCAGTCTGGACAGTAGGGAGCACTAGAACGCCATAAAGAATCAGTTGTTGACCAGTTCTCTTGCCATCCATGTTGCAGGTTACGTCCTGGGAATTCTCATGGTCGTGATCATCATAGCCATTGGCAGCGGCATCGTTGTCGGATTCATGTACAAAAGGTCAGCAACCAACACATTAATCTAGAGTTTCACATCTCTGATACGTCCCAGCGCCATGTTTCTAACCATAATGTTATTTTCTTCTAGGGGCAGAGATCTAAAGAAAAAGCATGACCAGGAAATTGAGGACAGGCGGCTTCAGAGGATAAATCTTCCATTATCTGCCTTCTCAAATCCCACTTGTGACATAATAGATGAGAACACAATTGAGGTGTCCGTCAGTCACACCCCTAACGCAGTTCAGGAAGGTACTGTCCCTCTAATGGACAGCGCGGGAACCCCAGGCGCATGAAGAGCCATACATTCCCTTGTGATATTGGATGTAAACTGATGATTCTGTTCCATTTGTAGAGGATGGCAGTGTCAAATGTGTCATACATGTCATCGTGCGGTATCACTGGGCCGGTGGACTGTGGCAGGAGAATTGTATTCATAAACCGCTATGAACCACACATATCTGCCAGGCATCTGCAGATCGCCACCATACGGTTTCCTCCTTAACCCGACTGGCCACACGTTGTCATGAATTTGTGGGGGTTGTCAGTACAATTCTACTATGTCAATTTGGCTGCCTGTGGCAGCTTTTCTTTCATTTATGCATTTAAGTCTCATAGACTCCAAAGATAAGGCTATCCAGGGAGAATAAGCTACTTGCCGTCGTGAAAGCGGACGACAAATCTGCACAGATCTGAAGAACATGTGAGCTTGCACCTCACCATTCTACATTTAATGCCAAGCCCTGGCTGGTAACGCTTTCAGTACCAATTGCTTCCAGTAAAGTTACCATTGAGAGCGTGCTTATTGGTTGACATGACTATCCTCCCTATAATAAATGTGCTGCTGAGCTGTATAAAGGACAGAAATGGATGTACAAACTGTAAGAAATTTCTTTATTAACTTTTTTTTTTTTGTACATGAGTGTTTTCTTTCTATAAATAAAAAATAAAATTCAGTCCAGTCTGATAATAAATCCAGTGGAGACAGCTCACGATCACCAATGTGAAGATTCCAGTAAGGTTTATTCGCAGCTTTTAGTATATAACACACCTGCCTCTGAGGTTGATCTGTGTACTAATCCATCCTCTACGACGCGTGATAGCTGAATGACCTCATACAATTCATGTTATTAACAGAAAACGCAATAGTTGACCATAACTGTGGACGACGCCCAGTTCCCACATACTGTCTGCTCTCACACCATTCCTGGAATACACCTGCTCGGAGGACGCACATTCATCCCGATTCTTCGGCTCTTACTATACGCGGTCGCCCACGGGCTGAAAACACGTCAACCTCTGCTAGCTCATAAATACGGTAGGCACTTTGACCTGCAACTTCCAGCTCACCAGCTGTTATGAAACTACAACTCTCAGCATACCTCTGCTATATAAAATAAAATTGGAGTCCTTGTACTAGTGGTTTATATAGAAATCTACTAACCCTTTTAGCCCCAGAGGATTTTCCGTTTTTTTGCGCAACCTTTTTTTTTTTACTCCTTAAGTCTGTTATTTTTCGGTTCACATAGCTATTTGGAGGGCTTGTTTTTTGCGGGACAGGTTGTGCTTTCTAATGGCATCATTAAATATTGTAGACAATGTAGCTAGATGCTGAAAAAACGATTCCAGATGGGGTGGAGAAACACAATTCCGCCACAGTTTTATGGGTTTTGTTTTTACCGCGTTCTCTGTACTGTAAAACTGACCTGATCCCTTCATTCTCCGGGTCAGTATTATTACAATGATACCACATTTATATAGTTTTTATTGCTAGTTTTTAATACGGGAAAAAATAAGAACTTTGGAAATTTGTGTTTTTCTTCTTATCAATCATATTCTGACCCCCATAAGTCTTTTATTGTTACACATACAGAGCTAAAGTGAGGGCTCATTTTTTAGCGAGGAGATCAACAGTTTTTATTGATGCCAAATGAAATTTAGTTTAGTTTTTTTATTTCCATTACAGCATTCACCATACAGGAATAAGTGTAATTTAATAGTGCAGAAATTTTGGGATGCGGTGGTGCATGACTATTTATTTATTTTTTATTCTGAGAAAGGGTCATTAGAATTAGTTTTTTTTTTTTTACTTTTAAAAACTTTTTTTAGGTGGTTATAACAACCATTAGATTGCTTCTCCAATACATTGCAGATTTTGCTTTGTTCTTATAGAGCCTGGCCACCTGCAGGGCTCCATAGGAACTATAGCTAAAAAAAAAAAAAAGCTTTGGCTTTTATATAGACGCTACAACTTCCCCAAACTCCGTATGGGGAAGCTATTGAAGCCCCTGGGTAAAGCCGCTTCAGATGCCGTGGTCAAAACTGACCATGGCATCTGAAGTGTTAAATGTCTGCGATCGGCGTTAAAAATAGCAGAAATCCAGCTGCTATGGTGGCCGTCATCTTTAAAGACCTGACTTTTTCCGTACATCTACAGCAGTGGTTGGGAAGGGGTTAAATTTACAAGCATTAAATACAAGATCCAGTTATTAATCTGATAATGATTGTGCTGGGGTATTCACTTTAATAGCACTGAATTCTAACCCTCATTTTTCTTAGCGACGGCCCATAACCCAAAGAGCAGGTGAACAGTTGCACTTTTGACCGTTCTTTGTTCGCTGCCGACCACTGACCTGTGATTAGCCAACAGACGGGCAAAGAGCTTGTTTGTCGCTGAGCAATTCTTTAGGCAGGCGTAAAAATTTCTGCTGGTGTAACCCGGCCTGTGCTGCTGACAATAATGACACTGCATGGGGACGAACAATCGCACTGACCGCCAATCCGCCACACAGAACCAATGATTGCTCCATGCTACTGTATATCGTTGCCGGCAGAAAATCTGCAAATGTAAACGGGCCTCGAAAAACTGTGGAAGATACTCTGATCAGCTGCCAGTGAAAGGTGGAAGCAAGTCAGAAATCAAGCACAGGATAGAGAAGAGACTTATAAATTCCCATGCTGCCATACACAAGTTATAACAACAGTACACACGCATTGAGAAAAGGAAATATGCATATCTACATTGTAAAAAAATACAAACATTGAAATTCCAGTTTTCATGTAAAAATATGCAGCAGTTATACCAAGTGCTATCCAAAAAAAGTGGTTGTAATCACATTAGCTTTCAAACTGGATTAAAGGGGTTGTCCAGCTTTTACCACTTGATGGCTTGTCCTCAGGGTCACGCACCGCCAACCATTGAACTCTTCAGGTGCATCTCCTGCATGGTCTCATCATCTGTGTAGCGGACAGAGCTCATCAATGGGAGCAGTGCTGTAGTGACTTGCTCCCTCCACGGCATGGTGCGGTGTAGTTCTGGCTCCGGAGGTACACCCAAACAGCTGATTGGCAGGAGTGCATGGTGTCGGACCCTTGCTGATAAGCAAATGATGGCCAATCCAGAGGACGGGCCATCACTTAATAAAAGCTGGACAACCCCTTTGACATCCGGTTCAATAAATATGTAACAATCTTCCAGCTACTATAAATCTGATGGAGGAAGGGGAGGACCTATTCAAGTTTTTAGGTTATGGGTAACGATGTATGGGCCCTTAGAGAGGAGCTGTCGCCTCCCCTGACATGTCCATTTAGTAAATACGTGTATTCCCCATACCAGAACAATTCTGGAGTATCTTAGAGCTCTGCATTCTGCCATTCCATATAGAAATGTATGTATCACATTCACAACTTAGTATTATCACTAGTGTCTCTGCATCGTATCGTGTAGGGACACACCCTTTTGTAACTATTCCCCCTTCTCAACCATTGTCACTGTATTCATAAATTTCTAGGAGGAATAACCGAGAGACACCACAATGCAGTTATAAGAAAGGATGCTCCAGAATTATAATTGCATGGGAAATGCAAGTATTTCCTAATGTCAGGCGAGGTGACTCTCTGAATGTTAGGCACAGTAATAGCCAATAGGTGATCTACCTATCCTAACGCGTGTTGCAATTATATGTATGTATGTGCTAGTGTCTTTAAAAACCCCCTGAGATATGCTTAGTTTGAAGGCATGGTGCATATGGCCTTTTCACATAGTCATGTGGTATTAAGCCATTACAAAGTACCCATATGATCATATAGGCACTCCCTGTATTGTCCTCACTTATTCTCTATTAATCTGTGAGAAACAATGTGGTATCCTCCAATCGCATGCCATATCACAGAGATAATCTTCCCTAGAAGACATCGGGGAGAATACAGTGCCTCACAGAGGCACCATACTGTGGCACAGGTTCTGAAATGTGTGTGTAGCCACAAAGAGTCCATGCAGGTAGCAGCGCTTTGTGCATGGACCATTATGAACTTATGGCATTGGTTATGCCACACATGCCTGATCGGTAAAGGTCCCAGAGGTAGCTCATGTCCCCTGATCACCAATTCTGAGCCTCCGCACTCTTCATACAGCTAAATGCTCTCTACATTGAGGTCAATGAAAGTCACGGGAAGAGCTTCTTACTGTATGCAGAGTGCAGTGACCTGACCACAATAGGTGAGGGTCCTAAAGTGGACACCTGTTTTAGTGATAGATGCACCTCCCAGAGGGTCCGCATTTATCAGTCACATATGGATATGCCACAAACATCTAAGTTCAAGGATTTTAGAAATGTGCTTATGACCTGTCTAAAGATTTAGTTATCGGCATATACAGTAACAACCACCAGAAGAAAAGTTAGAGAATGTAAAAAAAGCACTGTTTTCATGAAGTGATCTTCTGAGATCAGTGGCTTATGCTTTCCACTGGAGAAGGCTGTTCTCGTGTCAGACCGTACTGCAACCTCAAGTTGTGCTCCATAAACTCTAGTTCAGAGGGTAAAGGGATTGCCAGCTCCCCCAAGAACAGAGATATAGCTGTAAGTGTATCATGTAGATATAGAAAGTCTGGCCTAGGGGAAAAAAAAAGAGAAGTTAGTTTTTGCTGAAAAGAAAGGCAAAGAAAGAAAAATGCTTATAGAGGGGATCCTAAAGGAAAGAAGAAATAACTGAAGACAGTAGAGGGATTTATTACCTTAGGTCAGACTCAAGTTGACAGCAGGAGGTTGCAATGGGGTAAAATCCTGAGGGACAGTCGTCTGAAACAAATTTCTCCCAGAATAGGCGGACATTCAGGCCATAGTCAATGGTGCGTGGTAGGCAATCTGGATCAGCATACACTTGCCCAATAATCTGGAAAATCAAACAGTACGTTTGACCTAGCGGTTTGTCCTCTCCATGGAAGGTCTAGCTACGTATACATACATCCATCCATCAGTCAGAAAATTTTAAGCCACTTAAAGGGGTCGTGTCCCGAAACATAGATTTGGGATCTGAAAACTTTTGTAGTTCCATGTAATTAAAAATTTTGTATAGCCAGTGAGACATTCGATAAAATCTATCCGTATAGCGCCATCTGCTGTTTGTTCTTTTCCTTATTTCTCAGTCCACCCTTTTTTATATCAATCATTGCACAACCCCTTTAACGATAACTTTACTAATTTTGCTCTGTTACTTTGCGATGGCTACCCACCAGTTACCAATTCTTTCTACCTCTAAGGCAAAGACTGTGGGTGAAAAGGCACCTGCCGCTGTGACATTTCATCCATGGTAATGTCATGTGACAGGGCATGGACACTGCATCACGAAGAGGGCCAGAAACCAAAAGGGACTGGAACGTGCCAGCGTGGTTACCTCCTGCATCGGTATTGATGGAGATCAGAGTGATCTAGCTGAGTGTGATCTAGTGAGATTTATCATATTTGGCAAGACCCGGCAGTTTGAAGACTACATTACCCAGGTCCTTCTGATCTCACTGGCAGTGATGCCTGACTTTTAGAGATGTGAGATCATGCTCTGCCTTGTTGCTCTGATGCTATCCAAGAGGACTGAATATAGAGTCAGAGCGAACATGAAGACTCCACCTATAGAAAAATGAGATTACACTTACCGGCAATCGGTTTTCTTTGAGCATATGACAGCCCCAATGGAGAGACCAGGAACCAGAAACCGCTTTAAAAGAGGGACCACCCTCTCCACCCCCAGTCCTTTTCTAAGAACTAAGACACATAAGATAGATAGATATAGATAGATATATATATATATATATATATTATATTTATTTATTTATTTTTTTTGGGGGGGGGAAGGAATTAGCCAGGTGCTGTCTTAGGCTTAAAGAAAACTGATTACCGGTAAGTGTAATCTAATTTTTCCCCCTCGCCTATCACAGCACCCATGGAGATATAAGCGAGATCGATCTTGGGTGGGATAATGGCCTGAAGTACTTTACGGCCAAAACTCAGGCCTTCGGCCAGCTGAAGTTTATTGTGCTTAGAAAAAGAATGTGGGGAACTCAAAGTGGCAGCCCTACAAATCTCCTCTATAGAAGCAGAGGCCCTCTCTGCCCAAGAAGTAGAGACTGATCATGTAGAGTGAGCCCCGAACCCAGATGGTGGAACAGCTCCTTTGGAAGAGTATGCTAAGTAAATAGCCCGCCTAATCCATCTAGCGATAGTCTGGGAAGATGCAGCGGAGCCCTTTTTATTACCCTGAAAGCAAAGCAACAGGCGGGAAGAGGACCTCCGGGGGTTCGTGACCTGCAGATATTGAATTAAACATCTCCTCACGTCTAAACAATGGAACTCCGATTCTCTCTCATTTTTTGGAGAAGCACAGATGGAGTGGACCCGGTACCACTCAAGGCCCCTGCAGCTTCAGATTCTGGAAGTTTGGGACAGGCATACTTTCTCTCTGGATCTGGAGTTTCAGCTATCATTCTCAAGAAGATCGTCGAGGACCCGGCCAAATAAGAATTCCCCCTGACACGGAATGCCACAAAGTTTAGCTTTAGAGCTAGCATCCCCGCTCCAGCTTTTCAACCAATTAGCTCTACGGGCAGAATTGGATAAAGCAGAAGACCTGGCAGATAATCTTAGGGAGTCCGCCGAGCCATCAGCCATAAAATATAGTGCATTATAAAAAGTAGGAAATGAGGTTAACAATTGCTCCCTAGGGGTACCCCCTTTAATGTGATCCTCCAACTCCTTCATCCATGCCTTAAGGGATCTAGCTACCGAAGTAGAGACAATAACTGGTTTAAAGGCCACCGCCGAGGCTTCACAATTTTTCTTTAAATAAATGTCTGCCCTTCTATCCACTGGGTCCTTTAAAGAACCCATATCCTCAAACGGAAGTGCAGCTTTTTTAGCTATTTTGTCAACCAGGGCATCTAGCTTTGGAGCTCTATCCCAAGAGGCAGTCACCTCCTCCTCAAAAGGGTATTTACACTTAACAGAGGAGGGTATAAAAAACTTCCTATCATGCTTTTTCCATTCTTTAGCAATAACAGCCTGAATATTTTTATGCACATCAAAGACTTTTCTTTTTTTAGGGTCCAGACCTTCAAACATACAGTCCTGAACAGACTGCGGCGGCTTTTGGTCATCTAAGCCCATAGTAGGTCTTACTACTTTTACTAGGGAATTAATGTTCTCTGTATGAAAAAGCGGCTTCATCATCAGAGGAGCCATTTGATGAAAGACATTCTTTCTCTTCCTCCAATCCAGAAAGCACATCACTGTTGCTAGAGGGGGTATTTGATGCAGCTGCAGAGGTACTATGGCGGCTTTTTAGCAGACTGCTAACTGACTCCTTAACCTCCTCCCGGATCATCTGCTTGATGCTGCCCATCAGAGACAGAGCTTCCTCCTCCATTAACTTGCTCACACAAGCTTGGCACAGGGGCTTTGCCCAAGCAGAGGGTAACTTCTTTTTACATATAGCACACCCCTTGTCTTTAGATCTGGAGACCCTCCTAGATTCCTTAGACACCTAGACACAGAAGATGACGCCCATGAGTAACAACAACATGCACATAGGGGGCGTCACCCCTCTTACCCCACAACGGTACCGGCGTATCATTGGTGGTTTCAGTGGCTTCTGTGAGCTGAGACTTCTCCATGTTCAGACACTGGATCTTCCTAATGGAGGAACTGCAAGCTTCTTCAGCCAGCAAGGCAGTGAGCTGGCTTGGCTTTTCTCACCCGGGCGCGCACATTGGCTCCCCCTCACTTCCGGCTTACAGCAACATCTTCCCTCCACTGTCGCACCGGAAGTACATCACTGCCCAGGCCGCGGCGTCCGTGCGCACGCCACCCCCCCTTTTTACAGGAGCAGTGCAGACAGCCAGACATGCGACACAGACGCAGAGGTCCGCAGCGAACAGGAAGGTTTCTAAATCACCCCCCTGGGCCGAGAAGGACAGGAGCAGGAGGAGGGAGAAAGAGGCCCAGACTTAGCAGCGGCTCCTAAAGGAGACTTACCCAGCTCCATCTATCCTGTCGGTATCTGAACTCCCTCCTGTCCCCTTAGGACAGGAAACAGAACTGGAGGTGGGGAGGGTGGTCCCTCTTTTAAAGCGGTTTCTGGTTCCCGTTTTCTGTCCTAAGCAGTAGGGAGCGGTCTCTCCATGGGTGCGGTCATAGGCGAGGGGGATAAAAGGATGTGGTTGTCTTCCCACTGGCAAACCACAATTTATTAGCATACAGGCATGGGCGTAGCTATAGGGGGTGCAGAGGTAGCAGTCGCTACCAGGCCAGGAGCCTGAGGGGGCCCAAAGACCCTTGTGCCACATAAGAAGACACACAAAGCACTGAGGGAAGGGGGGCCCAAGCTGAACTCTTGCACCAGGGCCCATGCGTCGCTAGCTACGCCCCTGCATATAGGGCACCAATATGAATGGGAAACACATCTAAGAAACTTGGGTCCGGAATTATACCAGGTATGCAGAATACATTCTTAAACTCATGAAGGTCCTCTTAAAGTAAACAGCACTTTGCTTAGAAAGTTCAGTCATATTTTTAGTAACTGAAATCTAATCTCGAATATACAGACTTCACCAATGTGATATTCTCACAAGCACTACAGGGTGTTGATGAGTGACCTAACAAAGGCTTAGTTATACGTTCTGCAGAACTGTGCAAAGGAAATGAAAAACAAGCCCTCATACAGCTACATTGATGGAAAAATGTGGAATGAGTCCAGTGAAATCCACATGATGGCTGCAGCCAATCACTGGCCTCAGTGGTCACACCACTGCACAGGTCATATGTACTGACGTGACGTCAGTCCCACTACACGGTAAACATAGACCAGTGATGAGCACCAAGAGGTGACGCTGGAATAGCAGGGGATCTAACATGTTAAGTGATATTTCTTTTATTATTTTAAAGCATTTACAACCATTGCCTCTTATGGTTGATCCCAGACACAACCCTTTTAACAGATAGTAGTGTATACTTTTATAATGTTACTTTCATGGTTTGTATAATGAAGATTTGTATTTATTGAACTGTATCCTTTTCTTACCTCACACAGGACAATTCCAAACGAAAACACGTCCACCTTCTCGTCATACTGTTTGCCTAGTATTAAATAATACAGAATAAGATTCACATTCTAAAGATACTATTTCCTTAGTTCTGAAGCAAATGTAAAAGAATTAGATATATTTATTAATTTATTATTAACAATAATGTAAATGTGTAAAAGGCTGGATCTCACTTCCCTTCCCTTAAAGAGGTTGTCTGGTTTACGATATTGATGAAATATCCTTAGGATAGGACCTCAGTGATGGCTAACCGGCTCTCCAGCTGTAGTGAAACTACGACTCCCAGCATGCGCCACACATTTCTATGTGTACATCTTGGGAGTCGTAGTTTTACCACAGCTGGAGCACAGGAGGCTAGCCATCACAGGGATAGGTCATCAAATATCAGATCTATGGGGGTCCGATTTCCGGCACCCCCTGGTCATCAGCTGTTTGAAGAGATTGTTAAAGTGCTCTCTTCACTGTTTACCCGCTTGCTGTTGACATTGCAGCGGTGAGCAGTTGTAATTACAGCTCTTCCATCCCATTCACTTGAATGGCACAGAAGAGCTCTAATTACACCTGCCTGTCGATGGCGAGCAAGAAAACAGTGAAGAGATCCGATATTGATGACCAATCCCGAGGATAGGTCATTAATATCGGTAACCGGACAACCCCTTTAAGTCCCATCCCCCACCTGTCCCTTGGTTGAACTTAAAGGACTTATGTCTTTTTACAACCATACTACGAACCTATGTAATACACAAAACTCTACAAATATTATACAAAATCTAATAATATGCATTTCACCTATCCTTACCATTTAACATTTCTGGTGCCATCCAATATGGGTTGCCCACCACAGTATAACGTTTCCGGCGGTCAGTCTTCCGTAGTGTCCGTTTTTTTGTGGGTGGCTTTTCTGGTGGGGGTCTGGGTTTCTCTTCCACAATAAGCCTGGACAGCCCAAAGTCTGCAACCACCACAGTGCCATCCTTCAAGAGAAGATCAAAAACCAGCTCAGGAACAAAGATTTTATACATATAGAAGCTAAAAGTACAAAAAATGTAAATGAAAAGGGAAACACAATCGGGAACTGTGCATTACCAGTTTGATGAGACAGTTGTGTGAGTTGAGGTCTCTATGGATGATGCTCATGGAGTGAAGATAAGCCTGAAAAGAAAAAAATATCAATTTCTAAGGTTTTTGTAATGGGGTATTCACATCTTATAAAGTAAATGGCATAATTGCTAGGATATGCAATCACTTTATGGTCAGTAGGGGTCTGATCATTAAGAACTGAAGGGCTGCAGCGCTAGATTACACCTGCATCTCCTTCACTTTTTTCCTTGCATGGTGGCACCGTGGCCCCTAGCTCTGCAGCTCCCTGTGGCTGGGAGTGCTGTTGTGTAGGACCTTCACCGATCATAAAGGAATAGCATATCCTTGCAATATGCCATAAATTTACAAGACAAGAATACCTTTTTAAACTCACTATATCACTACAGCAAAAGAGTTAAAACTTACCATGCCACATGCAATGTCCTTAGCAAACGAGACCTTCTGCTGCCAAGGACATGTGTCCTAAAAAAAAAAAAGAAGAAAAGCAGGATGGAGAAAAAAAAAAAAAAAGCACAAACCTTGTAAAATGATCCATTAGCTTTGAACGTACAATACTCATATCCTAATATAACCTTTATTTACTGCATGAAAAATGATCTAACTAGAAAGGTGTTCCCCTGCTCCATCTCTATGGCTCACCCCTCTTAGGAAATCCTTTAGGGTCCCACATTCTATATATTCAGTCAGCAGATTCAGCCTTCGATCCTTATAGAGAACCCCAATAAACCGCAACACATTGGGATGATCCAGGGACCGCATGACCTTTACCTGAGCGACAGAAAAGACGACATAATTGGTTGAAAGGCAGATCATCAGTAATATACAGCAGATTCATAAAAAAGATGACCTGTAAGAGACCAGCTTCTAAGCATTATTCTTCCTACCTCTGTAAGGAATGTTTTTTGTGTTTGTTCATCGAACTGTATTAACTCTTTCATAACCATCACTTTCCCAGTGGCTCTGTGTGTGACCTGTAGACACAACAAGTACACATCGTTGCATGACAGCTATATCTGCATGACGTGAAATATGCTCTAAAAGAACAACTTCTGTAAAAATTAAAAATAAACGGACCTTTATGGCTCGACCAAAGAACCCTTTTCCTAGTTCTTCACCGTGAAGAAGTTCACATGGTCGAAAGATCTGCTGAGGTCCACCTACGGCACAGCGAAGTGACTCTGACCGAGAAACACAGCGAGTGTCTTTGGGAGAACAGGATCCAGAGCAGCGAGTGTTACTGTTACTGCGCCTGAAGAAGCAGCAGAACCGAAAGAGAAAGCATTTCAGGTGAACACATCAGACCTGGATAGACAATATAAAGCCCATTGAAATGAATGAGCTGTTACATTATCTTTTTCATACTACTTTCTTTTCTAAAAACAGGAGGCTATGTCCACATTTGTACTTGGATTTTGTCCTCCAGAATGTTTTCATGACAGAAATCTGGGGGATCCCATTACAGTTAAAGAGACCCGTTGGGCATTGGCGTGTCTGGCATATGCCGGAACAGAATACTGGAATTACAAGTGCATGTGTGGACATAGCCTGAGAAATGTATAAGAAAAATGCAAGTGATCACATATCGGTGAACGAAGCAAAGAGAATGATGGTGTACAAACAGCACAGAAAAATAAGGTGCTACTATAGTGTGCAGTCTACTGCAATATCCATAGTCTATGGCGATGTGCAGTCCCGTAGGCATTTATCCACGGATTCCAACCCAATATTACTGCAGGGGAAGTGTTGGAGACACATAAAAGCAGCATACAGCATAGTCCTGCAGCTTTCATCCAAAGAGATAAGGCGTCTGTTTCACAATACATGAAAATTTCATTTCTTCACCGATTCCCACAGTAGACCACATGCTATGTTAGCACCAAAGATAATATTCAGAGACATGGTGGTTCAAAGTAGAGGGAAAAATGGACAGAACTGGACAAACAAACATTAAATAGTTGGATTAAAGGTTTCTAAACCAAACAAAGCAACAATAAAAGCTAGTAATCTGAACAGTGCCAATATACTGCAATAAGGCAATTAAAGTGAGCAAAATCTAACCGGATGGAGCCGCGCTTGGCATTACTTTCGGAGATGCTTTTTCCCTCACGTTGGTGCAATGAGGGAGATTTTGGAAGAACTCTGATCACAGGGGTGATTGGTGGGGGGTTGTGCTCTACCAGAAGCTGCAGGGTCCGGTCTGTGCAGTTAAGCAAATTATCAGCCTGGGGAAAGTGTGAAGGAAGGAGATAACAATGAGCAAATTATCTAACCCACTTTTGGTTGATATATTATTTTTAGAAGCCCCATATAAAATACATTAGCCTTCATCTTCACAACAGAACCTGGAAAACGCCTACCTCTTTCTGTGGCAGTGTACTGACAGGAGAGCCATTAATTTCCAAGATGCGATCTCCTAGGTACAGCAAGTTGCGAGCTTCAAGTGTCACCCTGTAAAAAGATTGAAACAATATATCATGTTTAAAAATAAATAAATAAATTATATATATATATATAAACAAACTTGCATAAAAAAGAATCTAAACGTACAATATCATCGAGGGAGGACAGAAATGAAAATAAAGGTACAAAACCATAACCAATAAAATGCGCTTGTACAGGTAGAAAAATACATCAGTTTTTAGAGTTGAATGAGTATTATTATTGCAAACGTCTATCATCATCATCAGCTATCATAAGTTCTTGGTAGCAAATAATAAGGCAAGACACGCGATCATCTAGGAGATACGTTAAGAGATGGCTATAGTCACCATTAGGTCATGAAACTTTTGAACATTAAAGAGGGTTTGAGGAGAGGTGCCCCACACCCGCTGGGATTTATCGAGACAATCAAGATTTTTATAACCTGTTCTTTCATATGGAAGTATGCAATTGACAAGATTTCTCCATTGTAATAAGGAGTGGTGTGATGTGGCAATTGTGGAACCGATTTACCCAGTATCTCCATTAATAACCGTAAAATGAGGAAACAAAAGGGCACAGCCTAATAAGAAGGAAAAAGTCTGCACAAGCTGCAGCCCATTTAAGGCGAGCATTATTGGGAATCCTGCCCTTAGGAAACAGGCACACTGGGATTAAATAACACTGATGGATAATAAAAAGTTGAATCATTTTATTATTTGCGGCAGGAGAGACTCCTAAGTGAGGACTTGCACCGTTACGCAGTCCTCTGAGAAGACAGAGTAGAATCTTTGTTTTCCATTTAGATTTAGCTTTACTAGGTCCATATAGCAATTTGGCAGATAGCAGGTGGGACGTTTTCAGAGCCAGACAGACACCATTGAGATCAATGGGACTGTTTTTAATGGCCGTGTAGACAGGAGTGAACCAGTCTAAGTTGTGTAGGAAAATACTCTGCTCATCCACTTCCACGCACAGAGGCAGTTGCTCCACACTTCATTGAAAAGCATCTGCTGAAGGACCTGCACTTAGCATGATGATGTCACCACAAGCACATGCTGGGAGTGCACGGGGACATCATCATGCTAAGCGCAGGTCCTTCAGCAGATGCTTTTCAATGAAGTGTGGAGCAACTGCCTGTGCGTGGAATTGGATGAGCAGAGCTCCTTCAGCAGGAGCTTTTTAATGAAGAGAGGACCGACTGCCTCTGTGTGTCCAAGTTGAATTTTTTTATTTATTTTTTGGCTAAAACAAAACATTTCATTTGGGGGCCACTATGGGGGACATTGTTACAGATGAGGGCCACTATGGAGGCCATCATTACAGATAGGGGCCACTATGGGGGGCATCATTACAGATAGGGGCCACTATGGGGGGCATCATTACAGATAGGGGCCACTATGGGGGGCATCATTACAGATAGGAGCCACTATGGGGGGCATCATTACAGATAGGGGCCACTATGGGGGGCATTATTACAGATAGGGGGCACCATTACAGATAGGCTGCACTATGGGGGGCATTATTACAGCTAGGCGGCACTATGGGGGACATTATTACAGCTAGGCGGCACTATGGGGACATTATGTGTACTGAGGGCACTGCAGGGGTTGGGATCTTTATCCAAAAAAAGCCAATGAAATTCATCCATTTTTGAAAACCGGATGCAAAACGGCTAGATGGCTAGAAAATGGATGCACAAATAGTTGAAAAATGGCAATGAAAAACTGACTGGGTGCCTATTTTATTTATTTTTTTTATGGTTGTGTGCATGTAGCCTAAACTTCAGACCTTGTGAGAGAGTCTATTGAAGATCTATCATCAGGATAGGTCATCAATATTAGATTGGCGAGAGTCCGACACCCGGCACAACAACCAATCACCTGGTTGAAGAAAAGGCCGCGATCCGTGCTCGTTGTTGACATCACAGTGGTGAGCAGGTGTAATTACAAGCCGTCCCACTCATGGCCGTTCAAGTGTATCGGAACGAGCTGCCCCATGTAAGTGTCAGACTCCCGCCAATCTGATACTGATGACCTATCCTGAGGATAGGTCTCAATATTAAAATCCCAGAAAACCCTTTTAAGTTCCATAATTGTTTTGTGAGTAGCAGTAAAGTTCCTTAAGATCCCAAAAAACAGAATCCCAAAGATCTCAAAAAATGAATAGCTGATATCCCAGTTAAATGAGAGAGGCCAGAATTACACCATAAGGTAGTTTAAGCTATATATGCAATGAAGTGAGATACCACTTTAGAATGTGACCAAACTTGTCTAGTTAATCTAACGACGGATAGGAGGTGCCTACTTCTATAGTCCCCAGGTTCTAATATAGGCCACAGAGACTGCAGCTGCAAAAAAATTAACTAAGTGATATTCAGAATTAGGAAATGGAAAGTCAGATATCCATTTTGATATAAAAAAGAAGCGGTCTTGCTACAAAATACAGAAATTAATCAGGCACGCAGCGCCTACTAACTCTCTAGGTCTTTGGAGCGTTGCAAATCTTAGTTTAGGTCTACCCGAACCCCACTGAAGTGTCGAGAACAAAGAGTAACCTGCGTAAAGAATCGTCTAGCGATCATAACATCAGGCTGAAAAAAAGACATCTGTCCATCCAGTTCAACCTTCAAGTTGATCCAGAAGAAGGAAAAAAAAAAAAAAAAAAAATGTGAGGTAGAAGCTAATCTTCCTCACTTTAGGGGGAAAAAAATCCTTCCCAACTCCATTCCATTCATTTTCAGTAAGTTATTCCTTCCAGCTACAGAAAGAGAAAGTAACTTCCGTATTGTACATTTAGCTTTGAAGTAGTGTAATGAGGGAATAACTTTTAAATTATAAGATAAGGAGCTATCCGGTGAAATAATAATCCCAAAGTATTTAAAGTGAGAGGTTACCTGTAAACCGCAAAACTTCTCTGCCTAGCCACAGTTATTCCTTTCTAAGGACATTCAGTATGTTTTTTTCTAATTAACCAGGAGGCCAGAGAAGGCCCCAAGACTATTAATAAGGGACACAGCTCTAAAAAAGTGTAGCATTCGGGTTGGCCATAAACAAGGCCATATAATTGGAATATAGCCCTATATGGTCTTCTCGAGAGCCGATCCCAATACTCAAATATGTTGAATCTCGTCTAATCCTTATTACTAAGGATTCAATTACTATAGCACGAAAGAAGAGAAAAAGGGGACAAACCCTTTCTAGTTCTTCTGTGTAGCCCAAAGGTGGAGGACAGCACACCAATCACCACCACCTGGACACATGGAGATTTATACAGAATCAAAATCCATTTCCTAAATCGGTCATCATACCCAAAGCATTATATGACCGATATAAGGTAAGGCCTTTCAACGGAGTCAAAGAGGTTGACCGCATCAAGTGAGGCCAAGACCCAACCTTGCCTTTTCCACCATCCAACCTGCAAGGCAATCTGTGTCCTACAAATGTTATCTATGGTGGATTTATTCAGAATGAACCCTCATTAATCAGAGTGAATTATATCATGGATGACTAAACACAACCTATTGGCCAGCATTTTTGTTATGATTTTATTATCTACGTTCAATTAAGTGGGCATATAGGAGCCACACTGCTCAGAGTTCTTCCTTAGTTTTAGCAAATCACTGATGGTCGTCTTGCACTTTACCTATGGCAGAGATCCCCATTCAAAAACATATATTGGCAATAGCAAAAGTGGCAAATATATCCATATATTGTATATAAACTTCTAAGGGAAGACCATCAGGGCCAGAGGATTTGCTCTTAGTCATGAAAGAAATGCTGGTCAATATCTCTATGTCTGCCTGGATGTAGTTAACCTTAGATGTGTAAAGGTCTTTTTGAAAATTGAGCAAGAATAAACTGTGCGGATGTAATGTTAGGTCTCGTGTCAATTCTAGTTTGAAGTGCCTCCCATATGAAATCTCTTTGAATTAGTAAAGACACCCCTCTAGAATACGATGAGTGAAAGGAATGAAAAGAACTCTGTAACCAGGGTTTGTGAAGGAGTCAAATCAAGGCTTCAACTCTTGAAGACACATTAAATGAGGATGGTGGTGCCTTAAAACAGAGTATCATATGTCTTTTTGTAGGTGGGTCTAGCCTCTCACATTCCAGGATGTACATAGGGATTATCTTCCCAAAATTAGCATCTGTCCTTCCATTAAAATAGATGAATCCTTAGCAGATTATACCTTTATAATGTCGTAGGGGCCTCAGAAAGACAGATCAGTACGCCATATTAGAACATGTTCAATAGAACAACAATATCCCTACAATAACTGGCAAAAAGAGAACAACCGTGGCTAGCGGTAAGCGGAAGAGTTCGCAACTCTAGAAATATATGGACGGAAACTGAACAAAGGGAGTAAAAGGTAAGAGAATACCGTAAATAGATGTATGGAAAGTAAGTAGAAAAAGAAAAAAAAAATGTGGAGAAGGAAAAGGAAGATCACCTTTACTCTGCCCCCTGCCATGGCCAAATGAGATTGCAGTGTAACTTAAACCAAAAATAAAAGGAGTTGTAGCTCCACCTTGTGGAGATGAACAGAATATGAGGGCTTTTTCCCTCCCATTCTCCAAAACAATATTAGCATAGGGAATGCCAATTGGACAATCAGTTAAAGTGGACGATCTTGACAAGAACATTGCCTGAAGTAAGAAATCAAAGCATAATACAGACAGAAAATGTACAGATATTATGGAGACAGTAACAAACAAGTATTACTGAAAGACGTTCCCAAGCCCTCATAACGCAGAATTGAATTGGCATGCAAATTGTATTGGTATAGAACTGGTGAAATTACCAATCTTGTTAAAACTTAACTTTTAATATTACTAAAGTTTAAAAATATCTAGGGCCTCATTTAATACACTCCCACACTCCCTGGATTTTGTGTGGCTGTCATGGCCCATAACAGGTAGGACTTAGCGTTAGGAGGATTTTATGTGGCTGTCATGGCCCATAGCAGGTCAGATTTAGCGTTAGTACCCACTCTAGGAGGCAACCGTGTCGGGGTGAGTGGGCTTACTACCTTTTGATCAAAATGTAAACCAATGTCTCCACTGTTTGCATACAATATCACTAATGTCCTCTTATTGCTCCCATCTTGGGCAGAGCTCTTGTTGCAGAGTGCTGTGCATTTCTGTGTTTGTATGTATAATTGCCATAACCTACGTGCACCTGCATACAGGGACGTGCTGACTGAAACCCCCCCTTGTGTTTGTTTCTCATTTAATACACTAATATCGCTAAATTTACTTAATTATTGAAAAAATAAAATAAAGAAAGCCAAAGGATAGTCATACCAAGAGGGACACAAATGCTGGGTCTCTGACCCTGTCACACCCTACAGCTACCTCCAACTGGCCTACTTTAAATATCCCTAAGGATATCCCTCTCCAGAAGGGACAGTAACTGCCCAGGTTCGCCTAACAGTGTTAATGAAGAGGAAGGGGCATAAAGTCAAATGAACACATGCGTTCCAACACATTTCCTCGGCTGGCGCCGATTCATCAGAGGTCCGATATATACAATCATCCAAATCAGTATTGATCCAATATCAACCAATCGCTTATCAAAGTTGCTTAGCTGTCCATCTGTTTCACATCGGGCTCAATCGCAGTATAAGGCATCCAGCGTACAGTAGCGCCTCGTACAAATGGCGTCCGCGTATCACAGTGTCCGGTTCAGCAACCTGCGTATGGCCACTGCCACACTGATGTCAAGCCACGCTACCAAATATATCATGTTTAAAGAGGACCTTTCATCAATTTTTAGATATGCAAATAAAATGTGTACCTGTTTGGGCGGCCCCAACTGATGGCTTGAGTGTTTTGTTTTTTTTCAAATTGGAGTCCCGTAGTTTTCCCGCCTGGTATTTTAATTAGGTTTAATCTCGCAACTGGGCGGAGACTTTGGCTTTTGCTGGGGGCGTGACTGATTCTCTGGCTTTGTGCGCTATCCAATCATAGCGGAATGCTCAAAGCCAGTGTGAAGAGCTCAGGTTCTCGCGAGATTCAAAGAAGGATATACAGTATCAGTCACTACCCTGTGCTTAATCCCACACAGCAATGAATGTATCTGTTGCCGGTGTCTCATAATTACTGGGCAGAGTACCAAAAGTGTGAAAGAACTGCACTGCAACACACAGTCATTCTCAGATGCCCTTCGAAGCCTCAGTCAATAGTGAGTGTGACATCTGAGGTGTTTCACGGAGGGTGGCATCTCCATTTGTCAACTTAGGTCTGATAGCAGTATCCCCCTTTTAGGTCATGCCTCTAATGGCGGTCATGCACATTCAATAGCTATCGGTAATTGTTAAGCTGACAGCTCTTCCTTCTGATTCCCCGATACACATACATGTTCGGCTCAGAACTTGTATGTGTATTCAGTGCTGAGTGTAAAGAAAGCCACTGTCAGACACTTTTGGCCAGGGCTGTGAGGTCGGTACGCTTCACATTTTTATCATACATTTAACATACACAAAAAAAAAAACCACGCACCTGTTAACGGATGCCTCAGACAAATGCCATACTGTGGTATCTGTCACCATAGAGTTCTATTGTATAAAAATAAATAAAGTATACGTTAACGTATACCTTTTTTTTTTTTTTTACAGTGGAACTCTATGTGACAGATGCCACAGAATGATATCTGTCTGAGGCATCTGTTAACATATACGTTTTTTTCTGCAAGTTTAATGTTTGACAAAAAAAAACCTGACGTGCACCCACCCTAAGCCAAAGTTCGGACTCGTGTTATCACATTCCAGGTCCGACTTCTGATTTTCTGTCACCACTAGAACAGCCTGCTTATCACTAGTATTATGGACAGGAGGACACAGGAGGGGTAAGAACTGATTATCTATCAGCACTAGAACACCCTGCTTATCACTGTTTATAGTATAATGGACAGGAGAGAACACAGGAGAGGAGAGAACTGATTATCTATCAGCACTAGAACACCCTGCTTATCACTGTTTATAGTATAAGGACAGAGGAGAACACAGGAGGGGTGAGAACTGATTATCTATTGGCACTAGAACACCCTGCTTATCACTGTTTATAGTATAAGGACAGAGGAGAACACAGGAGAGGAGAGAACTGATTATCTATTACCACTAGAACAGCCTGCTTATCACTGTTTATAGTATAAGGACAGAGGAGAACACAGGAGGGGTGAGAACTGATTATCTATCAGCACTAGAACACCCTGCTTATCACTGTTTATAGTATAAGGACAGGGGAGAACACAGGAGAGGTGAGAACTGATTATCTATCACCACTAGAACACCCTGCTTATCACTGTTTATAGTATAAGGACAGGGGAGAACACAGGAGGGGTAAGAACTGATTATCTATCAGCACTAGAACACCCTGCTTATCACTAGTATAATGGACAGGAGGACACAGGAGGGGTAAGAACTGATTATCTATCACCACTAGAAAACCCTGCTTATCACTAGTATAATGGGCAGGAGAACACAGGAGGGGTGAGAACTGATTATCTATCACCAATAGAACACCCTGCTTATCACTGTTTATAGTATATGGACAGGGGAGAAGAGAACTGATTATCTATCAGCACTAGAACACACTGCTTATCACTGTTTATAGTATAAGGACAGAGGAGAACACAGGAGGGGTGAGAACTGATTATCTATCAGCACTAGAACACCCTGCTTATCACTGTTTATAGTATATGGACAGGAGAACACAGGAGAGGTAGAGAACTGATTATCTATCAGCACTA
Organism: Bufotes viridis; assembly: GCA_033119425.1. Lineage (NCBI taxonomy): Eukaryota > Metazoa > Chordata > Amphibia > Anura > Bufonidae > Bufotes > Bufotes viridis. Next base: position 174,947,795 of record CM065589.1, read on the forward strand.
GAACACCCTGCTTATCACTAGTATAATGGACAGGAGGACACAGGAGAGGAGAGAACTGATTATCTATCAGCACTAGAACACCCTGCTTATCACTAGTATAATGGACAGGAGAACACAGGAGGGGTGAGAACTGATTATCTATCACCACTAGAACACCCTGCTTATCACTGTTTATAGTATAATGAACAGGAGAACACAGGAGGGGTAAGAACTGATTATCTATCAGCACTAGAACACCCTGCTAATCACTGTTTATAGTATAAGGACAGAGGAGAACACAGGAGAGGTGAGAACTGATTATCTATCAGCACTAGAACACCCTGCTTATCACTAGTATAATGGACAGGAGGACACAGGAGAGGTGAGAACTGATTATCTATCAGCACTAGAACACCCTGCTTATCACTAGTATAAGGCCTCATGCACACGACCGTTTTTTTATGCTGTCCGCAAAAAGGGGTTCCGTTGTTCAGTGATCCGTGTCCGTTTTTGCCTTCCGTTGTGCTTCCGTGTGTCTTCCGTTTTTTTAGCGGACATGACCCAAAATATTTTACCAAAAGACAGGCTGACAATGTTTCCCAAGTGCCTGCCAAGGGATCCGCAAAAAAAACGGACACGGAACACGGGTGACACACGGATGGCCATCCGCATTTTTCACGGACCCATTGACTTGAATGGGTCCGTGAACCGTTTTTCACGGACAAGAATAGGACAGGTTATATTTTTTTGACGGACTGGAATCACGGACCACGGACACGGAGGACAAACGGTGCATTTGCCGAGGTTTCCACGGACCCATTGAAAACCAATGGGTCCGCAGAAAATCACGAAAAACGGAGCAACGGACACGGAAACAATCAACGGTCGTGTGCATGAGGCCTAATGGACAGGAGGACACAGGAGAGGAGAGAACTGATTATCTATCAGCACTAGAACACCCTGCTTATCACTAGTATAATGGACAGGAGGACACAGGAGAGGAGAGAACTGATTATCTATCAGCACTAGAACACCCTGCTTATCACTGTTTATAGTATATGGACAGGAGAACACAGGAGGGGTGAGAACTGATTATCTATCAGCACTAGAACACCCTGCTTATCACTCTTTATAGTATATGGACAGGGGAGAAGAGAACTGATTATCTATCAGCACTAGAACACACTGCTTATCACTGTTTATAGTATAAGGACAGAGGAGAACACAGGAGAGGAGAGAACTGATTTTCTATCAGCACTAGAACACCTTGCTTATCACTAGTATAATGGACAGGAGGACACAGGAGAGGTGAGAACTGATTTTCTATCAGCACTAGAACACCTTGCTTATCACTAGTATAATGGACAGGAGGACACAGGAGAGGTGAGAACTGATTATCTATCAGCACTAGAACACCCTGCTTATCACTGTTTATAGTATAATGGACAGGAGGACACAGGAGAGGTGAGCACTGATTATCTATCAGCACTAGAACATCCTGCTTATCACTGTTTATAGTATAATGGACAGGAGGACACAGGAGAGGAGAGAACTGATTATCTATCACCACTAGAACACCCTGCTTATCACTAGTATAATGGACAGGAGGACACAGGAGAGGAGAGAACTGATTATCTATCAGCACTAGACCACCCTGCTTATCACTAGTATAATGGACAGGAGGACACAGGAGAGGAGAGAACTGATTATCTATTGGCACTAAAACACCCTGCTTATCACTAGTATAATGGACAGGAGGACACAGGAGAGGAGAGAACTGATTATCTATCACCACTAGAACACCTTGCTTATCACTAGTATAATGGACAGGAGAACACAGGAGGGGTGAGAACTGATTATCTATCACCACTAAAACACCCTGCTTATCACTGTTAATAGTATAATGGACAGGAGAACACAGGAGAGGAGAGAACTGATTATCTATCAGCACTAGAACACCCTGCTTATCACTGTTTATAGTATAATGGACAGGAGAACACAGGAGAGGTGAGAACTGATTATCTATCAGCACTAGAACACCCTGCTTATCACTGTTTATAGTATAATGGACAGGAGGACACAGGAGAGGTGAGAACTGATTATCTATCACCACTAGAACACCCTGCTTATCACTAGTATAATGGACAGGAGAACACAGGAGAGGAGAGAACTGATTATCTATCAGCACTAGAACACCCTGCTTATCACTGTTTATAGTATAATGAACAGGAGAACACAGGAGAGGAGAGAACTGATTATCTATCAGCACTAGAACACCCTGCTTGTCGCTGTTTATAGTATAAGGACAGGGGAGGACACAGGAGAGGAGAGAACTGATTATCTATCAGCACTAGAACACCCTGCTTATCACTGTTTATAGTATAAGAGACAGGAGGACACAGGAGAGGTGAGAACTGATTATCTATCACCACTAGAACAACCTGCTTATCACTAGTATAATGGACAGGAGGACACAGGAGAGGAGAGAACTGATTATCTATCAGCACTAGAACACCCTGCTTATCACTAGTATAATGGACAGGAGGACACAGGAGAGGAGAGAACTGATTATCTATCAGCAATAGAACACCCTGCTTATCACTAGTATAATGGACAGGAGAACACAGGAGGGGTAAGAACTGATTATCTATCACAGGGCTTGACAAATTTCTTTGGAATCTAGGAGCCAGCTAAAAAAGTTAGGAGCCAGGCGGAGCCGCGTCATAAAGCTACCAATAGATGCCCCCATAGTGCTCCCCCCCCCCCACACTTCTCTATAGAGCCCCCCAATAATGCATGCCAGTACATAGGGCCCCCAGTAGATGCCCCCATAGTGTTCCTACCCCTGTTTTCCATAGTGCCCCCATAATGTGCGAGTATATAGGGCCCCCATAATGCTTCCCTTTTCAATAGGTTATATGACACGCCAGATGCTGCCAGCGTCTAAGTGATCGCCACTTGCGGCCGCCATGACATGTGGAAACCCTTACAAGGATTACAGGGTCCGGAGGGGAGGGCAGAGGGGTCCGGAGGGGAGGGCAGAGGGGTCCGGAGGAGAGGGCAGAGGGGTCCGGAGGAGAGGGGCAGAGGGGTCCGGAGGAGAGGGCAGAGGGGTCCGGAGGGCAGGGCAGAGGGGTCCGGAGGAGCAGGGCAGAGGGGTCCGGAGGGCAGGGCAGAGGGGTCCGGAGGGCAGGGCAGAGGGGTCCGGAGGGGAGGGCAGAGGGGTCCGGAGGGGAGGGCAGAGGGGTCCGGAGGGCAGGGCAGAGGGGTCCGGAGGGCAGGGCAGAGGGGTCCGGAGGGCAGGGGCAGAGGGGTCCGGAGGGCAGGGCAGAGGGGTCCGGAGGGCAGGGCAGAGGGGTCCGGAGGGCAGGGCAGAGGGGTCCGGAGGGCAGGGCAGAGGGGTCCGGAGGGGAGGGCAGAGGGGTCCGGAGGGCAGGGCAGAGGGGTCCGGAGGGGCAGGGCAGAGGGGTCCGGAGGGCAGGGCAGAGGGGTCCGGAGGGCAGGGCAGAGGGGTCCGGAGGGCAGGGCAGAGGGGTCCGGAGGGCAGGGCAGAGGGGTCCGGAGGAGAGGGCAGAGGGGTCCGGAGGAGAGGGCAGAGGGTCCGGAGGAGAGGGCAGAGGGGTCCGGAGGAGAGGGCAGAGGGGTCCGAGGAGGAGAGGGGTCAGAGGGGTCCGGAGGAGAGGGGTGAGGGGTCCGGAGGAGAGGGCAGAGGGGTCCGTCTTGTCAATCTCTTTCCCCTTGTCATTCACTTTCTCCCCCCTTGTCATTCACTTTCTCCCCCTTGTCATTCACTCCCCCCTGTCATTCACTTTCTCCCCTCCCCTTGTCATTCACTTTCTCCCCCTTGATATTCACTTTCTCCCCCTTGTCATTCACTTTCTCCCCCTTGTCATTCACTTTCTCCCCCTTTGTCATTCACTTTCTCCCCCTTGTCATTCACTTTCTCCCCCTTTGTCATTCACTTTCTTCCCCTTGTCATTCACTTTCTCCCCTCTGTCATTCACTTTCTCCCCCTTGTCATTCACTTTCTCCCCCCTTTGTCATTCACTTTCTCCCCCTTGTCATTCACTTTCTCCCCCTTTGTCATTCACTTTCTCCCCCTTTGTCATTCACTTTCTCCCCCTTTGTCATTCACTTTCTCCCCACCCACCCCCTCCTTGTCATTCACTTTCTCCCTCTTCCTCCCTGCCTCTAGTGTAGCGTGGCCGAAGCTTTGTATGGTCCCACGGGTACAGGAGCTTTAGTTTCCTGTACTCGGAGGACTGACAGGAAGTGCACACTGTGTGCGCACTTCATGTCAGTCCGGCCGGGTACAGGAGACAGATGCTCCTGTACCGCGGACCACGGTAGGCTCGGCCACGCTGCAATGAGGAACTGACAGGAGGGAGCGCTAAGCGCTCCCTCCTGTCAGTCTCTCTTCATGCTGTGCCCGGGCGGTGCGCCTCATGGACGCGCCAGCCCGGGCAGTGCTGCAGCCGCCTGAGGCTCTATACAGAGCGCTCGGGCGGCTGCAGCATGAAGGGGGCCGGCGCTCCTAGTCCGCGCCGGACCCTGCGCCCGGGCACCTGACAGAACGGGCTGACAACTACCCAGGCGCCAGGACCAAATTCCTGGTCGCCATGGCGACCTGGCGCCTGGGATTTGTCGAGCCCTGATCTATCAGCACTAGGACACCCTGCTTATCACTAGTGTAATGGACAGGAGGACACAGGAGAGGAGAGAACTGATTATCTATCAGCACTAAACCACCCTGCTTATCACTAGTATAATGGACAGGAGAACACAGGAGGGGTGAGAACTGATTATCTATCACCACTGGAACACCTTGCTTATCACTAGTATAATGGACAGGAGAACACAGGAGAGGAGAGAACTGATTATCTATCACCACTAGAACACCCTGCTTATCACTAGTATTATGGACAGGGGAGAACACAGGAGGGGTGAGAACTGATTATCTATCAGCACTAGAACACCCTGCTTATCACTGTTTATAGTATAAGGACAGGAGAACACAGGAGAGGTGAGAACTGATTATCTATTGGCACTAGAACACCCTGCTTATCACTAGTATTATGGACAGGGGAGAACACAGGAGAGGTGAGAACTGATTATCTATCACCATTAGAACACCCTGCTTATCACTGTTTATAGTATAATGGACAGGAGGACACAGGAGAGGAGAGAACTGATTATCTATCAGCACTAGAACACCCTGCTAATCACTGTTTATAGTATAAGGACAGAGAGAACACAGGAGAGGTGAGAACTGATTATCTATCAGCACTAGAACACCCTGCTTATCACTAGTATATATGGACAGGAGAACACAGGAGAGGTGAGAACTGATTATCTATCACCACTAGAACACCCTGCTTATCACTGTTTATAGTATAATGGACAGGAGGACACAGGAGAGGAGAGAACTGATTATCTATCAGCACTAGAACACCCTGCTAATCACTGTTTATAGTATAAGGACAGAGGAGAACACAGGAGAGGTGAGAACTGATTATCTATCACCACTAGAACACCCTGCTTATCACTGTATATAGTATAAGGACAGGAGAGAACACAGGAGAGGTGAGAACTGATTATCTATCACCACTAGAACACCCTGCTTATCACTGTATATAGTATAAGGACAGGAGAGAACACAGGAGGGGTGAGAACTGATTATCTATCAGCACTAGAACACCCTGCTTATCACTGTTTATAGTATAAGGACAGGAGGACACAGGAGAGGAGAGAACTGATTATCTATCAGCACTAGAACACCCTGCTTATCACTGTTTATAGTATAAGGACAGGGGAGAACACAGGAGAGGAGAGAACTGATTATCTATCACCACTAGAACACCCTGCTTATCACTAGTATAAGGGACAAGAGAGAACACAGGAGAGGAGAGAACTGATTATCTATCAGCACTAGAACACCCTGCTTATCACTAGTATAATGGACAGGAGGACACAGGAGGGGTAAGAACTGATTATCTATCAGCACTAGGACACCCTGCTTATCACTAGTATAATGGACAGGAGGACACAGGAGGGGAGAGAACTGATTATCTATCACCACTAGAACACCCTGCTTATCACTAGTATAATGGACAGGAGAACACAGGAGGGGTGAGAACTGATTATCTATCAGCACTAGAACACCCTGCTTATCGCCGTTTATACTATATGGACAGGAGAACACAGGAGGGGTGAGAACTGATTATCTATCAGCACTAGAACACCCTGCTTATCACTGTTTATAGTATAAGGACAGAGGAGAACACAGGAGAGGAGAGAACTGATTATCTATCAGCACTAGAACACCCTGCTTATCACTAGTATAATGGACAGGAGAACACAGGAGGGGTGAGAACTGATTATCTATCAGCACTAGAACACCCTGCTTATCACTGTTTATACTATAAGGACAGGGCAGAAGACAGGAGAGGTGATAACGGATTTTCTATCACCACTAGAACACCCTGATATTACAGTGTTTCATAAACATATTGATACAACATAAAATATATTTATGATTACCATCTCTCAACTTTCCTAAATTTACATGAAAGTTAATAAATTAATTACAGCCCCTGCTTTTGGCGACGGCTTATCTCCCGGGAGAACAAAAGGATAGGGTGAATATATTCATTTTGCCCAATCCTTCTATCCTCCATCACCCAGTCAGCCGAATACGCCGTTCCAACTAACGTTTATGGGAGCCTCAAAAATTTGTGTAACACAGATGGCTAATAGTGTTTTAGAATATAAACTTTTCAAAGATGTGCGATCTAAACTCACTGTGTGACCTTCATGTCCTCCACTGACACAGAGAATCCTCTACTGCCTCCTGCATGAGGAGGTAGCCGTAAGAGGGTTAGTGTGTGAGGATGCTGTTCTTTAGCTGATTCATTGCAAAGCCCCTCAAACTGTGGCCGTAGAAGCAGCAGCTTGTGGCAAGGCCCACTAGAATGGTAAGAAATAACATGGAAGAAAATTATTACACCAATAAAATAAGTATAACAGATATATACATACACACACATCATCGTATGAAATTGCATCTCACTAATTTGGTAAAAATACAAATTAAAAAATCATTAACAAGACTTTGAAATTTACAGTAAAGCAAGCAAATCACCTAAACAGAAAATTGTAGACACTAGGGTAGAAAACACATTGGTCAAGATAGCATACATTTCATTTCTTCAGCTTTTAGTTCCATTAAGGAGAGGTCTGTGAATATTTCATTAGATGGTTCTCACCAAAACAGAGTTGTGCTCTCCACCAAGCTGAATGACTCCCCCTCCTCAATCATAGCGTGGCATCCAGAGCATGAGAAGCATTCAGGGTGAAACTTGTACTGGGAGACCACCTAAAGGACAGTGGAAGGATCACAAAGTTAATAATACAGCCAGAAGTCGATTGGAAACTTAAAGAGGCCCTGGGAAAAAACTTGAAGTGGCCACAAGTTGTAAGTGAGTCCAAACTGACAGAAGGCAGGGAAACACAAGTAGGTAGGGACTACACAAACCACAAGTAAGCAGGGACAACACACGGATCTGGTTGAGTGAGCACCGAAACCAAAATGTGGAGTTTTCCCCGCCGAGGAATAGGCCAAAAGGATAGCCTTTACTATCCATCTAGCTAGGGTTCTAGAAGACATCTCATTACCCTTGTTTTTTTCTCCAAACTGCACAAACAGTCTAGAGGATTTCCTCCACTGACTGGTGATATTCAGATATTGAGACAGGCATCTTTTAACATCTAGACCAGGGATGGCCAACCTGTGGTTCTCCAGCTGTTGTAAAACTACAATTCCCACCATGCCCTGCTGTAGGCTGATAGCTGTAGGCTGTCTGGGCATGCTGGGAGTTGTAGTTTTGCAACAGCTGGAGGGCAGCAGGTTGGCCATCCCTGATCTAAACAACGGAGCCTCCTTTACTTCTCATTCTTAGGGGACTGACACAAAGATGGAAGAACAATATCTTGGGACCTATGAAAAAGAAAGACCACTTTGGGCAAAAAAGATGGATCCGGTTTAATGAACACTCTATCCAGGTTGTTAGTATTAGGGTCCATTCACACATACGCAATTCTGTTCCGCATTTGCGGAACGGAATTGCGGACCCATTAATTTCAATGGGGACAGACGATGTCCCGGCTGGGTCCGCAATTGCAGATCCGCACTTCCCGGGTCCGCAATCGCGTTCCTGAAAAAAATAGAACATGTCCTATTCTTGTCCGCAATTGCGGACAAGAAAAGGCATTTTCTATGAGAGTGCCGGCGATGTGCGGTCCGCAAAATGTGGAACGCACATTGCCGGTTTCCGTATTTTTCCGCAAAACACACACAGACGTGTGAATGGACCCTAAGAAGGAGAAGATAAAAAGGCAGAAATCTCACCCACTCTCCTAGCTGAGGTGATGGCCACAAGAAAGGCAGTTTTAAAAGATAATGTTTTAATAGATAAATTGTGCAGCAGTTCAAAAGGGAGGCTCCATCATCCTAGACAAAACTAGATTTAGATCCCATGGGGGAACTGACGACCTGACTACAGGCTTAATTCTACTGACTGCTTTATTTGGTAAATTTAGTATTTTTTTATACCAAAAAAATGAACTTTTTCAACAAAATTTTAACAGAATGGCCTGGATAAGTAAAAGTGCTTTAAAGTTATCACCACATAAAGTGACACTGGTCAGATTTGCAAAAAATGGCCTGGTCCTTAAGGTGAAATAGGGCCGTGTCCTTAAGGGGTTAAGAAAGTCTTCCAGACACTAAAGGTAAATAGTAGAGGTTACTTCTTTCTGACAAGACAAAAAGGTAGAAATAACCTCTTTGGATAGACCCCTACGCTCTAAGATTTCCCCTTCAAATACCAGGCTGCCAGGCGAAGGTTCTTTACTTCCGGATTAAAGACAGGCCCCTGGAATAACAGATCACGCCTGTCTGGAAGAATCCATGGATCTGACAATGTTAGCTTGCTCAGCCAAGTGAACGAGGTTCTTCTCGGCCAGAAAGGAGCAATTAGAATGAGCCTTGTCTGTTCCTGCCTCAGCTTCTGCAATACCCTCGGAAGAAGACTTAGGCTACTTTCACACTTGCGTTAGGTGCGGATCCGTCTGTTTATTTGCACAGACAGGTCCGCACCTATAATGCAAACGTTTGTATCCATTCAGAACGGACCCCGTTTGCATTAGCTTTAAAGAAAAATGTCAAAGTCAAAACGGATCCGTTTGGAATTACATTAAGAGTCAATGGGGGACGGATCTGTTTTCAAATGCACCATATTGCGTCATTAAAAACTGATCCGTCCCCATTGACTTACATTGTAAGTCAAAACAGATCCGTTCGGCTCCGCATCGTAAGGCGGACACTAAAATGCTGCAAGCTGCGTTTTGGTGTCCGTCTCCAGAACGGAATAGAAGCGGAACGGAAACGAACTGATGGATTCTGAAAGGATCCTTATCTATTCAAAATGCATTGGGGCTGAACCGATCCGTTTTGGACCGTTTGTGAGAGCCCTGAAACGGATCTCACAAACGGAATCCAAAACGCCAGTGTGAAAGTACCCTTAGAGGAGGAAAGTAATGCAGAAGCTGATTCGGCCAAGGAAAGTAGAAGGCGTCTATCCCTAGTAGAGTGTCTCTCGGATTTAGGGAAAAGGAGAGACTGCACTTTTTGTTTTGTCTGTCTGCGAAAAGGTAATCCCGAGGACGACCCCAAAGTTGAACTATCTGATTGAAGACCTCTTGATTCAAACACCATTCTCCCTGATCCAAACGGTTTCTGCTTAGGTAAGTCACCACTTCCGCTTTCGCTCAAAGGCCTGGGGTATGGACATCTGTACGTCGGGCTGGGACACAGAAGTGGATGTGCTAGCTGATACAGGTACAGGGGGGAGGCATCCAGGCCTGCGTCTTGGACAGGGGATTGGCCAGCATGTAACACAGGGGAAGAGGAGGCAGTGGTGTGACCTGCAGACACTGATTGTGGACCCAGGCGTATTAGGTTGCTTTGATTCCATGTGGCGGATCATGCTGGTGGTGGTGAGGTTGCTAGTGTTCACGTCTCATTTTGGTAGGGCCCAGGTTGCAAATGACAATTCTTTTATCGTCCGCATTTTCCTCAAAAAAGCGCCAGACTGCGGAACACCTACCGGAGAACAGTTGCAGGCCCGTTCGGTGTGGCCTGGCTTTTCCCTATTGCCACCCCTGTGCCTCTTCCAGCCTGTTGTGGTGCTGCGGATCCCTCCCCCTCTGTACTGCTGTGCTCGCTCGGCTTGCCACCTTCCCAGGTTGGGTCAGTGATTTCATACAACATAGTCTGAGACCCAGAAGGATGGCCCCAGACTAGGCAGTGGAGTCTTACTCCGCACCAGGTAACCCCTATCTCTAATGCACATGCGGGGCTCCTGCAGCCTAATCTTCTAGCTCTCCGCTATAGGTCCTATCCCTAGGACAGGAAACAGGAACTGGTGCTACAGGGGCTGAGCCCCTCCTTAAGAGCTCTCCACGAAAGTTCCTGTTTCCTGTCCTGGATGGAGGCAGTCTCTCAGGGGTGCTGCCATGGGCGTAGGAGAAAATAATAACTCACTGAAACTGCCTAAAATGCTAAAGTAATAAACCTCTCAATATACTTCCCTTTAAAATGTGTCATTGTCCCTGGACAGCCTATGTTCAGGTCCTCAGAGCATCTCTTTACAGTCATGCATGGCAACGTCAACTGAGCGCTAGACACCCACAGTCACTCTGTCAACCAGGGTGAAGTCATTAAGGTATCCCGTAACTGGCAAGCCCACTGATGTGTTGTCCTAATGGATGTGTTTCTATTGATGGGAGTGAGAAAAACACGGAATGCACAAGGAAGGTATCTGTATTTTGTGAATCCGAGGAAACCCATGAAAACACAGGGGGAACATGCAAATGTTGTCCTTGGTTGGATTCGAACCAAGGATCCTAGCGCTGCAAGGCACCAGTACTAACCACTAAGCAACTGTGCACTGGTGGCTTGCAGCGCTAGGGTCCTAGATTCAAATCCAAGCAGGGATCATATCTGCATGGAGTTTGTAAAGCTGTCGCATTGCGGATTTGAAATCTGAAGCATGTCAATTTATACAGCAGATTTCACTCTTTACAATGGTGAGGGTCAAATCTGCTGGCTTTTCCGCAGCAAAAACCCCACTGTAATACGTGCACTTTTATTGCCGTTCTTCGCTGTGTAAACGCAGCCGAAACCTCCGTGGATTTTTCCTCTGGATTTTCAGTCACATGTGAACCCAGGCCTTTGGCTTTCCACATTCAGGTTTTTGGTGTTGTTTTTAAGGCCAAAGCCATGAGTGGATTCACAAAGAGGAGACATCTCATTTATGTTCAGGCCTTGGCTTTAAAAACGGCAACAAAAAATCCAAAATATGGAAACGCAGCCTTGCAAATTTTTCATAAAAAAAGAAATAATAGCAGGCTATTATTTTTTTTTAAAGTTGTGCAGGAAATAATCAGCCCCCCAAAGGGATACTGTGCTGAACATTTTCTGGTTTTGGATGGATGTAAACTGAAGACATCTTCAAGGGCATATCCCCGTGTGCAGGAGACAAATTGTGTAGCAATGGGAGCAGGGTTTACCATGGCTGGTCCTGTCAGGCGCAGCTTGCAGCTCACACACTGTTCGGGCTGTAACGTCCAGGGCTCCACAGGGGAGAGTCCAGTCGAGTCAGATTTCCTGTAACATAAAAGAAAAACATGCACTGAATAAAGACTCCCTGCCAGCTATTGTTCCGCCATTCCGTCTAAGATTTTACAGTGTGCAATTATTTGGCATGAGTTATGCACCCCGGAGAGTCTCTACTTGAAAGATATTAAAACAAATATCTTCACATCTTATGAACAAGAGGAAAGTGAAGTCAATTTTCATCTATTTACATTGATCCAAAGCAATGCAATATTCATCCACGTTCAGAAAGTAAGAGAGAACACATGCAGATCACAACAGGACCTTCCTGGCCTTAGGGTCAAGAACATTTGTGATGAAATCCTTTGTGATGTACAGGATTTCCTGTTGCTTACTCTTTGGCACATTAAAGGACAATATTTTTTTATTCCACATTAAATTATTCATGTGATGCTCCCAAGAACTCAGCGCTGGCAGACTACTGGCTTTTCAGTATCATTTAACATTAGCATTTTTCCATTAATCGGAGTCTATGCAAAACTTGAATCTTCCTCACGTTCTAGAAGCCTATAGTCACCCTGCTCTTGTGGTCATACCTAAGACAGGGATGAGGAGGGAGGAGGCTGCCGTTTGGATGCAGTGAGACGGAGAAGAAGTGACTAGACATTTGATCGCCTTTACAAGAAGTAGGCATAGGGAAGATCCCACAACATCCAGGCAAGGCTATACTACAAATTCATGGTCAGACACTCAACGGTCCTTTAAATAACTGCACGTCTACCCAAAAACTATGTTCCATATGTTCAGCCATATGACGGGCATTCCCTCAATTCATTAAATGGTATCTGTCAGCAGATTTGTACCTATGAAATTGGCTGATGCGAGTGCTATAGATAGCCCACGGCTAATGCCTGCGATTGGCGATGCCGACTGCGGACATTTAACCCTTCGACCCGGAAAGCGTGTGCTTCGCGGGCAGGAACGCCTTCCCTGGACGGAGATCGGGGAAGGCGTTCCTTGTAAGTAATGAGCCTGATCTTCTACTAGGCTCATTACTTGTATACTACAATTGAGGCCAGCAGCTGGCAGCACTGCACTGTAGAATAGTGATCTATGTAAAGGGTAATGGGGATAATTCCATTTCTCTATACAAATTGCAATGTGTTGATTGTGCTTGTTGTGGTCCACTTGGGTACCTTAAAAAAAAAAATAAAAAAATAAAAAATAAAAATTCTAATTAAACCCCTTCCCCCAAAATCAGAATACTACTACTTAAAAAGCTATGTACACCTTCGGAGGCAATTTCTGTTTACAATTGAATTTTTACTCATTTTTGGCTAAAATCATATTTTCTATTGGTCTTTATAAAAAAAATTTAGCCATTCTGTCACAAAGGGTTAACTGTTTTTCCAACAGGTGACTGGTACTTTTTACTAAGAAAAAAAGGACAATGCAACAGCACTCTGCAAACACAAATAAAGTACAATAATGCCATAATTATAGAAAACATTCTGATGCTAATGCTACGCTTATTTTTCAAATAAGAGATTCTTAGCAAATACATTTTGTACAAAATTATTTGGGCCTGTTTGCCAAACATCAAGGCGATCTCTATCAAACGTGAACCTAACACTAAATACCACCTGTAATGTGCCATAATGGCCACCATAAAATTCAGGGAGTGCATGGCACATTACAGGTGGTATTTAGTGTTAGGTTCCCGTTTGATAGAGATCACCTTAACGTTTTGCAAAGGGGTCTCCATCTTACAGGAAATCAACAGAGCTGTCTCCTGTATATCATCTTCTTAAACTCCACCATCTTTGTGCAAGTATATCTGGTGAGTGACATCTACCTTTGTTTCAGGGACAGTATGTTATGCAGAGCTGTTTAGCTAGGTATAAGTGTCACTCAGGGAGTTATTTCTGTTAGCTAGCCAGGCAATCTATGTATAGGAAGCCATTTTGTTCAGTGTTATGTTATAATACATGCTGTTCTATGCTTCTGCTGATTCATGTTATGCTTTATACTTACACAAGCCATTTGTATTCTTATAGTTTTACAAATTCACAATTCTGTTGACCAATAAATAAGTTAGACTACAGAAAACAGTCCTCTTTATTTGGAAGACAGGAATGGTTTACGCTGAATGTCAAACTGCACACTGTGTGAACGTGTATGAAGACAGAACACTGCTACTACAGCATCTCAGCTCTGTACAGAAAAAAAGATTCCTTGCACACTGGGAAACATACTCTAGAGCTCTCTTCGTTAAGACGTGGCTTCCCTGGAAGCGTTACCGTTCATTCTGAACTTACAAGCGATTGACATCTATCGTTCCCCTCCCTTCCCCTATGTCTTGTCTTCCCCCCATTAGTTCTTTCTTTGCACATGTTATTGTATTTCTTGTCATACGGCATTCGCCTCAGTCTTTATTTGAATATGAGATATATGTTCAAATGCCTTTCCAGCTGCGTCTGGTATTTATGTGCTGTAATTTGCCATATGACGATTTACATTTCTTCAATAAAAAGAAAATTGATTAAGAAAAAAAGATTCAATATTTTTTATAATGACCAACTGAAAGCAGGAATTATTTCTCCTACCGGTAATTCAGTTTCCACGAGATCACCACGACGGCCACATGAGATTGACCCCTGACCTCTGTAGGGGCAGGAAACAGAGAGCATTAAATTCCCCCCCTCCCACCACCAGCACCAGTGTGTCCAAAATTACAGAGACAAATAGGTGGTGAAACAAATAAAACATCTGGAGGATATTACTTCATAACCTCAAGTAAACAAAAAAAGGGTAGGGAAACACAGCCGTCGTGGTGATCTCGTGGAAACTGAATTACCGGTAAGACTAATTCCGGCTTTCCACATCATCACCACGACGGCCACATGAGATTTACAAAATTAAATATTAGAGGGGGGGGGGCACCTGCCTGAAGGACATTATGTCCAAAAGACAGATCAGAACTATGGGAAAGGTCTAGCCTGTAATGTCTGATGAAGGCATGTACACTCGACCACGTGGCGGCCCTACAGATTTCTTGTAGAGATATTCCCGCTTTCTCGGCCTGAGAATAAGACTCAAGACTCATGAATGTGCTTTAAGGTTTGAAGGACAGGGTAGATTCTGGAACTGATAACAGAGCGAAATGGTGTCCCTAATCCACCTAGCCAGGGATGCTTTGGAGGTTTTGTGACCTTTGTTCTTCCCTGAAAAAAGTAACAGAAGGGTCTCAGCTTTGCAAAATTCCTTGCTGACTTCCAAGTATCTTAAAACGCAGCGTCTGACATCTAGAGCAGTGTTTCCCAACCAGCGTGCCTCCAGCTGTTGCAAAACTACATCTCCCAGCATGCCCGGACAGCCTTTGGCTGTGCGGGCATGCTGGGAGTTGTAGTTTTGCAACAGCTGGAGGCACACTGGTTGGGAAACACCGATCTAGAGGATGATAGCCAGATTCCTCATTAGAGGAAGAGGGTAAATAAAAAGAATGCAGGACTATCTCCTGATTGCGGTGAAAATCAGACACTATCTCCGGAAGGAAGCCCGGGTCTAATCTTAGGATAATCCTATCGTCGAGGATCCGGAGGTAAGGTTCACGGATGGATAACGCCTGTATTTCTCCTAGACGTCTGGCCGAGGTGATGGCTATAAGGAAAGCAGTCTTAAGGGTTAGATGTTTAAGAGAGCATTCAGTAATGGGTTCAAACGGAGAAAGAGTCAGTCCAGTTAGAACTGTACTTAGATCCCAACTAGGTATACGAGACTTTAATGAAGGTCGAAGGCGAGTAGCTGCCTTAATAAACCTACGAATCCACCGATGGCTCGCTAAATCTTGGTTGAAAAAACATGAGAGTGCAGAAATCTGTACCTTAAGGGTGGAAGGTCGTAGGCCTAGCTCGAGACCTTCCTGTAGAAAATCTAGAATATTTTTGATATTTGGAGTTCCTGGTGAAGAGATAGTTTTTTTTGACCAGGAGCAATACCTTTTCCAAATCTTCAGGTAAATAGAGTAGGTGACCTTTTTCCTACTGGCTTTCAGTGTAGATATTACATGGTCAGACAGACCTCGAGATTTTAGAATGTGGGTCTCAGGATCCAGGCAGTCAGTTTTAAAAAGGCTGGATTCGGATGAAATATTGGTCCCTGGTGTAGAAGGTCCTTGGACAATGGAAGAGGCCAGGGATCCTCCAACGAAAGGTTCTTCAGGGCTGCGAACCAGCTTCTTTTTGGCCAGAAGGGAGCAATCAGGATTAGGGTTGTTCTTTCCTGACTGACTTTCTGAATTACTCTGGGAAGTAGAGGTAGGGGTGGAAAAGCGTAGCATAGATTCCAGTTCCACTGGACTGAGAAGGTGTCCAGGGATTGTCCCGAGGATCTAGGGAGCAAAATATTGGGAGTTTTGCATTCTTCCTGGAGGCAAAAAGGTTGATTTGCGGAACGCCCCATCTCGAAGTTAGAGACTGAAACACGCTGTGGTTTAGGGACCATTCTGTCTGATCTATTTTCTGGCGACTTAAGTAATCCGCCTCTGTGTTTAAGGTCCCCTTTAGGTGGATTGCTGAGATAGATAAAACCTTTGATTCCGCCCAATTGAAAATTCTTCCCGCTAGGGATCTTAGCTTTTCTGACCTTGTTCCTCCCTGGTCGGACAAGTATGCCACTGTGGTTGTGTTGTCGGAGAGAACCTTTATATGACGACCTAGAAGAAAAGGCTCTGCTGCTTTTAATGTCTCCCATACTGCCTTTAGTTCCCTGAAGTTGGAGGACTGAAGACAGGTTTCCTGAGACCAGCTTCCCTGAAAGTAAAGATCTTCTACCTTCGCACCCCATCCTTTTCCGCTTGCGTCTGTAAATATCTGGGCATAGGGACTCTTCTCCCATGGGACCCCCGTGGAAAGGTTGTTCGTAATTTTCCACCATTGAAGTGATCTTTTGATCTGGAAAGGGATGACTACTCTGCGGTCTAGGGACGCTTGATGACGATCCCAGACCCCCAGTTTCCAAGATTGGAGGGTACGGTAATGAGACTGGCTCCAGGGAACGGAGGGAATGCAGGATGAGAGAAGACCCAGAAGGCTCATGGCCTGTCTTATTGTGCAGGATTTTTTGTCCTGGAAGAAACGAACCTGTAATCGTACATTCTTGATCTTTTCGGATGGAAGGAGGGTTTTTTGGGACCTTGAATCCAGTATAACTCCCAGGAACTGAACGGAATTGCTTGGGACTAGAATTGACTTTTTTACATTTACTAACCAGCCTGTGTTTTGACAGAAAGAAAGAAAAAACTCCAGATTCGACTGAAGATGAGTTTCTGAGGGGGCTGCCAGGAGAAAATCGTCCAGGTACGGTACGATCACCATACCTCTTTCCCTTAGAGGGGACATCATTACGACCACGATCTTTGTAAAGACTCTTGGGGCTGATGATATCCCAAAGGGAAGAGCCGCAAATTGGAAGTGAAGGGTTCTGCCTCTGCGGTCCTTTATGGCAAATCTCAGGAATTTCTGGGAATTCGGATGGATTGGGACGTGATAATATGCGTCCCGTAGATCGATCGTGCACATCCATGCGTCTTTTTTGATAAGTGGAATTAGAGATTTTAGTGACTCCATTCTGAACTTGTGGTACACCATGAATCTGTTCGGCCTTTTTAGATTTATAATGGTGTGGAAGGACCCTCCTTTCTTCTGGACTAAGAAGAGACTTGAGTAAAATCCCTGTCCTAGCTGCTCTAGGGGAACTTGAGTGACTCCCATGTCTAGCAGATCTAATATCCCTTGGAGAAGCCTGTTGTGTACGGATCTTGATTTTGGGTCTGTCAGAATGAAATGATTTGGGGGGAGAAGAAGAAAACTCTATCCTGTAACCGGAGGTTACGATGTCTAGAATCCACTGGTTTGAGGTTATTGAAAGCCAGCTTGGTAAGAAATTTTTTAGTCTCCCCCCCACTTTGGCGTCATTGTTTATCTGAGGGTTTGTTCTGAGAGTAGGAAAAGGAACCTCTACCCTTTCCTCCTTTGGGGTAACTCCAACGACCCGTCTTCCCCTTATCTTTGAAGGATCGGTTTTGGGACGCTGAGGGACGAAAAGGATATTTCCTCTTATAGGGACGATCCTCCGGGAACCCCTTCTTTTTGTCAGCCGCTTTTTCTAATATGCGGTCTAAAACTGGTCCGAAAACGTATTTGCCGGAAAAAGGAATGGAACAGAGTTTCATTTTCGACGTTTTATCTCCTGTCCAACACTTCATCCATAAGGCTCTGCGGGCAGCATTGGATAGGCCTGCATCCTTGGCAGCAGCTCTGACGGATTCAGCAGATGCATCCGCCAAAAACGACGTAGCAGATTTTAGTAAGGGTAGAGAATTTAGAATCTCTTCTCTTGGAGTCTTATCTCTAATGTGATTTTCAAGCTCGTGGAGCCATACCCCCATGGATCTGGCTACTGATGTGGCAGCTATATTTGATTTTAGGTTAAACATGGCCGCCTCCCAGGCCTTCCTTAAGAGGCTATCTGCTTTCCTGTACATCGGATCGCGCAGCTGGGAGGCGTCTTCAAATGGTAAAGCCGTTTTTTTGTTAACTTTCGCCACTTGAACGTCTATCTTTGGAGTTTCATTGAAAATTTTGCATTCGTTAGGGTCAAAAACAAGTCGATTTCTATAAGACTTGGCGACTCCTAGACGTTTTTCAGGGTTGGACCATTCCTCCAAAACCATCTCCTCCATTTTCATTGATGGGAAAAACGCGAGTTCTTTTAACTCGGAGTCCCCCAAACATATCATCCTGAGCTGAATGAGGTTTGTGCGCCTCTTCCACCCTCATAGTGGCCCTAACGGCCTTCAAAAGTTCCGGCATTAGGTCAGAGAAAAAAAAAATTTATGGTCAGATTCAGAAAAATCAGACATAGAGGAGGCATCATCCTCATTCCATCGCCTAGAAGATGAAGCATCCTCCACCACCTCATCCGAATCTGATGAAGACTATAAAGCAAGCCTTTGTTTCTTTGATGGTGGGGGACCCTTGGGAGTAGCGGAAAGCTGAGACAAGGATGATTTGACTTCCTCATGAATAATAGATTTGAGTTCCTCAATCAGGGAAGGTTGTTCCTCTTTTAGTACTGAGGCAATACAGTCCTTGCACAGGCGCTTCTGGTAATCATCTGGCAGTCGCCTATAGCAAGAAACACATTTATTTGGCTTTTTTGTTTTCTTCTGAGTCTCCTTGCCAGGCACCTGGGAAGCAAAGGGAACTCTTATCAGGCACAATTCTTAAGCTGGGGAGGTAAATATAGCCCCAAGCCAAAATAAGAAGTGCACAGGAGGAGAGAGGAACAAAGTACTCGGACCCTGGTGAGTATCATACAAACTCATATTCCCCCACAGGGGGACTTACGGCAAGCGGTGCTGCGGAGGAGTCTCCTGGGGAGCGTTGCTCGGTGGACATGCTGCACACACAGTCGGACGCTGTGTCGGCACTTCCAGTGCAGGTGCCGATGACGAGGAGACGCACCGCGATATACGTCATTTCCACCGGAAGTGACAAAGCCGCATGGCGTCCAGCGCCCGACGCGCAACCCGGCAGATCCTGGAAGGAATGGCGGGAGAACACGTCAAGGGAGCAGGCTTCCGAATCGACGGAGCGAGGCCTCCCACCTGCCCAGCGTTGGTACGAGACCGCGGGAGGACAGGGGGTCACCCGATTCCTGGGCGAAGCGAACATAAAACATCCAGGTACTTCGATCTTCATCTCCCTGTAAGGGAGACCTCACTCTGCCTCTGTCCTCTGTAGGGACAGGAAAACACTGGTGCTGGTAGGGGGGAATTTAATGCTCTCTCTGTTTCCTGCCCCTACAGAGGTCAGCGGTCAATCTCATGTGGCCGTCGTGGTGATGATGTGGAAAAAGTGATTTTTAGCTCAAAAGGAGTACAATGCAATAATTTAAAAAAAATGCCTATTTGCCTTTTTTTCATCACTTTACCTCCCCAAAAATTTAATAAAAGGTGATCAAAAAGTCATACACACCTCAAAATGGTATTGACAAAAAACTACAGATGAGCCCTCACACATCTCCATAGACATAACTATACAAAATGTTATGGGGGTTGGAATATGGCTATGAAAAAATAAAAAAATAAAAATTCTAACTTTTTTTCTGTATTTAAATGCATGAAAAACTATACATATGCGGTATCGCCATAATCGTACTGACCTGGAGAATGAAGAGCACAGGTCAGTTTTACCGCATAGTGAACTCCGTAAAAACAAAACCCGTAAAACTGTGGCAGAATTGCGTTTTTTTTCCAATTAGAATTTTTGGAACTCTAGAAAAAACCTGGCCACATGTTGCAGGCAGGTCAAAATTCACAGACAGTGGAGCAACACAAGCAGGCAGGGACAACGGAAGCAATTACGTAGTGAAGGGCAACATCCACCCTACCAACCCCCGAGGAGAACCACATATCACAGTGCAGCACAAAATACTGCTGCCCCACTGCAGTATTCAATTGTATCATCGCTCTAAAGACAGCGATACAGCTGAATTCAGGAGGGGGACCTGCAACATAAGTCCCTGATGCTTATACTGAGAACATCCAATCAATGTACATGGCCAGCGGCCGTGAGGAGGGCTTAGGCTGCCCCCTGGTTATCGGCCACTGGGATACTTCCATGTAGGGTCCATGGGCTGGCCAGTCCACCACAACTGTGCAGCTTTACCTCTGCAGACGGTAATATAATTTTAATACTGAAACACTACCCTATACCAGATAGTGAATTTAGGCAAATGACTACCTTAAAGGGGTTCTATACCTTTTTCTTACTGATTTATCCCTTGGATAGGTCATCAGCATCTGATCGGCGGGGGTCAGACACCTGACCGACTATACAGGCACAAATTCGGCTTGTACTATACAATGAACACTGGTAAAATGGCTGTCCCATAAATAAACATACATTAGCAAATTCAAGTGAAATAATAATTTTTTAAAAATACTCCTGTGTATTGCTGGGACATGCTTGCTATGATGCCCCTGGTGTTTTTTTTTTTTGCCTCTTAGAATGTCCACCTAATGTATACAAGTGCTGGTGGTCACACATGCCCAGTAGCTCAGCTACACCACCATGATCCTCTTACGGTAGTGGAGCAATTCTTGGTATTGTGCAGGCAGCTAATAAGAATCAGTGTACTAGAAGTATCATCTCACCAGCACTGAATGCATTAGGTGGACATTCTGGGAGTGTATCAAAAGACCAGCAGGGGGTGCTATAACCTAAGGGTAGTTTCACACTTGCATTATTCTTTTCCGGCATAGTGTTCCGTCAAAAGGGCTGTATACCAGAAAATAAGTGATCAGGTATATCCCCATGCAATCTGAATAGATAGAAATCCGTTCAGTTTGCATCAGTATGCTTCTGTTCAGTGACTGTCAGGCGTTTTGGCTGGACATAATACCGCAGCATGCTGCGGTATTATGTCCGTCCAAAATGCCTGATTAGTCGCCGGAATGCCGGCATTAATTTACATTGACTTGTATTAGTGCCAGATCCGGCATTAATTTACATTGACTTGCATAAGATCCGGCATTGCAAAACAACTGAAGGACGGATCCGTCCTTCTGGTCTGCGCATGCGCAGACCGGGAAAACTGTGAAAAAGACTGCAAGACGGATCCGTCCATCCCCACGACAAGCGGAGAGACGGATCCGTTCTTGCAATGCATTTGTAGACGGATCCGTCTACAAATGCTGTCAGTTGTCACACTGAACGGTGGATCCGGCTGGCAGCTCCGACGACGGAACTGCCTGCCGGATCACACTAACGCTAGTGTGAAGGTACCCTAAGTCTTTAAAAGATCCTTTAATTTCAATGACTTGTCTGCAAAATCAAAACACTCACTGTGATGCACTTTCCTCCATTTGGGCATCCTGGGGGATTGCACCGTTCTAGCCAAGTGTTGTTCCTGTAAGTAAAAGCAGAAATATGAAGAAAAACAAAGGAAATGAATCTGAAAAAAACACTTATATTTATATCCTAAATTATATATGTGCTTCTATGAAAAAGGCTGGTGTTCAGAAGTCCTTAAATTGGGTTATCCCATGATAAACAGTTATCTCCAGTCCACAGGATAGGTGATAACTGTAAGATCACTGGACTGGGATCCCTACAAAATACTACTGGGGTACTGATACCCTCCCCCCAAACCTCGTTTCAGAGGTCTCGGTACCCCAGGCATTTAAATGAAGCAGTGGCTGGCCGGGGTCCTGGCAGTGATCATACATTTGTTACCTATCCTGTGGATAAGTAATAAGTGTTTGTTGTGGGATAACCCCTTTAAAGAGAAACTATCCGTTTTAGCTAAATGGGTTGTCCCACCTTAAACATTGGTGGCCTAGGATCAGAAAGGTGCAGGATCTGCACCTGTCTCTAGAATGGAGCTCCCAAAGTCAACAAAAGCGCACCACCCATAATTCATTTTCATGGGCGTGCCGAATATAACCGAGCTGTGGCCCGGCTACATCCGTCAGTTCTATAGAAGTGAACGGAGCGGTGGCCTCGCTTGCGCAGAGTGCTCTCAATTCATTTCTATGGAACTTCCAAATATAGTAGAGCCCACTCCCTGGGCTATTTTCAGGCATCCAGTAGAAATGGAGGGCAGCCGTATGTATACTCTTGTTCACTTCGGGAGCTCCAATCTAGAGATAGGTACGGGCCCCAGAGGTGAGACCTACACCTATCTGACATTGGTGGCATATCCTTGAGAGATACCACCAATGTTTGAGTTTAGACAAGCGCTTTAATACTTGTTCGCTGTGCTATGCCATTTCCATAACTTCTATACAGGTGAACCAAAGCTTCGGTTACGGGGAGCTATGCTGTTTCCATACTCCTGACCATCTCTGGCCCTCATATACAGGTGGAGTGGTGTCTGGGCCTCCATGGGGCTCTCACCTATCAGAAATGTATGGTGTGGATATGGCAGAAATGTCTGAGGTAGGAACGACCCTTTTAGAAAGCACTGCTTTTATTAGTTCTGTCTGGTTCTGGGAAAGCTATGACTATGACGAGGCTTGTCACCCAGCAGTGATATACATCCTTAGTCCTGTACTGAAGCAGAACAAGGCTAATGGGACATTTATGGGCCTGGAGAAACAAACGGGTGACAGCCCATTCTAGGAGCCATTGTCACTCAGGGTCAGCTAAATTACATTTTACTGGGGATTGGAAGTCTTTACATTTGGGTATAAGTGACGTACTAGAAAGGCTGCTTTATATAGAGTATCATACCCAGGAGTAGACTGAACTGCTCGCCAAAGACTACAAAAACATTGGTAACTTATACCGGTGAACATAATAACCTTTAGAAACTTTCACAATCTGTGCACTCAACTTTGAACTCCATTTACATAACAAGATGAGCAACCGTACAAAAGTGTGGAACCGCAAAACACAGATACCGGCAGTCTGCATGCCGCATCACGGGGAAGAGCGGTTCATTTCAAGAGATACACGTCGTATACATCGCCGCAATACGCGGACCATGGACCCATTGAAGTAATTGGCACCTGATGCGGATTGCCCCCTTAAAATGGGAAGAATGAACCAGATACGGTCTCAAATCATGCTACCACAATGTACAGTTAAGGCTACTTTCACACTAGGGTTTTGGTTTCCGTTTGTGAGATCCGTTCAGGGCTCTCACAATCGGTCCAAAACGGATCAGTTTGCATTCTAATGCATTCTGAATGGATAAGGATCTGCTCAGAATGCATCAGTTTGGCTCCGTTCGGCCTCCATTCCGCTTTGGAAGGGTACACCAAAACGCTGCTTGCACCGTTTTGGTGTCCGTCTGACAAAACTGAGCCACAATGTAAGTCAATGGGGACGGATCCGTTTTCACTGACACAATCTGGCACAATAAAAAACGGATCCGTCCCCATTGACTTTCAATGGTGTTCAAGAGGGATCCGTTTTGGCTATGTCAAAGATAATACAAACGGATCAGTTCTGAACAGATGCATGCGGTTGTATTATCTGAACGGATGCGTTTGTGCAGATCCATGACGGATCCGCACCAAACGCAAGTGTGAAAGTAGCCTAAAATGACGCCGCCATATGCTGTACATTACTACACATAGTGCAATAAGTATAGCTTCCACTAAAATGATGCCATACAAATACTGCCCCTCAAAATGGTGCCAGACAGTTCCCCCCAGAAAATTGGCACACTCATCTGTCCCAGTTCATGTCAGCATTCAGCGTATGTGGGGACAGGAGAAGCCTGGTAGGCCCAAAGCTAACATTAGCCTGCAGTATAGAAGGTGAATGGCAGCATGGCAGGTAGACCACTGGTGATCCCATGCTGGTTATAATTGTGATGACGGCCTGACTATAACGCCTTATTCATGTCCAAAGATGCAGGTACAGATGAATGGCTGCACTGACTGGATGGTGTCAGACTGCACACGGACACATCCCCAACTGGTAACAACCGTCTGGACCTTCAATGCAGACTGCTAGCAATTCATTCATAACTTCTAGCAGGAATAATAAAGGAATGGCACAACACAGTCATAAGAATAGATGTTCCAGAATCATTATTAGATTACGGGCATGCAAGTAGGTACTATAAAACAGACAGGAGAGGTGACAGGTCCTCCTTAAAGAGGACAACCACTAGTGGCAGCTATGAGTGCTAGAACGCTTTTGAACCTGTTCTGTGCTACAGAATGACACGGGCTGAAGAGCAGAAGGTCTACATACCAGCTGAGGTCGAGGGCTCCTCTATTCATCAGGGACTGATCCAGGCTATATAATCTGAGAACGAGGTGAACCTCACATAACAAAAGAGGAAACCAGATCTGTTTTTCCTGTGGCAAAGCAAATAACAACCCTATTCCTCTATTCTATATCTTGCACGTAGGGGCCCCACGATAACAGCCTGTAACCAAATCAAAGGTAACGCCCACAGGTGGTAACCCCCCAAGGCAAACTGGACGCCCCCACAATGTGAAGTATAATAAATACCCTTCCTAAACAAAGAATAGCAGCATTCCTCCTTTCTTTTTGCTATTATGTATTGAATTATTTCAATAGAATAACGAGTCTATGACAGGGGCTCTGATCAGAGGTCGCTTATATCAATGAGGGCATTCACTGGAGTCCTGAGGTCAGAGCTGGGAACGTAATGCTAAGTAGTGTTGAGCGCGAATATTCGAAAAGCGAATTTTTTTAGCGAATATCGGCACTTCGCTAATTCGCGAATATTTCGAATATAGCGCTATAAATTCGCTATTTCGAATATTCGTTTTTTTTTTTTTTTGTTTTTTTTTTTTTAGTTATATTTTTTTCTTTCCTACTTCCCAAAAGTAGTTCTTACCTGTCCTGAGGATTCCTGGCTTCCTGGCTGCTCTAGTCAGTGCCCGTTGCCGCTTCTGCCGACTTCCGTGCTCATGTGGAGCGTCCCCATCCATGGGAGAATCTCCATATACCAAAATGTACTGTCGGATTTGAGGAATTACGTTGAAATCGCAATGCGATTAATTCAAGTTATATTAATCGCATTGCGATTACAACTTAGCACTGCTATCTTACATAGGCTAGAATTAACGAATATGGAGTATAGCTATGCACTAGCAGTGCTAAGTTGAAATCGCAATGCGAATACTTTAAGTTAAATTAATCGCATTGCGAGTACAACTTAGCACTGCTATCTTACATAGGCTAGAATTAACGAATATGGAGTATAGCTAATGCTATGCACTAGCAGTGCTAAGTTGAAATCGCAATGCGAATACTTTGTGTTAAATTAATCGCATTGCGATTTCAACTTAGCACTGCTGCTATATTCCATATTCGTTAACTTCGCTAATTCTAGCAAGCTGACCCATTATAAACCCAGCTCTAAGTTGAAATCGCAATGCGATTAATATAACTTGAATTAATCGCATTGCGATTTCAACGTAATTCCTCAAACCGACAGTACATTTTAGTATATGGAGACGTTCCCATGGTGATGGGGACGCTCCATGAGCACAGAAGTTATGGTTGGCTTGGTAGAATTAGCGTAATAGCGTAATATGACGAATGTATTCGTCATATTCCTCAAAACGAAGATAACGAAGTATTCTACATCTTCGCTTTAGCTACCTATTCGCCTCGTCATCGTCAACTCAATCGCTATTCGCTACATTCTAGCAATCAAATAGGAAGGTTGACTTACTAGATAGCTGTAAGAATTCGCTATGCGATTATTATTTTTTTAATACAATAATTATATTACTTGATAAAATTATTATAAGTATTCTATTTATTAAAAAAAATAAATCGCATAGCGAATTTAACACAGCTGTCTCTATAGTCAACCTTCCTAACGCTAAGTACACACGTCTAACAAATGAACATTTGGTTTTGTTTTTACACATGCGTCTTATATATAACATTTCATAGTGAAGCAAAGAGACTGCTGGCCGTGAAAAAACATTGGCAGAATAATGAAAAAGCCAAAAACAGCTGCTTTTACTGCTGCGGTTTAGTATTTCTGGTGCTGCGGTAGACAGATGTTTCATCGTAGTAAATTAGATTTTATGAAACACCACTAACGTGGTCAAAAACCTCTGCAAATATTACTTTTTTTTAGGAAAATGTCCCGAAAATAATTGATGGCTCTAAAGGTCTTATTCACACGTTAGTGAATCCCGGATGTGTGCCGTGTTCTCCATGGACAGCACACAGATCTACTGATTTGACTGCATCAAATCCACGGATGATGCTTGCTATGACACTGTGCGCTCCCTGCCGCCACTGCAGGATAGTAATACACTGGTATGATCTATACCATGGTATTACTGTAGTGCAGCGGCAGGGAGCGCACGGCGTCATAGCAAGCAATGACGCCGTGCGCTCCGGCTGTAAAGAACAAATCCAGCCCGCACAACAACGGACTGCTCACGTCAGGGTTTAACGGACGTCTGCATCTAGCCTAAGGCTTTACAAGTTTTTGTAAACAATCCTAAAGACCTTCCTAGGAATGTTTTTCTAGAAATTTCCCTAAAATAACCCGACATATACAAAAACTACAAGTGCGATTCTGCTGCTGTGCAGGTACCTGAATACAATTGGTCTATAGGCTCATGTAAATTAGATACAGCATAATGAAAAGTTCTCAAACTTTCTAATATAGTCAATATTTCTGCTCGATACCCATGAAAAGGACCTATGCACATCCAGGTTTACAACTTCTCACAGCCCAAGGTTTGCTACAGTGTATTCGCTTTTAGCAACCCTGAACTGCAGATTGCTTGCTATATGTATCAGTCTATTATGCCTCATGCACACGTCAGTGTTCGGTCAGTGATTTCCATCAGTGATCTTGAGCCCAAACCAGGTGCTGCTCTAAACACAGAACAGGTGCAGATCTTTCCCTTTTATCTTATGTCTGTGGAGGCTCCAATCCTGGTTTTGGCTCACAGTCACTGATGGAAATCACTGACCAAACACAGACGTGTAAATGAGGCTTTAGGCTACTGATGTTTATAGCCTACAGCAAATTGTTAGCTGCGAGAGATGTCCCTTCTTGAGTGTCTGCAGGCTGTATTAGGGCTCTTTCACATGGCTGTTGCGAGCAAACATGCTGGAAAAAATGCGTATTCTGTAGATTTTATTATTTTCCCTTATAACATGCTCCAACCATGTGATTGGACCATGTGATGAGTTCGGCGACGTCATCACAGGTCCTTTAGACGGCAGCTAATGAGTGTAGAAGAAAGAAGAGATCGCAACTACGCCATCAAATGGATAAGGTGAGTTAATTTTTTTTTTTAACCCCTCCATCCACATTTTACTAAGCATTCTGTATTGAGAATTCTATTATTTTCCCGTATAACCATGTTATAAGGGAAAATAATAAGGACCGGGTCCCCATCCCGATCGTCTCCTAACAACCATGCGTGAAAATTGCACCGCAACCGCACTTGCTTGCGGATGCTTGTGATTTACACACAGTCCCATTCACTTCTATGGGGCCTGCGTTGAGTGAAAAACGCACAATATAGAGCTTGCTGCGATTTTCACGCAACGATCAAGTGATGCGTGAAAATCACCACTCATGTGCACAGCCCCATAGAAATGAATGGGTCTGGATTCCGTGCGGGTGCAATGCGTTCACATCACACATTGCACCCGCGCGGAAAACTCGCCCGTGTGAAAGGGGCCTTAGATAGTCAGATTCTACAGACGATTGTCATGAGGGATGTGTTCCTTTCCAGCAATCGCAAGCTAGCTAGCGGAGGAGACCGCTGCTATTACATGCAGCGATCTCCTCCACAGCATGGGGAGGAGTGATCGCTCGTTCCCATGCTGTCTAGTTGTTTGCCTACAGCAGATCGTGATTAGACAGCAGGATCTGCCGCCGGTAAACAATGAATTTTAATCACCGACGGTATTATAGTATATCCTGCGAACGTTCATTAACAATGAACTGGCCAAAAATCGGCCAGTCTAATACACCCTTAAGGCCAGTTCACTGCAAGAAACAATGTCCGTGTGGGAGAGTGATTTTCCATCTTGACCTCTGTTCTTGTAACAGGAACTAACAGCATTATAATGATTTATAATGCTGTGTGTCCCTGGCCGACCTCTGTTGTAATGAACTGTACCGAGATAATGCCGTCAGTACAAATCATTACAGAGGTGGTCGGCCAGGGACACACAGCATTATAAATCATTATAATGCTGTTAGTTCCTGTTACAAGAACAGAGGTCAAGATGGGAAATCACTCTCCCACACCGAGGTTGTTTTTTTGCAGTGAACTCGCCCATCTGAAAGTGGCCTAAGGCTACTTATCTCTGCTCTCTGACATTATAAACACTAATTATAGCTAATAAGTGTCTATGACCTCTTAGTAGATTAGAGATAAGGGTTATTAAATGATCAGCACAAAGTGAAGGTACCAGCCACACAGCTAGAAAAACTGTTAACCCTTTGTGACAGAACAGCTCAAAATTTTAATAAAGGCCAATTGAAAAAATTATTTTTTAACAATGTCTAAAACGGATAAGGGCTCTTTCACACTTGCGTTCTGAGGATCCGGCGGGCACTTCCGTCCCGCCGGATCCGTCAGAAGGCAAGTGGACTGACAGCATTTGAAGACTGATCAGTTTCCTGATCAGTCTTCAACATGCTTTCACTGTTACCATGGCAGCCAGGACGCTACTGGAGTTTTGGCTGCCATGGTACTCAGCAGCAGTGTACTTACCTGCGCTGCGGCCGCTCCTTAATGACGTCACAGGTCATCACGTCACCTGTGATGTCCTAATGGAGCACCCGGCGGCCGCAGCGCAGGTAAGTACACTGCTGCGTTGTACTTACCATGGCAGCCAGGACTTACACTGGGGCGCCGATCGGAACGGCTGCTGCGCATGTGCAGCGCTCAACGTCGGATCCGGCGATGCGCCGAATCGACGTTTAGCTTAATGCCGGATCCGGAATAATGCTCTTCAATGGGCATTAATTCCGGATCCGGCATTGCGGCATGTCTTCCGACTTTTTGGACGGAGACAAATCCGCAGCATGCTGCGCTTTTGTCAACGTCCAAAAAACGTTTACATACTGAACGGAAGACATCCTGATGCATCCTGAACGGATTTCTCTCCATTCAGGATGCATTGGGATTATCCTGATCAGTTTCTTTCCGTCCTAGAGCCCCGAGGACGGAACACTAGGACGGAAAGAAACAACGCTAGTGTGAAAGAAGCCTAAGGGTACTTTCACACTAGCGTCAAAGTTTTCCATTTGTCATTGAGTTCCGTCCTCGGGCTCAATAACAGAAAAAACTGATCAGTTTTATCCTAATGCATTCTGAATGGAAAGCAATCCGTTCAGTTTGCATCAGTTTGTCTTCAGTTCAGTCCTTTCATGTTTTTTGGATGAAGATAAAAGCGCTGCATGTTGTATTTTTATCTCCGTCCAAAAATGCGGAAACACTTGACGGAATGACGGATCCACCATTAATTTCCATTGAATTGTATTAAGGGCAGATCCGACATTAAAAATAGACGCATTAACGGATCCGTTCTTGCACTCTGCGCATGCACAGACCTTTAAAAATGGTAAAATAATAAATCACGGATCCGTTTTTACAGGTGACAACGGAAAGACAGATCCGTTATTTCAAACAATTGTCAAATGGATCTGCAAACGGATCCGTTTGCAAATGAAATCCGTTTTCAAACGTTTTAACGGATCCGTCGGGCAGTTCCGTTGACGGAAGTGCCGGACGGAATGCTTCAACGCAAGTGTTAAAGTACCCTAAGAATAATATATATGTTCTATATGTTTTTGTGGGGATACAGAACGGACATAAGGATGCAGATAGCACACAGTGTGCTGTCCGCATTTTTTGCGGACCTATTGAAATGAATGTGTCCACATCCTATCCGTAAAAAAAACGGAACGGACACGGAAACAAACAACGTTTGTGTGCATGTAGCCTTATGCTGTAGTTTTGCAGCACAAAAATCCAAGCTGCAAATCTGTTCATAATATTTTTTTCACGCTCTGCTGACTTCTATAGATAAATTACAGAATGAATGTAAGCCCGTTCCGCCATTATCTCTCTAGTCATTTATGCAGACATGAGCGGTTTTAGACACATTAGACACAGATGATTATGTAACGCTGAGCTGCAATGGCATGTACTGACACATGTCATAAATACCCCCCCAAGTATCTGCCAGGTTATAATTGCCCCCTAAGGCACTTTTCACAGTCATCCCTGGAACACTGCCCGGTTAGGCTTCATGTGGTTTCCATGTACAGACTGGTTATGAAAAACGGCTTCACATACCTGCAGGATCTGTCAGGACGGATATCTGTACCAGATGTCACTGCTGAGGACAAGATGAAGACCAGGCATCAACTGAAAGGAAATACAGTTTATGTGACTGAAGGGCTCACCAATACGGAGAGGACCAGAGGGGTGGGAATGAGCCCGACACAAGGATACAGCCTGTTTCACACTTGCGTTAGGGCTTTCCAGTTTTTAGATCCAGCAGAGGATCTCAAAGCAGGGCCAAAACGGATCAGTTTTGTCCCTATTAATTGTCAATGGGGACAAAACTGATCAGGATGCATTGCGTTTTTTGACCGGACAAAGAACCGCTGCAAGCTGCGGTTTTGTGTCTGGTCTGCGGAACAAAACGGATCTGGCATGAATATCAATGTAAGTCAATGGTGCCTGATCCATTTTTTTTTTATTAGCGAAAAGAACGTATCTGACGCCCATTGACTTACATTGATTTTCATGCCAGTTTGTTCAGTTTAGATTTAATACAACCGGATCCAGCCGAAACAGATGCCTCCGGATGTATTAGGTGGCAAGGATCCGTTTAATTCCAGTTTTGAGATCCTCTGCCGGATCTCAAAACCGGAAAGCCACAACTCAAGTGTGAAACAGGCCTAAAAGTGAATACTGTAGACTTTATATCAGAGCTGGTGGGGAGGTTTCCAAAAGCCTGTACGGTGATCAAAGTTTAGTATAGTGGAACTATGGAATAAACACTAAAACTAGGTACACTTTTTTTGTACATTGATGCCAATGGTAGACATAAGGAAACTGTATACCTTAGCATAACTTGTTGTTCACCTTCCCTAACACTCAATCCAAACTGACCTAATGAATACTACTGCTGATAGAGAGAATGGAAATTGGGGGGGGGGGGGGGTCATCCCACAAATGTATAACTGGTGCCTGCATCTCCCAGGATTCACTGCAATAGTCCCTCACATGTAGCCCCAGAGATACCTACAGTACACAATGCCTTCACAATTTGCTTCTCCAGTGTCTACACCAGGGATCAGCAACCTCCGGCACGCCAGCTGTTGTGAAACTACAACTCCCAGAATCCTCCCTTCACTTCTATGGGAGTTACAATAACAGTCGAGTAAGGCCTCTTTCACACGAGCGAGTCTTCCGCGCGCATGCAATGCGTGACGTGAACGCATAGAACCCGCACTGAATCCGGACCCATTCATTTCAATGGGTCTGTGTACATGAGAGTTTTTCTTCACACCTCACTTCTGCGTTGCGTGAAAATCACAGCATGTTCTATATTCTGCGTTTTTCACGCAGCCCTAGCCCCATAGAAATGCAAGTGTGGATGCAATGCGTTTTTCACTGATGGTTGCTAAGAGATGTTGTTTATAAGGCTAGATGCACACGTCCGTTAAACCCGGACGTGACCAGTCCGTGGTAACCAGGACTGGATTTCTTCTTTACAGCCGGAGCGCACGGCGCCATTGGTTGCTCTCTGCAGCCGCTGCGGGACATTAATACATTGGTATGAGCTATACCAGTGTATGACGGTATTGCAGCGGCGGCAGAGAGCGCACGGCGTCATAGCAACTAATGGCGCTGTGCGCTCCGGCTGTAAAGAAGAAATCCAGTCCTGGTTACCACGGACTGGTCACGTCCGGGTTTAACGGACGTGTGCATCTAGCCATAAACCTTCAGGGGTTTTTTTCACACGCGCGAAAAATTCATCAAAACCCATTGCACTTGCGTGGAAAAAAATTAACGCAATCGCAGACAAAACTGACTGAACTTGCTTGCAAAATAGTGCAAGTTTCACTGAACGCACCCGCAGCCACTCCGTCACGCTCGTGTGAAAGAGGCCTAAGTGCGCATGCTAGGAGTTGTAGTTTCACAGCTGCTGGAGTGCTGAAGGCTGCTGATCCCTGGAGTAGACAGATATTGCTGTACGTTTCTATGAATTTAGAAGTGGGGATGAATGGATGAAAGGTGTCTGGAGTCTGGACACTCCTCTATGAGATCTCTATGCTAACACTGAGAGGAGATGCTACTGAGCACATTAGTCCAGAAGGATAAACAGCAGGGGGAGCTACCAGAGGTATAAAGTAGAGCTGGCTTCATTGCCCTTAGCAACCAATCAGATTCCACCTTTCATTTATCACAGCTCTTGGTGGAACCTGATTGGTTGCTATGGGCAACTAAGCCAGTTCTACTTTACACCAGTTTGATCATTCTCCCCCTAAATATTTTATTGTTTAGACCTGATGCGACTATGGAATGTACCAGCAGGTGGCGCTACAACAACTTCAGGATTTTCACTTTGTTCCTAAAAAATAGGATGTGTAAGAAAGTTCAGGCGATAGTGAAGATGAAAGACTGCGCCATCACACGCCCCTCACCCAAATCCCCCCGAAACTGCCCCTGTGCAACCAAGTGTACACAGACTGTACAGAGGAAAGACAAGGAGCGCGCAGTCACCCGAAATTACTGGGGGGGCAGGCAGATAAGACCACAGGAGCCCGAGACTAACATGGCTGCTAACGTTTCTGGATATAGGGGGAGAAAGAAGTGATCGCGGGTCCCAGACAATTTCTAAACTCCCTGTCAGCAGTCACACATGACGGAGCAGCGCGGATAACATCAGTGTTTAGGTGTACGGTAAAGGCAGCTCATAAGAGAACAGCTGCAGTTCAGCTAATGTCGTGCCTAGCAGATAAGCGATAGCAGCCGGGTATGTGACAAGTTCCTGTCAGCCCGCTGTCACCTCTTCCCTCACCTACCGAGCACTCGCCGTCCCCTCCTCCGGCCGCTCCCGCCTCATACACACACCGACAATGACATCACTGGACGGATGCCGGTAAGACTCAATCCCTACCTGTTTCCCAGGCACCTCCTGTTCGTCTCCCGCCTAAGCCCCGCCCCCTTACAAACTCCTCACCAGTTCCTGCCCAGGCACAGGGCGTCTCTGGCCGCTCAGCCCTGCGCTAGTCCTTCCTGTGGGGGCACAAACATGTCCGCACCTGTGTGGACGGTGGCCAGAATGAACCTACCGGTCTGTAGTGTTCAGCCCTGTGGTTGAAGGATAAAAAGAATAGTAGTTGTGGTGTGAAGGCAGCATAATAATTGCCAGGAGATAGAGTATGTCAAGGAGGCTGACGTTGGTTTCTTCTTTGTCAGTTATTCATATTAGGCTACATGCACACGACCGTATGTTTGGTCCGCGTCCGAGCCGCATATGTTGCAGCTCGGACGCGGACCCATTCACTTCAATGGGGCGCAAAAGACAGCACTCCATGTGCTGTCCGTTGCTCCGTTTTATGGCCCCGCAAAAAAAATAGAGCATGTTCTATTCTTGTCCGTTTTGCGGACAAGAATAGGCATCTCTATAACATGCCGCCCGTTCCGTTTCTCAAGTTGCGGAAGGCACGCGGGGCGGCATCCGCAAAACACACACGGTCGTGTGTATGTAGCCTTATTGGTATTTTTTTTTTTTTTTGGGGAAATTTTGAGGAAACTTTTCTCTACTGAAAATAAAAAATTGCAGTGATCTGTCCTAAAGGCAAAAAGTCATTACAGTAGGAATGAGGCTAATGTCTGTAAAGCGCTACGTAATATGGCTGCGCTATATAAGTGCACAAAATAAATAAAAAGGACGGGCACAAAATGGATATAAAAGTAGACACAAAAAAAGTGTGATTTAAAGGGTTAAATTAATTTGGGCCTGTGATCTCGCACTGCCAACATACAGAAGGTAATGTCCCACATCAGATTTACTTGAGATCAGCCAGGCCCGAACAGGTTCTTGGCACAAGAACTGGCATCAAAGTGGGCAAATGGACACATTTCACTGACTTCAATAAGTGGTGTTTTTAAAGAGTTAAATGCATTTGCGCCACTGATCTCACACTGCCAACATACAGAGGGTGATGTTCTGCATCAGATAGATTTGAGTTTCGTCTGGCCTGAACAGGTTCTGGGTACAAGAACTGGCATCAAAGTGGGCAGACAGACACTTTTTACTGATATGAATAGGCATGGCCGCGTTCACATTTGTTTTGATTTACGTTTTTCTTTTCCACTGAAGGAACATCGTGAATGGCGCTTTATGTTCAGTTATCGTTCTCACATTGATGCCAGCTCTATGTTAGTGTGGTATTCTGTGACAGACTATTCAGACAGTACATATAATGCAGAATACGCCACTCACATAGAAGTGGCATCAATGTGAAAACAATAACCCATCATAAAGCGCCATCGCCCTCTGTATGTTGGCAGTGTAAGATCAGTAGCGTGAATTCATTTAACCCTATAGAAACACCAGTTACTTACTCAAACCAGGAAAAATTGTTCATCTGCTCATTTTGATGCCACTTCTTATGTGAATAATCTGTTTGGGCCAGGCTCATCTCAGCTCTATCTAATGTGAGGCATCACCCTCTGTATGTTGGCAGTGCGAGATCACTGGCCTGAATGCATTTAACCATTTAAAAAGACCAGTTACTTATTCAATTTAGTGAAAATAGTTTGCTAACTTTCATGCCAGTTGGGGGTGTGGCCTAGCAGCTCATGGAGAAGGACATGTGAGCGCCAAGCTCCGCCACCAAGCCGCAACATTAGGGGCCTTGAGTCTACAGCTCAGACCCCCACATGGGCAAAAAGCTGCCCACCTCCTCCGGACCCCCTCTGCCGAGGCATGCTTCGGGACTTCGTCCTGCGCTCAGGAGAGAGCACTCCGCCATCTTCCCCGTCCGACCTGGCTGCCCCTGCAGAAGCGCTCCCTCAGAGCTGCAGTGAAGGACTGGACCGCGAGACACCAGGCACTCTGGCTGCGCAGAAGCACCCAGCACCAACTAACGTGTCCACTGAGACCAGCCAGCCTCCAGCCTCTCCACTGCCACCCTGGACGCAGACCCAGCTGGAAACCCTCGATCCCAAGATGGCGCCTGCACATGCCGAACCAGAGATAGAGGGGCAGGCCCCCTCTCATGTCAGTGCCCAGTGATGTTCCTCTGACCCCCTTTCAGCCTACCTCCCCCCTCCCCGGCTCTCTCTCCCTGCAGAAAGGGACCCCTTTGTGGATGTGCCCGATGTAGTGGCAGTGCCCTCTGCCCCATCTCTTCTCTGGAACCTGTGGATGACATAGGGGCTACCCCCTCCATGCAGCGGTAAGCTGCCCCTACCCCTATACACTCCCCATACTTTGACTACGGCACCTATAGCCATACTCTCCCAGCTGTCTCATGGGACTTCCAGGCTTTGGTTATAGAGGTCACCGCAGCATGCCGCTCTGAAATCTCTGCGGTTCGGCGCGACCGACACTCTATAGCCACCCATGTGGAGACCCTAGAGAAAGATCACGAAGTTACGTGGTCCTGTGTCTCTCAACTCTTCACAAGTCGCGGGGCTCCGCGAGTTGCACCGTCATATAGAGGACTTAGACAATCGTGGGAGGAGGAATAATATTAGAATTCGTGGCTTCCCGGAGCCCCCCGGGGAGGAGGACATACAGGGAATCCTGAACACGCTCTTCAACAAAATTATGGGGGACCCCCCGTCTCATACCACTAAGTTGGACAGGGCTCACAGAGCTCTCCGACTCAAAGGATCCACTCCCAACCCAGGGACATTATTTGCTGTGTTCACTACTTCACCCGGAAAGAGGCAGTCATGATAAAAGTCAGGGACTCCCAATTAGTGGACTTCCGGGGGGCCAAAGTCCAGCTTTTCCAGGACTTGTCGTGGATCACGCTGCAGAAACGTCGCCACCTTCGCCCTCCTTGACCATCAGGCCCTACTAGTCCTTATACCCGCTCGTGATCTAACATTGCTCCAGGGCAATTTCTCTTATCCATGGTCGGATACCACGCTGAAATACCTAGGGGTTCATATTACCCCTACGTATGCCTCACTGTACTCCAGTAATTTCCCTCCCCTCTTTCATTAACTTAAGTCCCTCCCCAAAAAATGGAAACTCCTATATATATCATTGCTAGGCCGCACAGCAGCGGTGAAGATGTCCCTTCTCCCAAAATTGCTTTATTACTTTGAGAATCTCCCTGTACAAATCCCTATGTCAGAACTACGCCTCCTCCAACAGGCCATTCTCGACTTCATATGGCATGGTAAACGTCCTCGCATCCCCCGCAAGGTTATGCTGGCGGCCACAGATGGAGGCTGCCTATCGGTCCCTCATATCATGCACTATTTTTGGGCTTCTCATTTGCGTGTCGTTCCTTTTTGGGCATCCCAACAGGCATACACTAAATGAGTAGAAATCTAAACACTCTGGATTGCCCCAGTTCATCCGAACACCCTGCTATGGCAGCAGACCTCCGTAGCCACCCACACTCCCCTCCTGGGGCCTATGGCCTTTACCAAACACATATGGGACACCTACCACAGACGGTTTGCCTTAGCTTCTCAGCAATCCTCTATGATCTCCTTTCTCTACAACCCAGCTATTCCCTCTAGCTTAACCGCCCCTATGTTTCGGGTCTGGTCGTCGTTGGGTCTCTTTCACCTGGCGGACATTGTGGACGCCTCTAATCTGACACTGAAATCCTTTGCGCAGCTTCAGGAGCACTCGAAATTACCGGCGACGGAGGAACTCCACTACCTCCAGGTTCGTCACTATATGAGCACTTTTGGTTAGCTTAGGGTGTCACTCCCTACCCCATTTGAGCGTTTGTGCCTACTGGGCACAGGGACAAGAGGTCTGATCTCTCTCATCTACCGCCTTTTGGCCACATCCGCAGAGGGCGAGACCCCGCATCATGCATACATGGATAAATGGGCTACCTCCCTCGGATCACCTCTTTCTCGCAGTGCCTAGCTGATTGTATGGAACAGGGCAGCCCAGTCATCTATCTGCACCAAGTACAAGGAGACGCAGTATAAGCTGCTAATGCCCCGGTACCATATCCCTACACTTCTACATTCCATAAACCCCACTGTTCCGTCTGTCTGCTGGCAGTGCTTGAATAACGTGGGTTCTTTGTACCATATTTTCTGGACGTGTCCCAGTATCACCCCATTTTGGCAGGAGGTGAGGGATGTGGCTCATTCCCTTTTTGGATCCCCTGTACTGCTACACCCAAAGGTCTACTTACTTAACCTACCACCTCCAGGGTTGAACAAGCACTCCTCCAGGTTGTTCCTCTCACTATGTACTGCAGCCAAATCCTTGATTGCTAAATCCTAGAAGTAGACTACCCCTCCCACTAAGGTCATGCTTATAGCTAGGGTTCGTGACTTCAGGTCCATGGAATGTCTCACGGCCTCCCTTAACAACACTGTGGAACAATTCCAAGCAATATGGCTACCCTGGGATACATACCTGGTATCCCCCTAATGGTCTCCCCTCCTACCCGACCATCCCTGATCTTACTCCCCCTTCACCTGTTCCTTTTCTTTTGTGTCTTGTCAGTTGTCTTATCCCTAGTCCTGAGTTTTATGTGCTGCATCATTGGATATAGTTATGGGACCTGTACTACTGTACGCAATGTTTTTTGTGCATGTCCCCATATTTATGGTCTGCCAAATGACTCCGTATGAGCTATGTTGTACCATTTCATGTTTTTCCCTTTTTTTCTTTCTGTATTATTGAAAATTTGCACGCTGTGTGCTAATAAAAATATACAGTATAGAATAAAAACTTTGATGCCAGTTGTCGTGCCAAAAACCTGTTCAACACTGCCGAATAAGAAATCAACTTTAAAGGGCTTTTCCCTCGGATAGGTCATCAATATCTGATCTGTGAGGGTCCCACTCTCGGCACCCCCATTCCACCCTCTCGCAGCTAAGGCTTTGTTCACTTCACCGCTAATATTTTCCTTTCTTCTGCTCTGTTATAGAAGCAGAAGAACGGAAGCACATAATGGGATCCGTTCGGGAAAACATTTTTTAGAGAAAAAAATCCTGTATGCAGGACTTTTCTCTCTGCCACTCTTAACTGTTTCTGACACCCTCACTATTTCCACCACTCTCACAGGAGAAAGTTCAGGGGCGAGATGTGCGCCAGTGGGGTTTTTACTAAAACCAGCATGTGAAATGCCAGTTTTTCGTAAAGGACCTCCATTGCTTCTAAAAACAAAGGTTGCATACCTATAAAATACATGGGATAACTTGGACTTGCCCTTTCTTTACTTTTTGGGATTTAGGACTTTTTCAGATAAGTCATTTTTATGTCCTTGTTCTCTCTGAGTGCACATTTTTTTACATGGAGCATCAGTCTGACCAGAGAAAATCACAGTATGCACTACCTTGGTCCAGTTTTCGTGAAAGACTCATTTAATCAAGTGAATGGGTCTGCAAGAAAAAAACGACAGCACATGGATGGTCTGTTTAAAATTGTCTGTTTTTTAGGGCCGGAACACGTACAAATATTACTTTGCTCGTGAAAATATAGTCTTAGCTCAATATCCAAACCTTTTATGGTTCTGTTGAACCACAGATAGATCACCATATAGTTTTACGGTGATATAAGCTCAGCAGAACTATGGGAGCTCCAGGAATTACGACTGTAATACAGGTGCTAAAAACTACCTAAATATGAAATATTGGGGGAGACTTAGCGTGCGTTCACACACTGAGGATTTTCAGAATATTCAGTGACTGAAAATCAGTTGCATTCACCTGAATGAGCTTGCAGAAATCTACGTGCTTGCCGCCCCCATTCAAACAAATGGAACTAATTTTCAGTGGTGGAAAATTCTGCAACAAAATCCGCAGTGTAAGCAAAATGCTCAAGAACTCTGTTAAGAAATTGCAGAAAAATGGAGACTATGTCATGCGCCAAATTTAGTGTGTTCTACACATTTTAATGGCACAGCCCTTTTGTAGATGGTCTACAAAAAGGGGAATGGCTTAGAAAAGGCATAAAATGCTTTGCATTTATAAAATACAAGCAACTTTTTTGGGTGCAAATTGCAAAATATTGTTCTAATGCTAGTTAAAGAACATCTGTCAGCACATGCCTTTATATCAGTCTAAATAAACTGTTAGATATTCACTGGTCGCCGGATTAAAACGCTGTTGATCCCATCATGATTGTTGTTTGCATTCCTGAAAAATTGTTTTCTCATATGCATATGCATTAATTGGTTAGTACAACAAGGGTGTCACAGTTGCACTGAAAGCCACTCTCTGTATTCCTGGCTGCTCCGGTCCCAAAGCTTTGGGTAAGAGGGCCATGCAGTGATGTAGTTTTGCCTGGCCCTGTATTACTGCAGTGCGACTTGACTTCGGGAACCGGCGCATGCGCAGTACAGCCCTGTTGCTTGCTAGGGCTGAAGTCATCTGTACTGCGCATGCGTGCATGGTTGCTTTGGGAATCGCTGCATGTGCAGTACAAATGACTTCAGTCCTGCAAACAACAGGGCTGTACTGCAAGTGTACCGATTCCCAAAGTGATGGCACTCAGGGGCTAGGCAAGACTACTTCACTGTCTAGTCCTGTCAATCAAAGCTGGGGGGGCAGGACAGCTAGGAGTAAGCAGCGTGGCTTTCAGTGCTGTGAAGTGCAACGGTGATGCCCTCATTACAGCTACCAGTTAGTTTGCATATGCAAAAAAGAAGAATTTCTCGAAAATGTGGGCAATAATCAGGAGGAGATGAAGAGTCTGTTACTCAGGGGACCAGTCAAGCAGTCAATTATTGGTAAATTATGACAGCAATATTCCTTTTGGGTAAACAAAGTTAAACTTCAGTTTTTTTTACGTTTTTTAAATTATAATGTTAATTTAATTATAATGATATTAATCATTCATAATCAATAAACAATTACCCATGTACGCCCAGTATTAACTGGATGACTTACCCCCATACGCCATAAAGCGTAGCTAAATAGCTAGAGCCATACATGGCAGGCCTTTCTCAACAATATTTTGAAGACCCTTGTTGAATATATAATTTCCAATATACCATAATTTTTCACCCTATAAGACGCACCCGTCCATAAGATGCACATAGGTTTTAGAGGAGGAAAATAAAAATAAAATAGAACAAACTGTGTGTTAAAATATTTAATAGAATAATATGTGAACAATATAAACATATATAAACATAACTATCATTTTTATAAATAACAGATGAGGAGAGACTTTCATCTTCAGCTACAGTACTCCTCTAGTCATCAGGGAACCCCAAAAACTCCTTGTCACTACTGTCCAAGTTTATCGAGCTCAATTGCTCAGAATCACTGGTATCACTGTCTTCAGTCTCTTCATACAGCATGAGCCTTCAAAGGCATTACTGATGCCACATTTTTCAAATGACCTCACAACTATTTCTTCTTTTACTGCCTGCCAGGATGATTTCACCCACTCACAAACTTGAGTGATAGTGGGCCTTTTTATTCGTCCAGTAGGTGTCTAGTCAAGATTGCCTGCAGTCATCCATTTGTTCTACTCCTTGCGCATGAAAACTTTAAATAACTTATTAATAGAAACACCTACCGCAGGGGCGTACAGAAAAATCATTGGGCCTCATAGCAAGAATATGAATTGGGCCCCCATGTCCCGATTCGCCACTACAGTGATTTTCGTTGTTGTGCTCCTATGACAGAGTAGAACAGCAAACGTCACTAGCGCAGATGTGAACAAAGCTTAACGTACACCTCAGCTGCTGCAGAACATCATAAGGGCTTATGCACACGACCGTATGTATTTTGCGGCCTGCAAAAAACGGATAACCTCTTTGTTGCATCCATTTTTTGGGGATCTATTGTAACAATGTCTGTCCTTGTCCACAAATAGGACATGTTCTATATTTTTTTTTCTTTAACGGACATGCAGACAAGGAATACAAACAGAGACAGATTTTTTTCCGCTGCCCCATTTAAATGAATGGTTTTATATGAGCCCTAATGGTGATAAGAGAACTACAAGTCTCATCATGACCAGTTAAGGCCTGTTTTACACTGCCGGCAGTAGTTCCAGCAAGCTGTTCTGCAGAGTACAGCCCATCGGAGCTCTCTGGATACAATGAGGCTGACGGGCACTCCGATAACCTCTAGCAATGCCGGATTCAGAGAGCTCCAGCAGGTTGTTCTCTGCCGGAACAGTTTGCTGCAACTACTGCCGGCTGTGTAAAACAGGTGAAAATTTGTGGGCAATACATGAAAGGGTAAAAGAGGAGAGAACTACAGCTCCCAGCATGCCCAGACTGTTATTGTAGGGCATCAGTAATCATTACATGGAGGGGGATACAGTAGGACAAAACTACAACTCCCAGTATTAGGATGTTTTGGGCAATCCCAGGACACTACTCACCTCTCTTCCAGGCACACACAGAAGCTCTTCACCATGCAGTTTTACTACATTTTCCTCTCCACCGCTGAGCTCCATCTCCCCACCCTAGTCACATGACAGGTCCTTCAGCTGTAGAACTACTGACTCTTTACTCTGTAAGGCTGCCCTGATCACACGCTGATTACATAATCGCAGGTCCTTCTTCACAGCTAGCTAAGTTTTCACAGCTAGCTATGTAAGTGTAATTGGGGGCGAGGCTTTCCTGCAGGACCGGGCCCCCTTCCTCCACGGACCCCATAGCAGCTGCGTGGTCTCTATTAGAGGTACGCCACTGATCTAATGGTTGCAACTGGCTGGTAAGCCCCCCAGGAATTACTGCTAGATGGTTCTTCGGTTCCTTAAAGATTTTTTTAGTGTTTTCACTGATATGCTCGCTAAACTGGTCCAGCACAAATAGGGCAGGTTTCTTGAGAAGCCCTCCAGGGCATGTGGACCAGACTTCTTCGATCTATATTTTCATGCCATTTTCATCCATCCTTTCTCATGAACATGCACAGTAACTCCTCATAGAATTGCCTCTTTTTGCATGTTTTTTTGTTTTAAAGAGTAGCATTGGTGGCAGTTTGGTGCTATCTGCGCAGCAGGACAACACAACCATGTCCCCTGTTTGATGGAACATCAAAGGTTAAAGGGATTTCATCCTTATTCCCAATCTGGCTTATTTCAAAGCTATTTTTCTTTCTTGCATCAAGTGCAAATTTGTGAAAAGAAAGAATCTTGGACTTCCATATTCTTTTGGCATTTTTTGCGCAATTCTAGCTTTGTGTGGATAGCAAGGCAACATCTTCTCGTGAACCTGTTGCACCACAATGCTCATCCAATGAAGTCTTCAATGCCTTTCTCTGCAGCAATACGTTTGGCTTCATATATGATCATGTTTGTAGAGAAAAGTGATTATTCCTGTGACGTGTGATCCACTGTTTCATTTCCACATCTAACTGTGGCTATTTTGCAGCACACCCATGAAAAGTGTGTTTACTTTTATCTGCTTTTTCCAACTTTTCTCCTGTTTCCTCCATTCCCTAATGACTTTTTCAGTTGGACGCGGCCCGAAATGTTTCTTAGCTGCCCTTCTTCCTTGTTCTTTTGCATACTTTATTATCTCACGATTAAAAGGGATTTTAAATGAAAGCCTTCTTTGCTTTGACATTGTTCAAAAATGTACAATTTGCAGCAGGAGACTATAATTTCTTCAACAAAATACAGTAATGAAAGAACTGTCAGCACTGTATGCTGCATAGTTATTGGGGCACATGTAGCTGAGAACATCAGTGGATGATGCACTGCTATGGGGAGGTGGGGGTCTGCTGATGAAACAGTTATGTGGGTATCTGCAGTTGTGAGCAAAATCAGCCCTAATGATATGATGATAGGGGTCACATCAAGGGTTAAGTCGAGCAGCTTAGGAAAATCATCACCTAGGCACAGGAGGTGAGTTCTCTATAAATGGCCAAACTTTATTTCAGCAAACATGTATATATATCGACAGAATATCATAATGGATCTAGGCCAAAAAGCAGTGAAACTCTCACAAAAGTGAAGACAAAACATTCGGCCTTTAGTTTAGAATATTCTGTTCTAGAGATTATATAAAAATGCAAGCATCAGCATGTGAATCAGAAAGTATGAGAATATGGAAGGAGCCCACTGTGAGAAGGCGACAAAATGGAGTAAATATGATTTCCATCACACTGCTGATGTGCTGTTATGGGGGATTTGCTGCTGACACGCTGCTATGGGAGGATCTGCTGCTGAGGCACTCTTATGCAGGGGATCTGCTACTAATGCACTGTTATGGGGGGATATACTGCTGACACAGTTATGAGGATATCTGCTGTTGACGTACTTTTAGGGGGGGGGGAATCTGCTGCTGATGCCTGTTATTAGGGGGGGGAGGGGGGGGTTGCTGCTGATGCATTGTTATGGGGGGGATCTGCTTCTGATGCACTGTTATAGGGGGAATCTGCTGCTGACACACTGTTATGGGGGGGAATCTGTTGATGACACACTGTTATGGGGACATACTTGATTGGGGACACTTTATTAGGGTACCTTTGAACTCTCGGTGGGCAAGCACTT
Organism: Bufotes viridis; assembly: GCA_033119425.1. Classification (NCBI taxonomy): domain Eukaryota; kingdom Metazoa; phylum Chordata; class Amphibia; order Anura; family Bufonidae; genus Bufotes; species Bufotes viridis. Next base: position 174,991,658 of record CM065589.1, read on the forward strand.
TGTGAGAACAGAACAGAATAGCAGGCACCAAGAGAAGCATGCACAGCAGGCACCAGGGGACGCATGTACAGCCAAAGCAGGCGTGTAGGGGTGCACATAGAGGCTGAGCAGGCACGTGGGACAGCTGAAGCAAAGTCCTGTACCACCCATCGTCTCCCTGCTCCAGCGCTCCCACTCCCTGCTGCAATGCATCTGCTGGCTCTCCCTGCTCCACCAGCACCTGTCCGGCTCTTTAGTGGTATGCGTCCAGCTGTACCTCCTCCAGCACCACCCCAGTGGGGAACGGGTCAATGAAAAATGCAATATACGGTACATTGCATGTGTACATCACAGGCCCCTGTCACTTTCCATTTGTCTGTTTTAGCTTTTTACAATTTTTTCCATGAACTTTAAGGTGTTGTACAAGAGTGGAAGGAGGTAGCCCCCTCACTTGGCCAGACCTGCTTCCCGGTGCTGGCTCCCTGCTCCTTCTCCTCCCAGCCTGCGATGTTCCACTGGGCTCCCTTTCCAAAAAATATCTGGTTTGACATCACCTGCAGCCAATCACTGGCTGCAGAGGAGAAAGGATCCCCTTTTGTCATGACATAAGGGGAACTGGTCACCGCTGCCTCCAATGATTGGCTGCACGTGGTGTCAAACTGATGTTTTTGCTTTATAAGATGCACTTTTTCTCCAAAGCATGGGGTCCAAACGTCAGTGCGTCTTATAGAGTGAAGGTGCCTATGGTAGTCCCTGACCAAAGCCCTGAAAATATTGCTTTTTACCCTCCTCACACTCAGTCACACTGCTATCATTCCATAATACAGAGAAGGACTTTCTTCTCATGAGTGCAAGCTCAGGATTTGCAGCCTGGTGTGATGGTGTAGATCTGGGCCTAGACAAGCGCACCACCCATTTTGCAACAACAGATTCCCTGCTATGATACACAACCCCTCTTTTACTTGCCAGGCTGCTGTCACTCCCGCACATGCGGTCGGCCTGTTTTAGTGCATGGCTGCATCATGTTCTTCACTGGACTTTTTTTGGAGCAAAATTTGCAGGTTTCACCACCTCTGGGTGGGACATTTGGCAGCCATATACCATATTAGAGGTGAGCAGTTGAAGATCTTGTGTGGGCTGGGTTTGAATCACCTGCTTACCTCTGCAGTGGGATTTAGTGGACAGGTTGCCAATGTGCAAGTGTTCCTCCTGCTTCCCCATCTGGAGGTACCAGCTCTGTTAGAAACAAGGGGCATTGATGAAGTGATGAACTGAACCAGATCCGCCATAACAGTGTGTCTTCCATGTATCTCCTCATAACAGTGTATCATTCGCAGATCCCAATTAGGGTGGGTTCACACTAGCGTTATGGTTTCCATTCAGGCTTTCCGTTATAACGGAAAATAACGGAATCCATACGACAGAATGCAAAACGGAAGCCTTTAACCAGTACAGCACCGCCTAACGCACGGATGCGTCCGGCAGGCGGTCCTGTTGTTATGGCCGGACGCATCTGTGCGTCTACTCGCGAGAGCGAGATTTGCTGTGCACGCGCGCGTTTACAGCAGTGCGCGGCTCGGCAGTTATACTGCAGCCTGCCAGTGATGATCAATCGCTGGCAGGCTGTAGAAGTTAAATAAATCGCATCAAACAGGTATATCAGACGCTGTTTGTTTTTTTAACAGCGTCTGATATACCTGCTACCTGGTCCTCTGGTTGTCCCATTTGCTTGGATCGACCACCAGAGGACCAGGTAGCTATGTAAAGTAGCACCAAGCACCATACTACACCCCCCCCCCCGCCCCCCTGTCAGTTATTAACCCCTTGTTAACCCCTGATCACCCCATATAGACTCCCTGATCACCCCCCTGTCACTGATCACCCCCCTGTAAGGCTCCATTCACATGTCCATATGTGTTTTGCGGATGCGCAAAACACGGACACCGGCAATGTGCTTTCCGCATTTTGCAGATCCGCACATTGCCAGAACTATCTAGAAAATGCCTTTTCTTGTCCGCAATTGCGGACAAGAATAGGACATGTTCTATATTTTTGCGGAACGGAAGTGCAGACCCGGAAGTGCGGATTCGCAATTCAGGATCCAAGCGGGACAAATTCTGTCCCCATGGAAATGAATGGGTCCGCAATTCCGTTCCGCAAACAGAATTGCGGACGTGTGAATGGGGCCTAAGGGTCCCTTATCACCGCCAGTTAGTTAGCTACTTGTTAGGTAGTTAGCAACCAGCCCACCGCACCGCAGTCACTGATTTTGGCAGAGATTTTTTCATCCACATTAATCGATGCGAATGAAGAAATCTGTGCCGCTCATTTTTGTTTTTAGCCCAGAGGCTGAACGGAAAAAAAAAATCTCATTACCCGTATGCTCAATATAAGGAGAATAGCAGAAACTCCTAATGCTGGCCATACGTGTAATGATTGTGGAGACCCTCAAATGCCATGGCAGTACAAACACCCCACAAGTGACCCCATTTTGGAAAGAAAACACCCCAAGGTATTCCGTAAGGGGTATGGTAAGTTCATGTAAAATTTTATTTTTTGTCACAAGTTAGTGGAATATGAGACTTTGTAAAAAATAAAAAAAAATGATATCAATTTCCGCTAACTTGTGCCAAAAAAACAAATTTCTGTGAACTCGCCATGCCCCTCACGGAATACCTTGGGGTGTCTTCTTTCCAAAATGGGGTCACATGTGGGGTATTTATACTGCCCTGGCATTTTAGGGGCCCTAAAGCATGAGAATCCAAATGCGTAAAAATGCCCTGTGAAATCCTAAAGGTACTCATTGGTTTTAGGGCCCCTTTGTGCATCTTGGCTGCAAAAAAGTGTCACTCATGTGGTATCGCCGTACTCAGGAGAAGTAGGGCAATGTGTTTTATTTTTATATATACCCATACTGGGTGAGAAATATCGCTGTAAACGACAACTTTTTAAATTTTTTTATACAAAGTTGTCAATTTACAGAGATATTTCTCTCACCCAACATGGGTATATGTAAAAATACACCCCAAAACACATTGCCCTACTTCTTCTGAGTACGGAGTACCATATGTGTCCACTTTTGCAGCCTAAATGTGCAAAGCTCCGCCTAAAATGCCAGAACAGTAAACACACCCACAAATGACCCCATTTCGGAAGTAGACACCCCAAGGTATTCACTGAGGGGCATAGTGAGTCCGTGGGAGATTTTTTTTTGCCAGGAGTTAGCAGAAATGGAAACTTTATTATTTTTCTTTCCTCAGAAAGTGTCATTTTCCGCTAACTTGTGAAAAAAATGAAATGATACATGAACTCACCATGGCCCTCCGTGAATACTTTGGGGTGTCTTCTTTCTAAAATGGTGTCATTTGGGGGGTATTTATACTATCCTGGCATTCTAGCACCTGAAGAAACATGACAGGCGCTCAGAAAGTCAGAGCTGCTTCAAAATGCCGAAATTCACTTTTTTGCACCATAGTTTGTAAATGCTATAACTTTTACCCAAACCAATAAATATACACTTATTGCTTTTTTTTCTAAATCAAAGACATGTAGAACAATAAATTTAGAGAAAAATTTATAGAGAAATGTATTTTTTTTTAAAAAAAATTACAACAGAAAGTGAAAAATGTCATTTTTTTGCAAAAATATCGTTACATTTTTATTAATAGCAAAAAAAGTTAAAATGTCAGCAACAATGAAATACCACTAAATGAAAGCTCTATTAGTGAGAAGAAAAGGAGGTAAAATTCATTTGGGTGGTAAGTTGCATGACGGAGCAATAAACGGTGAAAGTAGTGTAGTGCAGAATTGTAAAAAGTGGCCTGGTCATTAAGGGTGTTTAAGCTAGGGGGGCTGAGGCGGTTAAGAGGCATTCCGTTTTGCTCTGTCCTAATAGAAGGCTATGAGAAAGCATAACGGATCCGTCTGGGTCCCGTTATGCAAGACGGAAAACAAAGTCCTGTCGACAGGACTTTGTTTTCCGTCTTCTATAACGGGAACCAGACGGATCCGTTATGCTTTACCATAGACTTGTATTATGACGGAAAGCAAACGGAATGCCTTTTAAAGGCTTCCGTTTTGCATTCCGTCATAATACAAGTCTATGGGCTCCAGAACGGATGTGCCCTCCGTTTTATGGATTCCGTTATAACCATGTTATAACAGAAAACATAACGCTAGTGTGAACCCACCCTAACATTGTGTCATCCGCAGATCCCCAATAGCAGTGTGTCATACACAGATCCCTCCTTCAGAGTGCATCATCCACTGATGTTCTGCGGTGTCCCAATAATGGTGAAGGACACAGTGCTGACAGTTCTTTCATTACTGTATTTTGTTGCAGAAAAACTGCAGGTAGTAAAATATGCTAAAGAACAAGGAAACATGGCAGCTGAGAGAAATTTTGGGCCACCTCCAACTGAAAGAATGATAAGATAATGGAGGAAACAGGAGGATCAGCTGCAAAAAGCTGATAAAAGTAACAACACTTTTTATGGGCATTCTGCAAAGTGGCCACAGTTAGATGTGGAAATGAAACAATAGATCACATATCACAGGAGTAATCGCTTTTCAGTCTCTACAAAAATGATCATATATAAAGCCAAACGCGTTGCTGCCAAGAAAGGCATCAAGGATTTCACAGGATCAGCATCGTGGTGCTACAGTTTCATGAAAAGATGTGACCTTGCAATGCGCAAACTAGAATTGCTCAAAAAATGCCAAAAGAATATGAGCCACAAATTCTGTCTTTTCTCAAATTTGTCATTTATACTAGGAAGAAAAATGGATTTGAAATAAACCAGATTGGCAATATGGATGGCGTCCCTTTAAAGGGGTGATCTGGGAATTACTATTATCAACCTATCCTCTGGATAGGTCATCAATTTCAGATCAACGGGGGCCCGAGTCCCAGGATGTCTGTCAATCCGTGAGCATTGGGGCCTTTTCCTAGGCCATGTGATGTCACCATACATCTGTCACATGGTCTAGTCAATGTTGCTGAGCTGCAATATCAAACGCAACCGCTATACGACACTGTGCTTGAAAAGCTGACGGGAGCTTGCATTGTCAACCAGAGCTCCGGTGAGCACAGCAGCTCCCTGAAATAGCTGATCGGCAGTGGTGCCGGGACATGATTATGATGACCTATGCTGAGGATAAGTCATCATTATCTTTAGTTATCTTTAGGGCTCATGCACACGACCGTATGCCCTCCGAGACATACGGTCCGTGAGCAGGTCATATGTCCCGGAGCAGCATCAATCGTGCGCACAGCGTCATATATTACAATTAGGGATGTACCGATACCAGTATCGGTATCGGGACCGATACCGGCATTTTCACGAGTACTTGTACTCGTGAAAATGCCGCCAATACCGCTGCCGATACCGGACATTTCGGTCCCCCAGCTTGTAAACAGTATTTAAGTAAACCTAATCTATGTAAAAGTAGCCTGACCTTACTAACTATTGCGGTGCAGTCTCCCTCAGTCTCTTCTCTTTCTCGGTTCCTCCATGCACCTCCTGCCCCGCCTGCATCCTTCATTCATAAAGTGGGCGGAGCAGGAGGCGGGACAGGAGGCGCATGGAGGAACTCAGAGAGACTGAGCCACAATAGTTAGTAAGTTCGGGTTACTTTTGCAGAGATTAGGTTTACATAAATTCTGTATAGGAGCTGCGGGGCCGGTACTGGTGTATTAGAGCACACTGCACCGGCCCCGCGAGTATCCCCCCCCCACTGATACTGATGATGACTTATGGGGGTCGGTTGATGAATGACACTAATGAGGGGCATGTGGATGACAGTAATGAGGGACATGTGGATGACACTAATGGGGGGGATCTGTGGATGACGCTGTTATGGGGGATCTGTGAATGACACATATATAGCATAAGGTGCTATATATGTTTCAACCACAGATACCCCATGACAGGGTCACCCACAGATTCCCCCATGACAGCGTCACCAACAGATTCCCCCATAACAGCGTCACCCACAGATTCCCCCATGACAGGGTCACCCACAGATTCCCCCATGACAGCGTCACCCACAGATTCTCCCATGACAGGGTCACCCACAGATTCCCCCATAACAGGGTCACCCACAGATTCCCCCATGACAGGGTCACCCACAGATTCCCCCATAACAGGGTCACCCACAGATTCCCCCATAACAGCGTCAACCACAGATTCCCCCATGACAGAGTCACCCACAGATTTCCCCATAACAGAGTCACCCACAGATTCCCACATTACAGGGTCACCGACAGATTCCCCTATAACAATGTTATCCACAGATCCCCCCATAACAATGTTATCCACAGATCCCCCATAACAGTGTCATCCACAGATCCCCCATAACAATGTTATCCACAGATTCCCCCATAACAGTGTCATCCACAGATCCCCCATAACAATGTTATCCACAGATTCCCCCATAACAGTGTCATCCACAGATCCCCCCATAACAATGTTATCCACAGATTCCCCCATAACAGTGTCATCCACAGATCCCCCATAACAGTGTCATCCACAGATCCCCCATAACAGTGCCATCCACAGATCCCCCCATAACAGTGTCATCCACAGATCCCCCCATAACAGTGCCATCCACAGATCCCCCTGGAGGCACTTTGGTTGGGAAACACTGTTATATGCCCATTTATTAACACTTGTACAAAAGAAAAGTAAAGCAGTTTCCATAGCAACCAGATTCCAGCTTTCATTTTTTTCATTGCTATCAGCAACTGCGCCGCTGTTTCTTTATACAAGGTTTGATAAATCTGCTCTATGTTATAATTGGTATTGGTAATTGGTATCGGCGAGTACTTAAATAAAAGTATCGGTACTCGTACTCGGTCTTAAAAAAAATGGTATCGGGACATCCCTAATTACAATGATGCTGTGCATGTCTGGCCGCCGGCGGGACTATTGTCCTGCACTCATTTAACCTTTGATGTTCCATCAAACTGGACTGTTGATCTGAATGGTCCAAAACTAGAACTGTTTAAATTTAGGACATGAGAAAAGCCATTACATGGCTGTGTTGTCCTGTAATGCAGGTGGCACCAGAAATTCCACCAAAGTTAATGTTCAAAAGGAAAAACATGTCAAAAGAGGTGATCCCATCAGGAGTTTTGTTCACGAGAAAGGATGGATTGATAAAAATGGAATAAAAGTATGAATTGAAAAAGTGCTTTCCAAATGCCCTGGAGGGCTTCTGTAAAAACCTGCCCTATTAGCGCTTGACCACTTTAGGGCACATAGTGAAACCGCAAAAAACATATTTAAAGAAGTTTTAATGGCAAAAATTGTTCTGTAGGTATTGACAACCAATCAAATTGCAAGTTTCAAACAATTTTTGCCGTGCGGCTGCATATGCAGCCCGTTTTAGGGGCCAAGGCATTCTTAATCGTAAACTAATCCCAAATCAATTTCCAGTGTTGTTTTGGATATGGTATTTCCTCCTTTACTGCTTCAGGCGCCAATTCTTTGAATATCTGGAACTGCTGGTGAGATAAAAAGCTCCATAAAAAAAAAAAAAAAACAACTGTAACCCTGATGATGGGCACATCCTGTGTTCCTCAGCAGCAGCAGCCCGACATACTTACACAGCGCTGCTTCCCCTGCTCATTTACATATATTAACCCGTTCACTACCAGTGCCGTATATGTATGGTGCTGGAGAGAAGGGCAAACATGGTGCCTGCTCATGCGTGCAGCAGATGTCAGGGCTGTCGGGTTTCCGCTGCTTCAAACTGCAAAGACCTGCGGCTAATGACCGCTACCGGCAATAATGCCGATCTCAGTCCATAAAGCCTTTTAGATGCCGTGATCAAGCTCACGCCTCCGGGCTTCTTACCGGCATCCTCTATTGCCAATGAGGACCATGCATAGTCCTCTCCTGCATAACGGAAACTGGACGGATCCGCTATGTAGGCCATAGACTTCTATTATGATGGAATGAATAACGGAATGCCTCTAAAGGCATTCCGTCATGGAATTGCGTTATGGTCCGTGGTAACGGAATCCATAATGCAATTCAGCATATACCCCAACCCGAACTTCAAATTATGAAGTTCGCTCATCCCTATTTGTTTCTATTGAATTGTTTAATTGTCCTCTTTCATGTCTCTTGCAAGTCTAATATGTAAAAATGGGGATAACTTACAGCTAGTAGAGACACAACTCCGACGGGGAAAAAAAAAACGCTGCATTCAATGGTTTTTTGTCTGGCTGAAGCCCAGCATATTTGCCGAGCAGCAGCCGTATCTCAGCCGGACCCCATTATAGTCAATGGGGCGGTGAGCATTGCGTAAACGGAGGCTATAACACTAGTGTGAAACAAGCCTCATTATCAGATCTTCTGACAAATAAAAAATCGTCCAAGTAGTGTAAAACGCCATCACAATTAGTGTATCTTTTAACTACCCAGTGCAGAAACATTGCAAATGCTTCAAAATAGAAACAAGATACAGAGAATTCCATTGGGAATGCTTTATCCAAGTAATATTCTCTGTCAAATTGGATGGATGGATTTAGGCCTCTTGCACACAAACGTTGTTTTTTTTTCCGCTTCCGTTCCGTTTTTGCGGATTCCGGTAGCGGTCCGTATGCGTAACCATTCATTTCAATGATTCCGCCAGAAAAACGGAATGTACTCCGTATGCATTCCGTTTCCATATAACCGTTCCGTTGGAAGATAGAACTTGTCCTACTATTGCCCACAAATAACGATCTGTGGCTCCATTCAAGTCAATGGGTCCGCAAAAAATACGGAATGCATACGGAACACAGCCGTATGTGTTCCATTTTTTTTGCAGATCCATGCCCACTTTGCCCATGTGTTTACTGTTAAAACACATTACTGTATATTACATTAATGATTAAAAATGTTATGTTCCGTTTGCGATCAGCAAACAACGGATCACATACGGAAACCATACGGAGATTTTTTGCAGAACTACAGAACAGAAACGGACCGGAAACACAACGGTAACAAAAAAAGGAACAATGTATCCGTGAAAAACGGACCGCAAAACACAGAAAAAGCTATATGGTCGTGTGCAAGAGGCCTTAAGGGAAGAAATCGAAATGCCAAGTTTTTGCTAAAAGTGCTCTAATAGCAATTTTCTTAATAATGATCTTGCCTGGTCAAAAGATCCATATTTGACTGCAGCTTCAGTTTTGTCAGTTTCATAGTTTAACAAATATTTACTGGAATAGGATAGGTGGTCAATGGGAAGGGGGAAGGAGGGGGGGGGGCGTGTGATGTAAAATTATTAAATGGAGGTTACGTGAAAGGGCCATGTATTTTTTTTGTCTCTTCTTTAACTATATCCTTAGGATATTTGAGATTCTCCACCCAAGTACATCCAGAACCCTTAAACTCGGGTACGTAAAACCCATTATTTAAACCATCAAGGAGCAGTCTAGATTTCTCCTTGTTTGTATACCATAATAGCCATGAGGTTAATCTTGTTATGTTCACCAGCATTCTGTCTTTTGAAACACCTGAACATTGGGTGTGTTCCTTCATAAGCGTCTTTATCTGCAGTTAGTCAGCCATCTGCATTGTGAATCATTGTAGGTGAAGCATATTCCTCTTTTGATACTAGTTTGAGATACGTTTGTTTAATGGGCATAGATCTTTGCGGTAGCCTGCAATTCAGCCACAAACCGACATCTTTGGATCCTCAAGTTAAATTAGGATCTACACCTAGTTTTTGTCTATACATTTGATCATATGTATATATACCAAGGTGTACCTCCAAAATTTCAATAGGCGTCCAATATGGTATCCATATGATGAAGCAACCCACTACTTGTGTTAGAATTGACTATAGGGTTTTTATATAATGCCACTTTATCAGAACTAAAGTAAAAGAACTATCTGCCCAAACATCTGCTATTAAATTAGGGTTGGCTGTGTTTTGATGACATTCTGAAAAAAAAAAGGATAGGAAGCTCCTAAGTTTCTGTTTTGGGTGGTAATTGTAGGGTTAGTAGCCATGTTGTCAGCGCATTGTCTAATGTAGTCAGTGTGAATCGATGTATATCCACCAATTATCTCACCCATAGATTCTGTTCCTCCAGGCGATTGCACCATGCTGTCTTGCAAACACTTGCCAGCTCACACTCTAATTTCTTAAGGGTGATACATGGATTTCTTTCTCTTGTCTTGCACGTAGAAGCTTGTTTGCTGTGTCTTCTCTCCCTCTCTTCCTCATAAGAAGTGATTGGCTTGTCAATCGCTTCTTCAACAGCGCCCCTGTGCTGATCCTGGATCTGATGTGGGCAATTTTGTGTCGGAAAGGCACACTCACCCACTCTTCACCTCCCATGGATTCTGCTTTATATATTAGTTACATAGTAACATACTTTATAAGGCCAAAAAAAGACATCTGTCCATCCAGTTCAGCCTATTATTCTGAAAGTTGATCCAGAGGAAGGCAAAAAAAAAACCCTGTGAGGTAGAAGCCAATTTTCCCCACTTTGGGGGAAAAAAAATTTCCTTCCGACTCCAATACGGCAATCAGAATAACTCCCTGGATCAACGACCCATCTCTAGTAGCTATAGCCTGTATTATTATTACACTCCAGAAATACATCCAGGCCCCTCTTGAACTGGCAGAGAGTTCCATAGTCTCACTGCTCTTACCGTAAAGACTGCACGTGCAGTCTCCTCATACAGCTGATCGGCGGGGGTACCGGGTGTGCTCTTTAGTGGTTTGCCGGCGGCAGATCATGATTAGACACCATGACCTGCCGCCTGCAAAGGAAAATTTTTGAACACGTCAAAAGATTTGCTCATTTGCTTGTTCATAGGGCAATCGGCGGCAGTATTACACTTACACTGCAAGATGATTGGCAGTTGTAATACAGGCTTTAATCTCAAGTGAATGGGCCTGGGCTGCAATACCAAGCACAACCACTATACAATGTATAACGATGAGCTTGGTAAGCTGCAAGGAGGTTGCGGAACTCACTGGACCACAATGGCCTCTCTAAACAGCTGGAGTCGGACCGTTACCAGATCCCAACGTCTGATCCTGAGGATAGCACAATATTAAACTGCCAGAAAACCTCTTTAATTTAGGCACAAATACATTGTAAAAAAAAAAAAAATCACATTAGAGCTGAACATAATATTTATAACTCCCCTCTGCCATTCATGGCTGATATCAAAATACTTGGCAATTGTAATAGGGTTACTGAAACAGCTGAATTAAAAAACTAAGTGAAGAAAAAAATGTACATGTCTCTCTTGGGATTTGAACCCGAGACCCTCTATATAGAAGGCAGAACACCTACCTCTAGGCTATAGCCATACTATGTTGAAAACAGTGGTTTTATATGCTTAGAAAGCAAATATATATTACTGGCTTCAATAAGTACAATAGCTTTCTAAGCATAGAAAACCACTGTTCTAAACATGGTAGAGCTATAGCGTGGAGGTAAGTGGTCTGCCTTCCAAATAGAGGCTCCCAGGTTCAAATCACAAAAGAGAATTGTAATTTTTTTCTCCCTCATTTAACCTATAATAAAAGTTGACAGAAATAAAAATGTTATATGTATGGTAAAATGGTCTTATGCTAGTAATGCTATACTTGCTAGGCTGTAAGTAGTGTATACGATATCATGTTATGACACAGCTGTAGGGTAAGTTTTACTTATTTCCTGATGCTCATATATAATACTCTCCATATCTAGTTCAAGATCTGTGTAAAGGCAAAGTCCAAGCCAGAGCTGACTGTCACAGATTTATGTGACGCATGACTACACCTGATGTTTCTGCAATTACCATGCTTAAGGTCTTGTCCTGTTAATCAGTAGGGGGGCATGAGGGACAATACAAAAGCAGTGCTCCAAGGACTCCGTCCGGCCCCCTGGTGCTCAAACTCATTTGCACGTGAATAAAAATGCTGATATTTCTGCAGCGGTTTAAGATACAGAGAAGATCAACCCTACAAGGCAGTATACCTCATTTAATAGGTTTGATTATGCTGACAGAGGCTCTTTAATAAAGTCATCCCACAGCACTGAGGAGTACATATAAAAGCAGAATAAACACAACAATACTAGAATGTATCTTAAAATTAACATTTAATCCCAGTGAATTATTAAAATCTCATAAAATTGAGGAATCAACACCCTTAAATTCCAAAGCACATTGAGAGTATCTACAAACTGCATGGCATCTTCCTTTGGAGCTCATAGGCAGATCTTAGAGCATACATTTTGGACAAAAATAATTCATTCTTCATCCAGAGTGTTTTCTCATAAAACTAATTTCAAAGTCTTATTGTCCCTGAATCCCGATGTTTTGTCTTTTCCACCTCTTCTTACCTTGCAGCATATAGCATGTGTTACACTGCATTTTGCCCAGAAATATATCGTTTTGCTGCCATGTATTTGCCAGTATGCAATATACTTTCCATTCAGTACTCTCCTATGTTAGCTTTTAAGGTCCCGAGGAGCCTTTTTTTTTTAACCGATTCTCCATTTTTCTTTGCATCCACACTTATATGTGCTTCCTTATGTTTATTATTCTGATTTGCAATATTCTCACCCTGTCCCACTCCAAGTAATTATAAAGGTGCCTCTCTGGCACAGGATATTTACTCCATCTGTCGGCGACACAGCTCCTCCATAGCCAATAATACTTTTGTGCTTTATGTCCTCTCTTGTCTAACAGCCCTTTCTAGTAATCTAAAGAGCAGCGACTAGAGAGTAGCACTTCAGAGGCCAGAGAAGGAAACGGGGCAAAGTTCAGGGTAAGAAATCACGGGGATTGGGCCGATATTCAGTCCTTACTGCCATCCAAAGAGTAATTAGTGATATTCAAGCGATCAGCAGCCAAAACATTATTACCAGGGCAACAAAAAGGAAAAGACGAGACAGAAACTGTTCATCCACATATTGAGGGGTTCCAGGGACTGCTGTAAAACATGTTCAAAGGGAGAATGAGAAACATTGTACTAAGAAATTATTGTCTTAAAACTAAGTAAAGGTTAATGTACTTTAAAGGTCCAGCCATGCAAATAAAAAAAATAATAATGACAATACTCGCCTTACCGGTCCCCTGACAGTCTACATATCCTGGCCTCTAGCAGTGACTTCCCTACACGAACATGTGTCCATGGCAGCAAGTCGCTGGCTGTAGCAGGTACCCGTGAGGTCTCTGCTGCAGCCAGTAGTTAGCTTCAGCGGTCAGGTCTGTGTCGGGACATCATCCCTGGAGGTCAGGATGCAGAGTATGTTGGTGGATCGGAAATAGTCGGGGAATAGGTAAGGTATACATACTTTACTTCTTTTATTATTTTACAACAGTTTTATGTGTATTTTCTTTTCTTTCTTTTTTTTTTTTTACTATTTATGTAGCTAAATAACCCATTTAAGCAAGAAACAACATGACATGTGGTATACAATATGCCTGATTATTTAATTATGCATGTAGGTCTATGGGTGCTTGTACAATTTCTAAACAAAAGTCAAGTTCAAGAGGGTCTGCAACATCTCCAGACTTGTCTGTTTTACTTGCAGTCCCCCTGTAATATGGAGCATCTATTCTTATGACTGTATGATGTGCCATTACTTTAGTACAAGTTTATGAATTAATTGCTAGCAGTTTGCAATTTCGGTCCATAGGAGTGTTACCCTGTTGGGGGTGTGTCCAACAGTCTGACACTGGTAGCACTAATTGGATAGTGTCAGAGACACTCCCCAACTGGTATCACCCAGATGGACCATCTTTGATGTCAGGAGTGATTAAATCTCCTTAAAAATTTTCTCTCCTTTAGTCTATAGGTTTGCTCCTTGAGAAAGTTTCAAAGTAATCTCTTGAAAAGACCGTGTTAAAGTGGCTGTCTCACTTCAGCAAGTGGCATTTATCTTGCAGAGAAAGTTAAAACAAGGCACTTACTAATACATAGTGATTGTCTATATTGCCTCCTTTGCTGGCTGGATTCATTTTTCCATCACATTATACACAGCTCGTTGTCACGGTTACGACCACCCTGCAATCCATCAGTGGTGGTCATGCTTGCACACTATAGAAAAAAGCACCAGCCTCTCTGGTAGACGGCACTGTGGGAGCGCACATAGGCTAGTGCTTTTTGCTGTAGTGTGCAAGCACGACCACTGCTGCTGGATTGCAGGATGGTCGTAACCATGTAAGGAAACCATATCGACATTAGTAAGTGCCTTGTATTAACTTTCTCTACATCATAAATGCTGTTTGCTGAAGTGACACAACCATTTTAAAGTGCAAAGTTTAAAGTGAATGTTCACCTTTAAACATAATTTAACATTTTCCATATACAATTATTGTACATTGAGGGTTGTGGCCAATGATAACCAGCAGAACTCTGACTACAGCTCTGGATTATAATATACTGTTGTCTATAATTTAGCACTAGTGCAAGTAATATAATGTATTTACATTACTGACCCTTTTTTGCAGTTTTTATGCAATTCTGACTTTAAAAAAATAAAATAAAACCATCTTAAGGCCCCTTTCACACGGGCGAGTTTTCCGCGCGGGTGCAATGCGTGATGTGAACACATTGCACCCGCACTGAATCCTGACCCATTAATTTCAATGGGTCTGTGTACATGAGTGTTTTTTTTCACGCATCACTTGTGCGTTGCGTGAAAATCGCAGCATGTTCTATGTTCTGCGTTTTTCACGCAGCCCTAGCCCCATAGAAGTGAATGGGGCTGCGTGAAAAACGCATTGCATCCGCAAGCAAGTGCGGGTGCGTTGCATTTTTTACTGATGGTTGCTAGGAGATGTTGTTTGTAAACCTTCAGTTTTTTATCACGCGCGTGAAAAACGCATCAAAACGCATTGCACCCGCGCAGAAAAAACTGAACAACTGAACGCAATCGTAGGCAAAACTGAATGGCTTTGCCTGTGAAATCGCACAGTTTTCACTGAACGCATCCGCAACGCATCCGGACCTAATCCGGACACGCTCGTGTGAAAGAGGCCTAAGTCCAACAACTCCTGCTAAATGTGATTTTCTGCACATTTAAACAATAGATGGCAGTGGCTAGAGAGCTTTACAGTTTAGCTACATTCAGACGACCATATGTGTTTTGCAGTCCACAAATTGCGGATCTTCAAAACACGGATACCAGCCGTGATGCGTTCCGCATTTTGCAGAACGTACATGGCTAGCCCTATGATAGAAATGCCTATTCTTGTCAGCAAGAATAGGACATGCTCTGTCTTTTTTGCGGAAGAGAACTACGGACGTGGACAGAACAAAGTGTGCTGTCCGCATCTTTTGCGGCCCCTTTGAAATAAATGGGTCCGCACCCCGGAACGAATGCTGACCCATTCATATGGTTGTGTGAATTAGCCCTTATACGCATGACTTTACTGCTACTGGAAAGTTTGGATCACCTGGTGGAGGACGACCATCATTGATGTTAAATGCCGTCGCAAACATTCCAAAGGGAAATGCTCCAATGCCAAAGGACATCTGAAAGCCTCCATCTCCAAAACCAAACCCTTGGAAACCCTGGAAAAATATAATAAAACTATAAAGAACAAGAAACTAGACAGACAGAGTACACCACATAAAATGTGTCCGCAAGAGGACTTTTCGAATTTGCTTGAGCCTCTGTGGCTGTAATTTTATAAATTTGGCACATCTTGAAATATGTCTAGAAATGTTACTCCAGTTGATCTGCCAACTTGGTTAAAGGGGTCGTCTCACTTTATTAAGTGCCATTTATCATCAATCATGTAGAGAAAGTTAATACAAGCCACTTACTAATGTATTGTTATTATCCATATTGCTTCCTTTCCTGGCTGGGTTCATTTTTCTATCACATTATAAACTGCTTGTTTCCATGGTTACAGACCACCCTGCAATCCATCAGTGGTGGTCGTGCTTGCACAATATAGGAAAAAGCACCAGCCTATGTACCGTCCCATGGTCCCGGCCACCAGAGAGGCTGACGCTTTTTCCTATAGTGTGCAAGCACGACCACCTCTGATGGAGTCCAGGGTGGTCTGTAACCATGGAAACGAGCAGTGTATAATGTGATAGAAAAATTAATGAACCCAGCAAAGGAAGCAATATGGGTAATAACAATACATTAGTAAGTGGCTTGTATTAACTTTCTCTACATGATAAATGTCACTTACTGAAGAGAGCCAACCACTTTAAAGGCTATGTACACCTTTGGGGCATTTTCTTTATGATTGCATTATACTCATTTTGGGCTATAAATCTGATTTTCAATTGGTCTTTATTAATAATGTTAAGCTGTTTCTGAGATAAATGGGTGGGAAACCCCCCCACAAATCTGTCTGTTTGCAAGCTGTGAATCTGTTTATTTGAATCCTGTCAGCTGACTGCTCATGTAGAGCTCTTATCTCTGATCTCCTGACCTTATGAACACTTATTTAAGCCAATATTCGGATCAGTTTAATAATAATTGAGCTATGATACATGTTCAATTAATATCAAACAGATACGAATATAAATGAGCTGTCAGGAGTGCAGAAATAAGGAATACAGATTGACACATCAGAACAGCTTTCTAATGGATTCAAAGAATGTAAGGCTGTAGACCACAAATTTTTATACATTTTTAATGAAGACCAACTAAAACAAATATACGTTATATATATTTTTAGCCCCAAATAAGTAGAATGCAATCAGAAAAAATACCCAAGGGTGTTCATAGCTTTTAAGGCTTAAAGGAGTTGGCCAATTTGTAAACAAGTTTATGATAGCCCCTAATCTATTGCTGATGTCACATCATGACGTACCCCTGCTGCACAGCGTTAGATCCCCAGTTCCCATTTTAGCCTGTGTTAACACTGATGAACCTGCCAGGCTGGGTCCATAGGGCGCAAGATGATGGCAGTGTCATGAATCACCCATATCACAGCTTTCTATGATTCCAAATCCGAGTTCAGACAGCGGCGATGTGGGGGAATCATATCACCGCCGCCATCTTACACCCTATGGACGGAGTGCCAGAGGATCACAGGTGTTTACACACATAGGGACCACAGAGCAGGGGTAAGTTATGAAGTGACATACAAATCAACAATTTGGGTAAAACATCTTTACAAATTGGCCTACCCCGTTAAAGAGGACTCATCACCTCTCCTGACATGTCTGTTTGGCAAATAATTGTATTCCTAATAATATAAAAATTCTGAAGCTTGTTTTCCTAAAAATCTGCCGTGTGCCATTCCTGTTATTCCCAATAGAAATGTATGAATAAATTGACACCTGGGTTACCAATTGAGGGAAAGTGTCTCTATATACCCTGACACTGTCCAATCTGTGCCAACACTATCAGGAACACCACAACGCGGCGTTCTAAGAAGAGATGCAGCTGCAGAAGAACAAGGGAATCCAGGTATTTACTAAAACAGACATGTTATCACAGCGGACAGGTCCTCTTTAAAGGACCACTGGAAATGGCATTGAGAATATGGTGTAATAGCTAGTAGCTTTCAGTGTCATACAGTACTGTATACGTAACCAGTTTGACATTGTATAACCAGGTTGTATAGTAACCTCGGGTGCAAAGCAATCCAACGGACTATTAAAGCTGTATGTAGCACTTAGGATAGGGTCACATCCCCGTTAAAAGTCTGCTGTAGGAACAGGATACTGGAATTACCGGTTCAATCACATGCCAGACACTGCCAGCGCCCAATGGATCCCATCCACTCTGCTGGATAAACTGGCGTGATACAATGTGGCCACAATGTCATCTCATGTCAACAGGAGGGTTTGCCCACTGTATGGGCAGCTTGTACAGGTACAGCTCATGCCACGGCCTAAAAGAGGGTTAATGCCATACCAATTTACAACGTACGAAACCTACACGAGTTACAGAGTCCATCCCCAATACACTACGGTGTAAATCTAAGGACTGGATCTTGAAAACAGCAGGAAATGGCCAATCACAGATTTAGAAGCAGAAGATGAATGGCAGGAAGCGCTGTGCGGCCTGTGTCATCTTGTTACTGTTAATTAGTTTTTCTCGAGGGAAGCTCGTTATGTGTTAACTAACAATTCCCAGGAGCCGCTACAGAATTACAGATTAGAAGCAATCGTTTCATCATGTGACACACACTGTACAACCCCAAATCTTCACCCATCACTCACCCCTCTGTTCTCTGGCTCTGGTCGCTGCCCTTGAGGCCGTGGGGGAGTTTTTTCCCTAATGGAAGGAGGATTGAGTAAGATGAGTTCACGTGTAACGCCAGAAAATAACATTGTGACTGCTTGTATAGAAATGGCTGCTCACCGAGGGTCTTCCTGGCCCGTGCTTCCTCTTCCATACAAAGGTATTACTTTATCACGGCTAATTCCAGCTTTGCACACTGGACACACCTGGCGATTTGGTCGGGTTTCTAACCACTGAAGACAAGAAGGACACATGTAGTGAATCTTCATTAACCATTATGACTAAAGGTCCTTTTACATGGAGCGATAATCCGGCCAATTAATGGGGATGAGGGTTTGTAGAAGCGCTGGTTCCTGATAATTGGCCTTTGCGAAAGGCGCAGATCCTATCGTTCAGCCAGAACCAAAAATCATTGTTCCGTGCAGCAGACGGTGCTGTGTAATCCGTGATCTGCAGCCCAGGAACAATGATATTCAATGGGATTAAGCAATCAATGTAGCGATCGCTTGTCCTCATACAGCGGAAGTGATTGCTGCATGTAAATGCAGCCCTCATCACCGATGAAGATCAAGCAATTATTGGGATTGCCATTTTACACAGAACGATATGTCAGGCAATTATCAGGAACAAACTAAACATTCCTAATAATTGCCTGATCGTTAGCAGAGAGGAAACTGCATTTATATGCAGCAATCACCTCTGCTATATGAAGACAAGCTATCGCTACAGCCATTGCTTGTCCTCATAGAGATTCATTGTTCATGGGCAGCCGATCGCTGTTTACACCGCACTGTCTGCTGCACGGAAACAATGATTTTAGGTGCCAGCCTTTTACACATGCCAATAGTCAAGGACCCCCTTTCTACAAACGCTCATCCTGATAATTGGCTCAGTCTTGGTAAAAGGACAATGAAAGTCAAGACCAGGCGTACATGCGGGCCAACCTGGGTGACAGTGGAGTGGGCTGCCCTATTACCAAAAAAATATCCATCACAGGAGCCTGTAGATGTGATTTTACTGAAAGAAGTAACGCTTGGTATGCTTCTACAGGAGAACCATATACAACCCATTAAAGGGCCACCGCTTATCCAGACTAGATTTCGTGCTCCACCATGATTATGTATGCTGAGCATCTTCTTTGAGAAGACCACCCTTCAATGCAATTGTGGGTGGTCACCTCTAAGAAGTTTCCCTGTATGTGGTACTGCATTACCCTCCTAAAGTTAAAGGTAGGGAAAGCGCACCCACAGAAAATCTTGTAGCACAGTTATCAAAAGATTTGGTCCACCCTCCATATCTCATACCCTCCTTTACTAAGTAATAGATCTACAGTATATATATTACTAGTAATATATAATAGCATAAAACGTACCTGATGCAAACATGGCCAGCTAGAAAGGTAAGAGAAGTAAATGTTATATGATAGTAGTGTTGGCTTATAAATAATATCGAACATTAGCATTTACTCATTTACTATATCTCTTTATATATATAAAAATTAGTTTCTGTCTGTCAGTTATTTATGCACGACCAAACGACTGGACCGATCTTTACCAAATTTGGCACACAGGTACATCAGGTGACTGGGAAGGTCTCAGCTCTCTAGCACATACCGTTTCTGAGATATTCCCAAAAAATGACATGCATTAGGGTACTTTCACACTTGCGTTGTGAGGATCCGAGCAGGCAGTTCCATCGCCAAAACTGCCTGCCGGATCCGGAAATCCTTGTGCAAACGAAAAGCATTTGTAGACCGATCTGGATGCGGATCAGTCTAACAAATGCATTGAAACACTGGATCCGTCTCTCCGATGTCATCTGTAAAAACGGATCTGGTGTTAATTTTTTTGCATTTTTAAAGGTCTGCGCATGCCGTTTTGCCGTAACACTTGGTGCCGGATCCGGCATTAATGCATTTCAATGGAAAATAATGCCGGATCCGGCATTCTGGCAAGTGTTCCAGGATTTTGTACGGAGAAAGTACCGCAGTATGCTGCGGTATTTTCTCCGGCCAAATACCGTAAGAGTGACTGAACTGAAGACATCCTGATGCATACTGAACGGATTGCTCCCCATTCAGAATGCAAGAATGCATTAGGATGAAACTGATCAGTTTTTCCCCGGTATTGAGCCCCTAGGACGGAACTTAATACCGGAAAACTTTAACGCAAGTATGAAAGTACCCTTAGCCAACAGAAGCCAGCAAGTCTTTCTCTTTATATCCCAACTGCGATACACACGGTCCTATGTCCCTTATCAGCCAAAAGAAGCTCACAGGCACTTAAGTCTCCACATACACACAGTTTTACTCCAGGTTTCCATACCAACCCAGCCTTATTTCTTCACTGCTGTAGGTCAGCTTTAGGCTAGGGCTACGCGACGACAATAAGTCGCACCACACATAGGGCACAACTACACTGCTACATGCATCCATCTTGGAGGGATTTTTGGCGACTGTCGTGTCGCAGTCGCAGCATGTCGCAGTGCGACACCTCAGTCTATCATTATAAAAATTGTTGCACGACTTTGGTACAACAAAATGTCACGCAACACATGTCATCATGTAGCCCTAGCCTTAAAGGGGAGGGTGCTGTGGAGGTCACTGTTAAGGGGGCAGGTGCCACTATTAAAGGGGCAGCTGCTGTGGAGGTCACTGTTAAGTCAGCAGGGTACTGTGAGGTCACTGTTAAGGGAGTGGGGTACTGTGACAGTCACTGTTAAAGGGACGGGTGCTGTGGAGGTCTCTGTTAAAGGGGGAGGGAACAGTGGAGGTCACATATAAGGGAAGGGTCCACTATAGAGGTCAGTGTTAAGGAGGCGGGCCCCTGAGGAGGTCAATGTCAAGGGAGTGGGGTGCTGTGAAACTCACTATTAAAGGGGCGGGCTGCTGTATAGGTCAGAGTTAAGGGAATGGGATGCTGTGGAGGTCCCATTTTAAGGAGGTGGGGCCATGTTGGGGGGTCAGTGTTAAGGGGTGAGGGGCTGAGGAGTTCACTGTTAAGGGGGCAGGGTACTTTAGAGGTCACTGTTATGGGGGATACTGTTGATATCACAGAAACATTAAATGAAATATACCCGTGCGAAGCCTTGTCCTTCTGCTAGTAAACATATATAACCAGCCCGTGCAGTCTTACAACAGTAATCGGCTACTTACCAGAAGAGGTGGCCACATAAGCTGATCACTGCATCCTTGGCTGTGTCCAGGCAAATGTTGCACTCAAATGTGCTGTCCTGGCTGCTCCCCTCGCTACTTCCGCTTGCTCCACCAGGGCCTGAATTCTCTGCAGACGCAGAGGTGGCTGGACCCGCACTCGCCATCTTATCCAGGGCACCACAGGACTGAGATAACTAATCCAAGACAGTGGACCTAGCAGAGACAAGATGAGGTAAATGACGGCATCTGTGCATGGTAAGGTTAGGCCAATCTCAAAAGCCAGGCAAACTTACCGAAAATGTAATTACCGATTGGTGCTACAGTACAACATGCAGCAGGGACAGTCACTATCACTCAGTGATGGAGGAAGAAGAGACTATGCTATATGTGTGGTGTGTGTTGCTTTTTCACTCTGTTACATCATGTCCCCGAAGAATAAATTGATGTCAGGATGAAAAAAACCATGGAGTGACGCACAGAGTGAAGGAAATGGGTCTGGAGAAAGGGGAAAAGAGAAATAAAGGATGGGGAGGGGTTAAGCAGACACCAATTAAACCAGAGAAATTGGAGAATGCCATAGAGACTAGAGGAGACCAGCAATGAACCCTCTTACCTGTCTGGAACGCCCCTGTGTGTGCACACGTAGCCAGCTAATCCCCTGCCCATAGGGACCACCTTCACAGCTGTCATGCAATTTCACAGACAGCAGCAGGAAGCCGTGTGCATGCCCTGGCACAACATTTAGCAAGACCAGTTCAACCAGTGAGACTCGGGCGCTCAGGTGTCGCTACTGTACAGATTACAAAACAAACCAGGTCATACCAGGGCTGTTCTGCAGGGGCAGCGCTCCAAATGCCAGCAGGGTTTACCCGCTTTAAAATCATGAAGCGTTTGAAAGATCAACATGGGCATCAAAGAGGAGACAACCACTCATAATGGCCACTGCCCCCTCCCTTATTTCACATAAGCGATGCTGCGTTCGGAAGTATTCAGACTGAACCCTGACCCACGCATTTCAATGCGTATACGCACAGGAGCACTGGTCATCACTGACTGACTGTTCAGGAAAAATGGTAGCATGCTCTATCTTCATCCGTTTTTCATGCAGGACTGGTCCATTCAAGTCAATGGGTCAGTGAAAAAAATAATAATTAACAGCATCCGGGTGTTTTTCACTGGCAATGACCTCTAATGCTGTTATATACATATTTGCTTCTCGCATCAGTGAGCCAGTTGAAGAACCAAGGGGCTGGCCTAGCCCCTCGGAGCACTGCTTCACCTTCCCCTCCTCCACTGATTGACAGGGCCAGGCATCCTAACTGTTCAGATGCCTGGCGCTGAAATCTCGCACATACGCAGATTGGATTTCAGTGGGGACCCTGCTCTTAAAGGGAACCTGTCATCACCTTTATGCTACCCATACTAACAGCAGCATAAAGTAGAGACAGGTGAGTTCATTTCAGCGGTCTGTCATTTATAAGTTAAATGTAAGTGGTTGCTGAGAACCAACATCACAATCATTGCAGCCTGGGCCTGGTAAAGAGTCACGACCACCTGAGAAGAGTCCTAGTTATTCATGAATTCCTGCTCACCTGCTGATGACTGACAGTCTTCTACCTAGTTTTCTCCCTTTCTCTCTAGGAGAGAACTGCCAATTATCAGCAGATGGGTGAGAGAGCAGGAGATTATAATAACCAGGACTCTTCTCAGGTAGATCTGACTCTTTTCAAGGCCTGGGCTGTAATGATTATGATACTGGTTCTCGACGACTACTTACTTTTAGCTTATGAGTGACACACCGCTGAGATTAGCATTTCTGTCACTATTTTATACTGTCCTCAGTGAGGTCAGCATAAAGTTAATGACAGGTTCCCTTTAAAGGGGTTCTACAGCTCTGGATAGATCATTAGCATCTGATCGGCAGGGGTCCAACACCCGTGACCGCCGCCGATCAGCTGTTTGAGAAGGCAGCGGCACTGGCAGTAGCGCCGAGGCCTTCTCGCTGTTTACCTCAGGCCCAGTGACGTCACGACTAGTATCACTGGCCTGTGCGGGGCTAAGCTCCGTTCACTCGAATGAAGCTTAGCCCCGCCCAGGTCAGTGATACTAGTCGTGACGTCACTGGGCCTGAGGTAAACAGCGAGAAGGCCGCGGCGCTACTACCAGTGCCGCTGCCTTCTCAAACAGCTGATCGGAGGGGGTCCCGGGTTTCACTTCCAAACTGTGCTAGCACAGACGGTACTATGACTGGCGCATGCGCAAGCTTTCAGGGCCATCTGAACAGTGAGGATGCCTAGTCCTGTCAATCAGTGCAGGAGGGAGGGGGAGTGGTGTCGAGGGAGAGGTGAAATTTTGCTCCGAGCACCTCATTAATATAAAAATAAAAGTACACATTTCTCTATAATTACAATTACAGGTGTCCCTGTACTCAGCATGATCAAAACTTCAAGGCAGTATGTCTGGTTTATTAGGTATGATCAAGCTGACAAATGCTCTTTAAAAAAAAAGGACATTATACATTGGGATTTAGGACCGCTGGAACTAACAAGATCCACATTAGTTATGACTGTGATACCCATAGGCTTGTGATTTACTCAGAACATCTGTTCAACACCCCAAATATCAGAGGCATATCAACAGTTTAGAGCGCTGAGACCCCCACGATCCCTAGAACGAGAGGAGAGAAGCGCCCACATATATCGCGCTCTCTCTCCTCACTGCTGAGGATGAAATCAAGATGGGCCTATCGACTTCTATGGGGCCTGTATACTTCCAGTATATGTAGAGTTCCTATTCAAAGTAAATTAAAAGTGTTCAGACTCGTTTTAAAAAAAAGGGTCCTGGTTCACTGAACCCTGTTTTTGAGAACTTGTTGCAAGGAATCGGAGTGCCCCTTTAAACTGATAGGATCAGACTACTGTTTAGGTTACTGGACAGTATTTCTGGTGTTTGTTATTAGTGAAGCTTTTGGGGTTGGATCCCGCTGATGTTGTCAGGGTCAGGCTAGATCTAGACAGACAGGCAGATAAGCGGTGTCCCGGATGTTTGCCAGCCATCTATCCCTCTTTGTATACTGAACTAAAGAGGAATGAATGTTCTCCTGACAACCAGCACTGTGCACAGGCAGCTTGTGTCAGGAGCCCCCTGGGAGAGTCAGCAGATCTGCATCATCATAGCTTCCAGCTAACAGGAGTGCAATATGACAATGATGCAACAGCCCCCATGCCCAAGTGAATGGAAAGTCTGCCCCATGCCTTATCCACTTTCTGTGGGAGGGAAGTGACACCAGGTGTCAGGCAGCGGCTACCGAGAGCCCTTCTGAATGCAGCTGCCTGGTAGTCAGCAGTGCATGCTGAGACTTGTAGTACTACAGAGGTCGTCTCTGGCAGCTCACGGTAGCAGCCAGTGGGATACGTGGCAGATATAAACATTCCCAGCAATGGCTGGTATAATGGGAGAAGGAGACGCGGGCGGTAGTTACAGTAAGAACTAGAAGTTTGGCGACATATGCACTACAAGGAAGTCTCCTGCTGCTCACCTCCGATAAGCCGAGATCCACCATCACCAAGCGTCAGCTGTAGGCCGTCCCTTTACGTCACTTCCGGGTCACGGCAGCAGACCTGGGGACACGTGAGGCAAGATGGCGGCGCCCAGGAGCAGCTGGCAGGAGGCGGAATCTGACAGTAGTAGCGGGGCTGAGGATCTGGAGCGGTTCCGAGAGGCGGCCTGGGAGCCTTCTGGTGAGAGACCTCACAGCTCCACATACTCATACTGCAGGCTTACTTGTACCTTACGGTGGTGCATACAGTGTAATGAAATGGGTGGCATGATGCCAGCCTGGTTCTGCAGCTTTTGGGGCAAACATTTACCTGTTTTATCCAGAATCCAGGGCAGATGAATGCAGACTCCTGGATTGCACAGTGGTATGGAGATTTAAAGGGTTGTTCTTTTTCAAGAGGAAACTAAACGGCACGTGATCCACCTGCAATAAAGAATAGATTTTTACCTGAGCGCTCCCTCGTCTGTTCACCGGGCCAGGCTCGATTTACCTGGCTGCAGCAGTGACATGAAGTCAATAACATGTGACCGCTGTAGCCAATCACTGGTCTCAGCAGTTTCCTCGAAGAGGCCAGTGATTGGCTGCAGTGGTCACATGTTGTTGACATGACATCACTGCTGCAGCAGGGTAAATGGAGGCCTACCTGGAGAACCGGTGCCATAGGGTGGAAAACAATCAGGCAATTAACTATCTATTCTTTACTGCAGGTGCTGCCTGGTTTCCTCCTGAAACAAGACAACCTCTTTAATATTTTGTATAGCTTGTGCCATGTCTCCCCCGCCAACTAGCCATATGTATGTTGAAGAACATGGAGCAGACTACTAGACAGTTCTAGGTTGTGCCTGGCTTGGAACCCTGCATGTGCACATCAGCACTAGTCATATCCATTGTTCTGATCCGTTATAGCAGCAGAATAAGGTTGCATTCACACGAGCGTGGGAGGGCTGTGCCCGTATTGCAGACCACAAACTGCGCATCCATGGGCATCGGCTGTGGGCACTTCACATCACGGTGCAGACCATTGATTTCAATGGTCCGTAATCTGCAAGATGTGATGAAAGATAAGACATGTCCTATCTTTTGTAGCACAGACCCGGAAGCACAAGGAAACACATAGAAGCCCTTCCATGTGCTTCGGGGTCCATGCCTTTGCACCATGTGAATGCGGCCTAATGAGAATACCGGAAGATCCGGCACATAACTGAAATGAGCAGAGCTGCACAGGGGTGTGGAAATTTAAAAAAAAATACTTGTCGAAAGACTAAAGTGGGGGCTCGATCTACTTGTCCCTCATGACAATCTACTTGTCCTGATACAAAAAATAATTTTAAATCAAAACCATATTTAAATAAGGTCTTTATTGATAGCAACTTAGAAGACAGGCCCAAAATGTATGGGAGCCACAAGGAGACCTTATACTGTGTGGGGGCCACAAGGAGACGTTATACTGTGTGGGGGCAGCCACAAGGAGACGTTATACTGTGTGGGGGCAGCCACAAGGAGACGTTATACTGTGTGGGGGCAGCCACAAGGAGACGTTATACTGTGTGGGGGCAGCCACAAGGAGACGTTATACTGTGTGGGGGCAGCCACAAGGAGACGTTATACTGTGTGGGGGCAGCCACAAGGAGACGTTATACTGTGTGGGGGCAGCCACAAGGAGACGTTATACTGTATGGGGGCAGCCACAAGGAGACGTTATACTGTGTGGGCGCAGCCACAAGGAGACGTTATACTGTATGGGGGCAGCTACAAGGAGACGTTATACTGTATGGGGGCAGCCACAAGGAGACGTTATACTGTATGGGGGCAGCCACAAGGAGACGTTATACTGTATGGGGCAGCCACAAGGAGACGTTATACTGTATGGGGGCAGCCACAAGGAGACGTTATACTGTATGGGAGCCACAAGGAGACGTTATACTGTGTGGGGGCAGCCACAAGGAGACGTTATACTGTGTGGGCGCAGCCACAAGGAGACGTTATACTGTGTGGGGGCAGCCACAAGGAGACGTTATACTGTGTGGGGGCAGCCACAAGGAGACGTTATACTGTGTGGGGGCAGCCACAAGGAGACGTTATACTGTGTGGGGCAGCCACAAGGAGACGTTATACTGTGTGGGGCAGCCACAAGGAGACGTTATACTGTGTGGGGCAGCCACAAGGAGACGTTATACTGTGTGGGGGCAGCCACAAGGAGACGTTATACTGTGTGGGGGCAGCCACAAGGAGACGTTATACTGTGTGGGGGCAGCCACAAGGAGACGTTATACTGTGTGGGGGCAGCCACAAGGAGACGTTATACTGTGTGGGGGCAGCCACAAGGAGACGTTATACTGTATGGGAGCCACAAGGAGACCTTATACTGTGTGGGGGCAGCCACAAGGGGCTGTGTGTGGTAGTGTAGGGACGCCTCTTACGATCCATGTAACTGGGGTAGGATCCTATTAGGGTAATTAGTGCAGGAAGTCTTCTTTGGGAGATTTTAAAGAAGGGGACAGGGCTCCACATGGGCTAGAAGTGACAGCTGGTGTGCGGGGGTTCATTCTGTGGAGCAGTCACTCTCCACCCCCAAAATAGCAGTACATGAGGAAGCTGACTTCAAATAGGAAGTTCTCCTGCCCCTATAAATCCCCCCCCATGGACAGTTGGATTACCTGAAGGAACAGTGGAATTGCCAGGGGTTATGTCAGCAGTCAGTAGTGGGCTGTTAGGGGGCGACGCCTCTGATAACACCATCAATGTAGACCATCAGTCTACCGGAGCCCAGGACACCAGATATACACGTCCTGTACACAGTGACCTCTCTATTTACTATTTACGTGTTGGTGACATATTAAAGGAGTCTTTTACCACAAATGTCCATTATATAACATTAACACCATTTTGTCTATAACAGTCCCCATATTAAATGCTTCTTACCATATTTCGGTCCGTTGCAGAGTTGGGCTAACACTTTTATTCGATATGCAAATGAGGGTCTGAAGGTGCTCAGGCCCGCGCTGATTTTCATATCCAACCACTCCCCTTTCACCCCTTTGGCCCGCCCTTTGTTTGGCTGATCACCTCCTTCCTCCGTTTTGAAATCCTCCGCCTGCGCCGATGAACGAAGCACCAGACTTGTGCGGCAGTTTATGACAGGTTTATTTATGACAAGTCTGGTGCGCACCCCTTCCTTCCAGTGCACTTGTGGTCATGTCCAGCCCTCTGCACGATAGTAGTAATGCAGGAGGCATATTGCCCAACCCTATCTCATCCCTGCAACTTGCCCGAAGCACAGCTAAGCTCCTGAACAAACTACATGTCCGGCGCCCGGAACTGCATGTCCCGGGCGTCGGGCGATACGATTTCCACACCCCTGCTGCATATTGACTATAACGGGTCCATTCAGTTTTTGGTGGCCCTTAATGCAGCCCTCCAGTGCAGATGTTAACAAGTCCACCCACATACCCTAAGAACATTGGTAAGGGTATATTCACTCTTGCAGGTTTTGTTCTGGTTTTCTGAGACACATTTTGTGGCCAAAATCAGATTGAACTTGTGTCCCTTTTTGACCTACCCTCAAAACACCATAAATAAATGCACAAAAAACCACATGTGGATTCCACGCTGAGTTTTGCAGGAGGATTTTCAGAATCCGTCATGTGAACATAAGGGTGGGTTCACACTAGCTTTGTTGTTTTTTAACAATGCACCTTATAGACTTTTTTTTTAAGGAAAAAAACCGCACCATTGCCTGATGTTACATGTTAAAAGTTATAAAACGTCATAAAAACACTGCAGTTTTCTGTCATTTTTTACTCGCGTGCCAATTTTTGACTTCTGTCTAGGAATCCAAAGCATCTATTTAAAAAAAAAAAAAAGTAAAATGCTTGACTAAAAAACACCACCTCAAAAAAAAAGCGTGTAAAAGCCTAAGAGCAGCGTGAAGTAGTTACAGGCTCACTGAGCTAAAGCAGAAGTGAACAGAAGGAAAAGTGTAAGGCCTCATGCACACGACCGTGGGGCCGCCGCATGTGGATCGCGGACCCATTCACTTGAGGGTCTGTGATCCTCATCCAACTGTCCATACTGCAAAAAAGTAGTTCATGTCAGGTGAGACGATTTTATTGCGACGTCTCTGATGACAGAACCCCTTTAAATTGAATTAGTTTCTGCCAAAATGTAAAATTTCCAATAGTGACCTTCGTTACCGATACTTTCTTTTATATTAAGGTTCAGTGAAGAAAATAGCTCAGTTTCCAGAGAAATCTGCTTCTCCTGTTGTCCCAAGTTTACGGTATGTACAGTAAAATATCATGACGAGATTCTGTACCTTTTCCAAAGTCCTCTAAACATTTCAGCGTTTTCTAGGGTTCGACCTAACAGCCATGAGCATGACGGGAATGAACTCCAAACTACATCTGAATTCCGCACTCATGTTGCCAAGAAGCTCACTGCCATGCTGGACAGGTAAGCAGAAGCACTTGTTAGGCTAGGTTCACATCTGCTGCTGAGGGTCAGTTACGAGTCTTCGTTACAGATTCTGGCAAAAAAAAAACACAGGTCTGTTGCATGCTAAATAATGGAAACCCAATGGACCCCATAATGGTCAATGGGATTCGTCGGGAGTCATCATTGTTTGTCATAACGAATCTGGTGCTTCCTTTTTTTTTTTTGTCTGGTCCCACAATGGAACAGAAAAAGTGAAAATGTGCCGTAGATGTGAACTTAGCCTTAGGGCTCATGCACATGAATGTGGTGCCGCAGTAGATGAGGAAAGCACTCCAAGTGCTGTCCACATCGGTTGCTCCGTTCTGTCATATTCTTGTCCGTTTTGCGAACAAGAGTAGGCATTTCTATTATGGGTGGCCCGTTCCGCCAATTGCGAAACTCGCACCGGTGGCATCCGTGTTTTGTGGATCCGCAATTTTCAGCCCAAAAACACAGCGCGGTCGTATGCATGAGCCCTTACATTGATTCTGTATAATTCCTGCTCGTGACTATGGGAAAAAAAATGTTTGCCTGTGTTCTTCAGCTGCATCAGAGAAATTCCAGGAAGCAACAGCTTCAATCAGGAATCTGCGGCCGCATCAGACTCCGAAGACGAAGGTAAATAATATCATCCTATCGACATTTGGATACAGGTTACTTATTCCTACTTTCAAGTTCCAGCAATTTCAGCTTTGTCTTACTTGTTCCTAGACCTAACATAAAAAAAAACAAATCTCAGCATGAAAGCTGTAAAGAAATGTTTTTTTCACATTTAAAGTACATTAAAGAGCCTTTTGTTACTCATGTTAAGTCCCCTTTCATTTCTTTCTTATTATGTAGGGGGCTTTTTCTCTAGTAGTATGTTTTCGGATTAGGACTATGACTTCTGATTTTCGTGGATGACCAGAGCCCAAATGCTTAAAGGGGTCCTCCAGGCATTATCAAAAAATAAAAGCAGTCTTTTTAACCTGTTAAAGAAAGATAATTTCTTCAGTACTTACCTATCCTTCGTTCCAGCCAATCCCACAATCTCCACTGCATTCAAACGGGTTGTGAGGTGTTCTGCTCAGGTCCCGACCATCTCTTCCTGTTCAGCTGCATTTACTATTATGCAGTTGCACAGAAAAACTTGGGAACACATCCTGTTGGGACCCGAGCAGAAGAGCTTGCAGCCTGTGCGAGTGTGGTGTAGACCGCGGCATTGGCGGAGCGAGGGACGGGTAAGTATTAACAAAATTATCTTTTCTCAACAGGTCAGAAGAATGCTTGTATTTTTATAATGCCTGGGGAACTCCTTTAAAAGGGTTTCCCCAAGGTAAATATTAATTTCGGACAAGCCCGCCTAAAAAAATAAATCCATGTTATAGTCACCCCTTTCTCCAGCACTGTTGGTTTGGCCCTTCTGCTGCTGCTTGTGTACAAACTGCAACAGGAATGTTCCGGTACATGGCACGAAAGTGCTGCAACCAATCACTGTGCTCAATGGTCTAACGCTAAGGACGGCGATTTGCTGCAGCGGTCACATAGTGTATACTGGCACGTGGCCACTGCAGTTTAAAGCAGGAAGCGACAGGAGGACCAGACCAATGGTGCTGAAAAAAGGGGTGACCATAACATGCTTTTTAGTTACCTCGTCACGATAGGCCATCAATATCAGCAGTGGTGTCACACCCTGCTGTACAATTGTTACAGTTATGAGAAAAGTAGAGTAGAAATTTATCATCTCCTTTGCGCCTGAAAAGTGATGTTAAAAAGTTGCAAACTATGTGTTTGTGACTTTTTAGAAAATTGTCACATCTTCCACGTTATACACCGCCCTCGCCACTTTTCAGAAAGGTGTAGGCGTGAAGGGGGTGTGGCCAGCAGCTGCGACAGACTTATCTTCAGTTATGCCAGTTTTCTGGTGCAAATGAAGCCAGAAATGTACAGCAGCTCAGGGTTGCTGTAGATTTCTGTTTAGGCGCACTGACTGAGGCAGTGAAGGGGATATTAAGCAGAAAGCGCCGGTCTTGATAAATCTCCCCCTTTGTTTCCCATGACTGTATGTCTCTAGTCATTGTTCCAGGCCTGTTTTGAGGGTCAGGCATTGACTTCTAAGGTGGCCATCCAATAGGTGGCACCAGAGAGCCTGTATTTGTCCTTCTGCATAAGAGCTTATTTAAGAAAAGGTCATCAAGATGTGTGAGGGTCTGACTCCCAGCACCCCTGCTGATCATTTTTAAAAAATTTTTTTATTGAGTTTTATATATATACAAAAACAAAAAATAGCGGAGTAGCTGATTAACTTTTCGAAGAAACCGCTATGCTCTGTGGGACGGCTGCAGATAAACATTGAAGAGAATGCAGCACTCACACAAGTGCTGCAGCCTCTTCAATCAGCCGATCGGTGGGGTTGCCACGGATCAGGCCCCCATCAATCTGATATTATTGACCTATCCTGAGGCTAGGTCATCAATCTCCTGACACAGCACAACCCCTCTAAATAAATGCATTATGTTAATAGACAAGTCTACTTTTGCTGGATTTTTTATTGGGATGTGCCATCAATCTGTATGTTTTGCAGCCTCCTGTTTGGTATTGGTATATCTGTTTTACTTTTATGTTTAAGGTTTTCGGCTTTTAACTACATCTGTTCCTGGGGATTGTGGGAAAATATTACCGTCTCCAACCTTAAAACGCAGAGTGGCATATTCTACCAGGTGAGGTGGTACCAGGGTTTAAAAATGTTAAGTTACTTTTACAGCACTAGTAGAAAAGTATAGTGATCAGAAGGACCATTGGGGCTGATTTAATAATGCTTTTAACATTTAAATGGCGTAAACTTAAACTAGACAGTCTGAAAATGCACCATATTTATGACAGTAGTTCTTTATGGATGATACTTTTGGTGCATCTTTAGAGACTTGTTTAATTTTACACCGCCTATTGGCTGGTTTCCTGTGTTTCCACTAATCCATGCCCCTATTCCATGACCCCCACTAGTCGGATAAGGCACAAAAGGTTTCTTAAAGTCCAAATAAACGTGGTGCCTTCATGTTCTCAATTTGAGCCCGAATTCTTGTGTATTTTAAATAGTAAATCTGCCCCTATTGTATTTTATTGGGAATTGTATTAACCTGACACTTGTGCAAACCTGGTGGTTTACCAGCCCTAACTTTTCATTTTTTTTTTCCTTAGTCTTTGTGCCTTTTCTCCCTTTTTCTTTATTTTGCATGGGACTGCTTTTGATATATATATTTTTTTGTTTTATTTCAGGTAATGGTTTACAAAAAGTTAAAACAAATAATCATTTATTAAATTTATAGTTTGTAACCAGCCTAGATGTAGTTTGTGATGGCGTGTGATGCACCAAAATTATTAAGGCTACTTTCACACTCGCGTTTTTTGCGGATCCGTCATGCACGGATCCGTTTAGATAATACAACCGTGTTCATCTGTTCAGAACGGGTCCGTTTGTGTTATCGTTAACATAGCCAAGCCGGATCTGTCTTGAACACCATTGAAAGTCAATAGAGGACGGATCAGTTTTCTATTGTGTCAGTGAAAACGGTTCCGTCCCCATTGACTTACATTGTGTGCGAGGACGGATCCGTTTGGCTCAGTTTCATCAGACCGACACCAAAACGCTGCAAGCAGCATTTTGTTGTCCGTCTCCAAAGCGGAATAGAGACTAAACTGATGCATTCTGAGCGGATCCTCTTCCATTAGAATGCAAACTGATCCGTTTTGGACCGTCTGTGAGAGCCCTGAACGGATCTCACAAACAGAAAGCCAAAACGCCAGTGTTAAAGTAGACTCAGGTGAACTGGATAGCTATGATGACTCTGGAGGTGTGTTTGTTTGTTTTTGTTTTTTTGTGTGTCTAATTTTTTTTCTTTTTTTTAAATTACATAAATTGCCCCCTTTGGGTTTTTTCTTTTAGTTTTTTTAGTTTTACTTTGCAGTTTTTCAGTGTAACTGGGGCATCTAGGTACTTGGCGGTCATGTGATCAGTGGATGAGATAGAGGCAATGGCATTACAGCTGCCACTGTTCAGTACATACTGTTCATGTTAAATGATTATAAACTGCTTCTGTCTTATCCTCAAGATGCCAAACTCTCTGACAGTGGCGTAGCATTAAAGCCCAAGACCACGTGCTTTATATCTTGGTGTTTTCCACAGGTTAATTATATCGCCAATAGACTATATAGTATTTCGGGGAAAAACTATCATCAAGTTACAAAATTGTTGTTACACAGAAAGTATTAATTCCTTATATCTATGGCGTGGTGGTGGCTAATTACAGGCTTACAAACTCTGCCAGTCCGCAAAGCCACTTATACCATATTGGTGCCACCAATTATACTTTTATCACATGTCTGTGTGATGAAACTAATCCTTGACTATATCAATGAGTATAGCAGTACATGGTGTTTGGTCTGTGCTGTCCGACTGACATTGCCTATGAGACTTTTTTGGGAAAACAAGTAGCTGAAAACCGCAGTATATAATACTCCCAAACACTTCAGCAGCTCAGCATTGCTTGGTTGTCATGCCCATACAGGTTGTGGCTTAGAAAAGAAAATGATCTATGCTGGCATGCCTAGCCAACTCCTATCTTCAGTCTTAGTGTCCTGGCGATGGAATTCAGTGATCCAGTTTGTATAGAGGCAGGTTTAGGATATGTATTTCAGTATATCATAGATATCATCACCAAATTTATGGCACAAGTCTTATTATTTTTATTTATTGTTCGGTTTGTTATATTGTATAAAGTGCAGCATACAATGTGTAACGCTATATAAATAGTAATGTATATACATGATATCATCTTCCACAGTTAAAGAGGACCTGTCACCACAAAATACAGTGCAGCGTTTTATAGAGCAGGAGGAGCTGAGCAGATTGATGTATATTTTTGTAGGAAAAGACTCTGTAAGACGTGTTCTGACTTCGTTGTACACAGGGAGGTGTTATCAGCGATTGATAGCATTCTCTGTGTAACTATGTACACATAGATAGCTGTCAGTCACTGATAGTTGTACACAGGGGAGGTGTTATCAGTGATTGATAGCTTTCTCTGTGTAACTGTATATACATAGATAGCTTTCACTCACTGATAGTTGTACACAGGGGAGGTGTTATCAGTGACTGATAGTATTCTCTGTGTAACTGTGTATACATACACAGCTGTCACTCACTGATAGTTGTACACAGGGGAGGTGTTATCAGTGATTGATAGCTTTCTCTGTGTAAGTGTGTATACATAGATAGCTTTCACCCACTGATAGTTGTACACAGGGAGGTGTTATCAGTGATTAATAGCTTTCTCTGTGTAACTTTATGTACATAGATAGCTGTCAGTAACTGATAGTTGTACACAGGGGAGGGGTTATCAGTGATTGATAGCATTCTCTGTGTAAGTGTGTATACATAGATAACTGTCAGTCACTGATAGTTGTACACAGGGGAGTCGTTGTCAATGATTGATACCATTCTCTGTGTAAGTTTGTATACATAAATAGCTGTCAGTCACTGGTAGTTGTACACAGGAAAGGTGTTATCAGTGATTGGAAGCATTCTCTGTGTGTGTATACAGAGATAGGTTTCAGTCACTGATAACACCTCCCTTGGGAACAATTAAATCAGAAATAGCAGAGATTTCACATTTGCGCTATACATCTCCGTCAGGCTGTCCCAACAGTGGAGCAGGCTTGCTAAAGATGTCTGGATCCGGCACTGGATTCTAACTGACATCCGCCGGCACCTTTCACTATAATGGGGACCAATAGAGATCTGGTCACAACACGGCAAACATGCCGGGTAGCGTCTGAAGAAAAACAGCTGCACATACGGGTATTTGTCCGACTGCTGGTCCCCATTATAGTGAAAGGGGCCAGACAGCAATGATGCAGAGAGATCCAGCAGGCAAATGTGAAACAGGCCTAAATTACAAATCCCCCCCCCAAAACTATTTCAATCTGCTCAGCTGTTCCTGCTCTGTAACATGCTGCAAATCAAATTGCATTGCATTTAGTGGTTACAGGTCCTGTTTAGGTGATTTGCGCTAGAGGTATCAGCTCACCAAGAGAGATATATATATATATATATATATATATATATATATAAGTTCTGGATTGTGGTCTTTACAGGGGGATTTGTATGACAGTCCATGAATACATTTTTCAGTTTGAAGCTTAGAATTATATGCTGTGTACTGTACAGGTAATGGGCAATCCCACAGAAAACCTTAATATATGCATGCAGTCTGCATCCACGTAGAAATGTGCTTTTCAGGGTCTTTTAAGGGAGCATAGTGTTTTTTGCAACGATCATGTTTCTTCTCGGGATGGTCTTTCTCTAGGGTATTGAAGACTTTTTTTTTTCACATGATGCAGGAAGATTGGTAATAACCACTCCAGTGTTTTAGCCCCCTGAGCGAGCGAATTTCCTGCTGCGGTCAAGGTTCATCCAGTGGCTTAAAATGTAATTGTTCTTTTAAGCTTGCCTTCTAGAAAATATTTACAGTTGCTCACTATATTTCTTCATTTTTGTCTGTCAGTGAGGACAGTGAAGAAGAGGAAAAGAGGTGTCGCGAGGCAGCTGTGTCAGGTTTAGATATTCTTAGACACAGTGCATTACAGACAACCCTAGTGGAGAGGATCGAAACAGATGCTACTAACCAACCTAAAAAAAAGAAAAAGAAGGCAAAGAAGGATAGAGGGTTGAGTTGCGAGACTGAAACAGATGACCAGAACATGGAACCCAAAAGTAATATAAATGGGTTTAAGAAGAAAAAGAAAGAAAAAGAAATAAGCGACAAGAAAAACTCACATGAGAAGACTATTCATTCAGAGTCTGAAAAGATTAACCCTGAATCAGATTGTCATAATAAGTCCGAAACTGTAAAAGATCCGTCTAAGAAGAAAAAGAAGGAAATGGGATTGAATCAAGAGACTAAACCAGATCAGAACATAAATACAACGTGTGGAAAAAGTGGAACCAAAAAGAAGAAAAAGAAGGTAGCTGTGGAAAATTGTGATGAACATGACTAATCGTGGATTATCAATGACTTCAGACAAATACTGTGTTCTTTATATACAGAAATTGAATGTTGGATTGAGACAAGTTCATCCGAAGTGTTCAGTGGTTTTAGCTGTTACTGAAGTTTCCAGTCCATGCATGTATGCTAGAATAGCTACATGCTAGCCATTCTGCAAAACTTGGTTCTAGCCGCATCTCCAGAGAAGGAGGATAATCTTCATAGACTCGATACTTGCAACCTTCGTTATGTCTGACATAACAAGTCCTCTCTTGTACATCCATTATTTAGCATGAGTCCAAGGAATGTACTGGCAGGTCAAGCTGTGGTCGCAGGTCCTTCACTGTGAAGAAGATGCCATCTGTGTGGACATATAACTGTCCATGGTGTTGTGTGAAGGGGATAGGAGGTGGCTGTGGCTCTCTGGGGTACTGGAATTCTGGTAGTGTACCAAGCTTGCTGAAGACACTGTGCCAAGAAAAGAGAAAACAGTGAGAAATCAGAGTAATTATCATTGGTCCAAGGTATTTTTTCGTTGTTCATTATATGTTTTACATTGAAATCTTGTAAACTATTTTTATTAAAAAAATAAAAACTAAACATGGCTCTGAGATATTTGGCTTGCATGTTTTCTATATTACTATACCCATAATACAGTAATAATATGGATGGTATATTAGGGTTAATGTTATCATTGGAACAAAGTGACAATGACTGCGTAGATTGTTCTTTAAAGCATCCATAAGCATGGCTTCAGGGGATCGTTTGTCATCCACACCCAGGAAATTCTGCTGTGCCAGCATTGGCAGGTTGCGATGCTGCAGTAGTGATAAGACAATTGCAGTATTCTCCTGTCTCTTTGCAGGGTTAGTATCATGAGTAGAAACTTTTGTATGTGTCCTTCACACACAGATTTGCTCTGGCGTTATTTTACTACTAAAAAAAACACCAAAAAAAGCACCTGCTTGAATTTTTCAATAACGCATGTGTTCTTTATGTTTGTTTTTTTTTTCAAAGCAAATTTGTGGATTGGATTGCATTTGGAGAGATGGAAAATCGAACCTTAAAAAAGGACCCTTGCTATAAAATTTAATCACAAAAATGGTAGCAGCCAAAAAACACGCCCTGCATTTCTTATTTCCCGTAGATGTTAAACTAACATCTGGAGCCGGTGTTTTTTTTTATTTTATTTTTTTCCAAGCAAAAAAAAAAGAAAGCCACAAACCTGTGTGAATCTTCCCTTAGGGCGGCCCTCCAGCTGTTGCAAAACTACAACTCCCAGCATGCCTGGATAGCCTTCAGCTATTAGGGAATGCTGGGAGTTGTAGTTTTGCAACAGCTGGAGGGCCGCAGTTTGGACATACCTGCCTTAGGGGGAACAGACATCCAGTTGTTGTTGTTTTTTTTATGTGATGAAACTAAAATCTTTTGGTATTTTTAATTTTTTGTGCCTGTCCATTAAAAAAAAAAAAAAGTCAAAGGGAATGCATCATCAGAAAAGGACATGTTTTTATGTTAAACATATTTTTAGGATTTTTGGTGTTCTGTACAGGTACCTTTTCAGCATCTCATTATTATCACAGGCAGAATTACAATGATAAGTAAAACCTCTGTATAGACAACACAGGATCCACCATTAACAATAGTTGATATCACATCTTATCTACTCCCTCCTGACCTCTGCATACAAGTCACAGAAAATGCTTACAAAAAACCCCTATAGAAATAAATGTCAGGTCCAGTCTATTGCATCTATGGCCCAGACGTCTGCTCTCAGACCAGTAAGTCTTTATATATTTTAGGCCTAGTGGCCTGTATTAGAACATCACAATATCAGGATTTTTTATGGAATCTAGATAGGGACATGAAAAATTTAAAAGAAATTGTTTCACATAAAAACTTGATTTAAAGGGGTTAGGGTACTTTCACACTGGTGTTTTTCTCGGGGGAGTTCCGTCGTCGGGGCTCTATGCCGGAAAAAAACGCTTCAGTTAAGATCATACAACCGCATGCATTCGTTTGAACGGATCCGCTTGTATTAACTTTAACAATTTTTTAACATTGTGAAAACGGATCCGTTTTGAACTCCATTGAAAATCAATGGAGGATGGATCAGTTTTCTAGTGTGGCAGAATGTGCCAGAGAAAACGGATCTCTCCCCATTGACTTACATTGGGGGTCATGACTGATTTGTTTTGCTCCGCATCCTAGGATGGAAAGAAAACCGCAGCATGCTGCGGTATTTTCTTCATCCCAAAAACGTTCACATACTGAATGCATTCATACAGAAAGCATGGCGATAATCCTGATCATTTTTTTTCCGGCATAGAGCCCCGACGACGGAACTCTATGCCGGAAAACAAAAACGCCAGTGTGAAAGTACCCTTAATTGGGAATTTGATATTGATGATCGAATCCACATCCATACAAGGATGGATGGCTTGAGATCACGAGAACAGGGGCCACTGTTCTTTTTTGAGGCTCGCAATGGGAGTTTTGAGCAGTGGAACTTATTGAGGCAAATAGAAAGTGTGTAAATGTGTCAATACCAGCGTTACACATTATCATATGTTAGGTCTCATTCAGACAGCAGTAAGGTGGGTGCATTTTAGCTTAAATCCTGGCCCAAATGCTGGTCTAGTGGCCAAAACGAACACCATTATAAGGCTACATGCACACGACAGTTGTTTTTTGCTGTCCGCAAATAGCGGATCTGTCTTCCTTTTTTTTTCACATCCACATCCGTTCCGTGTGTCTGCAAATTTTGTAGGTTGTGTTTCCGTGTGTCTTCCGTTTTTTTACGGATCCTCAAAAAAAACGGAAGGCTTGAACCAGTTTCTTAAAGTACCTGTACAAGTGCCCTGGTTTCCAAGCAACCATCCGCAAAAAAAAACGCATGCGGATTACAAACGAATGGCTTCCGTTGGTCATCCGCATTTTTTGCGGACCCATTGACTTCTATGGGTCCGCAAACCTTTTTTTTGCGGACAAGAATAGGACATGCCATATTTTTTTGGCGGACGTGAAATGCGGACTCGGACAGGCAACGGAAGAGGCATCCGCATTTTTAACGGATCCATAGAAATGAATGGAAAACCATCGGATCAGCAAAAAAAAACGGAACGGAGGCCGCAAAAAACCACTGCCGTGTGCAGGCTAAGGCTACATGCACACAACCGTATGTGTTTTGCGGTCCGCAAATTGCGGATCCGCAAAAAAACGGATGACGTTCCGCATGGCATCCTTTTTTTTGCGGATTCATTGTAATAATGCCTATCCTTGTCCGCAAACTAGAAAAAAATATGACATGCTCTATTTTATTGCGGAACGGAAAAACGGACATACGGAAACGGAATGCCCACGGAGTACCTTCCGTTTTTTTTGCGGACCCATTGAAATGAATGGTTCCGCATATGGTCCGCAAAAAAACGGAACGGACACGGAAAGAAAATACGTTCGTGTGCATGAGCCCTATGGGTAACTAAATCGAAAGTTGAGCCGGGATTTGTGGCTGTATGTAGAAGCTATGATGCTTCCATAATATGGCTGTCTGAATGGGACCTTCGTTACTTCCAGTACCTAAAACTAGCACTCAGCTAGTTCTGTATGAACCCAGTACAGTTTGGTCCCTTGTGATAGAGAAATGGGTTTTGATAAATGTACATCAAACAGTTTCTTACTCAAGGTTTGCTCCTTACTGGTTGAGCTTGGGGAGAGACGGTGGCTGGGAGCAAGATGGAGGATGTTGGAGTCCTGACTCTGAAGCTGAGAACTCTGAGAATCTCCTTGTGCACTAGAGTGCAGTGAATAAATCTGTAGAGAGGAGAATAATGGTGTAGATTTATCAAATATAGTTAGAGATTATCACAATAAGTATGTGCGGATGAATGAGAAGATGGCTGTAGTATGTGGACTATTACCTGTTTGCTGGGGGTCAGGCTCGTTAGGGTTCCCAGGTTAGAAGTGTCAGTGATGACCATTGTTTGTGGAAAGAAGCTAGCAGATGCATACTGTGCAACATCAGGTTTATGGCCATACAAAGCTGTGAAAATGAAAATTCTGTTGAGAAAATCTTCAGATGGACCCAATTTTACTTAAAGGGACACCGTCACCTTGGACCAGCCCTGTTAACTACAGTACTGTATAAACAGTGTGCTTGACACTAAGCTCAGATCAGTCATTTTTATCTCTGTACTCACTGTGTGCAGGCAAACCAACAGACTCCTTGGTTTGCACACATAATGGAGAGGACTCCTGGAAGAATAGTCCCCTCTGTGCATTACACTGCCGGTTTGCAGGTGTTCAGCAGGAGAGCTGAAGTGAATATATAGAGATAAAAATTACTGATCTAAGCTCAGTATCAGGTATACTAGCCATGAAGTAAAATAGTTAATAGGGCTGGTCCACGTTGATGGTATCCCTCTAAATCTGACTATCCTCTCTTACCATGTGGAGACTGGAGCTGAGCCATTGTGGCCATGAATGGATTCTGTGTCATATGGCCTTGGACCTGTTGTACTAAAGGCTGCTGGTGGGAAGGATGGATTTGCTGAGAGAACTGAACGGGCTGCAAGGTGGTCAGACTGCTGCCAACACTATTTATCACAGGAACACTCTGAGATTGTGATGTAAGACCTGAAACACAAAGTTAGCCTGAAGTGAAACCTTATTTTACTACTATATAATGTATTATTAGTCTGGATATCTCCTCCTCTCCAGACTGCTTCACAAATCAAACGTAAAAGCAAAAAAGTAGAAAAATGTAATAACTCCAATGTGAGTTTTAATTAAAGGCAAAGACATGAATAAAAGTTTTGCTGGATTTAGGGTACTTTCACACTTGCGGTATGTCTATCTGGCAGGCTGTTCACCTGCCGGATCCACCATGCCACAAGTACCCGTGTGCTGCCGCTCTGTCCCCATTGACAATAATGGGGGTGGGGGCGGAGCTACGGTGCAGCACGTCTGTGCACGGCCAGAGATCGCCGGACTAAATGTACTGCATGTCCGACTTTTTAGTCCGCCGATCACTGCCGTGCTGCGCCGTAGCTCTACCCCCACCTCCATTTATAGTCAATGAGGACGGAACGGCAGCACACGGGTACTTGCGGCATGGCGGATCCAGCCGGATGTTCACTCGCCGGAACAGCCCGCCGGAACGCCATGCTGTAAGTGTGAAAGTACCTTAATGTTGATGCCTTTGTAGCATCTTTTAAATACGTCTGTAGACGTGTTTTTGTTTTTTCAGCTACCTATTAAAGTGAGATTTAGCAAAAATGTTTAAATATTTTAAAAAGTTGCAGTTAATAAATAGGTCTTAGATGAGTGAATCGATATTGAATTTGTTTACCATCAGTCTCCTGGCCCCTCAGCTGAAGATGCTCCCCCTTCCACCTTGATTGAGAGGGCCAGACATCTCACCTGGCCTGTCAATCTTGTGTTTGCACCTTTGCTCCAAGTATTGACGCAAGCACAGATTATCTGCTGCTGCTACCTGAGCAGTACATATACTGACTGCGCATGTGGCGCCGGCATCCGAGTCCACCCGAAAGTGGATTCAGCTCTCCTCCACCTGAAGCCTTCACTTCCGTGTGTACCAAGAGGTCAGCGATGCATGCAGTCGGTTATCTGCACTGCTCAGGTAGCCGCAGCAGATCCTCTGCTCATGCTTCAAAACTTGGAGCAATAGTGCTGGCCTAATATTGGCCAGGCCATTGGAGATGTCTGGCCCAGTTAATCAAAGGGATTGGGGAGTTTCTTGAGCAGTGTGCCCAGCCCTTCAGTGATTTTGAACAAATTTGATCCTTTAGAATCTATTTGCTCATCTCTAAATCAACATCATGTGACATTTTGATAAATTTTTTGCAAATAATGGCAACATTGCCTTCAGCAAAACTGACCGTAGGGGGGACTTAACACAATATTTTGTAACCCTTTTTGCATTGAGTCTGCATTGCTATAATTTGCAGTAAATGAATCGTAGTCAGATGATTTTCTGGAAAATATTACTTTTGATTAATCGGGTGTACACCTACTTGCCTAGCTAACCACTGCACTTTCTCACCCATTTTTCAGAAGTTATGGGACCAGTGTAAAATCACAAAGGTTTCAAAATTTGTCCACAAAAATGGCATACAACAAAATTTGTGACTTATTTTGCCAGAAAACATACAGGGCTTCATAAAAATTTCCTACACCTTTATGACTTTAAAGGTTGACCTATGTGAGTATGTATGGATACAACAACTTTGTTCTATGGACTATGTATTTGTCTATAATTTTATATTTAAAGCTAGAGTATGTATTGATATAATGTCCACCAAATTGATGAAATGTCACACAAATTTCCGGAAAATAAGTCTAATTTGATAAATCTGGTTTACACCCCCTTGCCTAGCTACCTACCCCAGGTTGACCTGTGGGAGAATGCATTATACGTGTAGAACAGGATCTGTTTATCCACAACTAATTTGTTCTTTGGACCATATATTCAGTTTCCTTACCTATGACTAAAGTTGAAGGGCCAGAATTGCTAAACGCTGGTCCAAGTGATGTGTCTGTTCCAATTGTCATGACACTAGGGAGCGAAGCCATAATGAGATTTTGT
Source organism: Bufotes viridis (assembly GCA_033119425.1). Classification (NCBI taxonomy): domain Eukaryota; kingdom Metazoa; phylum Chordata; class Amphibia; order Anura; family Bufonidae; genus Bufotes; species Bufotes viridis. Next base: position 175,034,624 of record CM065589.1, read on the forward strand.
GCTTGGCTCAGAGTATGCTGTCCGTGGTCCAGGCTATGCAGAGCAGTCAGTGTGCTGACAGGTGGAAGGGAGCCCCCTGATGTTGAAATCAACTTGTCACTGTTCATGAGACTGTGGCTGTGCTCTATACCAGACGGAGACATAGTGCTTTGGCTGGTCACCATTGAGTTCCCTCGCTCAGTACCGGAGTCTTGAGAATAACGAAGACCTGTAAAGATAAACAGTATGGCAGAATGGGATGCGTTGAGTCATCTGAACATTGTGGGACACAGGCATGCTCCTTACCTGTTGCTTTGGATGTAGGAAGTTCATGGGCTGACAGAGGAGGTGCAGAGCTCTGTTGACCATTGTATGTGTCCATTGCTAGCTTGTGTCGAAATGCTTCTTCCTTGCGCCGGTTTGCAAACCAGTTGTACACTCGCACTTCTGTCACCAAGTTGGAGCCCAGCCCTTGTGCTTGAGATGGGGACACCCCTCTCTGTAGACACTCTGCCCTTGAATTAACATAAGAAAAGAATTGATTGACTTTTAGGGGTTGTGCACATGAAGGTTCCAAAACTTGTGGAATTCTGTCAGTGAAAAACTGACTGTTTTCCCTCCGTTTTGCTTCATTGTTTTCAGGTGATTGTGTTAAAAGTCCTTGCGTATTTTCTGTCAAAAAAATTTTATGCACGTGAAAGAAAAAAAAAACTCCTAGCAAACATCAGTGAAAAATGGACCATCAATCAATGTGCTTGTTTTTTGTTTTTCTCTGATCCATTGACTTGAAAGCATGACTCCTGCACAAAAAGTGCAGCACATGCGTTTTTTCATGCAGACTTATTCATCGTTATGGGTCTATTCTTGCACGGAAAATGCAAAAGATGGAATATGCGGCTATTTTTTTTTTCATGCAGAGCATGTGCCTAAACCTATTGACTTTAATGGGTCAATTTTCACTGCAGGTGCTACCTGTACGTGAACTTGCTTGTGTGCATGAGCCCTTACTTATAATAGTTGGTTCTACAAAACAATTGCACACCCATATACCATTAACCTTTCATCACATAACACTGTTCTCCTAAAGAACAGTCCTCCATATACACTACAGGTTCTATCAGGCAGAGGGTGCAGTCACATATGTAAATTCTCTACTTGGTTCTGATTAGGTGTAGTCCCATGTGCTGCCCCTTGGTACTGTCCCTTTCTTGCCAATAATGGTTTACTTTGTTCTTCAGGATCAATAAAAACAAAGTTCAATATGCAAGTGTGGGTGCGCCCTGGCTGTCACATGCCGGGGGTCCCGGAGGCACCCCTGAGACGCACTGCGAGCAAGGTGTGGACGAAGCATCGCAAGAAAAGGGCATTCCCCCTCCGGGGAACACATGGAACCGACTTCCGCAGGTGAACCTGGAGCCGACTAGGAGATCTGGAGCTGACTAGGAGCGCAGCAATCATGACGTGAACATGGCATAGAATCATGAACAGGCATAGCGAGGTACAAGACATGGAACTAGAACAGAAGACAACAATGCAGAACCAGGCGGCCCATACCGAGACGTAGATGGCAGGAAAAAGGCAAAGGCAAAACCTGGCAAAGCAAAACATAGACAGACATGACAGAGCCAAAAGGGCATGACACCCACCTGGCATGGACAAGGACAGACATGAACAAAGATATAGCAGGGTACAGACACCCTCTTGGCGTGGCATGGACAGGTAGAGCAGAAATATGTCAGGGTACTGGAAAGCCTGAATTAACAGTACTGACCCCAGAATGCACACAAGAACAGGAACAGCCTGAATTAATAGTACTGACCACAAGCTATGCAGACTGAGCCCTGAAACTCCACGCTCAAAGACAGAAGTAGCAGCCTAATGAGCGCACCTGAAAGGACACACCTAGGAACCAAAGAGGGAGATTAACCCCATCAGAACCAAGCAGGGAGATACCAAATCCAGTCTGGGGTAAACAAGAAACCACAGCGAAGAAGCTGCGATACAGGACGTTGCCCCTAGCAACCAGCAAGCACAGAACGCCGCGGCCAAACCGCAAGGGCGCAACAGACCTGAATACCTACAGGGAGACGATACCGCCTGAGAGGGGGTAGAAACCACGTCACGGCGAACCGCATCATTACACTGGCATCCCAGATAGGACAGCAATACCAAGTAACAAGCAGTCTCGCTTCAGTGACATCACTTGTCAGGAGATCCAACTGCTTGGATGAGATTGTCGATATTTTGATACATTTTGAAAAACGGTTCATGCACTTGACCATGTTTTGCATCCGTGTCCCATCCGCATTTTTTGTGGATTGCACATGGGCCTATTCATTTCTATGGGACTGCATCCATATGTCTGTTAAAATAATTAGAGGACATGTCCTATTCTTGTCTATGTTGTGGACAAGCCTAGTCATTTCTAATAATGGGAATAAGAAAAATGAGTGCACACAGAAGGTATCCGTATCTTACAGACACGACAATGTGCATGAGGCCTAAGGCTGATTTCCTTCATTATTTGTGCAGCAATTAACTGATGCTTAGCTTTTTTCCCTTAGGGCTCTTTCACATGAGCAGATGGAATCCGCTGAGTGAAAGAGTGCCAAGTCCCATTCCAGACAGCAGAGACACGCAGCATTAACATGATTCATAATGCTCTTTGCCTCTCTCTGATCTTTTTACTACAAAATCACAGTTAGATAAAATTGTCACCGTGATTTTGTAGTAAAAAGGTCACAGAGAGGCAAAGAGCATTATGAATCCTGTTAATGCTCTGTGTCTCTGCTGTCCGGAACGGGGCTTGGCACTCTTTCACCCAGCGGATTCCACGCACGGCATCCGCTCGTGTGAGAGAGTCCTTACTGGTGGTTCAACAGATTGTACTTTTTAATTATTCTGTCTGTGCCATACGCAATTTGGCCCTCCATGCATTGACTTCCTGGTGAGCCTGTGATGGACTTGTGATTATACACAGCAGCCTATCTGAAAAGGCAGAGCTGCAGAGGAGCGAGAAAGCAACAGCCTGAAATAATGAAGAGACGGGGTGTGTCTTAGACTCCCTGTAGGCATGTGGGTAAAGTGTAGTCACAGATCAAGGCTCTACCATAATACAGATGAGCATAGGAAAATAAATAGCAGGTAAGTATCTGTAGATATTGCATATCATTTTTTTTTTGTTTTAGGTCATTACTGTACAGTCACATTCACATAAAGATGTTTGTCTAGGGTTTATGCTCAGAACCATTTTTTATTTTTTTTTGCTGATTTTTACCTGTTGCATTCCTCAACAAGTGCTTCACGTTCCTCTTTGCTTGGATTCTTCTGTCGTTCATAGGCTTGGAACAGAATGTGTTGTGAAGCTGGACCCCACTTGAATCGGTTTCTTCTCATTTTCTTATTTGGTACTTCGTCACAAGACATATCATCTGACATCATGGTTTGGCCTGCGTGTGTGAACTCTGTCATTAAAACATAAGTATTAGGGCCCCATGCAGCTTTTTCACAAATCCGGTCCCTTAGATATCTAGCAATACTCACGCCTTGCAATTTCTCGCTGTTTACCGACATACCAGGTGTATAGGGCTGCCCGCTTTTGAGTTTTCATGGGTGTACCCTTGTTGAGGTGCTGGGATAAATGTGACTGGTTAAGCCCTGTGGTGTCCACCACTTCCCTCTGAGGAATATTGTGCTGCTGTAAGTAAGATTTGACCAGTTTGGCCACATGCCATGGGTCTTCCCTACAAAATAAAAGTCACACAGTTTACTATACTAAACTTTGAATAGATATTGCATTAATTAGATGAATACAAAAGGTAAATTGGTTCCCTTCGTACAATGGTTCAGCCATATTTATACCAAAATTGTGTTGGAGCACACAAAAAGCTTCATGAACCAGTCACTGGCCAGTATCTGTGCGCAGATATAAAGTGCGTTTCAGTGTGTGATGTGGGGGTTACTGATGTGTTAAGGGATCAGGTTCTGATGAATAATGTAGAAAAAAGTAGATTTTTTTTTTTTTTTTAACTAACCCTGTCGTTTTCACATTGGCCACTAAGGCTAATAACTGGGCACAAGACAAATGTGGTGCTCTAGGTCTTCCCCAGGAAATTGTAGACCAGTAGCCTTAGGCTACTTTCACACTCGCGTTTTGGCTTTCCGTTTGTGAGATCCGTCTTGGGCTTTCACAAGCGGTCCAAAACGGATCAGTTTTGCCCTAATGCTTTCTGAATGGAAAAGGATCCGCTCAGAATGCATCAGTTTGCCCCCGATCAGTCTTTATTCCGCTCTGGAGCGGACACCAAAACACTGCCTGCAGCGTTTTGCAGTCTGCTTGACGAAACTGAGCCAAACGCCTTCTCTGGCACAATAGAAAATGGATCCGTCTCCCATTGACTTTCAATGGAGTTCATGATGAATCCATCTTGGCTATGTTAATAGATAATACAAACGGATCCATTCATAATGGATGCATGCGGTTGTATTATTGTAACAGATCCGTTTTTGCAGATCCATGACTGATCCGCCCAAAACGCGAGTGTGACGGTAGCCTAAGCTTAACTTCTGTTGTGGGAAAAAAGTTTGAAGGATTCTTCAGACACTATATACAGGAGTATGTGACTGTTAATATCATAAGGGATAGCCATCACGGGTTTACCAAGAACAGATGTCAGACTAACCTGATTTTGTTTTTTTAGGTGAGGGTTCAGTTCTGAGTCCACTATTATTTAACTTATTAGTGCCTTCCCCACATCCATCGGCAGATGTTGGGTCTTTAAAGATGGTGCCCACTCCAGAGCAAGCGCCATAGCCACCAGGTTCTTCCTGCTTTACAAAGCAAACACCTGGGACTAATGTCAGCAATTTGTGATAACACAAAAAAACTTAGAAGCATGCGCTCTCAGGGGTGGAACGCCTTCACCTCGCTGAGATCGGGGAACGCATTAGTATTAACAGACCTGTTACCACGTCTATTACAGGAATATTCCAATACACTGCATTGAAATATACTGAATTTTCTATTCCGTAATGGATTAAATTCCAAAATATATAAATCGTGGGCATTGTCGTGTCTGATAACGCCTGTAGCATTAAAAATTAAAAATATTTATCCTATACAGCGAATTGTACAACGGAAGAAAATCAAATGGTCAATTCATTTCGTCGCTTCACTCCTCCAAAAATTTATTAAAAAGCTATCAAAAAGTCGTAAACACTCCAATATGGTATAAATAAAACTATAGGTCATCCTGCAAAAAAATTAGCCCTCATAGCTCTGTAGACATAACTATAAAAAAAGTTATGGGTGTCAGAATATGGTGATGAAAAGAAAAAAAGTGTTTTTTCAGTATAAATAGAAAGACAAGAAAAACTATACAAATGTGGTATTGTTGTAATCGTACTACTGACCCATACAATTAAGCTAACAGGTCAGTTTTACTGCATAGGGACACTGTGAAAACAAAACCCATAAAACTGTGGCAGAATTACATTTTTTCCCCATATCCTCACTACATCGTATGCAATATTAAACTGTGCCATTAGAAAGTACAGTTTATACTGCAAAAGAAAAACCCTCATATGGCTCTGGGAACTGAAAAAAATAAAAAAGTTATGGCTTTGGGAAGACAGGGAGTAAAAAAAATCAAAAACACAAAAACATAACATTACCCTGTTGGGAAAGGTTTAATGATATAAAGGATGGGATTAATAGCACCATTTTTATTTTTGCATATGACACTAAGCTGTGTAGTACTGTGCAGTCTATGGAAGATGTCCATATACTACAAGCTGACTTGTACACTCTGAGTGATTGGGCATCAACTTGGCAAATGAGGTTCAATGTGGATAAATGTAAAGTTATGCATCTTGGTAGTAATAATCTCTGTGCTTCAAATGTCCTAGGGGATGTGACACTGGGGGAGTCACTTATAGAAAAGGATTTGGGTGTCCTTGTAGATGGTAGATTAAATAACAGCATACAATGTCAGTCAGCTGCTTCTAAGGCCACCAGGATATTGTCATGCATTAAACGAGGCACGGACTCGTGGGGCAGGGATGTAATATTACCACTTTACAAAGTACAAAGAAGAACGACTAAACTAATAAGGAGCATGCAGGGTCTTCCATTTTTCATGTAAAATCCCCTCAAAGACAAGGGGGCACTGCCTCCGACTGAAGAAGAAAAAGTTGCGTCTAGGGATGAGTGAATTTCATATCTTAAAATTCGGGTACGGGTTGTGGTATAATCTGAATTGCGTTATAGATTCCGTTACTTTGGACCATAACGCAATTCCATGACTGAGTGCATAACGGAATGCCTTCAGAGGCAGAGGACTCCAGCATAATGGAAACCGGATAGATCCGTTATGCAGGCCATAGACTTCTATTATGACAGAATGGCTCTAAAGGCATTCCGTTATGCATTCCGCCATGGAATTGCATTATAGTCCGTGGTAACAGAATCCATAACGCAATTCAGATAATACCACAACCCGAACTTGAATTTCAAAATATGTAATTTGCTCATCCCCTGATATTAAGGCTTAATGAAAAAGAAATGTAAAAAAAATTGTAGTCATGAATGATACAAATTAGGTGAGCATGGATGTCTCGGCTACAAACTGACATACGTATTTTTATTGACATGGAATGTCAGATATAAACATCACTGTTTTAACAAAACTAGTATAAAGGAAAGCTGTCTTAGATTCTAACAGCAACCAATCAGATTGAACCTTCCGTTTTTCAAAGGAGCTCTGAAAAATGAAAGGTGGAATTTGATTGGTTTCCATGGGCAACTAAGCCAGTTCTGAAAAGCCACTTGGTTTCTTATGTCCTGGATTTTGTTATCTAGAGCTATATGCTTAAAATTCAATTTGGTAAAATCGGTTCTCCAATTGGCCAGATAATTTGCATATGACACTCCGAAGTCTCCTAGGATGATATTTCTCTCTTTTGTTTCTCATAAAAAAAAAAAAAAGTTTTAATTTTTATTTTCCCCCTTTTCTCTCACTCTGCCCAAATTGGATCACCAAAAATTAGAATTTTTTTCCCCTTCTGTTTTTGTATTTTGTGTTCTTGTGATCTTGTGAACGGTCAGTGAACGAGCACTGGTATTTATAGTCCTTATGTGGCACTGAAAGAGTTAAGAGTTATCAAGAAACACACATGTCAATATAATGAAAGGGTAGGGCAGCCTTTGGAGTCAGAGCTAGATTTAACACATTATAGTTATTACTGAAGACTTGTGCTGTAATAGGGGGCCATCCCCATGAAAGGGTGGGTCGCTTCCATTACAGATGAGCCTTTTTTAGTGTAGAGTATTTGGAATTCTTTACAGATTTTTGACCAGTCAGACGATCTTATAGATGATATAGTTGGTTAGAGTTGGTCATGCGCACACACAGACATATATTATGTAAGGCTGCCCCTAAACAATGTTGTCCGGCAGTCGGATCCAAATGCGGATCACTGCTAGTTGCCTTTAATTGTCGTCCGACGCTTATTTGTTTCAAACTTCATCTTAATGTATATATGGGGCCTGGAAAGTACAGGTACAGCTTAGAAATTAGCAGTGATCTGCATGCAGATCCCGCTGCCGTGCTGGACACATTGTGTACTAGCCACTTTGGTTACAACCAATTCTCAACTTTATCTGCTGTTAAGATCATCTTAAATTAAAACAAAATAAAACAAAACTTTCTTTGCCCACTAATGTGTTTCAGTTTTCAAGATCTCTTTGATGCTTTTCTACATTTAACAATCATTGTGATTATCAGCTATTTTATGCACAACATCACTTTTCTGGCAGCTGACAGATATCAGTCAGATTAAATGGTTATTAAGACACAGAAATTTGGACAGAAATCAGATATCTGTAGATGTAAGAGCACCCTAATCTGGTTGGTCATAAAACTGTGTGTAAACACATCTTCAAGGGATTGTGTGAAATTTTTTATTAGCTCCCCCACCCCTTCTCCCAGCCAACAGCATCTTGCCACTCTGGAACATGTCATTGCTAGTCTCAGCTGCAGTGGTGTAGGTGACCCCTTTGCATTGCTGTTAACAAACAGGGACTGGAAGTGCAGTGTATACTCTACCCAGACCACTGTCCCTACCTACATAGACAATCAAGGTCACAGACAGCAGGTCAGAGATCCAGAGAGCATGCAACGAAGCTTGTGAGGTAGGTAGACCAATCACAGGCAACTGTGGCCAACAGTTGCCTGTTTAAATACCCTCCCCCTGGAAGCATGCACATGATGCTGGCGTCAAGACTGACTGGCATGGTGCCTGCTCCCTGATAATCCAATCAGCCCCACTGTCAGCTGGAATTTTGGATAATGGGGTAGATGTTGGCAGTGCCGCTTTAGAGATGCCTGACTCTCCACAGGAGCGAGGACAGGTAAGTACATGACACCAGGAGGTGGAAGCAAGTAGTGGGGAGCAGGCCAGTATGTTTCTCTTCACATGTCCCGATGGCTGGGAAAGGATTTAAAAAATAAAAATCTGGACAACCCTTTTAAGACAAGGGAGAGGAATACTGCCTCTTGATGACTTTGTATTATTTTAACCTCCATTAGGATTTATAACACGTATTTTTTTACTAATTGAAACGAATTCTTCTGTTTTATGGTCTGTTATTGTCACGAATCAGGCGTGGACCAACTGTGTAAATGAACACATTTGGCTTGGGCCTAATGTTTGGGCAGTGTGAGCGCAGTTAGATAACACATCCATCAACACTCGTGTGCATCGGCCTATTACACAGGTCGATACAAACTGAAAATGGGATGAAGGATTGCTACCGCAGTAATTTTTCCCTCATTGTGTTCTATTTATTATCTGTAGTACATCCCTGATTACACAGTGAGGTGTGCTGCTGATAATTGGGCAGCTTACATCCTGATGTAAGATCCCCATCAGTTGACAAACGAGCATTTGCTTGTTCATCAGCTGATCTGCTGCTCTATTGTATGAGCATTCCTATGAATGCTTGTTCCTGATAATTGGCCCAAAAATCATGTGGTCTAATAGGGCCCAAAGGGTGTGATCCCAATAGTCTTCAACCTTTATCCCCAGTAAAGAAATCTGCACTCTGCTGCAGGGATACTAACAGACTGCTACCTCTTGAAGTAGTTCCTGTTCAGTGACGCTGACCCAGGAAGGTCAAGAGACAATGGTGCATGGCACAGAGGGGACAGGCTAGGACAGTGGACAGGCAATAAATTAGAGCAGTTGGCTTAGGGCAATAATAGAGCCAGGCCGCAGAGGGTCAAATTTGGTAAACAGGCAGAGGCTGAGCACAGGAAACAAAATAACAGTATACTTTTGCAGGAACTAGCAAGCTAGATAACCTACTGCCCAGGCACTTTCCTATAGGGAAAGACACCTTATGACACCCAGCGACAGGCTAGGGATAGATTGGTCCTCATGTGCTAGCTCTCTAAGAACCAGGAAGTGGGTGCACACCCTAGGAACTGCAGGAAGAGGTGAAGAGGACTAAAAGACTACAAAGTGCTCCTATGGCTATGTCTACCAGGAGAAGGGGGGGCTGGCATGAGAACAGGCACCAGAGAGCGTAAACCACCAGTACTTTAGTACCACCCACACACACACCTCCTCTTCTTAGTTCCTGACTGTCAACAGAATCTTCTGAGAAGAAATGGTGCACTGATGTTTTCTGCAGGCTCTCAAGATGTTTCTTGAGGACGAAATACCTTCCAATCCACCAGGTACAAAGTATTACTCCAAATCGTCCTGACCTTCAAAATTTTCTTAACCTCAAACATCCTCGTGACCAACTGAAGTAGCAGTAAAGATAGAAGTCCTGGACTAGCTCTTGAGCACCAATGGTTTGAGATGTGACACGTAGCAAGAATTATGAATAGGTGGAGAATGTGGGAGATATAATTTGTAACAGAAAGAGCTGATCTATTTTAGTACTTCAAAAGAACCCAAGGATCAAGGTGCCAATTTGTAGTAGGGTACCTTCAACCAGATGTTTATAGAAGACAGCCAAACTCCATCTTCAGAGGAGAAGTAGAGTGGTGACTTGTGTTTCCTGTCTGCAGATCTCTTTATGTGGGCAGCCGCCTTTCCAGGGAAATTTTAGTCTCCTGCCAAATATGCAAAAATACTGAAATGACGCAGGTAATTTTCTAGTACCTGATTAGTTCTCTCCATCTGTCCATAGGAGAAGCCCAACTTGGTGTCCTGTAATCTACAGAGAGACCACTAGAACCTGACATAAATTGCACTCTGATCAGAAACAATGTGCTGAAGCAAACGAGGCAGACTGAATATATGCTTGATGAACAGCAGAAGGAAGGCCTGTCAGAGGAAAAATATGAGCCATTTAGGAAAAGCAATTAGCTAAATCATGGTACATGCAGAGGATAGAGGCAAGTCCATAGTAAAGTCTATTGCAATATGTTGCCACAGTGCATCTGCCAGACGAAAGAGCAGGATTTATTCTGTGCACATGGGGCGTCCAGAGAAAGCCACCAATAATTTTGGGAAATAAAATTTATTGTCTTTTAGAAATCTGTGTGCCCAGCGATTTTTAAAATTATGTCCCATGCAAGGATTTGCCTTCTCTTGTCCACAGGAGCAAGCGTTTTACCAGAGGGAATGTCCTTAACTAAGACAAAAGTCGGCAACATAATTCAGGCCAGATTGTTGATGTGTTGAGGATGCAAGATCTGGTCTCTTTGGTCCAAGGACCAAGAGACTGCAACCACCTTAATGTTTTTCTCCCGGGGATGGAAATGCATACGAAAGTTGAAGTGGGCAAAGAACCACTTGGCTTGATCAGGGTTGGGTCACAGGGCAATTTGGAGATTCTTGTCGCCTGTGTAGATAACCACAGGTTGACTGGCAGTCTCCAGTAGATGTCTCAACTCCTCCAAGGCCAACTCGATGTCCAGCAGCTCATGATCCCCCAATGGAATTAATATACTCTGTTGAAATGAAGGACTTTGAAAAAAAAAAGCCACTAGTAACAGTCTTACCATAGGAACACTTCTGAGTCAGCACTGATAGCACCCACAGAGGAGGCATCGACCTCCAAGAAGAATTCCCTGTGTAATGCCGCTACGGGTTCTCTTCTGCTCCGGCGGCGGCTTCCTTGCATTCCACTGTGGAACGCGGAAGTCGTTGCTCTTGTTGCAACGCCTGCGTTCCACGCTGGAACGCGGAAGTCGTTTCTGAGGAGCCGCGGCTCCTCCCCACAACCAGGCGCTATTTAAGCGTGTCGGGGAGGCAACATGGCGTACCAATATCGTGGGTTGAACGCCTGAACCGCCCCGACCCGTACCCCGCTGGATGCCACGCAACCTCCGCAGAGCTGAGACAGCCGCTCGCTACACAGGAGAGCCTCCGTTGAACAAGTCCTCTTGGACCACTAACCGCAAGTACTGCTCCGGTTGGAGCTTGCTCCTTAAGTTGCAGCTCCCTGTTGGAGCCTGGACTGTCCGGCATAACACTGCTAACCAGATACGACATTCAATAGAGACTAACCACTTCTAATCTTGTTAAGTTCACCTGTATGCAGGTTATGAAGGAATAACCTTCGCGTACTCGTCCATGTTACTCTGGCTGTGATGTATGGGGACTCAAACTCGCCGTTGAGATTGTGAGTGACGCCTGAGCCCCAAACTGAGAAGCCTAACTCCAAACACATCTCCGCAGTTGCGATCCAGACACCATAGGTCCACATAGGCGTTACACCCTGATGATATCAGGACAATGCAAGATGGGTGCTGAGGAGAGAGCTTGTTTAAGAGACTGTAATGAAACCTTGGCGTCGGGGTCCATTATTTGGCGTGCATCCCCTTCTTGGTGAGAGCAGAAAGGCAACGTGAGTGCGGAAAATTGTGAAATAAATTGCTGTTTATAATACGCAGAGCCCAAAAAATGCTGGATGACTCCTAGGCCCTAGAGATGGGACCAGTCAAGAACCATCGACAGTTTCTCAGAGTCCATCTGCAGACCATCGATGGAGATCACGTAACCCAGAAAAGAGAGGCACGTTTTTTTTAAAGATACACTTATCAAGCTTGGTGTAGAGTCTGTTCTCCCTCAGACTCTGCAGAACAGCATATACATGCTTCCAATGCAGCATCAAGTCAGGTGAATATATCAAGATGTCATCCAGATCTAACGCCATACAGACATAGAGTAGATCATGGAAGATTTCTTGCATATTTCTGGAAGACAGCTGAGCATTGCTGAGGCCAAAAGTTATGATGAACTATTGGATTCTAAATTTCCCTTACCTAGAGCATTGACGCTTAAGGCCTCAGCCCAAAGCTGGAAAACTGCCCTACTGTTATCTCAATCCTATGAGAAAAAAACTGAAGTGTTGATCCCCATTGACATATTGGAATATCTACTTCCAAAATTTTCTTCGTCCTTCTGGAAATCCAGAGGAATACGCAATATTAAAGATTTCTATGATGGAGAAGAAATCAGGCCCTTTTCCTTAACACAAGTTTTGTTTGCGATTCCTCACTCAAAACACTTTGAATACCTAAGAATCTCCCATGTGCTTAAATCCATTCCCCAGACCTCTTTGCAGATACCAACCCTCCTGTATGATTATCTATTCCACCCGAAAGGAAATACCCCGATTTCTACTAGATCTATATACCAACTGGTCTCCCAAGTAGCCCTTTTCAAAAAGAGATCCCACATGCTAAATTGGGAAAATGACCTCTTGAAATCCTACTCTGATGATGAGTGGAAAGTGGCCTTTTCTTATACTCTCAAAGCAACTACCTCTTCCAATCTTCTTGAATGTCATCTTAAACTTCTCACTAGGTGGTACTTCACCCCGGCTAAACTCCATCACTTCTTCCCAAATGTAGAAAATACATGCTGGAGGTGTAAGAGGTCTCCTGCTAACTTATTGCACGTATTCTGGTCCTGTCCCATAATCCGACCATTTTGGGATAAAATAGAGGAGCTGCTTCAAGATTTAACGCTACCAACTCTATCACTTACGCCAGATATAGCCCTTCTCTCTCTGAATATAGGAAGTGTCCCGTTCAAATTTAGGAAAATGGTGTGCCATGTTCTGCTGACCGCTAAATTGCTTATAGCGAAAAACTGGAAAAAAACTGATGCCCCTCAGATAGAAAAGATTTCCGAACTAGTATCTACACACTGTGTTTATGAAAAACTAACGGCCCAATACAAAGGTTTGTTACCCTCATTTCAAAAATCCTGGTCCGTGTGGATGGAAAGTTTTCCCATCCCCTCATTGTATACCTTTTGAACCTGATATACGAGGTGTATTCTGTATCGAATTAGTGTATGACCCACATTTCTCTACCGATCGGTAATAACTGATTATTGTTCTGTTGATCAAACCAGATGCTTTTGTTGTACTTTGTTGTTTCTTTGTTTACGTTGGAACCATTGTTTCAATCAAGTTAGACCAGAAACTTCTCTTACTAATTGAACCTTTACATTGGCATCAGGTTGGCAGCACCTGAGCAGGTGCCCTGATGCTCCTTGGACGTACTAAACTTCTGCCTCCTCCTAAGGGTTCTGCTTCTTTTTATAAATATGCATTGTAAATGGCATGTTTTGGTGGCTGCGTCCACCTATTGTCCTTATTGAAAAATGAAAATAAAAATTCAATGTTGAAAAAAAAAAAAAAGTTATGATGAACTATTCACCATGGCTGTCCATTAAAGGCTCTCCAGAGGTCCAATTTAGTGAATATCCTAGCACCTTGAACCTAGAAATTAGGCAGGAGGCATTTGTTTATCATGGTAATCTTATTCAAATCTCCATAGCCAATGCAGGGCTGAAGAGAACCATCCTTCTTTTTAACAAAAAAAAGCCAGCTCCATCTGGGGAGGAGAACTTGCAAATGAATCTGCTTCCTAGATTCTCCTTTATAGAGGTTGTGCAATGCAAAGATACTGATGACCAGCACCCCTGCCAATCAGTTGTTTGAGATGTGCGTCATGTCTCTTGTAGAGGCTGCGCAGTGTAATTACAACTGCTCATCCACAGCTGAACGGCGGGGTATCGGGAGTCAGACCTCCACCATTCTGATATTAATGCGGCCTTGTGAGGGAGTAGTTCCAGGCAAAAGATCAGTACAGCAATCATGTGGCTGATGGGGTGGCAGACTAACTGCTGCCTTCTTATTAATCAGATCAGTATAACTGGCATATGATAAAGGCATTCACTGGAGGCTTTGCGGGACTAGAGGCCTCAGGACAGGCAGAACTGTAGCCAGACAGTGAGTGTGACATCGACATCTCTAATGCAAGACCTGTCCATGCCGACTGTCCCACTCAATCACCAGAGCATGGAGACAGAGCCACGGCAACCCCAGCAACAGAGAACTGATGAATTCTGGGAGAACATAGTGGGAGATCTTCTCTGAATGTTGGGTACCATCTGAAGATCTGTAGGCACAGAAGCATATTGGATAGGTTCCAGGAAATGTAGTCTGCTGTCAGAATTCACTGCTAAGCACTTTTCAGAAAAGAACCACAAGTTTGTCATCTTCACCCAGAGTTTTTGAAGCAGGCTGGCAGACACTCCCAAAAAGCAGCCATCAGAGCCTTGTTGTTTCAGGATAAGACCAAGGGCAGGGTATGGAACGGGATGGCTGACAGAAACTCTTGCAAGTTAAATGTCAGTGTCTCCCCTTTCCCAGAGCGGTATGGCCCAGCCAAGGCCTCATCTGACAGGGGAATACCAGAGAGGTCTGCAATTCAAAATGCATCGTGCTTTAGATCAGGAAGCCATGGTCGGTCTTAGGATCCCCTTTCATAGTTCAGCGGTAGTGGTAAATGCAAGCCAGCAGTTCCCGAAGTAGGGATAGGCCATGGATCTGGTGCAGATACTACAGCTTGATGAGATGGAGTAGAAGCTGAAACCATCAAGAAGTCCAGTCAAGCAGAAATCGAGATCAGGCATTGGGTAAGTTGTTCCTGGAGACTACAATGATTGGTCCTTGAACATGTTTTGTAGACCAAACTTGCGTGAGCCAGTGGAATCCATAGCCTGATCATACTGTCACAAAGTGGGTGTGGACCCACTATATCATTGAACAGATTTGGTTTGGGGCTACTTCTAAAAGTGTTATCTAAGTGGACCCCTGGTCTCTACCTTTTAAACCTGTACAAGGATCTGGATTCCATTGCAGGGAAACACCAGGCTACTAGCTCTTAAAGTGGTGTATGAGTGTCAGTGGATAGGTTGAGGTCAGGGCAGGCAGATTTTGTACAATCCAGTATAAAGGCAATAAATCAGGTCAGGCAGCAGAGAGTTTAAGCCAGTAAACAGAGATCAAGCATGTGAATCAGAATGGAATAAGAGCTCACCTTTACAGAAAAAGCAAGCTAGAGAATCTATTGCTCAGGCACCTTCCGATAAAGGAAGGAGCCTTATAACAACCAGGGACAACAACTAATGGCTGGAGACAGCTTGGGCCGCAGGAATAGAAAGAGGCTGACATACATGGGCAGAAACCATGGCAGACCTACTGGTGAGGTGAGTGTTGCCATGGCCCTGCCTGGCGGGAGAGGAGAGATTATTAATTCCCTTTTTTTTTCTTTTTTTTTAGATTATTGTGGGGCAGCCATCTTGCCTGAGCTGTTAACTGCATTAAGAGAATGCTTTATAGCAGTCACATGGACTATAGGAAAGTCAAATTGGGAGATTACTCAAATCACTAATTTTGGTGTACCCCATATTTGCTCTAAAAAAATTTGTTTTACCTTCTAGATACTTTTTAAAACTAGGGATGAAAAGTAGGGGCGATCAAGTGCTTTTTAATAAATTTGGTACAATTTTTTAACTGGCTGGTGTATGAAACGCCAGTCTTAAAAAATCTGCCTGATTGTCTTTTATGGAAGCATGTTTTAGACAGGCTCTGTTACCTATGCAGTTGTAATTGTGCAGGGAGGGGGTGGAGATGAGGTATGACCTTGACCGTTGTGAATAGTGGATCTTGTGTTATTTACATATCACTGTTATCTTTAACTGTAATCCTGTCTGTGATGATGAGTTGACTACTGAAAAGTGAGCTCCAAAAATACTAAGTGTTAGCCTATTGGCCAGAGAGAAAACTGCAAGATGTTGGTATTTAAATTTTTTTAATATAGGAAGTGACATGTAAAAATGAAATAGAACAAAAAAAGTAATCTTCTGATGATATTTTCCCATTCTCATGTTACTACATAAACGATCAGCTGTAGGGAAGATGAAAATTCACATGCTCAATGATCCATCGTGTTATAAATGGACAGCCCGGTCCTCCTCCTTACAGAACGGTATTCACCACTAAAAACTGCATGTCCCAACAGGACATATGGACAGTGTTTGTGTTGATGTGGCAATCCCTGGTAAACAAGAGTTTAGTAGAGTGTAAGGGGTTGTTCTCTTATCATTCATTTCGTTGCTGGGATCCACTCCTGTCTTTAAAAAAATGGAAGGGGCATGGAGATTTAAAGTGAATTTTAAAACGAGAATATTATATATATATATATATATATATATATATATATATTATATTAAGAGGAAAAATTGGACTGCACTCCTATAGACGTTAGACGAAAAAACTTTATTCACCCTTCAAGTGGCACTGATCAACGTTTCGGCTCATACATGAGCCTTTCTTCTTTTTTTTCAAATATATTATATTATATATCTTACGGAGGGGGGAGTGGCCAGCAGCAGAGCGGTGAGGACAGCTTTCCCTGCGGTTCCCGCTAGCCGGATCTTATCCCACACTATCCAACCCACCAAAATCAGCAGGCAGACTCTGTCCACCGCCAATTGGACTCACTACCTCACAACGTGCAAGCAAAGCCTTGTCCGAGGTTCCCTGATCCACTGTAACACAAGATACAGGTGCGTCCTAGCTAGGCCTTTGAATCCCCGGCCTCGATTAGAGGGATCAAGCGGCACACGCAGAAGGGGGGTGTACCTTACAGCCGATCAGAAAAAATTCACTGCATTTCTTCACACCGACCCCCTCTTTAGAGGATACTGACCCTTCTGAGGCCGAGAAACAACTGCGGCCTAGCCGGGCCTATAGATCCCGGCCTCGATTTCCGGGGCGGCCGCCAGTCGCGCATCGCTTCACCACGGCGACACACCTGCTAGAACACCCAGGTCACAGAGAGGGATCTCTCAAGCCACATCTACACCCAGGTCAGCTACTACCAACTCAGTTCTCCTACTTACTTCCATCTCAACCACAATCTGATTAACCTTTGTCCAGGACTTTCTTCCAGCAAACCCTTACTAAAGCTTTATCTCCCCTGGCGCAAGACCTCCAGGAGATAAAACAAGATCTGCGACAAATTGGCCATCATGTAGACACACTGGAAGATACGGTAGCTGACCACTGCAAATATAAAAGAAATGGATACTCATTTCCACTCCTGCCAAGACCAACTATGGTAAATTTGCACTACACTCACGTGAAAGATTAAGATAATCGTAATTGCCGTAATATTCTAAGAATCCGAGGTCTCCCTGAAACCTACACCTCAGAATCCTTGCTGAATATAGTTAAACAACTCGCTGTTACTCTGCTAGGGGATCATTATCCCCTCTCCATTGAGATAGAGAGAGCACACAGGGCATTACATCCACGGCCAGAACCATCAAATCTCCCAAGGGACATTATCTTCAGATCTCTTGATCTCAAAGAAGACATTTTGAAGAAAGTAAGGGATACACCACCATGGGACTTTGAAGACCACCAGCTAATGCTCTTCCAGGATTTGACTTCTATAATCCTCTCCAAAAGAAGGCAATTAAAACCTCTGACCGACCTTCTTCGTTCAAGGAAAATGCTTTACCGATGGTTATTTCCCTTTGGACTTGCTACTACAATAGAAGGGAAAAGATTTCTAATACGTCGGTACGAAGATCTAACGGAACTCTTGACGGCGCTCGGTGACCCTATGCTTTCAATTGAGGATTGGGTGATGGTTCAGGATTTAGCCGCTTTACCAGTCTTACCATCCCTGTCCCCATGGTCTGTAGTGCAAACGAGTAGAAGCTGAAGAACCAAAAGAAGAGCTGGGCAGAGTTCTTTCACGAATATGAATGCTGATGATACCTGAATAAGTATCCTAACCCATTCTACCACTTGTTTCATTCTCTCCCTACAGTTCTTTTTCTGGAAAGTTATAATGCTATGTGTAGTCTTGTGCCTTTCTTAATAGTTAGGTACCTGTCGTTTTTCCCTTCCATAAAACTGTGAAGGTAGGGCTGTCACCCTATATATATTCTTGACAAGCTTACATCTTACTCTATAGCTATTTGGGTTTTCAATCAATCTCACACTTACTGGAGATGACCCATATTGCGTGTCTCTTTTTTTTCTTCTCCTCCCTTATGACAATACTAGCGTCCTTAAAAGGTTCGGATGCTTGTCGATACTCTTATGGATCGTACAGGCTTTATTGCCATCTAGTTTGTTTATGTTCCTTTTGTTTTCGTACCAGTTTTACCTCTCAACGGGGTTGTGATTTCAGTGCGAGTCTGTCTAGTGTCGTTCATCTCTCTCCTCCTCTATGTCTCATGCATTTCTTACACTCTTATAACCCACCATGGTGTTAAAGTTGATGTCTCTAAATGTAAAGGGTCGTAACTCCCCTTACAAGCACTTAGCAATGTGGTCAGACGCTAATAAAACTAGATCTGATATATTATTAGCTCAGGAAACGCACCTGTTGGCCTCTGACACACATAGATGCTCGAATAGGAACTTTCCGCACATCTTCTCTGCCTTTGCATTGGTCAAGATGGTGGGGTCCTCATAGGGATCAGATGTTCGGCTCAATTTAAACGACGCCAATGCATCACTGACCCGGCAGGACGTTTCATTATCTTTTTGTGATCTATCATAGCCAATGATTTATACCATAGCCAATGTATATGTTCCTAATTCTTACCAACTCTCTTTTATCAATCGTTTCTTTAAGAAGCTATTGAAGGTAGCAAAGGGACCCGTTGTTCTAGGTGGAGATTTCAACGTCCCTATTGATGCCTCAATCGACTGTTCCCGGGTGGCGGTGGGATATCGTCCGGAGTTGGGTAAGCTCCTTAGAACCACACCACTACACGATATTTGGAGGTACCAACATGCAACGGAAAGGGACTTCTCTTTCACGTCCCAGGTTCATATCTCGCAATCTCGGATAGACTATTTTCTTTCATCAAGGGACCTTTTACATCATGCATTGCACTCTGCAATTGGTAACATTACATGATCTGACCATGCCCCCATATTTTTACATATCTAAGACACATATCTTAATCCTAACTCACCACTCACCTAACAAGACATGTTAACAAAACCTTCCCTTCGGATGCTCTTCTGAAACAACTTACTGAACTGAGGTTCCAACTACGCTCCTTCCTCTTACAAAAATACAACCAGGCTATCTTCTGCTCCAAGATTAAGCAATACCACATGGGCGATAGAGCAGGAACTATGCTGGCCCGCAGACTCGAGAAGCGTTCTATCGCTTTGCTTTTTGAATCTATGAAGCAAAGAAATGGTACGACTATTACACATCCATTGGCTATTGCAAACGCGTTGGGATATATAACCTAAAGGATGACTCGGGTACACCACAACCCACACCACAACTAATATCTGCCTTCTTAGATTCAGTCTCACTACCGGCACTATACTCCCAAGATCTTTCCTCTATTATTACCGCTTTCACCAGACAGGAAATAGAAGCAGCAATTAAAACTCTTAAAGCACACAAAGCCCCAGGTCTGGACGGTTTCTCTGGGGATTATTACAAAACCTTTAAAGTGGAATTGACACCTATACTTGTACATCTTTTTAATGCTTTTCTCCTTCAGAATAACATCCCAAAAGAAATGTTGAGCGCCATTATTACTACTATTCCTAAACCGGGGAAGACCCAAGATGTTTCATCTAACTTCCGCCCCATCTCATTGTTTAATAACGACATTAAATTATTTTCCAAGCTACTAGCTTTGAGGATTCAACCTTTATTCCCACAATTGATATCCCCAGATCAGGTAGGTTTTATTCCAGGACGTCAATGCAGAGATGGCACAAGGAGGATGATAGACTTAAAGGGAACCTGTCACCTCCGAAAACCATCCCAAACCGCCAGCAGTACCTGAGTGTAGCCCACAGTGTGTTTCTAATGATTATTTTCTTTCAGCAGTCAGATGAGGCAGAAGAATGAAAAACGTTCTTTTATCCTGCGTCCGAGCTATTTTCCAGTCACGCTTGAAGTCAAGGGGGCAGCGGCCTCCTTGCCTTAAGTCAAGGTAACTGCTCCCCCTTCCCTGCCCCTTCACCTGTGACTGACAGCGCTTATGCACGACAGTTTGGCTGGCTTTGCCGAACTGCTGGCTGTCAGTCACAGGCGAAAGGGCAGGGAAGGAGGTGTGGTTACCTGCTCTCACAGCCCGGACCGGTAGGTGTGCCGTTCTGGGCTATTTAACCCTTTACACGCCGTGGGCAATGGTGCCTGCCACATGTAATGCGGTCACAGAGGGAGCTGACTCCCTCTGTCTCCCATCGTCACCTCGCAAATGCGATTGTGAGCTGCCGATGTGATGTGAAGCCTACCTGGCTTGCGATGAAGGCCCCGGTCCTGGATAAAGTGATTTCCAGCAGGCGGTGCCTCTCTGGCGCAGCCTGCTGGTCATTGTTAAAATAGCATTGCTTTTTAAATGAAATGCATTATAGTGATAATGCATTGCATTTTAAAAGCAATCAAAATACTGTTTGTTATAGTCCCCTTGTGGGACTATTAAGTGGTAAAACAAAACAAAAAAAAAACACATTTATTAAAGAAAAAATCCCATAAAAATTACACTTTTTTTTTTCATTGAAAATACGCTTTTCAATGAAAAAAAAAAATCTCCTCCGTATATTTGGTATTGCTGAGTCCGTAAGGGCCCAGACAACATAAATATCACATAAATTATCCCCTACGGTGAGCGCCATAAAAATAAAGACAGAATTGCTAAATTATTCTTAGTTGGCAGCGAAAAAACTTAATAACAAGTGATCAAAAAGCGCCATTTACTCCAAAATGATACCAATGAAAAATACAAGTCGTCCCGCAAAAATCAACCCCTTAGGCAACTCCATAAAAATAAAAAAAAAGGTATGGGTCTTGGGAAGTGGCAATGTAAAAAAAAAATTCTTTAAAAAAAAAAGGCTTTTATTGCAAAAAAGTAGTAAAACCTAAAAAAAACTATATGTATTTAGTATCACTGTAATCGTACTGACCCAGAGAATAAAGATATTATGTTATTTATATCGAAAAATGAACGCCGTCAAATTTATAAAGTAAAAACGCAGTATTGCTGTTTTTCCCATCTCCCAGAAAAAGTTAATAAAAGTTAATCAAAGTTATGTGTACCCCAAGATGGCGCCATTAAAAACTGCAACCTGTCCCGCAAAAAACAAGCCCTTATAAAGCTATATAGACTGAAAAATAAAAAAGTTATAGCTCTTGGAACTCGACGATGAAAAAAGGAAGAAAAACGCTTGGTGAGTAAGGCCCAAAACAGGCTGGTCACTAAGGGGTTAATATATCCAATGTTACTCGACAGGGCTGTTCACTTTCACCATTAGTGTTTGCACTAGTGATGGAACCCCTTGCAGCAAAAATACCTGCGGACCCGGGGGTTGTCGGCATCCCAATCAGTAAGATGGCCCATAAATTAGGTCTCACGCAGATGATGTTATATTATCCCTCACAAAACCAGAAACGCCCCTTCCAGCTGTTAATAAGATATTGGATGAATATGCTAAAGCTTTAATGTATAATTTAAACATTGCTAAGTTACATATACTTCCCCTTTCGATTACTGAACCCCTTAAAAACCAATTGCTAGATAAAGTCCCATATCAGTGGGCACCGAAAAATATCTTATCTTCCCACCTCAAAGATTTAGTGCGTATTATCTTTACCTACTTGCGAGAGGAACTACTAGCAGACTATATTAAATACTCTCAGAATTTTATGTCTTGGATAGTGAGGATTAATGCTGTCAAAATGCTTATATTGCCTAAAATACTCTATAAATTAGGTGTATCCCACTTATCATACCTGCTAGGACACTCCACTTCCTACAGGCAGGTTCATTTGGGGGCATAAATCTATTAGAGTAGATAGTCCAAAAATTATACCCATGTTTCCTTGAAGGAGGATTGGGAGTCCCAGACATTACTCGATACTATAAAGCCAATCTAATAGATCAAACTAGGGAATGGTGGTCTCCCTCTTTGAATCATATGTGGCTGGAGGTGGAGTCTACCTTTGCGACTAAAAATTTACTTAAAGGGTTACTGGCTGCTCACTCCCTGGCGGAGGTTAGTGGAACCTCCGCCGCTCTTGACCATGCGGGCTGCAATATAAACCTGGCGCCATCAAATAAGGAGTATAGATCTTTTCTCTCCTAGCACATCAGAAATCTCTATATTGGCCTTAACTTATCTCATCCCGCACCCGGATGTCAACAACTGGGAGGAGATGGGTTTAGTTTATTTAGACCAGATACTGGAGATTTCCACCATTAAAGCATTTGAGGTATTGCACCACTTTCACCAATTACCTAATTCGTGTTTTTACCAATACTTACAGATTAGACACCTGTTACATGGTATCAGGCTTCCCCCTGCCCAATCACCTGAAACCTCCCCAATTAGAAGGCTTTTCAACACTTCAAGACATAAGGCCTCTCTATAGCGTACCAAGCTCTAGGTCCCAGCCTAGATGATAAATTAGGATTTGTGGTAAAATGGGAGGAGGAACTGGGATGTGAATGGACCATTTATGAATGGTGAGATGCTTTCTATTTGGCAGTGGCGGGATCCAACTGCATTAATCATGCAGAGCAAAACCGCAAAATTCAGCTCCATTGGTATTTAACACCGGACCGTATAGAGCACATTAATCCCACATATAGCCCTTATTGCTGGCGGGGCTGCGGAGAGAGGGAACACATCACATATGTGGTGGAATTGTCCTACCATATTTCTGGAAGGCAGTTTTTGAACTTTTGGATAGAATTATTGGCTTTCCCTGTCCCCGGCACTAGCTATATTCAGAGGTGGTCTTCCATTAGGCCGCTGCCTAAGGCCTCGCGCTGGTGGGGGCCCACGGCGGCAGGTCACAGGGACATGAGCGCTTCCATTGTGGAAGCGTTCATCTCCATAGTCATCTGTATCACCGTCCTCAGGACAGCGACACAGATGGCTGTGCTGTGGGGCAGGGGAGGGAGAGGCGTCTCTCTTCCCTGTTCCTCTAATAGGCTGCAGGCACAAGGCCTACAGCCTATCAGAGGAGGGTGCAGGCTGAGCGATGACATCATCTCGGGAAGAGGCCTGCATCGCATCGCTGTGTGATGGAGGTAAGTATAAGTGTTTTGTTTTTGTAATACCAGACTATCTGTTACTGCCACATGGGGGGAGTGGGAGGCACTTGATACTGGCACGTGGGGGTGGGGGTTGGCACTAAATACTGACACATGGGGGGGTTTGACACTTGATACTGGCACATGGGGTTTGGCACTTGATACTGGAACATGCGGGGGGGGATTAGCACTTGATACTAGCACATGGGGTTTGGCACTAGATACTGGCACATGGGGGGGTTTAGCACTTGATACTGGCACATGCGGGGGGTTTGGCACTTGATACTAGCACATGGGGTTTGGCACTTGATACTGGCACATGCGGGGGGGATTTGGCACTTGATACTGGCACATGGGGGTGTGTGGCACTTGATACTGGCACATGGGGGGTTTGGCACTAGATACTGGCACATTGGGCGGGTTTGGCACTTGATACTGGCACATGGGGTATTTTATATGGGGGGCTCTGTGTGGTACTAGTATTATCAGTTTTTTTTTTCTTTTTCTGCAGTATAGTATTGGGGAGCACAGTATTGGGGGTAGTAGGATGATTTGTCCAGAAGATGGGAGGATGATGGAAAAGTAGTAAACTAAGATTTTTTTTTGTTGTTGTCAAACTGCAGAGATGGAAAATGGCGACAAAATGGTGGTCTGGTCTGAAAGGAGATAAGGACAGAGAACATCTACATCAAAGATGACGTCACTGGATGTAAGAGGTATGGGGCGTTGCAGTTCTGTAGTGATTGGGGGGGGGGGGGGGTTGGGGCCTGACATCTCTCCAGGTCCAGGTTAAAGTTTGAACAGAAGGTAGAATGGCAGCAGCAGGACTGGAGGCTGCAGTGTGCCTGTTGGATGATGGTGACTAAGAGACTGCTGAGGTGGTAGGCCATGTGTGCAGAGCGCATAATGTTTATTAGTACCGGGAACGGGAACCTCCAGAAAAGTAGTCTGTAATGTACATGGGGAAGGTGACTGTAAGTGCCCACATCAGGCAGTGACCTCACCGTGGTTGCCTGGCAGTGCCAGGTAAGTATCTTGTGTTTGTAGGGGCCTCATGTTTAAGTTTCGCCTAAGGCCTCACAAAGTCTACAGCCACCTCTGGCTATACTCTCTATTGGGTTTGAGACCCTCCTGTACGCACAACGGACTCCGAGACTCTCAGAATTGATAGCCCTGGTCAATAAATACATGCAACATGAATGCATATATGCCGCTTTACACAAAAATAGATCACAAGTGGTGCAAAGATGGGATTTGTGGTGTACATTCTCTTATGTTTCCCATATTCCACAGATGCTGAATGCTCTCCTTGTATTCATTGGAATGGTTCAGGAGCATATCATTGAGTGTTGTACTGATTTGTACTGAAAAACCAAATAAAAATCTGAAAGTTAAAAAAATAAGTAATATATACTACAATATAACACTATAGGAAACACTAATCTACAGCTATAATATTTGGTTGTATAAAAATGACAGTACATTTTAGATTCTGCAAAGCTGTATTGTGTGCTGAAAGTGTGTCCATATACACCTGCACACACAGCAGACCCTCCCCCAGCGCCAAATGGCGATTCTCTTAGCTACTGATAGCAGCTTATCTAAGCACAAAGTCCAACCTGACGGTAAACAATAACTGCTATGTACTGGAGACATGGTGCTGCACTTATACTAAGGGGCCACCTGTGTTCCATAGGGTCTTTTGCAAAACAAGCATATGTATGAGCAGCACTGAATAAGATTAATGACATAGTTAACCTTCAGTCTTATTTACGGATAGTCTGAACCATAAACCATCATGCAATGAAACTCTGATTCTCAGTCCCTTTACAGTAATGATTATCTCCCTTGTGATCTACAGGAAAAGCCATCTTGTGTAGCACAGCATTTACAGTGTCTTAGACTGGGGTTGGTGTTGAATGTGACCGATCTTGTAGAAATAGACAAACACCTCTGTGGGTACCGGTGTTGCCCCTAAGCCCCATATTCTATTCTTAAAGGTCATTTCTAAGGGCGTTTTCACCTCCCTTTTGTTCCGTGAACAATAAGTAACCCAGTTAGTTAGTTATCAACTCAGAGGAAACAAGAGGCTGGTTGATAATTTATAGCACCTTAACCAATTTAAATGGAAAGTTCATATGAAGAGATTTCTATCTCAGTAGACCCAAAACAGGCAGACACTGTCTCTCCCTTCATTCTGTAGGTTCCTTGGGGCTGAAGCACAATACCTTTCTGCTAAGCTAACCAGAGAGCAGATGATATTCTAGAACTGGACTGAACCTGCGATTGCAGTGAGGACATAGTCGGAGGTAAGATCGATTGGAAACTTCAAGTCAGGACTGCTACTGGATATAAGGGATTTCTCAACTCAATGTTCTGGAAAGGTTTGCCATTAACATTAGATTTTGAAAAAATGTAACCTTCAGAGACCAAATTAGGAAAGGAATTTAGTCAACTGTATCTGCCCAGCTGAATGGTTTGCCCGATACAGGCAGTCAAGCAGAACATTATTGTTGAGTCCTCTGTAGCAGCACTAGCCATGTAATCTCAGTTCAAAGTAGCATTAGAGTGGTTAATCATCAGAGTTAATCATCACAAAAGGCAGAGGCCATTTGGTTTATAAGTGTACAAATTATGGAGGGCCTAGATAATTAGTAACCAGCTCAGGCCCCCTGATCCCCATTGATTAGGAGAACCCACATTACCCTGAGGAGATTCAGTGCAGGACCCAGAGCACCATAAGCAGAAGGAGTAGGACCTCTATTAAGGGGTAAGAAAGATCAGCATCACAAAAGGAGAGGCGATGACATTTCAAGAAAATGGAGGGATCCCACAGCAAAAAGGCGCAACTCATTGGACTTTACAGAATATAAAATCTGGAATCAATCCCGATGTCCTAAAATGTGGAGTTCGGAGGCTCAACTATTAGAAGATATTCATTGTGAGAAAGAAAACTATTTCATAGCAACATACTTTCTGGACTTGCAAACCTAACATGGGATATTAAAGTTCAGGACTAAGAAAGAATGGGCCTTAAACATGTCTGAAAGTTAATAATCGTGAGACGGTCTGCGTGCCTTGCATTTGATTGCGATTTCCTGTGTAATCATTGAAGATAAACCATATACTGCATACAAGTGACTGCATTCATTGGGTTATAATTATAACAGTTCTGATCTGCAAAAACATGTTTTATATACTTATTAATATAACTGCAAAAAGGCAAGAGGCTAAAGAAGGTGGATGAAATGGAAAAACAAAATTTGTGAACAAAGATGTGGAGAATAAGTATCAAGTGTAGGACAGCGTAATGGAGAGTACAGTATACAAAGAT
Organism: Bufotes viridis; assembly: GCA_033119425.1. NCBI lineage: Eukaryota > Metazoa > Chordata > Amphibia > Anura > Bufonidae > Bufotes > Bufotes viridis. The sequence goes on from CM065589.1 coordinate 175,061,358, forward strand.
CTTACTGGAGCAGACGTTCCACCACGGCCTTCTGATGAGCAGCCTCCTCTGGGCTCAGTCTCTCCAAATCCTTAATAACCGGAGGCGTGAAATCCCCCCCATCCTCAGAACTGTCGTCTTCTGACATATGAGGCTCCCCAAGCCCATTTGGAAGTTGTACGCAGTGTTCCCCATCTTCCAAACTACTCATATCGTCCAGGGGATCCCTGGGATATTGATAATTGCCGCCATCGTTTAGCGCTTTCATAATAGTCTCTTTAGTGACACCTGACTCCAGCAATGCCTGTAGAAGCTCCTGCTGCAAGTAAGTAAGTTGAGACGCCATCCTCAATGTTACCTGCTAACATCTCACCATCCTGCGGTTGCAATAGGGATCAGCAGGCGGGAGTCCATGCTCTACCCACCTTCTGTCTCCTCCTCCCCCCAAAAATACTTGCTCTGCAGCCACAACCAGCAAGTGGTCACCCCCCGGACTGTCTTCACTGAGACATAGCAGATAAGGGACCCTTGTCACTCTCTGTTTACATCAGAGCAGTGTAAATCCTCCAAGGTTCATATTTATCCCTGCGCTTCACAAGTTACTGAACTTTGGACCCCAACTCTGCACAAAGTGCATGTGTGAGAGAGGGGGGAGAGAAAGGGAAGAGCAGGTAAGAGGAAATAAAGAAATGAGAATTGGAATGACTAGAAATCAGAGAGTGAACCGGGAGACATTTAAAAACTACAGAAGAGAGAAGATAAAGCTATGGAGTTTATTAATAGCTAAGGTCGCAGGGGGGGGATTAGGAACCATCATATACGAGCTGATGAATTAAACAGCTTCATCTATACTTTAGGCCACTTTCACATTGTCAGTATTTGGTCAGTATTTTGCATCAGTATTTGTAAACCAAAGCAAGGAGGGGACCCTACGGAGAAAAAGTATAATGGAAAAATGTATACCTCTTCTGTGTTTTAGACCCACTTCTGGTTATGGCTTAGAAATACTGAGGGAAATACTGACAATGTAAAAGTGGCCTTTAAAATGGTGTTACTAAAACACATACCCCAAGTCTATGATCACACACTGGCCTGCTCATTTAAAGCACAGTGAGAGTCCATGGTACGTACCTCTGGGGTACACTTAGCACAGGTTGGAAGTGGGACTCTTAGAAGTTGTCAATAAATGACACTGTATACTGTATCGTGTTGTGATTGTTACTATTAAAGGTAACATGTCATGTTAAACATGGTGTCTGATCGGCAGGCAGCAGGTTATAGAGCAGGAGGAGCTGAGCTGATTGATATATAACTTATGAGAAAAGATTCTGAAAAACTTGTAATTTATACTTTTATATTTGTGCTCATTCTGGGCTTTGAAGTCAAGGAGGCGGTCCTATCAGTGACTGACGGCCTTCCCTCTATCACTGTGTATACAATGATAGCTGTCAATCACCGATAGGACCGCCTCCTTGACTCCAAAGCCAGGACTGAGCGGGAATTTAAATGAATGAAATACAGATTATACTTAAAGGGGTTGTCCATCTTTGGAGCTGACAGCCCCTGGGGTCCTAACCTGTGCCCCTAAACATAACAAACCCCACTCAACTGTCCGCAGTCCAATCCCTGCTCTGTTTCCAGCTGCATCTGGAATGAGTAAGCGGCTTGGCCCCACAACTGCTAAGGCCTAACATAGGCTCACTGTTGTGATTTAGTGTTAAAGCGATCATGACCACTGAGGCCTGTGATTGGCTGCAGCAGGACAGGTGGGTGGGGATTGTTATGTTCAGGGGCACAGGTTAGGACGACCCGGTATTGTCAGCTCCAAGGTCACTCAGTTTTTCCCACAAAACCACGATCTGCTCAGCTCCTCCTGCGCTATAACATGCTACCTGCAGATTGCACTGCATTTTCATGGTGACAGGTTGTCTTTAATATACCTGTACTTTTTATTTAATGCTAAAAACATAGGAAAATATTTAAGGTTTTTGGTTTTTGTTCAGTTTAGCAATGGAAACTTGTTTTAATCCGATCCTGGTTTCAACTTAAACACATGCAAACGCTAGCATTGTATGGGAACAGCCACACATGCCATAAATGCTGTGCATTCTTCGTAGCAAAATTTTTGTGTACTGAAGGTTTTAAATCCACAGTATGAAGGTTGGCCTTCAACCTTTGTGGTGCAAAGGTTAAAAGCAGCAGAATGCCGTCAGCAATGCTGCTGCAAAAACCAGCCCGTTTGGGGTGGTTTTTGTAGTGGCAGTTTTTTGCCATATCCGTTGTCGAAAATCCTCAGTGGACTCACTGGGGGTCAGTTACCATGACAAGCGTTTTACGCTGGTCTTAGATTCCCCCTTACACTACACATCTCCTGACATGCCCCTGCTCTGCCCCATCCCTGCCAATCGTCAAACAAGATGTAAAACTGGCCGCTTGACTAAATATTTTCACACTGCTGGTCAAAAAAGGGACTTGCGACTATTTTAGTCATTAAAATAGCCACAAGTCCCTTAATAAATGACCCCACTATGTTAGGCTGTACCCTATGAACAAGGCCTAAGAAGGGTAGGGTCTAATTACTCTCCACTGGCTACTGCTTGTATCCATTGTCAATAAATGAGTAGTAGTAGTAGTGTCTTTGGTACAAAACCGTGATACAGCTTCAGCAGCTGCATTGTTCATAGCAGAACGACTATTAGGCAGAGCTAGGCCTTTAGGTTTTTTGATGCAGGTTTGGAAGCCAAAGCCAGGAACGGATCTTAAATGGAGGACACATATAAAGGAAAGACTGAGTCTTCTCTTTTTCATTCCTCTTTTGACTTTTGCTTCAAAAACTATATTAAAAAACCTGAATGCGGATGGGTGCATTCACACGACTGTATTTTCGGTCCGTGTCCATTCCGCATTTTTTGCAGATCACACGCAGACCCATACATTTCTTTGGAGCTGCAAAAATGTAGATAAGGCTACTTTCGCACTAGCGTTTTCCCTTTCTGCTATTGAGATCTGTCAATGGGGACAAAACTCAACTTAAGGGAATGGAATTCACCAGAATGCATTCCCTTCCATTTTACTGCGTTCTTATGATGCACACAAAAGCGCAGCAAGCAGCGTTTTTGAGTACAGATCCGTCTTGCTCCGCCTGACGGATCCGTCATGACTCACAATATAAGTCAATGGGGCCGGATCCATTTTCTCGGACACAATAGAAAACGGATCCGTCCCTCATTGACTTTCAATGGTGTTCATGACGGATACGTCATGTCTATTTTAAAGATAATACAACTGGATCCGTTCATAACGGATGCAGACAGTTGCAAATATATTTATTAATGATCTTGTAGAAGAATTGCACAGTAAAATATCAATTTTTGCAGATGACACTAAACTGTGTAAAGTAATTGACATGGAAGAGGACAGTGTACTGCTACAGAGGGATCTGGACAGATTGGAGGCTTGGGCAGAGAAGTGGCAGATGAAGTTTAACACTGACAAATGTAAGGTTATGCACATGGGAAGGAATAATGCAAGTCACCCGTACATACTAAATGGTAAAACACTGGGTACACGGACATAAAAAAGGATCTAGGAATTTTAGTGAACAGCAAACTAAGCTGTAAATGTCAGGAAGCTGCTGCCAAGGTCAATAAGATAATGGGTTGCATCAAAAGGGGCATAGATGCCCGTGATGAGAACATAGTCCTACCACTTTATAAATCTCTAGTCAGACCACACATGGAGTACAGTGTACAGTTCTGGGCTCCTGTGAACAAGACAGACATAGCAGAGCTGGAGAGGGTTCAGAGGAGGGCAACTAAAGTAATAACTGGAATGAGGGATCTACAGTACCCTGAAAGATTATCAAAATTAGGGTTATTTACTTTAGAAAAAAGACGACTGAGGGGAGATCTAATAACTATTTATAAATATATCAGGGGTCAGTACAGAGATCTGTCCCATCATCTATTTATCCCCAGGACTGTGCCTGTGACAAGGGGACATCCTCTGCGTCTGGAGGAAAGAAGGTTTGTACACAAACATAAAAAGGATTCTTTACGGTTAGAGCAGTGAGACTATGGAACTCTCTGCCTGAGGAGGTGGTGATGGTGAGTTCACTAAAAGAGTTCCAGAGGGGACTGGATGTATTTCTGGAGTGTAATAATATTACAGGTTATAGCTACTAGAGAGGGGTCGTTGATCCAGGGAGTTATTCTGATTACCTGATTGGAGTCGGGAAGGAATTTTTTCCCCTTAAGGCTCCTACCTTAAAATTTTTTATTTTTTTTTGCCTTCCTCTGGATCAACTTGCAGGATAACAGGCCGGACTGGATGGACAAAATGTCTTTTTTCGGCCTTATATACTATGTTACTATGACGGAAGCGTTTTTACAGATTTAGCAAAAACGCTGGTGTGAAAGTAGCCTTAGCCGCAAAAGACAGAACATGTCCTCTTTTTGTCCGTTTTATGGACAAGAATAGGCATTTTTTTCAATGGGGCCTGCAAAAAGTGCGGACAGCACCCGGACCGCATCTGTATTTTTCAGGTCTGCAATGTGCATCCGCGGATACAGTTGTGTGAATGCTCCCTAAGGACAATCCATATTGGAAAGAAAATCATTATTATTTAAGCTTTAGATTGTGATCTCTTATGGGAAGGCTGTTAATGTTCATTTGTTTTCCTAGTTATCATTCTGTATCTTAACTAGAAGGAAATGTGTTGGCTTTTAATAAATAAAGGTTATTATTGCCATTTATTATAACTGTGTGTTATACATTTATAGGTAGCTACTTGTCAGAACCTAGTACTGATGGTTAATGCACATAGCAGAGCACTCTAGTAGTTTATGGGTTAACTCTGTACAGGTGCCTGACGCCTCAGTGGTGCAGTGTGAGGCAGTTCCTGTTAGCAGGTTCACAGACTTCATTAAAATGTCCCAGCAAGGTCAACAGAGCTATAAACATAAGCTGCAGATACCAGCCTTCAAGCAGGGTAGATGTTAGCCCTGCACCAGCTTTGCTAGCCCTCTTCTCTGAAAGCATTTATGATCGCTAACAAATTCCAAGCAAAAGGAAATTTGTCATCCATAACATAGAAAAGTGGAATCTTGACTAAAGGTGGCCATAAATGTAACCATTGTTACACAAGATAGTGAACAATCTGATTATATACAGATGATTTTACAATCACTTATAATGTCACGCCCACGTCATAAACATTCCAACTCCCATGTAGTGGTGGTGTGAAGATTACTAATGAAAGATGTGGTAGCTCTTAAAGGGGTTGTCCGGTTTCAGAGCTGAACCCGAACATACCCATATTTTCACCCAGGCAGCACCCCTGATGTTAGTATCGTAGCATCTCTAGATCGCGCAGGGCAAGGGCTCTTTTGTTTACAATAACACCTTGCCAGTCGGAAGCTTCCGCCCGGCAGTGTGTTCAGCGACGTCACAAACTCTGATGGGCGGGCTTTAGCTCTGCCCTAGCCGTTTTACAGGCTAGGACAGCGCTAAAGCCCGCCCATCAGTGCCAGTGACGTCACCGGGCTTCCTGGCAGCCCAATGGAGAGCCCGGTTCGTCACCGGAACTCCGGAAAACGCCCCCACTATGACCCCAGGGCCAAGGAGTACATCGGAGCATGAACTGCTCCGATGCTCTAGTCAGGGGGGCTGCCTGGGTTCAAATGGAGGTATGTACGGGTTCAGCTCTAAACCCGGACAACCCCTTTAGCACTTTCTTAATGGCCACAGTTTGCTGATAAACAGCCAATAACAAACTACAACAACTTGTCACTTCTTTTACTGGCAATCTGCAGCTCCCGGCAGCCAGTATGTGTGACAGCACCCCAAGCAAAAAGGGAACTCATGAACGCATTTACTGAAATCTCTTGTTTTATTTGTAAATCACAATACAAGTAACAATTATGTTATAACATTTAACATCCAACTCCACTCCTATCTAACCAGTTCATGCAGTCCGTATAATTTTCCTCACAAACGCAGATTTTCAGTATAAGCAGTCGTTTATGGTGGTATAAGGCATATATACCTAGCTTATTATTTGTTTTTACAACTAAATACAAAGTGTCAGCCACCAAGACCTGTTCCTAAAAGTAACGCTTTATTCGACACTACTGGAAAATGAAAAAAGAACATTTAGAAGGAGTTATGATTTAAAAAAAAAAAAAAAAAGGATTTCAGAGTATGGCAATGCTGAGGGTGCTACATGAAGTCATTAAAATTTCCAAGAGCCTTACGTTACAACATACAGATGATCCATAGACGTTTTTGTCTGGTATTACTGGTGTTGCGTTTTTTGTATGACAGGACTGTCTTGCCTGTTGATAAGGTGTGGAAGTGTTCACTGTGCCTGCTAGAGAAAGACATGCACCATTTAATTGATTTTGAAAAGGGACGAATGCTGGAACTTCAAGAAGCTGGATGAACCATCCATCAATTCTCGGAAAGAGTTGGATGAAAAGTTTTTGTAGTGCATTGGTGATGTCAGTGGAGGGCATACACACATGTAGAAAGGGTTCTGGACGGTCAAGACAGATGCATGCTACGATCACCATATGAGAAGGGCCTATGTCAAAGGACAGTCACAGCATTACATACTGGTTCTGCCGTAGCCCTTCCAGTGACGCTCCAGACCATAAGCAACTATCTGATTGAAGTAGGACTGTATTCATGCACACCACTAGATTGTTTGCCTCTGACCGCTCACCTGCACTGGTGCTAGAAGAGAGACCATTAGAGGCATGATTCGTGAACAATAGTGTTCAATGATGAAAACAGGTTCTATGCTTGTACTAGTAAAATCAAAGTTTTCAGGAGGGCTGGAGAGGATAGCTATGCTATGTGATCCATGCGACGCAGGGACCCGGTGACGTCATCAAGGAGCGCCCCAGCCGCCACACGGAAGGTAGTAGCTTTTCCCCCGGCTCCCCGCTTCTTTTCCATGGCAGCCGGGACTTTAGTAGCGTCCTGGCTGCCATGGTAACCTGAAAGCATATTGAAGACTGATCAGTCTTCAAATGCTTTCAGTTGTCTTGCGTCGTGACGGATCGGGCGGGCATTTCCGGCGACGGAAGTGCACGCCGGATCCTAACAACACAAGTGTGAAAGAGGCCTTAATCACACTGTTTCCAGGTGTTCATTTTTCGTTTTACACTAGTGTACATTTGGAAATTTCTTGTTTGAAATATTCACTTTCTGGGAGTAAGAAACTGATGACCTATTCTCAGGATAGGTCATCAATATTTGATCGGTGGGGTTCTGACATCCAGCACCACTACCGATCAGCTGTTTGAAGACATTGACGCTCCGGTGAGTGCTGTGACCTCTTCGAACACTCTCAAGCATAATGCTATTTACTGTGCACTCACAAGATCACTGCAACCTCTTCAAGCAGTGGTTGAACCCCCACAAATCAGATCTGCATGGGTCCAACACTCTTGCACCGCTACAGCCCCAGTTATTCCAACAGATGGTGGTGGAAGCTTTATGCTGTGGGGATGCTCTTCATCAGGAGATTTCATACGCCAGCCTTGAGGTACTGCTGGAGTGAGATGCACCTAATTTATTAAATTACATGCATCTCTGACCTCCATGTGCAAGAAAGTGAAATCTACACCATCTATGAGATGGGTTTGTTTCTGGCATAAATTATAGTAAATTTGTCAGACAGCAGGAAGTCACTCCCCTAGCACTTAGCACCACCAACACTACCACACACACACTTTCCAGAAAAGGGGTGAACATGATGAAAAAAAGTCTTTTTTTTGTTGCAAAAACTGCATGTGGGTGGGGTGGAAAACACCAATTTTGCCATTGTTTTTTGTAATGTTTTTTGAGCTTTGTTTCTACGGTGTTCACAATGCAGTATAAATTACACTATAACTTAATACTTTGGGTCATTATGACTGCAATACCATATGTTTCTAGTTTTTATTTATGTCATTTATTTTTACACAATAAAACTTTTTAAAGAAAATAATTAGTTTTTGTGTGACTGTGTAATGACCCGGAGTCCTATTACCACCTCCTTTTGTACCCCCACTATCTTTAATGTGTGATCCTGTGTCATCTCACATATTTATTAGCCATATCCTGCAATATGTGTATGCATTTCCTTGCAAATGTAATGTTCTATAGATGACCCCCTCTCTTTGCTTCGTCAACCAGCAAAGGATTTGGATGTTTTATTGTCATGATTCTGCATTTAAATGCTATGTTAATACTCTCATAGTACATACTCTTGATTGAAGCAAGTTTAATCGTGGAATAACGTTATTCCCACAAAATTGCTCTGTATTTGTTCTTTTATTTACATGTTTTTACATGTTACTTTCTACTGCTATATAACGAGTAATAACAGCTCTTATTGTAATTATTGATTATTACTTATTGAGTGATGCCATTAGTATTTGTTTAACAAACCAAAATAAACACAAAAATTTATCTGCAAATGTAATGTTTATATGTAATGTGCCTGGTTACCAGCAGGTGGCAACAAGTCTGTGCAGAGCTAGTTTCTCTGGAGAGGAACCTTCTAGTTCCTTCCCAGCCTTCTTTAGAGAGGGAGAAGTTTACTTAGTCAAAGTCAGTTCCAGCCTACCCCTCCTAGGGAGAGGTTGTGTGTGTGTCTGAGAAAACCCCTGCTAGGGGAAATCTAAAGGCCTGGTCCTTCCTGGACAGGTTCTGTTAGGCCTACGCCAACCTTATCACTGGAGGTTGTGCAACACCAAGCTTAAGCAAGCTTGAGGTACTTTGATGCCAGGACAAGAAGTTCCTAGGATGACAAGTAAGAAACAGACTACAGCTAATCTAAGTTCCAGCAGAAGAGGAAGAGTTTCCTATTTACCCAGCCAAGCATAAGCATAGCTGAGAGAGAGCTACCGCATAGCAGAGCCAAGATTGTTGCAGAAGTGTTTGCCTACACAGATTAATGCTAATACCTGCTGATGACCAAGATACTGTTTGGATTACCGTTTATGCCAAGTAAAGCTGTGTTCAACGTTACTACAAAGTCTGGACTCCATTTATTCTACCTATCCATCATCCAAGTTCAACTACCCTTTTTGCACTGCTTCAGACCGCACCATGTCTGGGATCCAACCGTATCCAGGTAGGAACACCGTGACATGTGTATATAACATCTACAGAGACTATAGGCCACCCTGCACCACTCTGGCAATCCTACCCCTGGGTACCAACATTACCATCTACAAAGGGCACTCCAAGTCCTCTCTGCTTAACTGCAGCTGGGGTCATGATTACTTGCTTTATAAGGCCTCATGCACACGACCGTATGTGTTTTGAGGTCCGCAAACCGCGGATCCGAAAAACACAGAAGCTGCTTCGTGGCCCATTGTAGAAATGCCTATTCTTGTCCGCAAAACAGACAAGAATAGGACATGCTCTATTTTTTTTGTGGGGCCACGGAATGGAGCAATGGACGCGGACAGCACACAGAGTGCTATCCGCATATTTTGCGGCCCCATTGAAGTGAATGGGTCCACGCCCGAGCCGCCAAATATACGGCTCGGACGCGGACCAAAACAACGGCCGTGTGCATGAGGCCTAAGAGGGACATATTTCGTAGATACCTCCTAAGGGACAAGGGATACCCCAGGTGTGCGTAGTGGGCTCGTTGCATCTGCATTCAAAGACATGGGAGCCTTACCATAGAAGTGAATTGGACAGCTTAGGTGTAATTACAAAGTCCACAATTGGGTAATTAAAAATATCATATAATTCCCAGTTATTATACCCCTAATTAGGAGTAACCATATATAGTTTATCCTTTATACCAGGGATGCTCAACCTGCGGCCCTCCAGCTGTTGCAAAACTACAACTCCCAGCATGCCTGGACAGCCTACATCTATTAGGGCATGCTGGGAATTGTAGTTTTGTAACAGCTGGAGGGCCGCAGGTTAAGCGTCCCTGCTTTATACAGTATTTGTTGCATTTTCCTATGTTTCTAGAATTAATAAGAGGCAGAATTCGGGTCTTGGTTATGATCATCTTGTATTGGAGTAATTTTGTTTTTCCAAGTACATACCAAATATATCTATATTTTTGGCAAGTGATCATCTTGGGAAGTAAAATACTTCATCTTCGTCCCCAAGATGAACTGTGGCATAACGGCCACAGGGAAACGCGTCGAGACAATATACCGTAGTCTATTATGGGACATTATATTTTATGATACACAATTGGCATTTTTTGAGTGGTTGCTATTTTACAATGTGACTGTAAGTTTTATCATAGGACATTTGTGACAGGACAACTGCCAGACATATATTGATATCTTGTAAGGGACATAAATTGATATCTTATTAAAAGACTTATTGTGCCGGTCCACAGGACCGATATTGATCTTGATTGACGGACATTCACTCCAAGTGCTGGCTTTTCTCTGTGTCAGGGATTTCCCAGGGATATCAGGAGGTTCCTGATATGGGATCACCCCATCGGGGTCAGGGCCGGCGTGTCCTATAGGCTGACTAGGCATCTAGGAGCGCCGGTCCCGCCTCATGCTGCAGCCGCCCGAGCGCTCTATATTGAGCCTCTGGCGGCTGCAACACTGCCCGGGCTGGCGCGTCTATGAGGGCGCACCGCCCGGGCGCAGTAAGAGGAGAGGAGCTGACAGGAGGGAAGCGCTCAGCGCTCCCTCCTGTCAGTCCCACATTGTAGCGTGGCCGAGCCCTGTATGGTCCGCGGGTACAGGGAGCATCTGTCTCCTGTACCCGGCCGGACTGACATGAAGTGCGCACACAGTGTGCGCTTCGTGTCAGTCCGCCCGTGGACCATACAGAGCTCAGCCACGCTACACCAGAGGTAGGGGGGGATTGGAAAGAGAAAGACATTTGGGTTGTGGGGCGGGGGACAGAATGACATGGGGGGGGGGGCGAATGACAAGAAAAGGAGAGAGAATGACAAGAGGGGGAAGAGAATGAAATGAGGGGGGTGGAAGAGAATGACATGAGGGGAGGGAATGACATGGGGGAAGAAAATGACATGGGGAGAAAACTGGCATTAGTTAAAGGGGTTTTGCAGTTTATTTAAACTGATCGGCAGGGGTCCGACACCCGGGACCCTCGCGATCAGCTGTCCAGCCTCGGCCTTCTCGCTGTTTACCGCAGGCGCAGTGACATCACGACTAGTATCACTGGCCTGGGCGGGGTTAAGCTCTGTTCACTTGAATGAAGCTTAGCCCCGCCCAGGCCAATGATACTAATCGTGACGTCACTGCGAGAAGGCTGAGGCGCTACTGCCAGTACCACTGCCTTCTCAAACAGCTAATTGGCGGGGGTCGGACCTGGCGGGTGTCGGACCCCTGCCGATTAGTTTAAATAAACTGCAGAACCCCTTTAATATGGCAGATCATATAGGTGGGGCATTGTGATGTCACATGGGGGGGGGGGGCGGCAAACTTTTATTTTGCCTAGGGCGGCAAAAATCCTTGCAGCGGCCCTGATCGGGGTTGCTATTCCATTTATTGGCAGGGCCCCAGAAATACAGGGACATTAAAAGTGACAGATTTCTGCTTCTAGTCCTTGCTCTGCCATATACGTATGCACAAACTGGGAATTATATGATATTTTTAATTACCCAATTAAAGGTTATGGGGCACATTTATTAAGACCGGTGTTTTAGATGCTAGTCTTAATAAAGCCCCATAGCTGACGGTGGATCTCTACATAACTTTAGCACATCCAGCGCCAGTTCTAAATGTGAGACAGCTTCCGAGCTAGATGTCTTACATGTAGACCATTTTGTACGCCTGAAACAGGTGTAGAAAATGGTAAATGAGATGGGCCTGCAGACCCGCCCCGCAGATAGCGGCACAACTAACTGTTGCGCCACTATCTGCACTTGAAATACTATTAATATACTGTAGGTGTAATTTAGCATGATAAATGGCCCCCTATGTTTTAGTTGTGGTGGTTCTGTGATATATTAAATGTTATTACACCTGCTCACCAGTGATGGTGAGCTGGTAAACAATCAAGGGAAGACAGCGCTCATACAAGCGTGGCCTTCTCTTTCAACAGCTGATGGCAGGGGATGCTGGGGCTCGGACCCCTCCGATATGATATTGATGACCTATCCTGAGAATAGATCACCAATATAAATAAAGCGGACAACCTCTTTAAGTTCAGTTTTTTTAATGCAATTTTTCAAGCTAAAATAAGGATCATAAAAATTGAGTAAATATAAAGGACACATACTCCCTCACCTCTTTTTGATCCACTCCTGATTTTGGCTCCCCATGAATGTGGAAACCCAGTCAAACCACTCAGATTTTGCGGTCATCTAATTGGCTAAACAACTGCGACTGGAATAATTTCTGGTTGTTAGAGCGGGGTGTCAGCAGTATAGTACAGTGCTGTAAGTACATCTGTGCCATCACTCTGCCATAACAGTATGGCGGCCCTCCGCAATGTACAGTTATGATGCAGGACTTTAAAGGCCATCTGTCAGTAGATTTGTACCTATGAAACCGGCTCACCTGTTGCATGTGGGCTTGGCAGCTAAAGGCATCTGTGTTGGTTCCATGTTCATATGTGCCCACATTACTGAGAAACTGAAGGTTTAGTATATGCAAATGAGACTCTAGGATCAATGGGGACATGGCTGTTACTCCTAGAGGCTCTGCTTTCTCTGCAACTGCTGCACCCTCCACACATTCATTGACAGAACCAGGTGTAATACATATGTTCACAGATTTCGTATAATACCAGTAGCCAAGCTTCCATGACGTAGCAATCAGTAAAAGGAAAAAAGATAAGACCTACAGGTAGGAATTTTAGATCAATACACATAATCTCTGATAGCATGAGGCACTGACAAGGTGGTATTCTTTTACACAATAGTGTTTTGTACCGATAGTTCCCTACTGTCTTTTTTTTTTTTTTTTAAACTTTACATGGTAGGTGTTCAAATTAATATATTATGTGCAGTTTCCCACTATACTTTTACTAGCACAATTACTGCTGCTACGGACAATGTGATTCAAAATCCTGAAACTGCAGAATGCTGTTTAAAGTGTTGTGCCTATAGGTTTCACACTGAAGAATGCCCACAGACTATAGAAGCCCAAAGCACACAGACAGTTTTTCCCTCAGATTCCATGACATGCTCCCCAGAGACATATGAGAGAATACAACCCCAAGGGGCACCATGCAGTGTTCAATGGAAGCCACAGTAATTTGTACGATGCATGCACTATGTGCATGCATCCTAAAGCTGGTCACTCATATTTAATAACTGGCAGCCCCATGAATCCACCATTTAGCCAACCATGCATGAGGGTCAATATACGGGTCAATATGTTTTTTTAACTAAAATCTAAAAGTCACATTAATACCAAGTAAAGCACATGTGACCAGAGAGCATACCCTCATTATACTAATCAGATATCATTTGAGTTAAGGGAGTTGTCTAGGGTTTTTTAAGTGATGGTCTATCCTCAGAATAGGTCTTCTTGTCTGATTTGCGGGGGTCTGGCACTCCGCAACCCCTGCCGATCAACTGTTCTGTGTAACTCTGTCGCTAGAAGTTGACACTGGAGCTACAGAGCACCGTCACCATTGTAGTGGGCAGCCAATCAGCTATCGCGAGGATAGGCAATTATTCAAAACCCATGGACAAGTCCTCTAAGATTACAATATTATGCCTATAGCTATTGTAGGAGCATGGGCACCCTTTTTTTAAGACATCAGCTGTTTCTGCTGTGAACAGCTCCTGAGGATTTTTTCCCGTCAGGATTTCCATACTGCATCAAGACGGAATGGAGACTGTCGACATCCACATTAGCCCCATTGAATAAGACTAAATCCACTGGCGAGTCCAGGGCACTTAAACTGCAAAACTGCGGTATAAATCCAATATTCATCCTTGGATTTCTACCATGGATTCTGAAACAAATATGTGTTGGATTTTTCTGATGACTGATTCTGCCATCTGAGCATACTGTTAGTACAGAAGCCTTGTCACCAATGGAGACTCAACTTTTCTCCAGATGGAAGGAGTGCCCCTTTGTCTTTTGAGGGGATTTTACATGGAACCTGCTTTTGACCATATTTTTTGTACTGATGTCACCATACAGGAGTAAGTTAAGCAGTGATGTCACAGTACAGGGATAATATACAAATGCAAAACTGTGGCAATACTATGTACCATAAGAGAGTAAGGTACACAGTGAATTCACAGTACAGGGATAGTGCACACAATACTGAGCGATAATACAAGAAAGGAATTATACAAATTGTGACTGTACATGCATAAAACACGCCACATTGCATAGCACAGGAATAACACAAAACACAAAAAATTTCACCATGTAGCAGTTTTCTCACAGCAGAGTAAAAGAAAAACATATACTTATGTCACATGTAAGTATAATGCACACATGATGCACAAAGGCAGTTTACGTTTTTTCGTAACCTATATTACTGCAATACTAAGATCTCCTATTTATAGTTTGGATATAAAAACTAATTTCTTTTCAGTATTTGTGAGCTACATCTGCTAGAAGATTATACTGGGCATCTGTTCACATTTCTAGAAAAGCTTATTTTTCTTTATTTAGCACCACTGTATTACAGGCATAAAAAGACAGACACTAAGGGGATCATTTATGAAGCTGAAATACTCTTATAATCGGAGGTTAGTTGCGCCGCAGTCTGTGGCTTTTCCCCGCTAACGCCAGGTCTAAAAATGTGGGCGTGGCGGGGACAGGCCTTTGGGCCCGTCTCATTTACCACTTCTACACCTGTTTCAAGAGTAGAAAAAGGTCTCAATGTAAGATAGCTTGAAAGCTGTCTTACATTTAGATGCTGCTGTGGATCTGCCAAAGTTATGTAGAGGCGGATCCCCCGGCAGCGCAGGGGTTTATTAAGACTGGCGTCTAAAACAGCGGTCTTAATAAATGACCCCCTAAGGCTACATTCAGACGATGGTGTGACGCCCATTTTTATAACCAATGAGAGTCTATGGGGCTATTTACATGGCCGTTTTTTACAGCTGTGAATAGCGTCCATTAAAAAATAGGACAGTGTTGACACTTTCACAGCCAAAATATATATACTCACCTCATCCACTTGAATAGAATGACCCCCCCTCGGAAACTGGAAGGACTTGACTCTCCCAGTATCATGATGTCACAGGGGGATAATTTATACTGGGGTCCCTATTGGGGGCCTTTTTATATTTGGACAACACTGTTGGGGGATTTTTTATATACAAGTGGCACTATTGGGGAGGATTTTATATACAAGGTGGCACTATTGGAGTTTTTTATACTAGGGGCCCACTATTGGGGGGATTTTGTATACTTGGTGGCACTATGGGGGTCGTATACATACTGGGACTACTATGGTGGGCATTATAGACAGTGGAAATGCTTTAGGGGGCAATTATGGATACTAGGAGTACTGTGGGGTATACTGAGGGCACTGCAGGGATTGGGAAGCTAAAAAAACAATGACATTTATTAGTTTTTCATGGCTGTTTTAATGGCCATGAAACACGGAAGCAAAACGGCCATTAAAAATGGAGAAATGGACATAAAATGGATGCACACATGGATGCAGAATGGCCATGAAAAACTGACAGTGAGTCTATCTTTAATGGCCTTTTTTCACCCTCATGTGAATGTAGTCTAAAATCAAAATAAAGGTGAAAGCAAATTACCCTGGTTAAAGATTTCTTAAAGCACAAATTCCTAAAGCTCAAATTCAATACAGACCAGCACGAAGGAGTAAGGGTACTTTCACACTTGTGTTGTGAGGATCCGGCAGGCAGTTCCATCGCTAGGTCTGTATGCAAATGGACAGCATTTGTAGACGGATCCGGATGCGGATCCGTCTCACAAATGCATTGTAATAACGGATCCGTCTCTCCATTTGTCATCCGGAAGAACGGATCCGTCAATGCGGTATAAGTGGGAATAGAAAACAAAGTTTCAAATCAGGTTCAGCCAATTCACTTGTTCTTGATTGTGGAGCTCCTGGGAGGTCAACACCGTGCAGTTAAAAACCAACATATCAACGTAAAATAATTTCCTAGTGCAGGTTCTGATTTCAAAAGGGTTCCTAATGCCTGGAAATCCCACTCTTATACATACAGGTGCATATAGATTCATTACACACAGAGTGATCTATTTCAAGCTTTTAATTATTTTAATGTTGATTATGGCTTACAGCTAATGAAAACCCAAGAGTCAGTATCTCAGAAAATTTGAATATTATATAAGACTAATTAAAAATGATTTTTAATACAGGAATGTTGGCCTACTGAAAATATGTACAGTATATGCACTCAATACTTTTGAGTGCCTTTTGCATAAACTACGGCATCAATGCGGCGTGGCATGGAGGTGATCAGCCTGGGTTATGGAAGCCCAGGTTGCTTTGATAGCGGCGTTTACACTGACGAGCAAAAGAGTAACAATGTTTTGAACTTTTGAATTTCAGGATCTATATCTCACCATCCACTACTCCGCTTCCAATGTGTGACTACTATCATTTTATAGACAATCATCTTGGCTAGCTCATACATAAATTGGACTTGCAACTATTTAGCATATGATTAGTTATGCAGATTCTTGTCAAGTAACTGCATTGTTACTGTTTTGCTCCTAAAATTCTATATTTTAGATTTTATTATTTTGTTAGTATTTTGTAAATCTCCTTTGGCTTTCAACACTACCTGAATCCTTCTGGGCATGCTCTTGATCAGATTCAAGCATGTCTTGACCAAAACCTGTTCCCTGGTCTCTTCTACACGTTCCCAATGTTGGTGCACACTGGTCGACTCACTTGGGTACGAATACAGCTTTTTCTTCAACTCTAACTACAAGTGTTCGATTGGGTTGAGGTCTGGGGACTGTGGGGGCCAATCCAGCACCTCTACTACAATGTCATTGAACCAATTCAATGCTAATCTTGATGTATGCTTTGGGTTGTTGTCCTGCTGAAACACTATGTCGTTCTTTTCATACCCATAGTACTTGAGAGTATGAAGTAACTCGTCTTGTAGAATACTCACATATAGCTCAACATTGAGACCACCACCGATCCTGGTCAACTATCCAATGCCTTTGGCTATGAAACAACCCCATATCATCTTGCTTCCTCCACTGAATTGATTCTCTATGGGGTTTAGGTCAGGCAAGTTTGCTGGTCAAACAAGTACAGTGATACCGTGGTTATTAAACCAGGTATTGGTATTTTTAACAGTGTGGAAAATGGTAGATGGCTGCACTAACTTTGGACTTGGTATAACACAGTGGACCAAAACCAGGAGATCACATGGTTCCCCAAACCATCACTGCCTGTGGAAACTGCACACTGGACCTCAAGCAACTTGGATTGTGTGCCTCTCCACTCTTCATCCAGACTCTGGGACCTTGATTTCCAAAGAAGTGCAAAATTTACTTTCATCTGAAAGCAGGACTTTGGACAACCTAGAAACAGTCCAGTCCAGTAAGTTCAGGTAAGACGATTTTGACTTTGTCTCTTGGTCATAAGTGGCTTGACACAAGGAATGCGACAGTTATAGCCATGTCTTGAATACATCTGTGTTTGATGGCTCTCACTCCAGCTGCCGTCCACTCCTTGTGAATCTCCCCCAAATTCTTCAATAGTTTTTTCTTGATAATCCCTTCAAGGCTGTGGTTATCCCTGTTGCTTGTGCACCTTTTTCTACCACACTTTTTCCTTTCACCTAACTTTCCATTAATATGCTTGGATACAACACTCTGTAAAAATCCAGATTCTTTAGCGATGACCTGTTGTGGCCTTTTCCTTGTGAAGAGTCTTCTGGACAGCTGTCAAGTCAGAAAAATGCACAATAGGTAACTGAGCAATTGAATAATTTGTTAAATTAAGACATAGCTTTTCATCAGACGTTCTAAAATAAAGAGTAATAAATACTAAATGTCCCAAATGATACTAGATAAAAACAAAACGAAAAAGGAGTACATGGCACTACTCAAGCCCAAAAGTACTGGAAACAGGTGTCCTATTACATCCAGGTCTGTTCTGTTCGTTGTTCCAGTAGTGGGTCTGGTCCTTCATCCAAACGATATTGAGATGAAGGGAAGTAAAAGGGTCCGGCATGGGTACCTTGAAAGCAAGTTGTACAATTAGGGAACTGATCTGTCCCTGACAAAGCCCTAAGGGGGTTCTACAAAGGTCCTTATAAAGCCTAAATAGGGAGCACTCGCCCTGACCATAGTTCCCTACACGCATGTTTCACTTCTCATGTGCTCATCAGGGGAATACTCAATATAGGGACTGAAAAGATCTAATCAGTAAATAAAGCTGGGGGCCTAAGGTCAGGGGTCCCCAGCTGTAATGGATGCAGGGCTGAAGGTGCTATACTGATAATGCAGCACCTAGGGTAAAAGTGGCAGGCTGATAGTGTCTGTCTACTTTGTTGAAGGCATCCTAAGGCTAGTAGGGGTATCGTGACCAGCGCCTATTAGCATACTTAGCTTACTTAAAGGGAACCTGTCATCAACTTTATGCTGACCTCACTGAAATTCTGATGTCAGCGGTGTGTCACTCATGAGCTAAAAGTAAGTGGTTGCTGAGAACCAACATCATAAGCATTGCAGCCCAGGCCTTGAAAAGAGTCAAATCTACCTGAGAAGAGTCATGGTTATTCATAACCTCCTGCACTCTCACCCATCTGCTGATGATTGGCAGTTCTCTCCTAGAGAGAAAACTAGGTAGA
The DNA here is from genome assembly GCA_033119425.1 of Bufotes viridis. Classification (NCBI taxonomy): domain Eukaryota; kingdom Metazoa; phylum Chordata; class Amphibia; order Anura; family Bufonidae; genus Bufotes; species Bufotes viridis. Next base: position 175,080,088 of record CM065589.1, read on the forward strand.
AGCCTGTCAGTCATCAGCAGGTGGGCAGGAGAGCAGGAATTCATGAATAACTAGGACTCTTCTCAGGCGGCCGTGACTCTTTTCCAGGCTCAGTCTGCAATAATTGTGATGTTGGTTCTCGGAAACCATTTACTTTTAACTTTTAAATGACAGACCGCTGAAATCAACTCACCTGTCTCTTTTTTATTCTGCCGCTAATATGGTCAGCATAAAGTTGATGACAGGTTACCTTTAAGTAGCCTCCTCTCTGTGGCTCTGGTGTTAGCGCCAGCATTGGTGTTGTGTGACATAATCTCGTACGTCATCGCGAGACCACGCTCGCGGCCCGTCAATCATTGCCTGGAGACAGGGACGCGTCCCCGGGACAAGCGAAGCTGGCTCTGCGGATGAAGAGTGTCAGCTAGACTGATAAGGCATTAGTGGCAGTATTGATAACTAATGGAGAATACTTATCTGATATGGTGTAAGAATTGCTTAATATTTAAATTAAAGTGGCTAAACTTGTATCCATAGTATTAATGGAATTAAAGATAAATTAACAATGGAGCAAAAAAATAAATAAATAAATAAATAAAGTACCCCTGGGGAAAATGTGAAAAAGGGGGGGGGGGGATTTATTGAAATATGAGATGAGTATTAATGATGGGCTGCAGGCCCCTGTATATTAGGTTACTTTTTGAGGGCAGTTACAAAATCATAGGAGACATAACGAGACATAATGAAAGGGTGAGGTGTAAAGAAGGGGGTGGGGGGAGAGAGAAGTTTTAGATGAAGCAGCCATAATTAAGTTGATCATTCAGGCCCATTGGGACAGTAGTTTTGAGCCTGACGATCAATATGGTCTCCCTTTAAAGGATACTGCAATCCCAGTTGCCACCCCTAGGGGGTGATGTAACATGCTCAATCCCCATGAAGCTTAGACATTTGATATTACCTCTATATTGCTTGTGTACATGTCTAGAGATCACAGTATCCCTATGGTTTTCAATATCCCCCAAATGTTTGCAAATTCTCCTCCGGAACTCCCGTTTGGCTTTTCCGATATATTCAAGCTGGCAAGTTCAGGTGATCTTATATATCACCCCACGTGTACAACAATTAATGAATTCTTTAATCTCTAAAGTCCTTTTAAGATTAGAGCTGAAGAATGTTTTGCCTTGGTTTGCAACCTTACAGGCAACACAGCCAATACACTTGTAACACCCTAGGACTTTATTTGTCAGCCAGGTGGTCTTGGATGTCAAGGGGGCGTAGTGGTCATGTACTAGAAGATCTCTTAATCTGTTGCCTTTTCGGAAAGTGATCTGTGGGTAATGTGCGATCATTTTGTTGATATCAGGGTCCATCAGTAAAATGGACCAAAACTTGCCAATAATTTGTCTGGCTAGACCTAAGAAGCCATCGAATGTGGTGATAAAGCGGATTTTAGTGTCATCAGGTTCCCTGATCCTTGGTGTTCAGAGGTCTGCTCTATTTTTACTCCTGGCATGATGGTATGCAGGTTTAAGAATTTCTTCTGGGTAGCCTCTAGCCTTAAAGCGCTCCCTAAGAACACTGGCCTGTGAGGTAAACTCCCTATTGTCTGAACAATTACGATGTTAGCGTAGTTACTGCCCCATAGGTATCCCTTTTTTTAGGGGGTAGGGGTGACTACTCTGCCAATGAAGTACAGAGTTTGTGGCAGTGGGTTTACGGTAGATCGTACTTGCCAGTTCGTCCGTCGTTGTATTGTTGATGAGAACATCTAGGAAAGGGAGAGTCTGCTCATGACATTTACAGGTGAACCTCAGGCCAATGTCATTATTACATAGGTCGTTGACAAAATTGGCAAATATTTGTCTGCTGTTATTCCATATTAGAAATATATCGTCAATGTATCTGGCCCAGATTGAAATGGGCTCTGTCACATCTGACAACACTTCTCCAAAGATCACAGTGGCTTCCCACCAGGCCAGGAGCAGATTAGCATATGACAGTGCACAAGAGCAACCCATCACGGTGCCCCTGAGCTGGTGGTAGTATTTGCCGTTAAATAGAAAGAAATTGTGTGTTAGTAGGAATTCCAAGAGGCATCAAATGAAACTATTATGTGCCTAAAACTGTTGGCCTCGCATGCTCAGATAGTAATTGACAGCAGAGAGTTCAGCCTCTTGTGGAATCGAGGAGTAAAGGGTCTCGACGTCAATGCTACAAAGCATAGCACCACTGTCCACAGTGATCCCTTCAAGTCTCTTGAGTAGGTCAGCTGTGTCTCTGGTGTAGGAGGGTAGCGACAAAACAAATGGCATTAAAATACGATCAATGTAAATCCCAATGTTTTGGCACAAACTCCCCACCGCCGACACTATGGGTCTGCCCTTCAAGGGATTTAACCGTTTGTGTTCCTTGAGGAGGCAGTAGAATATGGCAACTATTGGATGTTGTGGGTATAAAAAATCGTATCCATCCTGTGAAATAAGATGTGAGATTTGGCATCAAGTAGGATCTAAGTTCCCGCAGGTAGGTATCTGTAGGGTTGGAGGGCAAGATAATATAGTTATGCTTATCCCGTAGAAGGTACTCACAGATTTTCTAAAAGTATGCAGAATCAAGGATAACGATATTACCCCCTTTGTCAGAGGGCTTTACCGTGATGTGTTTCTCCTCTCTACGGAAGGTGATGGATTGAATTTCCTTCCTCGTGCAGTTATGGTGAACCCTTGAGTTTGTCTAATTCCTGGGTAGTCATTTGTAAAAAGATATCTATAAAATAAATATCGCCCTGGGGGGGCATTTTGGTACTTTTTGTTTGCAGCGTGGTAAATGGGCCCCAGTGTCTGTCTGTCTTCTGAGCCTAGGCTGAGAAGTAATTTGATGTCAGGTAGGAGGTCAAGTGGAACCCCCAATTCCTGATACTCCCTCCTATCAATGTTCTTATGCGATCTAAGTTTCCGGGCACACAGGTTTAAATCTTTCACCCAGGTGAAATAGTCAAAGTGACCTGTTGGGACAAATGAGAGTCCTTTACTTAAGACCGAGACCTTCGAGTTAGTGAGGGGTCGACTGAAGAGATTGATTATTTCTGTGTCGGTAACTTTGTGGGTTGTCCCCGATTTCTCAAGGGGTAGCTTGTCCCTTGTTCAAAAAATGTCCCGAACCACCCTGTCCCCTATTTGTTTTTCCTCTTCTCTTTCCCCTTCATGCTGGTTGTTTATTTCAAATAAATACCCTGTTTCTTTTTGGAATCTGAAAACTCAGTTTATGTAGTGAAGTGATCAGTGTCTGACTGTTTAGGCACCGGTCTCTCTTTTATAACAGAATAAGCTTTATTCTCTTTAAATTCTGCTAGATCTCTATTAAACTGCCTGTGTTTCTGTTCCGTAAGGTAGTACTGGAATTTTTTAAATTGAGGTTTGTAGTTGGCTCTCTTTTGTTATAAACTCATGAGAAAACGTTTGTGTGATGGCTATTTGAGCTTTTAGCCTAATGTCAAGGTTCTCAAAATTATAATTTTTCTTCCTCTAACAATAATTTCATGAATTATAGTGAACTTGTAGTGGTTAGTTGTTCCCACTTATTAGTGAACCCATGGCTCCTATTTTTGGTGGCCGGGGCAATTGATATTCTTGATCCCCATGGAACAATACAATGTTTGATATAATTATCTAGGCTTTGAACCTCCCACCAGGTGGCAATGTGTTCCTTATAGAGCTTCTGGAGTACTTTGATAGCAGTTTTGAAAGCTTGACAAGTCAGCAGTCTTCTACATGATTATGTAGCCTACTGAACCAGACTGAGGAACTGTTTAAAGGCTTAGGAAATGTTTGCAGGTGTTTTGTGTTGGTTACAGTGTGACACCATGTGACTACAACTTTTTCACAATATTCTAATTTTCTTACTTCTGAGCAGTGGCATACCTACCGTATAGGCAGACCACGCAACTGCTATGGGGCCTGTGAGGAAGAGGGGCCCGCAGTGGAGGAGAGGCCCTGCCCCCTAATTGCTTCTGTCCATCTATATCTGTACACACTGCATCTATAGTATTATACCTTGTATGTCTCACATCAATACACTGCTCTGTGTGTATATATATATATATATATATATATATATACAAATACACACACAGACTGCATATATTACACAGTATTATAGATGCAATATGTACAAATATATAGTATATACAGCTGTGTACTATTATGTGAGGTACGAGGTATAATATATGCAGTAATATATGCAGTGTGTATAGATATATAGTATACACAGCAGTGTACTGAAATGTGAGGTACGAGGTATAATATATGCAGTGTGTACAGATATATAGTAAATACAGTAGTGTACGGATATGTGAGGTACAAGGTATATTATATGCAGTGTATATAGATATATAGTAAATACAGCAGTGTACTGATATGTGAAGTACAAGGTATAATATATGCAGTGTATATAGATATATAGTAAATACAGCAGTGTACTGATATGTGAGGTACAAGGTATAATATATGCAGTGTATATAGATATATAGTAAATACAGCAGTGTACTGATATGTGAGGTACAAGGTATAATATATGCAGTGTATATAGATATATAGTAAATACAGCAGTGTACTGATATGTTAGGTACGAGGTATAATAGATGAAGTATACAGATATATTGTATATACAGCAGTGAACTGATATGTGAGATACGAGCTGTAATACCTCTTACCTCACGTCAATACACTGCTGTCTTTACTATATACCTGTACACAGTGCATCTATTATACCTTGTACCTCATATGTCAATACCTGCTGTATATACAATATATCTGTACACACTGCATCTATTATATCTCGTACCTCACATATTACACTACTGTATATACTAGATACCTATACACACTGCTTATATTATACCCTGTACCTCACATATCAGTACACTACGGTATATACTATATACCCGTACACACTGCATCTATTATACCTTGCACATCACATAACAGTACACTGCTGTATATACTATACATCTGTACACACTGCATCTATTATACCTTGTACATCACATAACAGTACACAGTTTTATATACTATACATCTGTACACACTGCATCTATGATACCTTGCACATCACATAACAGTACACTGCTGTATATACTATATATCTGTACACACTGCATCTATTATACCTTGTACATCACATAACAGTACACTGCTGTATATACTATACATCTGTACACACTGTATCTATTATACCTTGTACATCACATAACAGTACACTGCTGTATATACTATACATCTGTACACACTGCATCTATTATACCTTGTACCTCATATGTCAGTACCTGCTGTATATACTACACATCTGTACACACTGCATCTATTATACCTTGTACCTCATATGTCAGTACCTGCTGTATATACTACACATCTGTACACACTGCATCTATTATACCTTGTACCTCATATCTCAGTACCTGCTGTATATACTACACATCTATACACACTGTATCTATTATACCTTGTACCTCATATGTCAGTACCTGCTGTATATACTATACTGTACACACTGCATCTATTATACCTTGTACCTCATATGTCAGTACCTGCTGTATATACTACACATCTGTACACACTGCATCTATTATACCTTGTACCTCATATGTCAGTACCTGCTGTATATACTACACATCTATACACACTGTATCTATTATACCTTGTACCTCATATGTCAGTACCTGCTGTATATACTATACTGTACACACTGCATCTATTATACCTTGTACCTCATATGTCAGTACCTGCTGTATATACTATACTGTACACACTGCATCTATTATACCTTGTACCTCATATGTCAGTACCTGCTGTATATACTACACATCTGTACACACTGCATCTATTATACCTTGTACCTCATATCTCAGTACCTGCTGTATATACTACACATCTATACACACTGTATCTATTATACCTTGTACCTCAATGGGAATGGGTAGTCGGAGGGGCTATAAAAGGGGAATGGGGGCCCAATTTAGATTCTTGCTATGGGGTCCAGTGATTTCTATGTACGCCCCTGCTTCTGAGTTTTTATTAGTTATAAGCCATAATCATCAACATTAAAGTAAATAAACACTTGAAATAGATCACTCTGTACGTAATGAGTCTATATAATATATGTTTCACTTTTTGAATTGAAATATTGAAATAAATTAACTTTTCAATGATATTCTAATAAGATAAAATTCTTTCTGCTGCCACTAGAGGGAGCGCACTGCATTTGGATTAGTTATAGAAGTCAAAAGTGGCTACATAAAACCTTGTGCAGAAAACTCTAGTGCTGGCTACATACAGCCATAATTGTATCATTTATCTCTGTGGCTATGTAAATGGAAAAAGGGTTTTGGCCCTCCAAGCTTTATAACACTATATTATTATATTAGTGATCAAAGAACTTTGGAACCATTGAATAAGGTTAGTCCATGCAGTTGTGGCATTGTATACTATACTATGTAATCGTTAATTTCTAACGATAATTTGTTTTCCCTTAGTCCTAACAGCAGCACAGATGGGGTTAACTGCCCCCTGTGGACTGGTAGGACCGGCGGAATATTTAATGAGCCACAAGAAAAAGACCAATAAAAAAACGTCCTGCTCCCTTAAAAGAGGGAGCTTCCCCACTGCCCACTGTATTTTCAGAAAGATTACTTACTCTAGGGTGGGATCTTAGTGTGCTGCTGTTAGGACTAAGGGAAAACAAATTATCGTTAGAAATTAACGATTCCCCTTATGTCCTACCAGCAGCACAGATGGGGAGATAGCAAGATAGTACCCCTAGGGAGGGTCCACCTGCCTGGCAGAATCAAGAACAGTCTGCCCAAAAGCCGAGAACTCCGAGATTCTTGCACCAACCCTGTAATGCGAAATAAAGGTTGACTCGGAGCTCCAGGAGGCCGCCTTACAGATCAGCTCTAAGGGAAGACAACTTCTTTCCGCCACAGAGGTTGAAACAGCCCTGGTAGAATGGGCACGTACAAACTCCGGAGGATCTAAGGCTTGAGAGAGAAAAGATTCTCTGATGGCCTCCTTAATCCAGCGACTAATAGATGGTTTAGACGGCTTTGCGGCCTTTAAACTTACCGGCAAACACGATGAAAAGATTTTCATCCACTCTAAACTCCTTAGACCTATCCACATAGATCTGGAGGCATCTCGAAATGTCCAAGGGATGTCTGACCGGAGCCTCAGCAGAAGAGGAGGAGGAAAACAATACGGGTAAGGAAATAACCTGATTGATATTTTGAAATGTCAACACCTTCGGCCTAAAGAAGGGTAGAAACTTTAACAGGACACGATCTTGCAGGAGCGTGGTATATGGAGGAAGAGCCGAAAAAGCTTGAAGCTCGGATATTCTCTTCGCGGAAGTAACGGCCAGCAAAAACACAGTTTTTAACGTTAGGAACTTAAAATCAACCTCCTCCAAAGGCTCAAAGGGGAGATGCTAACCCCTTAGGACAACCGAGAGATCCCATTGGGGATTGGTTTCAGAATTGTAGGCCGTAGTCTTTCAGCTCCTTTCAAGAAGCGCTTGATGAGCGGATCCCGAGAATACGGCCTGTCTAGAGAGGCCGATATCGCGAAGATCTGTACCTTAAGTGTAGCTGGGGCAAGACCCTTGTCAAGCCCATCTTGTAAGAATTGGAGAACAGCAGGAAGGGGCGGATCTGCAAGCGCCACCTGGTTAGAAGCACACCATGAAGAAAACACTTTCATTACCCTAGCGTAGGCCTTCTTGGTGGACTCCGCTCTTGAATGTGACAAGGTTCTCAGGACCGCTTCAGAGAGCCCTCCTACTCTGGGAAGGGACTGATCAACCTCCAGGCTGTCAGGTTGAACCTGTGCAGATCTGGGCAGAGATGTGTGTCCCACGACACCAGGGTCTGCTCCGGGGAGTCTCCAATATTGTCCCTGACTCATCCGCATGAGCTGGGTAAACCAGGATCTCTTGGGCCAAAAGCGGGATGATGGCAATCACCGAGGCCTGATCCTGACGGATTTTCATCAATACCCTCGGTATCATGGAAAAAGGAGGGAAGATGTATGCCAGCCTGAACCTCCACGGTATTGACAGAGCGTCTATCGCCAGGGGGTTGTCTTCCCTGTATAGGGAACAGAACCTCTGCACCTTGTCGTTGAACCTGGTTGCCATGAGATCCACCTCCGGTAAACCCCATCTGAGGACAATCTGCTGGAAGATCTCCGGACGTAAAGACCATTCCATCGTTGGTAGTCCGCGACTTAGACGATCCGCAATCATATTGAGGGATCCTCGAATGTGAACAGCAGATAGATGGGAAAGGTTCAGCTCTGCCCACCGAAGAATCACCCCGATCTCTGCAAGGAGGGGTGGAGATCTTGTTCCAACCTGCTTGTTGATATACAACACTGCAGTCATGTTGTCTGACTGGACTCTCACTACCTTGTCCCGGATGAGGGGTGCAAAGTGAAGGAGGGCTAGCCGGATAACTCGCATCTCGCGGAGATTGGAGGAAAGATGCCGCTCCTGAGGAGACCATGTTCCCTGAATCGGGGAACCGTCCAGATGCGCGCCCCAGCCTACTAGGGACGCGTCCGTAGTCAATATGATCCAGTCTGGCTGGGTCATAGACTTTCCTAAAATCCACCATTTTAGGGATTCTCGGACCTGGGAGGATAAAGTGTGCAGGGAATCTAACGCTGCAGGGCTGCCGTCCCAACTGTTCAAGACTTCGGTCTGCAAGGGACGGAGGTGCCATAATGCCCAAGGGACTGCGTCCGCAGCCGCTGACATGAGCCCCAACATCTTCATCAGAATCCGGATGGAGACCCGGCGAGGGACTGTAAGGAACCTGGCGAGGTCCTGTAGTCGGGACTTCCTTTCTGGAGTCAACTGGAGGGACATATCCAAAGAGTTGATCACGAACCCCAAATATTGAATCGAGGTCGACGGGCTCACGTTCGACTTCGGCCAGTTGATAATCCAGCCCAAGCGGAGAAGAAAGGAAATTGTCCGGTGAAGATGAAGGGTGAGAACTGGAACGGAGGCAGCTAAGAGAAGCCAATCGTCCAGGTAAGGAATGATGGTCAGTCCTTGGAGTCTCAAGGCAGCCACCACGGAAACCACTATCTTGGTAAAGATTAGGGGTGCAGTAGAGATTCCGAAGGGAGAGCGGCAAACTGAAGGTGCCTTAGTTCTCCCGCAACCCGGACCGCGATCCTGAGAAATTGTCGGGAAGAAGGATGGATCGGAACATGCAGATACGCATCCTTGAGGTCCAGGGTTGCCATGAAGTCCCCAGATTGAGGACGTGACTGACCGACCTTATGGTTTCCATCCGAAACCTTGGCTTCACTATGAATCGATTGAAGTACCTCAAATCGATGATCATGCGGAGATCTCCTGTCTTCTTGGGCACCAGAAAGACTGGTGAGTAGATACCTAACCCCTGCTCCTCTGCCGGAACTTCCTGCAAGGCTCCTTTGGAGATGTACTCCAGGATATAGGATTGTAGGATGTTCTGCTTTTCGACCACCAACCCCCGACTGATGATGAATCTTCCTGGCGGGGTGATAAGAGATCTATGCGGTAGCCTGTAGAAATAATGTTGCATACCCAGGGATCTTGTATCTCCTGGCTCCAGGCTGCCTGGAAATGGCCGAGACGACCTCCTACAGGAATGTGAGGAAGAGGTACACAGAAATCGAGAGGAGTAACGGCAGGGGTAGCAGGGAGTAACCAAGAGCCTCGGAGAGGCCCATAGTCAGGAGGGCTTCGCCTCCTTAGTGGGTCTGCGGGGACGCCGCGAAGATCTTCGCTGTCCCCCAATCTCTACGGCCTCTAGACTGCCCTGATCTGCCCCCACGATCTTGTCTAGAACGCCCCGAGAGGGCTGTTGGGGAAGGCTTTTGCCCTTTTTATCAGAGAGAGACTCCATAATTTTGTCGAGCTCTGATCCAAAAGACGATCGGGCTCAAAAGGGAGACTACATAAGTTAAATTTTGAGGCGTTATCCGCCTGCCAAGGTTTTAACCAGAGGGGTCTCCGGGCCGCTGAGACTAAAGCCATCGTTTTGGCCGCCAGCTTTAGCTGAATCTGAGCTGTGTCACAGATAAAATCCATAGCCAGGTTGGCTGTTTTGAAGGCAGCGAGGATATCATCCCGGGAGACGCTCTGGTCCACGTCCGTCTGGATTTCATTCAGCTTAGTGCGGAGAAAAGCGGAGACTTCCGAGCGGCAATGGCGGTAGAGGCAGATGCCGCGGCAGCTGAATAACCTCTTCTAAGGGTGCCGTCAGCCCTCCTATCGAGGGGTCTTGCAGACTCGACCCATCGTCTGCGGGCACCAACGTGCGCTTGGAGAGTTTGGCGATAGCCATATCAACCTTAGGGACGGAACCCCACGATTCCACCAAAGGTTTCGCCATCGGGAACATCGTCTTAAATCTTCTAGTTAAGACGGCCCCTTTCTCCGGCTTCTTCCATTCGGTCGTCATAACCGAGGTAAGGGTCTCATCCGCCTTAAAGACACGGTGTGCCCGACCGGCGGGATCGGAAGACTCCCTGCGTCAACATCATGGTCCCCCGACCTGATGGACTTTAGAAGCTTCTGGGTCTTCTCTGGAGGAAAGAACCCCAAGACCGACTCCTCTTCTTCGGAGGAGGAAGAGCCTACAGAAAAACTGCAGGCCTCTCCGTAGCTGCGGTGGTCTCCATAGGAGTCTGAGAGGGTCCAGGCAACCTCTCATTAAGGAGCTTCACGACTCCTTTAATGGAGTCATCCACATAGCACTTTGCCCACTGGTACATCTCCTGCATCGTGGGCTCAGTGGTAGTGCGAGGCGGCAGCTGTCACAACGAGAATACGGACAGTTGTCGTCTAGCGGAGTGCTGCAATCAAAGCAGGCAAGGTGTTTCCTCTTTCCTGAAGACTTGCGCTGCTCCGATTCTCGCGGTGAAGTCATGACTGTGAAAAGAAGAAAGTATTAGTAAAACCAATATACTTTCCTAAGACCGGAAAAAGCGAGGCAACGCCACCTGAACACAGTCGAATCAGCTGAAGAAAAACAGCAAGGAGAAAGTACTTCAAGAGAAGAACAATCAATCAATGCGATCTCAAGAGAAACGCAGGACTCTGGGAGCTAGCTAATGAAGCATGTGCTGCCAGAGACAGAGTGAGGGGGTAGAGAGGCTTATAAAGCCCTTACCCCACCTACCAATGATTGACAAGCCTATCTGCCACTAGAGATAAAATTGGGTGGAGATAACTCCACCCAACTCACTCCCCTAAGCCTCCTGACTTTATTCAAGTAATAAAACTAACTAAATTTAATGTTTATAAATTTACACAGTAAATGGAGGGAAGGGAGCCCACCCACCCTCCCATCACTTATTACTACTATGAACGGCAGCGCGATCGCGCTGCCGAGGAGGAGAGGAGACGGGGAGAGCGCAGCGCCCGGGGATGACGTCACCTGGCGCGTGCCTCGGCAGGAGCAGGAGCCGCCCGAGCGGCTGCAGAGCAGCACAGAGTCCCGTCAGAGCCCGGCACAGACCGGGCAAGGTAGGATACACAAAAGGTGAAAGTCTTTGAAACAAAAAAAGGGCCCCCACAGGCAATAATAAAACTAAAGTCATAATGAATAAACCCCATAAAGATAAAAAAAGGAGTTGAAACAGATATCGCTCCCTCAGAACAATGAAGAGGGAGACCTCACGCCAGTCCAAGTCCGAGAGGACAAAATAAAATACAGTGGGCAGTGGGGAAGCTCCCTCTTTTAAGGGAGCAGGACGTTTTTTTATTGGTCTTTTTCTTGTGGCTCATTAAATATTCCGCCGGTCCTACCAGTCCACAGGGGGCAGTTAACCCCATCTGTGCTGCTGGTAGGACGTAAGGGGAATTGTGTATTCTGCTGCTGTCATTGAATCTCCTTCAGGTTGCACACACCCGTATTTATTTTGTAGTTCGAAAACCGAGGATCTGCAAACAAAATACAGATACTGTCTATGTGCTTTCCGCATCGCATCCATATGTCAGTTCTGCAAATTAGAGAACATGTATAATTCTAGTCTGCAGAACACGGACCGCACAGACCCACTGAAGTCAATGGGTCCAAAAAAATGCAGATGAAACATGGAGAGTATTGTTTTTTTGCGGATTTGCTGTTTGCAAACTGCACAATGGATTTGATCTTGTGCATGAGACCTTAGTCTGCTTCCTGTTTTCAAAGGCAATCATCAACCAGTCATTTCTGCTCTCCCTGCAGTGGTCATGAGTCTGCACAAAGTACAGTCTGCAGCCTTTCTTCGGACTTTTCCTGTGGCTCTCCAGGATACGGTTTACAATTTAGATTTCTAAATGTAACAACAGATTCTGATAGATTTCATGTGGGCACAGTAATCCCTGTATCTGTAGTTACCAGATCCATTGCCAAAATTCTAAAAAAAAACAAAAAAAAACACTTCTCATTTACTGTAATTACTACATCTAAAGTTCCTGTTACGGAACATTAAATGCTGCATATATATCATCCAAAAATTTTTGAGCTTGGTCACAGCAAGCCCACACATTCTTGCATGCCATGCACCGATGTGCCATGTCCTCCCACAGAGTTTATGTGTCCTGCTCCAAGGCATGCAAGATTAATGTTCCTTTAAATGGTATTATGCAAGTGAAGAGATAACCTTTTTGAGTCCCTCTCTGAACTGAAAATATTTCTTATTGTGCATATTGGCTGATGTGCTGCAACCTTGTATTACAGTGTTTGGTAAAACTTAGTTCCCAGGTTTAGAGGTCAGTAAGGGTTGCATTTTGACATAAAGCACTCAAAACATATTTGGCCAATATGTAAAAAGTAGAAAATCAATTAACAGAAAAAATAACTACGTGACAATATCAACTTACTTATAAAGGTATAGTGTTGGGTGCGAATATTCGAATTGCGAATTTTAATCACAAATATCGCAACTTCGAGAATTTGCGAATATTTAGAATATAGTGATATATAGTCGTATTTTCAAATGTTCTACATTTTTGTTTCATCAGTAACCTCCCTTTTTGCTTGTGGCCACATGAGAAGGCTGCAATGTCTTTGTCTGAGCTTGGCAACATCCCTAGCACCAATAGGAAAGTTGCCTACCCCTTACTATATAAGAACCTCCCCAGCAGCCGTTTTCTACAGTTTATTACAGTTCGGAGAGAAAGAGACAGCAGTGTCATTGTTGTGCTCTCTCGTTTCCATTCGTCACATTACATTAGATAGTTAGTTAGCTTATATATATAATAAGATAGTGGGAGATAGTTGGTGTAGGTTAGATAGTGATATAGTGTAGTTAGGTTCTGCTGTCCATACATACATACATACATAGTGCTGTGATGTCACCAGTTCACAACAATACTTAGTGTACCAATCACTAATATGTAGTCAGACCTGCTAAAATGTGAAGTTGCACGTATTGCGCCAAAATATTTGCATCATTATTGCCGATTTGCGCAATCGCGAATATATTGGAGCACTCTATCTGCATATAAAGCTATTGTAATGGTCTGCCGTGCCAACCATTTTCTCCAGTCTCATTAAACTTCAAGCAGTTTGAAAAATGTACTTATAGTGACCCACGCCTGTATTGCGCGCGCATTACGTGAATATTACATTGCTGATTTTCACAATCTAGAAAATAATAGCGCATTCACAGATATATGACGAATATTCTACTAAATATTAGCGAAATATCGCAAATTCGAATATTGCCCCTGTCGCTCATCACTATTAACTACAGATCTTGAAAATAATGATACCTTTCATCTACATTTATATCACTCCCATCAATGGAAATGACTCTTCTTGTCCGCAATGCAGACCAGAATGCATCCAATCACTAGCCTCAGTGGACACATGTACATGAACTTCACTTATGCACCCCAAAATTCTATCAACAAGAACTATAGCCCATGCTTATATCTACTTTATTACCTCTTTCCTACTGCCGCACTACTTTATATGTCATGGTGGTAGGCTCCTATCTTCCACCCAATATATAAAAGCGCTGGGTTACATTGCGATCTGCCAGCTGCCTGGTCACAGGAAGAAGTGCCGAGACCAACAGGAGCAGTCTGGCTGCGATGGATCCTTGTAGCACCCTGCTACAAGAGGATCCATCACAGTGTACAAAGTAAAAGTCGTCAGAGAGTGCTTTTCTCGATGTAAGAGTTTCCCCTGCTGGCTGTGAAATGAACTGTGAGCATGCAGGCTGTGAATTAACCCCTTCCTGCCCTGTTAAAGCAATAGCTATAGTATAGCAGACTACGTACACACTCATACAAACATCCCCCCTTTTTTCATCCATAAAAATATATACTGTATATATAGTAGCTAAAGGACTCGGTTTCGCACGGGTATATTTCATTTAATGTTTGTGTGTGTCGTTAAAAGATATCAACAGTATCCACTATAACAGTAATATCCACATCGCTCTCCCCTTTAACAGTGAACTCCACAGCGGCCACCCCTTTATTGGTGACCTCCACAGTACCCCGTCTCGTTAACAGTGATTACCACAATAACCCACCCCCTTAACAGTGACCTCCACAGAGCTCCGTTCCCTTATAATGTGACTGCCACAACACCACTGCCCCTTAACAGTGACCTCTACAGCACCCCACCCCTTAACACTTACCTCAATAGCAGATCGTCCTCTTAACTGTGACCTCTACCGTTCCCTGCCCCCTTAACAGAGACCTCCATAGCGCCGCCCCTTTAATAATGACCTCCACAGCATCCCGCCCCTTAACAGTGACTTCCACAGCAGCCCGCCCCTTCAACAGTAACCTCCACAGCGGCCGCCCCTCTATTAGTGACCTCCACAGTACCCCATCTCCTTAACAGTGATTTACACAACACCCCATCCCCTTAACAGTGGCCTCAACAGCAATCTGCCCCTTAACACTGACCTCTATAGTGGATAACTGTGACCTCCACAGCAGCCTGCCCCTAGGGTCGCCAGTCCGGCTTTCAGACTCCCTGTCCTCTGTTCGGCACGGGGCCTGGACGAACACAGGGATGTCCTTTTTAACAGCTCATGCTCCCAAAGCAGCACTGTGCTGTCTGAGCGTGAGCTGCAGGGAGAAAGTCACCCTCCCTCCCAACCCTCCAGCTGACAGAAGTAGATTTTTACCTTCATTTTTTCAATCCTCGTCGGCTGCGGAGTGGGAGAGGCGTGGCTTAGTCGGACCTGAGGGCGGGGTTTTAAGTCCATCTTTTGCCCCCTTAACTGTGACGTCCACAGCACTCTGCTCCCTTAACAGTGTCATTCAAAGCGACCTGCCCCTTTAAAGCTGACGTACAGCAGTGAAGAAAAATGGCTGGGTTGTTTTGGAAACCTTAAGTAAAACTGTGTGTATGTGGAGACTTGCGAGGGCTTGCGAGCTTCTACTGGCTTAGAATAGTCATGTGACCAGGCTTCTATCAGCTAATGCATTTTTTAGGAATATCTCAGGAACGGTACTTGCTAGAGAGCTCAGACCCGGTGTAAAACCTTCCCGGACACCTGATGTACCCGTGGGCTATTGTATTGCTATTGTATATGCGATGGTGCGGATTCCTTTAGTGAACATACATACACACACACCTACATACACTCAAAAAGTGTAAAAAAAAAAAACTGTCTAAATTTCACCAAGATAAATACCTTAGGGCAGTGGTTCCCAATCTGCGGCCCTCCAGCTGTTTTAAAACTACAACTCCGACAATGCCCTGCTGTGCACCAATAGCTGTAGGCTGTCCAGGCATGCTGGGAGTTGTAGTTTTGCAACAGCTGGAGGGCCCCAGGTTGGGCATCCATGCCTTAGGGGAACTACATTTTTTTTAAAAAGTCACTTTGAAGGGGCTTATAATGTTTTGGCGCTGTACATCACTTTTCTGTACGGTGCCATAGAGCCAGTATTAAAAAAATAGGTTGCCAAAATCCAATGTGTGCTTCAATCTTTTGATGTCTTGGGGTGGGCCCAGCCTTCAGATTAATTAAATAAATGGCATCCATTTTCACAGTACAAACGTACGTTAATGGTTTTAAAAATGTTTTGTCTTGAAACTTTTTTTAATATTTAGAAAAAAAACTGATAAGAATTGAAAAAAATATATATTTTTTTCATAATTTTTTAGTTTTTCCCTAAATATTTTTTTTTACATACATCAACTGCAAAAATGAAAGGTCTAAGGCAGTGGTGGCGAACCTGTGGCACGGATGCCAGAGGCAGCACTCCGAGCCCTCTCTGTGGGCACCTGCACCCTGGTGTACCAGTATGCCTTAGACTTTTCCTGCCATTCATCAGCACAGGACATACTATGAACAGCACAGACAGCGCACTGAATGTAGGCAGCTATTATAGCTAAATGATAAAGTACATGGAAGATATACTATATTGGACTGTAGTATTCAGGTTAAATTGCTGTGTTGGCACTTTGCGATAAATAAGTGGGTTTTAGGTTGCAGTTTGGGCACTCGGTCTGTAAAAGGTTCGCTATCACTAGTCTAAGGCGTCCCGTGAAAAAAATATCAAATATATGTAGGCTGGCTCAGAAATTAATCAGTTATTTGCAGTTAGATAAGCCTATTGCTACAACTGAAAAATTGGCCTGGTAAGGCTACTTCCACACTAGCGTTTTTTCTCAATCCGGCAGGGTTCAGCAAAAACGATTCCCGTTACTGATAATACAACCATCTGCATCCGTTATTAACGGATCCGGTTGTATTATCTTTAACATAGCCAAGACAGATTCTTTTACACATTAGAGTAAAAATTATCTGAATATAGAAATTTCTGAAATTGAAACTGCATCAAATTATGAAATCAACTACAAGGCGGGCTCTACAGAGAGGAACCAAACACTTTCTGGATCAAGTAAATGTAATAATGCAAATCTATACCTCAGATCAAAAAGATGGACATTTAAAGGGGAGCTCTGGGAAATAATACATTGAAAATATTACTTTTATAAATATATTCCCGAATACCTTTCATTAGTAATAACGCCTCATTTTGTCTAGGGAGCAATCATTAGCAGAAATAAAATGGCCGCCGTCCTATTAGTACACAAAAAACCTGTCCTAATCATACAAGTTACTTCACAACACTGAGCTATAGAGCTGTCTCATCCTCCTTTCCTACTTGTCAGGGATTATGATCCTGAATACAGCTGATAAGATCTTAAACTGAATTTCTGTAGGAATTGAGAACATGAGGAGACATGAAGTACAGAGAGGAGGTGGGGGTGTGACTAATGAACAGCAGCACTTGTATTCAATCTCCATTACTACAGCCCCACATTACCACAGTCTGTCCTGTCCGTCCTTTCTGTACTTCATGTCTCCTCATAAACTACATTACTACAGAGATTCAGCTGAAGATCATATTAAACTGTATTCAGGATCATAATCCCTGACTGGAGTCATTCTCCCAAAGACTGCAGAGTCTCTTTGGTCAGAGGCGTAGCTATGACTGAAGCGACATTCACCATCCAACACACTCAGGAGGTTTTCTATCTATCAAATAAATAGACGGAATCTTATATTTGTGGTAAAAAGGGGGGAGGCCGGGGGGTGTGGCCAGCAGCGAAGATGTACGGATGCTGGAGAGATGTACGTACGGAAGAATACAAGGAGAAATCCTGACTACCACTACTGCTATTTGAATAACAAAGACCCCTGACAGTGCCCTACAGGACACAGAAGCTGGAGGCAGCGCACAGAGGAGCCGGGCAGGGAGCCAGTGAAGCTGCACCGGGGGGCGGAAGAGCGCGTCACGTGGCCAGCTCGCTCAGAGACCCGCAGCAAGCCCAGACACATCGGACTTGCTCGGGAGAAGGTTAGCGGATGGGAGGAAGAGCGGGAGGCAGCAAACGATACCTGCAGTGGCATAGAGGGATTTGGCTGCATTATCAGTCCCACCTTGGTCTTCCCGCCAGTCGTCCATTTTACCCGCCCCTCAACTACTTAGTAAAGGCCTCAACTACCTAGTAAAGGAGGGGGGAGACAGCGCACGTAGAAACAGACTCCTGCACTGCAAAAGTGCTCATTAATCAGTGAGCTTCTCGGCCTCACATAATAATTACAGGGCCCGGACATAAGCCATTGCCCTGCACACCACATTGCAAAACAACCCAGGGAACAACAACTCCTCCACAGGACAGCAGAAGGGCCCTATACAGAAATACACTGCGCTCTAAGAGGTCCAGACCCTGATCCTTTCACAACAGACAGACATACACCCTGATATAACAATGGGACCACAAAAAATGCAGAGCACAGCTGAAATATTGCACAAATTCACTACAAACCCAGAGGAGGGATCGCAGTCGCCATTACCGCAACGGAACATCCTCACAAGGGCAAATACAGCATCAGACACATCAGTGCCTACCCCATCCCCTGGGGTAGACCAGGAGGAACTCACACTGAAACAAGTATCCGCTCAAGTCTTGGATGCCATAAAAGCATGTAAGACATCCCAAACGGGGAAACTAGACAAAGTTAAAATTGATCTGGGGTTATTACACCAAGACCTACACAACCTGTGAGAAAGAGTCCAGCACACTGAAGAACGCATTTCCCACAAAGAAGATGCTACCGCCACTGTTTCACGATCCATTTCTGATCTAAACACCAAAGTAGAGCTCTGGAAAAAAAGCGGACGATCTAGAAAACAGGCTCCGTAGAAACAACATCAGAATTATCGGCCTACCTGAGAGAGCAGAAGGACATGCACCAGTTGAGTTAATAGAAAAATGGATAAAAGAGCTCATCCCGGACGCAGAGTTCTCATCAGCTTACGTGATGGAGCTGGAACATACAGTACCAGCAAACCCCCCCCCCCCCTCCCCCTGCCCCCGCCAGGGGCTCCACCTTACCCCATGCTTGCCAGGTTTCTCAACTGCAAAGACAGGGACAAGATTCTAGCACTATCCAGAAGACGACAGGAAATTAATTTTGATGGCACCAAGGTCTCCATATTTCCGGACTATTTTCCATGGAACTGCAAAAACAACGCGCTACATTCATGGAGGTTAAAAGACGTCTGAGAGAAGCAAGCATCCCATACTCCATGGGCTATCCTGCAAGACTCAGAGTGGTGGATGGCGATAGGGCAGTCTTTTTTTCCTCCAACAGAATGGCTGGCCCTACAAAGAAGATCCCCAAAACGCTGAGACTCTCGTTATACCTAGGGTCTGGCCGCCAACTGATGACAACATCCTGGTTTGGTTTATCTGCTAAATATCAGATGGTCAAATAGTGTTTCATGCTTATACTTAGTCTCTGTCTAGTTAAGGATATAGGGCCTTAGTATCCTCCTTCATCTAGTAGAATGGGTATAATATTGTTGTGGCTGCAGCCCGCATGCCTCTGCCGATAGTTATCGCAGGCGGAGGCATCCCGGACTTACTGGCCAATAGTTAGGGGTAGACATCAACCCCAAAATTGAATTGCTTGCATAGAAAACAAAGGTTAAAGTTCCAGATTTTTTTTTTTTTCACTTTTTTTTTTTTTTTCTTTCACTTTTTTTTTCTTTATGGTCTGAAAACAATAATGTCTTATTGGTTAAAAGCAGTTACCTATATAGTAATGTTACACACTACCAAACCCACTGCACTGCACTCCACTTTTGACAACACATATCTGCCTTGGAATCCATGGCTGAGCTGCAAATGGTGTCATGGAATGTCAGGGGCCTGGGAACGCCACAAAAGAGATCTATGGTGTTTGCCTTTATTAGGAATTCTAGCCCGCAAGTCCTATGTCTTCAAGAAACACATCTCACCAATACCACCTCTAGGGTCTTGCAGAAACCTTGGGTTAAATGGGCCGCACATTCATATCATACCCCCCTCGTCATGAGGAGTCTCCCTACTAATCCACAAGCAACTACGCTGAGAGGTAAAATAACTAGCTGTTGATTCGGAAGGCAGATATGTCTTTGCTCACTCTCTCATTGACAATGTACAGTACACATTATTATGTATCTACAATCCTCCCCCCGGTTCTATGTAAGTGCAGCATACGGGTGGTAATACCCGACACTGCAAAAGGTTTATTATGTGTATGTACCTTTAATTCATTTCCTGGTACAGGCCTGCAGGGGTAGTGTCTACTACAGCCACTAGAGGGAGATAGTACGCCCCACTATATATAGGTAGGCCCAAGCAGATAGTAAAGTAGTTCAGTGCACACATGTGAGTCTGTGAAGTGTGTGCAGACCGAGTAGGCTGTGTGATGCACTCCTGTAATGTCCTCAGCAGGTAGCAAGGGAAATCCTCCAAGTGTAAAGAACCAAAGATAAAAGCCGACTAAGAGGTATTTGGGCCTTGGTTTATAAAGTAACCCAGGAATAGACAGGTCAGAAGAATTGAAGTCACCTGTATCTATAGAGAACCTGAGAAAATAGTGGAGAGTCAAATCCCTGTGCAGATTTAGGCCTGCTTGATCTAAGAGGAAGTACAACCTATATTCATCTGTTATCTATTCATCCGAAACTACTCTGCAACTGCTATGTATTAAGGAACTGCACTTCCATCCATTTATATGCATGATTACTATCCAAGCTTCAAGTTCAAGTTCTGTTTTATTGCAATGTGGTTCCTCAATTATTCCTACTATCAACAAACGGTGTGCCACCGTTAACTGGCACTGGCGTCACGAACTCTACCTATAACTACCTGTCCTAGAAGAAGAACCAGAGAGTCGGCCTGTCCCAGGTTAGCGGTCATGACTGCACTACAACACCCAGGTACACTATTGAACCCTAACTTGAGTACGCTGCATAAGTACTATATCTGGCTGCCACATTTGCAGCCACTTATCCGCAGTCTTGAATAATTTGCATGGGAGACCTCAATATGATGGTAGATCCCTCGTTGGACAGATTCACAGATATAGTAGACACAACAAGGTCAGGGAGTTCCTCAAGACTCAACAGGTTCCTAACTGAGTTCAGGTGGTTTAACCTGTGGAGAGCTAAACATCCCAGAAATATGGTATACTCCTGCCATAACAGTAGCCATAATTCCCTAACCCGAATAGACTACATGTAAGGCAATGGGTTGACTATGTTAAATCTCCAGTCTATACTATATTTCCCTAGAGGAATATCAGCCCAATGCTGGGCATTCTAACAAGAAGCACTACCTCAGTAATGTACAGAATGAGCATACACCCGTTCTGGTTGAACTTACTGGGTTCAGCAGATGGGACATCATTCCAGCTACAAGAATTTCTGGAACTTTATGCAGAAGAGCCCAATGTAGCATTGGTATGGGATACCTTAAAAGCATTCCTTCGCGGGTCCCTGCATTCTAGCATATCCCACATTGAAAAAGACACTAAACGGTTAGAAATAGAACTGGAGTCACAATGCAGCACCTTAGAACAACAATATATCCAACACCCGACAGACTTTAATAGAAATGCTTGGCTTCAAGCAGGTAGGAAATATCTCATGATACCTAAGGACAAAGCAGATAGGAAATTATTCTTTTTGAAACAGACAGCATTTGAATTAGGGAATCAATCAGCTAAACTTTTGGCCCATCACAACTCACCCTATTCAGCAATACTATCAATAAGGAACTCTGTAGGTGAGATACTCAGCACGCAACAAACAATCCTTCAGACATTCACACAATTTTACCGAGAGCTATATAGAACCAGCATAACAACATCAGAAACAGAGATAGGCACATATCTGGCAAACGTACCTCTCCCCAAGCTCACCGCAACACAAAGTGCGCAGTAAGACTAACCAGCCTAGCCTAACATTAGCCTAGAAGAAATAACAGAAGCCATATCAGATCTCAATAATGGGAAGTCACCTGGACCTGATGGGCTTCCTAAGGAAGGCTATGCCAAATATGCAAATGAAATAGCCCCACAATTACTAGTTACTCTCCATGCAGCCCTGGAATCTGGACAATTGCCAGAGTCATTTATGGAAGCCACCATTATTTTATTACTTAAACCAGACAAAGACCCCCTAGAATGCAGCTCCTATAGACCCATTGCATTGCTGAATGTAGATTATAAAATCCTAACTAGGGTCTTAGCCACACGATTAAATCAGGTAAGCCTGTCATTGGTACACCAGAACCAGATGGGATTCATGCTGGGGAAGTCTACCACTGAAAATATTAGAAGAGTTCAGGTAGTCACACAATTGGGATATTAATTGAATGCCGACTGGGCATTGGCTTCATTGGATACAGCCAAGGCATTCGACTCCATAGAATAGGCCTTTTTAGTTCAATGCCTAAAGGGGTATGATTTTGGTCCACAATTCCTTAAATGGATAAATCTTCTATATGACAACCCAGTAAGCAGACTATTAATAAATGGGGAGCTATCAGAAACATTCCATCTCCACAGAGGCACTAGACAGAGATGCCCGGTGTCACCACTCCTGTTTGCTCTTGCAATTGAGACATTAGCAATCAGGGTGAGAAACAGCAATAATATAGCCGGGGTGAAACTGGGAGAGAAAGAGGCACGTATTGGGCTATATGCAGATGACATGATCCTACAGTTGTGTTCAAAATTATTCAACCCCCAATGCTGTAAAGCAGGCATGTCCAAACTCTGGCCCTCCAGGTGTTGCAGAACTACAACTCCCATCATGCCTTTCTGTAGGTTGATAGCTGTAGGTTGTCCAGGAATGATGGGAGTTGTAGTTTTGCAACATCTGGAGGGCCGGAGTTTGGACATGCCTGCTGTAAAGGGTTTTAGGGAATTTAGTGTACATTTGTAATTGTGTTCAGAATGAAATCTTACAAGGACTTTTTAAAGAACCAAATGCAACTAAAATGACATCAATTGTTTTTGTAATACAGTATTAACTGTTTTTTTGTGATTTCTTCATTGACACAATTATTCAACCCCTAAAGACGACCACTCTTAAGAACAGAGGTTCATTCAAGTGTTTTCGATCAGGTATTGAAAACTCCTGTGGATGTCAAGGAGCAGGAGATTGCAAAGATGTTAAACATACCAAGAGACACCATAGGAAGCATCATTCGCAAATTCAAGGCAAAGGGCACTGTTGAAACGTTACCTGGTCGTGGCAGAAAGAAGATGCTGACTTCGACTGCTGTGCACTACCTGAAGCGCAAAGTGGAGAAAAGTCCCTGTGTGACTGCTGAGGAACTGAAAAAAGATTTGTCAGATGCGGGTACTGAAGTTTCAGCTCAGACAATAAGGCGCACACTGCGTAATGAAGGCTTCCATGCCAGAACTCCCAGGCGCACCCCCTTGCTGTCTCCAAAGAATAAGAAGAGTCGACTGCAGTATGCCAAAAGTCATGTGGACAAACCACAAAAGTTTTGGGATAGTGTTCTGTGGACTGATGAAACAAAATTAGAACTGTTTGGGCCCATGGATCAACGCTATGTTTGGAGGAGGAAGAACAAGGCCTATGAAGAAAAGAACACCTTGCCTACTGTGAAGCATGGCGGGGGGTCAATCATGCTTTGGGGCTGTTTTGCTTCTACAGGTACAGGGAAGCTTCAGCGTGTGCAAGGTACCATGAAGTCCATCACAAACCTGAGGCTTGGGAGACGTTGGACCTTTCAACAGGACAATAATCCCAAGCATACCTCCAAGTCCACTAGAGCATGGTTGCAGATTAAAGGCTGGAACATTTTGAAGTGGCCATCACAGTCACCAGACTTAAATCCGATTGAGAACCTCTGGTGGGACTTAGAGAAAGCAGTTGCAGCGCGCAAGCCTAAGAATGTGACTGAACTGGAGGCTTTTGCCCATGAAGAATGGGCGAAGATACCCGTAGATCGCTGCAAGACACTTGTGTCAAGCTATGCTTCATGTTTAAAAGACGTTATAACTGGAAAAGGATGTTGTACTAAGTACTAAGATTGAATGTCACTTGGGGGTTGAATAAAACTGATAATGATGTGAGCACAGAAAAGACATTTGTGGTTATTTCATTATAAATGTTATGTTATATTTGTCTGACTTACAAGTGCCTCTTTGATTTACTTGTAAATAAGATGACTGAAATGATCAAAATCAATGTCAAACTGGCCAAAACACTCAATTTCAGTGGGGGTTGAATAATTTTGAACACAACTGTATATTTATCAGCACCTAGCACATCTCTTAGAAGTGCAATAGTACTGATATAGGGAGTTTTCAGGGCTAAAAATTTACTGGGGCAAATTAGTATATATGCCTTTGGGCAGAGCAAACTGGATAGGCCCATCTCATTTGGAGAGGTTGAAGGTAGTGGACACATTTAAATATCTAGGAATAAACATAACTAAAAGACACTCCCAGGCTTTGTCACTCAACATTCATCCCTTATTCAGTCACATACGGTATAAACTACAAAACTGGAAGACCTTACCTACTTCAGTAGCAGGACACATTAACTTGATCAAAATGATTATACTTCCTAAAGCTCTCTATGTGCTTCAACACTCCTAAATACACGTACCCAAGGCAGTGTTCCAAGAAATGGATTCTCTGTCTAGGGCTTTTATCTGGGGAAGGTCTAGAGCTAAATTAAGCCTGGATACATTAGAACACCCTAAAGTAGAATGGGGTATGGCATTACCAGATTACTATACATATTATCTAGCAGGCCAGCTGAGGCTAATTAGCACATGGTACTCTTCCGAAGAACTGCCCACCTCGGAATACTTTCTAAAACACTAAATAAACTGCCATACACTATGGTCAGTCCTGGAAATGCCTTCTAAATTCCAGAGACCGCTGTTACCTTTCCACAGGCTGGCACAAGTAACCTGAAGGGAGGCCAAAACATTGACCCAATTCACAGGGGTCGCTTCTGACATACCTTTGTGGGCCAATCAATCGCTGCCACAATTTCAAGCAGTCATGGGGGCAGATAGATGGCAGATAGCAGTGGTTAAAACCCTCAGAGATGTGTATGAACAGGGAGTGTTACTGTCATTCGAAGCACTAGCCCAGAAACACTATATTCCCTGAACCCATTTCTTTGTATACCTACAGCTTAGATCAGCCATACAGAGTAAGTTCCCGAATACTAACACCACAATATCTAAATTCCCACTCATAGGAATCGTTAAGACCCAGGGACCGAGAGGATTATTGTTAGCAATCTACTCGCATCTTGTACAGACAAAAGCCAAAGCTAACCCTCTTAAGATGATAGACAAATGGAAAATAATAATACCCACACTAACTGAGGAATCAGTACCAGATTTATTGGAATCGCATTCACATGTATCACCAGCAGTCAACAATAAGATGATCCAGTTAAATATTATCCACCAGACATATCTCACACCAACTAGGATGTACAGAATGGGTAGAACACATCCACAGCATGTCCAAGGTGTGGGGAAAGGGAGGCTGACTTCTGGCATTTGATCTGGAGGTGTAGTCCGACTGCTGCTTTCTGGGAAGAGGTGACTTCCTTTCTTTTGGACCTGTTGCTGGCCCGGGTGGAGTGTAGACCTGAGATTTGCCTGCTGGGATTATTGAATGAAGATATCTGGGATCATTATACAGTATGACAATATTCTTAAAGGAGTCTTTATTCATGGCACGTAAGTGCATTGCCCTGAAATGGTACGATCCCAATACACCGAACTTGTCTATGTGGAAACAACAAATAAACCAAATTCTTCCATATATAGTGCTCGTGTTTTAACACTGTAATAAGCCACATAAAATTGATAGGGTCTGGGGTAGGTGGTGTCATTCTCCTCACACACAATACACATCCTCGAGATTAAGACAAGCTATTTCACTGGCTCGAGGTTCCATGACACATTCGGTATAGCGGGAATACGTGAAAGATTTGGACGTGGTACAGCTACTTAAAGGAATAAGGAGAAAGCAACAGCGCAGTGGGTAACTGGAATCACTGAAACAATTGTAAAAATTAAAAATACTAGACATCAATAAGACCTGTTATACCTGTTTGTACTCTGACGTGTATCAGGAATAATTATGTCAATGTACTGTACCTTTTATATTTCTTGTTAATAAAAATAGTTGTTAATAAAAAGAGTTTAAAAAAAAGGGGGGGAGGCTACAGCTTTTTTACAAAGATAGCAGGACCTTGTCTACACATAACTCCCATACCGCTGTACTTTTTTCGTCACCTCGCATGCCTGGTCACCATGGCCACAGTGAGCATGTCTTTGTGGAAACTTCAGGTGACTGCCACTTCTCCGACTTCTTCTTAGACAAGGTCCTCCCTCCGCCAGCTGTGACATCTGAAATTACAGGTATCTTGAGCCAACCAAAAATAAGTATTACACTCACCGGTAATCCGGTTTCCTGGAAGTCTCCATGACACCACATCCTGAGACTGACTTCCTCTGATAGGACAGGAAAAACACAGAGAGGTTTAAATCCCACTCCTCCCCTCCATCACCAGTGTATTTTCAACGTAACCAGGATAAAAGGGATAATAAGTAACTTAGATTTAAAAAACAAAATATAATCAATCTATATATTAACCTAAATGGGTGGGAAGTATGTGGTGTCAGAGACTTCCAGGAAACCGGATTACTGGTGAGTGTAATACTCATTTTCCTCATTTCTTCATGACACCACATCCTGAGAAATAACAAAGAATAGATTAGGGGGGACAATAGCACAAAGGACTTTCTGTCCAAAGGCCATGTCTTCGCTAGCTAGCTTGTAATGCTTGGTAAAGGTGTGTACTCTTTTCCAGGTTGCTGCCCTACAAATCTGTTGTAAAGAGGCTGACGGTCTTTTTGCCCAAGAGGTAGCAATGCCCCTTGTAGAGTGTGCTCTAAGTGAAGAAGGGGCTTCCTTCCCTTCCAATTTATAGGCTTCTGAAATAGCCGTTCTCCAGCGGGAAATAGAACTTTTCGTCGCTCTTATACCTTTATTTGGCCCACAAAATTGGACAAAAAGGTTCTTGTCAATTCTCCAATCCTTTGTCGCTTCTATATACCTTAGTGCTGCTTGTCTGACATCTAAGGTATGAAAAATGGCCTCCTAATAATTCTTGGGGTTGGCACAAAATGAGGGTACTACTATAACCTGCGATCTATGGAAAGTAGAAACCACTTTTGGCAAAAAACTGGGATTTAGTTTAAACACTAACTTGTCCTGAAAAATACTAAGGAAAGGATCCTGAATGGACAAGGCCTGGAGTTCACAGACTCTTCTCGCTGATGTTACAGCTACCAGAAAAATGGTTTTTAAGGTGAGCGATTTTATGGAAATAGATTCTAATGGTTCAAAGGTGCCTGAAGTTAACCCTGACAAGACTGGGTTAAGGTTCCAAGGGGCTACCATATTCCTGATTGTTGGTCTAAGCCTGTCTGCTGCTTTCAGGAATCTGGCTATCCAGGGGAACTGTGCTAGACTTGTATTATATAAAGCCCCCAATGCTGAGACCTGAACCCTAAGGGTATTAGGAGAAAGACCCGGGTCTAATCCATTCTGAAGAAAATCTAGGATCGGCGATATATTGGGCCTAAACTGATATAACAAATCCCCACACCAAGAGGCGAATTTCTTCCAGCCTTTAAAATATGCCTTATTTGTATTCTGTTTCCTGCTAAGGAGTAAGGTGGAAACCACTTTATTAGATAATCCTAATTTTAAGAGAATGAATTCTTCAGAATCCAGGCCAACACCTTTAGGATTTTTAAATTTGGGTCCCAAATGAAATTGAGCCCAAGCGACTGCTGGGATACCTCCTAGAATCTTCATTGTTGTCCTGCTGCCACCTCCACACTATGTCACCTTGCCATTCTGTGGTCTCCTGATGCTGCTGCCACCTTCACACTATGTCCCCTATTTTGAGAGATGGAAAGAGCGATCTCTGAGAAACGGAGTCCAAAGATATCCCTAGAAACGTTTTCCAGGTGCTTGGGGATATTCTGATTTTTCCCTATTGATGATCCACCCTAACGTTTGGAGGTGGTTTACAACTTTCTGTAAATGGATTGCTAATAGATTTTTGCTGTCCGCTATACCTAGAAGATCGTCCTGATATGGGATGACACTGATTGCTTCTTGCCTTAAAGCTGCTACCACCTACGCTATGATCTTGGTGAAGACTCTTGGCGCTGGGGAAATTCCGAAAGCGAGACATACAAATTGATTATGTTGAATGTGACCCTTCGTCTGGATTGCAAATGTTAGGAATTTCCCCGATGTCTTGTGTATCAGGATGGTAATATGGTAATAAGCATCCCTTAAATCGATTGAGGCCATTACCGCTCCCTTTTTTATACATTTTACTGCTGTTCTTAAAGTTTCCATCTTGAACTTCTGATATGTAACATGTGTAAGGGATCGCTCTCTCACCGGGGGTGAGACAACGGGGTTCAATTCCAAATGGTGCTTTATTATGGCACTTCAGCAACATCATAAACATAAACCAAAATAAACACCTGCCGTCTGGGCTCTAGGTAATACAGAGGTCTTCTCCCTGACTCACCTCAAAAAACGCAGTTTACACACAGGGTCTCCGGCTCCAACCCTCTCTGTAAGGTAACTTTCTCTCTCCAGTCATACACAGAGGGTTGTCTTATTCCTCCTTGATTACAGCCCAGCTGACCTCACCTGTGATCTCCTTAGCTAAAGGTTATATCGGTAGTGGAGTAGGGGTGTGGACTGAGAGACTCCCACTACCAACCTGTCTCCCAGTCCAAAGAAATCCAGCCCATACAACTTTAAACAAAACAATCTCCAGCAAGCTATGCCTTGCTGAAGCAGCACTATTTCTGGATTTCAGTTATCTCACAAAGCTAAACTGAACCACCGGGTGAAGTACACACCCCCACCATACCTCTACCGTGCACTTTATCACATATACCCCCCCCACCCCCAAGAACCTGTGTTGTATGGAAAAGTTGAATTTTTTTAAAGACATGACCCACCTGGCCACCTTCCTATTTCTCTCTTTGTTCCACAACATCCAGTCTAGCAGAGCCCGATTTGTCATCACTGTAAACCTTTTACCCCCCAGCCAGTTTTTTACGGATTCCACCGCCCACTTAATGATTAAACATTCTTGCTCCATGACTGTGTACCTCTTCCCTATAGTAGTCAGCCTTCTACTCAGGTATCTCACTGACTGCACCTTACCATTTACTATCTGATACAACACTGCTCTCAGTCCCATTATCAGACACACCTGCCTGGACCCAAAATTCTCTCTTATAATCTGGGGTCCTGAGCGTTAGCTTACCAATACCACCTGGTTTATTCTTGGCATTAATATGTGTATTACCATTATTATTGCAATGCATTTCCAAATGACCTACATTTTACCCCTAGTGGGAGCTTCTTCCCTGATCACCACCTCATCTGCACCATTATTTAAAGGGACAGGTACAGGTTCTGCAGGAGTTTTGTCACTTGCTGCAGAAGTGTCTCCTCTTTCCCACAACTCCCAAAATAATGGGAAGTGACGGCCCAATATTACATCATATGTGAGCCTCTTGTCTACCCCGACATCATAGGTCACAGTTCCAGCCTGAGTCACCAATTTGACACTGGCCACGGGGTAAACCTTGGTATCTCTGTGAACACACAGCATATTTATATATTTGTCCAGCACATAATCCCCCACTACTAAGCTCTCATAAGCCAAAGTTACCAGACTCCAAAGGGGCATTGACAGAATAGTCATGTACCACCACAAGACGTATCTGTGGCTCAGTCTCTGGCTCTGGTACTGTTGCACAAAAAGATTCTGAAAACAGTGACAGTCGCTGACTAGTGTTATACTCCATGGGCTCTGAGGTAAGAGGGCACATGTCCCCACTTAACATCACTCCCCCCATCATGCTTTCTCCTGCCCCATCTGCCTGCTCCTCCTATGAATGAAGCAGGAAGGCAGGGCAGGAGGCACATGACGGAGGGAGAGATGTTAAAGAGGACCTTTCATCAGGCTAAAAAATGTGTACTAAGTATGCTGACATGTAGAGCGGCGCCCAGGGATCTCCCTGCACTTACTATTATCCCTGGGCGCCGCTCCGTTCTCCCGGTATAGGCTCCGGTATCTTCTGGGACTTTGTTATACTAGGAGGAGCCTAGTATCACTTGGTTATACTAGGCGTATCCAAGGCTGTAGCGCTGGCCAATCGCAGCGCACAGCTCATATCCTGCGAGGTCTTTTTTCTCCCAGGCTGTGAGCTGAGCGTTGCGATTGGCCAGCGCCTACTATAACCAAGTAATACTAGGCTCCGCCTAGTATAACCAAGTCCCAGAAGATACTGGAGCCTATACCGGGAGAACGGAGCGGCGCCCAGGGATAATAGTAAGTGCAGGGAGATCCCTGGGCGCCGCTCTACATGTCAGCATACTTAGTACACATTTTTTAGCCTGATGAAAGGTCCTCTTTAAGCTCAAGCTGCCGGCGAGTCTGCATGCCACCGTAGTTAGTAAGTACTACAGCAGGGTTTGGGCTACTTTTACAAAGCTTAAAGTGTAACTGCCATATAATTTTTTTTTTTTTTGCTAAAGTGTAGGGCAAGTGATAGGTAACATTTTTGTAATATGCTGGGGCTGAAATGGCCCTTAGCAGCACTCTCAGAAATGAGGAGGAGGGGGGTGGGGCGACGGGGAGGGAGCCCCATGGATCAGCTTCGCACCGGGGCCCCATGGATTGTGTGTACGCCACACAAGTCATGTACCATCCGATGCTGGGTGGGTTTTCTTTTCCCATCTTCTGGGAGTACTGACACAAACATGGACCAGGAAAGGTTCTTGGTCATTGAGGGCACCTGAAAGCTTCACAGTGTGTCCTCCTGATCTGAGATACTAGCATGTACTTTTGCAAGCAAGTCTGCACCTGGGAGGCAACAGGGGGCATTACCACTGAACAGCAACTGGGCAAGCACTTCTTGTTTGAGGGCAAATCTAATACGGATGGGTTCTGTTGAAAGGGGAGTGTACTACTTTCCCATTCACTTCTACCCAAAGACTGGTGTCCTTGGAGATTAAGTCAGGAGTTAAGGACATGTTTGCTATGCACAATTGTCTTGGCTGCTCCAGTATCATTAAAAAACGGGACTACTTCTTTATCACCCAGAGTGAGAGATATCATTGGGGCCGAACTTTAAACTGCTAAAAAATGTTGAAAACCACAGCCGATACTGGATTTCCTGTTTGCTTATCTTGATCTAACTTTTCCCCCTCACCTGTCTTTGTGTTGTCCTTGTGACAAAGACATGGGTGTCTGTGGGGACAGACAGTGATCCGGGCATGGTCAACACAGAATACAATCCTCTCGTATGGTGTGGACAAGGAGTACCATACACACAGCACAACTCTCTTTCTTCTGGGTTCTGGGTCCTGCAGACTCTGCTGGCCCATTTCCCAGGACCATTGTAGGGTGGCAAACTTACATTTTCCTCACTTCAATGAGGCATTTGACATCAGGGCTGAAGCAATGCCCGAGGAACACTACCTGTGGTTGGCACCACTGAACCACCAATGCTGCTTGATGTTACTCTGCATTTTGGCTTACAGAAGTAACCAGCTTTTCCTAATGCGGAATTAATAGGCTGGAACACAGGACTTCTCATCTTTCACGGGAGTGTCTTATAACTAGGGGCTGTGCACAAGGGCTGTCGTTGACTGTAACGTCCACCCCTATCCTCTTCCCTCACCTCTGAGTCATCTAAGTCCACCCCTTTCAATCGAACGCTGTGGTCCTCTTTCTGTCCATCAGTAGTGTCCCAGCTGTCCATGAGAACAGAGCTCTGATGTTTAGCACAACACTTAACATGTAACACGTAACTTCAAACATTGAAAAGAACAGATCTGACAATACAGACATGAACACTCGAGGGTTCATAAGAAACTTTTCATTGACTTCAATTAAAAAATGTAGAGCTCTATCAACACTTTTGGCACCAATAAAGACCAAAAATCTTCCAAGCAAAATAAAATCAAAATTCTCAATGCGCATATTATATAAAAACAAATATCGTACTCCATACGCATTCACACTTTTATGCATTCATTGCTCCCCGTCATGTATTCATTGCTCCCCAGATTTTATATACGCAGCATGTCAGTTCTTTCTATAGATTTTTTTTCTGCAGATTTCACTTTTTGCAATATATAAGGTAAAATCCATGGCAAATCGGTAACAAAATCCACATGTAAAACAATTGATTCTTTTCCATCCACTTTACGTGTGTTTGTAGTGTTATTGTTGTATTCGGTGTAAAGGCTATAATTGTCTTGAGTTACTCGCTGCTGCCCTCCTCTGGTTGAACAGAGTATAGATGTAAAAAGAGTAACATTGTAATCAAAAACACAAACTTCATGTTTCAGTTTTTCATATGTTTATGCAACATAATACAACCTGTGTAAAGGGAATATTTTCTAAAGAGAATCTGGCTCCAAAAGTAATTTGAAACTGGTAAAGGGGTATTTCCATCTCAAACAATGGGGGTATATTACTTGGTTATGCCCCCATTGTCTGTTAGGTGCGGATCGTACTTCAGGGACCTGCACCTATATCTAAAACAAAGCCAGAAATGTGGTGGCCGGCAGTGCCAGGACCGGCCACCACCAATCGTTCCTATTACCCCGCAGAAAATAACTGGGTGGTGCCCTCAGCTCTTTTCAGAATCCCCATAGAAATACATAGCAGTGCACAGTGCTTGCATGGCCACCGCCTGCGATACAAGGACGTGGGTGACTGGCCAGCCTGCATGCAAGTACGGGCATTCAAGAGTGAGTAGGATATGTGGATAGCGATTCCATTCCTTGGCGCAGTCACATGCAGGGGTTACATTAAAGTCAAGCTAAAATACAAAAATAAATAAAAAACACAAACATATTTTTACAATAAATGAACTTCATTAAAAATAAGTCAAAATACATAACAACCAGGAACAACCAATGAATTTATAACCCCATTTATGATGAACTACATACACTGAAAAAAAAAAGTTTTTTGCCACTAATTAAATTAAGCTCTAATGTATCCAAACAAGGCAAGTTCTACAGATTTAGTAGAATCACTGTGCCTCAAAACAGACTTAAAACTTGTTTGGACATACAGAGATATGGACTTAGAGCTTGTTCAGACTTGGATCAAGACTTCTGGAACCCAGACATACAAAGATATGGACTTGGAAAAGAAGACCAGTCCAAACAGTCACAACTGCAGGGACCAATGCACACATGGCAGTAATATCTGGAACCCGAATATAACAGAAATAGCAAGCAGACATGGTAATCACTTCCGGAACCCAGACACACCATGCAGAAATAGACTCAAGGCAAGACTTCAGGAACCAGGTTTCAGTAACAGACATTGGAAACAGGCTTCTGGAACAGGCTTGGACTTTAGGAACAGGGCAGGGGCGTAGCTAGAAATGACTGGGCCCCACAGCAAATTTTTGTATTGGCCCCCCCTACCCGCGCGTTTCGCTCCCCCTCTATAATGTGCCAGCCATATAGCCCCCCTATAATGTGCCAGTAGTCAGCCATATAGCCCCCCCAGCCCCCCTATAATGTGCCAGTAGCCAGCCATATAACCCCCCTATAATGTGCCAGTAGTCAGCCATATAACCCCCCCCTATAATGTGCCAGTAGTCAGCCATATAAACCCACCCTATAATGTGCCAGTAGCCAGCCATATAGCACCAGATGCCCCCATAGTGCTCCTCTCCCCATAGTGCCCCTTATAATGTGCCAATATCAAGTGCCTCTGTCTTCCCCCATCCCAATATCATAGTGCCATCCTCTCCCCTGCCCCCTAATGTGTGTGCCAATATGAAGTGCCTATCTCTCCCCCAATTGCCAATATCATAGTGCCAATAGCCCCTCCTCCCTGTGGCAGTAAAGTAAAAGTCCAGTATTTAAAAAAAAAAAAACACATATACTTACCTCCATGTTAGGCAAGCCTCATTTATCCTGTCTTTCAGAAAAGTTTGTGAGGGGAATTGAACCTGTGACCATTAGGATGAAAGACAAGACACTTAACCACAAGGCTATATCAGCTGCATAGCCAGGTAGCTAAAAAAAAAAAAAAGACCTCTAGATAAGGAGAACTTTGATAGTGTATCTATACACATTACAGCTGCCCCAACACACCAAGCTCTGCTACATCCATATACAATGTGCTGGTGCAGCTGTAATGTGTATGGATACACTATCAAAGTTCTCCACATCTAGAGGTCATATTTTTATTTTATTTGCAGTTGATATAGCCTTGTGGATAAGTGTCTTGCCTTTGAACCTAATGGTCGCAGGTTCGATCCCCAGGGCAAGCTTTTCTGAAAGAAAGAATAAATAAGTTTTAAATAGACAAGGGCGAGAGGACACTGCGATTCACTGTGTAATTAGCGATCGGGAGAGGAGTGAGGACACGTGCTGATTACCCAGGGGAGGAGAGGAGTGAGGACAACACGTGCTTGCCGGGCCCCCTGTAAGCCCGGGCCCCAAAGCAGCTGCTTCCCCTGCTTCCCCGGTAGTTACGCCCCCGGAACAGGGTTTAAGACTCAAAAGTAACCATTGTTACACAGGAAAAGACATTGTTGCACAGCTAGGGTCTGGCCACACAGTTTAGACAGCACATCTCAAAACACACAAAACTCAGGATTCAGGAACTAAATGGCAGGACTAACTAGCAGATGGACAACAGGCACAGATTCAGACACAGACTGGGGAATTAACCCCCACAGAAACAAATTAGAGAGAGCACACAGTGCAAAACAGCTAATTAACACCCACAAGTAATCTGTGGCCAGTACCCAAATAATAGAGGCGAATGTGCACTGCCACACCGACACATGACCCTAGATACACATCCACAATGTACGTCAGCCAGTCACCAAGCTCTAACCAGCAGGTCAGCTCTCCAGGATTCATTCCCCCAGACTGGCATTCTAAGGTCTGCTTTATTTCCCCAGTGATGATCCGTACAGGTCTCATCTGGGATCACCTTGGGAGGGGTGTGGACTGGGAAATCCCACTACCAAACCTATCTCCCAGTCCAAAGAAACCCAGCCCATCTAAACTTAAAGAAAGAGCTCCAGCAGACTATGCTCTGCTGAAGCAAATGCATCTTTATGGATTTCCGCTATCTCACCCATCTGAGGAACCTAGGGTTACTGTGTGTATATATATATATATATATATATATATATATATATATATGTATATACAGTGATCCCTCAAGATACAATGGCCTCAGGATACAATATTTTCAACATACAATGGTCTTTCAATACCTGCCCCGCCTCTCTGCAGTATAATTGACACCCGGCTCAGTTGCCGGGACCGCGCTTGTACAGGCGGTGCATGCGCCGTCGGCCTCAGAAGCAGCGCGATCCCGTCTATCGCGCAGACTCAAGCGCGATCCTGTAACTGATTCGCGCATGCTCCGTCCCCGATGCCGGCCTGTGTTCTCTTCCTCACGACTGAGCCGGGTGTCAATTATACTGCAGAGAGGCGGGGTTAGGGCAGGGGAGGCACAGCCTGGAGTCAGGGAAGGGCCGCCCCCTTTACTTCTATCGTGACTTGGGAAGCTGGAGAACAGATCTTTATAAGGCGATTTTTTCATGAATATAGATGGCAGAAAAGCGGGAAAAGACTGTATGAAAACACACTGAGGATGAACTATAAAGTACTTTTAATAGTTTATTAAGTGAAATGCAGATGACAGGTTCGCTTTAACTCTTGTGGAACTCCTAAAGGGTTAACTAAGCTTTTAAAATCTGTTTTAAATACCTTGAGGGGTGTACTTTCTTAGGTGGAGTCACTTTTTTGGAGTTTCTACTCTAGGGGTGCATCAGGGGGGCTTCAAATGGGACATGGTGTAAATAAACCAGTCCATCAAAATCTGCCTTCCAGAAACCATATGGCGTTCCCTTTCTTCTGTACCCTGCCGTTTGGCCATACAGCAGTTTATTAGTACATATGGGGTGTTTCTGCAAACTACAGAATCAGGGCAATAAATATTGAGTTTTGTTTGGCTGTTAACCCTTGCTTTGTTACTTGTAAAAAATGATTAAAATGGAAAACTTGCCCCCAACCCCCCCAAAAAAAAAATCAAAATTCTAAATAGTTTCTCCATTTGCCGTTAACTCTTGCGGAACACCTAAAGGGTTAACAAAGTTTGTAAAATCAGTTTTGAATACCTTGAGAGGTGTACCTCCTTAGATGGAGTCACTTTTTTCGGAATGTCTACTCTAGGGGGGCTTCAAATGGCACATGGTGTAAATAAACCAGTCCATCAAAATCTGCCTTCCAGAAACCATATAACAATTAGTGGGTTTTGGAAATTTTCAGAAAATTTTCAAGATTTGCTTCTAAACTTCTAAGCTTTGTAACGTACCCAAAAAACAAAAAAGCATTCCCAAAATGATCCAAACATGAAGTAGACATATGGGAAATGTAAAGTAATAACTATTTTGGAGGTATTACTATTTATTATAGAAGTAGAGAAATTGGAAACTTGGAAATTTGCAAATTTTTCAAAATTTTAGGTAAATTTGGTATTTTTTTTATAAATAAAAATGAACTTTTTTTACTCTATTTTACCACTGTCATGAAGTACAATATGTGACTGAAAAAAAGTCTCTGAATGGCCTGGATAAGTAAAAATTTTTTTATAGTTTCACCACATAAAGTGACACATGTCAGATTTGCAAAAAATGGCCTGGTCCTTAAGGTGAAATATGGCCGTGTCCTTAAGAGGTTAATATTGTATCTTGGGGGACCACTGTATACACCTGTATCTACGAACCCACACCCGAACTTCAAAATAGGAAATTCGTTCATCCCTACCTGGATCTATAAGACAATAATTGTAACTGAAGACTCTGTAGTGTTTAATAAATATATTTTATTAGAATACAGTGTGTCAAGTCTCAATACATACATCAGCCAACCAGGAAGGACACCACACTAAGACCAACTACAACTGTTCACCTCTCGGCTCCGCCATTGGAAAAGACAGGAGGCATTTGATGCGTTCTCTGTTTACAATACAAACATATGAAAAGTATTTGTCCTCAAGGGGTATGGATTCATCATACCAACTCTGAAAAATCTGGCAATAATTATGGTTTTAAAGTGAAGTCTAATTATGCTAAATCAATGGGGGAACAGGCTGATAAGAACCAGGGACATTTACAAGGGCATGCACCGAAACATGTGGCCATTGTAAATACCCCAGCCCAGCTAATAGAACAGTGGGCATGGATTCCACACAAAAAAATTCCAGTTGAGAACCCACAAGTGGCAGTTTGTACCTCACATTTACCTACTGGGAGTCTACTTGACATCGACTGAAGGTCAGGGATACCTAAAAATCTGATGCCAGTAATTCATATCATACTGGATTCTTCAGGGAGACCCAAGATTAAAGCCAGAATCAAAGATCAGGAAACAAAAATCATGCTTGACAAATTTCCATTACCAATGTCAAACACGATTTACACACAGACAACCCTTTATTGTGTGGTGATCGGAATTAATCCCCAAAAAGGGGGGGAGGTGTGAGGGTCCACAGAATTGAGGATGTTTTTATTCAGATTTACAAATATATGACAATCAGGATCCCAATGTGGTATTAACCCAGCTCTGACAACATCATTGGAACCAATGTAACAACTCTAAGTGGCTGGATCACAGACTTGGCAAACTGCATTGTATGGACGGGCCCCAAACAATCAAAGATGTGTGTCATACAGCGCCAGTGTCTGGTACCACCCTTGCCAGCAGTGGAAAATTCAGTAAATGTGCTTGAACACAAATGGCCAGAGATCTCACACAACATAGACCTTGAACATATTGTGTACGAACATCCTGATCTAGTGGGCCCAGATAAAGATTGACTGTGGCAGACTGGTTGGTGTTCAGGTGGACATACAAGGGCCAGACCCACCACCTCAGCACCAATACCACTTTCTGCCAGAAGCAACCCAGTCAATAATGGAAACAGTCTAGGAATATGGCCAGTGAAAAAGAAGAACACCAATGCTTGGATGCTTTCCATAGACATATGTGTCCCTAATAAGTACACCCCAATGTCTGCCCCCGTAGCTGTCCAGACCTCCAACACTATGGAAAAGATAAGCAGTAAAAGTCGTGTATTCTGGACCATTGATTTTGTCACCGGGCTCTTTTCCATCAAACTCACAGAAAACTGTAGGTACCAATTTGCCTTTGCAGTGGGGAACAAACAGTACATGTTTTGTGTACTTGTCCAGGGGTTCTACAGCAGCCCTACTTATTTTCACAAGGCATTGGCTGCCGTAATGAGCGTGTTTTCTATGCCGGAATGTCTCCTACAATACGTAGATGACTTGCTCTTGCACACAGAAACCATTGAAGAACACTTGGTTCTGTTAAGAGAACTGTTGGGACTCCTGGCCAAGGCTGGACTCAAGTTGAGTCCCCACAAGGCAAATTTGGCCAAGGCAGAGGTAACTTTTCTTGGGGTCCAGACTTCTGGAAAGGACCCTATCAGGTCCTTCAGGTAATGGGTGACACGATGCTAAAAGTACAGAGCCTGATGACAACAAAGAAAAGGTCCTGTAGACGACAGGGAGTGTTTTGAATCCACATAGACTAAGCAAATGCCACCCGAGCCTCCCCAACTCAATAAAGGTCTACACAGATAGAGTTGGGTGAGAGAGGGAATGGTGGGTCAAAGTTGGATCCCTAAGACAGCCAGTACACAAACACATCAGTAGATAAGAACGCATGTTAATACCTTACAGATCACAGGATGGAGAGTCACCACGGAACCAAATAGGCAGAAATATAGGGATCACCTGAACAGAGTACGTCTCCAGTTTGTGACACTAATGGTAAGCATGATAATGGCAGGCTCAGCCTCTTCAGGGGAGGGTCTGAAACCTACTTATGGTGCAGATAGTATATCACTTAGTGGACCAGGTCTCCTAATGGTAGAATGCTTGGAAGATAAAATCCTGGAACCATGCAATAACTTTACCCTTGCACCCGGTTAGTGGTACCTGTATGGGTTCCAAAGAGAGGGTTTTGCTGATGGTATTACGCAACACTATACCCCAGTGGAGAATGTGTCTGCCACAACATAACTTAGATGCAATCTGCCTCAAAGAATACAGACATTTTTAAGACACAGACCCAACACCTATAAAGTCTTTAAGATGGTGTCCAAGAACTCCCACTTACACCCTTATAAGCATGTGGCAGTCAAAACCACTACGGTGCTGTGTGCAAAAGGAGTTCTGAGTCCTGAAGATGTCACTGGGGCAGAGTATAGTGGCTGGTATATCCTTAAGGCTACCTTCATGAGGATTGATGGTCACAATGGTTTGAGAGTAAGGATGTATTTTGATAGACGCATACCTGTAAAGGGCACCCTAAAAGCTTACTGTATATTAAGGGATTCCCAGATGATTATCACCAGGGAATCAAAATATGTCCAAGGACATGTGTCCACGGACTTCTTATGGACCGGTGTATTGATGTTAAAGCTAAACTGCAATAACTCTGGGCAAGCATTATGGAATGATCAGAGTGGTCCAGTGAAACTGGAAGGCTTATATAGAGTGATATTTTTAAAGGTAAGAACCAATGCCAAGGATCTAAGGTATACTCTGATAGAGGGGTCTCCATCCATCCATGATCACAATTATAAGAGACAAATGTGACGGGTAACTATTTTGTCACCTATGCCCACTGGGAACCAGATACACAGATCGTGATGTTGGATACTAATCACTGGAGATAGGACTTAGTATGTAATGGGGTGGATACCCTTACAGTTAATGTATGGTAGCCTTATGACCAAGGAATACTGGGATAGATATGTGTCTTCCGATTGTAAAGACCCCAGAGGCAGGGACATTAATAATAATAATAATCTTTATTTATATAGCGCCACCATATTCCGCAGTGCTTTACAATTCAGAGGGTTCATGTTTAACCTCTTAAGGACGAAGGGCGTACATGTACGCCCTTCGTCCGCACTTTAAAGATGGCGCCCGCTCCCGCACGGAGCGGGCGCGTGAGCTGCGGGTAAACGCTTGATTCATCAAGCTGACACCCGCAGCTCATGTCCGTGACCGGCAGCGATGCCGATCGCGGACATTTAACCCCTCAGATGCCGTGGTCAATCCTGACCACGGCATCTGATCGCGCAAAACCGAAAGTTTCACTTTGGTTTGTGCCCGGCTCCCTGATGGCCACAAGGGGGAGCTAGAGCATGCATGTAGTAGCCTAGGTTTCTGTGAATGAAACCTAGGTCACTACATAGTATTCCTATGGAGCCTATGACTGTAATAGGCTCCATAGGAAATATGCGATTTTCTCATATATTCCTGTGGGAACTATAAGAAAGTGGTAAAAAAAAAAAAAAGTTTAAAAAATAAAAATAAAATAAAAAATATATAAAAATTCAAATCACCCCCCTTTCCCCAAAATGAAAATAAAATAAATAAAAAATAAAAAATTACACATAATGGGTGTCGCAATGTGTGAAAACGCCCATACTATAATAATATTAAAAATATTCACCATACGGTAAACATAAAAACGGAAAAAGCGTCCAAATGGCTAATTCGCCATTTTTGGACGCTCATTATCTAAAAAATGAATAAAAGTGATCAAAACATCATACGCACCCCATAATGGTATCAA
The DNA here is from genome assembly GCA_033119425.1 of Bufotes viridis. Classification (NCBI taxonomy): domain Eukaryota; kingdom Metazoa; phylum Chordata; class Amphibia; order Anura; family Bufonidae; genus Bufotes; species Bufotes viridis. The sequence goes on from CM065589.1 coordinate 175,120,725, forward strand.
TTAAAAGTTCAGATTGCCCCGCAAAAATGAGCCCCTACACTGCTCCGTACGCATAATTACAAAAAAGTTATAGGGTCAAAACATGGCGACAAAAAAATAAAATAAAAAAAATTCCCACTTTTAATTTTTTTTCACTATCAAAACGCAAGAAAAACTATACATATTAGGTATTGCCGGATTCGTACTGACCTGAATAATAAAATTAACCAGTCAGTTTTATCGCAAATCGAACGTTGTAATTTAAAAACCCGTAAAACTGTGGTGAAATTGCTTTTTTTTTGCAATTTCACCCCATTTGGAATTTTTTTCCCGTTTCCCACTACATCACATGCAAAAATAAATGGTAGCGTTAAAAAGTACAACTTGTCTTGCAAAAAACAAGCCGTCATATGGCTATGTGAGCGGAAATATAAAAATGTTATGGCTTTTGGAAGGCAGGGAGCGCAAAACAAAAACGCAAAAATCCCAAAACCCCCGGTCCTTAACCACTTCCCGACCGCCTAACGCACAACTGCGTTCTCGCGGCGGTCAGGCTGTTCTGGGGCGCCGCAGATGTGCGTCATCTCGCGAGACGCGAGATTTCGCACATATTCGGCCGCGCATGCGCAAATCGCGCATTGCACAAAGTTTAGATGACCTGGGTCATCAGCCTGCCAGCCAATCGGCATCGCTGGCGGGCTGATGACTTTTAAAAAAACGAATCGCAAGCCATTTAACCCATCATATTTGTAAATATGATGGATTAATGAGCTTGTGCTCTCTCCTGGGTCCTTTTCGTCGGTTGGACCCAGGAGAGAGCACACCTCTACAGTGAGTACACCAAGCACCACACACTAGCCCCTGATCAGCCCCCATCACCCAAATTAACCCCTTGATCACCCCTCTCAGCACCTGTCAATCATCTAGTGAAAGGGAAAAAGTGATCAGTGTAAACTGTCACTTTTTTTTCTCACTAGGATTGACTGTTAGGTTTAGCTTAGTTTAGGCCCCTTTGGTAGGTAGTTAGCGTTAGCGCCAAGCCCACCGCACCACAGTCACTGGTTCGCTGATTAGCGTAGCGCTAATCAGCTTTTTGTACTTTTATAGTATCTGTAAGTGATCAGAACTGATCACGGTCAGATCTATAATAGTACTAGTGTCACTTTAGTTCGCCCTCCACCCCAAACGCAGTGTTTGCCCGATCAGGCCTGATCGGTCGCCCACACCTGCGTCTCACCCACGCCACCCCGCCGCAGTGACAAAAATTTTTTTTTGTAATCACTGCACAATCCTCACAAGCGCTGCGGCGATAAAAAAATCAGTTTTGATCTTTTTATCAATCGCAGCGGCTTCTGTACTTCGCTACCCTCTCAATTGTAAGACAGGCTTGCTTTTTTCTTGGGTAGTCTCAGGGAATACCCCTAAATTTAGTATCCCAAATGGCAAACAAGGGGTATTCTCCTGAAGAGGCCTACAGGATTCTGACCCAGTCGGATGAGGAATGGGAACCCTCATCTGACGAATCTAGCGGGTCAGAATACGAACCTGTAGAGAGCAGTGGCTCTCTGACCCAAAGTTCGGACGAGGAGGTTGAGGTCCCTGATAGAACCAGGCGTACCCGGCCCCGTGTCGCTAGACCGCAGGTTACGCAGGATCCGCTTCAAGGGCAGCAGAGTGGGGCTGGCGCTGCCGGATTACGTGGTGAGGCATACACCAGCAGCGCAGCCCGTCCTGGACCTTCTACCAGCACTGCCGTACAACATGGTGAAGTGGCGAGCACCAGAAGGGCAGTTGAAGCTGGTACGGTGGCACGTGCAGTAGTTTCCTCGTCGCAGCCACCGCGCAGACAGGCCCGTAGAGCCCCTAGAATCCCTGAGGTGCTGGCAAACCCTGATTGGCAGCCCCCAACTTCAGCCGCACCAGTAGTTCCCCTTTCACCGCCCAGTCAGGAGTTCGGGTGGAAACCTCAGGAATCAGGCCGGTGCAAGGATTTTTGTCACTCTAGGCAAGATAAAATTGACGCCCGCCCTTATCACGCACCAGAGAGAGCATTTCAGCCACAGCCACCGCCTATTGCACACAGCCTCTGAGGCCTCATGCATGTCCCTAACAAAAATCCACTGCATTTATTTATAGTGGTCATAACATTTTTTACATAGGTGATGGATGCATGTGGGCTGACAGTCTATGGCATGATGACATCACATGCTTGCTCTCGCATATTGGTTTCTGAAGCGCCATGCGTTCATAAAGAGGTTTTGCATCAGGCCTCATGGACTTAGTGAGGTGTGCACAGTGCAAAAGCCTAATTGCCCATGCCCTGCCCCCATCACAGCAGCTTTGTAATGGGGTAAAGTGAATGCACACGGACGTCACCTCACTGAGTCATCCATGAGGCCTGATGCAAAACCGGCGCTTTATGAATGTATGCTTGAATGCTTCAGAAACCAATATGCAAAGCAAGCATGTGATGTATCATCAATCATGCCATGTGGACTGTTACTTAGCAGTCCACTGTCCACACAGTCACACACATGCGGCGCCGGCGGCAGAGAGCGGATGCATGTGTGTGACTGTGTGGACAGTCACACACATGCGCCGGTTTTGCATCAGGCCTCATGGAGGACTCAGTGAGGTGACCATGTGCATTCACCTTACCCCATTACAAAGCTGCTGTGATGGGGGCAGGGCATGGGCAATTAGGCTTTTGCACTGTGCACACCTCACTAAGTCCATGAGGCCTGATGCAAAACCTATTTATGAAGGCAGCGATTTAGAAACCAATATGCCTATGAGCAAGGTGCTGATGATGTCAATTGTCATCATGCCATAGACTGTGTCACCCCAGGTCCCCATCATGTATGTTATTAACTGTACTCACTTGTACTGTGTGACTGTAGTCTGTACAAACATGTACTGCTGGGCTGGCTCTGGCTGGTGTTGTGTGAGTGACTGACTGTGACTGTCCAGGGCTCCAGGCAGGGAGTGACCGTGACATGACCGACGTGACCCATCCTCCTCCTCAGTCGCCTCCGCTCCTCTAGGATACTAGACAGGCTGCAGACTGCAGCCAGGAGCTGAGGAGATAACAGGCAGGCACGCTTGACGCTGGCTGACGACGTGACGTCAGTCCAGCTTGCTTCCCTGCGCGCCTGCTGCCCTGCACTTCAACCTGGCGGGGGCGGATCCTTGAGCTTGACTCTGCATCTGCTGGAGGCAATGTGAGTTCTTTTGTGCGGCCGGCTGCCCGCCCGCCCGCCAGTCCATGCTGCGCACGTGATGGCTGCGCTAATCTGACTGCGCCCGGGCGCCGACCAAGTCCGTCTTTAGTAGTGCCACCTGCCGCCCGCCGTGTTTTTTTTTAATAGTGCAGCGCCGGCGCCCCCTGCTAAATTGCGCCCTAGGCAGTTGCCTAGGTCGCCTTACAGGTGGCGCCGGCCCTGCAGGGAATACCCCCTAAATTTAGTATCCCAAATGGCAAACAAGGGGTATTCTCCTGAAGAGGCCTACAGGATTCTGACCCAGTCGGATGAGGAATGGGAACCCTCATCTGACGAATCTAGCGGGTCAGAATACGAACCTGTAGAGAGCAGTGGCTCTCTGACCCAAAGTTCGGACGAGGAGGTTGAGGTCCCTGATAGAACCAGGCGTACCCGGCCCCGTGTCGCTAGACCGCAGGTTACGCAGGATCCGCTTCAAGGGCAGCAGAGTGGGGCTGGCGCTGCCGGATTACGTGGTGAGGCATACACCAGCAGCGCAGCCCGTCCTGGACCTTCTACCAGCACTGCCGTACAACATGGTGAAGTGGCGAGCACCAGAAGGGCAGTTGAAGCTGGTACGGTGGCACGTGCAGTAGTTTCCCCGTCGCAGCCACCGCGCAGACAGGCCCGTAGAGCCCTAGAATCCCTGAGGTGCTGGCAAACCCTGATTGGCAGCCCCCAACTTCAGCCGCACCAGTAGTTCCCCTTTCACCGCCCAGTCAGGAGTTCGGGTGGAAACAGCTCAGATAGGATCGGCGCTGGGGTTTTTTGAGCTGTTTTTCACTGCGGAGCTCTCTGACTTAGTCGTGGCAGAAACAAATCGGTATGCCACTCAATTTATCGCCGACAACCCGGGAAGCTCTTATGCCCAGTCTTTCCGGTGGAAACCAGTCCAAGTTTCCGAATTTAGAACTTTTCTGGGCCTTCTCCTCAACATGGGCATTACAAAAACATGAATTGCGGTCATATTGGTCCACGAACCCAATTCATCACATGCCCATGTACTCTGCTGCCATGTCCAGGACACGCTTTGAGACCATCCTGCGTTTCCTGCACTTTAGCGACAACACCACCTCCCGTCCCAGAGGCCACCCAGCTTTTGACCGGCTCCATAAAATTCGGCCCCTCATAGACCATTTCAACCAGAAATTTGCAGATTTGTATACCCCTGCACAAAACATCTGCGTAGACGAGTCCCTTGTACATTTTACCGGGCGCCTTGGCTTCAAACAGTACATCCTAAGCAAGCGCGCCCGGTATGGGGTCAAATTGTATAAGCTCTGTGAAAGGGCCACAGGCTATACGCACAAATTTCGGATCTATGAGGGAAAAGATCAGACCCTGGAGCCGGTCGGTTGCCCTGACTACCTGGGGAGCAGTGGGAAGATAGTCTGGGACTTGGTGTCACCCTTATTCGGCAAGGGGTACCATCTTTACGTGGACAACTTTTACACAAGTGTGGCCCTCTTCAAGCATTTGTTCCTAGAACAGATTGGCTGCTGTGGCACCACGCGACCTAGTCGCCGGGCTTCCCCAACGGCTCCTTACCACCCGACTTGCAAGGGGGAGAGGGCTGCACTGTGTAACGACGAACTGCTCGCGGTGAAATGGAGAGACAAGCGTGACGCTTACATGCTCTCCTCCATTCACGCAGACACGACAGTCCAAATTGAACGGGCAACCAGTGTCGTTGAAAAGCCCCTCTCAGTCCACGACTATAACCTCCACATGGGAGGGGTGGACTTCAACGACCAGATGTTGGCCCCTTATTTGCTTTCCGACGAACCAGACGCTGGTATAAGAAGGTGTCTGTATATTTGATTCAATTGGCTGCCTATAATAGTTACGTTCTCTACAGTAAGGCTGGGAGAACGGGATCCTTCCTTAAATTCCAGGAAGAGATCATTTCGGAACTCCTGTATCCAGGAGGTTCCGTGGCCCCATCCACCAGTGTAGTTAGCCGTCTACACGAGCGACACTTCCCCAGTGTCTTTCCTGGTACCTCAACCCAACCGTCACCCCGAAAAGATGTCGTGGTCTGTGGCAGGAGTGGAATAAGGCGTGACACCCGTTATTTCTGTCCTGACTGTCCTGACCACTCCTGCCCTATGCTTTGGAGAGTGTTTCCGGAAGTACCACACTCAGGTACACTTAGGGACATAGGGACAGCACTACACAGGTAGTTTTTTTTTTCACTCAGGCTCAAGGGTCTCTCAGGATACTAGGTTTTGAGAGACCCTAACACATAGGGACGGTGCTGGTGTGCTACAGCAGAAGTGTGAAATGGTAGAAACCTCTCCTTTCACTTGGGATAACGTGTATAGTGTACTTCTCACCATCTCTGTGTGATTTACACTTTACACATTGTCCCATGGGAAAGGAGAGGTTTCTGCTAGGAAAATAAAGAGTGAAATGGTTAAAAAAAAAAATTAAACAGGTAGCAAGAAAAAAATCTTGAGTTAGTTCAGGTTTTTATGTTCATGTTTTATAAAAGTTTTACAATGTTCCGGTTTCATAAAGTTTGCAACGTTCAAGTCATGTGCCTGCTGCCTGTTTTTTCTTCTTTTTTTTTTTCCCCTAACCACCCTTTATTTTCCAGGAAGACCAACGGACCAACCGACGAAAACGCCGCAGCACTGATGTGAATTCTGAGAGAAGCATTGCGCTGCTGTCAGAAGACACGTGAAGTCGGTGTATGCGGCGCTGCAAGACGAGATTTCTCCTCTGCAGGACAGGTACGCTTGCCCAGGCATATGAGCTGAGGAGAGGTGTTGGAGTTCATATTCTTTGGCAAACACTTTGTATAAAAAATCTGGCAAAGATGTCTTCCTCCACACCGATCGATTGATCGATGTGAATGGAGAAATCACGCTTGCCAGGACATAGGAGCTAAGTGGGTATGGATGTTTGGGCGGAGCTCCTATGTCCTGGCAATCGCCAGGCCCCTCTTTTTTTCTTGCATATTTTTGGCAGAGATTTTTTCATCCACATCGATCGATGCGAATGAGGAAATCTGTGCCGCTCATTTTTTTCTTTCAGCCCAGAGGCTGAACGGAAAAATCTCATTACCTGTATGCTCCATATAAAGAGAATCGCAGAAACTCCTAATGCTGGCCATACATGTAATGATTGCGGAGACCCTCAAATGCCATGGCAGTGGAAAAACCTCACATGTGACCCCACTTCGAAAGAAGACACCCCAAGGTATTCGCTGAGGGGCATATTGAGTCCATGAAAGATTAAACTTCTTGTCACAAGTTAGCGGAAAGGGAGACTTTGTGAGAAAAAAAAATAAAAATTCTGCAAACTTGTGGCAAAAAAAATCTTCTATGAACTCGCCATGCCCCTCACAGAATACCTTGGGGTGTCTTCTTTCTAAAATAGGGTCACATTTGGGGTATTTTTACTGCCCTGGCATTTTAGGGGCCCAGAAGCGTGAGAAGAAAAAGGCGTAAAATGCCATCCTGAAAGGTACTCGTTGGATTTAGGGCCTTTGCGCATCTTGGCTGCAAAAGTGTAACACATGTGGTATCGCCGCACTCAGGAGAAGTAGGGCAATGTGTTTGGGGTGTATTTTACATATACCCATGCTGGGTGAGAGAAATATCTCTGTAAATGGACAACTTTGTATAAAAAAATGGAAAAAGTTGTCATTTACAGAGATATTTTTTACACCCAGTATGGGTATATGTAAAAATACACCCCAAAACACATTGCCCTACTTCTCCTGAGTATGGCGATACCCCATGTGTGCCACTTTTTGCAGCCAAGATGCGTAAAGGGGCCCTAAATCCAATGAGTACCTTTAGGATTTCACAGGGCATTTTTACGCATTTGGATTCCAAACTACTTCTCTCGCTTTAGGGGCCCCTAAAATGCCAGGGCAGTAAAAATACCACACAAGTGACCCCATTTTAGAAAGAAGACACCCCAAGGTATTCTGTGAGGGGTATGGTGAGTTCATGTAAAAGTTTATTTTTTGTCACAAGTTAGTGGAATATCAGACTTTGTAAAAAAAAAAATAAAATAAAACATTTCAATTTCCGCTAACTTGTGCCAAAAATAAAAACTTCCATGGACTCACTATGCCCATCAGCGAATACCTTGGGTGTCTACTTTCCGAAATGGGGTCACTTGTGTGGTATTTTACTATCCTGGCATTTTAGGGCCCCTAAGCGAGAAGCAGTTTGGAATCCAAATGCGTAAAATGTCCTGTAAAATCCTAAAGGTACTCATTGATTAGGCCCCTTGCGCATCTTGGCTGCAAAGTGGCACACATGGGTATCGCCGCATCAGGAGAAGTAGGGCAATGTGTTTTGGGGTGTATTTTACATATACCCATGCTGGGTGAGAGAAATATCTCTGTAAATGACAACTTTTAAAAAAATTTATACAAAGTTGTCATTTACAGAGATATTTTTCACACCCAGTAGGGGTATATGTAAAAAGACACCCCAAAACTCATTGCCCTACTTCTCCCGAGTACGGCGATACCCCATGTGTGCCACTTTTTGCAGCCAAAATGCGCAAAGGGGCCCTAAATCCAATGAGTACCTTTAGGATTTTACAGGACATTTTTACGCATTTGGATTCCAAACTGCTTTTGACGTTTAGGGGCCCCTAAAATGCCAGGGCAGTAAAAATACCACACAAGTGACCCCATTTCGAAAGTAGACACCCCAAGGTATTCTCTGATGGGCATAGTGAGTTCATGGAAGTTTTTATTTTTGGCACAAGTTAGTGGAATATGAGACTTTGTAAAAAAAAAAAAAAATCCATTTCCGCTAACTTGTGACAAAAATAAAAACTTCCATGAACTCACTATGCCCCTCAGTGAATACCTTAGGGTGTCTACTTTCGGAAATGGGGTCATTTATGGGGTATTTCTACTGTCTGGGCATTGTAGTACCTCAGGAAACAGGACAGGTGCTCAGAAAGTCAAAGTGCGGAAATTCACTTTTTGCACCATAGTTTGTAAATGCTATAACTTTTACCCAAACCAATAAATATACACTTTTTGCATTTTTTTTTTTATCAAAGACATGTAGAACAATAAATTTAGAGAAAATTTTTTAGAGAAATGTAGTTTTATTTGATAAATTTTCCAACATAAAGTGAAAAATATCATTTTTTTGCAAAAATTTCATCAAAAAAAGTAAAATATCAAAAAAAGTAAAAATGTCAGCAAGAAAGAAATAGCACCAAATGAAAGCTCTATTAGTGAGAAGAAAAGGAGGTAAAATTCATTTGGGTGGTAAGTTGTATGGCCGAGCAATAAACGGTGAAAGTAGTGTAGTGCAGAATTGTAAAAAGTGGCCTGGTCATTAAGGGTGTTTAAGCTAGGGGGGCTGAAGTGGTTAAGGGGTTAAAACAAAAGATATCACAAAGTTACTGGCTACAATCTATGAGGAAGTGGGGTGACACAAAAGGTAGTTGATGTTATATATATATAAGTACTCCAGCCATCTCTGTACTTAAATGAGTGGTGTAGGTTGATCTGTGTGCTAGTACATAGGGTGTATTTGTTGGACTGTCAAAAGATTGAGTTCAGGTCTGAAAAGTTGGGGGGGTGGAAGGGGGGTTACCCGAGGAAGAGTCAGTTTAGGAAGCATGATAAGCCTGCCTGACAAGATTTGTTTTTAAGGCACATTTGAAGATAGGGAAGTTGAGAATTGACCTGATATTCCGGGGCAGAGCATTCTAGAGAGTAGGTGCAGCCCGAGAAAAGTCTTGGAGATGGGTGGGAGGATGTTAATCTTAGTTCACTGGCAGAACAGAGAGCACGAGTAGGGTGGTAGATGGAAATAAAGGAGGAGATATATGGAGGTGCAGCACTGTGGAGATCTTTGTGGGTGAGGGTGAGACGTTTGAACTGTATGCTGTGGTGGATGGGCAACCAGTGAAGTGACTGGCACAGGCTAGTAGCATCAGTATAGCAGGTGGAAAGATAGGTGAGCCTATCTGCAACATTTAGGACAGACTGAAGGGGGGGGGGAGTTTAGTGAGAGGGAGACCAATTAGTAATGAATTACAGTAGTTTAAGATATCATTAACTTTGATATCAATAAAGATGGTATGTTTAAGTGGCCTTTTTGTGAGGCAATTGATGAAGGGTGCTAGACGTTTACATAGTGGGTCTATCTTTCCAAATCCAAACCCAGCCTAGTGTTACAGGCTGGAGACAGCGATCAGTGGTACCAGTTCAGAGGTAGAGGCCAAGTATGTGTGACGGTGGTAAGGGTTCCTTATGAAACAAAAGGTCTCCAGCCTTTCAAACCGCACTTGAACTCTTGCAATGCCCTCTACTGTATCTATAAATTGCAAAATAAATGTGGAGCCCCAGTACACAATGAAAGCCAGATATCCCTCAAAGGAAGGAAAACCTTTGAGGGATATCTCTTTGAGGGAGATCCCGCTTTTTTACAAGCTTTAAGGATGTGATGGGGAAAACCTTAAGCCAGTTATCCATCAATGGGGATCTCCCTGAGATCAGCTATTGTTTTGTTTGAGTAGTCTCCAAGGCATTGCTCCCGGTTAGCCAGAATCCTACTCCACACTGATGAGGGGCAACACCCCGAAACAGCTATCTGTGGATGGATAACTGGCTTAGGTTTTCCCCGTCACATCCTTAAAGCTTGTAAAAAAGCGGGATCTTGACATAGGGGCCACTTAATATGGTGGATTTGGTGATCTCTGTAATGGAAACACCCCTTTGCTTGGTTTTCCTTCCTTTGAGGGATATCTGGCTTTCATTGTGTTGTAGACCCAATACTGGGTCTCCACATTTATTTTGCATATTACTGTTTCCCAGGGAGCTTTGCACTTTGGATTGCTGTGTTGAGACTCTTAAATGAGGCTCTGCAGTGTTTTCTGTAGCTGGTCTCCCTGAGATCAGCTATTGTTCTGTCTGAGCTATCTATCAATTGGCAGATCCTATAACTTCTTAACTGTTATCTTTGTAGGAAATCATCATGGGAACTAAATTCGTCCGATATACATAGAGGATTTCCGTGAACGATTTTAGAGTAGACCACTGGAATAACAGATGTCATTCCAGTAGAGGTAGAGGTCAGGCAAGAGGTAAGAAAAGATGATTCCAGACATAGGACATTCAGGGGGAGAAAAGATCTGATTTATATGGGACCAGGCAGAGGTGCATTGGAAGTGGAAGTCCTGAGAAATAAAGTTGGGGATATTTTGTGACATGCCAGAGAAGAATTCAAAAACCCAGCTTGATGTAAACCACGTTTTAGAGGGTTTATAACATTTGCACATTGATGCCACTACCTCTCTATCTTCGGCTCTACAAGAGAAGTTTAGATGGTTAGTTGTGGGTCTTATGGAGGAGCAAGATAGAGCTCAGCTTGCCCTGGCATCTACGCAAGTACAAAATGAACTCTCTGATAATCTAAAATATTTTGTGTCCACTTTGTACAGTGGCCACTACCAATTTAATCTCCAACAAAGGGTAAGTCCCCTGATCTCTCCTTTTGCAGCCAACCATACTAACTGGTGGATGATTCAGTGAAATGGATGTCAAAATCTTATTTGTACCGCTTCGGCCTTGGCACCTGTATCGGGTAACCTCAGACATGGATACAGTGCCATTAACCTAGGGATTGTAATGAATAACTGGATGGTACTTCATCCACAGCTCCCCTCAGATGTCCTAACCAATGAGGGCAACCATCCTTATCTGTTTGATACAAATGGATGTTGGAGAAAAGAGGATGCTATGCTCCGTCAAGGCAGTTATGATTGGGTGCTTAGACATCAGTGTTGGGACAGTGATGGGTCCTGTGAGATGAAGGCTAACCCAATACCCCCCTCCTGCCTGAAATATAAAGGACAAGGGTATAGGTGTTGGTACCAAGGGCAAAATATGTCATATACAATCTACGGAACTAACTGTACCAAAAGATGAAAACTCCCAGAAGCATATTGTACCCTTAGACCCATCCTAGGTATCAACATCACGGAACAACAGGGAAGAACACCAATAACTCCTCAGAAGAGACACGACATCTGACACTCCTGTGACAATTCAGAGAATTCCCATTGGTTTTGGCAATAAACTCAAGGGCCTCTTGCTATATTTCAGTGAAGAAGAAGGTACAGTAACAAATCTTCAAGAGGCTGAGAATCGGGCTACCATCCAGCTGGAACATGACACAACCAAAATCACGGGGATTGTGAATGCTATGACCAAACACTCAACGGTGTCCTGGTGGGAGAGTTTATTTGGCTATAGCCCCAAAGCCACTTCATTCTTTAACCTCCTCATCCAGCCGGTGATAGTTCTCCTGGTTTTAGTCATCATCATGTACCTTGGACTGTGCCTGGTTTACCGGAGGGTAGAGACTTGCCAACCAAATCCAACAGAACCAGACAGAACTCAATGAAGCCTTGTATCTTTGTATATATATTGTTTTGCATTTTCCTATGAGGGTTCAGGACGTAACCCCAACGCAGTTATGAAGTCTCGTATCATTGTATATATTGGGGTTTTTTTTTCTTTCTCGTGGGTTTAAATGTATTGGGGGTGGGAGTAGTGACTTGTTTTGTGTATGAATGGGGAAAAGCATAGGGATCCCTAGTGTCAGGTCCCCACACTTTCTTAAGATATTTGCCACATTTACCCTAGGAATGGTGTGGTTCTTAAGGGATGGTTTGAATGTCAGCAATAGTAGATGGTGTTCCCCGCAGTTAGGATTTAGGTAGTTATATCACCTCCTACTTAGGGATTCTGACCTGCCTTGGTAAAGACCTGTATATCTGTCTATGGAGGAAGTAACCTTGTCGATGATCCTTACTTCCATCAAGGAGACAAGGAAAAGTATCTGGCGAAAGTCATGCCTCTGTCGACAGGATGCCATTCCACATTGACTGTACCCCAAGACCAAGGAGTTGCTACATGGATTGACATAATAGACTGTAAGAGCGAAGCCATTCCAAAATCTGACAGTCAAACTTGGAAAAAGACGCCATTGGGATAGGCTAATACCTTACACTTGGCATAGATAAGATGGCAGAGATAAGACAGCAAAGAGTTTCAATCCAGACACGAGAAAGAAGGAAGATCAAGAAAGGCAAAGATGGCTTATTCCGTGAATGGAGATGTTGGGTTACGGTGACTGGCAGGAAAGAGGTCCCAGCGGAAATGGATGATCTCTAGGTACCTAAGTGCAATTTATACTGCATTCCATCCTGGAAGGTGAGATGAGACACAGTCCCGACCACCTCCCGGGGCCTAGGGCCCCTTTACACTGCTCAATTGAGCAGATGTATGTTGGGAGGGAAGCGTTCCTTCCCGACAATCCCTGCATTTTATTTTAAAAATTACAGGAAAAAATTGTTTTGTTAAGTCAAACCCAGAAACCACACACACTTTTTACCCATAAAAACTTGGCTGCACCTATTGTTGTGAGAGGTGAATTCATAATGACCCATGCTATAAACTTAGTATATTATTTATGAGTTACTGAAAACACAGTAAAATGTAATATAGTAGAATTGATGTTTTCTATTCATCTCACCTACCAAAACCGAATAATGAGCAATAAAAAATGGTATCAATGAAGACTACAAATCAACTCACAAAAAACATACCCTCACACAGTTATTCTGTCAGAAAAAAAAAAAAGTACTGAGTCTTGGAATGCAGAGACACCAAAACAAACTGTTTTAAAAAAGCAAGTGTTTTTATTGGGTAAATAATAAAACATAATACAAACTATATACATTTAGCACCTTTGCAATGGTACTGACCCATAGAATAAAGTTATCATGTTATTTATACCACCCTGTAAATGAATGCTGTAAAAATAAATAAAAAAAAGGCAAGTGTAGAAATTGATGATTTTTTAATCCCCCCCTTACAAAAAACAATTTAATTAATAAAAGTTATTTATAGTGATTTAATCCTATAAAACTGGCTGACCTGTTGCATATGTGTTTGGCATCTGAAAGTATCTGGGTTGGACCCAAGTTCATATGTGCATTGCATTGCTGAGAAAAATGATGCTTTAATATATGGAAATTAGCCTTTAGGCGCAACGGGCATTGTGGTTATACCTACAGGCTCTGCTCTCTCTGCAATTGCAGAGAGAACAGAGCCTCTAGGTGTAACAGCAACGCCCCCGTTGCTCCTAGAGGCTTATTTGGATATATTTGTTGTAGAAATTTCCTTGTGTCCGACACACATATCCAAGCTTTGCTAAAAGTGCACCAAAGTACGCCAGCCACAAACAATTTCTCCCGTGCTTACAAGCACGTGTATCAAGCTTCTTTTGTGTAAGGAAAGGCCACACTCCTCCAGTCAGAAAAGATGTTCCATGCTTAGAGATCTGGTGCGCACTGTCCCCACCCAGACCCTTTTCTTTATTTAAATAGACAAAAGGGATAACAATATGAAGGGACAGGCCCAAAACCTGACCACTTCCTTTATGTACAGTACAATCCAACAGGAAATGATGACACACAAGAAGTAACCACCCCATGTCTTCAATTACCACTGGAGTGAACCTTAGTTCACTAGAATTCTCATGAGTCTTATGTACAGGAATTGCGCCATTATCTCCAGCGGTTGATCAGACAACTGGAAACAACAAACGCACAGTGCATAGCACATAGACTGTTTGCCAGAGGAGAGCTTTGCGCCCGGAAGCTGATTGTTCTCTACATCCACAGTAAGATATCCACTCCAATGGTTTACCCTGACACTGAGAGGCATGACGACAATACATGATATATTAAAAACACATCCTCATAAAATTTCCACAACAGTCCCTCCTCTTTGTCATATGCTGCTCAGTGTCCCTCGATGATTCTTTTCTTCGGGGGGGGTTGACTCAGGAGGTGGTGTTGGTCGCCGGCTAGTTTGGAATCCTCTGCATCTGGGTCCATGGTTTGGTCTTTAGGGCGTCTCGTCTGTTCAAGCTTCGGTAACTCGGTCGGTTAGACATCAGGTGTATAGAAGGAATGGAAACAAAAAAAACATGAGTCCATGTCCTATTTCCTTTGGATTCAATGGAAAACCAGTGAGCCCCCAAGACCTCCCAATCGGCTGCAACGTAAGCTGCAGGTCCAAGCTTTATCTGATATTACCCTCTAGGATGTGCTATCAACAAATGTCTTTGTGGCCTTTGCTAGTTGAGGTGCCTTTTCCTTCCTAAAAACGAAACTAAACAAATAAACGGAAGTGATACTTCTCATTCTTTGAAGTAGTTGAACAGCTTCTTGCCGTGACTGGTGTGGATCCAGTTGTCTCATCCCTCAAACTTTAGAGAGGTTGGCGTCATCAGCAGCACCTGGAATGGCCCAAGATATCCCGACTCTAGTCCTGGTTAACTAGAAAGAACACTGGTTATTGAGTCTGGGTCTGGGTCTGGCAGAGACTCCCGAACCCGGTGGTGCACATTGCGTGATAATAACCCATGGGGCTGCCTGGGGGCATCCCTGATAGAATAAAGGGCTACAGCAGAACATTCAGGCCCTGGATCAGCCATGATTTCTCCTTGCAAAAATCTGACCCAACTACTGTCAAAGAAAAGGCAGTCGTGATGGTTCTCGACGTGATTCCTTACTAGGTTAGAAAATTGACAGTTAATATGTTAGAATGGTTAGTAAAAAGTTTGAAAATTGTTGTTTTCTAGTCCACTCAAAACCAGGACGAAGAGAAGTTGGATTCAACATGGTGCATCATCTCAAGGTTAGATGAAGAGATGAGGGAGGGATGAGAGAGAGAGAGAAAGAGAGACGAGAGAGAAAGAGATGAGGTAGTATTGGAGTCCGTAGTTTTAGTTGGACGGGAGTAGATGATAGTGTTAGTTCACACTGTCTGGGACTTTTAACCCCTAAGTGACCACCCATACGTGTTTTTACGGCAGTCACTAAGGGGCCTTAGGATGGGCCGCCGCGTTTTTACGGCGGCCCAGTCTAAGCGCCGCACGACTCCCCCGTGCAGCGGGGAGCACGGACCCGGCTCTCACATGGGAGCCGGGGCCCTGCTCTAACAGCCCGAACCGGCAGGAGTGCCGATCCGGGCTGTTTAACACTTTACATGCCGGGCGCAATGGCGCCCGCTGCATGTAAAGTGGTAACAGAGGGAGCGGACTCCCTCTGTCTCCCATCAGCACCCCACAAATGCGATTGCGGGGTGCTGATGTGCTGGGAAGCTTACCTAGCTTCCGTTCAGGGCCCCGAGCCTGTCTTCCGACATCTCCAGCAGACTGTGCCTCTCTGGCGCAGCCTGCTGGTCAAAGTTGGAATAGCATTGCTATTAAAATGTAATGCATTATAGACATAATGCATTACATTTTAAAAGCAATCAAAATACTGTATATTATAGTCCCCTTGTGGGACTATTAAGTAGTAAAAAAAATAGAAAAAAAATACACATTTATTAAATAAAAAAAATTCCATAATATAAAAATATATGCTTTTTTTCCATTAAAAATACGCTTTTCAATGAAAAAATTGCAAAAGAAAATATCCCCCATATGTTTGGTATTGCCGCGTCCGTAACGACCCGGACTACATAAATATTACGTAAATTATCCCCTATAGTGAACGCCGTAAAAAATAAATAAAAAATAAAGACAGAATTTCTCATTTATTCTTAGTTTCCACCGGAAAAAAAACTTAATAACAAGCGATCAAAAAGCGGCATTTACTCCAAATTGATACCAATGAAAAATACAAGTCTTCCCTCAAAAATAAAGCCCTCAATCAACTCCATAGAATAAAAAATAAAAAAGTTATGGGTCTTGGGAAGTGGCAATGCAAAATAATTTTTTGGGTTAATAAAAGGGGTTTTATTGCAAAAAAAAGTAGTAAAACGTAAAAAAAATTATAAGTATTTAGTATCACTGTAATCGTACTGACCCAGAGAATAAAGATATTATGTTATTTGTACCGAAAAATGAACGCCATAAAATTTATAATGTAAAAACGCAGTGGCAGTATTGCCATTTTTCCCCATCTCCCTCCCAGAAAGAGTTAATAAAAGTTAATCAGAAAGTTACATGTACCCCAAAATGGTGCCACTAAAAACTACATCTTGTCCCGTAAAAAACAAGCCCTCATAAAGCTATATAGACGAAAAAATTAAAAAGTTATAGCTCTTGGAGCGAGACCATGAAAAAAGGAAGTAAAACGCTTGGTCATAAAGGCCCAAACAGGCTTGGTCACTAAGGAGTTAAATGCCCTGTTGCTGGAGCTCGATGGATTCGTGCAGCCACAGTTCTGCCTTCTGGAGGGAACCATGGTTTTGGAGTCTAGTGGGGAATTCACAGACAAATTTTTCCCAAATCCAGACCTCAAAGGTCCCTTCTTTGGGGATGGTCCACTATGAACCTACAGTCCATTGGTGCCAATCTTTGAGGGGCTTAACTCTTCCTCCATAGATGGATTTCATGTGCATCCTATACTCAGAAGTGTTAACCTTCTGTTCCCTAGATTTCCCTACACCCATGCTCGAGCCTTCTAAAAGTAGGTGCGTCCACCTACAGTGTCCCGCAACACACGCCTGGACGGCTGCTACTCCCCTTCGGTCGCCTCTGAGTTGCCATAGGATTTCTGGCACCGACACATGGACTCCGTTCACCCTAGTTAGACCTCAGGAAAAGGAGTGGCAGCGTGAGGAAAAGGGCTCTCGCAGACACACGGATGCCCTCAGAGTCTTCTAATGAGATATACCAGCCTCGGTTTTGGTTCTGAATAGTGACCTGACCACAGGATAGGGCTCCTAATTGACCTGGAGTGGAATGTGCTCACAGGAAACACACAGTACCCCTGTGGAAAAAGTGGGCGCACAGAGAACACACAGTAACTTCTGTGGGAACGGGGTACACACAGAGAACACACGGTACCTTCTGTGGGAACGAGAGGTGCACAGGAAACACACAGTACTCCTGTGGGGGAAGGATCAACAGAGAACACACAGTACCAGCTGTTGGAAAAGGGGGTCATCACAGAGAACCCATAGTACCTCTGTGAAGACGAGGGGCGCACAGGAAACACACAGTACTCCTGTGGTGAAAGGGGTTACTAACACAGCTATTGGTATGCCCGGGTGATATATACCACCTTGTCTCCTTACAAAAAGCTCATCAACTCACTTTCCTTTGCCGATATGATTCTATATAGTCAAGCTGAACAGCACACAAAGCCCTTTTTGCAGTGACTGATAAAAAAACCTCTCGCTCAGCAGCAACCCTTGAATTTAGACAGTAGTTTCCACACAATATCACGAGACTCCCAGTAACTAAAGAAAAATCCCAGATTAAATGCTTCTTTCTATACCATTATTTTTTTCATGGATGACTTTGCTGGTATTAAAGGAGCATGCAAAAAAAAAAAAATCATTAAACTTGCTGCCAGTGAGAACAATGTACAAAAACGTAAAAAAAATAAAAATGGAAACTAAATGCGTAAAAGAGACTACGCCCTGATTATAACCAGCCACATTCCTAGAGGGGTGTGATTGTCCCCATATCCAATCCTCACCATCACATTTGTCACACAATAGCAGCTACTTTCTTAAACTACAGTGCAGGCCTTTGGGGGGGGGGAAAAACAAAAAACAAAATTTAAATTAAAATTTAGACTTTAGCATACCTGACTGCACATTACATAGTTAAATTTAGAGGCTTCTCCTAAAAAAAAAAAAAAAACAATATAGAAAGGTCCTCTGAAATATAGTTATTGCCTGCAGGGAAAAATAAAGTTAAAACCGCACACCCCCAGGTTCTTCTGTAAATCTCCCTGAAAGACAAAACTAGTAAAATATTAATACTATATACATTGTGATTCTGTAAAAAGTACATTTTAACTTTAAAAAAAATAAAAAAAAATTGTATAGGACTAAATTAACACATCAATGTCCTGGGGGGTTCACCTGAAACCATAACACTGGCAGGAGAATTTCTTCCCACCCAGTCATTAAAAAATAAAATTTGCCCAGCCCCAAACCAACTTCAGATTTTAACATAACAAGGTCCCACAAAACCGGTTTCCAGGGAAAAGAAAAAGTCAATTTAGGTCTTAACACACAAAATTAGAAACTCTGCTGAATTCCAGGAGCCGATCTTTTTCCTCTCTAAGCTTCACATTTTCACATTTTAACCGTTCATACTGGGATTTAAAATCTGCTTCCTGGATCCATGACCTTGGCTGTCCATAGCTTCTATGCCTTTGCAAAGAACCATGTCCGGGACTATTACCCCACCTTGCTGAATAAACCACCTTACTTCTAGGTGTGGTTCTGGGGTACTTAAAATACCTGTGTCTGTTGCCATTTGCGACGTCACAATACCTTGCAATGTGCCCAAATCCCCTGCATGAAAAACAATGAATAGCTTGTCTCCCTGCACAAAACCTTCTCTGGGCACATGGTGACCTGTCTTGCTGCACAACATTAATCATCCTAGCATGACTAGGTCCCACAATACTATCTGTATTGAGTCCACTTACCACAGACTCATCTGAGGAATCTTCTGGCATTGTGTTAACACTTCCAACTCCATGGTCAGACAAATTGTCCATCTCCATCCCTGAGTCGGAACCACTATGTGACCCACAGTCCTCAGACTTCTCCATACCTACAGCCCATACATTGCCTCTAATCCCAGACACATTACTTTCCAACGGTTTTTTCAATGCCTCTGGCTGTGCTAAGCACTGAGAATATTCATCTTCTGTCCTCCTGCAGAGAGCAGACAATTCCCTTACAGCACCCTGTGCGTGCATCAGCCTTTCAGATAACCATTCATTCTACTTGCGCGGCTAATTATTACACCTCACAGTACATTAATAATTAGCGCTAGCTTCAGCTGCCTGCTGGACAAGAGTTCTCAATTTAACAATTTCCATTTTTAAATCTTCCACTTCTCCTTCCAAACTCAGCTTCAGCCTACAAGACTCCTGATATTAATCCGCTATCCACCCAGAAGCAAAAATCAGACCTTACTTGCCTTCAGGTTTGCGCCATTTTCTGGTACCGATCAGGTTTGCTTTACAATTCTGGGCCTGTAGCCATGGATCAGTAGATCCCTTCATAGCTTGAACAATGGCCTCAGTGTTCCTCAACTTTGCAACTTCCTTAACCCCTTAAGGACCAGAGGTTTTTTATTTTTTGAGTTTTCGTTTTGCGCTTCCTGCCTTCCCAGAGCCATAACTTTTTTATTTTTTGGTTCACATAGCCATATGAGGGCTTGTTTTTTGCAGGACAAGTTGTATTTTCCAACAACACCATTTAATATTGCATATGATGTAGTGGGCAGTGGGAAAAAAATTCCAAATAGGGTAAAATTGCAAAAAAAAAAAAGCAATTCCACCACAGTTTTGCGGGTTTTTAAATTCCGACGTTCGATGTGCGATAAAACGGACTGGTTACTTTTACTCTACAGGTCAGTACGAATCCGGCGATACCCTATATGTATAGGTTTTCTTGTGTTTTGATAGTGAAAAAAATTCAAAAGTGGGAAAAAAATCAGTTTGACTTTTTTGTCACCGTGTTTTGACCCCTATAACTTTTTTGTAATTATATGTACAGAGCTTATCTTTTTCTTGATACCATTCTGGGGTGTGTATGACTTTTTGATCAGCTTTTATGTAATTTTTTTGTGGAAAATAAAGCGACCAAAAATGGCGAATCTGCCATTTGGACGCTTTTTTCCGTTTTGCTGTTTGACGTATGGGGAATATTTTTATAGCATGGGAGTTTTCGCACATTGCGACAACCATGATGTTTATTTTTTAATTTTTTTAATTTTTTTTATTTAGGCGAAAGGGGGGTGATTTGAACTTTTATGTTTTTGTTATTTATTTATTTTAAAAACTTTTTACATTTTTATATAGTTCCCATAGGAAACTATAACTTACAACCATTTGATTGCGATTATCATACATTACAATGCAATAGCATTGGAATATATGAAAAAAATCGCATATTTCCTATGAAGCCTATTACAGGCAAGGTTCCATAGGAAATACTACAGAGCAGCCTGGGTTTCATTCATAGAGACCCAGGCTACTACATGTGCGCTCCGGCTCCTCCGATCGCTACACGGGGGAGCCGGAGCGCAAACCGAAAGTAAAACTTTCGGTTTGTACGCACTCAGATGCCGTGGTCAGGATTGACCACGGCATCTGAGGGGTTAAATGTCCGCGATCGGCATTGCTGCCATCGTGGACATTATACGCGGGTGTCTGCTACAGGCACCAGGCGGACACCCGCGGCTAAGGCGCCCGCATGAAGCATGAGGGGCGCCATCTTTAGAGACACAGGATGTACGGGTACGTCCTGTGACCTTAAGAGGTTAAAAATTCTTTCCATTGTACAGGAATACAAATACCACAATGGTTGCTACAAAAAAAATAAAGACACTGCTATCGATCTCTAGGAGTTGTCCCAATACAACTGCAAAGCACCAGTGTAACAGCGACAGATATACAATCACTAAGCAGAATCATCAACCACAGGACAATTTCACCAGTAAACTGCTACTAATGTTCACACAATGATTCCCATATCAGACTGGTCACTGAGCTATACCATAACCGAACACTCAACCGATATCCAGCACAAAACTTACCAAAACAAAATCAAACTCCACATAGAAAGGTTACAGAAAGACAAAATAACTATACTGGACAAACTGAGATTTGAGGCAAAAACAAACAAATCACTTTCCATAGACACCAAAACTAAAAAGTGAACCAGCTCAAACTAAAATGAATTCCTTGTTAAAACCTGCAGCACTAAACTAACCAAGATATCTGCCAAAAGCTCATGCTCTTCACATAAAGCAAATCAAAGAGGGCCGACAAAACCACATGGCATGGTCTTACACAAAGCAAATCAAAGATGTCCGACAAAATTACATAGCCGGACACACAAGGAAAGACAAGATGGTGTCTCCAAAATACAGCAACCTCTAAATGCTGTCTCAACTGTACAAACACTAAAACAGAATGCTTCCTCTACAAACCAGAATAACCTCTTACAAAATCAACATAAAAGTTACACAAAAACAGAGAAGTTACAACAAAACACAATAATCTGTACTGCTCAGCAAGCACATCACAATCTCACCATACAATCAACTCAGATCCACCAAAAACTACAGAACGAAAAAGCACTTACCTTGTCCTTACACAAAGAGAGCGAAAACGTTATTTTACCAAGCAGAAATTTCTCCCCTTTTATCTGCTTGTGCAGAACAGAAAAAAGCAGTTGGTCGTACCTAGCTCGCCATCTGTTGTAGAAATGTCTATATCACATATCCAAGCTTCGCTAAAAGTGCACCAAAGTACGCCAGCCACAAACAATTTCTCCCTTGCTTACAAGCACGTGTATCAAGCTCTTTCTGTGTAAGGAAAGGCCACACTCCTCCAGAGTCAGACAAGATGTTCCATGCTTAGAGTTCTGGTGCGCATTGTCCCTGCCCAGACCCTTTTCTTTATTTAAATAGACAAAAAGGGGTGACAATAGGAAGGGGCAGGTCCAACACCTGACCACTTCCTTCACTAATCCTGCAAAATTCAAAGTCTAATATATAGCTAAACTGAAGAAAACATAAAAAGTTATTACTGCTGGAACACAGGGGTGAAAAAATGTTACTGGTCCTTGTGGTTAAAATTAGTGAGCCTTGTGATGTTAATGGCCTAGGAAGGGGCCTGCATCGCTGACCGAAGCACCATAGCCACTTCAAACAGCTGATCAGGTGGGTACCGGGTGTCAGTCCCCACAGATCAGATAATGATGGCCTACATTGAGGATAGGCCATTAATGTCAAAATCTTGGAAAACCACTTTAAAAATTCAACTTATTCCACACAAAAAAAAACTCATAAATCTATGTCAACAGAAAAATAAAAAGCTATGGCTCTTGGAAGGTGGGGATAAGAAAATTGGCTTGGTTGTTAAGAAGTTCAAACTGCACCCCTTCTTCTGTGTGCCCATGACAATCTGCAGAACAGTATACATATTACTATATACAGCATGAACCTTGGACTAACATGGATCTGGCATTGCAGCCTGCCTTGGAGCAGATTATCTACGTTGACTCATGTTGGTAAAGAAGGTGTGTTTAGAAAAGGTAATCTACTGGTAAAATAGACATCACAATCCTATCACTCCTGCTGCACTGCATCAAGGTACAGCCTACCTTAAGAGAACTAGGGAAACGATATCCAAATTGATATTGTATATCCAACAGTTCTATTGTGATAAATGTTAGGTATTGATATATGTCCAGAGCTAATACATATGTTATTATCCTACAATGATTAGTCTCAATACCCTCTAATTCTTTGGCACATGCTGGACTGCAGCTGTGACACAGCGAGCAGCACTTCATAAATCAGAGACACATAGGTCTTCCCTAACTGACCAGGCAATTACTGAGAATGAACTGTTTGTACCTGGTAATTGCCTGGTGTTGAACAGAGGTGAGAGCTGCATGCAGCAATCATCTTCTCTGTATAGGAACAAGCAAAATCAGCATTTTACCAGACTAAATAGCGCAGCATGCTGCACTTTTATCCAATATTTTTTGATGGAGTCCAAGATGGAGGACTAGGGATCGACCGATATTTTTAAAGCCGATACCAATAACCCGTGAACTTTCAGGCCGATAGCCGGTAATTTATACCAATATTCTGTGCATTTTCATTCTAGGGTAATTTCACTCTAGCGTTATTCTTTTCCGGCATAGAGTTCCGTCGTCGGGGCTCAATAACGGAAAAAAAACGCTTCAGTCACATCCACATGCATTCTGAATGGAGAGAAATCCATTCAGGATGTCTTCAGTTCAGTCACTGAACGGCGTTTTGGCCAGAGATAATACCGCAGCATGCTGCGGTATTATCTCCGGCCAAAATGCCTGAAGACATGCCGGTGTTCTGCCAGATTTCTATACCCAGACAAAAGTCTATTCCGGAAGTGACGTGGCCGCACCGGAAGTGATGTCTAGGTATAGAAATCTGTCAGAACACCTCCATGGAAGTAATTCACGCGTGCGCACTTAGGGGTATAGAGATTTTGCAGCGCGCACAACAAATCATCATTTGCACTTCATCCTTATGGCAGAGTATTACACGCTCAGCTATGCCGTAAGGATGAAGTGCAACTGATGATTTGTTGTGCGCGCGTGCGCACTCAGGGGTAGGGAGATCTGATACAACACGTTGCGCTATACCACTAAGTGCGCATGCGTAGTGCGTGAAGTACTTCTATGGATGCGCTGCAATCATTGTTTAGTAAAACAGTGGATGTGCGCTACACCCTCCACCAGTTGATTGATGCGCGGCGCATCACTTCCGGTATAGACTTTTGTCAAGGTATAGAAATCTGGCAGAACACCGGAATGACGGATCAGGCATTAATTCCCATAGAGATTCATTAGTGCCAGATCCGTAATCAAAAATACCGGGGAGACGGATCCGCCATTCGGGTCTGCGCATGCGTAGACCTTTAAAACTGTAAAAAAATATATAGGGCAAATACCGCTGAGACGGTTTTATGACTGTTTACACTGCGATTCTGTAAGTGTGATTAAAGGCGCAACAGCTTATTTTACAAAAGGTGGTGCACTATTTTGCTTTTTATTGCAGCATAACCGGCAAGGTTTTACCCTGGTTCCGGCTATTCAACCGACCCACAAACGTTGGAACCTGCAAGGCTTGAACTTGTTTCCACTTGATGCAGCGCGGTTCCTGAGTATTAAAATTGGACCGGTAAAAAAATATATAGACTGATTAGTCTTTCCGCATGACAAACGGAGATACGGATCCGCACTTACAATGCATTTGTGAGACGAATCCGCATCCGGATCCGTCTCCAAATACTTTCCGTTGTCATGCGGTTAGACGATCCTCTGCCGCAAGTATGAAAGTACCCTTAGAAAAAAAAAATTCCTACACAAATCTGCTGTTAAATGAAGAGATGCCATTATATATATTATATGTTAAATATATAGATTCGATTAAATAATTATACTTAATATTTTGGTGGGGTTTTATTTACTTTTTTTGGGCATTTTTTTTTTCTTTTACCCTTAAGGACCAGACCATTTTTTGCAAATCTGACCAGTGTCACTGTATGTGTGAATAACTTTAAAATACTTTTACTTATCCAGGCCATTCTGAGACTGTTTTTTTGTCACATATTGTATTTCATTACACTGGCAAAATGTAGTCAAAAAAATTTATTTTTATTCATAAAAAAATACCAAATTTACAAAAAATTTCCAATTTCTCTACTTCTATAATACATAGTAATACCTCCAAAAATAGTTATTACTTTACATTCCCCATATGTCTACTTCATGTTTGTATCATTTTGGGTATGCCATTTTATTTTTTGGGGACGTTACAAGGCTCAAAAGTTTAGAAGCAAATCTTGAAATTTTTCAGACATTTTCCAAAACCCACTTTTTAAGGACCAGTTCAAGTCTGGAGCAGTTCAAATCTGAAGTCACTTTACATAACAGAAACCACCCAAAAATGACCCCATTCTAGAAACTACATCCCTCAAGGTATTTAAAACTGATCTTTACAAACGTTGTTAACCCTTTAGGTGTTCCACAAGAGTTAATGGCAAATGGAGATAAAATTTCAGAATTTCAATTTTTTTTTTTCAAATTTTAATCAATTTTGTCCAGTAACAAAGCAAGGGTTAACAGCCAAACAAAACTCAATATTTATTGCCCTGATTCTGTAGTTTGCAGAAACACCCCATATGTGGTCGTAAACTACTGTACGGGCACACGGCAGGGCACAGAAGAAAAGGAGCACCATTTGGTTTTTGGAAGGCAGATTTTGCTGGACTGGTTTATTTACACCAAGTCCCATTTGAAGCCCCCCTGATGCACCCCTACAGTAGAAACGCCAAAAAATTGACCCCATTTTGGAAACTACGGGATAAGGTGGCAGTTTTATTGGTACTATTTTAGGGTAAATATGATTTTTGGTTGCTCTATATTACACTTTTTTTGAGGCAAGGTAACAAAAAATAAAAATTTAGAAATTTCATCTCCATTTCCCAATAACTTGTGGAACACCTAAAGGGTTAACAAAGTTTGTAAAATCAGTTTTGAATACCTTGAGGGGTGTAGTTTCTTATATGGAGTCACTTTTTTGGAGTTTCTACTCTAGGGGTTTATCAGGGGGGCTTCAAATGGGACATGGTGTCAAAAATCCAGTCCAGCAAAATCTGCCTTCCAAAACCCATATGGCGTTCCTTTCCTTCTGCTCCCTGCCGTTTGGCCATACAGTAGTTTACGACCACATATGGGGTGTTTCTGTAAACTACAGAATCAGGGCAATAAATGTTGAGTTTTCTTTGGCTGTAAACCCTTGATTTGTTAGTGGAAAATGGATTAAAATGGAAAATTTGCCAAAAAAATAGCTTTTTGGGACCGTTTTTTGTTATTTACATAGTTGATCTGACAGGTTAGATTGTGTGCTATTTCAATAAAGCATATATGACTACTTTTTGGGGGGTTTTGTATCAGTTTTACATAATAAAGAATTTTTGAAAAAAAATATTTTTTAGTGTCTCCACATTCTGAAAGCCATATTTTAATTTTTTATTTTTTGGGCGACTGTCTTATATAGGGGCTCATTTTTTGCGGGATGAGATGTCGGTTTGATTGTCACTATCTTGGGGTGCATATGACATTTTGGTCACTTGCTATTACACTTTTTGTGATGTAAGGTGACAAAAATGGCTTTTGACACCATATTTATATTATTTTGCTGTGTTCACATGAGGGGTTAGGTCATGTGTTATTTTTATAGAGCAGGTTGTTACGGACGCAGCAATACATAATATGTATACTTTTTATTTATTTATTTAAGTATTTTTTTTTAATACATTTTATTAACGAAAAGTGGTACAATAAAAGACATTTCCCACTTGACAATCAGTGGGTAAAATAGGTATACACTTGTACAATCAGTATATAAGCGTTGAACTTAGGTAAGTATTAGTAAGGACATATCACATTTCGGTGGGCAATACAAATAATTAGTGGCAACCACTTTCTCGTTATCTTTTTCTCATAAATCCCCCTCCCATAATACAAGCCAACAAACAAACAAAAAGTGCTCCGCGAGGTCATGTTCAGTCATCTCTTGTGTTATGCTATGTGAGATTGGGCAGCTGCCTTGAGTCAATTAATCTCCAAGTTTCCGAGAGTACCTTTGGTTTTTTCTAGTAAATACCACTGGGTTCCTACGAAAGGAGTCATCAATTCTACAATCTCCTCTGTGGAGAAGATCTTGATAATAATAATGTTTTTTCATTTATGGAAAAAGGCCTTCGTGGCTTAGCCCTTATTGTGTTCTGATTCCAGTCTTTCCATATATAAGATCTTTTTTGCCATGCCTAGTACTTCGTTGATATTGGGTACTGAGGGATATAACCAATGTCGCAATATACTTTTCTTTGCAGAAAGCAATAGCACATGCACCCCTTTGGTGTTTACCACTTGTGAGGTGTTTCCTTCCGGGTCTACCGGTATACAATGGAAGATGCATTGCTGGGAGAGAGATCCAATTCAACGGCCCATATCAATTTACCTTGTGTAACTACCTCTTTCCATAACTGAGACAGATGGGGGCACTCCCAAAGGCCGTGTATCAGATTGGCTTTTGGTAATGAGCATTTTGGACAAGCTCTGAGATAATGTGATGGAGCATCTTTGTAAGATAAATCAAAGGCATATGTTGCCTTATGAAGGATCCTGAACTGCATCTCTCTCCAAGTCTCGCAACATACCGACAGTCATACCCGTTCCATTCCTGCTCGTATCTTTGACGTCAATGCCTCATCATTTAAATCTCTTTCTCAGTGTTTAAACACCGATTTACATAGACCTATAGAGTGGATGCTGTGAAGCCTATGGTATAAATCTGAGAGCGAGCTGGCCGAGGCCTCTCAGCCCATCAGGCCCTCAAACCAAGTGAGTCTGTCTGAGTCTCCCAGGCTTTTCGCTTGCTTTGCACAATATTACTGTATTTGAGCATAAGCTAGAAAGTCCCAACTTCAGAAAGGGGGGAGCTGAAGTTGGGACTGAAGTTGAGTCCAAGGGATCAATGTATGTTCTAAAGGGGTCGATTTATGTTTAAGTGTAGCAATCCCCTTCTCCTTCCATTTGTGAAATAGTGAGGACTGTCTCCCCGTCGGTAAGGCCGGAAGGGTCCACAGGGGCATATAGGGGGTTAAATACATCGGTAACTTATATATTTTCCTAATGGCCCTCCATGCCGCTAGTGTGTCTTTTATCAAAGAATAACGTTTCACTAACGGAGGAATATCCCTGATCATGGAATGCAAAAGTGCTACTAAGTCACATGGGGCCACCAACTGTGACTCTAAATCTCTATTGGAAAAGAAGGAGGTTTTCCAGATCCAATCTTTTATATGCTGCGCAAGAGCTGCTAAATTATACCTTCTTATATCTGGAAGCTGTATCCCACCCTCCCATTTTATTAGGCAAAGTTTCTCATAACTTATTCTGGGACATTTTGTCTTCCACAGGAACTGTATAAAGGCCCTTCTTAGTTGATGTTTTTGATGTTTTATAAGTAGTGGGATAGTTTGCATAGGGTATAGCAGCCTAGCAAAACTTATGATTTTCATGAGATGAGCTCTTCCGAAAAAGGAAAGTGGAAGATTGGACCATCTCTCGAGTTCCTGTACTATTTTCCTGATCAAAGGATCATAGTTTAACGTATACACGGAGGTCGGTGCCTTCCAATTTTAATACCTAGGTATGTTAAATGGTCTGCAACCACCTCTACTCTATGGACTGAGTCCGATAATGATCTATTGCCTCGTAAATAAAGTAGTTGGATTTTGCTCACGTTTATTTTATAACCTGTGGCTTCTCCATAGTAGAGGAAGGTGTCCAAAACCGAATTTAAGTGTTCCCCTGGGGCGTTGAGAAAGATTAATATGTCATCGGCAAAACATATAAGTTTGACCTCCCTCTCCCCCCACTCCAATTCCCCTGAAGACATCTGATTGTATCAGATACCTTACCAACGGTTCTAGGGCCAAGTTAAAGAGGAGTGGTGAGAGAGGGCACCCCTACCTTGTCCCCTTTGTGAGCTCAAAAGTCTCTGACAGAAATCCAGGGAAGCTAACCCTTGCCTGAGGTTTTCGATATAGACTTTCTAATGCCGATCGAATCTGGCCCGTGAGCCCAAAGGCATCCAAGGACCACCACAGCCACTGCCAGTCGACATTATCAAAAGCCTTTTCTGCGTATAATGATAGGAGGGCCGGGTGGTCCCTGGTGTCCCGGCTCTGTCCCAGGTAGTCCTGTACTGCGAGTACCGTTCTAATATTTGTTACTGCCGCCCTGCCTTTGATAAATCCAACCTGATGACAGCCTATCAGGTCTGGCATATATTCGGATAATCTATTAGCCAGAATCTTTGAAAAAAGTTTCAGATCCTGATTAATTAATGAGATCGGTCAATAAGAGCTGGTGAGGGTCGGATCTTTTCCGGGTTTCAGAATTACTTTTACAGTATATGGGCCGTATTACCAGTAGACATGATGTCCTTTCCTTGCATGATCAAATTAAAAATGGCTGTAAGGGATGGAGTTACTTCCATAGTTAGCATTTTATAGAATTCACTCGGGTAACCGTCCGGTCCCGGAGCTTTTCCATTGGGTAATGACTTTAGCGTCTTTTTCACCTCTTCCTCCGTGATTTGGGCATTAATACATGATAAGGCCTCTTCGGATATCTGGGGAAGTCTAAGTTTGGACAATAACTCCCTCGCCCTACTATTGTCCCATGGGCCTTGGGCATATAATGTGACATAAAACCTCGCAAAACAATTTGTTATGCTGTTCATATCCTATCATTTCACCCCTTTTTCATCTAAAATGCTGACAACACTTAGCGTGCCTCTATGTGCCCTCGCTAGGGATGCCAGCATCTTGCCAGCTTTGTTGCCAAATTTATAAAAGGTTGCGGATCTTTGGTCCAGAAAAAACCTATGCTGTGCCTTTTAGTAGTGGTCTTGAGTGTTTGGCCGTTATCCAGCCTATTTTATTCTGATCAGAAGGATCCTCAACAAAGGCTGTGGAAGCCTGGCGTACTGACTCCAATGCTAATTTATATTGGGAACCTAATCTTCTTCTTTTTAGTCGATACATAGGAAATGATACGGCCCCTCAACACCGACTTAGCCATTTCCCAGAAAAGGACATGTTCATCATCATGTTCTAAAATAATGTCCCCCATCATGTTATCTTCTGCGAACTCCTACCACCAACCCCTTAGTCTATCCAAGAAGTCCTCGTCAGAAAGCAGGTGGCTGGGAAGTCGTCATATGATATCATGTCCTCTGGGAATGGCGTCTGCCAGATGTACTACCACAGGGGCATGGTCAGAAATGATCATATCAGAAATCTCAGCCCTGTCAACCCTTCGCATGAGAGTCTGCAAGGCCAGAATATAGTCTATTCTGGACCAGGACTGTTGTACATGAGAATAATGAGTATATTCTCTCTCAATGGGGTTGATCCGTGGCCTGGAGAAATGGTTCTATAGAAAATCCGTTCCGCGGTGTAACTAACTGACCTTCTTTCAGGTGTCTGCGGTCTTCTCTTATATCCCTGACCGCATTTAGGTCACCCGCTACCAAAATCTGACCCCCTCCCTTTTGCAGGATGATGGGTATTAATTCTTTGAAATATGACGCGTGGGCAGAATTTGGACCATATACGTTGATAATCGTCAACCGGCTTACATCTGAGTCTAATGTCACTGACAGAAAGCAACCAGTATTGTCGCTATGACTTTCAACAATGGAGTATCTCAACCTTCTATGTATTTGGATCAGAACTCCCGCCTTCCTTCCCACCGACGAGGATCCCAGAACCTGCTCCACCCAAAGGCGTTACATACGCCAGAAGTCTGTGTCCTCCAGATGGGTCTCCTATAAGAGGGCCACATCTACATCCAAATGTCTGAGATGCCGTAATACAGAGATTCTCTTTTGAGGGTCTCTCAGGCCCTTAACGTTCCATGTCACAATCTTCATATTGTGGTAATTACATTAGAGTAGTCCACCAATCTGCCAAGGAGGCCACCTGGAGGAAACAGACCCCGTTTCATTACATGCATTAGCAGTCTGATCTGACGTTTACGGAGTAAAACAGAGCAACAGAAGATCAACATCCCCTTCCCCCAACTACCCTGCAAACTACTCCTAAAGGGAGCCAAACATAAACAGCTATAGCACCTTCTAGACTTCACTTTTTCCGCCTTTCTCTGTCTAGACTTGATGACATCTAGAACAGCAGAATTCCATACCATTTCCAAATAACTTTTCTAAGCTACTTCTCACATGTGCCCCTTGTGGTTTCTCAGTTTTACCCTCCCACAGCATTGTATTACCAAAACCGGGGAGCGTGTCACCCTGGTCCGTGACATATAGCAAACATAAAGTCTCATAACAAAGGAAATATTTTTTTTCCCTTGCTGTATGTTTTAACTGTCACGTTCTGTCTCTCATGTTCTCCTCTCTCTTTTATCCAAAGTAACACTTACGTCCCGTAGGGGTCCCAGTCATTACAGTGATAAAACTTAGGAACCAAGCAATATGGGTCCGCAGTTGATCCCGGTTGTGAACAGATGTCAGCATTCCCAGGCTGGACTCAAAGCTTGGCTCGAGTTCCGTCTCGGAGTTCGCGATGCTGGGCTCGCTGGGCTGCTCAGTGACAGTCCTTGGTGATGGTTCCCTCTCGGGGATGCTCTGTGACTATCCGGTCTTTGCTTGACCTCCAGGGCCTCTCTAGCGTCTGCTAGAGTGAGATAGGTGTCAATGGTCCCGTCCTGTCTGAAGACTCTCAAAGTCGCGGGGTTCATCAGGGGGAACTTAACCTTTTCCTGGACAAGTTGGGAGCATATCCCCTTCGCTTTCTAAACATTTCGTCCGAATAATCACCCAACAACAGGATTTTTATGTCACCGGATCTTTACAGCGCGACCAGCTTTTCTGCCTTTTCGCTCCTAGTAAGCAGCGATATCCCCTTATATCTCTATCAGGAGCATGGAGCTTCAGCTACCTCTGTCCTTACATCAGCGTGCCGGAACCGGAAGTCTTTATTTAAGTTTTACACAATAATATAATTTTTGAAACAAATAAAATCATCTTTTAATGTCTTCACAGTCTGGGAGCCATATATTTTTATTTTTTGGGGCGATTGTCCTATGTAGGGTATCATTATTTGCGGGATGAGATGACGGTTTGATTGGCACTATTTTGGTAGCCATATATTTTTGATCGCTTGCTATTACACTTTTTGTGATGTGAGGTGACAAAAATATATTTTTTTACACTGTTATTTAATTTTTTTTTACGATATTTACCTGAGGGGTTAGATCATGTGATATTTTTTATAGAGCAGGTTTTTACGGACGCGGCAATATCTAATATGTATACTTTTTTTAAATTATTTTACTTTAACACAATAACAGCATTTTAGAAAAAAAAAATATCATGTTTTAGTGTCTCCATTTTTATTTTTTGGGGCGATTGTCCTATGTAGGGGATCATTTTTTGCGGGATGAGATGACAGTTTGATTGGTACTATTTTGGGAGGCATATGCCTTTTTGATCGCTTGGTATTACACTTTTTGTAATGTAAGGTGACAAAAAATGGCTTTTTTACACCATTTTTTTAATGGTGTTCATCTGAGGGGTTAGGTCATGTGATATTTTTATAGAGAAGGTTCTTACGGACGCGGCGATACTTAATATGTGTAGTGTATTTAATTTTTTTAATTTTTATTCGGTGATAAATCGTTAATTTCTAACAATAATTTGTTTTCCCTTAGTCCTAACAGCAGCACAGATGGGGTTAACCACCCCCCGTGGACTGGCAGGACCGGCGGAATGTTTAATGAGCCCAAGACTAATAACTCAATTTAACAATTAAGTGTCTCCTTAAAAGGAGGAAGTCAACCCCCAGCCCACTGTGTTTATAGTAAGAAGAAAACTAGACTTACTAGGGTGGGAAATTTGTGTGCTGCTGTTAGGACTAAGGGAAAACAAATTATCGTTAGAAATTAACGATTCCCTTACGTCCTACCAGCAGCACAGATGGGGAGATAGCAAGAAGAAACCCCTAGGGAGGGCCTTCCTGCCTGGCAGAACTAAGAAAAGTCTGCCCAAAGGCCGAAAACTCAGCTAGACTGGCATCTAGTCTATAATGGGAGATGAATGTCGATTCAGAGCTCCAGGAGGCAGCTTTGCAAATCATGTTGAGAGGCAGAAGACTCCTCTCGGCAAAAGAAGTAGCCACAACTCTAGTAGAGTGGGCCTTCACGAATCCCGGAGGGTCCAGAGATTGTGGAAACAAGGGATTCCTTAATAGCCTCCTCAATCCACCGACTGATGGAAGGTTTGGATGCCTTACAGCCTTTAAACTTACCGGCAACAGGATTAGCAGATTCTCATCTTTCCTGAACTCCTTGATCTATCCACATAGATCCGGAGACATCTCGAGACGTCCAGAGGATGTCTAGCAGGTTCCTAGGAGGAGGTGGTAGATGTCGACAGAACCGGGAGGAATATCACCTGGTTGATGTTCTGGAAGGAAGGAACTTTAGGCCTACAATACGGGAGGAATCTAAGAAAGTCCCGGTCATGTAAGAAAATGGTATAGGGCTCATGCTGAGAGAGCTTGAAGCTCAGAGACCCTCTTGGCCAAAAGTCACTGTAAGGAGAAACACAAACTTCCAAGTGACGAACTTGATGTCCACCTCCTCTCACGGTTCAAAGGGGGAGATGCTAACCCCTGAGAACTACTGAAAACCCATTGAAAAAAAGGGGTCTCAGTACTGTAGGCTTTAATCTTTCAGCTCCTCTAAGGAACCGTTTGATCAGCGGGTCCTGAGAAAAAAGCCTGTTAAGGCAAGCTGAAATGGCTGAAACTTGAACCTTCAGAGAAAAAGGGAAAGGCCTCTATCAAGGTCGTCTTGCAGGAACTGAAGGATAGCGGAGAGGGGCGGATCTGCAGACGCCACCTCAGTTGAGGTACAACAGGATGAGAATATCCTCATAATACAAGAGTAGGCTCTCTTGGTAGAGTCCGCTTTAGAATGAGACAGCGTTCTCAGGACCGACTCTGAAAGCCCCTCTATTCTGGGAAGGGACTGATCAACCTCCAGGCTGTCAGGTTGAATCTGTGTAGATCTGAGCAGAGGTGAGTGTCCCACGACACCAGGGTCTGCTGTGGGGGGAGCCTCCAATATTGTCCTCGACTCAACTGGGTGAGCTAGGTAAACCAGGATCTCTTCGGCCAAAACAGTATGATGGC
This sequence comes from Bufotes viridis, assembly GCA_033119425.1. Taxonomy (NCBI): domain Eukaryota; kingdom Metazoa; phylum Chordata; class Amphibia; order Anura; family Bufonidae; genus Bufotes; species Bufotes viridis. The sequence continues at coordinate 175,154,321 of CM065589.1, forward strand.
TATCACCGAGGCCTGATCCTGACGGATTTTCATCAATACCCTCGGTATCAGGGAAAAGGGAGGGAAGATGTAAGCCAGCCTGAACCTCCAGGATATTGACAGAGCGTCTAACGCCAGGGGGTTGTCCTCCCTGTAAAGGGAGCAGAACCTCTCCACCTTGGCATTGAACCTTGTTGCCAAGAGATCCACCTCTGGCATACCCACTTGAGGACTATCTGCTTGATTCTCCGGATGTAAGGACCACTCCACCGACGGAAGACCGCGGCTCAGCCGCTATCATCTTGAGGGAGCCTTGGATGTGGATAGCAGATAAGTGGGAAGGTACAACTCTGCCTAATCCAGAATCACCCCGATCTCTGACAGGAGGGGAAGTGATCTCGTGCCTCCCTGCTGGTTGCTGTAAAGTACCGCAGTCACATTGTCTGACTGGACTTCAACCGGTCTCCCAAACTGGTCTTAGCCCAGCCTTAAAGGGAACCTGTCACCGGGATTTTATGTACAGAGCTGAGGACATGGGTTGCTAGATGGCCGCTAGCACATCCGCAATATCCAGTCCCCATAGCTCTGTGTGCTTTTATTGGGTAAAAAAAAAACGATTTGATACATATGCAAATGAACCTGAGATGAGTCCTGTCTGTGAGAGGAGTCCAGGGACAGGACTCATCTCAGGTTCATTTGCATATGTATTAAATCGTTTTCCACACAGTAAAAGCACACAGAGCTATGGGGACTGGATATTGTGGATGTGCTAGCGGCCATCTAGCAGCCCATGTCCTCAGCTCTGTGCACAAAATCCCGGTGACAGGTTCCCTTTAAGCTGTTTAGCTTCTGCGATCTCACGAGTGCAGGTATGATCAGCTTACAATAACCGTTGACTGCTGCAATGGTAGCAGGATAGATGCTTCCTCTTGAAATCCACTTTCCTGCCTTCCGAATCCCGCGGAGAAGACATCACTGCGGGAAAAAAAGAGACAAATAAAACATTTGTAAACCACCTATCTGCGCAGGAAAGGTAGAAAAACAGACCGGAGGAAGCTGAGGAAAAAAACACCACAAGTGGAACAACACCAATTTTAGGACTCTGGGAGCTGGCTGAAAAAGCATATGCAGCCAGAGACTGAACTGGAGCACACAGCCTCCCAAAATAGGGGAAGGGAGGGATAGCCAATCCACCCTTCCCCAGTAAATCCTCCACAGGAAGACGCATAAAAAATCGTGCCCGTGAAAAATCACGGCCGGATTACCCGGAGGTGATGAAAAGGAGAGTCCCCGTGTTACCTCCGGAAGATGGCGGCGCACAGGGACCGGGATCCCGGACCAAGGACGCCGCCAAAATACTCCAGCCAGGCGCACTGCGCGGGCCGGCAGCAAACAAGCTGCCGGCCAAACTGACAAGGTACCTAGGAAAAAGGGCAACGCCGTTACCCAAACGAAAAGAAGGCTCCCGCACTTTCCATAAGAAAGGGGGGAACAAACCGCCTAGTCCACCTGTCCAGGAGGACAGAAAAAAACACAGTGGGCTGGGGGTTGACTTCCTCCTTTTAAGGAGACACTTAAATGTTAAATTGAGTTATTAGTCTTGGGCTCATTAAACATTCCGCCGGTCCTGCCAGTCCACGGGGGGTGGTTAACCCCATCTGTGCTGCTGGTAGGACGTAAGGGAATGTGTTATTTTTCCTTTTTTTCAACTTTTTTTTTTTTTTTTTATTTGACCCAGACCCACTTGGTTCTTGAAGATCCAGTGGGTATGATGTTTGTATAATACAATACAGTACACTATATAGTGTACTGTACTGTATTTTCAATTTTACGATGGTCTCCGTCAGACTTATGCCCTTAGCAGAAGTCTGATCAGACTTACTTTTAGCTCCCTCCCTGTTAGCCCCTTCCATACAGTGGTCCCTACGGACCGCGGCATAGAAGGGGTTAAACGGCTGATATCTGTACCAGCACTCTGACACTCTGCTTCCCTGCTACACTATGGGGGACATTATTTTAGCTGGGGGCCTACCATCCTGTGGGTGTTCTCAGAAAGGTGGGTCTGGAAATAACTGCCAATCAAATTCAAGCAAAAACTGATGCAAAACGGATGAAAAACGGTTATTAAAAACAGACACACTGCCAGAAAATGGATGCACACACTGATGCAAAATGGCCATGAAAAACTGACAGTGTGTCCGTTTTTAACGGACGTTTTATTTCACTGTCGTGTGCATGTAGCCTAATGGTACATTTATTTTGTAAATACGTAAGTGTTTTTTGCAAAAATCACAGGATCAGGTATAGAAAACACTGAGCCACCAATGTGATATTGAGAATATCCCGTTAATAACATAAACATAAGTTACAATGCTGGCGAGAGGATACACCTTGGGACATCTAAGAAATCTTAGGTCAACATAATCCTGCAATTACAGTATTAGTTGCCTAGCAAGTGATCTTTGGAATGAAGCTCACATCTTCTAGGATTTTGTAACCTTAAAGCCTGTATTACATAAGCCAATTGTGCAACAGATTGTCGGAATGGAAGCGTTCCCTCCCAACAATCACCTGCCAGCTAGCGGAGGAAAGAACTGAGAATTATATGCAGCGATCTCCTCCACAGTATGGGGAGAAGTGATTGTTATGCCATTGCTCGTCCCTATGCAGTCTAATGGTTTTGTGTGTTTTGTGGTATAAATTAAGAGGCACATTTATAAGACCGGCGTTTTAGACGCCAATCTTAATAAAGCCCTAAGATGGCGGTGGATCTGAAGAGGCGCAGGCCTCTCCGTAACTTGGGCGCATCCAGCTCCAGTTCTAAATATAAGACAGCTTCCGAGCTGTCTTACATTTGGACCTATTTCTACACCTGAAACAAGCGTAGAAGATGGGAAAGACCTTCTCCGCCCACGCCACACCCACTCATTTAGACCTGGGGTGAGCAGGGCGAAGTCACAGATTGCGGCGCAAGTAGCTATTGCTCCACAATCTGCTCCTGAAATATGCCTAATAGAGGCGTATTTCAGAATGATAAATGACCCCCTAAGTCCAAGGCTGGTGTCAGCACCTAGCATACCTGGGCAAGTGCCAGGGTCCACAGCTCCTGCAGGGGCCCACAGCACAGCTGCCAGAGCCCAGAAGCAAGGAGCGCTTCGATCAATACAGATGGAAACGCTCATTGCTGGAGCACTGGGTCCTGTCACTCACTGCTTAGCTCCCTGCACCCCTCCGCTCCTTTAGGCCGGCCGCGCTCTGTATGGAGAAGCAGAAAGACTTCTCCCTGCTCCACCATTCAGCATGCAGGCGCAGATCGTGCTGCCGGCCTGTGTGGGCGGAGCCTACAGTCTGGTAATCTGCATAAGCCCCGCCCAAACATTGCTGCAGAGCGATCTGTGCCTGCAGGGAAGAGAGGACTGTGAGCTTCAGGAACGGGAAAAGGTGAGTAGTTACTGTGGTTTTAATACAGAGGGGTCACATAGGACTTTATTACTATAGAGGGTGCATAGAGGACTTTATTACTATTAAGGGGGCACAGAGGACTTTATTACTATGGAGGGGGCACAGAGGACTTTATTACTATGGAGGGGGCACAGAGGTCTTTATTACTATGGAGGGGGAACAGAGGACTTTATTACTATGGAGGGGACACAGAGGACTTTATTACTATGGAGGGGGCACAGAGATCTTTATTACTATGGAGGGGGCACAAAGAGCATTTCTACTATGGAGGGGGCACAGAGGGCATTACTTCTCTGGAGGGGGCACAGAGGGCATTACTAATGTGACGGGGGCACAATGGGCATTACTACTATGGAGGGGGCACAGAGCCAGAGGGCATTACAACAATGAAGGGGGCACATTGGACATTATAACCGTGAAGGGGAACAATAGAGATTATTACTATGAAGGGGGCACAATGGGGATTATTACTGTGAAGGGGGCAAAGACAGGGCATTACAACTGTGAAAGGGGCACAGAGAGGGCATAACTACTGTGTGAGGGTACAGATAGGGCATAACTACTGTGAGGGGGCATCTGCACAAAACTACTGTAAAGGTCGTACAATGAGGGCAATACTACTGTGAGGGGGTACATTTTTTTTGTAAGTATTGGGGGGGTGACAAAGAAAGGACCCGCCCCGGGTGCCAAACACCGTAGCCATACCACTGAAGCAGGGAACTATTTGCTCCCCGCTTCACCATTGAGCCGCCAGAGCTCCACAGCAGTAGTAGCACGATGTCCTCACACATGGTCCTGCTGATCTGTGTAGGAGGAGGAGCGGGGCAGGCAAAATCAGCATCTGCTCCTCCTACACAGCAGCACGATGTGTCACAGTATCCTGCTGCTGCTAATGGGGAGCGCAGATCCATGAGCCAGGTGATTGAGGCGAGGAGTATTTATTGCAGGGCTTGACAAATTTCCTTTGAATCTAGGAGCCAGCTAAAAAAGTTAGGAGCCATGCGGAGCCGCGTCATAAAGCTCCCAATAGATGCCCCCATAGTGCTCCTCCCCCCCCACTTCTCTATAGAGCCCCCCAATAATGCATGCCAGTACATAGGGCCCCCAGTAGATGCCCCCATAGTGTTCCTACCCCTGTTTTCCATAGTGCCCCCCATAATGTGCAAGTATATAGGGCCCCCCATAATGCTTCCCCTTTTCAATAGGTTATATGACACGTCAGATGCTGCCAGTGTCTAAGTGATCGCCACTTGCGGCCGCCATGAAATGTGGAAACCCTTACAAGGATTACAGGGTCCGGAGGGGAGGGCAGAGGGGTCCGGAGGAGAGGGCAGAGGGGTCCGGAGGGGAGGGCAGAGGGGTCCAGAGGGGAGGGCAGAGGGGTCCGGAGGGCACAAACACAGCGGGCACCATGACATTTTACTGAGCACTACAACCCCCAGCTGGCGCTCAGTCCCCGCATCACTACAACGCCCAGCTCTTTCCCCCTCTTGTCATTCACTTTCCCCCCTTGTCATTCACTTCCCCCCTTGTCATTCCCCCCCCCCCTTATCATTCTCTTTCCCCCTCGTCTTGTCAATCTCTTTCCCTCCCTTGTCATTCACTTTCCCCCCTTGTCATTATCTTTCCCCCCTTGTCATTCACTTTCTCTCCCCCCCTTGTCATTCCCTTCCCCCACTTGTCATTCACTTTCTCTCACTCCCCCCCTTGTCATTCACTTTCTCTCACCCCCCGTTGTCATTAATTTCCCCCCCTTGTCCTTCACTTTCTCCCCCTTGTCATTCACTTTCTCCCCCTCCCTTGTCATTCACTTTCTCTCCCTCCTTGTCATTCACTTTCTCTCCCCTTGTCATCCCTTCCCCCTTGTCATTCACTTTCTCTCATCCCCCTCTTGTCATTCACTTTCTCTCACCCCCCATGTCATTCATTTCCCCTTGTCATTCACTTTCTCCCTCCCCCTTGTCATTATCTCCCCCTTCCTCTAGTGTAGCGTGGCCGAGCTTTGTATGGTCCCACGGGTACAGGAGCTTTAGTTTCCTGTACCCGGGAGGACTGACAGGAGGTGCACACTGTGTGCGCACTTCTTGTCAGTCTGGCCGGGTACAGGAGACAGATGCTCCTGTACCGCGGACCATACAGGGCTCGGCCACGCTACAATGAGGGAGTGACAGGAGGGAGCGCTGAGCGTTTCCCTCCTGTCAGTCCCTCTCTTCATGCTGTGCCCGGGCGGTGCGCCCTCATGGACGCGCCAGCCCAGGCAGTGCTGCAGCCGACTGAGGATCTCTATAGAGCGCTCGGGCGGCTGCAGCATGAGGGGGGCCGGGCTCCTAGTCCGCGTGTAGGACACGCCGGCCCTGCGCCCGGGCACCCGAGAGAACGGGCTGACAAATACCCAGCCGCCAGGACCAAATTCCTGGTCGCCATGGCGACCTGGCGCCTGGGATTTGTCGAGCCCTGATTTATTGTTTGTTTTTTTCACTTCCTGTGAAGGGGGCACATCTGGGCATAACCACTGTGAAGGGGGCACTGGGCACATATCTTGGCATATCCACCGTAAGAGGGCACATATCTTGGCAAATCTACTGTAAAGGGGGCACACATCTTGGCATATAAACTGTGAGGGGGCACATATTTTAGGATATCTACTGTGAAGAGGGCACATATCTTGGCATATGTACTGTGAGGGGGCACATATCTTGGCATATCTGGGCATCACGGTGGCTCAGTGGTTAGAACTGCTCCTAGGTTTGAATCCGACCAAGGACAACATCTGCATGGAGTTTGTATGTTCTCCCCGTGTTTGCGTGGGTTTCCTCCAGGTACTCCGGTTTCCTCCCACACTCCAAAAACATACAGATAGGGACCTTAGATTGTGAGCCCCATTGGGGACAGTTGGATGCTAATGTCTATAAAGCGCTGCGGAATATAGTAGCGCTATATAAGTGCATTAAATAAATAAATATCTACTCTGAAGGGGGCACATATCTTGGCATATGTACTGTGAGGGGGCACATATTTTGGGATATCTATTGTGAAGGGGGCACAAATCTTTGCATATCTTCTGTGAGGGGAGCACATATCTTGGCATATCTACTGTGAGAGGGCACATATCTGTGAGTAGACCTGAGGGACTCAAACACTGGGTAGAAAATAAAAGTAGGCACATAAGGAGTAGGACTGATTCACATATATCCGCTCTGTAGCATGCTCTGTGTCAAGTGTTTAATCTACTGTATAATACATGCAGTTTCATTGCTGTATGCACCGTGCAAAATGCCACAAGGGGGCCCACTGAGACTTTATCGCCCACATGTACAGTGTTTATTTTAGGACATGGTCAGATATCATAGTCAAGTATCAGAATAATGCAAGTGTGACACCTGACCCTGACTTTGATATTTGACTCTGACGTCTGAGTTTGACTTATCGTCTTCATAGATCAGGGTCAAAGTGAGAATGAGTTATAGATATACTGTGTATTTGTATACTAAATCACATAATCAAAGAAAGTCTATAGCTGAGCTTATAGTTCTGTGTCTGAACTGCTATAAGCTGACATATCACATATCTACAGTGTTCATTTTAGGACATGGTCAGATATCAGTCAAGTATCAGAATAATGCCAGTGTGACACCTGACCCTGATACTTTTATTCTGATACTTGACTATGATATCTAACCATGTCCTAAAACGAACACTGTAAACATAAACCTGGAGCCGGCCCTGCCTAAGTCAATAATAGCCGGTGTTAACTTAGGCTAGACAGTCTATTGGTTTGATCAGATTTATCATTCAGTATGCAATTTTTTTTTATCACCAACCCTTACCAGGCTGTATGTCTGGTTTAATAAAGTTAAACATGCTTACAAATACTCTTGAAGGCTGTGTAAATTCACATTGTCTTACTTTTAGAGCGTTACATACCATTCCTCCCAATGCAGTGTTTTTTATGTATTTTAATCATGGGTATTTACCGTAATAAAGATGACCTTTAAATTACAATGGGTAGTGGTATCTGTCTTTACAAGTCTGCTGTTTGACTTACGTCCGACTGTTCCAGTTCGAGATGCACAAGCTACACCTGTTCAAACACCAGTCAAGTGTCTCAGCAGACCTAGAAAAATATTTTACGAAACTTTCTTTCATGAAGAGTCAAGGGTTTTCTGGGATTCATACAGTTGATTGATGACCTATCCACAGGTAGGTTGATATATTCATGTAAGACGACATATCTGGTATTCTTCCTCTGTACTGGGTAAACAATGGCTAACATGATTCACAATTACAGTGAGGGCTCATGCTCACAAACTTATTTTTTGCGGGTCACATGAGGACCCATTCACTTCAATGGAGCCGCAAAAGATGTGGACAGCTCTCCGTATGCTGTCCTCATCCGTAGGTCCGTTCCGTGGCATCTGCAAAAATATACATGTCCAATTCTAGTCTGCATTACAGGCAAGGATAGGACTGTTCTATTATGGGCTGGACAATCCATTCCGCAAAATGCAGAACACACATGGCCGGTATCCGCATTTTGCAGATCTGCAATTTGCAGACTGCAAAACAGGCTATGGCTGTGTGCATGAGCCTGTGATATGCGACTGGCCAGAACCGCAGGGGCGACACGTGAGGTGCACAGTGGGCGGATGAGGGGACAGCAATGATACAGTTCATCGGTTTACTCGCGGTTGGGCCGGTCGCACAGTGATGAGGAAGACGGCACGAAATCCTCCGGGGCACACTCTGTGATAGGGAAAACGCCAGCCAAAATGGTGGTTGAGGTGCCCTTGATGACAGGGGTGCTTAGGGTGCTTGTGGCGGCTGGGTCCCTTGATGATATTTGTCGTGACGCCAGTACCGGTAATGGTGGTACAACCAATTGTAGTATTGAAGAATGAGGTAGACAGTGGTAGGATACAACTGACAACTTTTGCTGTGACTGGTTTTGGTTGCAGCATACAGAATACAGTCTCTGATGAAATTATAGGAATTCTGTTGATCCACTGTTAATAGATTTAGTTAGGTCCTGACTCAGGCTGTGGTTCAGTATAATTGATCTTACTGGTAGGTGATTCTGTTTCTGGTCCCTTTTGAATCCAGTGAACTTTAGTGTAGTTGCCGATGGCTAAGAAATCATTCACCTTGATTTCCCAAAGGTCTGTTATGCCGGTTTGGTGGCAAGTACCCTTTGGTTTGGGCTTATTCAATTTGTCCCTTCTTGGGCTGAGCTTTACTCCTCAGCAGACTTGTGCTTGCTCTGCACACCACAGACTGACTACTAAACTGACTAACTGACCACAGAATAGACCTGAGCTGGGCTAGATATCCCAGAGATGTGCTATCCCCATCTAGTGGTGGGATGTATAAATTACTCCTGACCAGCCTATGAACAGGGATTCAACAGGTATAAATGCAAAATGACATACAATACAGCAATGACAATGCAGTAATACATTTGCAGTTCCCACATGTCCTAGAATGGGACGCTGCAAGCCTTCCATAGATAAAATGGAAACGGACCCCCATTCTAGATAATAAAGGCTGGGTGATTGCCATCATTTCAAATAAATCTTCCCCCCAAATGACTGCATATCATCTAGTGTCATTCTGTCTGTATTAGTGGAAGCCTTCACGATTTGGATGGTAATTTATACACTTAGGCCACATGCACATGATGATTTTTGTGCAAAAAAAAAGCTGCATCCAAAGTAACACATGGGGATTTTGAGGCAGACGTGCTATAAAAAAAAGCGCCCAAAAATCTGCATAAACTAAACTACCATATGCTTGTACCCTAAGGCTAGATTCACACGACCGCATGTGTTTTGTGGTCCGAAAAAAAACGGATGACGTCCGATCCATTGTAACAATGCCTATCCTTGTCCGCAAAACGGACAAGAATAGGACATGTTCTATTTTTTTGCGGGGCTACGGAACGGACATACGGATGCGGAAAGTCGCATTTTTGGCGGACACATTGAAATGAATGGGGCTGCCTCCTATACGCAAAAAAAACCCCGGAACGGACATGGAAACAAAATACGTTTGTGTGAATTTAGCCTAAGGGTATCAAGACGGAGGAGAGCAATAAAGCCATTGGGATAAGGAAAGATATAAAATGACAGCCTGCATTTAAAAAGTGCTGAAAGTTTGTTAGATTTAGCCTCTGAGCTATTTCATTCACTTATATTACCTTGTGTGACCTGCGAGAAATGCAGTGGAATGCAAAAAGTTCATATATGTGACTCTATCAGAGAGTCAAGCAACGCGATTATTGCCCAAAGTACATAGGGGGAGATTTATCACAGACCGGTGTTTTGTGCCAGTCTAGGTTATCCCCCGCGCTGCCAGAGGATGCGCTTATTTCATATGACACTCCACGTCATATATTAGGCTCATCCTCTGGCAGTCTGTGTGCCAGAACGAAAACTACAGCAGCTCGGCGCTGCTGTAGACTTGTCTTCATTTGTGCCAGAAAATTGGTGCAAATGAAGATAAATGTGTTGCCCCCTTCACCACACCCTTTTTCGGAAAGTGGCGGGGGATGGCGTTAAAAAGGACACTTGCAACAAAATTTGTCATGAACGGCGTTTTAAAAAGTCACAAACACAGTGTGGGAGATATACGATGACTGTTACAAGCACCAGTTCTAGTGTAAGGCCCGTCCGTGCAGAATATGCCAAATTTATTAATGCACCAGACTTTCAGATCTTTGTCATCTATAAGCTGGCATAAGTGTGAACTACTATTTACGACAGTTTTTGGCATAAATAATAGTAAATCCTGCGGGCCTCAAATGGCCCCACCCCATGCCTATAAGCCCCATCCACTTTCCTTGCCACTGTTTAAAAGTGACAAGTCTAAAGTTGCAAATTATTGCAATTTGTGACTTTTTTAAGTCACTTTTTTTTTGCATAAACACTTCTAAATGTCCCTCATTGTTTGGGACTCTTTTCTGCCAGAAAACTGGTGCGGGGAGATGATAAATCTCCCCCATAATCTCTTGTCCTCTCACATGAATGTGGTTAAGGCCTCATGCACACGACCCTATGTATTTTGCGGTCTGCAAAAAACGGATCCGCAAAAAAACGGATCACGTCCGTGTGCATTCCGTATTTGGTGGAACGGAACAGCTGGCCGCTAATAGAACAGTACTATTCTTGTCAGTAATTGAATGGTACACATTTGGAACACGGGGTGAAGGACCTGGGGTGACATCACCGTCATGTGATCAGTTCAGGGGGCGTGGCTCAGTACTGGATTGAATAAGAGGTCGTAGGCTACCACCTCTTATCTAATCCAGTACTGAGCCACGCCCCCTGCACTGATCACATGGCGGTGACGTCACCCCAGGTCCTTAGTGTTGTCCAAGGTTTGGGTTCATTGAAGAATCCCCTTATGGATTCCAAATGCCGTTATGGTCCGTGGTAGTGGAATCCATAACGGGATGCTTCGATAACCCGAACCTGAACTTTGGAAGCCGAACTTAAAACAGAAGTTCGCTCAACTCTACCCATGAGCCCTGAGCCCTAAGAGTAAGAATGTCTTTGTTGCCCATGACATGACTGACATAACTGTTTTAGTAACTACTTGCATTCCCCGTGTAATAACAATTCTGGAGCATCTATTTTTATGCCTATGTTGTGCCACTTCTTTTTTATTTCTACTAGAAGTTATGAATGAATTGCCAGCAGTCTGCAATGAAGGGCCAGATGGATGTTACCAGATGGGAGGTGTCCCTACATAGTCTGACCCTGGCAGCAGTGATTGGACAATGTCAGACTATTCAAGGACACCCCCTCAACTGGTAACTCCCAGATGGACCTTCATTGCGGACTGCTGGCATTTAATTAACTTCTATTAGGAATAACAGAGGAACGGCACAGTCATAAGAATAGATGTTCCAGTATTATTGATTATTGTATGAGGAATGCAAGTAGCTACTAAAACAGACATGTCAGGAGAGGTGACAGATCCTCTTTAAGAAATGAAAGCTGAAGTGTGACTGGTTTTTGAGGGTGTGACTTAAAAACCACATCGATTCACACGTTATTAGAGGGGAAAAGAACATGTGTTGCTGCCACCACAGCCTTCCTTGGTGAGCTTGTTAGAAGGATCAGCATGTTGAAATCCAACATGCTTCACCCTTTCTTTTGCAAGTCATCTGCTGATGGGGAAGAGTCAGGACACCCCAAATACATTAGATGGTTGGTTGGTTGGTCGGTCATGCAGAAATAAGCAAGTTTGCCCGACATCCATGTAATGTGTGTGCCCACCTTTAGTTTAAAGATGGTCATACGTATTACGTATTATTTAGTGGAAAAGGGTTTGACATGTTGGATTTCAATATGCCTAAAACTTTATCCCCCTGGGAGATAAGCTGCCATGTCTGGCATTTGGCCTACACTGAAATTGATTGTTTTTAACTTAACTTCTTAGTGACAAACGAACGCATATATATGTCACTGGTCATTAGGTCCCCACTTGTTTTTTTGTTTTTTTTTATTGCCAAATAAAAGTGTATGGCTAAAATCTCACAGACAGTTTTAGGCGTATTGCACACGACCGTATGGCTTTTTTTGCGGAACGGATCAGCTGGCCCCTGATAGAACAGTACTATCCTTGTCCGTTATGCGGACAATAATAGGACATGTTCTATCTTTGAACTGAATTAAAAAACAGAAATACGGAAACAGAAGGCATATGGAGTACCTTCCATTTTTTTTGCGGATCCAAAAAACGGAGCGCACCAAAATAAAAAAAACGTTCCTGTACAAGAGGTCTTAGCAGCATTTTTTTTTAGCGAAGCACAGGAGTGAATACAAAACTAAAGCTAGTTTCAGTCTTTAATCTTTTTATTTGTTTTGGATCCTGTCCTAGTTTTCCCCGCCTGTCAAACAGCTGGGCAAGGAGGCAGCAACATTTTTACTTTTCAATCTCTGTATGCACTGTGTGGCTAACTCTATGGCCTCTTTTCACACGGGCGAGTTTTCCGCACGGGTGCAATGCGTGATGTGAACGCATTGCACCCGCACTGAATCCTGACCCATTCATTTCAATGGGTCTGTGTATATAAGCGTTTTTTCACTCATCACTTGTGCGTTGCGTGAAAATCGCAGCATGTTCTATATTCTGCGTTTTTCACGCAGCCCTAGCCCCATAGAAGTGAATGAGGCTGCGTGAAAAAGTATTGCATCCGCAAGCAAGTGCGGTTGCGTTGCGTTTTTCACTGATGGTTGTTAGGAGATGTTGTTTGTAAACCTTCAGTTTTTTATCACGCGCGTGAAAAACACATCAAAACGCATTGCACCCGCGCAGAAAAAACTGAACAACTGAACGCAATCGCAGGTAAAACTGAATGGCTTTGCCTGTGAAATCGCACAGTTTTCACTGAACGCATCAGCAACGCATCCGGACCTAATCCGGACGCGCTCGTGTGAAAGAAGCCTATTGGTCCTGGCAAGCACTTGATCACTGGAACCACTGTAAAATGACAAGAGCTGCTAAAGCTGGCCATACACATAAAAGTATTGTTGTTCAAGCCCGCCAAAACGGTGGGTTCGGCCGACACAATAATGTGAGTGGAGAGTTCCCGACTAAAAATATTCATTTGGCCATATCATATTCTCCCCTGACATCATCTGTCGGGGGAGACAAGTATCTGGCTAAATGAATATTTTTGCCTAATCTTTTTATTCTCCTAGGAGATAAGCTACTGCCAGAAGTTACTCTGCTCTCATCATAGAATACACATACATGTTCGGCCGAGGCCATCTATGAGAGAAAGAGATCCATCTAATTAAGGTTTCTTTCACACTAGCGTTAGGCCTCATGCACACGGCCGTTGTTTTGGTCCGCTTCCGAGCCGCATATTTTGAGGCTCGGGCGCGGACCTGTTCACTTCAATGGGGCCGCAAAAATGCGGATAGCACTAAAAAAAATAGACAATGTCCTATTCTTGTCCGTTTTGCGGACAAGAATAGGCATTTCTGCAATGGGCCGCGTTCCGTGTTTTGCGGAACCGCGGTTTGCGGTCGTGTGCATGAGGCCTTAGGCAGGGAACAGCCTGTGGGATCCGCACTAACACTTGAACACGTGTGCTGCCGGAAGTCTGGCCCTATTCACTATAATAGGGATGGGCGGGAGATGCAGCCGCAGCACGGCAAAAATGAGGTTCCTTACTGAATATTTAAAAGCCTTTAATGTCTGGATCACAACAGATTATTTTGAACTAAGGGCTCGATTATGCGAAAAACAGGGGTGACACAGGGCAACCCTGCCTCGTGCCCCGCCAAATAGTGATCAATGGAGATTCACATCCCCTGACATGGACACATGCTGTCGGAAAAGAATAGATAGATCGAAGAATGGCAACAGAATCCCATACCCTTAAGAACATAATAGTCCCAAGAGATGGAATAAAAAGCTCACTGCCCCTAACACCCAGCTAGTTTATAGCTCCTCCCACCCAGCTAGTTACATAGACACTCCACTATCACTGCCCCTAACACCCAGCTAGTTTATAGCTCCTCCCACCCAGCGAGTTACATAGACACTCCACTATCACTGCCCCTAACACCCAGCTAGTTTATAGCTCCTCCCATCCAGCTAGTTACATAGACACTCTCCTATCACTGCCCCTAACACCCAGCTAGTTTATAGCTCCTCCCACCAGCTAGTTACATAGACACTCTCCTATCACTGCCCCTAACACCCAGCTAGTTTATAGCTCCTCCCACCCAGCTAGTTACATAGACACTCCTCTATCACTGCCCCTAACACCCAGCTAGTTTATAGCTCCTCCCATCTAGCTAGTTACATAGACACTCCCTTATCACTGCCCCTAACACCCAACTAGTCTATAGCTCCTCCCACCCAGATACTTACATAGACACTCTCTTATCACTGCCCCTAACACCCAACTAGTTTATAGCTCCTCCCACCCAGTAGTTACATAGACACTCCCCTATCACTGCCCCTAACACCCAACTAGTTTATAGCTCCTCCCACCCAGCTAGTTACATAGACACTCCCCTATCACTGCCCCTAACACCCAGCTAGTTTATAGTTCCTCCCACCCAGCTACTTACATAGACACTCCCCTATCACTGCCCCTAACACCCAGCTAGTTTATAGCTCCTCCCACCCAGCTAGTTACATAGACACTCCCCTATAACTGTCCCTTATAACACCCAGCTAGTCTATAGCTCCTCCCACCCAGCTAGTTACATAGACACTCCCTTATCACTGCCCCTAACACCCAGCTAGTTTATAGCTCCTCCCACCAGCTAGTTACATAGACACTCTCTTATCACTGCCCCTAACACCCAACTAGTTTATAGTTCCTCCCACCCAGTAGTTACATAGACACCCCGCTATCACTGCCCCTAACGCTCAGTTAGTTTATAGCTCCTCCCATCAGCTAGTTACACAGACACTCCCCTATCACTGCCCCTAACACCCAGCTAGTTTATAGCTCCTCCCACCCAGCTAGTTACATAGACACTCCCCTATTACTGCCCCTAACACCCAGCTAGTCTATAGCTCCTCCCACCCAACTACTTACATAGACATTCCCCTATCACTGCCCCTAACACCCTCCCACCCAGCTAGTTACATAGACACTCCCTATCACTGCCTCTTATAACACCCAGCTAGTTTATAGCTCCTCCTACCCAGGTAATTATGTAGACACTCCCCTATCACCCAGCTAGTTAATAGCTCCTCCCACCCAGTAGTTACATAGACACTCCCCTAATAACACCCAGCTAGTTTATAGCTCCTCCCACCCAGCTACTTACATAGACACTCCTCTATCACTGCCCCTAATAACACCTAGCTAGTTTATAGCTCCTCCCACCCAGCTAGTTACATAAACACTCCCCTATCACTGCCCCTAACACCCGGCTAGTTTATAGCTCCTCCCACCCAGCTACTTACATAGACACTCCCTATCACTGCCCCTAACAGACCCAGCTAGTGTTATAGCTCCTGCGTCACCAGTCCTGTCATCGATACTTTCTATCACTGGCCCTAACACCTGGCATGTCGATTATATGGTGCTGTACATAGTCGGAAGCCTAGAATGGAGTCCTTAGGATCACTGCCACTATGTGGTAGCAAGTGGTAAATGGCTTCAGCTTTAACCAGCCAGTGATTTATGTAGTTCAGTACATGCCATACCTCCCTTTATTAATATTGAAATTTGAGCAGGAAGCATCTGGCGTGTATTTTTACCTGTTTCCCCGAATATATGGGAATGTTTATATATTTTAAATGGTTTGAACAAAGACTATTGATTTTATGGGAAAGCTGTGTACTTATTTATAGACACTCCCCAATCACTGCCCCTAACACCCAACTAGTCTATAGCTCCTCCTACCCAGGTAGTTACATAGACACTCCCCTATCACCCAGCTAGTTTATAGCTCCTCCCACTCAGCTACTTACATAGACACTCCCCTATCACTGCCCCTAACACCCAACTAGTCTATAGCTCCTCCTACCCAGGTAGTTACATAGACACTCCCCTATCACTGCCCCTATCACCCAGCTAGTTTATAGCTCCTCCCACTCAGCTACTTACATAGACACTCCCCTATCACTGCCCCTAACACCCAACTAGTCTATAGCTCCTCCTACCCAGGTAGTTACATAGACATTCCCCTATCACTGCCCCTAACACCCAACTAGTCTATAGCTCCTCCCACTCAGGTAATTACATAGACACTCCCTTATCACTGCCCCTAACATCCAGCTAGTTTATAGCTCCTCCCACCCAGTAGTTACATAGACACTCCCCTATCACTGCCCCTAATAACACACAGCTAGTCTATAGCTCCTCCCACGAGCTACTTACATAGACACCCCCCTCTCCTCCTGAAGAAGCTGGCGTGAAACGCGCGTTAAGGGGTGCGCCAGTCCTGTCTCAATCATTTTCATCTGTGGCATTAGGCATGTGCATGTCCATTATCTGGTGGTGTATATAGTCGGGAGCCGTGTATGTTTCCCCGAATATATGGGAATGTTTATATATTTTAAATGGTTTAAATAAAGACTATTGATTTTATGGGAAAGTGTGTACTATGTTATTGTATTTATAGACACTCTCCTATCACTGCCCCTAACACCCAACTAGTCTATAGCTCCTCCTACCCAGGTAGTTACATAGACACTCCCCTATCACCCAGCTAGTTTATAGCTCCTCCCACCAGCTAGTTACATAGACACTCCCCTATCACTGCCCCTAACACCCAGCTAGTCTATAGCTCCTCCCACCAGCTAGTTACATAGACATTCCCCTATCACTGCCCCTAACAACACCCAGCTTGTCTATAGCTCCTCCCACCCAGGCAATTACATAGATACTCCCCTATCACCCAGCTAATTAATAGCTCCTCCCACCAAGGTAGTTACATAGACACTCCCCTATCACTGCCCCTAGTAACACCAAACTAGTCTATAACTCCTCTCACCCAGATAGTCTATAGCTCCTCCTATCCAGGTAGTTACATAGACACTCCCCTATCACTGCCCCTAACACCCAACTAGTCTATAGCTCCTCCCACCAGCTAGTTACATAGACACTCCCCTATCACTGCCCCTAACACCCAGCTAGTTTATAGCTCCTCCCACTCAGCTACTTACATAGACACTCCCCTATCACTGCCCCTAACACCCAACTAGTCTATAGCTCCTCCCACCAGCTAGTTACATAGACACTCCCCTATCACTGCCCCTAGCACCCAGCTAGTTTATAGCTCCTCCCACCAGCTAGTTACATAGACACTCCCTATCACTGCCCCTAACACCCAGCTAGTTTATAGCTCCTCCCACTCAGCTAGTTACATAGACACTCCCCTATCACTGCCCCTAACACCCAGCTAGTTTATAGCTCCTCCCACCCAGCTAGTTACATAGACACTCCCCTATCACTGCCCCTAACACCCAGCTAGTTTATAGCTCCTCCCACCCAGCTAGTTACATAGACACTCCCCTATCACTGCCCCTATAACACCCAGCTAGTTTATAGCTCCTCCCACCCAGCTAGTTACATAGACACTCCCCTATCACTGCCCCTAACACCCAGCTAGTTTATAGCTCCTCCCACCAGCTAGTTACATAGACACTCCCCTATCACTGCCCCTAACACCCAGCTAGTTTATAGCTCCTCCCACCCAGCTAGTTACATAGACACTCTCCTATCACTGCCCCTAACACCCAGCTAGTTTATAGCTCCTCCCACCCAGTAGTTACATAGACACTCCACTATCACTGCCCCTAACACCCAGCTAGTTTATAGCTCCTCCCACCAGCTAGTTACATAGACACTCCACTATCACTGCCCCTAACACCCAGCTAGTTTATAGCTCCTCCCACTCAGCTACTTACATAGACACTCCCCTATCACTGCCCCTAACACCCAGCTAGTTAATAGCTCCTCCCACCAGCTAGTTACATAGACACTCCCCTATCACTGCCCCTAACACCCAGCTAGTTTATAGCTCCTCCCACCCAGCTACTTACATAGACACTCCCCTATCACTGCCCCTAACACCCAGCTAGTTTATAGCTCCTCCCACCCAGTAGTTACATAGACACTCTCCTATCACTGCCTCTAACACCCAGCTAGTTTATAGCTCCTCCCACCCAGTAGTTACATAGACACTCCCCCATCACCGCCCTAATAACACCCAGCTAGTTTATAGCTCCTCCCACCAGCTAGTTACATAGACACTCCCCTATCACTGCCCCTAACATCCAGCTAGTTTATAGCTCCTCCCTCCAGCTAGTTACATAGACACTCTCCTATCACTGCCCCTAATAACACCCAGCTAGTTTATAGCTCCTCCCACCCAGCTACTTACATAGACACTCTCCTATCACTGCCCTTAATAACACCCAGCTAGTTTATAGCTCCTCCCATCTGGCTAGTTACATAGACACTCCCCTATCACTGCCCCTAATAACACCCAGCTAGTTTATAGCTCCTCCCACCCAGCTACTTACATAGACACTCTCCTATCACTGCCCCTAATAACACCCAGCTAGTTTATAGCTCCTCCCATCTGGCTAGTTACATAGACACTCCCCTATCACTGCCCCTAACACCCAGCTAGTTTATATCTCCTCCCACCGACTAGTTACATAGACACTCCCCTATCACTGCCCCTAACACCCAGCTAGTTTATAGCTCCTCCCACCAGCTAGTTACATAGACACTCTCCTATCACTGCCCCTAACACCCAGCTAGTTTTTAGCTCCTCCCACCCAGCTAGTTACATAGACACTCCCCTATCACTGCCCCTAACACCCAGCTAGTTTATAGCTCCTCCCACCCAGCTAGTTACATACACACTCCCCTATCACTGCCCCTAATAACACCCAGCTAGTTTATAGCTCCTCCCACCAGCTAGTTACATAAACACTCCCCTATCACTGCCCCTAATAACACCCAGCTAGTTTATAGCTCCTCCCACCCAG
This sequence comes from Bufotes viridis, assembly GCA_033119425.1. NCBI lineage: Eukaryota > Metazoa > Chordata > Amphibia > Anura > Bufonidae > Bufotes > Bufotes viridis. The sequence goes on from CM065589.1 coordinate 175,173,245, forward strand.
CTAGTTACATAGACACTCCCTATCACTGCCCCTAACACCCAGCTAGTTTTTAGCTCCTCCCACCCAGCTACTTACATAGACACTCCCCTATCACTGCCCCTAATAACACCCAGCTAGTTTATAGCCCCTCCCACCCAGCTAGTTTATAGCTCCTCCCACTCAGCTACTTACATAGACACTCCCTTATCACTGCCCCTGTTGCTGCTTTGACAGATCAGAGGATAAGGGTAAAAGAAATACAGCTATTATAAATGATTATTTTAAAGGATGTTAATGTAAACCAGAAAACACCTTTTTGGGATTGATATTCATGTGAAAAGTCCCTGCAGTTTGAAGCAGTTTTAGGCTGGTTTCACAGCCCAACAGGTTAAGATTACTTACGTCAGTTAAAGCCAGGAGATAAAACAGAAATCTATGCCAGATCCTAGGTGGCGTAAATCGCGGCATCTGGAAATGTACACTTTGAGATCAGAAGAATACACTTGTATTTGTGAATGTACACGTTGCTTTATTCCTTAGGTGCATACACATTGCTTGTACTGTATTACACTGTTTTTTTCAGCATGAAATCCGTGCGGAAAAATCATGCGTAATCCGCACCACGTGCAGCCGCCCTAAAAGATCACAGTTGATAAATCTTTAGTAACCTCATTAACATAGCTAACCACACCCACTTTCTTACTCACTTTTCAAAATATCGACGAGCGACATAAAACCAAGAAAAATTACAAATGTTTGCTTTAAAATGGCATGCACCAAAACTTGCATTTTTTTTTCTGCCAAAATTGTGGTGTAAATGATATGATAAACTAGCCCTATAGTTTTTAGCTTTTGTTAAAAACGCCACTGGACCCAAAAACGAAAACAAGGTACCACTTGGAACCGAACCCGAGTTCGGGAAATGTTTTTTTTACAGTATAAAGCAATTTCTGAAGTTGTGATGCGAAGTCTCTTGAGACTTTGCGAAGTAATAACTTCAGCTCATCGGAGCCAATGCATTCTAATACTATACGGAGCGCTCGCTCCGTACAGTATTGAACCGAAGTTTTATGCGAATCAACTTCGGATGTTTCATTTGAAGTCGATTCGCTCATCCCTACTCCTGACGTGCCACTAGTTTCTTTCTGAAAAATCTACTTTGCAAACGGGGTCATTTATGAGGCTGAAATACGCGTATATTAGGCGTATTTCAGGTGCAGATTGCGTCGCATCAGTTATTTGTGCTGCAATCTGCGACTTTTCCCCGCTCACGCCAGGTCTAAAATAGTGGGAGTGGCATGGGCGGACCGGCAGGCCCATCTCTTTTACCAATTTCTGCGCCCGTTTTAGGTGTAGAAAAAGTTCTAAATGTAAGACAGCTCGGAAGCTGTCTTACGTTTAGAAGCGGCGGCGGATCTGGCGCCTCTTTATAACTCCAGCGGATCCACCGCCACCGCAGGGGTTTATTAACCCTCTAAAATGCCGGTCTTAATAAATGACCCCCAGAATTTGTAGCAGAAACTGACACAGTTTTTCAGTTTGACTGTCACGGAGCAGCTCGCGATATACATTCCACATAGTTCTGAGTGCTTTTATATATATGTAAATGAGGCAAGTAAAGAGTCCAAGGGGCTGTTACTAACATTTCTGGAGCCTAGCCACACCCACTGTGAAGGAGCCCAGCGCCGCCCGCATCCTCCGTGCTCCCGGACGTCACAAAGTTAGGCCCCTTTTACACGAGCGTGTCCGGATGCGTTCAGTGAAAACTGTGCGATTTCACAGGCAAAGCCATTCAGTTTTGCCTGCGATTGCGTTCAGTTGTTCAGTTTTTTTCCGCGCGGGTGCAATGCGTTTTGATGCGTTTTTCACACACGTGATAAAAAACTGAAGGTTTACAAACAACATCTCCTAGCAACCATCAGTGAAAAACGCATCGCACCCGCACTTGCTTGCGGATGCAATGCGTTTTTCACGCAGCCCCATTCCCTTCTATGGGGCCAGGGCTGCGTGAAAAACGCTAAATATAGAACATGCTGCGATTTTCACACAACGCACAAGTGATGCGTGAAAAAAACGCTCATGTACTGAGACCCATCTCGCAGCTAGCGGATGCGCAGTTCGTTCCTTGAGGCTGATGTCAGCACAGGGAAGGAACACTATGCCGACACTGACATGCGGCGTACTCGTGCATGCGCGAGATTACGGCGCTCTAATTTGGTGCCCCCGGGGAGCACGGAGGAGATTCAGAGGATGTGGGCGGTGCTGGGCTCCTTCACAGTGGGCGTAGCTAAGCTCCAGAAACGTTAGTAACACCCCCTTGGGCTCCTTACTTGCCTCATTTACATATATATATAAAATCGTTTTTTTCCTAAATAAAAGCACTCAGAGCTATGGGGAATGTATATCGCGGACGTGCTTGCGGCGATCTAGCAGCACATGTCCGCAGCTCTATAGGCAAAATCCAGGTGACAGTGTCCCTTTAAACCCATTGAATGGCGCTAAATCTTGGCTTCTGTGTGGACACGGCTTAAACCGCCAGCCGCTCTAGTTAATAACGTGAGGGTAGGTTCTCACGATGGATTTTTGGCATGGGTTTAGAGCGGATTTGGTGCAGGAAACCGTTACATATCTGTCTTGAAACCACCTTTCACTGTTTTCAATGGGAGGCTGCGCTGCAGTTCATGCGGCTGCAGATTTTTCTTATGCGGTTCACCAGACTGCACGGACACCTTAGATAGCAGCAGCGGGAGCCTGTTCGCGGCTTAGTTCCATGCAAAAGGAAAGTCACGGCAGAAATCCACGCGGTTTCTGTCATGGAATACACAGTGGACACGATTAAAATCCGCGGTGGGAACATATCCTGCCGTGAATTCCACTTTTTGGAGGGCTCGCTAAAATTAAACAGTGTGATGTTTAAAATTGGGCCAAATTTATCAAACACTATGCAATTTCCTATTGTAATTTAGGTTTTCAACTGAACTGAACATTTTAACAAAAAAAGAAAATATTCAGGCTACATGCACACAACAGTTGTTTTTTGCTGTCCGCAAATCGGGATCCGCAAAAAAAACTGATGGTCCATCAGTTTTTTTGGGGAGGATTCCTTTGTTTTCACAGATCCTTTGTAATAAATGCCTATCCTCGTCCGCAAATGAGAAAAAAGTAGGACATGCGCTACTTTTTTGGCTGAAGAAAAACACGGACAACGGACGCGGAACACAAACGGATGACTGTCAGCATTTTTTTGCTGACCCATTAAAATAAATGGGTTCCTATCCTATCCGCAAAAAAAAACTGAAACGGAAGCCGAGAATAACAACTGTCGTGTGCAAGTAGCCTTAGTTTGTGTGTGAAATGAACCATAGGCAAGCAAACAAGCACTGGGAGTCCTGGTTCCATTCTCATCCCTCTCGGTCTATTGCCAGCAGCTCCGCACAAGCCTCTGGCCGGTAACACCCAGTGCGCACATACAGGCGTGACGTCATAGGGACATAGTAAATAACTACGCCCACAAAGAACACGTGACTGAACCTGCTCACCGCGCTTGCGCGTACCCTGCAGAGTGTACTGTGGACGCGCTTTGTGCTCGCAACTCCCGAGCTCGCAGCCGCGGCCTCTCAGCCAGTGTTAGTCCGGTGCCCGCTGCCTGTATCTTCTCGTCTGCCATGGGCCTGCCCCGCTGGGATAGATAAACGACCCCTTGACGACTGAGCTCGGGCCGACATGTTGGGTGCACAACCGCAGAGCCGTCGCTGACAAACACTGGGCCGGAGCCCCGACCCCCCTGAGGAGACGCCGCCATGGCCGAGCAGACCTATTCGTGGTGAGAGAGGCCGGTGTGGTTGGGGATGTGACTTTTTGTTGTGCTGTGGGCGGATCGGTTTCGGCTGAAGGTGCTTTTGTTTGGGCCGTGCACCGGGCGCAGTGATAGGCAGGTTCATTCTGAGAGTGCACAGAGGTCGTTGTGGGCCCCGGTGGTCGCGGTGGCGGATGCGGTGGGCAGGATGGCTTGTGCGGGGAGGATGGCGCATGACTCCGCTGTGCAGCCAGCATCGTGCTATTGATCGTACCTGCCGTCTTTGTATGCGATGTGTACAATGAGGGCTGCTCTATGTGTAAACACAGCGCGGGGGGCCAGCCGCCCACCAGGAAAAGCACACATGGCCCTTAAAGAAGGCCGGGACCCACTCTATATCCCAGGGGGGTCCTGGTGGGGTGGCAGGGATTGGGCGACCAAAAAGTTGTCATGGTGTACAATGCACTTAAGTGTTTGTGTCTGGTCCCACAAAAAAAAAAAAATGTTTTAAAATTACAAACAGGAGATTTATCAACACTGAACTGGCTTGGTTGCCCCTAGCAACCACTCAAATTCCATCTTTCATTTTTCAAAGCCCCTTCGTGAAATGAAAGGTGGAATCTGATTGGTTGCTATGGGCCACTAAGCCGGTTTTCCTGTACACCAGTTTTGACAAATCACTCCCATTGACTTGAATATGTGCGTTCACACATCAGCGGTTTTCCGTGGGCCTGTGGTGATACCACGGAAGCGTGCCCTATTTCGAGGGGTCCTTCCTGTAGATTATGGTCCGTGACCGTTGGTGGGAGATGCTGGACTGCCGGACAGTGTCCTTGGAATACAGATGACGCACGGACCAAACACTGATCCTTCGCGGATGAACCACTGACCATCTTGTCACGAAGCGTATGGCCTCCTGGAGACGTGACCCAAGGAGGATACCGGAGCAAGTGGCGCACCCCGGCTTCTACTTTCTGTTTTTGAGAACCAATAGGCAAGGCCTTATCAGTGTGATTGCATTCAACGTCATTCATTCCGAGCTTTGTATTTATTGATATGCCCCCCTTTTAACCCCTTCAGTACTGAGCCACTTTTCACCTTAAATCCCAGACCGATTTTTGCAAATCTGATATGCGTCACTTTATGTGGTAATAGCTTTAGAACGCTTTTACTTATCCAAGCCGTTCTGAGATTTTCTCGTGACACATTGTACTTCATGACGGTGGTAAATTTGAGTCAACATATTTCACCCTTATTTGTGAAAAAATCCCAGTTTTCATAATTTAAATTTCTCTGCTTTTAAAACAGAAAGCGATACCTCCTAAAATATTTATTACTTCACATTCACCATATGTCTGCTTTATGTTGGCATCATTTTGGAAATGTCATATTTTTTTTTTGTTTTTTTTAGGACGTTAGAAGGCTTAGAAGTAGAGATGAGAGAATTTCACTTTGTTTATTGGTAAACGGTAAATTGCGGTATGGATTCTGTTACCACGGACCATAACGCAATTCTGTGACAGAATGCATAAGGGACTGCTTTTAGAAGCTTTCTGTTATTCATTCCGTCATAATAGAAGTCTACGGGCTGCAAAGCGGATCCGTCCCGTCTCCGTTATGCAGGACAGGACTCTCCTGCATAACGTAAACCGGACGGATCCGTTTTGCAGCCCATTGACTTCTATTATGACGGAATGAATAACGGAAAGCCTCTAAAAGCATTCCCTTATGCATTCCGTCATAGAATTGCGTTATGGTTCGTGGTAACGGAATGCATAACGCAATTCTGCTGTTACCAACACACAAAGCGTGAACGAATTTCTTAAGCGGAAATTCGCTCATCTCTAGTTAGAAGTTTAGAAGCAATTTTTCAAATTTTCAACAAAATTTCCCAAACATTTTTTTAAGCACCAATTCAGTTATAAAGTGATTTTGAGGGGCTTATGTAATGGAAACCACCCATAAATGACCCCATTGTAGAAACCACACCCCTCAAATTATTCAAAACTGATGTTATAAATAGGGATGAGCGAATCGACTTTGGATGAAACACCCTAAGTCGATTCGCATAAACCTTCGTTAGAATACTGTACGGAGCCGCAGTCGATTTGCTCATCCCTAGTTTATAACTTTGTTAACCATTTAGGTGTTCCACAAGAATTGAAGGAAATGGAGGTGAAATTTCAAAATTTCACTTTTTTGGTAGATTTATTTTTAATGCTAATCAATTTTTTTCTTGCAACACAGCAAGGGTTAACAGCAAAACAAACTTCAATATGCATTACTCTGATTCTGCAGTTTACCGGAATACCCCATATGTGGTGGTAAACTGCTCTACGGGCACGTGGCAGTGGTCAGAAGGAAAGGAGCACCATATGGATTTTGGAGGTAGAATTTGCTAGAATGTTTTTTAGGCACCATTTGGTATTTGAAGAGACCCTGACGTACCCCTACAGTGGAAACCCTCAAAAAGTGACCCCATTTTGGAAACTAAACCCGTTAAAGAATATATTAAGGGGGGTACTGAACACTTTGACCTCCTAAGCCAGGCATGTCCAAACTCTGGCCCTCCAGGTGTTGCAGAACTACAACTCCCATCATGCTCTTCTGTAGGTTGATAGCTGTAGGTTGTCCAGGAATGATGGGAGTTGTAGTTTTGCAACATCTGGAGGGCCGGAGTTTGGACATGCCTGTCCTAAGCGTTTTACGTTATTTGGAAACACTTTGCTTTGAAAATGAAAAGTTTCATTTATTCCAATAAATTGTTGCTTTAGCCACACATTTTTCATTTTCACAAGGGGTAACAGGCAGGATTTAGAACGGAAGGAGCGTCATATAGCTTTTGCAGCGCCGATTTTGCTGGATTGGTTTATATTTTTTAAGTGATTATAGGTTTTTTATTTTTTAGTTGATTGTGTTAGGTAGGGTCTCATTTTTTGCGGGATGAGATGACGATTTGATTGGTACCATTTTGGGCTAAATACGCCTTTTTGATCACTTGGTATTTCACTTTTTGTGAGGCAAGGTGACCAGAAAATGGTTGTTTTGGCACAGTTTTTATTTTTACGGCGTTTACCTGACGGGGTGGATCATGTGATATTGTTATAGAGCGGGTGCCGTGCATTGCAGACCTACACAGAGATCAGGTATGATATAAAGATTTCCTCCTGTTCTGACAATCACCGATGGGAAATAACTCAACGAATAAATGAAGAAGTGTGAATTTGCCCTAAATCTGCAACAAGTGCGTCACGGTGTAGTCAGGCAGTGTTGCTGTATTCCCACATCGGCACATGGTCTTGGAAACATGACTTATGGTGCACCGTACTGCTTGGCGCTATGACAATTCTCCAATTTTTGTAAGGAGCCTGTCAATAAGGACTTCCATAGAAGAAAAGAACATAACATAAGGCTTTGCGCCAGCAGTAGATTTTTATGTTCATTGGCCGTGTGACTTGGATTTGCTGTGGTTTGTATTGTATATTTTGTCAAACTTTTTTATTGTGCCCCTTTAACAGGTGTCCTCACAGTGTGGCCCCAGGCCAAGCAAGGTTGTGGTATAGGGTCTTAACTGGATTTACACGGGCTGAGTGAGCGGCCGAATGCTTCCTTCCCGACAGTCGGCTGTTCACTCAGTGAAGGAGACTGTACATTTACATGCAGTGATCTCCTTCACAGTATGATGATGAGGGATTGCTATAGCGATCCCTCTTCCTTGTACAGATTCATTGTTTCTGGGCACAGATCGCTGTTTAGACCACACGATCTGCTGCCCAGAAGCCATCATCGGTGGTGCCAGGATGCACGACAGGATCAACTGAAGAACGAGCGTTTGGCTCGTTCATCGGGTGAATGGCGGCGCATTTACATGTCCAGATTGTCGGGAACGACCTTTTGCAGGAACCTGGCCGATTCTTAGGCCCCTTGCATGCGACCGTATGCGGTCTGTGAGTGGGCCATATGTCCTGGAGCGGCATACATCAAGCGCATTGGTGCGCACAGCATCATAGGTTACTATGATGCTGTTTGCATCGGGCCGCCCGCGCGGACTATTGTCCTACACTCGTATGATCCTATGAGAGTGGGACAATAGTCCCGCCAGCGGCCCAATGCAAACAGCATCATAGTAACCTATGATGCCGTGCCCACGATGTATGCTGCTCCAGGACTTATGGCCCACTCACGGACCGCATGTCTCGGAGGGCATACGGTCGTGTGCAAGGGGCCTTAGGCTGTGTAACTGGACATGATTATTAGATTTGTATCTGCCAATTCATTGATTTTGGCAGGACTGGTTGAGCGTCTTATGATTCTGCCCAATCCTTTTGTTCTCGGGAAGGTAAGCCGTGGCCAGTGGTGTCTGTCGGCAGCTTGCTCCCCCACATGCATGCTCAGGTTGACCAAGGGTTAAACAATGGGACACATTTTGCTAAAGGCGCTGTACCAAGAAACACATACTAGTGGAAATAAGTAGTGTCCTATGCAGGTAGCCTTGCCTAGAAATCCACAACTGCAACAATAACCTATGGCCAAACAGAAAAAGAAGCCTTCTTCCGTCTGCCACTAGTCCCTGCTGGACTGGAAATGACTCGGTCCCTTGACTGCTGCGTCGTCACTGCTAGTGATTGGCCTCAGCAGTCACAGGACCAAGCCATTTCCAGCCTAGAAGTGGCCGGGCGTGAGGAATTGTGGACAGCTAATTTTTTTTATATATTTTACCATAAATCACCACTATTGGGGTTGTCAGCCCCATGTATACTAGTATGATGCAGCACGTGATGAATGTTTGCTTTTATGTGGCTCCAGTGACTTATAATTATGCTTTCACAGTTGGTTGAATAACTAGCTGAGTAGCATTGTAAAGTAGGCGGTGGCAAATTGTCACAAAAAGAAAAGAATAGGGTTAAAGTGGCCAACCTTGATTATAATTATTTTTTTTATGGTTTGTGCGTGTGAAGTTTTACTGCAGTATGTAGTGTTTCTCTTTATTTTATGTAGGCTGCCTTCTTGGCCTTGTTGAAATACCGTAGTTTAACACTACATGCTCTGTATGATCCGGACCTGGAAGGGTTATTCCAGTTTTATTGGTATGACCCACCCCCATCACGAGAAAAGGGTTCCCGTATCGCCTGCAGTCCCCGGAAACCCCGAAGAAATGAATGGAGCGGCTGCAGGCATGTCCGACTGGACACTCCGACCATACGGGAGGGCTGCAGGGGCCCCCTTGCTCATGATCGTGGGGGGGGGTCCCCTGTGTGTACTCCTTTCACTGTTCTTGGGTGCATGAGATCTTCATTCTTTAGCATTGCCTGTTTAAGTTAATGGGGTTCTCTGGGGCTAGGGGTTATCCCATGACTAATGTAAAAAATGAAAATCAGACATCATATAGTACATGGCCATCTCCTTCTAACAAAGCTAGAACCAGCCCTGTACCTCGCATGGATCCAGAGATCTCCCCGTTCATTGCTCGGCTAGATTTATATCAAGCTGACAGCTCAAGGGGCGTGTCTTCTCTGCTGCAGGTAAGGGGGTGTGTACATTCTCTCTCTACCACAGCTCTGGAGGCAGTTGAAGGATGAAACTGAGCATGTGCGGCCATGTCAGTGAGCAGGTCAAAGAAAGAAGAAAATAAGTGGTGCTGTACCGATACATTTTATTGAATAACTCAGTGGCTATGCAAAATTTTTAATTGCACGCAATTACAAAAGTATTCAGATGCAGGTGCTGGCTAGAAAACTGTAGAATATTTTTCGTGGGACAACCCTTTTAAATTCCCTTTTTCAGCTTATCTGTGGAAGAGAGTTTCAGCAATACCTAAAGGGGTTGCCCTACGAAAAATATTCTACCGTTTTTAAACCAGCACCTGGATCTGAATACTCATGTATTCTAGCCACTGAGGGACATTTGTCAAGGCTGTTGTACCCATCCACCAGTCTTGATCTCCCTGCACTGGCGTGAGATGCACCTACGTTATTAAGAAGCAGATGCTGCTCCTCAGGCTGGCATAGACTTCAACTATAACTTCCGCCACCTTCTTGCGAAAGCTGTAGTAAATGCGGTGGGCGTGGAGAAGTTCCCCCTTCTGCTAAGCCCCACCCATTTTCCTTGCAACTTCAGAGAGGCGGTGAGAAGCCTAAAAAGCTGCAAATTATGGTGCACATATGGCGTGCGCCATAACATAACTTTTGTACGCGATAATAGTGGGGTAAAGGGCTTAATAAATGTCCCTCACTTAATAAATGTCCCTCACGGTTTATCCTGTTTCTCATTTCTCTGTCCAGCTTACTTATATGGAAGCACATGTTCAGTTTCATTCTACGACTTCAGTAATCCCCCCCCCCCCCCCCAATACTTGCCTGCTCCCCGGCACCCCAGTCAATCTGGATCCCTACAGGCCGCCGCTGTAGTGGGGGCTGTGCAGGGGATCTGCAGTGACGGGGGTAACCATTATAATTAAAAAGCTATATTTTAAGGTAAATTCCTTGGCTAGAGTTTAGGATTAAACTCAGTTTGTTCATTCTGAAATCTAGCAATGAATGGGGAGATGTCTAGATCCATGTGAGGTACAGGGCTGGTCCTAGCTTTGTGAGAAAGAGGCTGTCCTGTACTAGATGATATCGGATTTTCATTTTTTACATCCGTGGGATAACGCATTTAGGCTCCATTCAGACGTCCGTGTGTGTTTTGAGGATCTGCAAAACACGGACACTGGCAACGTGCATTCCGCATTTTGCGGGCCGCACATCGCCAGCACTCTCATAGAAAATGCCTTTTGATGTTCTATTATTTTGCGGAACGGAAGTACGGATCCACAATTCCAGCTCCGGGCGGGACATAGTGTGTCCCCATAGAAATGAATGGGTCCGCAATTCCGTTCTGCAAAATGCGGAACAGAATTGTGGACGTGTGAATGAAGCCTTAACGCTCCATTCAGTGATCTCAGCCATAATTACGTGACCATCCAACTGTCTGCGGACTCTTCCTCCGAGGTGCAGCTCTGCCTCCTCAGATTGGCTGCTGTGTATACCACACGTCTGACAGGCTCAGCAGGAAGAGACCATTTCTATAGTAGCATAATAATAAAGTCCAGTTCAAGATTAGTGTGCAGATGTTCGCAGGGAAATCCGTGCGGACAATCCACATCAATTGGTGCGGATTTTACTTTCCTCATTGAAGTGAATGGAGAAAATCCGGTCAGAGAAAAGAAAATCGATTTTAAATTCCGCACTACAGGTCAAAATCCGTACGTAAAAAATCCTGATCATGTCCGTGAGACTTTCAAATTCTCATAGAATACAATGTGCATGACCTACGGTGCGGATTTTCCACGCAGAAAATCTACACGCAATCCTGATCGTGTGCATTTAGCCTAAACCTGGCCGAGCATACCTGTGTTGTGATTGGAGAGGGGAGAAAACAACTGCATGTGTGCTGCTTATCCCCCCAAGGACAGAAGAAACGGGCATATTCAGCATCTGTCATTGGGGAAGAGTCGGGTCCCCCAAACGTCAGGTGGTCTGCTGATCTTGAGGAATTCTGTGGCTTTGGCCGACGTACATCTGGGGGAGCAGGAAGGTTGCTTTAACAGCTTTTCATGGAACATGAAAGAATTGAGAAAGCTCGTTGGAAGAACGAGTGAAACGTTTTCAAGAAATCTACAGCAAGTCCAGTTGCCTTGATTTATTCTTTACAAATATTTTTCACGGAACAGTTATTGTAAATTTATATTTTTTAGTATGCACCTTATGTGTCCTACGGTGCTTTTAAAAACTGCAATAATTGCCTGGGGAAAAAGAGGAACAAAGAGAAACTGCTTCTGCCGGAAACTCCTGCTGTTGGTTATATCCTGCAGTGTATGAGAGAATCCTACTCGCTCCCTAGCTCCTGGATGCCATCTTCCAGTCCCTGTCATGGTCACGTGTGCCACTTCAGCAGTGACCTGTCCCCAAGAGCAACCGATTGGGTGTGTGTCACTGGCTGGAGCGGCGCATGTGTCCGTAGCTTGGCCAGAAGTAAATTGGCCATGTTCTGTCTGCCATCTAAGTGGGAGCCAAGCTGAAGAACTGTAGCAGAGGGGAGCAGGTGAGTATGGCGATCTTATACACGCTGTGGGGCATAACTAAAAACAAAAAACCCTTTTAGGCCGCCTTCGAACTTCACCATCAATCTGCAAAAACTGCACCATATGACAGCACCAGCAAAGTGTATTAGATTACACAAGTCTTAAGTACATGTTATGGATTGTTTTCGTGTGGAAAATCTGCAGCATGTCGATTAGGTTTGCGGTTGTAGCCGCGGATTTCACATTTTTTCAGTGGGAGGGTGATATCTGCTGCAAAACCGCATCTAATTGGTGCAGATATGCTGCAGTAACTCGCGTAAATCCGCACGAAAATTCATATTAGATGAATGCTGGCCAAAGCTGCTTTTGTTGGCAGAAACAGATGATCGATCGGGTAATGTGTTTGGAGGGGTCCCTTGGTGGCAGATCTGGGGAAAGGGATCAGGCTGCTGGATTTCAACATGCCTGATTCTATTGTTTTCTGGGGAGATATACTGCCGCCTTCTCTGGAAGCATCTTCATTCTTTCTCTCTCCTCTACCATGGTAGTATACGGCTACCTGCACACCTTGCGGATTAAATGCAGCGTAATGCAGTACCAGCGAATTAGGTGTTTGTTTCTTTTATTGGTGAAGATTTGATACTGAAAAGCACCCGTGTGCAGGTAGCACTAGACTTCACATGCAGACGAGGGTGATAAAATTGCTTCTCCTCACACACAGATGCCAGAGTGTTGTGTTTTTTTTTTTTTTTTTTTTTAGTTTTTTCCTGTTTAATAGAAATGTGATCTTCAAGGGTTATTCCGGTTTGTGGAAGTTATCACCTTGAAACTCCCCCAAAATGACTGGTTTGGCCAGTCGCACATGTGCCCTGCCACTCCATTCATTTCTATGGGAGTTCCGGAAATAGCAGAGTACAGCTTTGTTGCAGTGTTTTAGCTGTGATTGGGGGGGGGGTGGTCCAACTCCCAACACCCCCGTTGATAAGCCATTTGCAGAGGCCGCAGCCTCCTCGCAGCTTACTAAGCACAGCGCCAACAATTGAATATCGGCTATAATTCGTACTGCATCTTAGCTAGAATGGGACTTGGGCCCCTTTCACAGAAGCGAGGATTCCGCGCAGGTGTGATGCGAACATATTGCACCCGCTCAGAATCCGGACCCGTTTATTTAAATGGGTCTGTGTACATGAGTGGTGGTTTTCACGCATCACTTTTGCGTTGCGTGAAAATTGCAGCATGTTCTATATTCAGTCGTTTTTGTTTTTTTCACGCAACACTGGCCCCATAGAAGTGAATGGCGCTGCGTGAAAATCAAGCAAGTGCGGATGCGATTTTCACGGATGGTTGCTAAGAGATGTTGTTTGTACACGTTCAGGTTTTTTTTATCACGTGCATGCAAAACGCAGTAAATCGCATTGCACCCACATGATAAAAACTGAACTGAATGTGATCGCAAACAAATATGAATGACTTTGTGTTTGAAATTGCGCAGTTTTCACTAAACGCATCTGAGCATAATCCGGACACGCTCAGCTGCAAGAAGCCTTAGCCTTTCATAGCCGAGATGGGAATAATCGTAATTAAGCGGTGTTTGGAGTTACAGAAACAATTCTGAATTGCTTCATTCTGCTGTGGACGTGGCTCCCATAGCAGTGGATGGGAGTTACGGGCTGTGTTATGCTGTTTGTGTAGCTCCCTTTAATTGGCAGTTTAGGAAACGGCAGAATGCAAACTCTTTGGCCATTTCCGTACCACAGCCTACCCCTGGCTGGTGCTTACTCAGGGTATTCCCATCTCTGCTATGAAAAACTTAGATGGGAATAACTATTTAAAACGGTTTTCCAGGACTTTAATACTGATGGCTTGATCCTCCGGATGGGCCATGAGTCCGACACCTGGACCCCCAGCAATTAGCCGTTTTGAGAAGGGACTGGCGCTCCTGTGAGCGCCGCTCATTGTATAGTAGCTGTGCTTGGTATCAGCCCCATTCACTTCTAAGGGGCTGATCTGCGCCTAGGCCACGTAACTGATGGATGTGCCGTCACATGGCCTACGGAAAGCTGCGAGAAGGCAGCGGAGCTACGGTGAGTGCTGGTGCCTTCTCACACAGCTGAACTGCGGGGTTCCTAGGGTAGGTCCTCAGTATTAGGCCTCATGATCACGACCGTATGTTTGGTCCGCGTCCGAGCCGCATACTTTGCGGCTCAGGCGCGGACCCATTCAATTTAATGGGGCCACAAAAGATGCGGACAGCACTCTGTGTGCTGTTTGCATCCGTTCCGTGGCCCCGCAAAAAAAAAATAGAGCATGTCCTGTTCCTGTCTGTTTTGTGGACAAGAATAGACATCTCTATAATGGGCTGCCCGGTCCGCAAATTGCGGAAGGCACACGGAGCGGCTTGCGTGTTTTGCAGATCCGCTGTTTGTGGATCTACAAAACACACACGGTCGTGTGCATGAGGCCTTAGTATTGGATAACCCCTTGAAGGCCTCCTTAGAGCTCATGCACACTAGTAATATTAGTGACATTAATTATGTAGAGAGAGGCCGCTTTCAGACGAGCGTAATGAAATCCGTCAGTATTCTGGCTCAGGATCCTGATGATATACCATCAGGATCGTCATCAGGGTTTACGAGCGTATTTCTTCCTTCATTATTTATGCACTGCACAGACTGTAATGTGCGTATTTGGAAACAAATCCGCACAGAACTCGGACATGCTGCGGATTTCAAATACTGACGGAAATTAATAGCCCACTTGATTAGCGCCATTCATTAACATTAGCAGCGGATTCTAGTACATTAAATCCGGACTATATACGCATTGCAAATGCACTCGTCTGAAAGCGGCAAAGTTAATACAAGCCACTTACTGTGATACTTAATGTATTATTATCCATCTTGCTTCCTTTGCTGGCTGGATTCATGTTTCCATCACATTATACACTGCTCGTTTCCACGGTTACGCCCACCCTATAATCCAGCAGCGGTGGCCGTGTTTGCACACTATAGGAAAAAACACCGTCCTCTCTGGTGGCCGGGACTGTGGAAGCGTGTGTGCACAGCAGCTCCCACACCGGCCACCTCGTATCTGCGCTGCAGCGGTGGCCATAACCACTGGAATCCAGTGTATAATGTAATCGAAAAATGAATGAAGCAATATGGGCAATCACAATACATTAGTAAGTGCCTTGTATTAACTTTATCTACGTGATAAATGCTATTTGCTTGTGAGACAGCCCCTTTAGGTTCTTGAATTATTTTTTTTCTTTGCAAATGTTTTTTTTATGCAAGTGAAAAATAATGCACAGCGTCTCCTAGCAACCATCACTGATCCCTGGACCATCCTTCAGTTGCTTCATTCTTTCCACTGACCCATTGACTTGATGGGCTGCTTAAAAGACGCAGTGAAATGCATGCCCTGTGTCTGTGTTTTTTTTTTTTGTTTGTTTTTTTTTGTTTTTTTTTTGCAGACCTATTAATTTCTGTGGGGTCCGTCTTGCGTGAAAAACGCCTCAGATAGAACATGCTGCATTGTTTTTCATGCAATGTTGCATGAGAAAAAAATTCCTACATGTATAAACCCATTCACATTTATCGTGGACATTTTACACCGGTATAGATTTCCCTGCTCTGCTGGAGGATGCTCCACATTTATGACTGCGTGTATATTGGGCGCATCCTCCGGCAGTCTGTGCGTCTAGACTGAGCTGCCGTAGATTTCACTCATCTTTTATGCCTTTAAACTTGTGTAAGACGAAGATAAATTTGCCTGGGCCTGCTGGCCTATCCCCACCCTCTATGCCCCCTTTTTGGGGAAGCGGCAAGGGTGGTGTAGAAATGCCACTTGCTCCTAGGTTTAGGCGTGGGGGAGTGATAGTTTTCACTGCGGGTGCCGTCCGATTTAAACACCGACAGCATGCGCGCGTGAAACACTCATAAGCTTTTACACATTAGACTATTGTCCCCCCCAGAACCTAATATTTTCACTAGTGTGATGGGCCATCAGTGTAACGTTCATGGCTACCTCCCGATCCTACCCTGAGATTGGCTGACGAAGCCTCCGCCACATACTCTGTCAAAAATAGGGGACAAATAATGCTGCATGCTGCGCCATCATGGCTGGCAAAATGTCAGGTTGCAGGATGACCTGAAGTGATGTAGCAGAAAGACTGCAATACAAGCGCTGATGTGAATGCAGCCTTAGATGCGGGGTGACTACTATGCTATGTCTATGGGTTGAGGTCAGGCTTATAAATGGGTTGTCATGTCACTTAATTCTTATGTAACTAGCAATAACGGCTGCGTGTGCGTCTCTCATATGCCGATAATTGAAATGACCTAATCTGACATTTTGAAAAGAGTTGTCAGACCAGTCCTGTTGTGACGATCACTGATTGTAAACTCTGATCACCACAACAGGTCTTTCTTTTCCTAGCTGTCGGCAGAACTAGCCAGTTTTGCAAAAAAATAAAAATAAATCTTTTACAAGTATTTTTACTTTAAAAACAATTTTCGATTAAAGAAAGTGTTGTGTTTTTTTGTGGCAATAACTTTTTTTTATTTTTCTGTCAATAGAGGGTGTGTGTTTTGTATACAGAGAGGTTCACTGGGTGTGGGGGGGGGGGATTGTCTTGTATATAGAAGGGTGCACTGTGGGTGGGGGAGTGTCCTGTATATATAGAGAGGTTCACTGGTTTGGGGGGGGGGGGGGTTGTCCTGTATGTAGAGAGGTGCACTGTGTGTGTGGGTGGGGGGTGTCCTTTATGAAGAGAGGTGCACTGTCTGTGTGTGGGGTGTCCTGTATATAGAGGGGTGTACTGTATTTCTCACCTCTTGCAGGCACCATCCGCTGGTGTAGTAAGATGTCAGCACCCAGGCGGTGATGATGCAAATCGCGTGCAGTGGAATTTTTCAGTGTGTCACTCCCGCGCCGGTTCCCAGAACTATACCGGGGTGGCATCGATCACTGCTGCCTGCGCCAGGATTGATGACAGAGGCCGCAGTGGTGGAAGAGACTACACAGCCTGCATGGACACAGCGCTCTGGAAGATTCTAATTTAACTATTTTCAAAAAAAAACAGTTACACTAAAAGAGCAAATTAATTGAATTAATTTGATCGCCCGACCCTTGTTGTCAGGATACAAATGCCTGGCTTCACTTTGGCATTGGCAGTTGCTCTCATTCTATGTTTTCCCATGGTTTCCTCCCACACTCCCAATATGTACTGACAGGTTAATTGGCTTTTCCTGGGATCGCACCTAGTGTGTGTCTGTTTTTGAGATGCAGAAATTAGATACTGAGCTGTATTTGGGACTGATGACCATCTATGTACTGATTTCAACAGGAGATAAAAATATAGGGCCTAATTTATCATAAATATAGCTGTTTCCTGGTGTGAAAAAGTCGCAACTCTCCCAGCACCACTTCTGCAAAAGTTTTTGATATTTCTCAACCGCCTTTGCCACTTTCCTGAAAAGAGGGTGGGGGGTCCCTCCACATTTCTCGTCTTTTATACCATTTTTCTGGCATCTAGATATTGGTGTGGGCGCACAGACTGCCAGAAGCTGGGCCTAATTTATGATGAGGCATACGCCTCATAAGCCCTGGCATTGCGCCTGCTTATCATAGGCCAGCATACGTTGCCAATTTGTGATAAATCTGCCCCTCTCTATCCCTGTCTGGTACCATGGAGGAAGAGGGTAGTCAGCGCGCTGATGTCCAGGAGGGTCATGACGCCAGACACATTCCTTGTGGGGTAAGGGGGTCAATCCCCAACTTTTATTTCTTCCTTCCGTGTCTAATAGGGGCTTATTCTCCCATTTTATTTTAGAATATTAAAGCAGGCCCTAGAAAAGTTACCACTAAATCTAAAGAGAGAGAGTATGCTGTATGCAAGAAAAAACTTGCTCCTTCCTGTTCGAAGTTATGTCAGCATTGTGTGAGCAAGGTGGTAGAGGAGTATCAAAGATATTGTCAAATCTGAAGTTTCCGATTTTAATAGATTCAATTAAAATGTTTAAAAAGTGCCTCCCTTCCTTAGCCTCGGGCAAGCAGGGTCACTCTAATATAATATGTGCTTCGGGTTCTTCAGACGAGAATGAGCACGGAGAAATCCTAGACGACGCCAGACCTTTATTTTCCTCTGTATACAGATTCTCTGCTCAAGGCTATTAGAGCCACTATGAAGGTGGAGGAATCTAGGGAACAAAAATCTATTCAAGATATAATGTTTGCTGACCTGGGGCACAAAAGATCAAGAGTCTTTCTGTTAAATGAAAATATAAAATAATTCAGAAAGAGTAGAAAAAAACTGAAAATAGTTTTTTATCCCTAGAAATGTTAAAAGAAAATATCCTTTTGATGAGGGCCTCCTAAATTGGACGCCCCAATTGCCAAGATTTCGAAAGGTCTGCTTTGCATTTTGAGGACCTCTGTGCCTTGAAAGATCCGATGGGTAGACGGGCAGAAGTATACCTTAAAGTATGGAAGGCCTCTACACAGGCATTTAAACCAAATATTGCCACTATCTCTACTGCCAGGTATTCAAAGTTATGGCTACAACAGTTAGAATCCCATAACAAGAATAAAACCTTAAGAGACCAGTTGCTAGGGGTGTTTCCTACCATCTTTAAAGCGGTGGACTTCATTTCGGATGCTTCTGCGGACGCATTAAGATTGAATGTCAGGTCAGCAGCTCTATCGAATTCTGCTAGGAGGGCCATTTGGCTTATGGGGAGTTCTGGTGACACGGATTCAAAAAAATAAGCTTTGCTGTATTCTGTGCCAGGGAGATTTCCCTTTTGGGTCGGTTTTGGATGACCTTTTAGAAAAGGCCTCTCACAACAAAAAAGGCTTTCCTGTTTCCAGACCCCCTAAAAAAAACTACAGTTTTCCCTTTTAGGCTGGGAACACACCTAGGCGTTTCTGAATCGCGCGTTTTACGCGCGTTTTTGGATGCGCGTTTTTGTCACTTAGAAACGCGCGTCATACGCGCGATTAAGTGAATCTCCCCTATGGCAACATTGTCCATAGGCGCATTAAAACGCCCCAAAGAAGCTCATGTACTTGTTTAGCGTTGAGTGCTTACAGCGCGTTCAAACGCGCTTTAAAACGCCCAAATGTGAACCATGCCCATAGGGATGCATGGCTTTTCACATGTTGAGCGTTTTTCAGCGCGTATGAACGCGCTGAAAAACGCTCAGGTGTGTTCCCAGGGTTAAAGAAAAAGGTTCTTGTTCCTGTTTCAGACTTGGAGAAGGGGAGGGGTTTTTATTCGTCCCTTTTTCTCGTACCCAAGCCAGACGGATCATCCAGAATGATTTTAAACATGAGAGACTTAAATCAGTACCTAAAATACAAAAATTTCAGAATGGAATCCGTACAGTCTGCAATAAAACATCTCTTCAAAGACTGTGTCATGGCTACCATAGACCTAAAGAATGCCTATTATCACATCCCAGTTCATTCAGATTTTCCAAAATATCTGAGTGGCAGTGTCTATGGAAGGCCAAGTTTATCATTTACAATACAGAGCACTTCCGTTTGGAATATCTCAAGCCCCCAGGCTCTTTACAAAACTGATGGCAGAGGTTATGGCCCACATAAGGGAAAGAGACATTCTGGTTTTTCCTTATTTGGACGATCTTCTAGTGGTGGCAAAATCTGAAGACCTTCTAACCTCTCGTCTTCTAGAAGTAATAGAAATTCTAGCAAAGCTAGGGTGGCAGATAAACTGGGAAAAGTCAAACCTGATCCCTTCCCAAAAAATTGTGTTTCTAGGACTGAGTCTGGATTCTGTAAAGCTACGTTGCATCCTCCCACAATGCAAGATATCCCAAATAAGAAAAGACGAATCAGGCAAGTGATGGCAGTATTAGGCAGAATGACCTCCACTATACCTGCTGTCAGAGCGTTACTGTTGGCCTTAAGAGAATTCCTACCCAAAATACGAGGAAAGGGCTTAAAAATCTTCTCGGACAGCGCCCCGGTGGTATCCCCACCTAAACAGGCAAGGAGGGACAAGGTCATAAAATGTTATGTCCTTGGCCGCAGACGTTTTTTTCTCTAATCGTTCCTTTCATCAAGGCAGTATACTTAAAGGGAACAGAAAACAAGGTGGCGGATTATCTAGGCAGAAACCATTTGGATCAGGGACAATGGTGTTTAAACCAAGAAGTCTTCAGTCAGATAGTTCAGCCCTGGGGGCCAACCTCAAATATACCTTTTTGCAACCAGACAGAACAAAAAACGCAACCTATTCTTTTCTCTAAATCCGAAAGATTTTCCGTCAGGCACAGACGCCTTCTCCCTTCCATGGCCGGATCAGCTTCGGTATGCCTTTCCTCCTCTAATACTTTTTCCGAGGGTAGAAGCTGAGGCAGTAACAGACGAGGCTCATTCTAATCGCCCCTTTTTAGCCTCGGAAACGTGGCTCACTTGGTTGAGGAAGCTATCTCTTGCAGATCCCTCGATTCTTCCGGACAGGCAGGATCTGTTTCAGGGTTCTGTCTTTATTCCGGAAGTGAGAAACCTTCATCTAACAGCCTGGTATTTGAAGGGGGGAATCCTAGAGAGTAGGGGTCTATCTAAGGAGGCTATATCTACCCTTTTAGCACGTAGGAAAGAAGTAACCTCTACTATTTACCTCAGATTATGGAAGACCTTCTTAAATTTTTCTAAAGTCCCGGTAGATTCCTTGAGTTCTCCTCATATGTCCAAAATTTAGGATTTTTTTTACAAAAGGGTCTTGATAAGAACCTAAGAGTGAGCACCCTTAAAGTTCTCGTTTCTGTCATTAGTGCTTTCTGTAATTTCCCTATTGCCAATCATCCATGGATTAGGAGTTTCTTTAAAGCGGTGAGTAGGATTAAGCCTGTGATCAAATCTTCTGTTCCCCCGTGGGATCTTAATCTAGTTTTGTCTAGAATGATGGAGCCTCCTTTCGAACCTCTGCAGGATTTATCTATTAAAAACTTTGTCTTTAAAAACTGCTTTTCTGGTGCCTATTATCTCTGCCAGGTGTGTGGGTGAGATTTCTGCTTTTTCAGCCTCTCCTCCTTAGGCCCCTTTCACACGGGCGAGTTTTCCGTGCGGGTGCAACGCGTGATGTGAACGCATGGCACCCACACTGAATCCTGACCCATTCATTTCAATGGGTCTGTGTAGATGAGTGTTTTTTTTCCACGCATCACTTGTGCGTTGCGTGAAAATCGCAGCATGTTCTATATTCTGCGTTTTTCACGCAGCCCTAGCCCCATAGAAGTGAATGGGGCTTCCGTGAAAAACGTATTGCATCCGCAAGCAAGTGCGGGTACATTGTGTTTTTCACTGATGGTTGCTAGGAGATGTTGTTTGTAAACCTCCGTGTTTTTTATTTTTTTATCACGCGCGTGAAAAACGCATCAAAACGCATTGCACCCGCGCGGAAAAAACTGAACTCAATCGCAGGCAGAACTGAATGGCTTAACCTGTGAAATCGCACAGTTTTCACTGAATGCATGCGGACACGCTCGTTTGAAAGAGGCCTTATACTAACATCCTGGAGGTCAGAGCGCTCATTAAACCACATCCTTCTTTTCTACCTAAAGTGGTCTCCCTGTTTCAAAGGACCCAAGACATTGTTCTTCCAGCCTTGTGTCAATCCCCAAAGAACGAGAAAGAGAGGAGGCTTCATTGTCTAGTCGTTAAAAGATACCTGTCTGAATATCTGAAAGTCACTGGTCAAAGGAGGAAATCCTCTAGACCTTGTACAGTTTGGTGGAAGAAACAAAGGTAATAAAGTTTCTTCTAGAACTCTCTCCAGATGGATAGTGGGGGCTATCGCTTTAGCCTTTGGGATTCGGTGCTCACTCAACTAGATCCATTTCTACTTCTTGGGCAGAGAGGGCTCATGCATCTTTAAAACAAATTTGTAGGGCTGCTACCTGGAAGTCTCCATGTACTTTTTCCGTCACTACAGGTTAGATTTAGGTTACTTTCACACTTGCGTTTTTCTTTTCCGGCACAGAGTTCCGTCATAGGGGCTCTAACGGGGGAAAAAACCTGATCAGTTTTATCCCTGTGCATTCTGAATGGAGAGAAATCCATTCAGGATGCATCAGGATGTCATTAGTTCAGTCTTTTTGACATTTCAGGACTGACATAATATCACAGCATGCTGCGGTTTTATCTCCATCCAAAATTCCGGAGCACCTGCTGGAATGCCGAATCCGTCCTTCGCAGACCGGTAAAAATGTGAAAAAAATGTATAACGAATCTGTCTCTCAGCATGACAAGCGGAGAGACTGATCCGTTCTTGCAATGCATTTTAAGCCGAATCCGTCTTCAAATGCTTTCCGTTTGCATGCAGATTGACTGATCCGGCAGGCGGTTCCCAACTTCCGATGACTGAACTGCTTGCCGCATCACTCTGCCGCAAGTGTGAAAGTACCCTTAGACTCTAAGGACCCTTTATCTTTCGGCAGGAAAGTCTTGCAGGCTTCTCTCAAGGTTGCTGTCATGGGCGTAAGGGAAATTCAGGATTACACTTATTGGTAATCGTTTTTCCATGAGCCCATGGAAAAACGATTACCGATAAGTGTAGTCCTGAATTTTCTACATTCGATTTAGGCCTCTTTCACACTTGCGTTGTTATGCTCCGGCATGCACTTCCGTCGCCGGAAATGCCCACCGGATCCGTAACAACGCAAGTGACCTGAAAGACTGATCAGTCTTCAAAATGCTTTGTGTTACTATGGCAGCCAGGACGCTACTAAAGTCCTGGTTGCCATAGTAGTAGTGGGGAGAAGTATACTTACAGTCCGTGCGGCTCCCGGGGCTCTCCAGAATGACGTCAGAGCGCCCCATGCGCATGGATCACGTGATCCATGCGCATGGGGCGCCCTGACGTCACTCTGAGCGCCCGAGGCCGCACGACTGTGCATACTGCTCCCCACTACACTTTATCATGGCAGCCGGGACTTTAGCGTCCTGGCTGCCATGGTAACCATTCAGAAAAAGCTAAACGTCGGATCCTGCGATGCGCCGAAACGACGTTTAGCTTAAGGCCGGGTCCGGATTAATGCCTTTCAATGGGCATTAATTCCGGACCTGGCCTTGCGGCAAGTGTTCATGATTTTTGGGCGGAGCAAAAAGCGCAGCATGCTGCGGTATTTGCTGCGTCCAAAAAACGTTCCGGTCCTGAACTGAAGACATTCTGATGCATCCTGAACGGATTTCTCTCCATTCAGAATGCATTGGGATAATCCTGATCAGGATTTTTCCGGCATAGAGCGCCGATGCCGGAAAACAAAAACGCCAGTGTGAAAGAGCCCTTAGTCTGTGAAGTACCGGAGATTTCACTTTATCAAATGTAAATAATCAGAGAAAGCTGTGTGGAGTCAGTCAGCAAGGAGTGAGTGGAGAATCCTTCATAGTTTGGGTCAAACACTTGTTCACCTGACGACCGTGTCTGCCTGCACCATGTAAACTCTCGGCCGATTGAAAGTGTTTATTTGAACCGAGAGATGTCTGGCATCAGCCTGTCTCCCGTGGGATCAAAGGATCTTCATTTGGTAACTCTACTCAATCCTTTTATTTCCCACATCTGCCACATTAAGTAGTTGGTGGGATTGACTGGCTTTTCTCTTGTTAGAGCCCAGTTTATAATTTCAGATCCATACAAGAAAAGTAAAATGGTGTATTTCCATGAAAATAGTCAAACATGAGAACTTGGCCATCAGTTTAGCTAAGAGATGGTTTGTTCAGGCTGACGTTTTTTGGTGGCTTTGGCTTAGATGCGCGTAAAGTTGAGAGGGAACCTGTCATGCCGATATTCCACTTTTAGCTATGCACATTGCCTATCATCAATAAAAGTATGTTACCTCCTTATGTTTTTCCGTTTCATAGTTGTTGAGAAAAATAACTTTTTATATCTTGATCCCACTAAATGATCATCTTGAATATGGGGGGGAGGCTGGCACTTGCATCCTCCAAGTCAGGGTTGCCGCTCTCAAATCCCACCCCACGATTGATGCATCTCAACATCTCGCTCACATGTTGAACAGGCGCACTCCCACTCCTCCAATGGGTCTGCGCTTTGAAGCTGGGTGTAATACGCCTGGTTTCACCACCTTTATTCACATGCGCCAGTCAAGCATCACACCCAGGGGCAGACTGGGAACTTAAACAGTGGCCCTGTTTTGTAGTTGGGTCCAAATTGATGGAAGGTAGGGCCAGCAATACCATATTGTGGTGCAATATACCGCAGTCCATCACAAAATACTGCCAGCAGCACAAAAGACATCCCCAAAACTTCCACTGGCTGGCCACGAGGAGGCCCACCGGGAAATTTCCTTGTAAGGTTTATAGCCAATCTGCCCCTGATCACAGCTCTTCAGTGGTCCAGGAGTTGGCTTGGGCCTGTATGAGATGTTGAGATACAAGAGGATGACGTGACCTCTGCTGGGAAGCATCAATCATGTGGTGGGAATCAGGATTTGGGTGCAACAACCTTGGCTTGGAAAAATGCAAATGCCAGCCTCCTTGACTTCAAGATGACGATTAGCATATGGAGGAAGAAAGATATAAAGTTCATTTTCTCAACAACCGTGAAACGGAAAAACCAAAGAAAGGAGGCGTCGGTGAACAACATGCTTATAGTGGTAATGTGCATAGCGAACAGTGAAATATGAACATGACGGGTTCCCTTTAATATAACCTATAAAGAGGGGTTGCCTTCATGAGAATACAGCTGTGTTGAGAAATGGGAAACGTGCAGGAACACTACCATTAAACCATCAAAATTTTCTGATCACATATAAACACCCGGCTAGGGAAAATTATTTTTGAAAATAATAATTTTATTTTTTTTACCCTATAAATAATGACTGGATAGTTTCCTGTATGTCCGTTTTTGTAGCTGTGCTTAGTATCGTGCTCAGCCTCATTCACTTCAATGGGCTGAGCTGCGTATAGGCCATGTGACCAGTGAACGTGACATCATGCGGCTTAGAAAAAGCTGCAAGAAGGCCGTGGCCACTACTGCAAGGGCCGCTACCTTCTCAAACAGCTGATGAGTGGGTGTCGGACGTCCTTCGATTACTCAGATACTGATGACCTATCCAGAGGACAGATCATCAGTATTTGAATCTCAGAAAACCCCTCCTGTGTTTTACAGTGCTCTTCAGGGGAAATCATTATCTGTGCCTATCAAGAGAACAATAGAACTGTTACACTGTTATCCTAATTTTAGTAGTCTACCATTATCCTAGCAGATAACATCTTTCTCTCGCAGCAACAGCCAACTAACAGTGGGTTCCATATTTCTATAAGAGTTTCATCTCTGTGCTGACGGCTACAGAAGGACAATATTTTTAATTTTCACTGGCCAAGTGCTGCCGAAATGAAAAACGACCACAAATTGTAAACAAATTTCTATGAATATTGAGTTTAAAATAATACCCGTTTCTGACTAAAGTTTCTTATTAACAAGCATTTAAAGACTACTAATACTGCATGTGACCGTGGCAGGGTTTTACGCTGTGTGATTATTGAGGCATCTGCAAAAAAACCTGCACATAAAAATGCAGCTCCGTTCAATCGGGCATCAGTCTTCCTGGAAAGTCACTGATAACCCTGTAGGTGCATTGGATACCAGAATAGTCCTTTTTAAACCGGTGTAACCAGTTGATCTATCGATGTTTATAGGACATTGTGAAATATATGTGGTGATTTTAGACTGTCATTAGGGATGGCAATGATCTGGGTGCAGCCCCATTATTGCTGTCAAAGAGATGAAATTTGAAATAATGCTCGGGGCTCCATTAAAAAACAGTGAAGACTGTTATGCAATGCGTCTTCTATAATGAATAGAGAAGTTATGAGAAATTTGATTTGGCTGCTTTGCCGAATTTTCACAAAGAAATTAGTCACAAAGCGCGTTTCTTTGTAAGTGGCAGGCCCGCAAATGGGTAATGGCATTTGTGCCGCCCCCTGCCATTGAACCCCTTAGATGCCGTGTTCATCACTGATCGCGGCATCTGAGATGAAAAATGAGCACAGAGGCCACCGTGGCCATGTTGATTGAGATGCGTCATGCGTCACCGCACGCTGGATTTTCAATCAAGATGGCCACAGCAGCCTCTTCGCACTCAAATGGATGAGATATGGTGTTTTTTCAGGGAAAATTGATTCATTACCACGAAGCATGAGAAAATTGGGCTTCCCTGAAATTCTGATCGAAGTCCAATTCGGGTATTTCGATTTACTCAACGGCGTCAACGCTAATTATGAACAGAAGCTATGACTCAAATGTCGGCAAGTGTAAAACATGCAGTAAATTGCTAAGGGTGTGATGTTAGAAATGTCGGGAGCCTCTGTGTTGACCACCCTAAGGCTCCATTCACATGTCCGCAATTCTGTTCCGCATTTTGCGGAACGGAATTGCGGACCCATTCATTTATATAGGGACACACTATGTCCCGCCCGGATCTGAAATTGCGGATCCGCACTTCCGGGTCCGCCCTTCCGTTCAGCGAAAAAATAAAACATGTCCTATTCTTGTCCGCAAGTGCTGACATGAAAAGCCATTTTCCATGAGAGTGCCGGCGATGTGCGGTCCGCAAAATGCGGAATGCACATTGACAGTGTCCGTGTTTTGCGGATCCGCAAAACACACACATGTGTGAATGGATCCTAAGGATGCATGTGGCCACAATGATGCATTTATCTGTGTGACCATCATGCTATCACCTTGGGCTAGTGTGCAGAAGTAGCTTTAAACTATCGCCTGAAGTCTTTGTCCCATCCCTTGTTTGTCCCAGGGTGTGACCTTTCCGAAGTCATTAATGAATGATGCATTGCCTTGCTTTGATGATGAGATGATGGTTTAGGTGTAGACGGACCAAGCTATTTTCTGTCCTTATTAGTTGATCAAGTAAAAGTCAAGTGCTTGTTACTCAACTCTTCAAGAAGCACTTTGTGTAGGAAAGGTAGATCGTTTTCACGGGCGTGGTAATGTGTATAGAATGTATGAAAGCAAATAATTGTCTAATAACCTTTGTACCATGTTCATCATGTGCTTGGCTTAGAATTTCTGAAACTCTTTTGGCTCTCTATATGACTTCTCTAGAGTATCCAAACTAGTAAATCCAGACAGATATGCTTGGACATTTTCCAGTATTTTGGGGCGTTCATTTATACACACGTGTGGTGAGATTGAGAACTTATCCTGATGGCCTTGAGAATGAGCAGATGACTTTCCTCTTGTTAAACTTCATGCACACAATGGAGTTATGGACTTGCATAGTTTTTTTTTTTTACTGCTGGATTCCTTATAAAAAATGGTTAGAAAAAAAATTAGGCCAAAGTCTGTCATATACTATAGGTCTGTCCTCCCCAAGAAGAATTGCTGCATTACGGAGCCATACAGAAGACTATACGGCCTCGTGCACACAGCTGTTGTTTTTGGTCCTCGTCCGAGCCGCATATTTTGCGGCTCGGGCGCGGACCCATTCACTTCAATGTGTCCGCATCTGTTGCTCCGTTCCGTGGCCCCGCAAAAAAAATAGAGCATGTCCTATTGTCTGTTTTGCGGACCAGAATAGGCATTTCTACAATGGGCCACGTTCCATTACGCAAATTGCAGGATGGAACGCGGAGCAGCTTCCGTGTTTTGCGGGTTGCGGACCGCAAAACGCATACGGTCGTGTGCATGAGGCCTACAGCAGAACAGAGTGCCTATAGCTTTGTCAAGATGATTAAAAATCTTGGACAACCTCTTTCAGAGTCTTAAAAAAAAAAAAAAAAAAAACACCATACTCTATTACAGTATCCTATACTAGTTTATTATTCCCGCACATTTCTCCTCCTTCTCTCTGTTTTAAAATAGCAGTGGTGATGTGGCTGGATACCACACGTGACTGCTGCAGCCAATCACTGTCCTCTGTCGTCTCCATTTGGAGACAATGATCGGCTTCAGCAATGAGGTTCCAAATCCAGGCACGTCATGGTGCATGTCACCCACTACTGTGACCTCCTTGGCCAAGGGGGAGCATTGGAGCATGAGGTACTCCGACACTCCACTCTACATGCTGAATGAGTGAAGAACGGGTCATGTCCAGGTTCAGCTCCAGTGAACAGTGTAAAAAATGTAACAGAAATGTTATATTTTAGCCCAAAATTGTCGCTATAAAAAAATGCAATTCGTCCTGCCAAGGACAAGTCCTCGTGTAGCTACATCAACAAAAAAATTGTTGTCACCAGAAAAAAAATATCAAGATGTCAAGACTAAAATCAATTAATCTTGGGAACCTTTTTTTTTTTTTTTTAAAGACTACTCAGCATAGCCAGACCCGCAGTGATAATCATACTTGCCCAATTCCCACCGCTGGGTTCTGGCTCATCCTTATCCTCCTCGGTCTCCCCT
Organism: Bufotes viridis; assembly: GCA_033119425.1. NCBI lineage: Eukaryota > Metazoa > Chordata > Amphibia > Anura > Bufonidae > Bufotes > Bufotes viridis. The sequence continues at coordinate 175,201,490 of CM065589.1, forward strand.
CATCAACATCTGTTTTGATGCGGGTCATGTGACCCTTCTCACCCATGCATGCGGTCAGTGGGTCACATGATGCATGGATGACACATCCTTGCTGTGGCCAGTCATTGGCTGCGGTGGTCACGTGACCCTTATCAAAATGGATCTAAATGTGGGTAGACAAATACCTCTAACCACACTAACCAAAAATAGGGGTTTTTTTTTTTTTTTTTTTTTTTTGAAAAATCTCCCAGCCCAATAAGAGGGTCGTAAGAACTGGAAGCGCCATATTGATGACCTAGCTTAGAGCTGTTTCCGTTTGCCTTTTGTGTCTTGGTGGTTGCAACTGGCACAACACAGGGCTGAAGACAAAGCTCTTCTAGAAGTGGACATGCGTTTTGATGTGGTGTAGAGCCTGTGCCTGCTTCAGAAGTTAGTTTTTGTATTGTTCCGAAGCTCATCCAAGCAGCATTATTCATACATGAGTCCATTGTGTTCAGATTAGTGTTCAGTTACAATATAAGATGTTCTGGTAACCACGCATGGCCTGATGTACTCATTCAACAGGATCATTGTCCAGTTTGGCAGCTGTGACCTGGTCATTGTTGGTTCCAAGTTAAATGCTGCTGAGATGCCACATAAAAATAGTCCTATGTTTGCGGTGGTAATGAATATGCAGTAAAGTACAAGGCCTGCGAAATCTGAAAGTTTCCAAACCAGTGAACCCTGAAGTTTGGTTAGAAGGGTCTTCCAAAAATAAGTTTATTCTTACTGCTGGGACCTGCAGTAATCAGCCTGATGCCCACAGCCGTACCATGTTTTGCGGTTCGCAAATCTCGGACTTGCAAAACACGTATACTGGCTGTGTGCGTTCAGAAAAATGCGGAACGGAAGGTCTGGCCCTTGATAGACCTGTCCTAACCTTGTCTGTAATACGGACAAGAATAGGACATGTTCTATTTTTTTTTTTTTATTTTTTTTTTTCGCGGAGCTACGGATTCGGACAGCACCCATAGTTCTGCCCACATCATTTGCGGCCCCATTGAAGTGAATAGGTCCTCATCCCAGCCTCAAAAAATGCAGATCAGATGTGGACCCAAACTACATTGGTGTGCATGAGGCCTAACCTTAAGTAAGTGTTTAGCTCCCCTGCAGTGCCTCCACAGGAGAAATTAAGCATTACACCATCTATCATGGAATGTACGGCTGTCTTTATGATGCACCGATGTTATGGTTTTTGTTACGTGAGAGATGCTGCGTATATGCTCTGCATAATATTCTGTGTGTGTGTTTTGTAAATCACAGGTAAGTCACCTGCATGCAAGTTGCATTGTCATCTGCGATCTGAAACCAAAAATCCAACAGTGTAGGACTATTTATGACTGAGGTGTTGTGTGACCCCCATTGACAATCCGCTGTGATGTCATCGTGCGATCCAGTCTAGCCCCGGGTTGATTGATCGTATCCTTGTGACTCTTCTTTGTCAGCAGCAGAATCTAGGCAATTCTCCCCAAGACGTGATTGTTGGCGACCTTGATGTCTATCCAAGCCAGAAGAATAATTTCTCAAACCACCAGTAGTTGAAAAACGATTGCATGTTAAGGCAAACGCCCTTTGCAATGAATGAGTGATTGTGCGAAGTCATCCAGAGTGGCAGCCGCTCTCCTCAGCAGCTTGCCTGTCCAAGGACTATCTCCTGTGTATGTTTTTAGATGAATACTGGGATTTAGTGTGAGTGTGGGGGTGGGGACGAATGGTAAAGAAGAAACCGGCTTTGCTAGTTGACATTACAACTCACAATCCAGAATTTCAGCAGAAATGCTTACTGATGGGGGCTGCACACCCAACGACTATTGCCTGATCCTATCAAAGTTCTGCAGTTCTGGCAATTGTCCCAATAAAACCATGTACTATACTGTGTGGTGTCGGCAGATGTCTTGGCAATAAGATTATACAAGACAGCAAACATTTTAATGGTCTCTCTAATGACCATGGTCATTCTGACTACTTGGAGCTCCATGTGTCCGGACAACACTTGCATATGAAAACAACAAAATGCCTCAGATTTCACATGTCGTGCGACAGTATTTTCCATCTGTGCGCCATCTGGACTGCACCTGCATATCACACCGAAAGTAAATGGTGCGATGCACAAGCAGCTTGCGTCATTCTTGTTCATTTTACATCTGAGAGTCATTCACCTCACACACCTAGGCATCCGTGTTCTGCATGTGTGTGTGTATATGTATATATATGAAAACCCCATTAATAATTACATACAGTGAGGCACGTTTGTCAAACACCCAAACGGCATATTTCTGCTGTCAAAAACTCACGTCTTGGCACAAGCTTGCTCAAAAAATCTTGAATATTTTTTACGGAGGCATTATGCCTCGCATACCACTTCACAAAAAAAGTGAGCGACACGTAGGGTGTAAATTCAACCTGCATTCTAAGCCAGTGTCTACATATGGCCCCAGATGTGTAAGAATTATTAGGAGGCACACACCTCTTAATTGTGGAGCATTTGACGCCAGCAGGCCTCGCTCTATTTCCGGCTCCCGTCGGCTCCGCTTTTGTGGTGTTCTATCTGACACAAGCTACGTCTGACTTGCTGAATTGAGCTACCACTTCAAATTACTGCATACAGAGGGTGGAAGCTCCTTGCCTGTGGTAGAATAGAGGAATTTTTTTATTTTTGTTGGACACCCCTACTGAGATTTTTCTTTCTTTTTGGGAGACTGAAGATGCATTCTGATGGTTGAGACCAGCAGGTTTAGGGCTCGTGCACATGAACCTGTCCACCCGTTGTGTGCAGTCAATGCACGTGCACTGTCTGTGTGGCTGGCACAGACGGCTGCAGACCCATTCGATGGGTCCGCATCCGTCACGTGGTGCACAAACGGCTGATGCCTGTATATTGCAGACCCACTGTTTGCACCGGCCCTGCCAACAAAGGTCATGGGCATGAGCCCTTATGCTCTGTTGGCAGTGGGGATATTGCTTTGTCCACACTTCTTACATTGATTTGAATAAGAGTTGGCAGTACCTGTGCCCCAAGTTTTTGAGACTTGCGAAGATCTCGAATTCCCCCTGTTGATATATAGATGATGTCTGCTCCAGTAGTTTTTTACCCACTTATATAGCGCTGACATAGTCCGCAGCGCTTTACACACATTAGCATCAACCTGTCCCCAACTGAGCTCACAATCTAAGTTCCCTATCAATATGTCTTTGGAGTGTGGGAGGAACATACAAACTCCAAGCAGATGTTGTCACTGGTCGGATTCGAACCGAGGACCCCTAAGTTTCCAATAACTTGTACATGATAACCAATACTGATATATCGTTAGTTAGGTAAGTGCTATGTGTTAGAAAGGACCAGACCTTCATGATATCTGTGTGCTACCTGTTTTTTTTTTTTTCTGCGGCCGCTTAGAAATGAACAGGTCTGTGCACGATCTGCAAAAAATGCATGAGGCCTAATGTGTCTTTCAGTGTTGAAGACAGATGACATCTCTTTGCTGTCCGCAGTATTTTGTGTGGGTCGGCTTGGAGCCGCAAAAAAAATCCGGAGCAGAAATACGGTCATGTGAGCCTGAGGGTGCTGCCACGTGTTTATAACTTATGGTACGTGGTAGCGGAATCCATAACGGAATTCTTAACGAACCCGAACACAAGTTCGCTCAACACTACTACAGAGTCATCTCTTTTGATACTTCTTCAGTAAGATCAGCTAAGGACTTCACCCAAGATGAAACCGTGGACTTGGGCGGCATGGCAGGTGTGTAATTAAAAGAAACGGACGTGCTAGGCTACTGTCATTGGCGTTTTTTGTGGATCTGTCATGGATCTGCAAAAACGCTTCCGTTACAATAATACAACCGCATGCATCTGTCATGAACGGATCCGGTTGTCTTATGTCTTCTATAGCCATGACTGATCTGTCATGAGCACCACTGAAAGTCAATGGGGGACGGATCGGTTTTCTATTGTGTCAGAGAAAACTGATCCGATGCTTGCAGCGTTATTGTGTCCGCGATGGGAGCGTAACCAAACAGAACCGAAATTAATTTTAGTGGATTCTGATTCGTTCAGTTTTGTCCCCGTTGACAATGAATGGGGGACAAAACGGAAGCATTTTCTACCGCTTTTCAGATCCTATGTCGGATCTCAAAAGCGGAATTGAAAACGCAGATGTGAAAGTAGCCTTACTCGCCACCTTCCTCATTTTAGCTGTGATTTTCTTCTCAAGGCACCTTAAAAAACCCAAGCACATTAATATATTGCTGCATGCAAGAGTATGCTTTAATACCTGCAGCTGGGGGTAAGAAAGCAGAAACTCTGGTTTTCTCCTCTGTGAATTCCTCACTTTAAGGCCTCTTTCACACAAACTATATGGTTTGTGTCTGGATCTGTTCAGGAAAAAACTGAAGGTGTTTCGGGTTTCTTTTCCGCATGGGTGCAATCAGTTTTGATGTGTTTTTCATGCGGGTGAAAAAAAAACTGAATTACAAACATCTCCTAGAGACCATAAGTGTAAAACGCTTTGCATCCGGATGCAGTGCATTTTTCACGGAAGCCACCTTCAATTCTATAGGGCCTGGGCTGCGTGAAAAACAGACTATAGAACATGCTGCGATTTTCATGTAACGCAGAGATGACGTGTGAAAATTAGAGTTGAGCGAACTTGTATTTTAAGTTCGGCGTCCAAAGTTCGGGTTGGGGTTATCGAAGCATCCCGTTATGGATTCCACTACCACGGACCATAACGGCATTTGGAATCCATAAGGGGATTCTTCAATGAACCCGAACCTTGGACAACACTAAGGACCTGGGGTGACTTCACTGTCATGTGATCAGTGCAGGGGGCGTGGCTCAGCACTATATCACCTCTTATTCAATCCAGTGCTGAGCCACGCCCCCTGCACTGATCACATGACGGTGACGTCACCCCAGGTCCTTAGTGTTGTTCAAGGTTCGGGTTCATTGAAGAATCCCCTTATGGATTCCAAATGCCGTTATGGTCCGTGGTGGTGGAATCCATAACGGGATTCTTCGATAACCCCAACCTGAACTTTGGATGCCGAACTTAAAATACAAGTTCGCTCAACTCTAGTGAAAATCAATGCTCATGTAAACAGACCAATAGAAATGAATGGGTCAGCCTGTCACTGTTGTAGTGGCTATAATACAGTGGTATACAAGGTACTGTATACCGCTGCATTATAAAAAGCCATGTCTGCTAGTTAGAGTAAAAAAGAATGAAAGGTTAATAAAGTTTACTTATATAATAAAAATTAAAAAAAAGTTGAGCGTTGTAACATCATAAAGTGTAAAAAACAATAGTGGTATAGTGTATGTGTGTGTGTGTGTGTGTATATATATATATATATATATATATATATATATATATATATATATATATATATATATATATACACACACACACATACACTATACCACTATTGTTTTTTACACTTTATGATGTTACAACGCTCAACTTTTTTTTAATTTTTATTATATAAGTAAACTTTATTAACCTTTCATTCTTTTTTACTCTAACTAGCAGACATGGCTTTTTATAATGCAGCGGTATACAGTACCTTGTATACCACTGTATTATAGCCACTACAACAGTGACAGGCTGACCCATTCATTTCTATTGGTCTGTTTACATGAGCATTGATTTTCACTAGAGTTGAGCGAACTTGTATTTTAATATATATATATTTTTTTTTTTTTTTTTTTTTTTTTTTCCATTACTGCACGCCGAAAAAATATATGTGTACTCCAAAATAGTGTCCCTGAAAATGTGTGTGGTTAGAACAGGATGAACTAGCAATTAGCGAACAAAACCAGGGGGGATGGGAAGAAAGTAGGTTATCTGAGCTTACTCCTAATTACCTTGAGTTATACAGTACGCTGTGTCAGAAAGTAGGAGATGAAGGTGAGGGTGTTGTCCCAGGGGATTGTTATTAGGGGATCAAGTTTGAAAGTTCCGACACTTAGCCCAGTACGTCCACATGGTTTTAAATGTGGCCATCTTTCTGTGATCCAACTCTCTAAGTCTATAAATTTGGCATACGGTGTCCATTCTGTAATAGAGAGTGGGTGTAATGGCTGCTGTGATGCCCCCCCTCCATTTACCTAACATAGTAGCTGCAGCCAATCCTCGGCCTCATCGCTCACGTGGGGTAACAGTAGAAGTGCTTTCTGCAGAAAAGGGCGGTGTACGAGATCATTTACCTGTCACCACAGCTTAGGCTGGGTTCACATCATGGTTTTGTAATACTTTTTAACGTGCACAAAAAACCTCATGCCGTCACCATAGAGTCCATTGTGGGAAGAAAACAAAATAGTATATGTTAATGTTACAGTAGACGCAGACCACACCATCTGTAACTCCGTTCCGCAAAATATATAGAACATGTCCGATTCCAGTCCATAGTGCGGAATGGGAAAGGCAGTTTGGGTACAGCAAAACTGAGGTCACGTGTCTACGTCTTTGTTTGTGACATATATATATATAATTTCATAATTCAATATGAAAATGAATCGCCACTTTAACGGGGCATCATGCCTCTTCTCATCTGGCAGCAATGATTTGATCAGAGAGCTGTGCGGCAGACAAGGACTGGGGGTCTGCCATGTCACAGCAATACATCAGCCATAGTCAGAGCATTTTCCATTACTCTTCCACAGACCTTCTGTACTGGAGGTGATAATTGACTTTTGAGGAGGTTTTACTGCAGAATGTCAAATTAAAAACTCATTATAAAAACTGGTACCAAAGAAAAGGGAGATGTAGTCACCATAGCAACCAAACTGGTCACGGCGGTCTTACCTAACCCGGAGTAGACTGAGGACTGCTTAAACGAGAACACTAAACCAAAAAATGAAATATGGCTGCCCTCACTGTTGGGCAGCTTCAGTATATCTGCGTGATCCTGACAAGGTCTTGTAGAAATTCTGCAAAAAACCCAGGATTAATCTGGCTTAGTTCTGTGTAGGGTTGCATCAGAAGTATCAATACCCAATCAATACATTTAGACCCGGATCGATTCGATACTGGGATTTGCTACTTACTGATACTAGCGCAGCCTAGTATCAGTTAGAGAGCGTGGCACACGCCGCTCTCAGCGCGCACCATGTTCTCGAAGGAGGCAGTCTCTCCCTCCCCACTGCTGCCACCAATAAGAAGAGAGAGGGGCTGTGGCCACTGCGCCACCAATGAAGATGTCTAACCTGTTAGCACAGTTGTAGGATGCGGGTGACGGCGGTAGTTTTACACACCCGGCACCCGACCTCTATGACCGGTTGCTGCAATCCGCAGCAATTACCCCTCAGGAGCAGCGGATTCAAGCGCCATAGATTTCAGTCTAAGCACATCGCTTGCACCTTATTATAAATTAAGCACATTTTCCAGTGGCAAAGGTGATGAGACCGGCATAGAAGAGGGCATCTGTCAGCAGATTTGTACCTACGAAACTGGCTGACCCGTTTTATGTACGCTTGGCAGCTGAAGACGAGAAAAGCTGAGAAAAATGATGTTTTAAAATATGCAAATGATCATCTAGGAGCAACAGGGGCGTTACCATTACTCCTAGAGGCTCTGCTTTCTCTGCAACTGCTGCTACTTCTGCACTTTGACGGGGCCAGGTATGATGATGTTTTAACTGCCTGGTCCTGTCAATTAAATCGGAGAGGGTGTGGGAGTTTCAGAGAAAGCGGAGGCCCATTAGCAGATGTCTTCAGCTGCCAAGTGCTCATGTAACAGGTCAGCCAGTGTCATAGGTACAAAACTGCTGACAGATGCCTGTAACGGTGAATTTTCTGGTGACAGGCTCCTGGTGCAAAGTGCAGCAAATGCAGATGGACACGTCTTCGTTTTAGCAGCCGTCTGTTCTTTCTTTTGGAATCTTGAGAGTATTCAGGATGGTTTAAAGTAGAAAATCCGGAAGAAATTGGAATCTGTTGTAGAGACCATGCCAGTCCCATGCTGCCTTTTATAGGTCCTGTTCTTGCTGTTGCTGAAATGGTGTACTTTATTGTAACTGAAGTGTTGTGCAATTTCATTTGGGTAAAAAGGCTTAAGCAGTGGAATTTATTCCAGGCAGACATGGCAAGTTTCAGTAGTACAAGAAAAGGTCACTTAATGTCTTGTAAACAGATAATCTTAGGGTACTTTCACACTAGCGTTGGTGCGGATCCGTCTGTTTATTTGCACAGACGGATCCGCACCTCTAATGCAAACGTTTGTATCCGTTCAGAACGGATCCGTTTGCATTAGCTTTAAAGAAAAATGACAAAGTCCAAAACGGATCCGTTTTGAATTACATTGAAAGTCAATGGGGAACAGATCCATTTTCAAATGCACCATATTGTGTCACTGACAACGGATCCGTCCCCATTGACTTACATTGTAAAAAAAACCGGATCCGTTAGGCTCCGCCTCTTCAGACGGACACCGAAATGCTGCATGCTGCGTTTTGGTGTCCGCAGGCGGAACGGAGCCGAACTGATGCATTCTGAACGGATCCTTATCCATTCAGAATGCATTGGGGCTTAACTGATCCGTTTTGGACCGTTTGTGAGAGCCCTGAAACGGATCTCACAAACGGAATCCAAAACGCTAGTGTGAAAGTACCCTTACTATCAGGGCTCATGCACACAAACCACGTGCTGACCGTCCACAGGTTGTGGTCCGTAAACAACAGGTCCGCAATATACCGGCCACGTGCGCACATTATCACAGATGCAGACTCATTCACTTGAATGGGTCTGCAATCCGGATGATATGGAGCAGAGGCAAGGAGTGAAAGGCCACAGAAGCACTAGAACTTCTGTGGCATTTCGGCTTGTGCCTCCGCACCACAAAAAAACAGAACCTGCTCTATTATTTTATTTTATTTTTTGCTGCGGACGGATCGCAGATCAATTCAAGTTGAATGGGTCTGCATCCGTCAGCGCAGACTACACTGATGGTGTCTACAGTTCCCAACCGATTCGCGGTCCCCAGTGGATGACACGGGCAGCACACGTTTGTGTGGATGAGCCCTAAGTCAGAGCTTCTCACACTTTTACTAAGGCCTAACCAGAAAACAGATACCACCGTCCAGTTCCCATTTATCTCCACCGCGTACCTCCCCATCAGCGCCAACACCACAGTGCAGCAAAAATACCTCTTCAGCAGTGCTAAGCAAATTCCACAATGCTTAGTAAAATACCACATTTTTTTTTACCCCCCCACATTTCCATTCCATTTTTTGCAGGTTCCGTTTGCGGTTTGTATGTGGAACCATTCATTTTAATGGTTCCGCAAAAAAAAAAAACGAATGTACTCCCTATTTATTCCATTTCCGCATATTCGTTCCACTAAAGGATAAAACTTGTCCTATTATTGCCCGCAAATAACATTCCATGGCTTCATTCAAGTCAATGGGTCTGCAAAAAATACGGAATGCATACGGAACACATCCGTATGTCATCCGTTTTTTTGCGGATCTATGCCCACTTTGCCCATGTGTTTACTGTTTACAAACATTACTCTACATTACAGTAATGATTGTAAATTTTATGTTTTCATAACTACGAAACGGAAACAAAATTACAAACATTACTCTACTCTACATTACAGTAATGATTGTAAATTTTATGTTTTTGTAACTACGAAACGGAAACAAAAAACAAAACAAGGGATCCGTAAAACACAGAAAAAGACATACAGTTGTGTGCAAGAGGCCTAAGTGAATAAATATGGAGTAGGGATCCGGTCGATCATGCTAGAACACATGGCTGTCTACCAAGTTATAACACATGACTGACACCCCGGGGTGTAAGAGATAGGACAAATCAAAACTTACATCCTTCCTAGGATGAAGTTCCTGGTGGAATCCCTACTAGCTGTAAGTGTAGACCACAGTTGGGTCATTCCATGTCAAGTGGACCAAACTAGAAATCCGCCCCTCTCCAAATTGAATAAAAATTTGCACTGATGTTCCCTAGTGTCCTAAATGAAATCATCTGGACCTCTGTTGGTTCCAGAGTTTCAGGCAGCTGATGATGGACCAGCTGTAATGCGCTGCTTGCTGCGTAACCCAAAGTGGCAAATTTGTCAAGGCACGCTATTTTAAGTAGTTAAGCTAGGAGGCTGAAATGTTGCAGGTTAGTAAAACTACTTAGTCTAAGTCTCCTTGCAAAGTTTGGTGCCGTAACTCTAATGCTATCAAAATAGGCCAAAAAATTGACGAATGACCAGTAAGGGCCTACTTTGACTGCCCACTGCTTCTGATATGCATGTCCGATCAGGTTGTAATTTTGCCAGGAGTTATGGCCCATGCGATATATCTTAAGGTCACATACACAAGCTTTCCAACCAACTTGAAGACAAAATATGATTAGACAAAGAAATTACATTTCATATTTTTGCCAATATTTGCTACTATTGGGATGGAAATATCTCAAAAGTGTAATTTTTTTTTTTTTTATTAATCTCACCCAAAAGTGTGTTTTTTTTTTTTGTTTTTAATTCCTGTTTATTGTAATCATCAAAAATTTTAGACCTGTTTGAGTACAATCAATAAAAGTCAATGAACAATTAGCAGAAGATACATGTCTGTGCATCATATTAATTTTTTAATTTTCATTGTGTCATGAAACATTTGAAAGAGTCACATAACAATGAGTACCAGCGCAAGGTTGGGGTCCCCTATCAAATTGGGAGGGACCCCAGGCCCCCCACCTGAGGTAAATCTCAAAAGAAAAACACAGGAACATTTGAAAAAGGAAAGGAAGAGTACTCTGTGCTTTGTTGTGGCGATGGTGGGAGTTACCTTCTTCATCCGCAGAACACGATCCGAGAAAGTCAAGATCAGTATAGCACAAGCATAGAGTAGCTTAGCTTGGGTATACGTACCCTAGGCTGGGTGGTCAATGCAGACATCGCGATCCGACAAAGATAGCCGCAGATCAAGGCAGAGTATTCCAACAGAAGCTTATTAGAGATTTTGATCGAATTCCCCTATATTGCATGGTACCTCGGTAGATTGCGTGACGCTATATAACTAAGCTCTTCCCAAAAGAGCATATTTTTTGCCACAGAAGTCATCCTGTTTTAACTTTGACCCACCCTTATGTTGGCCAGAACTAAGCTCTGAAGAATGTACCTATTTTGCATGCGTGCATGAACTTCAATACAAGGAGACTTTTTTGGTGGCCTCCTGCCTGACAGGCTGGTGAACCAGAAACATAATATGTAGTTCTGCTAAGCTTGTTATCCTAATATATAACTTTTAGATATATATTTTCATGCACGTTCTAATTAATGGCACATTTAATAAATTGGCACATTTATCATCAATCTTGCATTTGACGACTCAGCTACTGCCAGTATAACAGAATTATTGCCAAGGAGCAATTTCCAACAACCAGAGAAGATACCAGCCATGGGTGTCCAAGTTTTATTGAAGAAAAACAAGAAAGCAAAAACACAACATGCACACTAAAATTGCTAAAAATAAAGATTTCACAAGACTTCTCTAACAATCTTTCTCAAATTGCACAAAGTTTTGAATTTCCTGTCAATGGTCACCAAAACATCCTATGAGAAGACATATTGCCTCCCAGATGATGTTGTGGATGCCTCAAGGGAAGCAATGACATGCTCTTCTGGGACCCAGCAAGTGTCTCTATGGGAAGGCCAGTAAAATGACCTTGCGGGACCATGGGGATTCAAGAAATTGATCAAACCGTCATGCTGCTCAATTTAAACTTCACATATATTGCCAATCCACCAGGAGTTAATATAGGTGCAAGCTATGTACTGACCAGGTGCTTTGAGGGCAGGTTGACATTCAGGTTCCAGAACACTTGCAGTAAATCGGCTTGCATCATTCAAAATTTTGCCGACACAAATATTAGTTGTATCTATGGGTTTGAACTGATGGTGCTCCCCTCGGTAAACTAGCCCTGGCAGCCAAACATTTTGCAGTTCCTCCAATTCCATCATAAGGTGATTTTCCATGGCTTGTGCCAAAAAAGTTCCACTCAGCGGTGATGCGAAAGTCATTATTATGACTGCATAGATTAATAAAAGTTTTTATACTGAGCAGCAGATCCATCACTAAAATAGTGAATATGCTTTAAAATGGCTAGTGCGTCCTTCAGATGCCCAATCAGCGTTTTCAAAAATATACGGACAGCTATAGTGTCATGACGCAAGCAGTCACTGATTATGCAAATGCTGAAGCATCGGAAGTCGGGTTTGCAACAGTAAACAAGGAAAGGATGAAGTGTTGCCTGGCTACCTTCCCAGTGAAACTCCTGCACTGCATCCTGGACGACAAAGGAGTAGTTTTTGGCAAAGTCCATCAGGACAATTGCATTTTAACATTTTGATGGATTGTGCAGACACAGACTGAATGAGTCCCTGATGAGACAACAGTAAAACACCATTTTGGCCTAAACTCACAGAATTTTGAGAACCCAATTTCAGGCCCATGCTTGTCCCGATAGATGGTGTACAGTTCCTTCAAGCTGAACAAGATCAACCTTTTCCTCTTCAATAGCTTTTCACCATTTATCCTCCTTTCTGCCTGGACATACTCTAGAAAATTAATCATTTTCATAAAAATCCAGTACATTCTGATTTGTGCTCAGACAGCATTTTTCCTTGCTTGGGTTTAGGAACCGCAAGGATGCCATATTCCTGCTTCAGCTTTCTTGCTTTCTTTACCATTCTTGTTGAGACATTACCTTCTTTGGAAGTTTTCTAACTCTAACTATTTGGGACTAGGGTCAGAAATTGCATTTTTTCACCATTGCTGGAAACATTCAGCTTTTGCTTCAGTTTCTTTAGCAAAATGTCAGTTGGTGCATTTTTGGGTAAGGTCAGCAGGGGTACGATCACGAACAGCTGTGATTTTAGTAGCAATGCTGACTTGTTCTTCACTGAATTTTCGATTTGCATAGCACAATGAATTTCGCCCACTGGCTTTCTCAATCTCTAATGTGGATATGCCAGGTGGTCCAAAACTTGTGTCCTAGGTTTTCAGCAACACTGATAGGTTCGTCAGTACCTGAATCAGACTGACAAGCCTCCAATTCCTGTAACTTTGCGTTAACATCCTGCTTACAACGCAGGCAATGTTTTTGCCCTGGCTTAGGGTACTTTCACACTTGCGGCATTGCTATCCAGGTGAACAGCCCGCTGGATCCGCCATGCCGCAAGTACCCCTGTGCTGCCGCTCCGTCCCCATTGACTATAATGGGGCGCAGCACGGCAGTGTACGGCCAGAGATTGCCAAACTAAAAGTACTGCAGGTCCGACTTTTTAGTCCGGCGATCACTGCTGTGCTGCGCCGTAGCTCTGCCCTCCCGGCCCCATTATAGTCAATGGGGACGGAGCTGAAGCACATGGGTACTTGCGGCATGGCGGATCCGGCAGGCTGTTCACCCGCTGGAACAGACTGCCGGAGAGCCATGCCGCTAGTGTGAAAGTACCCTTAAACTCTTGTTTTGTAATAGTTTTCAGGTGGATAGATGTAGCAAGATCAAATGCGCTCAAACCTTTGGCATTACTGTGATTCTGCTTTTCTAATGGATTCCAGTATTTTTTTCTGAAGAAAGTCAAATTTGGTCAAAATTAATGCTTCATGGAAGGCACATATATAAATTATTAATTTTTTTTTAAATCAGATAATTTTTATTGTTTTATATAGATTATTTCAAGAGGAAAAAGAGAAACTGTTACATACAGTATTAATATACAGCACCGGGAGAATGTAATTCACATTACAGAACATTATATATTATATATATAATGTTTATGAAACAAACATACAGATTACAGCAATAGTGACATAAGCTACAAGGTACATATTCCAAATAAAGTAGCAGCATGAGTAAACTTCATACAGTAACACCCATACACAAGCTGTTTGCAAGGACCTGTTTGAAGAGCGGTACTGTCGTGCACTGTAAAGATACCGTCTTCGCCTGAGCGCCATGTCGTAGCTGTAAAAATTGATAAAAGGCCGCGCGGGTGATATCAAACTCGTTGCTGAATTGTTCAAAGGATTTGAAGACCCCCTCCCTGCGTACCTGACATAGAAATTGTATACCCTTACGCTCCCAGGACGAGAACCCTTCTAGACTAAACAGCTCGGGTAATTGAGGATTCTTCCACAAAGGGGTATACTGGGTGAAACCCATTATGGACAACAGCGCACTATGTTTCCGCCACACCTTCTGAATCATAATTAAAGTGGGGTGCCCCACTATCTTACTAGATAGCCCGCCATTTTCCAGCAATAAAGCTGGGGAATCATAACCAATAATGCATGCAATCACCCGGGCAGAAGTGACATCCCCAGGCGTTCAACTGCTGAAACTGGGAAGAGAGATAGTATAACCAGGCATTCGGAACAGAGAGCCCCCCCGCGTCTTTTCCCCTCTGTAAAGTATCCAACCGGATTCTCGCTGTCTTATGTCTCCATATCAAATCTCTAAACAGTCTACAGATCTGGCGAGGTAACCACACAGGGAAATTATGCAGCACATACAGTAACTTCGGCATGAGAATCATTTTCAGTAGATTACTTCTCCCAATTTCAGACATTGGCAGCTTACACCACGCCTTAACCTTATCAGACATAGCATGCAGAAGAGGCTCTATATTTAGCTTAATATAGTTACTAGGGTTCGCTGAGATCATAACACCCAGATATTTGGTGTGCAACCTGTAATTGATTAGACAGAGGAAGGGAAACGGTAGAAGCCATAGCCAAGCAGGGGGTATAGAAGGAAAGCAGCATAGATTTGCTGGATGTATGCCGCAAAAGTGGTATGGAACCTGTTATCTTAAAATATCACCAGAATTGGAAATAACCAAATGGTGTCTGTGGTTCACTGCATATTAAATTGCATCAGGACACAGATTAAGCAGCACATTACAGCTGGTCCATCATCGGCTGCCTGAAACTCTGGAACCAACAGAGGTCCAGATGAAAAGTTTTGTAAGATTTCATTTAGGACCCTATGGAACATCCGTTCAAAATTTTATTAAATTTGGAGAGGGTCGGATTTCTAGGTTGGTCCACTTGACATGAAATGACCCATCAGCTACTCCTGAAGTGTGCATCACGCATGTCTCTGAGACCACTCACGAGTGTCCTCTTATTAGCACAATGGGGGATGGGTACTTCATTTACAAGGAATAATAAAAGGGAACATAATTAAAGGGACAGAACCAATCAGTACCCTTAAAATACAGTTGTCAATTGAATTTGGTTAAAGGGAACCTGTCACATTGAATATAGCATCTGAGCTGCAGACAGCAGATTATAGAACAGGGGGAATTAGCAGATTGATTGTATAGATTTTTCATAAATTCAACATGGTCTTGTTTTCATTCATTTAATTCTCTGCTGATTCTGGGCTTTGAAGTTAGCTGCCGGTCACTGATAGGACCGCCTTCCTGAAGGGGGTGCTTTCTGGTTTTAGAGCATCTGAAGGCTTAAAAGTCTGTGATCGTCATTTCCGCCGGTCACATACTTTAGCGGCGGGTGTCTGCTGTATGAAACAGCAGGCATCCGGCGACTATGGGTATGTTTAAAGTCTCGGTCAGAGCTATATATATACTGGTTGGGATGACGTCACAAAAACCAAACCGGAAAAAAAACCTACTTAGGCAAAGTGCTGTTGGTTGATTAGGCTGATGGTCGGTTTCATTTTTTTTCCGTTGATTCAATCGCCCAGCCCTAGTAGATGCTATTTTGCAGCATATAAATTCAGCAAGCAGAGCAAGAATTAGGCCTTATTCGCACATCTGTAGTGTTTATGGATCCGCAAATTGCTGCGGCCGTAAGATCGGCGGCGCGCTCTGCAAAAACTGATGCGGAGAGCACAGTGTGTGCTCTTCGCATCGTTCCGTGCCCCATTCACAGTCAATGGGTCCGCATGTGTTCCGTAGAATTGCGGACATGTGAATGAGGCCTTAACCGGACATGGAAATGTGGACGAGACCAGTTTTCTATTAATTTGATGAGCTGAACCATTCAAGTGTGACAAATCAGCTAAAATAGAGGAAACTGATAGCGTCTAATGTGCTGTACTGACACGATGATGTGAGTACAATACAATAGCCCCACAACCAGACAGGAACTATCATAAATCACTAAGATGCAGTCCGGATCAGGGAAACCGGTTGGTCCGGGAGATGCATTCGACACACAGACAGTGTTTTCCGGACAGAGCATGGTCGTGTGAATTAGCAGCAGCCATGGATAGTGCACAGCATATTCTGCTATGGTTGTTTGGCTGAATTAGCAGCAGCCATGGATAGTGCACAGCATGTTCTGCTATGGTTGTTTGGCTGAATTAGCAGCAGCCATGGATAGTGCACAGCATATTCTGCTATGGTTGTTTGGCTGAATTAGCAGCAGCCATGGATAGTGCACAGCATATTCTGCTATGGTTGTTTGGCTGAATTAGCAGCAGCCATGGATAGTGCACAGCATATTCTGCTATGGTTGTTTGGCTGAATTAGCAGCAGCCATGGATAGTGCACAGCATATTCTGCTATGGTTGTTTGGCTGAATTAGCAGCAGCCATGGATAGTGCACAGCATATTCTGCTATGGTTGTTTGGCTGAATTAGCAGCAGCCATGGATAGTGCACAGCATATTCTGCTATGGTTGTTTGGCTGAATTAGCAGCAGCCATGGATAGTGCACAGCATATTCTGCTATGGTTGTTTTTTTTTTTTTTTTTTTTTGCATTTGTATATTGGAATGTTTGCACAGACAAACTGGCGCATAGTGTGGGAGGCATCGTATCTTGCTGGTTTACTTCTGCCAATTACATGTCTTCCTATGTTATTTGTTTTTTCACATTTGCACCCTTGGATCTCATTTATTAGTCTTAGATCACTCCGTGTCAAAACAAAAAGTCACAGGCTTATGCAGGGATGTGGATTACAATAATTGAAAAATTTCCTTCCCAGCCCCTCTGATCCAGCACTGCCTCTCAGTCCCTATACTGCAGGCCTTAGCAGTCTTGTGCCGTCCATCCATTGACCGCAGTGGTATACGGGAGGACTGCTTCCGCAGTAGTATACGGGAAGTCACTGCTGCAGCCCAGTGGATCTGAATTATTTTAACTGCGTTCTAGCAGTGTGACCATAATATTACTTAAAGGCGCATTTACACTACGATGAGTAGGCGATTGTCAGCTTTCCTTCCTGACAATTACCTGGATGTGACATGCTGTATTTGCATGCAGCGATCACCTCCACAGTATGGGAACGAGCGATCGCTACTGCCATCGCTCGTCCTCGTACAGCTGCATTGTTTCTGGGGAGCAGATCGCCATTTATACACCACAATCTGCTGCCCAGAAACTGTTTTAGGTGTTCACCCGATGAACAAGCATTTCGCTTGGTCATCAGGTGATCTGTGGCATCTTTAGATGGGCAGAGCGATCGTTCCCGATTTAATCTGCCCGACAATTGGGCAGTCTAAACAAGGCATTAGAAAACTCCTTTTTAAAACGGTTTAAATATAGATAGAGATTTAATTTTCTTATGTTTCTGATCTTGTGCCAGATTTTATTTAAGAGGCAGCAAAGATGTGGCACACTTTTAGATGTCTGCATTCGAAGGCTTTGGCCAGACAGTAGATCTTTCTGGCAGAAGTCCTTAGCGGACCCTTGGATTTCTGGTGCGTATTTGCAATCTGGTAGGCTGCGGGTCACCACTCTTAGTTTAGATCACATCCTGTAGTCTCAAACTATATGCTGTAATGTAATACATAACTTATGTTGGATCATAGAGTACATTGACTTCTTCAAGAAGAACCAGACATACAAGCCTTGCAGAAGTCTTTGGGGGGAATTTATCATGAGGGTAATATTTAAGTCTGTTTTGCTTTAGTCTGCGTTTGAGTACTTTATGCCTCATTTATCAAATGTCTCATGATGGTAAGTTTGTCTTTTCCTTTGTCTCATATTTTCTGTGGATCTGTACTTCGCTTGCGGATGAAGCCCAGAGAGCTCTGAGAAGCTCTTCTGCACAGTATGGTTTCACCAAGAGTTTAGGTCTGGGCGGCATGACTTGTTACAAGCCCTGAGAACCCTGTGGTTTTCCTGTGAGACTTGTTCTGTCTTTATCTGTGTCCTGTGCTCCCTATAACTTCCAGCAGTTCATATTCCACAGGTTATTTGCACCAAAGTAATGACTTAACCCATAAAACCTGGTAGAAATGCTGTGATGATCCTGAGTGAAATCTTCACCTTTGGACATCTCTTCACAGTTTACATACAAGCAATCATGAGCAACCATGTGAGACTTATCTTGTATGGGTCTAGGATTATAGTCTGATAATTTAGCTCTGAATGGAGATGGGGGTGGATTACATTACCGTAAACGAATGTAGTAAAATTGCATTGAGGAGCTCTGCTAAGGGTACTTTTACACTGGCGTTAAAGTTTTCCGTTATTGAGTTCCGTCCTAGGGGCTCAATACCGGAAAAAAACTGATCAGTTTTATCCTAATGCATTCTGAATGGAGAGCAATCCGTTCAGTATGCATCAGGATGTCTTCAGTTCAGTCACTCTTACGGTATTTGGCCAGAGAAAATACTGCAGCATGCTGCGGTATTTTCTCTGTCCAAAATTCTGGAGCACATGCCGGATCCAGCATTATTTTCCATTGAAATGCATTAATGCCGGATCCGGCAAAATGGATTCAGTTTTCCGGTCTGCGCATGCGCAGACCTTTAAAAGTGACAAAAAATAAATAAATACCGGATCCGTTTTTACGGATGACACCGGAGAGACTCATCCAAGTCGGTCTACAAATGCTTTCAGTTTGCACACGGATTTCCGTATCCAGCAGGCAGTTCCGTCGCCGGAACTGCCTGATGGATCCTCACAACACAAGTGTGAAAGTACCCTGCTATGGATAGGGCAAGCTTGTTGACTGTTTCGAGTAGCAACCAGATCCCTGTCTGTCTTCTTGCTAACCTCCTAAATATATGTTCGTAGGACATCTGAGACAGATGGAAGGAAGAGAAATGTCCTGGAGCAGGCTAAACTGGAGTTGTTTGTAGTCTAGAACCATAGCGATTTTGATTGCTATTAAAATGCGATGCATTATCACTATATTCTAACATTGACCAGCAGCCTGCTGGAAATTACTTTAGGCTGGTATGAGGCCTACATCAGACCCCTGCCAGCCTTCATACACATCAGCACCCCGCGATCGTATTTGCGGGGTGCTGATGAGAGACAGGGAGTCCGCTCCTTCTGTCCGCACTTTACACGCGGCGGGCACCATTGCCCGTGGCATGTAAAGTGTTAAACAGCCCAGATTGGCACTCCTGCTGGTCTAGGCTGTTAGAACAGGGCCGCGGCTCTCACGTGAGAGCCGTGTCCCCGCTGCATGGGAGACTTGGTGCGGCACTTAGACTGGGCCGCCGTAAAAAAGCAGCGGCCCAACCTAAGGCCCCTTAGTTACCACCGTAAAAACGCGTATGGGTGGTCACTAAGGGATTAAAAATGCTATAAAAAAGTATGTAGACAATGAAAAGCAATCCACAAAAACACCACTTTATAAAACTGCAGGGATTTTGTAGACTCTTTACATGCAATTTTCAACAAGAAAGCAGTATGTGAAACCTAGCCTTAGGTAAGGCCTGCAGAGGGTCGAGCAGATCATCGCTAGCGAGCTTTCATAGGAACGCTGGTTAGCGATGATCTGACTGTCTGAAGTGCTGACTATTATCTCATGAACAAGCAAACACTTGCTCATTGGGCATTCACGTTTTTAAGTAGACTAAAAAAGTCATTTGCTGGCGGCAGATCGTGCTGTCTAATCACTGCTGCTGCCCCACAAATCATGATTCTGTATGGGGACGAGCGATTAGCTAATGCTAACGTGCTCCGTTTTTATGGGCTGACTTCTAAAGGCCTGTCTTCATTTCTCTGTATCGGCAGGTTGTACATTAACTTGTAACGATAGTTTGTCATTAGAGATGAGCGAATTCCATATTTTGAAATTCGTTCACGCTTCTTTTGGTGGTAAAAGGTGAATTGCGTTATGGATTTCGTTCCCACGGACCATAATGCAATTCTATGACTGAATGCATAATGGAATGCCTTTAGTGGCATTCTGTTATTTATTCTTTCATAATAGAAGTCTATGGGCTGCAAAACGAATCCGGCCCGTTTCCGTTATGCTGGAGTCCTCTCCTGCATAACGGAAATGGGACGGATCCGTTATGCAGCCCATAGACTTCTATTATGACGGAATGCCTTTAACCCTGGGTTAACACTTGAGCGTTCTTGAAACGCGCGTTTTACGCGCGCGTATTACAGCGCGTTTTTGCAAATAGTAAACGCCCCAAAAGAAGCTCAAGTACTTGTTTATGTGTTGGGCGTTTTACAGCGCGTTCAAACGCGCTGTAAAACGCTCAAGTGTGAACCACTCCCATAGGGATGCATTGGTTTTAATCTGTTGAGCGTTTTACAGCGCGTTTGAACGCGCTGTAAAACGCTCAAGTGTGAACCCAGGGTAAAGGCATTCCGTCATAGAATTGCTTTATGGTCTGTGGTAACGGAAT
This sequence comes from Bufotes viridis, assembly GCA_033119425.1. Lineage (NCBI taxonomy): Eukaryota > Metazoa > Chordata > Amphibia > Anura > Bufonidae > Bufotes > Bufotes viridis. The sequence continues at coordinate 175,222,086 of CM065589.1, forward strand.
CCATAACGCAATTCACCTTTCACCACCAAACGAAGCGTGAACGCATTTCATAAGGTAAAGTTCGCTCATCTCTATTTGCTATTATAAAAGTATAAAGCAATTGACAAATTACTTGCATTTAAAGGGAACTGCTTAGCTGTTTGTAACCAGGGACCCTGTGGGCATCCATGCTGCAATTGCCCACCTGTTTATACAGTGAATCCCTGACTTCGCCATAATGTCTTGTATGAATCCCGCATAAAAAAAAACAGGTGCTGGCATTTGGACTTTTTACATAAAATTCTAATGACCTTTCTAAATACCTTTTGGGTAAGGAATAAATGGGCCGTGCAGGGGTTGCAGCTTGGTTGTGGGTCTAAATAGAAGTTCCTCCTTGTTGCATATGGTTACACTTGACGGTCATTCTTTAAGCTAGGTCTACACCTGCAGCTGTATTTTGGCCGGCAACATGCCGGGATTTACGCCAGACACCTGATGGACTCCATTATGGTGAAAGAGATCCGGCGGTTCCAGGATTCTCTTCCTGTGTCGGGACAGAATACCAGAATCCAAGCAGAAATGTGCCCTTAGCCTTGGCTTGATCTCTAAAATGGCAGGATCCTGCTTGCCAGATTCAGGGATCTCCTGCAGATGATGTGTTTTTTTGGGGACGATGAGCAGCCTATTCCAGGAGTGTCGGGTTAAGGGACTAGGGAAGAGCATATGGGGAAATATCTGATGGGGGTATTCATGCACACTGGAAATTATCTAAGCAGCAATGGAGTATTCCAAGTTTAGGCTAATGACTTCTTCATTACTTAATTGTCAGTTTGTGCCTGGAAAGAGCAGCAGGAGCCAGCTACCAATATTGCCTGTGCTCTGCCGCTCTTCAATATGGAGCTAGCACTGCAGGATGACATTACAGTATACACATGGGCAGTACAATGGACTGAAACATGAGCCATTCGTTCCAAGAACGGAAGTCGTGCCATCTTCAATATAGGAAAGGGTGTCCTCATAGCATTGGTATAATAAGAGGTCCTGTCAGCGCTCCTGGAATGTTTCTCGGGGTACTTTTCACACTTGTGTTGCTGGATTCCGGCAGGCAGTTCCATCCGGCAATCTGTATGCAAACGGATACCATTTGTAGACAGATCCGGATGCGGATCCGTCTCACAAATGCATTGCAATACCGGATCCGTCTCTTCGGTTGTCATCCGGGAAAAACTGATTCGATATTTCTTTTTCACATTTTTAAAGGTCTGTCCATGCGCAAACCGGAAGACTGGATCCGTCAATGCGGTAATTTTAATGCCCGACCCGGCACTAATACATTTCAATGGAGTTTAATGCCAAATCCGGCATTCCGGCAAAAGTTCGGGAATTTGACTGAGAAAATACTGCTCCCCATTCAGAATGCATTAGGATTAAAATGATCAGGTTTTTTTCCCGGTATTAGGCCCCTAGGACTGAACTCAATGCTGGAAAAGAATAACGCAAGTGTGAAAGTACCCTTACAAGATACTGCACTTTTCTTACACGGAGTGTTATTGTTCTCCTTGTCATTTGGGTGTGCCCCTGCACAGTTTTGACACAGACCATGCCCACACACACCCAGATGACGAGGGCTATGGTAATGCTGAGTTGTCAATTTATTCAAGCATTTCCAGGAGAAATAACGAAGAGAATTTGAAGAAAAGATGCCCAGTATTGTTTCACGGGGACTGCAGATATTTACTGGCGGGATCAGTTTAATGACATTGGGTCAAAACTGGCCTGAAGAACCCAAATCTGGCTTGGTTACCAATATTACTTTTCAGTTTCCGAAGGGGCTCAGAAAAATTAAAAAGGTGGAATCTGATTGGTTGCTATGGACAACCGAGCCACTTTTTCTTTACACCAGTTTTGATAAATCTCCCCCATTGGGTTTGGTTTCAGGAAGAATTTTTCTTCTTTCCTCTGATTTCTCCAACAGTTCCACATCTTTGCCTTGATTTGTCTTGATGTGCCTTAGGCTTGCCCTTACAGATGACTGGAGTATTAGGGATTTTTATAGAAGCTACAGCAAATGATGCCCGAAATACTTTTGAATTGGTGTTTCTGATGAATAAAACACTATATGGCTTTTTTATTTATTAGATAAAACCAAATTCCTCAATTACTGTGGTTTTGAACATACACGTTGTGCTCGCTATAAATCTGAAAAATACATGGTTTGTGGTGTTTGCAGAATACTGTAGATCATGATCCTCCTCTGGTGGTCCGGGCCCTCACGTGATTTCAGCTGTATCAGAGCCCTCAGGATAGGTCATCAATATCAGATTGGTGGGAGTCCGACACACTCGTCGATCAGCTGTATGAGGAGACAGTGCGCGCACACGTTTGGATGCATTCCCATCGTGGATAGAATAACGTTGCAAGCAGCGTTTTTCTGTCCACCGTGTGGTGAGGAGCAAGACGGATCTGTCCTGACACACAATGTAAGTCAATAGGGACATTTTCTCTGACGCAATAGAAAACTGATCCATCGTGGCTATAGAAGACATAATACAACCGGATCCGTTCATGACGGATATATGCGGTTGTATTATTGTAACGGAAAGTTTATGAAGATCCATGACGGATCCGCAAAAAACGCTAGTGTGAAAATAGCCTTAAAGAGGTATTTCTAACTGAAATACTATATTTATGGCATGTTGAACCTACAGTATATATCAGAAATGTCTAGTTACACTTCTAGTACTCCCATCTAATGGGGGAATACATGAGATATGTGAGCAGCCACAGGACATAGACATACATGTCTGTCACCAGAAGGTTGGGGAACAGCTAGTCCACAATATATGGGCATCGGCCGTGTGCGTACTGTATCGGGCAACATACTCACTTGAATTGGTTTGCAATCTTGACGATACGGCGCAGAGGCACAGAGCGAAAGGCCACGGAAGCGCTACGGAGTGCCACAGCCTCCCAGCAACTTAGCAAGCACAGCGCCCTACATTGTATTGCAGCTTAGCCCCATTCATTCCCCCATGGGACCGAGGCTGCAGCGCTCACTGAGCACCTAGATTCCTATATCAGCTGATCGGCGGGGGTCCTGGGAGTCGTACCCCCACTGATCTGATATTGATGACCGATCCTTTTAAGGTCCCCATACAAATTCAGTAGCTCTCTGCTGGACAGTCTTTTAGCTAACCCTCTTGAATCCCCCATACACACTTGTGTTCGATATGGCTGAATGTGTATATGTATTCATTGGGGAGAGACCAGCCTCCAATATCATCTGGAAGAACAAAAGGATTGCGCGAAAATATTAATTTCATCTGTTAGGAGCGCCCCATACACATTAGACTTTTGGCCGCTGCTCTGAACCGATTCCTCTAACATTACACTAAGGGTCTATTCACACATCCGCATTCAGTGTCCGCACCCGTTCCGCAATTATGCGGGATGGGGACGGAATGGATGCATTTCCGGAGCGCACCGCTGAACTTCCGGTCCGTGGATCCGGAAAAAAATAGAACATGTCCTATTCTTGTCCGCAGCTGTAAACAAGAATAGGCTGCTCTATGAGGGTAGCGGCCGGGTGTGTTGCGGATCCGCAACACACCACGAACGTGTGAATGGACCCCGAATGTGTATGGGGGGCCTATAGAAGCTCTACAGTAATGCTTTGCTTACAAGGCTCCTGTGTAGGAACAGGCCTGGCATTTTCTCATTTGTGTAACTAGTACGTCTGAAACTGTCCAAATAGCCCAGTGTCAAGTGTGAGACACGAAATTTGGGAATAGTCACTTTTCGTTGCTTCTGGTAGTTTTGGCTTAGTGTCTTTGCAGGATGTTGGACATGGAAACGGTGGTTGTCCATCTCATATGATGAGTAGACGTCCTGCTGAGAATAAGTATTGGATAAGTGCGGCCACTCCTGCTAGAAGTACACTCGCGTTGGCTTTATGTGAGAGCCGGAGTTCACACCTGCCGCCGTGCCATCTCATCCTGGCATTGTGTGCAGCAGTCTTTTTGCATGCCATTGCCTTGGTCGAGCGAGAGCTAATGGGCAGCTGTGAGTGTGTGTGGTGCTCATTGTGTGCCCCTGGGTGACGAGCTCTCAGTCATCTCGGTGTGTCTGAAGGTGGCTGCAGTAGTGGGAGCACTGGCTGTAATGGGGAAGAGAGGAGAATGTGCTCATTGTCCGCCCCTGACAGAGCGCTCTGTGTTTTGGCCTGGCATTTCTACAGCCCCTCTGTGGTGGAAACCCCTGCCTGTATAACAGACACAAATAGACCAGGGCTGTAAACCAGTTATTAAAATCCCTTTGGCCTGTGTTGGGAGTTCAGAGACGGGGTTGGGTGGTGCCTTTGTCTCTGAACGGCAGACGTAGTCTGCATAGTGTGTGGGTGTAGTCTAGCGTCATCCTACCTCTCTACACGTAGCATGTGATATCTGGAGGGCCACACATGCCTCGCTGTGGGTAACAGAAGGTGTAGTCAGCACCTAGAGGCAGGAGGTAGAAAGGCTCCCATACCTCTCTGATTATTGCATCTAGAGAAGCAAATCAGAAAATAACCTATTGTTTAAATCACGTTTTTATGTTTTAAAATATTTTTAAAGAATGTGATATTTTTAATTTCCCATCTCGATCTCTGTAGTTCAACGAAAAACATAAAATCCTGCACCGCCGCTTGGTCTGTACAGATCACTTTATCGCAGTCACCTGCTTATCGGTCATTCTAATCCTGCCTGTAATGATATCACCTCTGTGTATAGATAAGACAGGAGCCACCATTCACAATAGGCGATATCACGGCTCCTCTTCTCCCTCCTGACCCCTGCACAGGTCGCAGAGCATGTCTAGAAAACTCTGCCATAGAAGTCATGAGTCCCCTTCCTGACCATTGTGTCTATGGTCCACGGGGCTGCCATAAAGCAGTTTCATTAATGCTGTGTAAATGCTGTTAGGAAGCGCTCAGGCAAGATGGCCGCCCCATAATCATGTTCAGGAAATAGAATAAAAAGATCTGTGATCAGAAAATAAAAAGAAATTTGAAGAAAAGGAGATGTGTGGAGATCTGGTTTTAACTGGCAGAAAAGAAAAGTTTGGTGACACATTCCCTTAAAGCATCCGTCGCTCGTTCTTCAGGTTTAGTTGCTGAACATTAAGAATACACAACCGGTCAGGTCAGACCTATTCATTGTAATTATTTTTGCAACTTCTTTTGGGTAGCGTTGTGTAATGTAATTGAGGGTGATTTGAATAATACAGAGGCAGATCCTTCATTTTGAGAGATCTGGTTTTACGAGTTTCAGCACTTATTAGAAGGGCTTGTGCGTGCTTGTCCTTAAAGGAAGTCTGTGAGCTCCATTCTGCCCAAAAAGTGATACCTGTACTGGGTAGAGGGTTTAAAGGGGTTGTGCAGGTAGTACTTATTGATTAACTATCCTCGCTTGCACAAGTGCCGCCTGCTCTTCATACAGCTGATCTGCGGGGGTGCCAACAAGAGTCGGACCCCCACCGATCAGATATTGTTGACCTGTCCTGAGGCTAGGTTATCCATATGTACTGGCTGCACATCCCCTTAAGAGGTATTCCGGTTGTAGCAAATTATCCCCTATCCATAGCCTAATGCATAACTTATTAGCTCATCAGTGGGGATCCTACTGCTGGGACCACCACCAAACACAACAATGAGGAACCTGTACCCTTGAAAAGAACTTAGCGGCAGGTCGAGCATGTGCACTACCACTGTACATATCTATGGGATTTTTGGAAATGGCAGAGCACTGTACTCGACTATCTCTGGAGAACCCACCCATTGGTTACACTTGATGGACTTTTTAGTTTTTTCCACCAAACTATGTAAGATGAGTGGAGTAGCGGTGTATGAGCTCCACCTGCCGCTCTCTTCCTTTCAGGGGTTCTTATTCTTTTCATTGGTGGGTATCCCAGCGGTAGTACCCCGAAAGATCTAATGGCATTGTTCTACACATGTTTTGTAAAGGAGACATGATTAACTAATCTTATGTGATTCCCCCCACCCCGCATCCAAAAATGATGTTGAAAATGTGAGATTGGTTCTGATTTGGAAGGGACAGAGGGACAAAGGAAAGAACACTGAGGGGCATTCATCAAGCTATTTACGCCCCTATTGTGGCATTAAGACATTTTTTTTTATTCTTTAATGCACCCACCATAATTTGCGACTTTTTGAGCTTCTTGCCATTTTTCTAAAGTGGTGAGGGGGTGAAGTCCACCGTGGCCTGTCAGATTTACTGGTCTAACTTAAACCAGGTGTAAGTTATAGCTGAAGTCTACGCCACTTTCTAGCACAGTGACAGATGCCTCTAAGTTATTGAGGGGTATCTGCCCCTTAATAAATTAGCTGCGTCTCAATCCAGTGTACAGGGGATCAAGAATGCCGTACGGGCATGCCAGTCTTGATGAATCTCCTACGCTGAGTATATTGAGATCTTCTTCTATTATGATCACCCAGCAGTAATGCGCCAACTTTTCAGGTTGTAGTGCTTCCGAATGACCGATATCCTGATGAAAGCGCCCCCCATGTTCGTCACTGAGTGCACCGCAATTAACGGGGAAGACATCTGAATGGGAAAAGAGAATGTGCAGGTTCAGGGACATTTTATTGTATGCCAGTAGAGGTTTTACTACAGTGACGGAATTATGTTTTTTTCTACATAAAAAAAATCTTACATTTTCAATGTCATTTGTGTGTTTAGCTCCACACAATTATGTAAAATGACTTGGGTTACTTTCACCCTAGCGTTAAAGATTTCCGGTATGGAGTTCCATCACAGGGGCTCAATACCGGAAAAAAACCCTTTTAGTTTTATCCTAATGCACTCTGAATGGAAAGCATTCCGTTCAGTTTAGTTGCAGATAAAACTACATTTGATGTGCAAATGGCAATGACAGGTGCCCAGTGTGTGGGCAGAGTATGGCAGGGGCTCCTTACTAAACGCTGCTCACCATTGAAATCTCTATCCCTATCCATTGTCGCACAGCATTGCAGCAAAATTTCAATACAAGACAACATTGTACACATAGTACTCATCATTCTACATTGTATATACTATTATTATACAGACATTTGTGCATAGTCTATGTCCTTCCTCCTAGTTGTGGGAACATGAAGTGGGCAGTCTTCCAGATAACGGCTCTGTAGGACTTACCTGCCAGCCTGGGCCATACAGTCATTGCTTTTTAAGACCAGTGACCATCAGTGTGCCTCTGGAGACTCCAACCCAGACGAGAGCTGGTCAGAATACACGTGCAGGACAATTGGAAAGGATTTCTTACAAAACGACAGGGTTTAATGGAAGGGACAAATATTTATAACCTTCATGCAGGAGTCCTAAAATTTCTGATGAAAAAGTGTAGACCAAGATCGGAAGCGTTGCTGGCAGCAACCAGATAATCTAACTCCGCTCGCTTGTAACACTAGTGTTTTACTCATCCATGTTCAGAATTCACTTTCATTTAATCTACTAATTGTTAGTCACTATTTGTCACTGAACCGTGCTTTTTTTCTTTCTCCAGGGCTTACTCCTTGGTGGATTCCAGTCAAGTCTCCACGTTCCTTATTTCAATCCTTCTCATAGTCTATGGCAGCTTCAGGTTTGTTTTTACGGGTTTTTACAAGATAAATCTGCCATTTTTAGCTCTGTTCCTTTTGTGTGAGGGAACCATAAAATGCACAGTTGTATACAGGCAATCTATTTTGACCGACGGCTCTGTAAAATGTGATGAGTATCTAATGAACATTGAAGCCATCTGTCAAAATATATGTAGTTGGAGATATTTCTTGCGTGTGCGCCATGTTTGACCTAATTCTTGCAGGTATGGCCAATATAATGTTTAAAGCTGCCACAAATCCTTAATTCCTTAATCACTGATGTTTCGATGTAAGACTTCTATAAAAAGGCCTTCTAGGGTAGATTTGAAAATGTGAAAAACTCTCTTCACAAATACTTTTCTTCCTTTTTAGGTCTCTTAACATGGACTTTGAAAATCAAGATAAAGAGAAGGATAGCAATGGCTCTCAAGGAGGGTTTAGTGGGAACAGCACCAATAATAGTAAGACATGACTTCAGCTTGTGGTCTCTGTGTGATGCTATATGGTTCTTCCGCTTTTATTTGCCAGTGTCATTTCCTCCAGCCTCATAGGACACAATCGTTCACAAGTTCTCTAAGGATATAACTTTTCTGTGAAAGGCCCCTTTCACATGGTCAGTGTTAGGTCAGTTTTCCTCTGTAGACTCCAATGCTGGTTTTGGCTGAAAATACTGTTGCAAAATCTTGAGCAAATACTGACTGTGAACATGGCGAAAGGTTTATTTCTATCTGCACAAGTGATGATCTATCTCTAGGATGTGCCACCGCTTTGTACCCACTGATCCTGAGAATAAATAGGCTGCAGCTCTGGTTTACAGTTGCAATCAAAATGGTTCAAATTTCCAAACGTTCAGCTGTTATCTTGGTTTGTTGCTAACAAGAACAATTGAAATAGTTCAACACAACTAAGGCTACTTTCACATATGCGCTCGGTGCCGATCCGTCCTGTACTTGTACAGACTGATCTGCACCAAAAATACAAACGAATGCATCCGTTCAGAACGGATCAGTTTGTATTATATGTGCAAAAAAAAATCTAAGTCCCAAACTGATCCGTTCTGACTCCCATTGAAAGTCAATGGGGGACGGATCCGTTTGCAATAGCACTATTTTGTGTCAATGCAAACTGATCCATCCCCATAGACTTGCATTGTAAGTCAGGACGGATTGGCTCCGCACCGCCAAGCAGACACCAAAACGCTGCTTGCGTTTCCAGAACGGAACAGAGCCCAACCAATGCATTCTGAACGCATCCGCATCCATTCGGAATGCATTGGGGCTAAACTGATCTGTTTGGGGCCGCTTGTGAGAGCCTTGAAACGGATCGCACATGCGGAACCCCAAATGCGAGTGTGAAAGTAGCCTAATATAGCAGGTGGTTTCTCCAAATTCAACATAAAATTTCACACTAATCCGGTCTTGGAATTATTCAACCCTCTGAATAGAATCTCTCAAAAGAGCACACACTTGCAAATCAGGCATTGTCTCAAACCACCGATACAAGAAATCGAATTGGTTGCATCAGGTATGCTTGAGATAAAACACCTTGGCTACACTACCTGGAGTTGGCAGAAAGACAACGCGATCAATGGCTGCTACCAGATTCCTGAGTGTTTTTGATCACATGGGTCCTCAAGTGACTGCAAAAGCCCTAAGATTTGGTGGCAGCAGGCATTGAGGTATCTATTTGCACAGTAAAGTGTGTATTAAATGCTGAAGATCTCCATGCAGGTACTCTGACGTACACCCCTGCTCACCCACAGGCATTCAAGTCTCCTCCACTATGCTCAAATCATATAAATAAGCCACAGAAGTTTTGGTATTCTGTTTTGTGTGAAGAAATAAAACTGGAACTTTTCAACACCCTGCTTATAGTGAAGCATAGGGTTGGCTCCGTGATGCTCTGGAGCTGCTTTACCTCCTCTGGTACTAAAAAAACCAGCAGCATATGGATGTGATGAAGAAAAGGTCATGCCTTCTGTGAAAATAAACGTTCAGGTTTTTTGATGGTTTTTGAAGCCAAAACCAGGTGTGCATCGTAAAGAAATAGTAAGTATAAGGATTCATGCACGTGGCCGTTTCCCGGCCGTGACCGTATTACGGCTCGCATACAGCGGGTCCGCAATACTCGGGCACCGGCCGTGTGCACCCCGCATCACGGATGCGGAACCCATTCACCGCGAAACAATAGAACATGTTTTATTTTTTTACGGTGCGGACAGATCACTGACCCATTCAAGTTGAATGAGTCTCGATGCACTGCGGCCGCTGCACGGATGTCCCCCATGCATTGGGGACCGCAAATTGCGGTCCCCAATGCACGGAATGGCCATGTGCATGAGACCTAAAGGACAGATAGTACATGGCCTCTTTTATTAATCCAGTGCTAGTTTGACTCCAAAACTGCATTAGAAAACATGAATGTGGAAATCCAGCCTTAGGCCTCACGAATATGACCGTTAATTGTCATCCATGTGCCATCAGAATTTTTATTTTTCTTAGACGTAAACTGGGGTTATTATTCTGAATAATTATACTGTGTGTGGGGTCATTATACTGTGTGTGGGGGCCACTGGGGGTCATTATTCTGTGTGTGGGGGGGTCATTATACTGTGTGAAAGGCCACTAGTGGTCATTATACTGTGTGTGGGGCCACTGGGGGTCATTATACTGTGTGTGGGGTCACTGGGGTTCATTATACTGTGTGTTGGAGCCACAGGGGGACATGTAAATGTAAAAAAAATGCCTGAAGGGGGGCCACTGGGATTTATCGCCAAGGGCCCACATGAACCTGGAGCCGGCCCGTCCACAGATCCCGCCCATAAGTGTCCCTCAAAACACAGGACCCCACTGCTTACAGCAGTATTCATATGTAAACTGTAATCCTTAACCTCTTAACTTTAGTTAAAATAGCGCTAGCCCATGTACTACTACTTACAATCAAGCTCCCGTACCGTAGCAGGTACGCGCCTACTCCGCCTGCTGCATTAATGCTACGTGCTGGGGGCGGACGCACCTCCTTCACGCAAAGGCTTGCGGCAACGGCCGTTTCGCGCTGAACGTGCGCTTCGTCAGGCCGCGTCTACATCCATGCATGACACCAGGCTCCTTTAAACAGCGCCAAGCCCTCCGTTACCAGGGTAACGTAGCCACGCTCTCCCAAGCCGGACATATTAAAAGAACACAGGTAAGGGTACTTTCACACTAGCGTTGGTGCGGATCCGTCTGTTTATTTGTACAGATGGATCCGCACCTCTAATGCAAACGTTTGTATCCGTTCAGAACGGATCCGTTTGCATTAGCTTTAAAGAAAAATAACAAAGTCCAAAACGGATCCGTTTTGACTTACATTGAAAGTCAATGGGGAACGGATCCGTTTTCAAATGCACCATATTGTGTCACTGACAACGGATCCGTCCCCATTGACTTACATTGTAAAAAAAAAACGGATCGTTAGGCTCCGCCTCTTCAGACGGACACCAAAATGCTGCATGCTGCGTTTTGGTGTCCGCCTCCAAAACGGAATAGAGGCAGAACGGAGCCTAACTGATGCATTCTGAACGGATCCTTATCCATTCAGAATGCATTGGGGCTTAACTGATCCGTTTTGGACAGTTTGTGAGAGCCCTGAAACGGATCTCACAAACGGAATCCAAAACGCTAGTGTGAAAGTACCCTAACATAGCAAGAAGTGAGCAAATCGCATACCAATACACAACATATACTTGATTAGCGCCTTGATATAGCACATACAGTACAGATTAGCTTATATAGCAAAGACGGGGAGACAAAACCTAGTGACAACATTCATGTGAGTATATATAGCATACGTACGGATGATCCACCTTGACTCTCGTTGCAGCAAGGAACCATGCCTATCGCCCCCCCGCCCCCCCAAAGGAGGCCCGGACCGCCTCTGTGCCCGCAAACGAGAGGCAACGTGGATCCCTGTTATGCTGAGTACATACATGTTCTATGAGGCGGGGACAACCTTTTCCCGTCTTAACAGAATTTATGTGTTCCCTAATACATTCAAACAGGGGTCTAATAATTTTTCCGATGTAAAAAGCTTGACATGTACAAACAATCGCATATACCACAAATGTGGTTCTGCATGTTATAAATATGTTATTACCCCCCCCCCATGCAGGACCTTGATCTGAGTTAAAAGGCCAAAATGAACAGCGACCGCACCTGCGGTTCCCCACAGGTTTTTTCTCAGTAGTCATAGTCCGTATGACTATTACTAGGCGTGCCCATCGCAGTTCCTACCACTGCTGGCGAAACAAAAACACATTGTTAGTCAGAACCAAGTCCAAAGCTTCTTCCACAAAAGCACAGAACAAGCTGCCCTTATTTGTCCTGCTTAGGACATTTGTAATAGCTCCCAATCCTAGTACAAGTGGGATCCACGTATAGAGACTTTCGAAGTCCAAGGACACCAGGCGATAATCATCCTGCCACTCCAAAAATTGGAGGGCACGGAGGAAATTCCCTGTGTCCTTCAGGTACGTCGGAGTCTTATACAAAAGTGGCCTAAGGAGCCAATCCAGGTATTTTGAAAGAGGTTCAATCGCTGACCCAATCCCAACCAGGATAGGGCGGCCTGGAGGATGGGTCATTGATTTGTGAATTTTGGGGACAAAGTACCAGACAGGGCTCTTAGGAAACTTAGGGAGCAGCTTATCCATGATGTTACTAGGTAAAAAAACAAACCCCACATATTTAACTAACAATGCTTCCAATTTGTGACGGCTGAATTGATGAAAACACAGACTGCTTTAAAAGAAATATTGACTGAAGCACAGTATGCGAGATTTGATATGACTCAAAAAAAAATGACGGTAATACAAATAGAGATTAAAGAACGTGAAAGAGATAAATATCTACGAGACAAACAGGATTACGAAAATCAACGTATCCCTAGACGCAGTCGTAATGACCATTGGACTACCGACTCTGACTCCAGTCTCTCCGAGAATGGGGCTGGGGTACAACCTGCAACTATTCCCCCTTTAGGAGAATTAGACGGGGAAGAGGGAGGAGAAAAAGGAAAGTCCGGAGAAGTAGACTCGCAGGAGGAGACAGGTTTCTTGGAAACAATAGTGGAGGAGACTGTGGAGGCACTCGATTCTCCTCTACAAGATATAGTGATTAACTTATCTCCATATGTTTTGCCACCGGGCTGCATCTCCCTCCTCAATCGGGGACTGGGATTCAGCTTGGTAGAACAATTCAATTTGGCTGACTTCGAAATTGATTTCTATAAATGTATACGGAAATTGTATCTGAAGAAAATGTTCCTTGATTCCCCGTTGACTTCACAACCCCGGTTGCAGGGGGAGATATCAGTACATATGACTATTGACGAGTTCCATCTCACATATCGTTTCAACCAGGAGGAAAGGGCAGCTCTTGCTATATTGATGGGTACTGAAGATAGGGCGCAGTTGTCGGAGACACCAGGTGTTTCTGGGTTCACAGGGGGCATTAGATTCACTTTTCTCCCTCCCATGCCGACCGGCTCCACCATTAATCTATTTTATAAGAGTATTGAGGGATGTTCGTGCATGGATTTATCCAGTTGCACCCCGTAACATTAATGCCGAAGAGCATGCTGCTCTCATCTGGCTAAGTAAGTTGGAGGATGTTGTGGTTAGGCCGGCCGACAAGGGAGGGAATGTAGTTCTTATGACCAAAAGCTTTTATATGGAGGAAGCAGAGCGGCAGCTAAGTGATACTAGCATACTAGAAATTGAGAAATTAAGTAGAGATCCGACCAGTAGATATTTCGATCAAATTGGAAGCATTGTTGGTTAAATATGTGGGGTTTGTTTTTTTTACCTAGTAACATCATGGATAAGCTGCTCCCTAAGTTTCCTAAGAGCCCTGTCTGGTACTTTGTCCCCAAAATTCACAAATCGCTGACCCAGCCTCCAGGCCGCCTTATCCTGGCCGGGATTGGGTCAGCGATTGAACCTCTTTCAAAATACCTGGATTGGCTCTTTAGGCCACTTTTGTATGGGACTCTGACGTACCTGAAGGACACATGGTAATTGCTTCGTGCCTTCCAATTTTTGGAGTGGCAGGATGATTATCTCCTGGTGTCCTTGGACTTCGAAAGTCTCTATACGCGGATCCCACTTGTACTAGGATTGGGAGCTATTAAAAATGTCCTAAGCAGGACAAATAAGGGCAGCTTGTTCTGTGCTTTTGTGGAAGAAGCTTTGGATTTCGTTCTGACTAACAATGTGTTTTTGTTTCGCCAGCAGTGGTACCGCCAGGTACTAGGAACTGCGATGGGCACGCCTGTGTCGTGTACCTTCGCCAACCTGTACGTGGTGGTATTTGAGGACATCCATGTCTTCTCGGTGGATAACCCTTTCTTAAGGTTTATACATTTGTTTCTAAGATATGTCGATGACGTGTTTATGATCTGGTCAGGCAGCGAGGAATTGTGCCGTGACTTCGTAAACTATCTCAACACTGAAAACAAAATGAACATGAAGTTCACATTGAACTTCGGTGGAGATTTTTGGGATTTTTTGGATGTTGGGGGGGCAATAGTGAATTGTGTGGTTTGCACCACTGGTTTTCGGAAACCTACGGCCACTGACTCGCTGCTTCACCGGACCAGTTTCCACCCGTCCACGGTCACAGATGCTGTCCCTTATGGACAGTTTATCAGTTTGCACAGAATTAATAGCACGGAGGAGGGCTTAGTTCGTCAAGCCCAGCAGTTAAGAAACCGCCTTGTTGCTAGGGGTTACCCACCCAGAGGTATTTATGACGCCATGCACAGAGCTTGTGCCCGTACCCGCCAGGAGCTTCTTGTTGAGAAATTTGATAGGGATCGCAGTGATGAAAAGTTTTCTTTTCTATTTAAGTATAGCCCAGCAGCTGGGATTGTGAAGCGAGCAATATTTAACTGGGATCTCCTGAAAGGGGATAGTACTTTACAGAAAATTGCAGATCAGAGACTATTGGTTGCCTTTAGAAAATGTCGCACTTTAAGAGACAAACTAGTGCACAGTAATGTTCGTCCTTTAAAAGGCTTCTGTCACCCCCACTGATGTAATTTTCACTAGCTGACATTAGCTACTTGCTAATGTCAGCTGAGTTCAAACATATGTTTCCTAACTTTTTTCCTGTTTTCTATCTTCTAAAAAACTTACTTTTGTGATATGCAAATTATCTTCGCTACCAGCAAGTTGGGCGGGTACTTGCTGGTAGCCGCCGCATCTTCATGCCCTTGGAACGCCCCCTCTTCTTTTGATAGACAGGGCCAGCGCGCTCTCCTCCTCTCGCTGGCCCTGTCTGCAGCTGCAATCCCGCGCCTGCGCCGTATCGGTCCTTAGTCGGCGCAGGCGCTCTGAGTGAAGGCGCCTGCGCCGATGACGTCAGCGCTACACCCGGAAGAGAAGACGCCGGCATCCCTGGTAAGGAGCAGACAATGCCGGCGTCTTTTCTTCCGGTGTAGGGCTGACGTCATCGGCGCAGGCGCACTGAGGACGGAGCGCCTAAGCGAGCGTCCTTCACTCAGAGCGCCTGCGCCGACTAAAGACCGATACGGCAGGCGCGGATTGCAGCTGCAGACAGGGCCAGCGAGAGGAGGAGAGCGTGCTGGTCCTGTCTATCAAAAGAAGAGGGGGCGTTCCAAGGGCATGAAGATGCGGCGGCTACCAGCAAGTACCCGCCCAACTTGCTGGTAGCGAAGATAATTTGCATATCACAAAAGTAAGTTTTTTAGAAGATAGAAAACAGGAAAAAAGTTAGGAAACATATGTTTGAACTCAGCTGACATTAGCAAGTAGCTAATGTCAGCTAGTGAAAATTACATCAGTGGGGGTGACAGAAGCCCTTTAAGATGTGTTAACTGGCTTACTGAGAAAAAACCTGTGGGGAACCACAGGTGCGGTCGCTGTTCATTTTGTCCTTTTAACTCAGGAGCAAGGTCCTGCATCTTGTGGGTGGGGGGGTGATGCACAAAGTAACCAACTTTATAACATGTAGAACCACATTTGTGGTATATGTGATTGTTTGTACATGTCAAGCTTTTTACATCGGAAAAACGATTAGACCCCTGTTCGAACGTATAAGGGAACATATAAATTCTGTTAAGACGGAAAAGGTTGTCCCCGCCTCATAGAACATGTATGTACATACATGCATAACGGGGATCCACGTTGCCTCTCGTTTGCGGGCATAGAGGTGGTCCGGACCTCCTTTAGGTGTCAAGGTGGATCATCCGTACGCAGGCTTTAGGCCAGCATGGTCCTAGTGACAAAAATGATTTATCTGTGTTTATATGATCCACTTAGCACTCCCCTGATGTAGGACTTGGTTTAGGTGTAGGGATATGCTATATATATACTCACATGAATGTTGTCACTAGGTTTTGTCTCCCCGTCTTTGCTATATAAGCTAATCTGTACTGTATGTGCTATATCAAGGCGCTAATCAAGTATATGTTGTGTATTGTTATGTGATTTACTCACTTCTTGCTATGTTACCTGTGTGCTTTTAATATGGTGGGGGTGGGGGGGGGGGGCTTGGCGCTGTTTAAAGGAGCGTGGTGTCACGCATGGACGTAGACGCGGCCTGACGAAGCGCACGTTCAGCGCGAAACAGCCGTTGCCGCGAGCCTTTCCGTGAAAGAGGTGCGTCCACCCCCAGCCAGGTTGCTTCCCTAGATGGGAGAATAAAGGATTTACTTGCTTCATAATGTGGTGAGTGACACTTTTTCACTAACTTTATTTGAAAGCTACAGTTTACATATGAATACTGCTGTGAGCGGCGGGGCCCGGTGTAAGAGTACAGTGACTATACCGGGCCCCACTGCGATTCCAGCAGTTGCCGGCCTCCAGCCCCTCCTCCCTCCCCCTGATACATCGCAGGCTGCGCTGTGCAGCATTGCGGCTGGCAATGTATCAGTGTTAACGATATAAAAATGGCATTCGCCCCATAAGACGCACTGCCATTTTCCACCCACTCTTGGGGGGGATTATGTCTTAGGGAACGAAAGATACGGTATATAGAACATGTCCTATTCTGGTCTGTATTGCGAGAAAAGCCCTCTCTGTTGATAGGCGTAAAAAAAAATATTAAAGGACACAAACGGTATCCATATATTGTGGATTATTTTTTGTGGCGTAAAATATGGACACTGGCATGTGTATGAGGCCTCAGGATGAAATATGTCTGTTTTCACACCGAGTAAAAAAGAACTAAGGGAGAGTGAGCAGGTAACACTTTCTGTGCTCCATGTAGAATAATGTCATACCTTATTTGATCATTTCTGTTGTAACGCAATGCCAAAGATTCAATTTGTTTGACAAAACCACCTTGAAAAATATATGAACTCGCCATCAAAAATCCTGTTGAATCGCCTGCATTTTCCCCCCAGGTTCTAGGCACATTCATGTCCTAGTACTGTGATGGCTAACCTCCGGCACTCCAGTGTTGGTAAAACTACAACTCCCAAGATGTACACTTGCTTGCTTGTTCTCAGAACTCCACAGAAATGCATGGAGCATGCTGGGAATCGTAGTTTCACCACAGCTAGAGTGCCGAAGGTTAGCCATCACTGCCCTATTGCTACTGTGTGACCTTAGAGGGATTGGTACATGACAATTTTATCTCCTATTCACCAGATAGGTATGATCACTGGGGCTCCAACTACTGAGACCCCACAGTCACAAGAACTGGAGTCCCGTGACCCCTGTTTAAATGTTGTGGTCATGCAGGCACACTTCTGCTCCATTCAAAGTCAATAGGACTTACAGGGATAGCGGGAAACGACTATCTGTTATCTCTGGCAGTCCCATAGAAGTTGAATGGAGCAGTAGTGTGCCTGCATGAGCACTGCAGCATTTAGACTAGGGGCTTGCAATTCCTCATGCTCCTGATCGGTGTTGGTCCCAGCAGTCGTACCCCCAGTGATGATAACTATCGTACTTATGGAAACTGCTTCAATAAGATGTAAAAAAAATCTGATATACTATTGTATTAGTGCCCAAGCCTAGGACCTAAATAAGTAGATTTATTTATTGTAGTGATGGTAAAAAAAAGTGATTTATTTTTAATAATCTGCTATGAGGAGATAGATGGCTGTGTCAATGTGAACTTAATTACCATCTTCATTTGCTGTGATGATCACCTGCGGGACCTGGTCCTATCTCCAGAACTGGGCCCCCCAAGTGAAGGCGCATGCATGGCCACCCTCAACTCACTGGTGTGGAAGTTCTGAAATGGCTAAGCACTAGCTCGGCTAGATCTGTCAGGAGTGAATGGAGAGGTAGCCTTGCTTGCACAGCTGCTCTCCCTTCACTTTATGGGTCCTGTTCTGGAGATAGGAGCCGTCACGCTTCGGTGTGGGAGGGAAACATCACACCGAGCATAGGAGGGAAGGAGGGGAACACGGATTTAGGTCTAATAGTGAAAACCCTAACAAAATCCTGACTAACTACCAGTATGAACAGACCCCAAAGGTAGGTGAGTTCATACGCAGGAATACCTAGAGTCCTATCTAGCCCTATAGGACCCTGGTACTAATGGCAGGGACAAGACTACCTGTTCCTCCAAAAGGAAGGACGAACAGGAGTCTCCTTCAGGCCTAATACAAACAATAGCGAAATGCAACACACAGAACCCCAAAAAAATACAAAAGGGAAAGGAAAGGCTTAACTGCAAAGGAGCAATGGCAGCACCAGGAACTCAGCCGAGATCCAACCACAATCTATCCAAAGGTCTAAACAGAAGCTATAAACCGCACAGCATTGTGGGAGAAGCAACTATCAATAGAGAAGGTTAAATGACCCTAATAGCCACACCTGGGGGAAGAAGGTGCGGCAACCACCAGAAACAACACAGACAGACATGTCAGATTTAACCACGTGTTGCCAGTCTCACCAATCTCCTGCCACCTGTCCCTGGAACGTCCGTGACAGGAGCAGGTCTCAGAGGTGATGATCACAGCAAATGAAGATTTCACAAATAGAAGAGAATAAGCTTCCTTTTCTGTGATTCACTGAATCGTTTTGGGAGTGTAACAAGTTTGGTCTTCCACAGGTATCCAGACTATTGACTCTACTCAGGCTTTGTTCCTTCCGATTGGAGCCTCAGTGTCTCTTCTGGTCATGTTCTTCTTCTTTGACTCTGTCCAGGTGGTGTTCACCATTTGCACTGCAGGTAAGTATTTTTCATGTTTTAGAGGGGGTAGCCACTATAGTTTATATATCACTTTTCGGGTGCTCAGTAAGAATTTTCCAAAGGTGATAACAAAGCAAACAAATGTTCAATTTCTCTTGCAGTTCTTGCAACAATAGCATTTGCATTTCTCTTGCTGCCTATGTGCCAGTATTTAACCCGGCCCTGCTCTACTCAGAATAAGTGAGTATGCTTTCATGAATTCGGTAGAATAAAATAATAGACGACTTATTAAAATTTTTATAAATGGCAATTTTAAAGTGTAAAAGAACAAAACCACACACACACATACTATACACAACATGTACTGCTGTATATCAGGGAAGGAGAATATAAAAGAATTCCAAGTAATGGAAAGAATTATTTACCAGCCTTCTAGTAGACATATTGGTCAAGTTGACTTACTGTTTGTCAGTGAGGAGCTTCTTATGTACCAAAGGGTTAAAAAAAAAAAAAAAAAAAAGCACGCTACTGTATGTCATGGAATGCCTTTTGTTTAGGTACCTGCCATACATGCACTTCATAGTACATGTGATCCCTGCGGGAGCTCGAGATTGGTATCCAGCCAGCCTTCCACTATAACAGCTGGGATCAGAAAAACGTGATCTCTGGTGTTTAACGCCTGTCTTTGACAGCTGGCCCTGTGAATCAAGACTGGAACAGTCCCTCACTGCTCAAGGAGGCTCAATTTTGAACTAATCACTTGTACCAACACAATCATAAGGACCTATAGGATAAAGTTAGATGCACACGTCCGTTAAACCCGGACATGACCAGTCTGTGGTAACCAGTACTGGATTTGTTCTTTACAGCCGGAGCGCACGGCGTCATTGGTTGCTATGATGCCGTGCGCTCCCTGCCATCGCTGCAGTACAGTAATACATTGGTATGATCTACTAATGTATTGCTGTACTGCAGCGGCAGAGAGCGCACGGCGTCATAACAACCAATGACGCCGTGCGCTCCGACTGTAAAGAAGAAATCCAGTCCTGGTTACCACGGACTGGTCACATCCGGGTTTAACGGACGTGTGCATCAAGCCCTAAAGGGGTCAGCTCTGAACCCGGACATATCCCCGTTTTCTCCCAGGCATCCTCCCTGATAGGGCAAAGGAGAGCATAAAATGCTCCAATGCTCATATGTTGAATTGCGCGGGGCAAAGACTTGCCGGCAACACTGCTAGGTGGAAACCTCCGCCTAACAGTGTAAAACATCTATACAAACATCACTTGCCCTGGGCAAGGGAGAGCATTGGAGCATGAAATGCTCCGAAGCTCATATCAGGGAAGGTGCTGTCTAGGGGAAAAATGGCAATATGTCTGGGTTCAGCTCTGAACCTGGATAACCCCTTTAACATGTTATTTTTAAAACACTGTATTCCTCCCCCCAAAACTGATAATGAATAAATTTATAGGTACCCCAAAATAGTACCAGTAAGGGTCCATTCACACGTCCGTTGTTTTTCTATAATCCGAAAATAGGACAGTTTTTTGCGGATCCTATTTTCCAAGAATTCTTTCAGTTTGTCATCTGTTTTTTGCGGATCCGCAAAAAACGGATAGAAGAATAAAATTGCATTGCACAACGGACCGCAATTTTCGGATTAGAATAGGACACTTTTTACGGACACTATGTACTGAGAAAATTATGCGGACAGCACTCTTTGTGCTGTCCGCATATTTTATAGACCTATTGAAAATCAATGGGTCCGAATTCTGTCCGCAACTATTCCGTGACTAGTCCGAAAAATCGGGATCAGATGTGGAACTAAACAACGGACGTGTGAATGGACCCTAAAAACTACAGCCAGTCTGGGAAAAACTAAAGTTATGAAAGTAGTATTATATAAATGACGTTTTCCCCCAAAAAAACATAAACAGATAAAATTATTAAAGGGATATTCCCATCTCAGACAATGGGGGCTAGGATATGCCCCCATTGTCTGATAACTACATGGGAGCAGCATTTGGTGGTGGACGGACCCCAGGAAATCCGGGGTCCTCCAGCCACAGCTCTCCCCGCTCTGTTCTCGTAGGTGCGGGTCCCAGAGTTGAGCCCCGCACCTATCAGACAATGGGGGCATATCCTAGCAATATGCCCTCATTGTCTGTGATGGGAAAACCCCTTTAAAGTACTAAAATGCTTTAAAAAACAAATAGTGGCACCCTAGTAAAATGGTGGCCGTTGTAATAGCAGTCTTTAGTATAATATGTAGAAGAAACCATCCATGGAATTCAAACTTCTTACAGAATGAGATTTAGTAGACTGACTTTAGAACTGAAGGAGATTCTTTTCACACACAAATATTCAGGCCTTGTTCACGGCCGGTCCTGTAAACAAGTGAATGCACAGTCATTCTGCATACCCAGGATCATCATTTAGAAGTGAGAAAGTGCCTGGCATTGATTTACCAACGTTTCCATTTGTGTCTCTTGTAGGATTTCCTTTGGATGCTGCGGCCGTTTCACAGTGGCAGAGCTGCTATCATTCTCTCTCTCTGTAATGCTAGTTCTTATTTGGGTCCTGACAGGCCACTGGCTGCTCATGGATGGTGAGTTTATTTTCTTAAAGGGGTATCTCAGACCAGAGTGAGGCCCAAAACCTAGAAGAACCATATACACTTTGGCTCATTATTTTTTTTTGTCACTACTGTACAGTGTTATGTGGTTTGGGCACATTAAATCTGTCGTAACACATTACATGAATTCCCTTTTATGAAGAAATGGTTTTGAACAATCCACTACTTTGTTTCTCTTTCCAGCCCTTGCAATGGGACTATGTGTAGCAATGATTGCCTTTGTCCGCCTGCCCAGCCTGAAGGTTTCCTGTCTCCTCCTTTCAGGGCTGCTCATATATGATGTGTTTTGGGTAAGCAGGTTTACTAGATCATGAGTCTAATTATTAAGAATCATTCCAGGAAAAATGTTTGTTTTGTCCGATGAATAGATTGGCAGGTAATTTTCTTACTGGTGGCTTTTTTCCAGCTCCTCCGTTTCTTTGGTTATAACACATGGCCACACTTTGACTCTGAATCATACAGTTGTCTACAGTGTATACTGGATATCGGTCTCTGTAAAAGCCTATGAGATTCTCAATGTGCATCTCATAGGAATGCATAGAGAGCGAGACTGAATTCTGGTTCGCAGTGAAGATGCTGTAGAATTCGTAGTCACAGTGAACTATAGACGTGTGAAATTCTCTGAAACCCTGGCTCTTTTTATATACGATAATGCTGATTGAGCTATTTTAAGGAATTGTGATTTTATGCAATTCCGAGCATATTTTTTTTTTTATAGTTTCCATCAAAGTTCATCCGGTGCTTTATTATTAAATGATGAAGTTTTCTTTGTCCATGTTAAATCTTCGGATGGCAGATTTAAAGGGATTTTACTGGATTTTAATATTGTTGACCTATCCGGAGGATAGGTCATTAATGCTAAAATCCTGGAAAACCCCTTTAACCTTTCGCTACCATCGCTGTACGTGCTAGAGCAATGGGCAAACCTGGCGCCCGCTCACGCGTGCATCATGGCCGGCGGGTCTCCGCTGTTTCAAATATCAGAGGCCTGCGGCTAATTACTGTGACCGGCAATAATGCTGATTGCGGTAATTAAAGATTTTCGATGCTGCGATCAAGTGATCCCAGCTTCCGGGCTTCTTACCGGCATTCTCTGCAGCCAGTGAGGATGCCGGTAATTGATTTTAATACGCTGAGCCTTGCTGAAGTGGCTCAGGCTATTAAAGCTGCACTTCTTATTTTTGCCACCAGGAGGCAGGCCAACATAAGAAACGAGCAATAACTGGATTTAAAAAATCCATGCATTGTTCAGAATGTTTTTAAAAATTGGATTTTGTACACTTAAATGCGAGCTTTAAAGTCATAACAAAAAAGTTAATAAAAACTTAAAAATATATAAAAATATTCAAGATAATATAAAAGTTTAAATCACCGTATCACTGTAATTTCATATAATAAAAAAATAAATAACAAAAAATATAAACATGGGTATCACTGCAATCTAAAAAGCTCGTACTATTAAAATATTTAAAAAAAAATTCCAATACGGCGAATGGTGTAACGGGAAAAAAGGGGTCAAAATGGCCAATTTGCCATTTTTTTTTTATTGCTTCTCTTACCACAAAAAATGTAATAAAATGTGATCAAAAAGTCACACACTCCAACATTGTATTAATAAAAACTATAGATTGTTCCGCAAAAAATTAGCCCACACACAGCACAGTGGATATAACTAGAGATGAGCGAACTTCAAAAATTAGTTCGGCATTCAGGTTGGGGTAATCGCTGCATCCCGTTATGGATTCCACTACCGCGGACTATCCCGGCATATGGAATCCATAAGGGGCGGCTTCCACGAACCCGAACCTTTGATCCAGTGCTGAGCCACGCCCCCTGCACTGATCACATGATGGTGACGTCACCCCAGGTACTTCGGCTTTTCCAAAGTTCGGGTTCGTGGAAGCCGCCCCTTATGGATTCCATATGCCGGGATAGTCTGCGGTAGTGGAATCCATAACGGGATGCGACGATTACCCCTACCCAAACGCCGAACTAATTTTTGAAGTTCGCTCAAATCTAGATATAACTAAAAAAAAGTTATGGGGATCAGAATATGGTAAGGTAAAAAAAATGGGCATGGGTCAGTTTTGCCACATACAGAACGCTGTGGGAACAAAACCCTTTAAACGGTGGAGAAATTGCGCTTTTTTTTTTCCCCAATTCCACCCCATTTGGAATTTTTTAACTACTTCCCTCTACATTGTATGCCATAATAAATGGTGGCATTAGAAAGTGCAACTTGTCCCGCAAAAAAATAAGCCCTATGTCAGGCATGCTCAAGCTGCGGCCCTCCAGCTGTTGCAAAACTACAACTCCCAGCATTCCTGGACAACGTACAGCTATCAGTTTAAAGCAGGGCATGGTGAAAGTTGTAGTTTTACAACAGCTGGATGGCCGCAGGTTGAGCATCCCAGCACTATGTGAAAGGAAATATAAAAAAGTTATAGCTCAAGGAAGATGGGGAAGAAAAAGAAAAACTAAAAAAACACACCGGTATTCTAAGGGTTAATAGTGCAAAGTTCCAGAGTTGACACTATTGCATGTCTCCAGTGCTTGGAAAACAATGATGCAACTTTGCAGATGCTACTTCTTGCTCCAAGAGTCACAACCACCCTGGCATCCAGCAGCAGTGGCCGTGCTTGCCCACTATTGAAAAAAGCGCCAGCCTATATGTGGCACCTTTTCCTATAGTGTGCAAGCACGGCCACCACTGCTGGATTGCAGGGTGGTCATAACCCCTGCAAACAAGCAGTCTATAATGTGGTAAGAAAATTAAAGGGGTTGTCTGGGATTGGGGACAATGTTTCCCCAACACATAAATATCTCCTACTTGACTATCCTACCTTTGGCTGCCTTTTCTGATGCCCCATATTTTTGTTCTAGAAATGCTGAGTCGGAAGTGAGTAGTTTTCCACATTCAGTGACGTACCGGGTCCCTTCTGCACTGCAAAGCCTCTTCTTTCGGCTGGCAGGAAACCCGGTGACGTCACTATCGGCATCAGGCATTATGCAGAGCGCTTGGAGGAGCCGTACCTCGGCGCCAACAGATCATGCTAAGCCATGTCCCTCCAGCGCTAAGCCACGCCCTTTGGTCTGGTGACTTCACCGGGCAGGGCTTGTTCACAAGGAAGGAGGCAAGGGAAGTATGCTAATTAGCATAGTAACTGCATCCCCTGCTAGATAAAGGGAAGGTAGTGGGCGGATGCAAGGAGGCAGTTGAGATGTTGGGAATTATAACTATTTATGAGGGGGCGGAGTCTAGGCCGAGGAGAAAGACAGCTGTAGCCATGTGCGGCCGCGCTGCCCCAGGACCCACAGGGCAGTGCGGCCGGAAGTAATTGGGAGATAAACTAAAATAAAAACAATGAGTGGGGGACCGTTTTTAGCCATGTAGAAGTGGCGAAAATCACATAAAATATATGGAGGGAACTTTACTTAGATGGACAATGTGAGTAAACTTTTTTTTAAAAATAATTTGATCCCGGACAACCCCTTTCATGAAACCAGCAAAGTAGGCAATGTCTACGTGATAAATGCCATTTTGTGAAGTGAGACAACTCCTTAAGGGCTCCGGCCATGGCCGTTTTGCGGTCCACGTACAGCGGGTCCGCAATACACGGGCATCGACCGTGTGCGTCACAGATCACGGACCCATTCACGTGAATGGGTCCGCGTTCCAGGAGATACGGTGCGGAAGGGTAGAGCAGAACCCCACAGAATCACTACAGAGTGCTTGGTCGTGCATTGGGGATCATTGGCCGTGCATTGGGGACATGCATGGGACAGCCGACACACGTTCGTGTGCATGAGCCCCTAAGCCTCACTCACACTTCAGTGTTTTCCATCAGTGATTAGGAGCCAAAATCAGGATTGGAGCCTCCACAGACATAAGGTTTAAGGGGAAGAACTGCACCTGTTCTGTGTTTATTGCCGCACCTGGTTTTGGTTTAAAATCACTGATGGAAATCACTGACGTGTGAATGAGGCATTAATCGCGGGTAAAACCTGCTTTTACTTTCACTTTCAGCTGTATTCCCTGTAATCCTGATTTCTAAATCTTCCCTTGTACTGAACATATTGCAGTCATTCTGGAATTGTATGAACGCTTGGAATGCCAGCTTTCAAACAATACAAAGCCCATAGCTGGTACCAAACCAGAGATATGAGCAGTTAAAGCAACTGCCTCCTTCCTGTCAGTGTGAAGAAGGAGAAAGCAGTTGTGGAGCTGACAGGGAGCAGGAGAGAAAGATATATTGAATTGTGATAGTATAATCATTATATAGCAGGAAGAAGGCGAAATAAAGAAAGGGTGGCACTACCAAGTGTTTCACCACGTACGCCTATTGTGGCGACCCCCGGTCCGGTGTATATGGCCGTACGTGGTGCTCAGCTTCCAAGAGGACAATGTGTACTCAAGTATAGGTAAGGAAAAAAGCGGTGCGACACTCACCCGGCTTCTGAAAATACTGTTTATTTCGTCATAGACCAGACGTTAGGAGAACTTCAGGTAGCAGGGGCGGACAGCAAGCTGGGCGGCTGCAGAGCCCCTGCTACCTGAAGTTCTCCTAACGTCTGGTCTATGACGAAATGAATAGTATAATCATTGTACGGACCTAAATAATAAAATTACGTAATTTTTACCACAGTGAACACCGTAAGTAAATTCCACAGAATAATGTAAAAAAAAAATTCTTCCCCGAAAATAAAATAGCTTATTTAATACACTATATGGGTATGTATTAAAATGGTTCCTAAAAAAAACTACTAATAATCCTGCAAAATAAAAAAAGAAAGTAAAGAAAATTAAAAAGTTATGACTGCTGGAACACAAAGGGGAAAATATTATTGGTCCTGAAGGCTAAATTAATTTTCACTAAGGGGTTAAAAATGCAAAAGTGTCTCCTGAGTTGTGCACCAACAAGATTTACTGCAAATAAAAAAAGTGACATTTTTGGGAGTATTTTTTCAATTTTAACATGACTGTTAGGAGGTTAAAGGGGTTTTTAGGAGGAAAAAAAATTGGCGGAATGAAGAATAAATCACTGACTGGTACAATCGATCTCATCCTACTTCTCTATCTCTGCAGGTCTTCTTTTCTGCATACATATTTAACAGCAACGTGATGGTCAAGGTGGCAACACAACCTGCTGACAATCCTCTGGATGTCTTATCAAGGAAGCTCCATCTTGGCCCTAATGTTGGGAGGGATGTACCTCGGTTATCTCTGCCAGGAAAACTAGTATTCCCCAGGTAAAGTTTTCTTTCTGAGAAATGCTTTACTCTTTCTAGATCTAGCTGCGGCTATACTGAATGAACATGTTCCTGTCTGACTATTTCTGTATTTGTACACAGTTCTACAGGAAGTCACTTTTCCATGCTTGGGATAGGGGACATTGTAATGCCAGGACTGCTCCTCTGCTTCGTTCTACGTTATGACAACTACAAGAAACAGGCGACTGCTGATGCACAGGGACCTGCCAACATTTCTGGACGTATGCAGAAGGTCTCCTACTTTCATTGCACACTCATTGGGTACTTTGTGGGTAAGTAACCGGCATCTGATCTGTTATGCATATGTCAGGTGGTCTTTCAAGATGCCTCTTCTTGCCCCCCAAATTAATGCTGCTTGAATTTTATATCTGGAGAGTATTAAGATTGTTTTCATCCATTTTCTTAAAGGGGTATTGTGGACAGACACTGATAGAAGTAAAGCTCTTTCTAATATATTGTCTTCTTAGTAATTGAGCTCTTCTTTGTGATTTTTATCTCTCTACTCCAGGCAGCAAGTACCGTAGCTTCTGATTTCCCACTAGCTGTGGTCCAAGCCCTCCCCTTTGAGTCATGTTAGAGGTCACATGTCATCTCCTCTCGCTGCACTGAGGCTGTCAGAAACGACAGTACTTCCTGCCTCGAGAAGTCAGCGATAAAAGCACAAAGCTCAATTACTACAGACAGTATGTTACTAAAGGTCCCTTTAAACGGGACAATATTACAGCAGATTGGAGGCGTTCCCTTCCGGCAATCTGTTGATCGCTAGCGGAGGATCTCCTCTAGAGTATGGTGAGGAGCGATTGCTAATGCCATCGCTCTTCCCCATAAGGACTCGTTGTTTGCCGGCAGGAGATCGTGTTTACACGGCACGATCTGCTGCCGGTATACAATTATTTTTGTGTGCGCACAAACTATTGGATTACCAGAATTGGATGTACATTTAAACTGCCAAATCAGCTTACTATAACTTGTTAGCGATACTTTGTGTGATTCTGGGCCTGTGTAAAGGGCCCAAGCACCTTTCACCGGTCCAAACTTTGTTAGTGAAAGGTATGTACATGCAGAGCGGCACCCAGGGATGTCCCTGTACTTGTATCCCTGGGTGCCGCTCCGTTCGCCTGCTGTAGCCCCCGGTATTGGCGCAGGAGCTGACGCTTATTCAGCCCTGGGCGCAGACATCCTTATTTCCCCTTGGGCGTCTCCTTCTCCCAGGCTGGAGCGCTGGCCAATCGCAGCGCTCAGCTTGTATGCTGGGAGGTTGCAAATAAGGATGTCTCCGCCCAGGGCAAAACTAGCGGCAGCACGTGCGCCGGTATCGGGGGCTACAGCAGGCGAACGGAGCGGCACCTAGGCATACAAGTAAGTGCAGGGACATCGCTGGGTGCCGCTCTGCATGTACATACCTTTTCACTAACAAACTTTGGATCGGTAAAAGGTCCTCTTTAAGCTCTTAACTTATATCGGTTCAACGGCAAAGATTTTTTTCTATGGCAGTTGCTAACATACTATAGGGATACACTCAATATAGACTTTTCTTATTCTTTATGTGCTGTATCTGAACTTTTCCCACCGAGATCGCCATGTTCATCACCCGCATAGACAACATTTGATGGGAGAAAGATTCTTTTCTACTATGTAGTAGTCACAGCTGTTCTAGTATTTTTTGTAGTAGTAATCATTTAAATCTCTTCCTGTAAAGCCTAGCCTTAAAAAAACTGAAATGTCTATATTAATATTTGTAATATTACATTACAGGGCTGTTAACTGCGACAGTGGCTTCACGCATTCATAGGGCTGCACAACCTGCTTTGCTGTATTTGGTGCCCTTTACTTTATTACCGCTCCTAACTATGGCCTATTTAAAGGTAGGTTTTATACTGTATTTTAGCACCCGTATTACCACTCTACCACAGACCCATCCTTTATAGTTTTTCTATTATCGTGAGGACTGAGATTCAGGAAAAAATAGACTTACACGACTTAGGCATGTAAAGAGTTTACTAAACTATGATAAGGCTATGACCAAAAGTCGTCAAAACAAATGAGCAAGCTCCACATCGGCAAACATGGCACTTGGCCGACGCACATATGATAGAGAGAAAAGTGATGGTACTAAGACACATCTTAAAAAGGACCTGTCACCGCTCCTGACATGCCTGTTTTAATAACTTCATGCATTCCCCTCGTAATAACAATTCTGAGCATTTATTCTTATGACTGTTGTGCTGTTCCTTTATTATTTCTACTAGAAGTTATGAATGAATTGCTAGCAGTCTGCAGTAAGGGTACAGAGGGGAGGTAACCAGTTGGGGGTGTGTACCTGCATAGACTCACTCTATCCAATCTGCTACCATTTTCAGACAGGTACACCCCCCCAACTGGTTACCTCCCCTCTGTACCCCTACTGCAGACTGCTAGCAATTCATTCATAACTTCTAGTAGAAATAATAAAGGAATGGTACAACATAGTCATAAGAATAGATGCTCCAGAATGGTTATTACATGGGGGGATGCATGGATCTGTTAAATCAGGCATGTCAGGAGCCTCCCTCACACATCAGTGTTTTGTTCAGTGATTTCCATCAGTGATCGTGAGCCAAAACCAGGTGTGTAGGCTACACAGACATAAGGTATAAGGCCTCATGTACACGACTGTATGTATTTTGCGTTCCGCAAAAAATACGGATGACGTCTGTGTGCATTCCATATTTTACAGAACAGCTGGCCCCTAATAGAACAGTCCTATCCTTGTCCGTAATGCAGACAATAATAAGACGTGTTCAATTTTTTTGCGGTATGGAAATATGGACATGTGGAAACGGAATGCACACAAAGTACCTTCTGTATGGTGTTTTTTTTTTTTTTTTTTTTTTTGCGAACCCGTTAAAATGAATGGTCCCTTATACGTTCCGCAAAAGGAACGGACACGGAAAGAAAATACGTTGTGTGCATGAGGCCCAAGGGAAAGATTTGCTCTGTTTGTGTTTACAGCCGCACCTGGTTTTGGCTCAAAACCACTGATGGAAATCACCGATTCAAACACTGATGTATGAATGAGGCATTAGCACGATGATGTCTTCAATCCCTCCATATGTAGAAGCATGGAGGACTGAGCTTGTAATGGCTTATAGATCTTTCCTAGTGTGTTGGGGTGTATATTTCTACATTTGACATATATGCTAGAAACGAAAGGATACAACACAGCAGGCCACGTTTTTGACTCCTGCACAGACTGGTAAAAAAAAAAAAATGCGTGTGTGTGTAATAAATATATATATATATATATATATATATATATATATATATATATATATACACACACACACACTGCAGAAAAATGGCGCCACTGACAAAGCGTAGAGTGGATGCAGCGTTCACTGGGAATAGCGTCTTACCCCAAAATATAAAGCGGAAAAAAGAAAGGCACTCCAAAAAATTTATAAATTCTTTCCTTTTTTCACCCATATGGTGCAACTTTTCGGCTCTATGCTAGCTTGAGAAAGGCTCTACCATGGAGTCGAAACGTTGCACCATATGGGTGAATAAAGGAAAGAATTGATCGTGTTTTTTTTTTTTTTTTTGGAGTGCCTTTCTTTTTCCCCGCTTTATATATTATATATATATACATACACAATAGAACTCTATGGTGATCGGATGCCACCGTATGGCATCAGTTTTTAACGTATTTTTTTGTATACATTAAACGGATAGGAAAAATGTGATGTGAAGCCAGCATTACTGTTTTATGACCTGGGAATAGTTCAGATTTACACAGAATGTAAATAATCGGCACATACTTCAAAGAGACTTCTGACTTCTTTTGTGTCTTTCTTTCAGGGTGACCTGCGCCGAATGTGGTCAGAACCGTTCCATGCTAAGGCCAGTAGCTCCCGCTTCCTTGAGGTATGATGGGAACAGGAAACTAAGCCAAAAGCGGCAGAAATATTTTTCGATTTGGCTTCTCTGTCCTCTGGATGAACTCGGTGTAAATGGACACAGCTACAACTGATGGACCTCAAGGGAATTTTTGTGTATAATGATGGGGAAAAAACTTTCTAGAGACTTCTATGCAGGGTCGTTCTCTCTGAAACATGCCCTCAGCAGCGGACTATATTCCTGTTGGAACATCAACATCAGAGTTTAGACTAAATGTATATAAAGAACTGGGATCCAGTGAGCCCGATATGGATTGTAAATCTCGGATTCCTTCAAGGTCTGGCCTAATTGTGGCTCTAATGTAGCATGTGACTTTAAAGGCCTCTGAGCTACAGACTATTTGGGCTCTTTGAAACCTGTGGGACCAGACCCCATGAGGAGCAGTGCAGCCCTCTTACCAGCTCTCCTTCCTGTTGTGTTTTTCTTTTTTTTTGTTCCCCTTTTTTTTTTTTTTTTTTCTTTTTTTTTTTCTTCTGTGGTGTGAAGTGACTTTTTAGATCTCAGCCAGTGTGTGAGTTACTCAAAGTATATACATAGTCTGTCGTATTTAATTCCATTTCACCCTTCTCCCAATTCATGTTGCAGAGGGCAAGTCTGAGATGATATATTTTCTATGGATAGTTTAAATATTCACAGAATGCCAGGTCACGTCAGGCCTGCTGCGTTCTGTCGCATGTCCTGCACTTTCATCTTTGGCTTTATATGACTAATCCATCCCAGCAAAGTGAAGCCTCAGTTCAATCCAGTGTATTGTGTGCTCGTTCTGATGTGCTCATGGGCTGTTTAGTGACTGTATTTGGTTCTGATCAATGTAGTGACCTAGGACAGATGAAATGTTCCAAAACCTTTGTCTTCATTTGTGCGCAGCCTTTTTAACGGTTCCCTTGGACTCTTGCATGTCAAACTTGCTGCGCTCATCGCTCCCTCCATAATAATGTTACCTTCCTGTAAATACCTATTTTCTTTTTTTCTATTGTTTTTGTATTTTAGTATTTTCATTTGTCTGCTGTATTTCTGATCTTTCCATGTGACTACCCTCACTCATGAAAAAAAAAACTAAAGAAAAAAACTCCTTCAAATATGGTGCTCTATGTCTGCCTCTACTACTGTTTCTTCCTCTGCATTATGCTGGTGATTTAAAGGAAAACTCCATTCAAATTTTTATTGTTGGTAAAATGGATCTTGTATGTTAGGGTACTTTCACACTGGTGTTTTGGATTCCATTTGTGAGATCCGTTTCAGGGCTCTCACAAATGGTCCAGAACGGATCAGTTCAGCCCCAATGCATTCTGAATGGATAAGGATCCGTTCAGAATGCATCAGTTCGGCTCCGTTCCGCTTCTATTCTGTTTTGGAGACTGACACCAAAACGCAGCTTGCAGCATTTTGGTGTCCGTCTGAAGAGGCGGAGCCTAACGGATTCATTTTAAATTACAATGTAAGTCAATGGGGACGGATCCGTTTGCAATGACACAATATGGTGCATTTGAAAACTGATCCGTTCCCCATTGACTTTCAATGTAATTCAAAACGGATTCTTTAAAACTAATGCAAACTGATCCGTTCTGA
The DNA here is from genome assembly GCA_033119425.1 of Bufotes viridis. NCBI lineage: Eukaryota > Metazoa > Chordata > Amphibia > Anura > Bufonidae > Bufotes > Bufotes viridis. Next base: position 175,254,256 of record CM065589.1, read on the forward strand.
ACGGATACAAACGTTTGCATTATAGGTGCGGATCCGTCAGTGCAAATAAACAGACAGATCCGCACCAACGCAAGTGTGAAAGTGCCCTAAGGCCTTATGCACATGACCGTATGAATTTTGCAGTTCCCCCAGCGATCACAAAATGAGGTCCTGGAGCTGAGGTCAAACATGCAGGCTGCTGCTCCACTTGACTCTCTATGGGACTGCTGGATATAGGTGAGCACTGTACTCTGCTTCTCTTCTGCAGTCCTATAGAGTTAAATGGAGTAGTAGCATGCATGTATGACCGCAGCTCCTTTCACTCCGGGGACTCCAGCACCTGATTATTGTGATCACATACTTATCCACAGTCGTTGGGGTGAGACCAGATGAGCAGGCTAGACCAGACAGTCTGTGTGATGGTACAGAAGGGACTTCACCCAGTACTATGGAGCCATTTTCTTACTGGTCCTAGTGTACAGAGCACCCTGACAGCTTACAGAACTTTTGCCAAGAGTTCTCTTTAAGTGACTGGCAAAAATGAAATGTGATCTGCTAGGGAACAGTAGTGAAACCCTAGACTACACTATCTGCTATCATCCTCACATATCAATTTATGGTAAGTAACAAAGAAATGACTACTTAAAGGGGTTGGCTACTTGTGACCAATGTGTATGTAATATGACCACATGTAACTTGCTAATATAGCCTTTGTTGTTCTTCTGTGCTGTTTGCTATTTTTCATGAGCCATGCCCCCTATTTGGGCAGATCTTCTGTGCTGTCTGCATACAGGTCCTGTCCATAAGATGGCTGCTGATGAAGGGTCCTGTGACCAGACAGATCACCTCCTCCATTCTAATACACCACACTTGCACTAATCTCTTAACAGTGAAGTGCAGCGTATTTGAATGGAGCAGGGATCACATGGAATAGATTTGTCTGGTCATTTTATGGACAAGACCTCTGTGTGGACAGCACAACAGACTTGGTATAACAAGGGGGCATAAAATATAGTATATTAACATAAGCTATATTACTGAGCGCTACATAATCCTCTTACAAACACATTGGTCAGCAGTATTAGAATGTATTGGCTCTGATGAGCCGAAGTTATTACTTCGAAGTCTCGCGAGACTTTGGGTAATAACTTAAAAAATTATTTTCTAATGTAAAAAAAAAAAAAACTTTTACCGAACTGTGGTTTGGTTCCAAGTGGTACCTTGGAACCGAACCAGCGTTTGGTAAATGTTTTTTTTTACAGTAGAAATTAATTTTTGAAGTTATTACCTGAAGTCTCGCGAGACTTCACAAAGTAATAACTTCGGCTCATCGGAGCCAATACATCCTAATACTGTACAGAGCTCCCGCTCCGTACAGTATTCTAACGAAGGTTTATGCGAATCGACTTCGGATATTTCATCTGAAGTCGATTCGCTCATCCCTAATTGTGAGCAAGACTAGGGTCTTAAAACACAGAACAGGTGCAAAATGCTAATCTTTCCATTATACCTTCTCTGTGTAGTTTCCACTCCTGGTTTTGGTTTATAATCACTGACCTCACACAGACTGTGTGAATAAGACCTTTTTAGTAATAATTATTATGCTTTCTGTATGAAAAGAACAGCTTCTCTTCATGAACATGGAATGATTTGTTACATCATCAGATTGAAACTTGTATAGAATAATGGAATTTGCTAAATTATCCCAGTTAAGTGTTGCCACCTGCTGGCCTGAACTGGGATATACTAATAAACCTGTAAGCCTAGTACAGGCTACAGCTCATTATTAGAACAGGGCTCTTTCCCCGTTCTCTGCCAGGGGAAAGCACACCTGACCTGGAAGCGTGCACTCCCGGGTTTTAGCCCTCTCAGACACAGTCGTCACATTTGACCACGGCATCTAAGGGGTTAAATGTCCGCGGTCGGCATTACCACAGATTGCCAACGTTAGTTGCAGGTGTCTGCTGTATGAGACAGTAGGCACTCGGTAGCTATGGTGTTCACTCCAGCGTGGATGCCATCTTTAAAGACCCAATATCTGCTGTACATGTACGGTGGATACCAGGAAGGGATTCAAGGCCACCTGTCAGCTGATTTGTACATATGACACTGGCTGACCTGTTGCATGTGCATTTGGCAGCTAGTAGTATCTGTGTTGGTCCCATTTTCATATGTGCCCTCATTGCAGAGAAAAAAATAAAGGCTATGAATACCTAATGGGGGCATTTTGTTCTTGTTGTTATTGCATTGTACTAATTTTAAACTAAAAATCATTTTTTAAATTGGTCTTTATTAAAAATATGGAGCCCTTCTTTCTCTACATAGCTGAGATGCTCTACTAGCAGCCTGTGGATTTTCTCTTCCCTCAGTTGGGGAGCTCAGTTATTATCTTTCTGATAATAATGTGGCTTAAATAAGTGTTTGACCTCTCAGTAGGAAAAGGTTTATCTCAAGTGAAAGTACCAGTCACAAAGGGTTAATGTTTTTCCCCTAACTGTGTAACAGAACGGCTCAATATTTTTAATAAAGGTCAATTGAAAATATGATTTTAGCCAAAAATGAGTAAAATGCAATCATAAACAAAAATTGGCTCTGAAGATGTACTTGGTCTTTAACCACTACAGGACCGCCTAACGCACGAATACGTCCGGCGGGCGGTCCTGTAGTTCTGAGTGGACACATCGGCGTGTCATCTCGCGAGACTTACTGTGAACGCGCGCCTCACTAGTTACGCTGGGTTCAGACCTGAGCGTTTCTGCGACGCGCGTTTTTGGCGTGCGTTTTACGCGCGTTTGTGTGATATACTGCAGTGTTGTCCAATGACCAAATATCCCTGTCTATATAAAATTTGGCCTTTCCAGCATGTTGCAAATTAATAAACGCGCGTTCGAACGCGCGTTTTCAGTGTCAAAAACGCGCAAAATATAAGCGTTGCGCGTTCCCATTGAAGTCTATGGGCCAAAACGCGAGACAAACGCCCCAAAAAAGCTTGAGTACTTGTTTATGCGTCGGGCGTTTTTCAGCGCGTTCGAACGCGCTGTAAAACGCGAAAATGTGAACCAGTCCCATAGGGAAGCATTGGTTTGCATCGGTTATGCGTTTTACAGCGCATTCGAACGCGCTGTAAAACGCGCAAGTGTGAACTGAGGGTTATACTGCAGCCTGCCAGCGATGATCAATCGCTGGCAGGCTGTAGATGCGAAATAAATCGCATCAAAGATGTATAGCAGACGCTGTTTTGTTAACAGCGTCTGATATAGCTGCTACCTGGTCCTCTGGTGGTCCCATTTGCTGGGATCGACCACCAGAGGACCAGGTAGCTATGTAAAGTTGCACCACACACTACACTACCCCCCCCCCCCTTCTCACTTATTAACCCCTTGATCACCCCATCTAGATTCCCTGATCACTCCCCTGTCATTGATCACACCCCTTGTAAGGCTCCATTCAGACGTCCATATTTGTTTTGTGGATCCGCAGATCCTCAAAACACGGACACCGGCAATGTGCTTTCCGCATTTTGCAGATCCGCACATTGCCAGAACGATATAGAAAATGCCTTTTCTTGTCCGCAATTGCGGACAAGAATAGGACATGTTCTATATTTTTGCGGAACGGAAGTGCAGACCCGGAAGCGCGGATCCGTAATTCCGGATCCGAGCGGGACAAAGTCTGTCCCCATAGAAATGAATGGATCCGCAAAATGCGGAACAGAATTGTGGAGGTGTGAATGGAGCTTTAGGGTGGTCAACACAGAAGCTCCCGACATTTCTAACAACACACCCTTAGCAATTTACTGCATGTTTTACACTTGCCGACATTTGAGTCATAGCTTCTGTTGAGTAAATCGAAATACCCGAATTGGACTTCGATCAGAATTTCAGGGAAAATTCGCCGCAAATCCCAATTTTCTCATGCTTCGTGGTAATAAATCAATTTTCCCTGAAAAAACACCATACCTCATCCATTTGAGCGCGAAGAGGCCGCTGTGGCCATCTTGATTGAAAATCCAGCGTGCGGTGACGCATGACGCATCTCAATCAAGATGGCCACGGTGGCCTCTGTGCTCCAAAAAAAATAAATACTCTCCTTATCCGTTTAACACCTGAAAGCCCTCATTTTTCATCTCAGATGCCGCGATCAGTGATGAATGGGGCATGAGGGTCCCTTATCACTGCCAGTTAGTTAGCTACTTGTTAGGTAGCTAGCGCCCAGCCCACCGCACCGCAGTCACTGATTTTGGCAGAGATTTTTTCATCCACATTGATCGATGCGAATGAAAAAATCTGTGCCGTTCATTTATTTTTTATTTTTTTTTCAGTCCAGAGGCTGAACGGAAAAAAAAAATCTCATTACCCATATGCTCAATATAAGGAGAATAGCAGAAACTCCTAATGCTGGCCATACGTGTAATGATTGCGGAGACCCTCAAATGCCAGGGCAGTACAAACACCTCACATGTGACCCCATTTTAGAAAGAAGACACCCCAAGGTATTCCGTGAGGGGTATGGTGAGTTCATGTAAAATTTTATTTTTTGTCACAAGTTAGTGGAATATGAGACTTTGTAAAAAAAAAAATATAGATAGATATATATATATATATATATATATATATATCTATCAATTTCCGCTAACTTGTGCCTAAATTTTTTTTTTTTTCTGTGAACTTGCCATGCCTCTCACAGAATACCTTGGGATGTCGTCTTTCCAAAATGGGGTCACTTATGGGGTATTTATACTGCCCTGGCATTTTTGGGGTCCTAAAGCGTGAGAATCCAAATGCGTAAAAATGCCCTGTGAAATCCTAAAGGTACTCATTGGAATTTGGCCCCCTTTGCGCATCTTGGCTGCAAAAAAGTGTCACTCATGTGGTATCGCCGTACTCAGGAGAAGTAGGGCAATGTGTTTTGGGGTGTATTTTTACATATACCCATGTTTGGTGAGAGAAATGTCTCTTTGTAAATTGACAACTTTGTATAAAAAATTTAAGACATTTCTCTCACTATGAGCATATGTAGCTATATAGCCTTCTCTCCAATGGGGTCCTAAGCGTGAGAATCCAAATGCGTAAAAATGCCCTGTGAAATCCTAAAGGTACTCATTGGAATTTGGCCCCTTTGCGCATCTTGGCTGCAAAGTGTCACTCATGTGGTATCGCCGTACTCAGGAGAAGTAGGGCAATGTGTTTTGGGGTGTATTTTTACATATACCCATGTTTGGTGAGAGAAATGTCTCTTTGTAAATTGACAACTTTGTATAAAAAAATTTAAAGACACATTTCTCTCACCCAGCATGGGTATATGTAAAAATACACCCCAAAACACATTGCCCTACTTCTCCTGAGTACGGCGATGCCACATGTGTGACACTTTTTTGCAGTCTGGGTGCGCAAAGGGGCCCAAATTCCAACAAGTACCTTTAGGTTTTACAGGGATGCTCACAATTTAGCCCCACCCAAAATGCCAGAACAGTAAACACACCCCACAAATGACCCCATTTCGTAAAGTAGACACCCCAAGGTATTCACTGAGGGGCATAGTGAGTCCGTCTGAGATTTTATTTTTTTTTGCCAGAAGTTAGCAGAAATGGAAACTTTATTATTTTTTTCCTCACAAAGTGTCATTTTCCGCTAACTTGTGAAAAAAAATGAAATGATACATGAACTCACCATGGCCCTCCGCGAATACTTTGGGGTGTCTTCTTTCTAAAATGGTGTCATTTGGGGGGTATTTATACTATCCTGACATTCTAGCACCTGAAGAAACATGACAGGTGCTCAGAAAGTCAGAGCTGCTTCAAAATGCCGAAATTCACTTTTTTGCACCATAGTTTGTAAACGCTATAACTTTTACCCAAACCAATAAATATACACTTATTGGATTTTTTTTTTTATCAAAGACATGTAGAACAATAAATTTAGAGAAAAATTTATATAGAAATGTCGTTTTTTAAAAAAAAAATTACAACAAAGTGAAAAATGTCATTTTTTTTTTTTTGCAAAAATGTTGTTACATTTTTATTAATAGCAAAAAAAGTAAAAATGTCAGCAACAATGAAATACCACCAAATGAAAGCTCTATTACCCTCAGTTCACACTTTAGTGTTTTTACGCGCGTTCGAACTAGCATAAAAACGCACAACTGTACAGTACCCATGCATTCCTATGGGCCTGGTTCACACTTGCGCGTTTTTATGCGTTCGAACGCGCGTAAAAACGGCCGACGCAAAAGCAAGTATGTTTGCGTTTTTTGGCCCGTTTAACGTGCGTCCCCATAAACAGAGTTTAATAGGGACGCCCGTTAAACGCGCGATTCCTATTTTGTGCAGCGCGATTTAATTCGCGCGTTAAAAAACGCGCGAATTAAACGCGCTGCACGAACGCCCAGGTCTGAACCCAGTGTTAGTGAGAAGAAAAGGAGGTAAAAGTCATTTGGGTGGTAAGTTGTATGACGGAGCAATAAACGGTGAAAGTAGTGTAGTGCAGAATTGTAAAAAGTGGCCTGGTCATTAAGGGTGTTTAAGCTAGGGGGGCTGAAGTGGTTAAGTTTTAATATTTGCAAACGAGCCGCTAGGAGCAATAGGGGCGTTGCAGAGAGAGCACAGCCTCTAGGTGCAACGGCCGTGCCCCTCCACCATGGCAGGGCCAGTCAGGTGTAATGATGTTTACACTGCCTGGTCTTTTTAATAAAAGTAGAGCAGGCACAGCCGTTGCAAAGATCTGGTCATCAGTATTAAAATCCGGGAAAAACCCTATAACTATTTGTCTAGTTTTGTGAATTGTACTCTCACTTTGTGCTGGTCATTTAATAAACCTTATCTCTAAATTACAGGTCATAAATACTTATTTAAGCCACATTCTTATCAGTAAGATAAGACTTGAGCTATGGTGAATCTAGGAGGTCAGACATAAGGAGCCATCAGCTGAGCTGCCTGACTGGAAACTGTAAAAATACAGAGCCTGCTACTAGAGAATGTTAAAGGGAACCTGTTGCCTCCAAAAACCATCTGAAGCTGCCAGCAGTGTGTTTCTGATGATTGTTTTGTCCCTGAAGGCAGATGCAGCAAAAGCTCTAAAAACGTTCCTTTATCCCTGCCCGCTCTCTTTTCTAGACATACTTAAAGTCAAGAGGGCAACAGGCTCCTTGCTTCAAGTCAAGGTAACCGCACCCCCTTCCTTGCCCCCTTCGCTGATGCATTGCAGGGTGGTTGTAACTAGAGTTCAGCAAACCTGCCTATTGGCAGGTTCAAGTTTGGGGTTTAAGTGAATTGCGTACTTCAGTGCCAGCATGCCGCATAATACAAGTGTATGGCCTGCCCCGAGGATTCCAATCTGCTGGCCATACACTTGTATTATGAGGGCATGCAAAACAGAATGCCGTTATTGAATTACGTTATGGATTCCGTGAGAACCCGAACCTGCCAAAAGGCAGGGTTGCTCTACTCTAGTCGTAACCATGGAAATGAGCAGTGTATAATATGATAGAAAAATTAATCTAGCCAGTGAAGGAAGCAATATGGACAATCACAATACATTAGTAAGTGCCTGGTATTAACTTTACCAACATGATAAATACTGTTTGCTGAAGTGAGACAACCCTTTTAAAGCGGACCTTTCATGGGTCCAAACAAAATAGGACATGTAGGGGTTAATACAGGGATCTCCCTGCACTTACCATTTTTTCTCTCCGCCTCTCCGTTCCCGTTAAATTCTCCTGCACTGTATGCTAATCACTAGTATTGGAACACTAGGGAGGAGACATCAGCTTTTCTCCCTGGGTGTTCCTTCTCCCTGGCTGTAGCGCTGTCCAGTCGCAGCGCAGAGCCTCACAGCCAGTGAGGAAAAAAAACCTCACCTTCTCCCTGGCTGTGAGTTCTGCGCTGTGATTGGTCAGCACTACAGCCAGGGAGAAAAGCTGATGTCTCCTCCCTGGTGTTCCTAGGCTAGTGATTAGCATACAGCGCAGACGAACGGGGCCAGAGAGGACGAACGAAGCGGCGGAGAGAAAAAATTGTAAGTGCAGGGAGATCCCTGCATTAACCCCTACATGTCCTGCTACTTTATTATGTTTGGACCCATGAAAGGTCCTCTTTAAGGTTGTACAGAGAAAGGGGCTAAAGACCAATTAATTTTTTTTTTTTTTTTAGCTCCAAGTGAGTACAGTGCAAAAAAAAAATTGCCCCCAGAGGTGTACATAGCCTTTAAGCCTACAAATGGTGCTTAAAACATTAAGGCCTCTTTCACACAGGCGTCATGTTTGACGCCCGGATAAGAGGCAGGTGCGTTCCGGGAATATGCGCGATTTTTCCGCGCGGGCGCAAACGTTTGTAATGCTTTTTGCACGCGCGTGTGAAAAATCGCCATGTTTGGTACCCAGACCTGAAGCCGGACTTCATCACTGAAGTCCGGTTTCGGGTAGAGTATTGTGGAGACTTTATTATTTTCCCTTATAACATGGTTATAAGGGAAATAATAGCATTCTTAATAAAGAATGCTTAGTAAAATGAAGATTAAGGGGTTAAAAATAGTAAAAGTTAACTTACCTTAGCCACTTGATCGCGTAGTTGCGATCTGTCTTCTCTTTTCCAGCATCAGCTAAGAAGTAAAGGACCTGTGATGATGTCACATCACATGGTCCATCACCATGGTAAGATGGCCCATGTGATGTGACGTCATTACAGGTCCTTTAGTTGTTAGCTGATGCTGGAAAAGAGAAGACAGATCGCAACTACGCGATCAAGTGGCTAAGGTAAGTTAATTTTTATTATTTTTAACCCCTTCCTCTTCATTTTACTAAGCATTCTTTATTAAGAATGCTATTATTTCCCCTTATAACCATGTTATAAGGGAAAATAATAAAGATCTGGTCCCGTTGCTAAGCAACCATGCGGGAAAATCGCACTGCATCCGCACTTGCTTGCGATTTTCCCACAGCCCCATTTACTTCTATGGGGCCTGCGTTGCGTGAAAAACGCACAATATAGAGCATGCTGCGATTTTCACGCAACGCAGAAGTGATGCGTGAAAATCACTGCTCATGTGCACAGCCCCATAGAAATTAATGGGTCCGGATTCAGTGCGGGTGCAATGCGTCCTCCTCATGCATTGCACCCACCTGGAAAACTCGCCCGTGTGAAAGGGGCCTAACTGTACATCCACTTCAATTGTAATGTTGCTGAACCCTGAATTTAATGCGCTGCAGGCCACAAGGACAAAATAGAATAGGAAACTCTAGCTGCAGTTGGTACAGATTTGCAGAATAGGCTAACTTAAGATTCCAAAATCGTTACCCAACAAAAAAAAAACAAAAAACGTCACTTTCGTCTCTTCCCTGGTGATCCAGTGCTGACGCTTAGTTCTCCCATTCTTCGTGCACAACTGGTCACGTGCTGTACTTTACTGGCATCACTGGTAAGTGCTTCACCATGATAGCAGTAGTTCCACACATGACTGTTACAGTTGCTGAAAAGCCAGGGGAGAAAAAGGCAAGTAGTTTTTTTTATGTTTAATAACAATTGCAGGCCTTTTTAATTTTAATTTGGAACCAACTTTAAGGAAATGTGCAAGAAGGTAGGAGCAGAATTTGATATAAACTAAATGGCTTCACCCTGCCTTTTTTCAACAGTGCAGGTTGCTATCATGAATTAAAGGGGTTGTATGATATTATATATATATATATATATATATATATAGTTATATAATCTATAAAATTATAGAGATGACCTCTTCAAGATAGGTCATCCGCATCAGAGCGGTGGGAATCTAACTCCCGGCACCCCAGCTGATCAGCTGTGTGAAGAGAAGGCAGCGATCACATGTTGATACTCTTCATTGTCTGCTCGCTGCAGCAGTGAACATGTGTAATTACACCTATACCCTCCCATTCACTTTATAAGAAGGAGCTGCCCCATAGAAGTAAATGGGATGGCTTGTGTGTGATTACACCTGCTCAACGCTGCGATATCAATGGCAAGCAGGTAAACAATGAGGGGAAGGCAGCGCTCTCACAAAGCGCAGCCTTCTCTTTAAATGGCTGATCGGTGAGGGTGCTAGGAGTCGGACCCCCACCAATCTGATGTTGATGACCTCTCCTTAGGAGATGAAAATACTAATGATCGGCCCAGGGTGGGTAATCAACCGGGCACTCACTGTTGCTCAGTAAACAAAGAACTAAATCAAGCAAAAGTGGGGAGCAACAACAATAAGAGAAAGATAAAACTTCACTTTTAATGAAAATTGAGCTAAAAAGATATAGCTTAAACCCCACAACATAAATAGCATGTAAGACACAAGATTAAAAAATGGGATCTTGGTCCAAAGTAGTGAGGGCAGGTGTGGCCAAACGGGAGACAACCGCCTGATGTAAAAGGGGAGTGCGGAAACCCTAGTGAGGCCCTACTTGGCCTACAACGCCCTATATAAGGTCCACAAGGTTCAAAAAACCCCGCAAGGCGTGGCCAAGTGCAGGAACCTAGCCCTAGGTAACTGACCCTAGTTATAGGTCAGAGACGATGACACGTGTACAAGACACGCCTCGTATGGAGGGGGCCAGAACCCTGCAGACATGTGTGAACACCTAGAAAATCATATGTCAGAAGGCGTCGTTGCCACAAACGCGTCCCAACACCTAGAAAGTTGTTTATCAAACAGCATCGGTACCACTATCGCGTCCCAACGCGTTTCATCACAAGTGTACCTATAACATTAATAGGCCCATAAATCATCAGGGGACGCTGGGCCTGATCTAATCACGTTAAACCATATATAATCAATAACGGTTGTAAGATACTTATGTTTATGTTCACAACATCAGTTCAATGCTATTCAAGGGAGATGCGGCATATGGCGGCGATCTCATGAGGGACCAGAGGCATGTGGTGAACGGGGACCGAGGTATATGACCTCTAGTCCAGCGTCAGCGCTTCATCACCAGGCCCAGTATTATCCCTGTCTCATCTACGACCACCCCGTTATTTAAAGCAATGTCCTAAACGGGGAGGCGTGTCCCAGGCTGTGAAACCCGCGCTAAACACATACCTATCCAGTCACGGTGTATTAGCAGCACAGCCGCGCATGCGTTTTTTGGACCTTATATAGGGCATTGTAGGCCAAGTAGGGCCTCACTAGGGTTCCTGCACTCCCCTTTTACATCAGGCGGTTGCCTCCCGTTTGGCCCCACCTGCCCTCACTACTTTGGACCAAGATCCCATTTTTTCATCTTGTGTCTTACATGTTATTTATGTTGTGGGGTTTAAGCTATATCTTTTTAGCTCAATTTTCATTAAAAGTGAAGTTTTATCTTTCTCTTATTGCTGTTGCTCCCCCCTTTTGCTTGATTTAGTTCTCTCCTTAGGAGACCAACCCTTATTTAATAAATATTTTCTCGGCAGTAATAGATGCTTTAAGGCTACACATAAGCTTTTTCAATTCTGCTATTGAGATCAGTCATAGGATCTCAATAGCAGAAGAAAACGCTTCTGTTTTGTCTCCATTCATTGTCAATGGGGACAAAACTGAACGAAACGGAATGCACCAAAATGCATTCCGTTCGGTTTGGTTGCGTCCCCATCGCAGACAGAAAAACTGTCCGCGATGTGGTGCGGAGCAAGACGGATCCGTCCTGACACACAATGTAAGTCAATGGGAACGGATCCGTTTGACCCAATACTAAACAGATCCGTCCCCCATTGACTTTCAGTGGTGTTCATGACGGATCTGTCATGGCTATAGGAGACATAATACAACCTTTCATGACTGATGCATGCGGTTATATTATTGTAACGGAAGCATTTTTGCAGATCCATGACTGATCCTCAAAAAGAGCTAATGTGAAAGTAGCCTTACTTCCAAGTTTGCATGATTTAAGACTTTAAGTGAAACTACCTATTTTTTGGGCCACATTTATTGCCCTAATCTAACCAGTATCCTTAGAATTTAATGTTCTATACATTCAAACCTCCAGTTGAAGAGACTCCACCACTGCCTGGCAAAGCCCAATTTAACATAGTGGAAAAATTCCTTTCTGACTAACGCAAGCAAGAATATTCCAGATCAACTATGTATTGTAATACCAGTAGCCCTGTATTGTGTTTCTCAAGAAAACTGTTGAACGCTTACGTCTATTCACCTTTTAGTACAGAATATAGTTTTCCCACATATCTGGCATATCCACCACATCCAGATGGAGAATAAATACACAGGCACCTGCACACATCCCTCTCTATTAAAGGAGTATTCTAGTCACATACAAAGGGTTACAGTGGGCTACAAGTGGTTAAAAAAAAAAAAAAACACGCTCTTCTCACAGCTTCCCCTACATGGCGTTGAATGCTGCTAAGCCAATACCTGGCTGCAGTGATGAACAGCCTCAGTCAGTGACTGTCTGACCAGCATTTTCCTGCTATGACGGGATATCAGAAGGAAGTGGAGCACAGTGGGAACCAGGCATATTTTTTTTTTTTTTTTTAACCATTTGTATCCCACTCTAACCCACAATAGTAGGGAATATATATATATATTTTTTAAGTGGTTGAGGTGAACTATGGGAGTGGTGCTACCATTGGGTTTCGGTTTTATACCAGATAATACACAAGGTGTTGGAAATCTATGGTTGTTTATAGCATACGTAAATTTTGATTTCTACCACAGGCTGCCCAAAGTATGCCAATATTTATAGTAAGTTTGGTGCAATCATACTATTGCATATCTGTTTAAGTGCTGTACTCTTATCATTGGAATAGATGCTAGCCAGAAACTCTACCAATCTGTAAATGGCGGTATTAAAAAAAAACAAACAAAAAAAAAACGTTCAGCTAACAACTGTAGTCGTCTTAGCAAATACTGCAGTAAGAGTCGCTAAAAATCTGTGTCTGAATCCACTTGAAGCAAAGATTCTGGGTTTTAGAACAATACCAAGATCTCTAGTGCTGGTATGAAACAAGTATTTCCATTCACAGTAGATTGGGTACGTCCTTGGCAGTGAAAGCGAGAAACTCTAGCCCTCTTTCTTGGAATGACACCTGAGCTATATGAAGCTGATTGAGAATCATACTAGTCTTCTGTTTTCATTTTTTGTGTGTGAGAGGATTTATTAGCAATTACAAGTTTATGCTCCTTAGGTTAGTTTCCCAACCTTGAGGCAGGCTGTTCCGCCATAGAATGCCAGGAATCGGCTGGACACAAACAGCTGCGCAGAGGTATTTGCTTGGCATAGTTCCTGAGTTTTGGTCGGATCCCATTATCATTAATAAGGCCGGACGGCATTCCGGCAGTGAATGATCTGGATCTGTAAACGCTAGTGTGAAACTAGCCTGACCTCGCTAAATCGTTGTGATCTTTTTCCAGTAATGCACTTTTATGTCGCTATTGAGAATAACTTCCAATCGTCTCAGTGGAGGAGCCACCACTCAAACTCATACAATATGTACTGTAGACATCAGCATAACGGTATCTACTGCCCAACCACTGCAGATTTACCAGAAGAGGTCCGTATGCATTGTAATGTGCAGGCTGAGGGCTAGTCGGTGTGATATCAGCAGCAGAGTGGGGGAGCCACAGGCTTGGGCGCTAGGCCTTATTTGCATATCAAAGGTATTTTTCCTGCAGGATGCAAACACTGGAAAGGGAAAGTAACAACTGTCAAAAGTCAATGAAACTTTTATTATAAATATCTAAATGAACAGATTTCCCAATGGACTGTGATTAGAATGACATGAAATTCTAGCCCTGGTGCATTGTGGTGTACAATCTAATTAATTGAAGGAAAAAAAAAATAATAATGAACTATAGTGCACGGATGGCTTCGGTGTAACTTCATGATATGTAGTGGCTGTCATCAGCGATTTAAGGCTTTTTGGTTAGTTTATATTGTCTTTCACGGATTTAATGCTGATACTCTTTGAGCAGCTGGTTGGCTATTACTAGTCTTTGGATCTCACTGGTGCCTTCATAGATTTCAGTGATGCGTGCATCTCTGTAATGACGTTCAGCCGGCATCTCCGTCACATACCCCATGCCACCAAGAATCTGTATCGCCTGGGAAGAGAAATCACCAAATACAAGATCAGTGGTAACTCCAACAATTTAAAAGGGTTGTCCGGGTTCAGCGTTCCCCTTCACTCATTTCCCATGTCCGTGTGGAGCAGAGCAAGGGCTTTTTCTTTATTTACAGTGACTTACCAGGCTTCACGTGGGTATGCTAAATGGAGGCTTCCGCCCAGCACTGGCACAAATAGGCAGTCTTTAGCGCTGCCCCTAGGCTGTTTGACAGGCTAGGGTAGTATTGAAGAACGCCCATTAGTGTCGGTGACATCACTGCTAGGAGGAAGCCTCCGCCTAGCATACTGAAAAAAAGCTGGGTACAGCACCGGCAGTAAACAAACAGCCCTTGCCCTGCGCTATGCATCGCAGGGCAAGGGGGAGCATTGGAGCTAGAAGTTCTCTAATACTCCACTCAGACAGGCTAAATGTATGAAGGGGGAGCTTATGTCTGGGTTCGGCTCAGAACCCAGACAACCCCTTTAGTGGAATGCATGAAAAACCAAAGCAGATACATAAATACATCATTTATAAGATAAATGGCAAATCAGATTTTTAATGACTTTGCTTTTCTTCTTTAGGGCATTCATATGCTTGGTATCCCTCCCCACAGCCATATTTTGTTATAGTAAGTGCTGATTCCCATGACCGTGTCTCAGCTGCATCATAATGTTTAATGATGCAGTCAGTTCCTATGTGATCACGGGTCTATTGTACTGTACTCACATGATGATGTAGACCCGCGATTAGTGTTGAGCGAACAGTTCGAGAATAGTTCGGGTTCGTACCGAATTTTGGGGTGTCCGTGACACGGACCCGAACCCGGACATTTTCAAAAAAGTTCGGGTTCGGGTCCGGTGTTCGTCGATTTATTCCCGCTTTCTGAAGGGCTGCACAGCAGCCAATCAGTTAGCATTTTACTTCTTGCCCTAAGAGCCCATCACAGCCATGCCTACTAATGGCATGGCTGTGATTGGCCAAGTGCAGCATGTGACCCAGCCTCTATTTAAGCTGGAGTCACGTAGCGCCGCACGTCACACTGCTCTGATTAGTGTAGGGAGAGGACGCAGCTTCTATCAGGGCGAGATTAGGCAGGTTAAAGTCAGCAACAGCACCTAATGAACGGATCAATTTACAGCTGAGAATCATTGAACTTCTGCTAGTTACTTGCTCGCTGGTTTTTAGGCTGCACAGAGCGTTTTTCTGTCACTTATTTTCTGGGTTGATCGGCGGCCATTTTGTGACTTGTGGTGCGCCAGAAGAAGCTGCCACCAAGTCCATCAATCCATCAATACTAGTTTTTTTTTTTGCTATATCCTACATCAGGGGCTTGGCTGTGCGAATTGTCACCCCTAGAAACTCAGGAAAGAAATTTCTATATTTTATTAAGGGGTTAAATACAATTGCCCAAATACCAATCCCCTAAATCTGGTGTTCCAGCTTTGGCTAGACAAGTATAATACTGTCTGCTGTCTGGCAAAGGATAGATTATTTTCTGGGGTTAAATTCAATTGCCAAAATAGCAATACCATAAATCAGTGGTTTCAGCTGTGGCTGGCAAAATAGAATAGTGTCCGAGGTAACGCACACACGTACAGACGCACGTACACGATTCTTGAATAGTTGTATTATCGCGATAATAAAACTAACAGTCTAAAGTTGACTGTATTGCTCTAAGTTATATTCGCGTACTGAATGTAACTTCTATTACAGCACACCAATACTAAAACTGACTAAGAGACAGCTTTAAGTTCTATTCAAACGCGATTGCAACTTTGGAACTTAAAGTGGTGTACGATTTTAAAAGTTGAGTACTAAAAGTTGGAATCGCAATGCGATTCTTATGTATTTGCTAATCGCATTGCGATTACAACTTTGAGCTACCGATCACCATGGAACGCCTCCTCCAGTAGAATGTACTGTCGGATGTGAGAATTAAGTTGAAATGCAATGCGATTATTATATATCTGCTTAATCGCATTGCCGTTTCAACTTAGCATTGCTAAATAATTCCATCCATATTCGTTAACTTACTGACTCAGTAAGTTAACGATATGGATGGAATTATTTAGCAATGCTAAGTTGAAATCGCAATGCGATTAAGCAAATATATAAGAATCGCATTGCGATTTCAACTTAATTCTCAGATCCGACAGTACATTCTACTGGAGGAGGCGTTCCCATGGTGATCGTTAGCTCAAAGTTGTAATCGCAATGCGTTTATTGCGGTATGTTATTCCTCTGGGTGTCTTTTACAGCCTTTTTAGTGCCCAAAAGTTCGGGTCCCCATTGACTTCTATGGGGTTCGGGTTCGGGATGAAGTTCGGGTTGAGTTCGGATCACGAACCCGGACATTTTCCGGAAGTTCGGCCGAACCTCTCGAACCCGAACATCCAGGTGTTCGCTCATCTCTACCCGCGATCAGATAAAACACTATGACGCAGTCAGTTTGGGAGATGCAGCTGACACAAGGGGCATGTTTCCCAGATCGATTATGGTCGTGAGAATGAGCCCTAAAGTGTAAATAGTAATTCATGATTGGCATATTGTCAGTGGTGACTTCTGAGAAGACGACAGCTAGGCAATCCTTCCTTAACCAATATTTGCAATCCCTTGAAGCTATTTTATCTCACTTATCATTGGAACACTATAGACACAAGTAATAAGCTTCATTCTGCTGGAGCTGGCAAAACTCATCATGTCCGCATGAACTGACTGCTAGTCTCCAATGCTCACTCACTGTATATTTATCATCACGTATGGTTGGATGTGGAACTCATAGTTCCAGCATCCTATACATGTGGAGAGGGGGGAAAATGGAGGTGCTGGTTGCAGTAGAGAGAAAAATAATATTTTTTTAACAGAATAGCAGCCTATGTCAGTTTATGTATGTCCACATATGAAAAAAACATTACAGATTTCACTGTATGCATTTCAAAGGATGAAACAAAGTAATAGAATTGACATAAGATGGATCCTGCACTGCATGTCATTTTCTGCATCTAGAGTGGATGATACTGTAATATGATGTGCACTTTTCACCTGCAAATCCAGACCAAGAATCTGCAGCATTTTTACTACGTGTGAACTTACTCATATAGGATTAAAAAAAAATAATACTTAAACATATCCTTCTAACCTAGCTAATGAATGTGGTATAAAAAGGCATAAGGGGGAGTGGCCAGCTATGAAGGAGCGAGGACGAGTTCTGACCAGCATTGATTCGGCATTGACACTACAAGAACTAGCTTTGACCAGCGAATAAGACAAAGGGGGTTGCCATAGCGATCCACAAATCTTTGCCTCATCAAGTGCTGGGCTGCACTGTCGATGCTGAAGCCAGGTATTTTAATCTCTCACTATTGATTGGCGGACGAAAATTCACCTTTCTCAATGCTTATGCCCCCAACCAAAACCAGGTTCCCTTTATCTTAGACCTTGTCGATACGGCCCTGTCCCTAGTCCGTGGTACGGTTGTCCTCTGTGGTGATCTCAACCTCACCCTAGACCCCACGCTTGACAACTCTACTGGGCGAGCTTCCCTTTCCTACACAGCCAGTAGGAAAGAGAAGCGCGCCCCACACGTCCACCCCACACTCTTTTTATAGCCAAATAGATTACATTCTGCTGCAACAACCGGCTCTCTCGTGGCTTGATTCCACACACATAGGCAATATCTTGTGGTCGGACCATGCCCCGGTTTACTGCTCTCTAAATCTCGCTTTCCTTACCAAACGGGAGAGGACATGGCGTTTGAATGAGTCTTTCCTCCTTGACTCGGTATGCGCTGCTGACCTTACCAGCACCGTAAAAAAATGTCCTCACTGACCACCGCATGGATCCCACCTCTCTCCCAGCACAATGGGAAGCATTAAAGTGTGTCCTACGTGGGGTTCTCATTAAACATGGCCCCCGTCTCAAGAAGGAAAAAAGCACATTCTCTCAACCTTGCACTACGGAAAGTTGTCTCCCCACAAGTGCGCACTCTCTTTATCGACTCTCCACGATCTCCAGAACGCTCGCTTAGACGCTAAAGGCATCCTGGAATCGTCTTATAAGCGCATGATACATCTCTGCCGCAGTAAATTCTACAAATAAAGCAACAAGAATGGGCGTTTGCTGGCAAGGGCTCTCGGGGAAATTAGCTACCTCTCACGTTCCTACCATCAAGAACCTTGGGTTGGCCAGAAAATGGACCTGAACTCTCCCCCTCAGTCCTTTAGATTATCTGAACTGGAGTCTTCTAGTTTAGAATATCCATTTACGGAGGCTGAACTCAAAATGGTTCTTAAGCCTCTACCCAGGGGCAAAAGCCCGGGTCCTGATGGGTTCACAGCAAGGTTCTATAAAACTTTCTCGATGTCTCTTTCCCCCTTCTTGCTCCAGATCTCTAACGCGGTGTCTCCTGCGCTTCCCTTCCCGGTACAGGCCACAGAGGCTCATATCACAATTATACCTAAGCCTGGTAAGGGCCAGCACACATGTGCCAGTTATAGTCCTCTCTCTGAAATGTAGACCTTAATATATATGCAAAATTACTGGCTAACAGACTGAACGTCTTTCTGCCCTCGATCATCCACCCTGATCAGGTGGGGTTTGTGCCGGGACAGGAGGCTGGTGACAACACAATGAAGACATTCGATATTATCCACCACGCAAAAGCAAACAATATTGACATGGTCCTGTCCCTATACGCCGAAAAGGCCTTTGACTGTATTTCCTGGTCATCTCTACACACCATCCTCTCCCACATAGGCGTAGGTTCGGGATTTCTATCAAATAATCTTAGCTTATATCAACAACCCTCAGCACGGGTCAAAGTCAACGGCACTCTCTCCCCCTCCTTCCCTATTCATAATGTCGTACACAACAGGGCTGCCTGTTGTCTTCTTTGATTTATGTTCTGGTTATAGAACATCTCCATCCGCAGTAACCCGGACATTTCAGGAGTAAAAATTGGAGATGATCTCTTGCTTTATATAACGAACCCCCACATTTCTCTACCATCTTTGCTCTGCGAGATCTCCAGTTTTGGTGAATGGACCAACTTTAAGATCAACATTACCAAATCTGAAGCCTTTAATGTTTCCTTACCTGGATCCCTGGTCTCCTCTCTTAAAGCCTCTTTTCCCTTCGCCTGGCCACCAAATGGGATAACATACTTGGGTATCAAAATTACCCCTGATCTGTCACAACTCTTTAGGCTGAACTTCACCCCTTTCCTTCAACGATTCCAGAAAGACCTAGAGTCCGGGCATTGACAGGACTTCTCTTGGTTTGGCAGAATCAGCATTTTAAAGATGAATCTGCTACCGAAATTACTCTACCTCTTGCAGATCACCCCCCTCCGCATACCATCAAGATTCTGGTCCCAGATACACCACTGCTTCACAAAATTTGTATGGTCTCCCGGTAAACCATGTCTCAAGTGGGAAATAATGACCAGTCCTAAGGAGACGGGATGGTCTTCCGGACTGTCGCCTATACTATCATTCTACCGCCTACAGTAGGCTTTTAGACATGATGCGCACTGATACCTACAAATCCTCGGTACACATAGCACGGGATTCTTCCTCTTGTTCTCTGACAGTACTCCCCTGGTTGGTGGGTGCTCCACGCTCTACCTCTCCCACGTTGTCCTTCACGACCTACCACACTTTTGCGATACTAGTGTCCATTAGCCGTCACACCTCCCTCATTGACCCTAAAGGCCCCCTCGTCCCGATTACTGATCATCCACGTTTCCCCCCAGGGCACTACCCTTCTTCTTTTCTCCAAGGCACAAAAACACGACCACCCATTGGCACGACACTCTTTCGAATACCTACAACTCCAGCATTTCTACTCCTCTATACGCACGACCCACACACTGACCCGAAACCTGTCAGCATTCGAACAGTTATTCATGACTCCTTCAGCGATACTTAGAAATATATCAGTCATATACATGTTACTCTTACATCAATGCTCTTCACTCCCTTCCCCCCTTCTGTCAGGCCTGGGAACGTGACCTGGGTATTCACCTCACCCCTTCTCAGTGGAACAGGAGCTTCCTTCTGTCTTATAAAGCGCTGATCTCCAATAAAGCCCACGAAACGAGTTATAAGACTGTCTCCAGATTGTATAGGGTGACCTCGCTTCTCCATAAATGGTTCCCCACAGTGCTAGACCGCTGTTGGAGATGTCACACAGAGGAAGGTACGATGATTCACATCTGGTGGCACTGTGCTGTCCTACACCCCTTTTGGGACTCAAGACAATCCGAGAAGTGACGGGCATTCCTATTCTGTACTCCCCTGAATCTCTCCTATTGTTTGTGCTTGACCTTAACATCCCTGCCTATAAGAACTCACTTCTTAAGTATATGGTTCAGACAGCAAAAGCAGTCATCCCACAACACCGAAAATCCCCCTCCCCACTCTCATTAGACAAATGGTTCGAGGAGGTCGCCCTATATCAGCCAATGGAGGATCTAATTATCCTAACCCCCTGAGGCTCTTGGCGATTTCTGAGAACCTGGAGTCTGTGGGACACGTTCCGTTCATCGGAGACGTTACAGAACCTACAGCTGTAAGTCAAACACATTCTGCCTCCTACCCCCCTTTCCCCTCCCTCTCTCCTACTCTCTTTTTGTTTCCTTTCCTTTTCTTTCTAGTCACTCAAGCAGTTGTTATGCTTTATGTATGATTACTCGCCCTCATCCATGCTTTTTGCATGATTTGGCATTTATGAACACAGGAAGGTATATGTGTTCTCCTTTATTATATGTTGTATTATTTGTTGACAAAAAATTATACCAAAAATCCAATAAAACACTTGAATAATAAAAAAAAGGCATAAGCCCCATGTATGTTATTTGTAGCAAGCTTCTAATCATACCTGGTGTGATATCTTTGTAGCGGCTTCAGATGCCGCTAGTTTTGCCATTGCAGCTTCCTAATAAAAGAAAATATATATTATTACAGGGCAGGATATAGCAATGTGTTAGAAATCGAGATGGATAACCTCTAACCTTGGTAAAAGGCTTCTTGTTATCCTTCAGCATTGCTGCTCTCCAGGTGAGGAGCCTTGCACTCTCCAAAGCTAGGGCCATGTCTGCCAGCTTAAACTGTGAGACGAAGATAAACGGATGAAAATGAAGAACAAATGGACAGCAGCTAATAAAGGTGATAAGTAGCTATTTAGATTCTGTACCTGGATGGCTTGCAATTTGGTGATTGGTGCTCCAAATGCGATCCTCTTTTCTGCATAGTCTACAGCACAGTCCAGAGCGGCCTGAGCAATGCCAAGAGCCTGAGATGCAATGCCAATCCTTCCGGAATCTAAAGTTTGCTAAAAGAAGTAAATAAGTTAAAACAATTCTAATACATAGAAGCCGATACCTAAAGAATTCAGAAAACTCTTTACCATAGCAATTTTGAAGCCCATTCCAGACTGTCCTAGAATGTTCTCACGTGGTATGCGGCAGTCTTCAAAAATCAGGTTGGCAGTGGAAGAGGCGCGGATTCCTAACTTATCTTCTTTCTTTCCAAGAGAAAGGCCTGGGGTCGGCATCTCAACCAAAAAAGCACTAATGCCCTGTAAAAAAAATAAAAGTACAAATAATGAATAACATCACAAGTATAGTTACTCCTAACAAGTGTACGGCATGGCCAAAGATATGATAAATGTCTGATCTATGTGGAGCCCACTTCTGAGATCTGCATCTAAAGAAAACCTACATGAAGAGGGCGCTCAGATGCTTCAGTAAGTCATGGAAGTGGCTAAAGAGAGTCACGCACATGTGTAGCCCCTTTACCACCCTCTGCCTAGACACAGTGGCTGCCTCACCAGGTTGGATGGGGTACCTCATCTATCATATTTATGGCACTTCCTGTGGGTATACCACTAATCCACCCATTTTAAAGGACCACTAAATACAGAGTCCCCCAAAAAATAAAAATACAGTTGCAAGAAAAAGTATGTGAACCCTTTGGAATGATATGGATTTCTGCACAAATTGGTCATAAAATGTGATCTGATCTTCATCTAAGTCACAACAATAGACAATCACAGTCTGCTTAAACTAATAATACACAAAGAATTAAATGTTACCATGTTTTTATTGAACACACCATATAAACATTCACAGTGCAGGTGAAAAAAGTATGTGAACCCTTGGATTTAATAACTGGTTGAACTTCCTTTGGCAGAAATAACTTCAACCAAACGTTTCCTGTAGTTGCAGATCAGACATGCACAACGGTCAGGAGTAACACTCTACAGAACTGTTTCAGTTCAGCAACATTCTTGGGATGTCTGGTGTGAATCGCTTTCTTGCCACAGCATTTTAATCGGGTTGAGGTCAGGACTGTGACTGGGCCACTTCAGAAGGTGTATTTTCTTCTGTTTAAGCCATTCTGTTGTTGATTTACTTCTATACTTTGGGTCGTTGTCCTGTTGCAACACCCATCTTCTGTTGAGCTTCAGCTGGTGGACAGATGGCCTTAAGTTCTCCTGCAAAATGTCTTGATAAACTTAGGAATTCATTTTTCCTTGGATGATAGCAATCCGTCCAGGCCCTGACGCAGCAAAGCAGCCCCAAACCATGATGCCCCCACCACCATACTTCACAATTGGGATGTGGTTTTGATGTTGGTGTGCTGTGCCTCTTTTTCCCCACACACAGTGTTGTGTGTTTGTTCCAAACAACTCAACTTTGGTTTCATCTGTCCTCAGAATATTTTGCCAGTACTGCTGTGGAACATTCAGGTGCTCTTGTGCAAACTGTAAACGTGCAGCAATGTTTTTTTGAACAGCAGTGGTATCCTCCCATGAAATCCATTCCTGTTTAGTGTTTTACGTATCGTATATTCGCTAACAGGGATGTTAGCATATGCCAGAGACTTTTGTAAGTCTTTAGCTGACACTCTATGCTTCTTCTTTACCTCACTGAGCAGTCTCAGCTATGCTCTTGCAGTCATCTTTACAGGACGGCCAATCCTAGGGAGAGTAGCAGCAGTGCTGAACTTTCTCCATTTATAGACAATTTATCTTACCGTGGACTGATGAACAGCAAGGCTTTTGGAGATACTTTTATAACCCTTTCCAGCTTTAGGCAAGTCAACAATTCTTAATCGTAGGTCTTCTGAGAGCTCTTTTGTGTGAGGCATCATTCACATCAGGCAATGCTTCTTGGGAAAAGCAAACCCAGAACTGGTGTGTGTTTTTTATAGGGCAGGGCAGCTGTAACCAACACCTCCAATCTCATCCTATTGATTGGACTCCAGTTGGCTGACACCTCACACCAACTAGCTCTTGGAGATGTCATTAGTCTAGGGGTTCACATACTTTTCCCACCTGCACTGTAAATGTTTACATGGTGTGTTCAATAAAAACATGGTAACATTTAATTCTTTGTTATTAGTTTAAGCAGACTGTGATTGTCTATTCTTGTGACTTAGATGAAGATCAGATCACATTTTATGACTAATTTGTGCAGAAATCCATATCATTCCAAAGGGTTCTCATAGTTCATTTACAGTTGCAAAAAAAAAGTAACAAAACCTAACATTATCTCCTCATTTTTCTTTCTCCTGTACTGACCTGATATCACAACTACAAAACAAGAAAAATAAAATAGTACAGCAGTCATCCTCCTCCCCCCATGGTAGTGCATGTGAGCCTGGAAGACATTTGAGTTTTATGTGCTCTTTGAGATGTTTTCTATCTTTTATTCCATTCACTCCAGTTTTGAAAAGTGGGTGCAGAAGTGGGAGTGGGTAGCCTGTCCAGCTGATTTAAGCCAGATTTATCAGCTGAGCATTTCTTTTAGTTAAAAATGGTCTCACTCTTAGGGTACTTTCACACTAGCGGCATAGCTATCCGGCAGGCCGTGCCATGCCGCAAGTACCCGTGCACTGCCGTGCTGCCGCTCCATCCTCATTGACTATAATGGGGCGGGGCTACGGCGCAGCAGGCCTGTGCACGGCAAAGATCGCCGGACTAAAAGTACTGCAGGTCTGACTTTTTAGTCCGGCGAAGAGGGAAATTCATTATGAGGGGATTTTTTAAATCAGTTTTGCAAGAGCCTGCATTGCTGCAATTTAGGCTAAATTTGGCAAATGTTTCACAATATATGATAAATCTAGTGCTTTTTCAAGTCTAAAACTTCTGTCTTGAGATGTTTCTTTACTTTCAATGCCATCCTTTACTGGAGTAAGGGTACTTTCACACTAGCTATCCGGCAGGCTGTTCCGGACTTTATGAACCTATCATAAATTGTACATACGGCATAGGTAGGTTAGCGTTAGGTCCCGTGCCATTTTGTGAGAACTTGACGGGGTGCACGGGCTCCAGTATGTTCTTGATATAAGAATATATTGGCGAAAGTCTCATTTTAATATCATCGTGAGGGTTTAGCCATATATTGTCAATTGCATTTTCCATTGTAGTGCACCATTCAATACTATAGATAAGCACATATCAGGACAGCAGTATCTACACAGCCGATTGAGGCCACCATTGCAGCTCTATAGGGATAGTCACCCAACTTTTATAGACAGCTGATTAGCAAATCTGCCTAGTTATGCACTGATAATTCTGTCTTTCACTGCATAATTGTGCAGATTTGCCTTTAGTAGCTTTGGAAGCTGGGTAGGTATGTGACGGTATGCTGGAGACTAAAATACATACAGTATATACTCACAGTTGTCCTGATAGTACATTTATTCTGTATACGCTATATCCATAAATATAATAAGTGTGACCTCTAATACATGTTTGCAGAAATCGCCTAGTCATGTAGTGGTAGATCTCCACATATAGATAGATTGACTGCTGGCAAAAAGACTGTAAAGCTGCATTAGTGACAACAGATTATGGTACCATATGACAGATTCGCACAATGTATCAGGGGCACACTGTGTATATTTTAAATAACCAACATACCATCCTTATAACCACCTCACAGACATTGTTACCCAGCTTTCTCAGCCTGCAGAATGCCAGATCAAACTACTCATGCACAGGTAAACCCCCAACTCTCATATTGTAGAATACCTGGATTGATTTACTATACAGGATCCTGGAAAGCATGACCAAGTATCCATGCGAAGTTGCAACTGACAAATTAGCCCAAGTTATGCAGTGACAAATCCTCCATTCTGTAGCATAGTTAGACAGGCATGTCATTCAGGGCCCTGGGAATGTTGGGTAACACATTATAAAGTTCTGTAATAGGGACTGCTAAACACTAAATCTACCAAAATAAATCCCTCTCATGTCTCCTACATAATGTCACAGCTAGGCAGATTTCAGGAACCTACGAAAGCCGGGAAACTTTCACAATGTGAGGGTACAGCGACAAGACTTCTACTCCAGCTTCTTTTGTTGTTTTTCAAGGTTTAGTGTTCCTTTAACCCATTAAAGGGGTTGTCGCACAAACAATATTTTGCAGTTTTCAAACCAACACCTGGGTCTAAATACTTTTGTAATTGCATGTAATTAAAAATGTAACATATCCAATATACATTTTTAGTATAGCAAATAAAATGTATCTGTATAGCGCCACCTGCTGTTTAGGTGGATGCACAAGTTCAGTTCCATCCTTCAACCACCTCCTGAGTGTCGATGGGGAAAGAGGTGCAGTAGAAAGGACATGCCCCTTGAGCTACCAACTTTATATAAATCTAGCAGCGCAACTGGAACAATGATTGTGGACATCTCTGGATCCTTGTGAGGTACAGGGCTGGTTCTAGCTTCGCTAGAAAGATATTGTCATGTACAATATGATGACTGATTTTCATTTTTTACATTAACCATGGAAGACCCCTTTAAGAACCAAGCGTTTTTCCATTTTTGATTTTTAATCTCTGTCCCCCGAAGCCCCCCCCCCTTTTTTTTTCATTCACATAGCTGTATGGGGGCTTGTTTTTTGCAGGACAAGTTGTACTTTTTAGCAGCACCACTTTATATTTTATACAATTTTGTGGAAATCTGAAAAAAAAAAGTCCAAATGGGGTGGAAGTGGGAAGAAATGCACCATAGTTTTATGGGTTTCATTTTTGACAGTGTTTCCTCTGCGGTAGAACTGACCTGTTACCCTTATTCTAGTCAGTATGATTACAGCGATACCACATTTATATAGCCAATCATGGATATTGCCTTGGGGGTGTCTGATGTGTAAAACAGCAGGCAGTCGGCGGCTACGGCAACCACTCAACTTCTGAGTAGGTGCCATGTTTAAAGATTTCCACCGTACGTGTACGGGCAAGGTTCTTAAGGGGTTAAAGCGGTGGTCCAAGTTATTTTTTTGTTCTTTGTATGTTTTTTTATTCAAATATAATTTTCTATTTAAGGTTTTTCATTTTCATGTGTATAAACCAATAAAACAATCAGGAGGTTACACATTATCAGTCTCGAGTATCATTATTGTGCAACTAGTACAGTGCAATAGAAGCCGGCAAAAAAAAAGCACAAATGCCGGTATTATCAGAGATACACACACCCCGAATAGACTCTTTGTATGTTTCTAACTAAGCAAATGTAAGGGGTTTTCAATTCACTTCATCTAGGGTGGCCAAGTTCTTCTAGTCAGCTGAACATCACATGACCTGTGACGTCAGCAGCTTTCCCTGCTCTGATGAAGTTCAGTGCACAAGCCTGAGGGAGCACATCTGTCTCTGTGCACGGAACGTCACAGTGAAGGCTGTGCTGATTGGAGCAACAAGCAACACCCCTGAACTGCCCGATCTGCTGGCTGAGCTGTTTGCCCTGTGTCTCTCCTCCCGCTGAATTCTTTAGCAAAATGTAACCCCTTCTAGCATCAGCAGCACAGATTCAGGGCTGGAGGTTCTGGCTCAGGTACTGAGCAGCTGCAGGGTTTCATCTTCTCTAGGCACGAAAGAGACAAATGCTGTATACAGGATCCTCCCTTCCTACTCACCCTCCAAACACACAGCTGACAAAAACTGGAGTCCTCTCCTTGCTTAGCTGATATAGATATTTCTGACCATCAGATTTACAGTGCTTTGTTTTTTTTTATATAACTTGGACAACCCCTTTAAGTGACCAGAGGTCAAAAAGTGCATATATTTCTGGCTTTAAAATTAAATGTGCACATCCAGGAAGCACTGTCACAAGCCTAATTCACGAAAGCTAATTAACTCCTACAACTTTTAGTATCAAGAGAATTTTTGCATTCCCACGTTCATATGAGTTTTATTAACTAAATATCCAGTTTCAGAGATGCATTGTGACAATCTTTATGCTCTAAAAAGTACTACATAAAGGGAGTAGGATTTCTGTATATTGTGATATACTGATATACATACTGAGGGCAGGATGTGAGACTTCGTATGTTTTATGTTACACTATAACTGTATGCAGTATATTTCCGCAAATTTTGTCAGAAATCTCAAGAAAGTCTTGTAATTAATAAATAAAAAGCAATAATATCGCCAGCAAACAACAACAGGAGCCGGCAAAAGCTGTTTTTACATGATTGGGTCACTCACCTTGTGTTTCATGGACTTATCTGTTGTAGCAAAGACGACAACTGCAGAGGCATCCCATGCGTTTGTAATCCAGGATTTGGTTCCATTCAGAACCCACTCATCTCCATCCAGCCTGGCAACGGTACTTGCTGCCCCGGCATCACTGCCATTACCTACCAATGAAAAGTGATTAGCATTCTAGCTCTAAAGCACAAAGACTGAGAAATGTGGGAGCATGTATTCATTTCTACATCTAGTGCTTACATCATTTGTGCTTGTATATGGTGTCCTTGGTAGCAGTATGGCCTCATTATGCATGGAAATCGGGCTGGACTGGTCATAGACCTTACAGTGGTGGGCTGACGCCTGGGGGGCCACCCAAGCCCCCCTCTATGCCTTTGGCCTGGTACATAATGAGCTCTCAGCAGTAATTAATGCTGTGAGAATGAGGTACTTACATACACGGCCAGCAATTGCACATGCCCTCCTGATATCAACTGCTTTGGCCCACATCCCACATTTTAAGCCCCCTGCTCCATATCTTAATGAGCAAAAAAGGAAGGAGGAGGAAAGAAAACGACATCCATTGATGGCCACCAAAGAGGGACAACTTTTGCGGCAATGTATAGGTTTTTTATGTCTAAATAGGGCTAAAACAAAAACTTTTTTACACCATATTCTGACCCCCCCCCCCCCCCACAACTTTAATTATATCTACTGAGCTGTGTGGGGGGCTCATTTTTTGCGGGATGATCTGTAGTTTTTATTGCTACCATTGGAGTGGAATGTGTGTGACTTTTTGATCACATTTTATTACTTTTTTTTGGGGGTAAGAGAAGAGATGAAAAAAAATGGATATTCGGCCATGTTGACCCTTTTTCCATTACGCCATTTGCCATACTAGAAAAATATTTTTATATTTTAATAGTACGGGCGTTTGCGGACAAGGTGATGCCCATGATGTTTATATTTTTTGTTATTTATGTATTAATTTTTTCTACGGAAAGGGCCGCAGAGGATGCCAGTAAGAAGCTTTTTCAACCTTTAGATGCCGCAATCACACTTGATCACAGCATCTAAAGACTTTAATGACTGCGATCAGCATTAGTGCCGGACGCGGGTATTAGCCACGGGTCTCTGCTGTTTAAAACAGTGGACACCCGCCTTCCATTTGTGCAGCGGGCGCCATGTTTACCCATCGCTCCAGCGCCGTACATGTACAACGCTGGTAGCGAAGGGGTCAAGTTCCCAGTCTGCCCCGATAGAAATTCGCAATTTAATTGTGAATGTGTCTCTCCTGTGATATATATCAGTAACAAAACACTGCCAGCATTACTGCCAGTGCTGCCAAAACCATGCCACACACCTAAGCTCATATTTACACAAGAAAAAAAAAAAGATGTGTAATGTATATTTTCACAATAGAATGAATAAAGCATGTAAAAATAGATCTATGGTTTGGCCAATTTATTCCTAAATTTCTAAAAACACCATGAACTGTAATGTTTCCTTAATGCAGACATAAATGACTTTGTACTGTACTCCAGTTGTAACAGTGAAGGCCCCTAGCTTTCACGGTATCCTGGGTGTAAACAGAAAAAGCTGGTATCCTTCACATCCATAGGCCGCAACATGGCTATCGTCACATGGTTTATTTACACAGCCTCTAAGGCTGGTTTAAGGCTAGTTTCACACTAGCCAGATACTGTCTTTCCCCGCTTTGTCCCATTGACTATAATGGGGTGGGGGGTCCCGGCATTAGTCAAAGCACCGTTTTTTTTTTTTTGTTCAGCCAAAACCCTTTATAGTCAATGAGCTCTGGCAGGAAAAGGCAGTATCTGGCTATGGAGAATACAATGAACTCTGGCACTCTGTTCCTCTGCCGTAACAGCGTGCTGGATGATTTTAACGCTAGTGTGAAACATAAATTAAATGAGCATATTCAGTCCCTAAAACACGTCCACGTGTGAGCAGTATTTCCCGGCCTGAACACTGTTCTTGTGAAGTGAACTCACAACATTGTAATGATTTATGATGGTGTGAATACCAGTCTCACCACTAATGTTCTGAACTGTTATCACATCATGCGGTGATTACAATTCAGTAGATCGGTAGTGAGACTGGAATTCACACCATCATAAACATCATCACTTCACAGGGGGAACGTTCAGGCTGGGAAATACAGGGACATATCCCTAAGTGGAACGTGGTCCAACAGCGTCGTACAGCTTGGTGACATGTCACTGCTGTGGCTAGTCATTTTCTGCAATGACACATGTGACCCCCACCCTGCAAGAAGTTTACATACAGGAACTGGAAGTGCAGAGAAGACAGCTCAAGACTCAAGAAGCTGGAACCGAGTGGCAGGAAGCAGGTAAGTATACTCCCCTTCACAGGTCCTATTACATATGCAACTCACAAACCTGGTTCACTAAGTGCAAAGCAGCCGATCTTGTCCCCACTACAAAATGGAGTAATCCACTTCTTTTTCTGTTCTTCAGAGGCATTTTTGAGGACGGGCCCTAAATAAAGGGACTACAAAAATGCAGGTAAGTAAATGACAAGATTCAGAACAAGTAGTCTGATTAGTACATTGTCTCACAAACATGTATCATATTAAATATACCAGAAAACTCAGCAGTCTGAAAGAGATCTCATGCCCAAACCCTGTCTGTAAGATCAAATATGAGACCAATTCTAATAAAAGCTGCCCATAGCAAAAAAAATAAAAAATCACCATGCAGCTGCCATTTTTTAGAGGCCAGATAAATAATGCCCATTAACCACTTAATTACAGGAGTGTTATTCCTCGTTTCTTACCAGGTTAGTTTTTCAGTTGTAGCAATGGGTCTATCTAACTGCAAATAACTGAATTATTTCTGAGGCAGCCTACATGTATTTGATATCATTTTTTTTTTAGGGACACCTTAGACCTTTCTTTTGTGCCATTAGATAATGGATATAATATTTAAAAAAATATATATTTAAGGAAAAACTGAACATTATGAAAAATATTTTATTTCTTTCTTAGCAATTTTTTTTCTATTACAAAAGGTTTAAAGACAAAACATTTCTAAAACCATTCCCGTACGCTTGTACCCTGAAAATGGACGCTATTTATGTAATTTATCTACTGGCTGGGCCCGCCCCAACACTTCATTTTGTCGGCCTATTTTTCTATTGCTGGCTCTATGGCACCATATTGCCAGAAAACTGTTATACAGCGCCAAAGCGTTACAAGCCCCTCCAAAGTGACTTTATTTTGTTATTTGCCCTAAAGTATTCATTCGGATACTTTAAGTTTTGTTTTTTGTTTTTTTACATTTTTGCATGCGTTTGTATATTTTACGCAGAAAAAAAAACCCTGCTATACAAAATATAGCTAAAACAAATACACAGTTGTTTATTTTAACCCCTTAAGGACCGATCCATTTTTCACCTTTCTGCCCAGGCCATTTTTAGCAAATCTGACCAGTGTCACTTTATGTGGTAATAACTTTAAAATGCTTTTACTTATCCAGGCCATTCTTAAATTGTTTTCTCGTCACATATTTTACTTCATGACAGTGATAAAATTGAGTCAAAAAATTTCATTTTTATTTATAAAAGAAATACCAAATTTACCAAAAATTTGGAAGAATTCGCAAATTTCCATTTCTCTACTTCTATAATAGATAGTAATACCTCCATAAATAGTTATTCCTTTACATTTTCCATATGTCTACTTCATGTATCGATCATTTTGGGAATGCCATTTTATTTTTTGGGGACGTTAGAAGGCTTAGAAGTTTAGAAGCAAATCTTGAAATTTTTCAGAAAATTTCCAAAACCCACTTTTTAAGGACCAGTTTAGTCTGAAGTCACTTTGTGGGGCTTACATAATAGAAACCACCCATTTTAGAAACTACACCCCTTAAGGTATTCAAAACTGATTTTACAAACTTTGTTAACCCTTTAGGTGTTCCACAAGAATTAATGGAAAATGAAGATGACATTTCAGAATTTCACTTTTTTGGCAAATTTTCCATTTTTTCCCACTAACAAAGCAAGGGTTAAAAGCCAAACAAAACTCAATATTTATTATCCTGATTCTGTAGTTTACAGAAACACACCATATGTGGTCGTAATTTTAAGTTGACATGTCCCATTTGAAGACCCCCTGATGCACTCCTAGAGTAGAAACTCCATAAAAAGACCCCATTTTGGAAACTACGGGATAAGGGGGCAGTTTTGTTGGTACTATTTTAGGGTACATATGATTTTTGGTTGCTCTATATTACGCTTTTTGTGAAGCAAGGTAACAAAAAATAACTGTTTTGGCACCGTTTTTATTTTTTTATATTTACAACGTTCATCTGGCAGGTTAAATCATGTGGTATTTTTATAGAGCAGGTTGTTACGGACGCGACAATACCAAATATGACTACTTTTTTGGGTTGTTTGTTACAGTTTTACTTAATAAAGCATTTTTGAAAAACATGATTTTTTAGTGTCTCCATATTCTGAAAGCTATATTTATTTTTTTATCTTTTGGGCGACGGTCTTACATAGGAGCTCATTTTTTTTCAGTATGAGAAGATGGTTTTATTGGCACTATTTTAGAGTGCATATGACTTTTTGATCGCTTGGCATTACGCTTTTTGTGATGCAAGTTGACAAAAAACTGCTTTTTTGATACACTTTTTACGTCATGTGATATTTTTTATACAGCAGGTGTTATTACGGACGCGGCGATACAATATGTATACTTTTTTTATTTATTTAAGTTTTACATAATAACAGCATTTTTGAAACAAAAAAAAAATCATGTTTTAGTGTCTCCATATTCTGAGAGCCATAGTTTTTTTATTTTTTGGATGATTGTCTTAGGTAGGGTCTCATTTTTTGCGGAATGAGATGACGGTTTGATTGGTACTATTTTGGGGTGCGTATGACTTTTCGATCGCTTGTTATTACACTTTTGTGATGTAAGGTTACAAAAAATGGCTTTTTTTGACACCGTTTTTATTTTTTAGGGTGTTCACCTGAGGGGTTAGGTGATCTGATATTTTTATAGAGCAGGTTGTTACAGACGCAGCAATACCGAATATGTATACTTTTTTCTATTTATTTAAAATACATTTTTTATTTAAAATTTATTTGAAACAAAAAAAAAAATGTCTGAGAGCCATAGTTTTTTTTTATTTTTGGGGGAATTCTCTTAAGTAGGCGCTCATTTTTTGCGGGATGAGGTGACTGTTAGATTGGTACTATTTTGGGGGGCATACACCTTTTTGATTGCGCGGTGTTGCACTTTTAGTGATGTAAGGTGACAAAAGAATGGTTTATATAGCACAGTTTTTATTTAATTGTTTTGACGGTGTTCATCTGAGGGGTTAGGTCGTGTGATATTTTTATAGAGCCGGTTGATATGGAAGCAGCGATACCTAATATGTCTCCTTCTCTTCCCTTTTTCCCTTTTTTTTTTACTTTATTTTGGGAAAAGAACGCTTTTTTTTTTACTTGAAACTTTTAATTTTTTTTTATTTAAACTTTATTTTTTTCACTTTTTTTGTCCCACTTTGGGACTTCAATTTTTGGGGGTCTGATCCCCTTTACAATGCATTACAATACTTCTATATTGTAATGCATTGGCTGTAAGTGTATTACTCAATATAATTCACTTACAGCCTGCTTGCCTGTAAGATCCAAGGGGCTGGATCTCACAGGCTCTCCCGGAAGGCAGCCACAATGCCTAAGGGAGGCATCGGGCTGCCTTCCCTGCCATCAGGTCCCCTTCACAGCAGCGCGGGGACCCGATGGCCACCCCGCACATGTCTGAAGCCCGCACGTGTCGCGGTCAGCAGGGATTAATGCGCTGGCATCGGTGATTTCACCGATGCCGGCCCATACAGCAGGGGTCCGGCTATCAGTGACTGCCGGACCCCTGTCGCTAATCTGGCTGGCGCAGCTCCCGATCACCATGACGTGTACGTCTTTGGGCGTTAAAAATCTAGGTATGTTTGAATATTTTACACATACAGATTCCACTATACTATTGCTAAAACGAATAAATATAAAATATATTTTTTATAAACAAAAAAGGGGTGGGATGTTTGTATGGGTTTGTGCGCAGTCTAATTACTATTGCTAATACTAGTAACTATTACTATATCTTTAACATTTTTTATTATTTATTTATTTTATTAACTTTTTTGAATGAATTAAAACCTACCTGCCACAGTCAAGGTAGGAAAAGGTCAATTCCCAGCCTGCAGGCTGACATTTCATTTTAAAGCCAGCAGGTGGCGCTCTTACATAAGAAAAAGTGCTCCCTGCCAGCATTCAGCTTCTTCAATGTAATACACGCTTGTAGCACAGTGCTACATGCGTGTATTACAACCAGACCACTCAAGCTGGCTTCTGGACCTTTCCCTGTGACCGCAGAGGTTTAATGACAGCGCGGTCACAGCGATCTGTGGTGTCACAGGCCGCCGGCAGAACGCCATGTAACCCGACGCTTTTATACGTCGGGTTACAGATAAGAGTACACCGCTGCCACGCAGAAAGTTGTGCGGCGGTAGGCAATTGGTTAACTAACATTTACTCCAAATTCAGCAACTTTGAAATACAAGACCATTATGAAAATGTATTAGCAAAGCTCTTATTATATGTGTATTTTATGTGTCTCCATTACTGCTGTCAAAGAGGGATCATTTCTATAGCAAAATTACAAATACGTTACTGCCGATCACAGACATTAGCCCCGGGTATCTGCTGTGTTAAACAGCAAAAACCTAGCAGCTATTGCGCGCCCATTCCGCACTGGGGACCATCTGTAAGGACCCGACCTGCACTGTGCAAATTTGGGAAGGGGCTAAAAGGGTATTGCCAACTAACATTTACAAGGTATGCCATAAATGTCTAATTGGTGCAGGTCACAGAATGGAGAAGTGGCTGTGCCTGTGCGACTCTCCATTCACTCCTATGGGAAGTAAGCATGCTCATAAATATCCAGACTGGAATACCCAATATAAAAATCTATAAATCTGCTTCCACTTTTTAATATCTTGGATGAGAATAGACGCTTTTTCCAAAAAAATTAAAATCTCTTTTCTCACATTGTTCACACTCATGATGACTCCAGTGGATGCACAACCACGGCTGATTTCTTCTAAAGCAATAGCGTAAGCCAAGCAGTCAAGTCCTGCTCCACCTAGGTCTTCTGGGACTTCCACTGACAGTAATCCCATCTGTCCCATCTTCTGGACCTAGAGAGAGGAGTTGTATGAACCAAAAATTAAACAAATCATCAGTAAGTGCAAGTCTTTGATGTTTCTAGTTTTAGATGACAAACCGCAAATTACCTAATTATGCAGAAATACAGGCATGTATCAGTGTCTGGAAAAGCTGAGCAGGAAAATCCATGACAAAATCTGTCCACACACATTAAAGAGGACCTGTCACCACAAAATGCAGTGCAATCTGCAGGCAGCATGTTATAGCGCAGGAGGAGCTGAGCAGACTGATATATAGCTTTGTGAGAAAAGATTCAGTAAAACCTGTAATTTATACATTCATATCCCTGCTTTTTCCACCTCCTGTGAACAGCTATCGGTACAGGAGGAGGAGTTATCAGTGACTGACAGCAATCTCTTATGAACACAATGCTATCAATCACTGATAACACATCCTCCTGTACAGACAGATATTCACAGGAGGTGGAAACAAGCAGAAATATAATATAATATATAATGTATAAATTACAGGTTCTACTGATTTTTTTTTCAAACAAAAATATATATCAATCTGCGGACCACATAACACTTACGGACAATTGAATGGACCCTAATTCTGAAAATCCTGTCCTCAA
The DNA here is from genome assembly GCA_033119425.1 of Bufotes viridis. NCBI lineage: Eukaryota > Metazoa > Chordata > Amphibia > Anura > Bufonidae > Bufotes > Bufotes viridis. The sequence goes on from CM065589.1 coordinate 175,289,598, forward strand.
CCCAATGTGTGAATGGCGTATCATGCCCCATCTCTGTTCTGCCACTGTCAGAGGTGTCTAGTAGTCTCCCTTACGGGGTGGTCAGGGAGGATCGCTGCTTCAGCTGCTAGATGTTAGTGGAAAGAAGGAATGCACTTGTTGGATCTCAAAATGTCCAATACTTTGTTCCCAAATAAGCTGCTGCCACGAGTGGCTAATTCTCCTCATTGAAATAATCATGTATGCTTTGCCAAGCATGACTGTGTCTGGCATAATTGAGAGAAATGGCTGATGATCTGATCAATCAGATTCATTTCACGGTGTGTCCAGAATGGACAAGTATGGACAAATCCTCATGTGTAATGTGGACTATGCTGCGCGTTTCTGCCCTCTACATGGAAAGGGCTGAAATCCGCACCGCGGTTCAATGTCTGCTGGACACGTTTCTGTTGTTGAGATCCACTTTGCTGCTACTAAATTATGCTTCTGATTTTTAGCTGGAAAATCCATATTTTCACAACACGTGGATGTACTATAAGGCCCCTTTCCCATGGGTGCGAGTATTCCGCGCGGGTGCAATGCGTGACGTGAACGCATTGCACCCGCACTGAATCTGGACCCATTCACTTTAATGGGGCTGTTCAGATGAGCGGAGATTTTCATGCATCACTTGTGGGTTGCGTGAAAATCGCAGCATGTTCTATATTCTGCGTTTTTCACGCAACGCAAGCCCCATAGAAGTAAATGAGCGCGATGACGTCATCAAAGGTCCTTTGGCAGGTCCTGAAAGAAGACGCGATCAAGTGGATGAGGGGAGGTAATTTTTTTTATTTTTTAACCCCTGAAGTCACATTTTAGTAAGCATTCTGAATTAAGAATGCTATTATTTTCCCTTATAACCATGTTATAAGGGAAAATAATAAAATCTACAGAACACCGAACCCAAACTTTAGCGAAGAAGTTCAGGTCTGGGTACCACATTCAGTTTTTATCACGCGCGTGTAAAATGCATTGCACTCGCACGGAAAAAACTGAACAACACAACCGCAGTCACAACTGACTGAAATTGTGTGCGCTGTCGCGCGGGTTTCCCGCAATGCACCCTTGGCGCACCCAGGATGCCCGTGTGAAAGGTGGCCTAAGAGTAGGTACATATATAGCTGCCACTGCACGGCCTAGGTATGGTCTCACCACTGTTTACCTGCCAAATCATATGCCCATTAAAGAAAATGTGTCACCAAAATAGTTCTCTGCCAGTTAAAACCAGATGGTAACACATATCCTTTTTTCTAATCTTTCTATTTTCTCATTACAGGATTTCTTATTTTATTTCCTGAACGCCATTATGGGGGCGGTCATCTTGCCTGAGCTGCATTTAGAAAGCAATAAGAAAATATCTTTTTGGCAGCCCCATGGTCCATAGACACAATGGTCAGGAGGGGACCCTATTGACTTCTATGGGAGAGTTTTCTACGCATGTTCGGTGACCTGTGCAGAGGTCATTGTACAAGGAAAGAATAGATAAGCTCTGACAATCACCTATTGGGAATGGAGGATCTTGTCTTACCTATACACAGAGGTGATATCATTACAGGCAGGATTAGAATGACATAAGCAGGTGACTGCAGTAAAGTGATCTGTACAGACCAAATAGTGATGCCTATTATTAGGCTTAGAGGCCAGTGTGAAAAGTGCAGGATTTCAGGTTTTTAATTAAATATAGATACGGACATGGAAAATTCCAGAATAAAATAACCACCAAAAATTCTTTAAAAATATGATAAACATAAAATGTGATTTAAACAATAAGTAATTTTCTGATGACACTTTCCCTTTAACAATCTGAAAACTGTGCTGATCTCCCAAAAAAAAAAACACACACACACCTCGACCTCTACACATGGACTCACCCTAGACTAGTCTGGCCTTTTAAAGGGTTTGCTGGGAGTAAGATATTGATGACCTGTCCTCAGGATGGGATATAAATATCTGGTCGGTGGAGGCCAGTCACTCAGCATCACCACCGATCATCTGTTTGAAGAGGCTTCGCACAGCGCCATCCACTGCGTAGGCGCTGTGTCTGGTATTGCAACTCAGACCCATTCACCTGAATAGGACTGAGCTTCTCCTAGGCTATGTGACCGATGAACGTGATGTCACAAGCCTAGGACCAGGACACAGTGCTCACTGGAGGGCCTAGGCCTCTTCAAACAGTTGATTCACCGATCAGATATTGATGACCTATCCTGAGGTTAGGTTAGAATAACGTACCCCCCAGAAAACCACTAAGTACTGATACTTTGTTGCAACAGCCTATATTGTCATTCTGCCATCATGGAACGAGGCTGGAGTTGATTTCTTATTTACATCATTTGTATTTTTTTAACCAGTCCCCGACCGCCGTACGCAGGATTGCGTCCTGCGGGCGGCCGGGATCTTCTGTTTGGACGCGCCGGGGCGTCATCTCGCGAGACGCGAGACTTCCTGTGAACGCGCGCGCGTTCACAGTGAAGCGCGTCTCGGGAGTTGGACTACAGCCTGCCAGCGATGATCAATCGCTGGCAGGCTGTAGATGCGATATAAATCGCATCAAACAGCTATATCAGACGCTGTTTTATGAACAGCGTCTGATATAGCTGCTACCTGGTCCTCTGGTGGTCCCATTTTCTGGGATCGACCACCAGAGGACCAGGTAACTCAGTAAAAGTTGCACCAAACACTACACTAACCCCCCACCCCCCTCACCTATTAACCCCTTGATCACCCCATCTAAACCCCTGATCACCCCCTGTCATTGATCACACCCCTTGTAAGGCTCCATTCAGACGTCCATATGTGTTTTGCGGATCCGTGGATTCACGGATCCGTGGATTCACGGATCCGTGGATTCGCGGATCCGATCCGCGGATCCGATCCGCAGGTCCTCAAAACATGGACACCGGCAATGTGCTTTCCGCATTTTGCAGATCCGCACATTGCCAGAACTATATAGAAAATGCTTTTTCTTGTCCGCAATTGCGGACAAGAATAGGACATGTTCTATATTTTTGCGGAACGGAAGTGCAGACCCGGAAGCGCGGATCCGTAATTCCGGATCCGAGCGGGACAAAGTCTGTCCCCATAGAAATGAATGGGTCCGCAATTCCGTTCCACAAACAGAATTTCGGACGTGTGAATGGGGCATAAGGGTCCCCTATCACCGCCAGTTAGTTAGCTACTTGTTAGGTAGCTAGCGCCCAGCCCACCGCACCGCAGTCACTGATTTTGGCAGAGATTTTTTTCATCCACATTGCGAATGAAAAAATCTGTGCCGTTCATTTTTTTTTTTTTTCAGCGCAGAGGCTGAACGGAAAAAAAAAATCTCATTACCCGTATGCTCAATATACGGAGAATCGCAGAAACTCCTAATGCTGGCCATACGTGTAATGATTGCGGAGACCCTCAAATGCCAGGGCAGTACAAAAACCCCACAAGTGACCCCATTTTAGAAAGAAGACACCCCAAGGTATTCCGTGAGAGGTATGGAGAGTTCATGTAAAATTTTATTTTTTGTCACAAGTTAGTGGAATATGAGACTGTAAAAAAAAAAAAAAAAAAAAAACAATTTCCGCTAACTTGTGCCAAATTTTTTTTTTCTGTGAACTCGCCATGCCCCTCACAGAATACCTTGGGGTGTCTTCTTCCACAATGGGGTCACATGTGGGGTATTTATACTGCCCTGGCATTTTAGGGTCCTAAAGCGTGAGAATCCAAATGCGTAAAAATGGCCTGTGAAATCCTAAAGGTACTCATTGGTTTTAGGGCCCCTTTAGCATCTTGGCTGCAAAAAGTGTCACTCATGTGGTATCGCCGTACTCAGGAGAAGTAGGGCAATGTGTTTTGGGTGTATTTTTACATATACCCATACTGGGTGTGAGAAATATCGCTGTAAACGACAACTTTTTACATTTTTTTATTCAAAGTTGTCAATATACAGAGATATTTCTCTCACCCAGCATGGGTATATGTAAAAATACACCCCAAAACACGTTGCCCTACTTCTCCTGAGTACGGCGATGCCACATGTGTGACACTTTTGCAGCCAAGATGCGCAAAGGGCCCAAATTCCAACGAGTACCTTTTAGAAGGGTATTTTTACGCATTTTTCTTCTCACGCTTTAGGGCCCCTAAAATGCCAGGGCAGTATAAATACCCACATGTGACCCCATTTTGGAAAGAAGACACCCCAAGGTATTCGCTGAGGGGCATAATGAGTTCATGAAAAATTAAACTTTTTGTCAAAAGTTAGCGGAAAGGGAGACTTTGTGAGAAAAACAATAAAAATCAATTTCCACTAACTTGTGCCAAAAAAAAATATTCTATGAACTCGCCATGCCCCTCATGGAATACCTTGGGGTGTCTTCTTTCAAAAATGGGGTCACACGTGGAGTATTTCTACTGCCCTGGCATTTTAGGGCCCTAAAGCGTGAGAAGAAAATGCGTAAAAATGCCCTCCTAAAAGGTACTCATTGGAATTTGGGCCCTTTGCGCATCTTGGCTGCAAAAAGTGTCACACATGTGGTATCGCCGTACTCAGGAGAAGTAGAGGCGATGTGTTTTGGGGTGTATTTTTACATATACCCATGCTGGGTGAGAGAAATATCTCTGTATATTGACAACTTTGAATAAAAAATGTAAAAAGTTGTCGTTTACAGCGATATTTCTCACACGCAGCATGGGTATATGTAAAAATACACCCCAAACACATTGCCCTACTTCTCCTGAGTACGGCGATACCACATGAGTGACACTTTTGCAGCCAAGATGCTAAAAGGCCCTAAACCAATGAGTACCTTTAAGATTTCACAGGCCATTTTTATGCATTTGGATTCTCACACTTTAGGGGCCCCTAAAATGCCAGGTGAGTATAAATACCCCACATGTGACCCCATTTTGGAAAGAAGACACCCCAAGGTATGCCGTGAGGGGCATGGTGAGTCCACAGAATTTTTATTTTTGGCACAAGTTAGCGGAAATTGTTTTGTTTTGTTTTTTTAATTTTGTTTTTTACAAAGTCTCATATTCCACTAACTTGTGACAAAAATAAAATTTTACATGAACTCACCATACCCCTCACAGAATACCTTGGGGTGTCTTCTTTCCAAAATGGGGTCACATGTGAGGTATTTATACTGTCCTGGCATTTTAGGGGCCCCTAAAGCGTGAGAAGAAGTCTGGAATCCAAATGCGTAAAAATGCCCTGTGAAATCCTAAAGGTACTCATTGGTTTTAGGGCTTCTTAGCACCCAGGCTGCAAAAAGTGGCACACATGTGGTATCGCCGTACTCAGGAGAAGTAGGGCAATGTGTTTTGGGGTGTATTTTTATATATACCCATACTTTGTGTGAAAAATATCTCTGTAAACGACAACTTTTAAAATTTTTATACAAAGTTGACAATTTACAGAGATATTTCTCTCACCCAACATGGGTATATGTAAAAATACACCCCAAAACACATTGCCCTACTTCTCCTGAGTACGGCGATACCACATAAGTGCCGCTTTTGCAGCCTGGATGCGCAAAGGCCCAAATTCCAACGAGTACCTTTAGGTTTTACATGGCGGCTCACAATTTAGCCCCGCCCAAAATGCCAGAACAGTAAACACACCCCACAAATGACTCCATTTCGGAAGTAGACACCCCAAGGTATTCACTGAGGGGCATAGTGAGTCCGTCTGAGATTTTTTTTTTTTGCCAGAAGTTATCAGAAATTGAAACTTTTTTTTTCTCAGAAAGTGTCATTTTCCGCTAACTTGTGAAAAAAATGAAATGATACATGAACTCACCAAGCCCCTCCGCGAATACTTTGGGGTGTCTTCTTTCTAAAATGGTGTAATTTGGGGGATATTTATACTATCCTGGCATTCTAGCACCTGAAGAAACATGACAGGCGCTCAGAAAGTCAGAGCTGCTTCAAAATGCCGAAATTCACTTTTTTGCACCATAGTTTGTAAACGCTATAACTTTTACCCAAACCAATAAATATACACTTATTGGATTTTTTTATCAAAGACATGTAGAACAATAAATTTAGAGAAAAATTTATATAGAAATGTAGTTTTTTTTGAAAAAGTTTGCAACAGAAAGTGAAAAATGTCATTTTTTTGCAAAAATTTCGGTAATTTTTGATTAATAGCAAAAAAAGTAAAAATGTCAGCAGCAATGAAATACCACCAAATGAAAGCTCTATTAGTGAGAAGAAAAGGAGGTAAAATTCATTTGGGTGGTAAGTTGTATGACGGAGCAATAAACGGTGAAATTAGTGTAGTGCGGAATTGTAAAAAGTGGCCTGGTCATTAAGGGTGTTTAAGCTAGGGGGGCTGAAGTGGTTAAAGAATTTTGAGGAGACCTTATCAACAGTAACAGAAGAAGTTGCAGTGAGCCGTCCATAAATCAGTTTAAAGCGGCATTAAAATACAAAAGATGGGCACAAAAAAAGAGTAATTTAAGGAAATAAATGAATTCGGGCCAGTGATCTTGCACTGCCAACATACAGAGGGTGATGTCCTGTTTCAGATATAGTGGAGTTCAGCCTGGTCCGAACAGGTTCTGGGCATGAAAACTGGCATCAAAGTGGGCAGACGGACACCTTTCACTGATTTGATCTTATTTAACCCCTTAAAAACATCAGTTACTTATATCAGTGAAGTGTCCATCTTCCCACTTTGATGCCAGTTTTCATGCCCAGAACCTGTTCGGACCAGGCTGAACTCCACTGTATCTGATGTGGGGCATAACCCTCTGTATGTTGGCAGTGCGAGATCACTGGCCCAAAATTATTTAATCCATTAAATACATCACTTATTCAAATCAGAGAAAAGTGCCTGTCTGACCATTTTAATGCCAGTTTTCATGCTCAGAACCTGTTCGGACCAGGCTGATCTCCACTGGCGCGGTGCTCGGGCTTAGACATGTCCTCCACAGCAGGACATGTTGACTAATCTCTCAATTTTAACATCAGTTTGAGGGCTTAGTAAGACCGCAGTGTGCACCTGTCTTGTCATTTGTAATTGCTATATTGTAATATTATTTATCACATCCACACTATTGCCACCTTGTGTAGGATGTCTATTGTGGTACTTGTGGTCCGTTGCGGGCATCCTCCACCGTATGCATTTTTGCTGGGGATCGCCATTAGCAACGGGCCACAAGTGCAGGATCTGCTCCCCAGTATGTATGTGTGTGTATATATATATATATATATATATATATATATGCACAATTGCATTTTTGGGTTGAGCACATCCTGCTTCATGCCACTTTTCAGTCGTTTTGTATATAGAATTTTTTGGAGGTGTATAAACTCCTATGTAAATGTAGCCTGTTTTCCATTCACAGGTGCACCTGTGAGGCCTAGGCTATATCAGCCTGTCTTGGGTGGGGCTCACAGTCTTCTCCCACCTCCCATTGCAGGCATGGCGACATGCTGGAGGTGACTGGGAAGTATGTTGCGAGTCGGCCTTTACACTCCTGTAATCCGCCCACTGGCCCCTGGTATTGCCCATACAGCACAGGTAGGTGAGTGTTAGGTCCCGAGCTACTTGAGAAACCTTGGCGTGTTGCTTGGGCTCAGACATGTCCTTCACAGCAGGATATGTTGACCAATCTCTCAATTTTAACATCAGTTTGAGTGCAACTGCCTTGTCATTTGTTATTGCTGATCTCCACTGTACCTGATGCGGGGCATTACCCGCTGTATGTTGGCAGTGCGAGATCATTGGCCCGAATTTATCTAAACCCTTAAAAACATCAGTTACTTTAAATTGGTGAACAGTGCCTGTCTGCCAACTTTGATGCCAGTTTTAATGTCCAGAACCTGTGATTAGTTAGCTAACATGCACTCTTAACATTCGGAGCTGCATTAAAAAAAAAAAAGAATATTTTAATTAAATATAAAGCCCAAAAGAAGTCCCAAAATAGTCCAGAAAAAATATCAAAATATATGATAATAAAAAAATATTAGTGATGAGAAAGTTGAGAATAAATGATAAAACGTGGCTTGATAGATAGTGATTAAGTTTATCCTTAGTAATTCATGATTTGTATATTTGATCAATTGTATCCATTTCATATAGTGATCGATAATATGTATTTCATATAGTGACCTTGACTGTGTGATCTCAATAAATGATAAACCGTGCCTATAAACTGATGATGTGTGATAATGCTACTTTGATGAATTATTGGGAGTGATTTATTGTTGGTATCCACTTTCTCGTTCAGTTTTTAGTTCCATTTGGATCCAAGTTTTTAGATTTAATTAAAATATTCATTTTTTTTTTTAAATGCGGCTCCGAATGTTAAGAGTGCATGTGATGAGCTAACTAATCACAAATCTACACATTTACAGCTTTTGGGTGAAGCTTTTATATAACATACAGGTGTGCCACCACATACACCATATTAACCCTATATCCAGAACCTGTCTGGGCCAGGCTGTATCTGATGCGGGGCATCCCCCCTGTGTGTTGGCGGTGTGTGATCACTGGCCCGAATTCATTTAATTCCTTAAATCACACTTTTTGGTGCCCACTTCAATGTCCATATTGTGCCCATCTTTTGTATTTTAATGCGGCTTTCAACTGATTTATTCACTGCAATTTCTTCTGTTACTGTCCTCAAAATTCATAACAAAAATAATATATATATGATGTGAATAAGAAACCAACTTCAGCCTGGTCATCATGGAGCTGTAGATAACTGCACCCCTCGTACAGAAGTGGGCACTGGTGTGATCGGAATAAGCAGAGGGCACAGCGGGCAGTGGGTGAAAGTTCAGGAGCGGGCTCGGCTCTCACACCTGCTCGCTCGGGTAGCGGTGCTCTCGGTCCAGCTGGCTTGCTATGGGCTGGAGCTCCTTTTCGGCAAATTCCCTGCATGTGTCCCGCAGCATGCGATGTACGTCCGGTAGGTCCACGCTCTGGTACACCGTGTGCAAGCACCGGGGAGCTGTGGAGACAACACAGAGAAGTCAGCGGCCGGGCAAACGTCACCACAAGGTCACTGACCGTACCTCAGCTCACCTGAGCGCAGCGGCCGCCATGCCCGGCTCAGGGCCGTAATACCCCGTAACATGTCTGCTCTGCTGTCCCCTCACCACCCCGGAGTAGGGCCACTGCACCCGTAACCAGGCCCCGCCCCTCCCTGACGTCCTCGTGAAGCCCCACCTATCACTTGACGTAGTGTAAAAGGAGTCACGTAACAGGCGTAAACACATGGTCAGGTGACTGGACTTCGAGGCTGGTGATTGGTCAGGTTCTGCCTCACACAGCCTCCATTTACAGGCAGATTCCTAATGAAACAGTTGAGACTAGAGGTTAAAAACCCCACCTCTTCCCCTCATCACCAGTGTATTTTAATGGAGACCAGGATAAAGGGTAGAACCAAAAAGATTATAGGATATAAAAGGGCGGGAAATATGTGCTGTCATGGAGACTTCCAGGAAACCGGATTACCGGTGAGTGTAATACTCATTTCCCTTACGTCCTAACCAGTGGCACAGATGGGGTATTCTGCCCCTGTGGACTGGTTAGGACAGGTGGAAGTTTAATGAATAAAAACATTAAACACATGACATACATACACGCCCTCCCTGCCCCCAATAAAGAGGGGGCGTGACCCCCAGGACCTTGTGTTTTTTTCTGTCCTGTGGATAGACAGGACGGGTAGTTCCTCCTCTCCTCATCTGGGAGAGGGGTCTTTTTTTCTTGGGTGTTTTTTGCGATTTGCGCCCCCTTGACGCTACCTGTATGCCCTAATGCTCCGTTTCTCTCTGAGCCGGAGCGTTGGGTCTTTCCTCTTCTCTCGGCTCTGGAGAGCCGCAGCATTGGCGTCTTCATGTGCGGCTGGGCGCCGCTATCTTGCGGAAGTGACGTCATGCGACGTCACTTCCGGTTCTTTCGGCCGGTTTGCAGCCGAATTATTTGTGTTCTCAGGCCATTTTCAAGGGTTTCTGTGCCTTTTCTAGGCAATTTTGGGCTATCTAAACTTAGGAAGAGGATCAGGTTATTCTTCCTCTTTTTTCTATAGGGGTTTTTTCCCTTGCTTTGTATCCTCGCCCCTTTTGGGGGCGGAGCTACTTTGGCGCCCAAACTGCCTATTTAAGGCTGGTGAGGCTCCAGGTTCAGTCTCCTGGAGCGCAGATTCGTCTGTTAACTTGAGAGTGCTGGTTTGCAAGTTCCGTTTCCTTGCTAACTTTTCCGTCATTGCTACTAACCTTTTGTAACTTTTCTAGGATCTTCTGGGTAAAGATCCTGAAGTTTGCTGTTGACGCTTGTGTTTTTCATGGAATTATGTTTAATTCATGTATCTGTTTTGCAGCCATGTCTTCCACCGGGGACGGTGAGCGAGAGCCCAGCAGGAAAACCACTGGGACGTCATCTTCAGTGCCATGACTGCCAGATCGTGCTGGAGGACAGCTATGCCTTTTCCCGGTGCCCACCCTGTAGGGCCAAGACACTCCCTCAGCAGGAGCCAACGGTCCATGACGTCGTTGATTGGGTCAAAGGTTACATGGAGACCAACATGAACCAAGTCAACGCTTCCATTGAAGAATTGAAGCACGCCCTGGTGTCCAAACGTCGTCGTCCTTCCTCCCCCCATCGTGCTATGGAGGTTTCGGGGGTCCAGGATGCTAGGGATGCTTCGGCCTCTTCCTCTTCTGAGGAGGAGGACGGGTTTTCATATTTTTTTCCGCTAGAAAAAACCCAGCGGCTGCTTAGATCCATCCGGTCGGGGGACCAGGACGTTGATCCGGGGGAAGCCTCATCATCTGCCTCTAAGGGGCCTAGGGCCTTTAAAGCGGATAATTCCCTCTTGTCTCTGATGAAGACGGAATGGAAAAAGCCTGAAAAAGGTCCAGTATTGACCAAAAGGTTTAAGGCTGTATTTCCGGTCAAAGAGGATCAGATGTCTTCTTGGGGGCCTGTTTCTAAAGTGGACATGGCAATATCAAAGCTATCAAGAAGGACCCTTATTCCATCGGACGACGGATCAAGCTTACAGGATCCCATGGACCGGAAGGCAGATTGCGCCCTTAGGCGCGCTTATTTGGCAGCCTCAGCTTCCGCCTCGGTTGCGATTTCCTCTTCCGAAGTGGCAAATTTTTTAAAGACAAGATTCGCCCAGGTACAGTCTGACCTAGACCAGGGGGTCTCCAGGGACGACATTTTGGCCTCTTGCAAGGCGGCCAGCCTTGCCATAGACTTCCTGTGCGACGCAGCTCCACAACAGTTGAAGTTGGCATCTAAGACCATGGCCCTTTCAACCGCGGGCAGGCGTCCGCTTTGGTTGAAACCTTGGAAGGCCGATACGACTTCCAAACACAATCTTTGTGCCATGGCGTACGAACCCGGCAAACTCTTTGGTGCAGAGCTGGACCAAATTATGGAGGGGCTGTCGGACAAGAAGGGCAAGTCCCTTCCCCAGCAGTCCTTTCGTGGTCGGGGCAAGAGGTTCGGTTCCAGGTCGGAACCTCAACCTAGAGCCCAGAGAGTTGGGGCTCCCGTAGAGGAGGAAAATCCTCTAGGGGTTCTAGACCCCCAAGAAGTCCTCGACGCTCTGATTGCGGGCCTCCTCGAGGCTCTTGGTATTTAGCCGGTCCGACTGGAAATCCCATTCCCCCTTTTCCCCACATTCCCGTAGGCGGGCGCCTACAGCATTTTCTTCCTTGTTGGCAGGATCATATCCAGGACCAATGGGTCCTGCGTATAATTTCACATGGGTACCTTGTGGACCTGAGCAGTCCGCCGTCGGACAAGTTCGTCCAAACAAGGATTCTTCCCTGCAACAAGCAAAGGATTCTAGAGAATTATGTCCTAGAATACTTTCAGAAGGGAGCACTGCAGGAAGTTCCTCTCCAAGAGAGGAACAGGTATCTACTCCCCAGTCTTCCTGGTACCCAAGAATACCGGAGGTTGGAGGATGATTATAGATCTGAGGTACTTCAACCGTTTCATAAAACAAAAGAAGTTCCGTATGGAAACTATCCAGTCGGTGACCAATCTTCTTTTGCCGGGAGATTTCCTGGCAACCTTAGACCTCAAGGATGCTTATCTCCATATTCCCATCCATCCTGGGTCCAGAAGATTCTTAAGGATCGCGGTGAACATCAGGGGGTCCTAAGACATTTCCAGTTTGTGGCCCTTCCGTTTGGGATTTCTTCAGCCCCACACACTTTCACCAAGGTAGTGGTGTCCGTGGTGGCTGCTCTAAGGCTTCAAGGCCTGAGCATAGTTCCATACCTGGACGATTGGCTCCTCAGAGCACCTTCCCAAGCGATCCTGTCTCAACATATCCAGAAGGCTGTTGCATTCCTCCATCAATTGGGATGGATAATCAATTGGGACAAGTCCCAGCTTCAGCCAGCCACCTCGGTAAAGTTCCTGGGGTTCGTGGTGGATTCAGTCAGGATGACTATTCATCTTACTCCCGGAAGAAGACAATCCGTTCAGCAAACAGCCCGTTCTCTCTCCGTACCGAAGCAGGTAACGATTCGAACATTGATGAGAATGTTGGGACTAATGTCTTCAACCGCGGAAGCGGTACCTTGGGCATTATGGCATCTACGTCCGCTTCAGTCGGAAGTACTAGCCAAGTGGAATCACAGTCCGGTGGGACTCAATTCCGTGCTCTCCCTGCCTTACAAGGTCCGGTCCTCCCTAAGGTGGTGGTCCCACCTCGAGGACGGCAAGTCCCTGATCCAGCCCTCCTGGATCATACTTACTTCAGACGCATCCCTGGTAGGCTGGGGTGCTCATCTTTTGGACAAGACAGTCCAAGGAACTTGGACACCTCAGGAGAGGTTATTGTCATCGAATCTCCTGGAGATCAGAGCGATCAGATTAGCTCTTTTTCATTTTGCTCCTTCCATTCAAGGGAAGGCCGTGAGAATACAGTCAGACAGCATGACTGCCGTACTGTACATCAACAAGCAGGGAGGCACGAGGTCACAAAGTCTCCTGAGAGAGATAGGTGTGATATTGGATTGGGCAGAAATGAACCTCACCCACTTGTCAGCCGTCCACATTCGCGGAGTTCACAATGTGATCGCGGACCGCCTGAGCCGAGGTCTTCCGACCGGAGAATGGTCACTTCATCCAGAGGTCTTCAAGGAGATAACGCTCAGGTGGGGCATGCCAGAGATCGATCTCATGGCAACGAGGTTCAACACCAAAGTGGAGAAGTATTGCTCCCTTTACAGGGAGGACAACCCGGTGGCAATAGATGCTCTGTCAATCCCATGGAGGTTCAGGCTGGCCTACATCTTCCCTCCAATTTCCTTGATACCAAGGGTCTTGATGAAAATCAGGCAGGACCAAGCGTCAGTCATCGCCATTATCCCATACTGGCCGAAGAGAGCTTGGTTTACCCAACTCTTACAGATGAGTCGGGGTCAATTTCTGAGGCTTCCCCCAGAGAGAGTACTGGTGTCGGGGGACACAGAGATCTCCTCAAATCTTCAAATATTCAACCTGACAGCCTGGAGGTTGATCAGTCCCTTCCAAGAATAGAAGGGCTATCGGGGTCTGTCTTGAGAACCTTAGAGCACTCCAGATCAGAAGCTACCAACAAAGCCTACTCCAGAATCTGGAAGATTTTTTCGTCCTGGTGTTCTAGGCATCAGCAGACGTCGGCGGAAGCTTCCGTCCCGGTAATTCTCCAATTCCTACAAGATGGTCTGGACAAGGGGTTATCACCCTCTACCCTCAAAGTGCAGGTCTCAGCGATCTCTGCTTGTCTCAACAGAGCTGTTTCTCAAGACCCCTTATCAAGAGATTCCTGAAGGGAGCCTCAAGATTAAAGCCTACAGTAATCAGGCCTATCCCTGTTTGGGATTTATCGGTCGTGCTCAGGGGGTTGACGTCTCCCCCTTTGAGCCCCTAGAGGAGGCGGGATTCAAGTTCTTAACCTGGAAAGTCACCTTCCTATTGGCCGTTACCTCTGCAAAGCGAGTTTGGGAACTCCAAGCTTTTTCTGCTTTTGAACCCTATACGAAGTTTCTTCAAGATCGGGTGCTTCTTAGATTTCTTCCTACGTTTGTCCCAAAGGTTCCTTCCTTTGACAATATCAACCAGGTGATTTCCCTGCCGACTCTGGCTCCACCCCCCTCCTCTGAAGAAAGAGGGCTCCATACCCTCGACATTTCGAGATGTCTGCGGATTTACCTGGATCGCTCCAAGGTATTTAGGAAGGATGAAAACCTCCTTATCCTTTTTTCCGGTACCCATAAGGGAAGGAAAGCCTCTAAGCCCTCCATCAGCCGATGGATTAAGGAGGCAATTCGGGAGTCCTATGTGTCTCAGGGTTCTGAGCCCCCTGAATTTGTAAGAGCCCACTCTACTCGAGCTGTGGCCACTTCTTTTGCAGAGAGAAGCTCGATCCCATTGGACGTGATCTGTAAGTCAGCTTCTTGGAGTTCTCACTCCACCTTTATCTCACACTATAGAGTGGATACTAGAATACATAGTTATTCCTCCTTTGGCCGGACAGTGTTGTCTTCCGCCAGGCACGAGGACCCTCCCATAGGGGTTTCTACTTGCTAAATCCCCATCTGTGCCACTGGTTAGGACGTAAGGGAATCGTTAATTTCTAACGATAATTTGTTTTCCCTTAGTCCTAACAGTGGCACACAAATATCCCCCCCTTAGTTATATTGTTATTTTCTTTTCTACTTGTAATGACACAAGATCCTGGGGGTCACGCCCCCTCTTTATTGGGGGCAGGGAGGGCGTGTATGTATGTCATGTGTTTAATGTTTTTATTCATTAAACTTCCACCTGTCCTAACCAGTCCACAGGGGCAGAATACCCCATCTGTGCCACTGTTAGGACTAAGGGAAAACAAATTATCGTTAGAAATTAACGATTCCCCAGTCATCTCCATGACAGCACACTCGGAGAACTAACAAAGTGAAACAACTCAGGGAGGGACTACAGCACCCAGGACCTTGTGTCCAAAGGCCATATCCTCATTGGCGAATACATCCAGCCTATAATGTTTGTAAGTGGCCGCCCTGTAGATCTGCTCTAAGGAGGCAGAGGCCCTTACGGCCCAGGAGGTGGATACTGCTCTCACTTAATGAGGTCTGAGAGAAGGAGGCTCTTTACCAGAGGCTCTATATGCTTCAGTAATAGCACTCTTTATTTAATGGGATATGGAGCTCTTAGCTGCTTTCCTCCCTCTGTTAGGGCTAAAAAAACTGAACAAATACATTTTTGTCTATCCTCCATTCTCTGGTAGCATCTATATAACGAAGAACTGCCCATCTTACATCTAAGTTACGGAATTTTGTTTCCTGCTCATTCCTGGCATTGGCACAGAATGAGGGAATGACAATATCTTGGGACCTGTGAAAGGTGGATACTACTTTAGGGAGGAAATTAGCTTATCATCTAGGACCCTGAGGAAGGGCTCCTGGATGGATAGGACCTGAAGCTCACAAACTCTCCTAGCAGAGGGTATTGCTACCAGGAAAACCATCTTAAGAGTAAGCCACTTGATAGAGAATCTATAGGCTCAAACAGGAAATCTGACAAGCCTAAAAGAACTGTATTCAGGTTCCAAGGAGCTACCAAATTCTTAATTTTAGGCTTTAGCCTATCTGCAGCTTTCAAAAATCTAGAAACCCAGGGGACATCATAAAGACTAGTGTTGTAGAGGGCACCTAGGGCAGACACCTGTACCCTTAGAGTGTTTGGTGAGAGACCCACCTTTAACCCATCCTGAAGGAAATCCAGAATGAGAGGGATATTGGGAGTGTACCGGTTAAACCTCTCCCCGCCCCAGGAGGCAAACTTTTTCCACACCTTAAGATATGCCCTAGAGGTTTTGGACTTTCTGCTGGGCATTAGGGTACCCACCACTCTCTGAGATAAACCCAGACCTAGGAGGATGGACTGCTCAGTAACTAGGCTGATAGTTTGAGAAGCCTGGGGTTTGGATGGTGCCCTGTGTTAGGAGATCCTCCATCGGGGCAAACAGGATTGGATCCTCCCGGCTGAGGGATCTCAGAAGACGGAACCCAGCCCCTTCTGGGCCAAAAGGAGACCACCGGGATTAGGGTACACTTCTCGGTCTGGAATTTCTAGAGGACCTTCGGAATCATCGGAATTGGTGGAAAGGCATAGACGAGACCTGATGTCCAATCCTGAGTGAAAGCGTCTACCGCCACCGCCAAAGGGAGCCCTTTGGGTGGACCGCTGCAAGAGATTTTAGCTTCTTCTCTGCCCACGAGAATATCTGTCTTGAGAGATTCTGAAGATGACCGTGCCTTGTTCCTCCCTGATGATGGATGAAAGCCACTGCCGTGGAGTTGTCTGAGTAGACCAGTACATGACGGTTTCTTGACTGGGTCTGTGTCGCTTTTAAGCCTTCCCATATTGTCCGAAGCTCCTTGTAATTGGATGACACCCCCCTCTGAGGTTCAGACCAAGTCCCCTGGAAGGAATTTCCAGCTGCAAGGGCACCCCAGCCCCAGGAGCTGGCATCCGTTGTCAAGGAGAAAACATCTTCCTGATTCCAGAAGACCCCCGTCTGTGGCTTCTTGTCTGAGCCACCACTAAAGAGATTTTTACTTCCCTGGTTAGATATATCTTCTGGTCCAGGGTTAGCTGTGACCTGTTCCATTTCCTGAGGACCAGATTCTGCAGGGGTCTCATGTGATATTGAGCCCAGGCAACCGCAGGGATGCAGGATGAGAGACGTCCCAGTATTTTCATGCCTTCTCTGACCGAGCAAACCAGACTCCTCAGGAATTGCTGGATTCTGATCTTCAGCTCCTTGACCTTTGGAAGGTAGGAAAGATTTCTGGAGGACGGAATCTAGAAGGATGCCCCAAAAAACTCTCTGATTGGCTGGAAGGAGGTGGGACTTCTCCCAATTGGCTATCCAGCCGAGATCCTGAAGATGAGAAAGGACCAACTCAATATGTGACTGAAGCAGATCTGTACTTTCTGCTACAACTAACAGATCATCCAGATATGGAACTATTAGTATTCCCTTTTGGCTTAAGGAGGCCACTACCTCTGCCATGACTTTGGAGAAAATGCGAGGGGCAAAAGATATTCTGAAAGGAAGGCAGTTGAACTAATAATGATGGAACCTTCCTTCCAGCTGTACCGCAAATCTTAGATACTTCCTGGATTGAGGATGGATCAGGATGTGGAAGCAAGCATCTTTGATGTCTATCGTGGTCATCATAGCCCCCTTCTTGATTAGTTTCACTGCAGACCTCACTGTTTTTTTGTTTTTTTATATTAAGTAATTTTTATTAGCATTTTAATAATACAAACATAAATCCCCAACCCCCACATACCCTCCCCCACAAACCATCTTTATGATGCGCTCCATCTTCCATAACTTCCAACCTTCGGCTACCCCATGACCACTGCATAATATTTACTAAGGCACATGCCCTTTCCTTACAGCATTCCCCACAGAACAGTATCATCAGAACCGTGATCTTATAAAGGAATATACATTTGTTGTCAGCCAGAACTTCCCCACTTTACAGTACATAGCACAGAAACACTCCATATATCCTGCAAGAGACCGCCAACCACGGAGCCAGATATGTACAGCAGGCAATAGTAATAGTAAATAGCTGAGTGTTCCCCAAACTCTGATGGCATCATTGCTTGGAGGAGGAAGGGGAAGGATCCCCTTTATTGGGATTGAAGAAGAAATTTCTTCCTTTACCCCCTTTTGTATAGCTCCACCTCCCTGATTTTCTTCTGTTTTGGTATTCTGAGGTTGTGTTTTGTTACGAAAAAAAAACTGCCTCCTGTTTTTAGATCTGTCTTCAGGAAAACCTTCTTTGCGGTTAGTGGCTTTTTCTAAGATTCTATCCAAATCAGGACCGAAGAGATACTGTCCATTGAACGGCAGAGAAATCAACTTGTTCTTGGACGTCATATCCCCCGACCAGGCCTTCAGCCAAAGGACTCTTCTAATTGTATTAGACAGGACCACCGTACGGGCAGATAGTCTTATGAACGCCGCTGAGGCATCTGCTAGGAAGCTAGTGGCCATCTATAGTAGGAGAAGGCTGTCCAAGATCTGTTCCCTCAGAGTTTTATTAACTAAATGTAACTCTAACTGCTCCAGTCATACTTTTAGGGTACGGCTACACATTTCGCAGCTACCCCCGGTTTAAAAACGGCTTCCGTGGCTTCCCATGTCTTCTTAAGAAGGCTCTCGGCCTTCCTGTCAATAGGGTCCTTCAACTGTGCAGCCGTCTCGAAAGGAAGGACCGTTCGTTTCCCGACCTTGGCCACCGGAGCATCGACTCTAGGAATGGACTCCCATTCTGTGCAATCTCAGATTTAACGACCGATGCAGTACATTCCTTACACAGTGGTTTAGACCCAGAAGAGGGCAGATGCTTCAAACACAAGCTGCACTTCCTGGACTTAACCTTAACAGAGGAGGTAGACTCCTTTTCTCACTCTGAGTGTGCTGTCATGGAAACGACTGGGGAATCCTAAGATATATATATAGTATATACAACAGTGTACTGATATGTGAGGTACAAGATATAATATATGCAGTGTGTAGATATATAGTATATACAGCACTGTACGGATATGTAAGGTACTAGGTATAATAGATGCAGTGTTCTAAGCTATATAGCAGGGCTACTCAACTGGCGGACCGCGGGGTGCCCGCTCTCAGGGGGTGCCAGAGTCCACAAACAATGAGCGCTTCCATCAATGCAGATGGTAGCGCTCATTGCTGGAACGCAGGGAGCTGGGTCCTGTCACTCACCGCTCAGCTCCCCACGCTCCTCTTCTCCTCCAGGCTGGTGGTGCACAGAATGGTGAAGCAGCAAGACTTCTCCCTGCTCCACCATTCAGCCTGCAGGCACGGATCGCGCTGCTGGCCTGTGTGTGAAGTGCGGAGTATGAAGCCCAGTAATCTGCATAGGCTCCGCACACACAGTGCTGCAGAGTGATCTGAGCCTGCAGGGAAGAGAGGACTGTTAGCTTCAGGAACGGGACAAGGTAAGTAGTTACTGAGTTTTTTGTTTTTAACACAGAGAGGGGATAATGGGCATTTCTATCCTGGAGGGGGCACTATGGGCATTGCTAATGTGAAGGGCACAATGGGCATTTCTACTATGGAGGGGGAACAGTGCACAGAGGGCATTACTACTATGAAGGGGGCACAATGGGCATTACTAGCACAGAGGGCATTACTACTATTAACCACCTCAGCCCCCCTAGCTTAAACACCCTTAATGACCAGACCACTTTTTACAATTCTGCACTACACTACTTTCACGGTTTATTTCTCGGTCATACAACTTATCACCCAAATAAATTTTACCTCCTTTTCTTCTCACTAATGGAGCTTTCATTTGGTGGTATTTCATTGTTGCTGCCATTTTTACTTTTTTTGCTATTAATAAAAAATTTACAAAATTTTTGCAAAAAAATGACATTTTTCGCATTCTGTTGTAAAATTTAAAAAAAAAACTACATTTCTATATAAATTTTTCTCTAACTTTATTGTTCTACATATCTTTGATTAAAAAAAAAATGCAATAAGTGTATATTTATTGGTTTGGGTAAAAGTTATAGCGTTTACAAACTATGGTGCAAAAAAAGTGAATTTCTGCATTTTGAAGCAGCTCTGACTTTCTGAGCACCTGTCATGTTTCTTCAGGTGCTAGAATGTCAGGAAAGTATAAATACCCCCCAAATGACACCATTTTAGATAGAAGACACCCCAAAGTATTCGCGGAGGGGCATGGTGAGTTCATGTATGATTTTAATTTTTTTTCACAAGTTAGCGGAAAATGACACTTTCTGAAGAAAAAAAATAATAATAAAGTTTCCATTTCTGCTAACTTCTTGCAAAAAAAAATATTTTCTTCCACGGACTCGTTATGCCCCTCAGTGAATACCTTGGGGTGTCTACCTTCCGAAATGGGGTCATTTGTGGGGTGTGTTTACTGTTGTGGCATTTTGGGCGGGGCTAAATTGTGAGCAACCCTGTAAAGCCTAAAGGTACTTGTTGGACTTTACACCCCTTTACGCACCTAGGCTGCAAAAAAGTGGCACACATGTGGTATCACCGTACTCAGAAGAAGTAGGGCAATGTGTTTTGGGGTGTTTTTTTACATATACCCATGCTGGGTGAGAGAAATTTCCCTGTAAACTGACGCAAAGGGGCCCAAATTCCAATGAGTACCTTTTAGGAGGGCATTTTTCCGCATTTGGATTCCGGACTTCTTCTCACACTTTAGGGGCCCCTAAAATGCCAGGGTAGTATAAATACCCCACATGTGACCCCATTTTGGAAAGATGACACCCCAAAGTATTCCGTGAGGGGCATGGCAAGTTCATAGAAGATTTTTTTTTTTTTGGCACAAGTTAGCGGAAATTGGCTTTTTTTTTTTTCTTACAAAGTCTCCCTTTCCGCTAACTTGTGACAAAAAGTTCAATCTTTCATGGACTCAATATGCCCCTCAGCGAATACCTTGGGGTGTCTTCTTTCCAAAATGGGGTCACATGTGCGGTGTGTTTACTGTTCTGGCATTTTGGGCGGGGCTAAATTGTGAGCAACCCTGTAAAGCCTTACCCTGGGTTCACACCTGAGGGTTTCTGAGACGCGCGTTTTTGTCGTGCGTATTACAGCGCGCTTTTGCAAATAGGGAACTATGTGCTCTCCGCATCAGCATTTGCGGAGCTGCGGCCGCGAACCTCTGGGTTTCAACCCCGAAACATCTGGCCGCAGCGCCGCAAAAGATAGAGCATGTCCTATTCTTTTCCGCAATTGCGGACAAGAAAAGGCTTTTTCTACATAGTTCTGGCAACGTGCGTATCCGCAAAATGCGGAAAGCACATTGCCGGTGCCCGTGCTTTGTGGATCCCCGGATCCGCAAAACACATACGGACGTCTGAATGAGCCTTACAGGGGGTGATTAGTGACATGGGGGGTGACATGGGGTGATCAGGGGTTAATCAGTGACGGGGGGTGTTGGTGATTGGTGCACTAAGTGTCCTCTGGTGGTCCCAAGCAAAAGGGTCCACCAGAGGAGCAGGCACCAGAACACGATCAATGGCTGCATACTGCACCACTGCCTTGGAGTGAGTGACCTTGGATTCTGCCCTCTCCTTCCAACCGCACATTCAAGCCCTTTCCACCACCTGCCGCCTCCAACTCAAAAACATCTCCCGCATCCGCGCTTTCCTCAACTTTAAGGCCCCTTGCAGACTAGCGTTCCTCACGCAGCGAGTCCGCAACGGAGCTCCCGGCCCGACCTTCCTGCACTGACGGGATTCACATAGCATTATATTGATTTATGATGCTATGTAACCCTTACAGTTCTGGAATGTATTGGATAACACTGGCATAATGCTGCCAGTGTTATCCAATACATTCCAGAACTGTAAGGGTTACATAGCATTATATTTATTTATGATGCTATGTGATCCCTGGCAGTGCTGGGAGGTCAGGCTGGGAGCTCCGGGACTCGCTGCGTGAGGAACGCTCATCTGCAAGGGGCCTAAGTCTGTGAAAATGCTTGTACATGCCCTCATTATCTCCCTCCTAGACTACTGCAACATTCTCCGCTGTGGCCTTCCATCTAGCACTCTCGCACCCCTCCAATCTATCCTCAACTCTGCTGCCCGATTAATCCATCTCTCACCCTGTTACTCCTCTGCCAGTCCCTTCACTGGCTCCCCATTGCCCAGCGAATTCAGTTCAGAATACTAACCAATACATACAAGGCCGTCAACAACCTGTCCCCTCCCTACATCTCTGAGCTACTTTCCCGATACATCCCCACACGCAATCTCCGATTCTCACAAGACCCCCTTCTCTCCTCTTATTACGGCTTCCTACAATTGCCACCAAGATTTCTCCCGTGCATCCCCCATACTCTGGAACTCGCTACCCAAACATATCAGACTCTCACCTACAGTGGAATCCTTTAAAAGAAACCTGAAAACCCACCTCTTCAGACAAGCCTACAACCAGTGACCCTGCTGCCTCTATACCGCCATGACCAGCTTTACCCTCGCCTACTGTGTCCTTCTCCCGTACCATGTAGATTGTAAGCCCTTACGGGCAGGGCCCTCTCCCTCTGTACCAGTCTGCAATTTGTCTTGTTCATGCTTAGTGCAATTGTCTGTATTATTTATGTATAACCCTCATCATATGTACAGCGCTATAGAATGAATGGCGCTTTAATAATAAATGGAAAACTGGCTTAGTTGCTTGTAGCAACCAGATTCCCCCTTTCATCTTCCAAAGAAGCTGTGAAAAATGAAAGGTGGGATCTGATTGGTTGCTATGGGCAACAATGAGTTTTTCTTTACACTAGTTTTGATAAATCTCCTCCGATGTATAATTTATGCCTCATACATCACATCGGTACACTGCTATATATATATATATATATATATATATATATACACACACACACACACACACACACACACACACCATCTGTTATACCTCTCACCATGGAACCTGTGACGTCACACCTCCTTTTACCCATTCCATTCTAACTTCTACCCTAGTAAAACACAAGACATTTTTTCTTCTCAAAAGTACTTTATTACTTCTTACAGAAAAATACAGGTTGTTGTAAATCTGGTCCCAATACTGTCCCAATGCCGCCCGTTGCCACTTCAATACCTTCCTCCTCCTCTTCCTCCTCTTTTTCAGCCAAAGGACCACCCATATACCACCTGAGGGACCGCAACAGAAACGGCCCATGAAGGATCAGCTACAGGTGATAAACCTCTCTGATCATATACTAACTAATGCCGAACTAAGCCTCCTTCAGAGGGGACTTTCGTTTGTCCCAACCACTAGATTTGACACCTTTACATGGATTAAGGACCTCAACCTATTCACAAGAAAACTGAAGTGGCACAAGTTTTTCCGCAATACAAATAGAAGGACTTGTGCCGATCTTGGAATTGATGTTGAGGACTATTCTGATTTTCAAAACCTATTAGATTTATGTGTAGAGGGCTCCAGACCACCGGGCAAGGGTCCGTTTACGGAATTACATCCAGTTAGTACTAGACTTCCTCCTCCTGTCAATACTGAGCATATTGACATCTTTCTGCGATTGGTGATTTCAGATATCGAAAAATTAAACACCTGTAGATATGACAAGTTAAATCTGTCTAAGCCTGAGTTTAACACGCTACAAAATCTCGATAAGAATAAGAATATCATTATAAAACCTCAGACAAGGGGGGGAACCTGGTTATTTTGGACCATAAGAAGTATCAAAAAATGTGCTTATCTCTCTTAAGTGATGGTAATAGTTACAGACGAATTTCCTCTGACCCGACAGACATGTATCGTGTGGAACTGAACGAGATTTTGTCTTGGGGGCTACAACATGAAGTGATTAGTAAGGCTGAATTCGAATTTTTATTCCCCAAATTTCCACAAACAGCAACTTTTTACTGCCTCCCGAAGATTTACAAGGGGGTTCACCCCCTGAAGGTGCGCCCCATTATATCTAGCATCGACTCCCTCATACATCATTGTGGCATTTATTTGGACAAAGTCCTCTGTAGTTTCGTCTGGACATTGCCATCATTTACCAGAGATACCATGGACTTTCTCCGGAAGATAGAGACCATTACTGTTGATTCCAACAGCTTACTAGCCAGTATAGACGTTGAGTCTCTGTATACATCAATCCCGCACGATAAAGGCATCTATGCCACTTCCTACTTTTTAGGCACAAGGGGGACACAATTTTTATGCACACAACGACTTTATTTTGCGCCTCTTGGAGTATACACTCACTCACAATTTCTTCCTATATAGCGGGTCGTTCTACCACCAGCTCAGGGGGACGGCCATGGGGAGCCCATGTGCTCCGAGTTACGCCAATCTCCTCCTGGGCTGGTGGGAGGACAAATACGTCTTCCCCGATCAACAACAGTGGTGGAACAAAGATGTTACATTCTGGACCCGTTATATAGACGACGTTTTCCTAATCTGGGGGGGCAGTATATCTGAATTTCAAGACTTTATTAAAGCACTCAACCATAATGATATCGGTTTGAGTTTCACGTCTGAAATTCAAACCGAACAGATTACTTTCTTGGATGTTGTTGTAAGAAAGACTGGGGAGAATCTCAGTACATCAGTATTTCGAAAACCAACCGCCACAAACAGCATATTGCATTGGGATAGTCATCATCCCCCGCCTGTTAAGAGAGGCATCCCTAGAGGACAATACGTACGAGTACGCAGGAACTGCTCCACCAGTACCAACTTTTACACAGAATCCAAAAAATTACAAAACAGACTACGACAGAGGGGTTATCCACACAATTTATTAAAAGAATCATTCAAACATGCGGAGACAATAAGGAGGGAGGAGTTGTTAGTACCAAAAATTCAAAACAGGACGGAAAAGGGCCCTATACGTCTTATTTCAACATATAACAACAATAGGGAAATTGTATCTATAATTAAAACATATTGGCCCATACTTTTGATGGACTCCGATTTAACTCAGGCCATTAAGACATATCCACAAATTACATACAGAAAAGGCAGGAGTCTGAGGGACAGGTTGGTCCGCAGCCACTATGAGGGTCCTAAGAAGGAAGGGAAATGGCTGGATCGAAAGCCTTTAGGAGTTTTCAAATGCGGATCTTGTAAGGCCTGTAAATTCCTTAATCCTTCTAAAACAATCATTTGCTCGGTGACAGGGGCCTCCTTCTCTATTAGAGACTTTGTGAACTGCAAAACAACTGGCGTAGTCTATATTTGCCAATGTACTTGTCCAAAGGACTACATTGGCAAGACAAAGAGGGAGTTCAGAAGGAGGATCTGTGAACACGTGAATGATATAAAAAAACGGAAGGATACCCCTGTCGCCGATCATTTCAATAGATATCACAGGGATGATCCCGAATCTATACGTTTTTCAGTCATGGAAGTAGTGCCCCTCCCTGAGAGGAAGGGTGACTGGGACAAGAAGATCCTACAGAAAGAGGCCAAATGGATCTACAGGTTTCAACCCCAGTCCCCCTAGGTCTCAATGAGAGACTTACCTATACCTGTTTTCTCTAAATTATATATTTCCCTATCATAATGTATAACTAGTCTTCATGAGTGATATACACACCTGACTGGACCTATCAGTGCGTAAAGCACTAATGCACGGGTTGTTACATCTTTAACAACCTAGAATCTATAATTGTTCTGGGCTCACCTTGCTCAGGGATGTCTTCCCTGGACAGGACTGACGCGCATAACTATTCATCCGTTAATGCTATAGTGATGAATATTCATAGAATTTTTCCTTGTATGGGATTGTGTTGCCCCCTTTTATTTCAGAGGCCCTGTAAGGCAGGAGCATACATCTGTCGTACCTCAATGGTTAATATATCTCCTACTGAGCGGTCACTCTGACACAGAGCACCGGATGCGGCGCCTGTGCAACACAGTGGTGTCTGCCCTTTAATGATCGGGATCCTCTGTGCGCTCCAATACACCGGAAATTCACCTACCGGAAGTGGATGCGCTCCAGCATGTGAGCCATTCGGCGGAAGCCGATGCGCTCCAACATGCGGGTTAACTGGCGGATGCCGGCCCTGAGGCGACCGGAAGTAACTACTGGGCATGTCCTCCGCGGTGCTTTAAGTAGAGGCAGCGCAGGCAGAGGTGTCGTGACTCAGGCATGAGATGACTATGGTCGGCATCATTGTAACTAAGAAATGTATCCCTCATGTATTAGATTGCTATGTTTTTATAACTCACACCGAAGTGTCCTTTACAAGCTTATAATAGCAAGAAGACATTGCCTGAGCACCACCGCTATCAGTATGCATCGAACTGTGAGCTAAGTACCCTGCTTCTCTTTTGATATTTGATTACAACCACCCCCTGATGAACCTTTGTATAGGTGAAACGCGTTGGGTTTAATTGTTTCTGGCAATTGGGCTATGACCGGCACCGGTCTATGAACCGGTTGTATTGATTTATGCCTTTGGATTATATCATATGACCTGTAATTGTATCAGTTTATGTATATGTTGATTTGGTGGAAGTGAGGGAAGGTTTTTAACAGGGATCAGTGAGGACTAGGTTCGAGGACAGGGAGCCCCCACCATCAGGGGGTTACCCTGGGCTGAGGAAGTCTTCAGGGACTTATAGGGAAAGTATTTCTCCCACCCCATTCAAGACGATATAGTATACACCTCTCCCCAACCTGGTCCCATTCTATGGATAATTCTGGGATTACAATCCCCTTCATTAATTACTTGAACACAAGTGTTTATTTTTGGTAATTGTGGTATATATATACCGATACCCCTGAAATTGGAGAATAAAGGTATTTTAAAAGTCACGTATTTTTTGGAAAGGTGTTATATATATATATACACACACACACACCATCTGTTATACCTCTCACCATGGAACCTGTGACGTCACACCTCCTTTTACCCGTTCCATTCTAACTTCTACCCTAGTAAAACACAAGACATTTTTTCTTCTCAAAAGTACTTTATTACTTCTTACAGAAAAATACAGGTTGTTGTAAATCTGGTCACACAGTGGGAACGATTACCCCTGGTAGTAACAGTACAGAGTAGAGAGGTTACCATAACTCTCCTTGAAATGGTTAAATATACTTACTACTGCTTCACCTTAAAGGCACAGTAACCCCAATGATTATTTGCTTCCAGTAGATCATTTTGGCCACTTCCACAGCTCCAAACAATATAAACAACCTGGTCTTCTGTGGATGTTTCTGCTGAAGGTCCATAGATTTGTAGAGAATAAAAGGCTGGGAACACACCTAGGCGTTTCTGAATCGCGCGTATGACGCGTGTTTTTGCAATTAAGAAACGCGCATCATACGCGCGATTCAGTGATTCACCACTATTTTAGCATGGCCCATAGGCGAGTTAAAACGCCCCAAAGAAGCTCATGCTGAAGCGACAGCGTTTTTCAGCGTGTTCAAACGCGCTGTAAAACGCCCAAATGTGAACCATGCCCATAGGGAAGCATGGCTTTTCACATATTGTGCGTTTTACAGCGCGTTTGAATGCACTGTAAAACGCTTAGGTGTGTACCTAGGGTAAAGGATTATTCCCTGTGGTAGTAGCGACTACAATCCTCTGTTGGTGCTCAGTAGAAAGGAATGTACTAGCGTGAATACAGGCAATCTGAGTCCACCCACAGGCTAGGGCTAGGCCACCAGATAGTGAGAGGATTATCACATCCACAAAGGCGTAGCCACCTCCGTATCTCCAGCTGTTCTGAAACTACATCTCCCAAAATGCTCCATTCACTTTTATGGGAGTTATAAGAACAGCCAAACAAGTGTGCACGCTGGGGGTTGTGGTTTCACAACAGATGGAGTGACGATGGTTGCCGAGCCATGCTGGAGCAGGACAGGGTGTAGTCAGAATGTGGAAAAGGGGTGAATGGAAAGGCCATGTAATAAAAGTACATACTTTATGTATCTTATTTGTAGTTCCTTACACAAGACAAATTACAATGAAAAATACAGAATTATCAGGTTACAATGTCTTTAAGAAATTAATCTATTCCAAAGTCATAAATAAAGCATGTTTTTGATTAAACTAGCATGTGAATATAATCCAGGAGATTCCAGGATCAGCAGCAGCATACCCCCCTCCCCCCGCATCGACTACCAACCTTTAAGGCAGGCATGCTCAACCTGCGGCCCTCCAGCTGTTGTAAAACTACAACTCCCACAATGCCCTTCTGTAGGATGATAGCTGTGGGTTGTCAGGGAATGATGGGAGTTGTAGTTTTGCAACAGCTGGAGGGCCGCAGGTTGAGCATGCCTGCTTTAAGGCTACTTTCAGACAAGTGTGTTCATTCCAGGAAGCATGCTCTATGTGTGAGCTGCTCCTGTGAAGTGAACTCACAACTTTATAATGATTTAGGAATTTGTTAATTCCAGTCTTACCGCCAATCTACTGAACGCTTATAATGAAATGACTACAGTTCAGTCGATCTGGAATTCACAGCATCATTAATCATTATAATGTTGCAAGTTGACTTGACAGGAGCAGCATTCAGGCCGCTGATACACGGAGCTTGTTTTCCGGAATGAACACACTTGTCTGAAAGCGGCCTAACACACAATTGTAATTTGCATTTCTAAAAGCCGTGGCACAGAGCAAAAGCCTTTTCCACAACCATTTGGTTTGTGACAACTACAGTCATATCACCCTGCAAAACATCCTATGGATCTGCATGTGCAAAAGAGCAAGCTCAGATAATCCGCCTGCTGCTACAAAATAGGTTAAAGGGGTTGTCTGGAAGTTCATATTGATGACCGATCCTCAAATATCAGATCTAATCCTACAACCAGGCCCCTGCCGATCAGCTCTGTGACCAACAAGGCATCTTCTTAGGCCATGTGATTTCACAGTACACCTGTTATTATGGACTAGTTGCAGCTCAGCCCCATTCAAGTTAACGGGGAGGAGCTGTAATACCAAGCACTGCCACTTTACAATGTACGGCGCTGTGCTTGTTTAGGCGCCCGGGAAGCCGTCGCATTTACCAGAGGCGGTGAGTACTGCAGCTTCCCGAAACAGCTTAGGCTACTTTCACACTAGCGTTTTGGCTTTCGGTTTGTGAGATCCGTTCAGGGCTCTCAGAAGCGGTCCAAAACGGATCAGTTTTGCCCTAATGCATTCTGAATGGAAAAGGATCCGCTCAGAATGCATTAGTTTGCCTCCGTTCAGTCACCATTGCGCTCTGGAGGCGGACATCAAAATGCTACCTGACGAAGCGAAGCCAAACTGTCCTGACACACAATGTAAGTCAATGGGAACGAATCCCTTTTCTCTGACAATAGAAAACGGATCCATCCCCCACTGACTTTCAATGGTGCTCATGACGGATCCATCATGGCTATAGAAGACATAATACAACCGGATGCTTTCTTGACGGATGCATGGAGTTGTATTATTGTAACGGAAGCGTTTTTTTTGCAGATCCATGACAGATCCGCAAAAAAACGCTAATGTGAAAGTAGCCTTACAGGCAGGGCTGTGGAGTCGGAGTCGGAGGCAATTTTGGGTACCTGAGTCGGAGTCGGCAAAAAATGGACCGACTCCGACTCCTACTAGATTTAAATTGGAATAAAAAAAAAATTGGAATAAAAAAAAAGCAAGTTTAAATGTCCCAATTCAGATAAAGTTATAATTAATTACTTCTCTACTGTAAGAATAAAGGCCAATGCATGCAGTGCGTCACGTTACCGCTAAACACAGACGTTAAGTGACCGTGAAGAAGCATGCTTTTCATATGCTTTACTATGCAGTTAAAGGGACACTGACAGTCTGATATATCTGCTGGTATTCATCAGAGGATTAGGAATACAACTAGACGACTGTTACCCCCAGTTGAGGTTTACTTGTGTTTAAAAACGTTTTAATCAATATGCAAATTCTCTACCTTTGTGCCCAAGGGGCAGGCGCACATGTAGAGTACTGGCAGCACTAGACAGGACTAGGTAGCGAGGAGGAAGAGAAAGCTGGCACAGCCTCAGCATAGCCAGACGAGGCTGCTGCCAGCACTCTACACGTGCGCCTGCGCAGGAATTCAGCGTTCGGCTAGCCTGAAAAAAAAGGCCAGTGCAGTGAATAATAACGAGGGAACAGCGCTGGGAAGCTGTACTCGGGCGCGGCTGGGCACAAAGCCGCAGGAGGCAGCTGCCCCATTGGGCACAAAGATAGTGAATTTGCATACAGATTAAAATGTTTTTAAACACAAGTACAGCTTAACTGGGGGTAACATTAGTATAGTTTTATTCCTAATTATCTGATGAATACCAGTATATATATATATATATATATATATATATATATATATATATCTTTAGCTGGAAAATCAGCCTGTCAGTGTCCCTTTAAGGAGCGGCAATACTTACACTTTCCATTGTCTTGTGGTCTGCTGTTAAAATAAATGCCCCTTCCCCTGCCCCTTCCTGGATCCTCCCACTGCTCTATCTTCAGCAGAAGATCAGCACACAAAGGAGAAGGCAGCAGCTTCTGCTCAACTACCTCTCTGTGCTAGAAGAGATTAGAAGAACTTGGTGGAACAGCTTCGCATTTGCATATTAAATACAGAGGAGTCGGAGTCGAGGAGTCGGAGTCGGAAGTTTAAAAATCTGAGGAGTCGGAGTCGGAAAATTTATCTACCGACTCCACAGCCCTGCTTACAGGTCATCAACATCACATTGGTTGGGTGATATTGATGACCTATGCTGTAGAAAGGTCATCAATATTTTTTCCTGGATAACCCCTTTAAGGAGTTTAGTAATAATTTATGACAAATCGATACATTTTCATGAGTTAAACAATTGATTGCTAAGAGCTTCTTATACAGCTCCCAGAACAAGCATCTAGCTGAAAAGGACAGCTCAGCTAAAAAACATATGTTACGCTGTCAGAAGTTTTTCAAGCAATGTTGATTGGATAAGAGCAACTGACAGACTGAGCTATTGCTCTACATTATGTTCTTTTCAGTTGAATTCCAGGCAATCATGTAGTCCTCAAAGCACTAGTTCCTAAAGCATCCCACTGACAGAGGGAACCTGCCATTTCTTAAAAAAAACTAAAACCTGACTATGTTACCCATTCACATCACTTTATCAGAATTAGGGCCCTTGCACACGACCGTATGCCCTCAGAGATTCACAGTCGGTGAGCAGGCCATATGTCCCGGAGCGGCATTGATCGTGTACACGGGAGCGCACAGCATCATAGGTTACAATGATGCTGTGGGCGTCGGGCTATTGTTCCGCACGCTCATGATCTTATGAGCGCGGGTGGCCCGATGTCCACAGCATAATTGTAATTTATGATGCTGTGTGCTCCCTCGCGCACAATCAATGCCGCTCCGGGACATATGGACCGCTCACAGACTGTATGTCTCGGAGGACATACGGTCGTGTGCAAGGGCCCTTAAAGTGACTCTTTAAAAGGCGCTTATGAATGTTCCTAATCACATTAACAAGGACTAATATGGACCCAGAATCACCACCTGCCCGCTATAAGCCTGTCCTTGTTCTGTGCATATGGAAGACATACATCTGTTTTGGCCTCTACTCTTTGACCTGATGGCGGGCACAATACCTGGTAATTGGAGAATTATTGCTTCATTGAAAAATACAAACATATAAAAAGGCAGACAAAATTCTACTGATATGAGAAAATTTGATTCATTATGGAAATAGGCACTTTAAAGGGGTTGCCCAGCTTTTAGTAAGTGACGGCATGTCCTTAGGATAGGCCAGCAGTAGCTGATCGACAGGGGTCCGACACCCCGTATCTCCGCTGATCAGCTTTTTGGGTGCAGCTCAGGAGTTGGAGCTACACAGCATTGTGAACTGTGAGGGAGCTTGCAACTCCAGTCAGTCAACGGGAGCACAAGCTTTGCCCTCTACACCGTTGTCGGAGCTGTGTAGTTCTGGCACTGGAGCTACATCCAAACAGCTGATCAGCGGAGTGTTGGCAGTAAGTGATGGCTCATCCTGAGGATGGGCATCACTTAGTAAAAGCTGGACAATCCCTTTAATGATCCACATTTGGATCATAGGGCTGTTTTTATACACTTATGTCACTTGCAAAAGCTCCCCAAAACTAAACGTCTCTGTGCATTTCATGAATAGGTATTACTTCTGAAGAGAGGGGTAAGGGGCGTGTGATATTGCACAAACCAAGAATCAAGTTAGACATTTCATCGGACGATTTCTTATAACACGTAACAGCGACTGTTCTCTCGTGGTTTTCCTCACAGCTCAGAAAGCTGCTTTACTGCCAATAAAAGGAGGATATTACAAAAATAAATAAATATCTTTTGTACAAAGTCTTCAGTTTTGTATTACAGCACTTTATAAAAAGGGGATTAAAGAGAAACAAACAGACGATGCTCCGTGATGCATCAAGCACAGGATTGACCGCACACATCCCCAAATCCTCTGCTCTTGTCAAGGAATGTTAGATCCCGAAATAGATCAGTCCATGGAAGCAGATCCTCACTGGCCACCATTGTAGGCGTAATCTGCTTTATTGTGCATGATCAGCTTGTTATCCACAAAGTAGAAGCTATCGGATCTCGTCTCATATGGGTTATCAATCATCAAGCGAACTGTGGGGTTAAAGAAAACAAAATGGCGTCACTGACTATCTACAGCTATATGGTTATACCAGACCGTACTTTGCTCACAACTTTGCTGTATGCATGATTTTTCTACTGTAATAAGTAGGGCTGCACGATATGGGAATTTTGTGCGATTGCGATTAGGGCCGTAAAAATTGCGATAACGATATGCGATGCGATATTTTAAGGGAATTGTGCTAGGGGTTTATCTGCTTGGATTTTCAAGGTAAGAGCGCACACAGATGACTGATAATGTGAAATGTAGTTATGCTGAACTCAAGAACTGAAATGCGCAGTGTTTTTCAAAATAAAATACATATTTGCATTACTGCAAAAGTACAAAATACAAAACTTGCCATTTTCTTAATAGCGCTGCACAGAACAGATAAATAGAATAAATATAAGAACAAGTGTTCATTAAAATAACGACTTTCCTCCAGCCCCCCCCCCCCCTCCCTGTAACTGATGTATCGCCGGGCGCGCCGTGCAGCATAGCGGCCGGAGATAGTGTCAGTGTCACGTAAAATGTCAACCATCGCTTTATAAGACACACTTTTGGGGGGAAAAAGTGTGTCTTATAAGGCGAAAAATACGGTAATATAATTGCAGCATTTTTGAGTCGGGAAATTGCGATTGCGATATGGCGATTAATTGCGATTGCTTTCGCGATATACTGTGCAGGCCTAGTAATAAGTAAACTGACAGTTTCCTTTCCTGTCGTGCAAAGGAAAGAAACTTGTCACTCATCATCTGGTCTCCCGCAGCGCTGGCTTGTGCCGTGGGATGGAGCAGGTCAGTGCACTAAGTGCCGACTACCAGCACAGCAGTGACAGACCACTGAAATCAGCTGGTCAGTCGATGGACCAGGGATCAGCAGCCTTCAGCACTCCAGCTGCTGTGAAACTACAACTCCCAGCATGCACAAGTACTTAGCTGTTCTTGTGACTCCCACTGAAGTGAAAGGAGGATTCTGGGAGTCGTAGCTTGCGCCGAAGGTTACTGATCTCTGTGCTAGACTGCGAGGGCAGCATATGATGTGATACGTTCCCTTTAAATGTTACAAAATAAACAATGGCACTGAAAATATTCGAAACCCTGGAATTTTTTTTTTAAACACGCATTTTAAAAATCCTGAAATCAAAGGTAGGAAGCCTGACCCTGGGTTCACACCTGAGCGTTTTACAGCGCGTTCAAACGCGCTGTAAAACGCTCAACAGATTAAAACCAATGCATCCCTATGGGAGTGGTTCACACTTGAGCGTTTTACAGCGCGTTTGAACGCGCTGTAAAACGCCCAACGCATAAACAAGTACTTGAGCTTCTTTTGGGGCGTTTGACGCGCGTTTTGTGATTGACACCACAGTAGTCAATCACAAGAACGCGCGTACGAACGCGCGTTTCCTATTTGCAAAAGCGCGTCAAAAACGCGCGTCAAAAACGCGCGTAAAACGCGCGTTTTTGGAACGCTCAGGTCTGAACCCAGGGTTAGGGCTCGTGCACACAAGCAAGCTTCATGCATGGGTGCAGTCAGTATTTAAAGAGACAGCACCTACAGCAAAAACTTACTCAAAGGCAATGGGTTTATGCACACATGCAGCATGTTTTATCTTTTGTGTTTTCCACACAAGAAAAATCCCATAGAAATTGTCTTTTTTATGGTCTGTGTGAAAAACACCACCAAATGCAGGGTATGTGTTATGTTGTGATTTCATGCTGGACTTGCCCAATCAAGCCAACAGGTCAGTGAAAAAAAACTGAGCCCCACTGAAGGATGGTCCAGTTCTCACTGATGGCTGCTGTGTGTTATTCTACAGGTTTTTTTTAAGTGCCTGAAAAATGCAAAAAAATTAAAAGATTTGCAGAAAACAATGAAGAAAATCTGAGGGAAAAACTGTTAGTTTAGGCTAGTTTCACACTAGCCTAGTGCAAGCGCGCCCCCCAGACTACAGCTACGTCCCCATTGATTATAATGGGGGTGGGGCGGAGTTCCGGACGCCTCTCGTCATGCGCTGCCGCCGAAACGGGATCTCCGATTTCTATATTAAAAAGTATTTAAGAAAAGAAAAAAAATACTTACTAAGGTCTTCTGAAAGTTGTGGAAATTCATACATGTGCTCACATGTGTTACTGCTGTTTGGAATGCAAAAGCCAAAGTCAAAATCAAAGCTTTTCAGTATGCGATCGCGGAAATAATGCCTCTCAATCATTCGGAAACTCTTCACTGGTTTGTCCCCCACGGTGAACTCCACTCTAAAAAGAAAATGAGACACTGAGTAACAGTAGTGGACGGTACTAGTGCAGCACAGGAACCATCACGGCATGGGATTTATTACCAATCTTGTCCATGGCCAGGGTCTGGTAATACAGCTCTGCTCATTTACTTCAATGTGGATGAGCAGTAATACCAGACGCAGCCTAAGAGAGGCGCTGTTTCAGGCAAAAAGCAGACACTTGATTCTAACCCCAGAAAACGTTTTAGTAATTGCCCAACGTCTGCCGCTGGAAAGCCAGGACACTATTTAGGGGTACATTCACTATAGCAGGGATCAGTAACCTTTCACACACCAGCTGCTGTGAGACTACAGCTCCCAGCATGCACACTTACTGAGCTATTCTTGTAATTCCCATAGAGGTGAACGGATGATATTGGGGTTGTATTTCCAAAACAGCTGGAGTGCCCTATACCCAGGGGCAGATTAGGCAACTTGAAGTGGCCCTGGAAAAAAAACTAAAAGTGGCCCCATGTTGTAGGCGGGCCTAAATTCATTGAAGACGGGGCAACGTGAGTAGACAGGGACGGTGTGGTATGTATCTCCTGGCAGAACCAAGAACGGGCATGTTGCAGTCTAAGGCTTCTTTCACACAAGTAATAGGGATTGTGTCAGGATCTGTTCAGGAAAAACTGATGGTTTTACACGCAAGTGCAATCAGCTTTTTCTGCAATTGCGTTCAGTGCGTGCCTTTTTTTTTTGTGTCCGGATTGTGCTTTTCAAGTGCGTTTAGAAAAACCTGAAGAATAATTTACATCTCCTGGCCACCATCAGTGAAAACCACATTGTATCTGAATGCTATCCATTTTTCACACAAGCCTCATTCCCTTCTATGGAGCCAGGGCTGTGTGAAAAATGCACAATATAGAACATGCTGAGATTTTCCTGAATGCAGAGATGATGCGTGAAAAACTCATGTGCACAGACCCATTGGGTCAGGATTCAGTCCGGATGCTATGTGTTCACTACACGCATGGTATCGCCGGATGGCAAACTTGCTCGTGTAAAAGAGGCCTAGGGGTGGCCTTAGATAATAGTCTGCCGAATCCAGCCAGACATCTAACACATATAAGGCACTCTTGACTATTTGCCGAAGGCAGATATATCTAGCAAAAGATTCAAGCATGCCTGATCCTTTTCTTTTTAAAAGGAAAACTGGTAAAAACCGTATTTTGACCGCTTTTTCCAGCACTTGCTTGGAAGGATTTAGACCCAAATCATCGGACAGATAAGGAATTAACTTTTATTTGCAGGGTAGTCAATGAGTTTTGAGAGGTGGATTGCCCTCCCCTCTTCATTAGGACTGTATACACTTATAATACCTTGATGTCTCCTGTCCCTTTTCACTGCTCCTTTGGAAAAAGCGGTCAAAATACGTTTGTTACCAGTTTTCCTTTTGATACTTCTGCTGTGTATACCTCATCCACTGGGGCACCACAGAGCAAGCCTGGAACAAGACGGTATGCTGGTCGGCGAACTACAATTACCAGCAGGGCTTTCTACGGTGGTTGTGACTCCTCACAACCATAGACGGTAAGCGTACCCTAACCTTTGTCAAACCTCTCTCTCCAAAGTGATACCGCACATGTGTCGCTGCCTCCCTCTTTTCTTGTTTTACACCTTTTCTTCTCAAGGTAGATAAGCTACTACAAGGGGTGTCAGCAGCTCATTCTTTTGACGATCTAGCAGATTATCGGGAAGGAAGCGTTCACTCCCCACAATCTGCTAATTGCTACCAGAAGAGACCGCAGCATTTACAAGCAGCAGTCTCCTCCAGAGTATGGGGAGGAGTGATAGGTCATGTAATCGCTCTTCCCCATACTGACTCGTTGTTTCCAGGCAGCAAATCCTGTTTACACGGCACAATCTGCCCCCGGGAAACCATGATCTTTTGTACTGCAGAAAATATATAATTACCCGATGAACGAGCATTTCGGCAGTTTTATCATTGCTAATGAATGTTACTAGTAACACTGGTTAGCGTTAATCTGTTCAACTGTCGGACTGTGTAAAAGGCTCTGAAGGTGTCTGGCCACCTCACATGCCATCCTCATTTCCCAGAAAGCAGATGTCAAGGTAACCCCATCCCTATTATATGCACTGATATCTATATAACATGTTTGATCCACTTAGGAAAAATTAAGATGTGTTAGATAAATCAGCTTGCATAGAGCTTTAATCTGAATTTCTCTAATACTCACGTAGCACCAACTTTTCGAAGTCTAAGGAATGCTGGTGTGAATTGATATCGTACAAAACGTCCAGCGCTACTATCCACCTGTCCCGATTCTTCATCTTCATCTTCTTGTTCTATTAAAAAAAAAAACATGAAATAACCTTATTTAGAGAGTAATTCTAAAGCTAGGCCGCACTAGTATGAAATAACCTTATTTAGAACGTAATTCTGATGCCAGGCCGCACTAGTATGAAATAACCTTATTTAGAACGTAATTCTGATGCCAGGCCGCACTAGTATGAAATAACCTTATTTAGAAAGTACTTCTGACGCTAGGCCGCACTAGTATGAAAGAACCTTATTTAGAAAGTACTTCTGACGCTAGGCCGCACTAGTATGAAATAACCTTATTCAGAAAACAATTCTGATGCCAGGCCGCACTAGTACGAAATGGGGCTTTGTTGTCACAAATATTCACATGATCCTTTTCAGAGCAGCAAACTGGGTTGAGAATGTAGTGATACACAATGTGACTCCACAGAACCAAGTGCAATCTATTCAGCTCTTCCCTCCCCCATTTGGTAGTTTAGTTTTTACAAGGTGTATACCTGTAAGTGCTCATGCACACAACTGCGTTTGTGGTCCGCATCCAATCCGCATTTTTTGTGGGTCAGATGTGGACCCAGTAACTTCAATGGGGCCGCAAAAGATGCGGACAGAACAACCGTGTGCTGACTGCATCTGTATGTCCGTTCCGTGGCCCCGTTTGGCGGACAAGGATAGGACAGTTCTATAGAGGGCAGGTCAGCATCCATGTTTTGAGGATCCGCAATCTGCAGACTGCAAAACAGGAAACAGTCGTCTGCATGAGCCTTGAGGCCTCATTTACATCTCCGTTAGGAGATCCGAGAGACTGTTCCAGCACAGAGCAGCCTGCTGGATCCTCCATTTAACCACCGGATCCCCACTGACAGCAATGAGGTACGGCGGTGAACAGCGCGCTTTCCCACATAAATGCCGGGTTTCATTCTGACAAAAAACGTTGCCTAACTCCCGCTACTATTGGTTTTTTTTTCGTGATTGCCTTACAGGGTCAAGAACACCTCTTTAACCACTTCAGCCCCCCTAGCTTAAACACCCTTAATGACCAGGCCACTTTTTACAATTCCGCACTACACTACTTTCACCGTTTATTGCTCGGTGATACACTTTACCACCCAAATGAATTTTACCTCCTTTTCTTCTCACTAATAGAGCTTACATTTGGTGGTATTTCATTGTTGCTGACATTTTAACTTTTTTTGCCATTAATACAAATTTAACGACATTTTTCACTTTCTGTTGTAAAATTTTTCAATAAAAAAAAAAAAAAAACTACATTTATATATAACTTTTTCTCTAAATTTATTGTTCTACATGTCTTTGATAAAAAAAAAAGTCCAATAAGTGTATATTTATTGGTTTGGGTAAAAGTTATATGGCCAGATTTATCATTAGCTAAAGTCACTTTAATGGAGTGAAAAAGTCGCAAAAAAATGCGCAATCGGTAAAATTGCACATTTTTTTGCGACTTTTTCATGCTCTGCACTAAGCTCTCCAGTTTTGTGAAAGTGGGCGTGTTGTCTTATGTAAATGAATCTCTAGACAGATTTACTATTGCAACCATTTAAAAAGTCGCAAAAAAAATGCGCAATTTCACTCCAGGGGGGACCATGCTTATCTTATGCGACTTTTTAATAGAACATGCGACTTTTTTGTAAAGACGTGCGACTTTTGTAAAGCCGCTTACTGAAGGATAAACTGCTACCGTCAATCCACATTTATCACAGTATTAAAGGACTATTAATAAATCTGACTGAGCCAAAAGTGACTTTGGGCAGACGTAAAAGTGGAGTAAGATGTAAGTGTAATGATAAATCTGGCCCATAGCGTTTACAAACTATGGTGCAAAAAAAGTGAATTTCGGCATTTTGAAGCAGCTCTGACTTTCTGAGCGCCTGTCATGTTTCTTCAGGTGCTAGAATGCCAGGATAGTAAAAATACCCCCCAAATGACACCATTTTAGAAAGAAGACACCCCAAAGTATTCGCGGAGGGGCATGGTGAGTTCATGTATCATTTCATTTTTTTTCACAAGTTAGCAGAAAATGAAAAAAGTTTCAATTTCTGCTAACTTCTGGCAAAAAAAAAAAAAAAAAAAATCTCAGACGGACTCACTATGCCCCTCAGTGAATACCTTGGGGTGTCTACTTTCCGAAATGGGGTCATGTGTGGGTGTGTTTACTGTTCTGGCGTTTTAGGCGGGGCTAAATTGTGAGCCGCCATGTAAAACCTAAAGGTACTCGTTGGAATTTGGGCCCCTTGCGCACCCAGGCTGCAAAAAGTGTCACTTATGTGGTATCGCCGTACTCAGGAGAAGTAGGGCAATGTGTTTTGGGGTGTATTTTTACATATACCCATGTTGGAGTGAGAGAAATATCTCTGTAAATTGTCAACTTTGTATAAAATTTTTAAAAGTTGTCGTTTACAGAGATATTTCTCACACAAAGTATGGGTATATATAAAATACACCCCAAGCACTTACCTACTTCTCTAGTACTGGCGATACCACATGTGTGCCACCTTTTTTGCAGCCTGGGTGCGCAAATGGGCCCAAATTCCAATGAGGCCCCTAAAATGCCAGGGCAGTATAAATACCCCACATGTGACCCCATTTTGGAAAGAAGACACCCCAAGGTATTCTGTGAGGGGCATGGCGAGTTCATAGAATATTTTTTTATGGCACAAGCTAGTGGAAATTGATTTTTTATTGTTTTTTCTCACAAAGTCTCACTTTCCGCTAACTTTTGACAAAAAGTTTAATTTTTCATGGACTCATTATGCCCCTCAACGAATACCTTGGGGTGTCTTCTTTCCAAAATGGGGTCACATGTGAGGTGTTTGTACTGCCCTAGCATTTTAGGGGCCCTAAAGCGTGAGAAGAAAAATGCGTAAAAATGCCCTCCTAAAAGGTACTCATTAGAATTTGGGCCCCTTTGCGCATCTTGGCTGCAAAAGTGTCACACATGTGGTATCGCCGTACTCAGGAGAAGTAGGGCAATGTGTTTTGGGGTGTATTTTTACATATACCCCTGCTGGGTGTGAGAAATATCTCTGTAAATGACAACTTTTTAAAAAAATTTATACAAAGTTGTCAATTTACAGAGATATTTCTCTCACCCAGCATGGGTATATGTAAAAATACACCCCAAAACACATTTCCCTACTTCTCCTGAGTACGGCGATACCACATGATGACACTTTTTTGCAGCCAAGATGCGCAAAGGGGCCCTAATTCCCATGAGTACCTTTAGGATTTCACAGGGCATTTTTACGAATTTGGATTCTCACGCTTTAGGACCCCTAAAATGCTAGAGCAGTATAAATACCCCACAAGTGACCCCATTGTGGAAAGAAGACACCCCAAGGTATTCCGTGAGGGGCATGGCGAGTTCACAGAAAAAAAAAAAAATTTGGCAGAAGTTAGCGGAAATTGTAAAAAAAAAAAACAAAAAAAACCAACAGTCTCATATTCCACTAACTTGTGACAAAATTTTTTTACATGAACTCACCATACCCCTCACGGAAAACCTTGGGGTGTCTCCTTTCTAAAATGGGGTCACTTGTGAGGTTTTTGTACTGCCCTGGCATTTGAGGGTCTCCGCAATAATTACACGTATGGCCAGCATTAGGAGTTTCTGCTATTCTCCTTATATTGAGCATACGGGTAATGAGATTTTTTTTTCCGTTCAGCCTCTGCGCTGAAAAAAAAAAAAATGAACGGCACAGATTTTTTTCATTCGCATCGATCAATGTGGATGAAAGAAATCTCT
This sequence comes from Bufotes viridis, assembly GCA_033119425.1. Lineage (NCBI taxonomy): Eukaryota > Metazoa > Chordata > Amphibia > Anura > Bufonidae > Bufotes > Bufotes viridis. The sequence goes on from CM065589.1 coordinate 175,330,089, forward strand.
GCCAAAATCAGTGACTGTGGTGGGCTGGGCGCTAGCTACCTAACAAGTAGCTAACTAACTGGCGGTGATAGGGGACCCTTATGCCCCATTCACACGTCCGAAATTCTGTTTGCGGAACGGAATTGCGGACCCATTCATTTCTATGGGGACAGACTTTGTCCCGCTCGGATCCGGAATTACGGATCCGCGCTTCCGGGTCTGCACTTCCGTTCCGCAAGAATATAGAACATGTCCTATTCTTGTCCGCAATTGCGGACAAGAAAAAGCATTTTCTATATAGTTCTGGCAATGTGCGGATCTGCAAAATGCGGAAAGCACATTGCCGGTGTCCGTGTTTTGAGGATCTGTGGATTCGCAAAACACAGATGGACGTCTGAATGGAGCCTTACAAGGGGTGTGATCAATGACAGGGGGGTGATCAGGGGGTCTAGATGGGGTGATCAAGGGGTTAACAAGGGGTTAATAGGTGAGGGGGGGGGGGGGGTTAGTGTAGTGTTTGGTGCAACTTTACATAGTTACCTGGTCCTCTGGTGGTCGATCCCAGAAAATGGGACCACCAGCGGACCAGGTAGCAGCTAGATCAGACGCTGTTCACAAATAGCGTCTGGTATAGCTCTTTGATGCGATTTAATTCGCATCTACAGCCTGCCAGCGATGGATCATCGCTGGCAGGCTGTAGGAGAACTCCTGAGACGCACTTCACTGTGAACGCGCGTTCACAGAAAGTCTCGGGTCTCGCGAGATGACGCGCCGATGCGTTGTCTCAGTACTACAGGACCGCCCGCAGGACGCATCCCTGCGTTAGGCGGTCCTGTAGTGGTTAAAATTTACAGACCTTTAAAGGGGTTGTGCAAGTTTGGGGGCATACCTGCAAAGGGAAGCATACTTACCTGATTTCCAGCTCTTACACTCTCCACTCGGGTCCCTGGATGGAAACTTCCATTTTGACAGCTCTGCAGCCAGTCACAGGCTGCAGCAGTGGCCTGCTCCCCTTGTCATATGACCATTTGTCATGATGCAAGAGGGTCAGATCACCACATCGGCCAGCAATTGGCTGCAGTGGAAACAAAACACACACACACACACACACACACACACACACAACAATTACACCAAGGTTTTTGGGGTTTTGACATCACGGTGTTCACTTTGTGCGAAAATTGACACCACGTCCTCATTCTGTGGCTAGATACAAATCCAGGGATACTAAGCTTGTAGAGGTTTTTTGTTTTACTACTTTTTAAAAACTAAAAACCTTTGAAAAACAATCTAACTTTTCTTTACATCGCCATTTTCTGACAGCAATAACTCGTTTATATGTCCATCCACAGAGCTGTATGAGGCTTGTTTTTTGCAGGATGAACTGTAGTTTTTATTGCTACCATTTTTGTGGTAGGAATGATTTTTTGATCATTGTTATTCCACATTTTTTGGAGGAAAGATGACTTAAAAAAAAGGCAAATCGTGTGTTTTACATTTTCTTTTCCGTCACGGCGTTCACCGCACAGGAATTTTTAAAAAATATTTTCATCTCTTCAACCACCGCAACGTACTCATACATCACAGTGGTTCAGGTAATGTAAGTGGGTTGTTGCAGTGAGCCCGCTCCATACGCAATGACGGGGAATAACGGTCCCACTGAACCCTGTCATTTAACCCCTCAGGTGCCGCGATGAACACTAATCGTGGCACCCGTGAAGTAAGGCAGAGGGATGCGGCTCCCTTTACCTTCCGATCGGAGCACAAAGCAGAACTCAGCAGGGACAGTGTCAGAATCCCATTCATCCTAATAGATCTCTATTAGGGGGCTCTGATTGGAGGACAGAGGGAGCCGCATCCTTCTGCTTTATCTCACAGGCAGGGCTGTGGAGTCGGTAGATAAATTTTCCGACTCCGACTCCTCAGATTTTTAAACTTCCGACTCCGACTCCTCGACTCCGACTCCTCTGTATTTAATATGCAAATACGAAGCTGTTCCACCAAGTTCTTCTAATCTCCTCTAGCACAGAGAGGTAGTTGAGCAGAAGCTGCTGCCTTCTCCTTTGTGTGCTGATCTTCTGCTGAAGTGGGAGGATCCAGGAAGGGGCAGGGGAAGGGGCATTTATTTTAAAACATGATTTTCCTAGTAGAATCCCATAGTCATGTTTAAAATTTAAGCTAACAATCTGAGTTTACATGTTTTATAGCCTTAGCTGAATGATAGCGGTTTTTCAAATGGTTTACAGCTTCAGTCTTGAACTATTGACTATCCATTCCCTTCACTTATACAAGTGTCTCCAGTCCTTAATCAGTTATCAGTGAGAGGCTAGGATAACCATGGGGTCCCTGTAACAGCAGACCACAAGACAATGGAAAGTGTAAGTATTGCCGCTCCTTAAAGGGACACTGACAGGCTGATTTTCCAGCTAAAGATATATATATATACTGGTATTCATCAGAGAATTAGGAATAAAACTATACTAATGTTACCCCCAGTTAAGCTGTACTTGTGTTTAAAAACATTTTAATCTGTATGCAAATTCACTATCTTTGTGCCCAATGGGGCAGCGTCTCCTGCGGCTTTGTGCCCAGCCGCGCCCGAGTACAGCTTCCCAGCGCTGTTCCCCTCGTTATTATTCACTGCACTGGCCTTTTTTCAGGCTAGCCGAACGCTGAATTCCTGCGCAGGCGCACGTGTAGAGTGCTGGCAGCAGCCTCGTCTGGCTATGCTGAGGCTGTGCCAGCTTTCTCTCTTCCTCCTCGCTACCTAGTCCTGTCTAGTGCTGCCAGTACTCTACATGTGCGCCTGCACCCTTGGGCACAAAGGTAGAGAATTTGCATATTGATTAAAACGTTTTTAAACACAAGTAAACCTCAACTGGGGGTAACAGTCGTCTAGTTGTATTCCTAATCCTCTGATGAATACCAGCAGATATATCTTTAGCCGGTAAATCAGCCTGTCAGTGTCCCTTTAACTGCATAGTAAAGCATATGAAAAGCTTCTTCACGGTCACTTAATGTCTTTGTTTAGCGGTAACGTGACGCACTGCATGCATTGGCCTTTATTCTTACAGTAGAGAAGTAATTAATTATAACTTTATCTGAATTGGGACATTTAAACTTGCTTTTTTTTTATTCCAATCTTTTTTATTCCAATTTAAATCTAGTAGGAGTCGGAGTCGGTCCATTTTTTGCCGACTCCGACTCCAGGTACCCAAAATTGCCTCCGACTCCGACTCCACAGCCCTGCTCACAGGTGCTGCGATCCGTGTTGTTCGCGGCACCCGAGGGCTTTAATGGCGGGATCATCATTCCCCGTCATTGTGGCCTGGTGCCGTCTGTATGACACAGCCGGCACCCGCCGTGTATGGAGTGGGCTCACTGCAGCAGCCCGCTCCATACATTCCCTCACCCACTGTGACATACGGGTACAACACGGTGGTTGAAAGGGTTAAATAAAGGTGTCCATATGAAACCATGTAGTAAATTTCTCCCAATGTGTACTACATGTTAGAATTGATTTCTTTTTCAAATAATTTGTATTATTTGTGTTTTATTAATGAATTACGAGCAGAACTTTTCACCAGTAATAAAATAAGTTGCACCGAACCGTCCTGAGATTAAGGCCCCTTTCACACGGGCGAGTTTTCCGCGCGGGTGCAATGCGTGATGTGAACGCATTGCACCCGCACTGAATCCTGACCCATTCATTTCAATGGGGCTGTGTACATGAGCGTTGTTTTTCACGCATCACTTGTGCGTTGCGTGAAAATCGCAGCATGTTCTATATTCTGCGTTTTTCACGCAACGCAGGCCACATAGAAGTGAATGGGGCTGCGTGAAAATCGCATTGCATCCGCAAGCAAGTGCGGGTGCGTTGCGTTTTTCACTGATGGTTGCTAGGAGATGTTGTTTGTAAACCTTCAGTTTTTTTATCACGCGCGTGAAAAACGCATCAAAACGCATTGCACCCGCGCGGAAAAAACTGAACAACTGAACGCAATCGCAGGCAAAACTGAATGGCTTTGACTGTGAAATCGCACAGTTTTCACTGAACGCATCCGCAACGTATCCGGACCTAATCCGGACACGCTCGTCTGAAAGGGGCCTAACCCTTTCACTACCGGAGGTTTTTCGTTTTTGTCTTGTCTTTCATTTCCATTCACATAGTTGTATGAGGGCTTATCTTTTGTGGGACAAGTTGTACTTTCTAATGTCACTATTAATTATGGTATAAAATGTAGTGGGAAGCAGTAAAAAAAAAAAATTTAAAAAAATCAAATCGGATGGAATTGGAAAATAAAAACACCACAATTCCTCCACCGTTTTACAGGTTTTGTTCCCACTGCATTTTGTTTGTGGAAAAACTGCCCATGTCCTTCATTCTCTGGGTCAGTACAATTACAACGATACCCCATATGTATAGTTTTTTTATGTCTAAATAATGTAAAAATAAAATTTTAACTTTGAATAAAAAACATTTTTTTACATCACCGTATTCTGACCCGCATAACTTTTTTTTATATTTATATCTACTGAGCTGTGTGGTAATTTTTTGCAGGACAATCTGTAGTTTTTTATTGATACTTTTTGATCACATTTTATTACATTTTTTGGGGTAAGAAACAATGAAAAAATGGCAAATTGCCCATTTTGACCCTTTTTTCAGTTACGCCATTCGCTGTATTGGAAAAATATTTTTATACTTTAATAGTACGGGCGTTTTCGGTCGCGGTGATACCCATGATGTTTATATTTTTTGTTATTTGGGTATTGATTTTTTTATTATACGGAAATGGGGGTGATTTAAACTTTTATATTTCTGAACAGTTTTTTGTTATGATTTTGAAGCTCATATATGAGCCTATAAAATCTGTTTTTTCATTTTTAACAATCATGTATTTTTAAAATGAGTTTATTACTGTCTATTGCTCATTTCTTATGTTGGCCTGCCATCTTGTGGCCAAAATAAGAATTTCAGCATGAAGCTCTGGGTCTTGTCAGCGAGACAGAGCATTCAAAGCAATTACCGACATCCCCATTGGCCGCAGGGATAACGTTTTTGAAACTTTAGATGTTGTGATCTCACTTGATCACGGCATCTAAAGCCTTTAATTATCGCGATCTGCATTACCACGGTAATTAGCAGCAGGTCTCTACACTTTGAAACGGCAGAGACCTGCCAGCCATGACACCCGCTGCACGTGCAAGCAGGCGCCATGTTTGCCTATTGCTCCAGTGCCGTACATGTATGGTGCTGGTAGCGAAAGGGTTAGATCAGTAAGAAAGCAGCAGGAAATCAAAAATGGCACATAAATGGGAAGAAATGGATGGGAATGAGCTCTTAACCAGCTCTGCCTCTGATGCTACCCTTTATATAGGACTTGAAACATGACTCTATCTTGAAATCGGAATGCCACAATGCAAGTGTGAAACAAGCTTAACTGGGTGAGAGGCCTAAGTAAGGAAAATCCTGGCACATAAAGGGCTAAAAAGTGTAATTTAAAGGGTTAAATGGTTTTGGGCCACTGATCTCACATTGCCAACACACAGAGAGAGTGATACCACACATCAAATTCAGCTGTGTTCAGCCTGGCCTCAAGTTCTAGGCGCAAGAACTGGCATCAAAGTGGTCAAACGGGCACTTTTTACTGATCTGAATAAGTGGTGTTTTTAAAGGGTTAAATTAATTCATCCCACTGATCTTGCACTGCCAACATACAGAGGGTGGTATCTCTCATCATATTGAGTTGAGTTCAGCCTGGCCCAAACAGGTTCTGGGAACATGAACTGGCATCAAAGTGGGCAGACACTTTTTGTTATGATGGCAGCTTGTGCACGCCGCCGCTTTCCCTAGCACGCGTGGGTGCCATTCAGCTCAACTGCTCTCCCACTCCTGTGGCTCAGACCCCCAGCCTTCCTCTCACTCTTCCTGGTGGGCCTGACCACCAGAGCAGCCTGGCTGTTCCTACTTGTATGCCTGCTTCTTGCCAACAGTGCTTCTCACTGCCCGTAGGGTGCGCACGTTTACTTCCTCTGGCTCTTAAAGGGCCAGTGCATGTGTGCCAAATCGTCATCAGCCTACGGCCTGCCAGCCAGGGGTACTTAAGGCCCCTTTCCCTGTGAGGGTGCCTAAGAAACAGGTTCTAGTCCGCTAGAGTCCAGCAAAGATGTGCTGGTCTATATTCTTCTGCCTGTGTACAGACTTCTGCCTGTTTTCCAGATTTGACTCTTCACTGCTTGACCTCTGTTCTGACCCAGAGCTGCCTGCCCTGACTTCGACCTGTCCCCAGGTTTATTTTTTTACAATGCAATCCTCTACTGACGAATGGCATCCGTCTCAGACTTCCTTTGAATGAACATGTCATGTGGGACAAAAACCTGATGGGAACGCAGTCTAAGATCAGTGGCCCAAAAGTCAATTAACTGCAGATGCTTATTCAAATCAGTAAAAATTGTCCATCTGGCCACTTCGATGGCATTTCTTGTGCCCAGCACCTGTTCGAGCCACGCTAGACTTAAAGGGGTAGCTCTATCAGGGTGAATAGGACAAGGGTTCTAGCCCCTAAGGGGGCTAATAGTTAGTAAAAAGAAAAAAGTTTAAAAAAAAAAACACAAACACCAAAATATTAAGTATAAATGAAAAAGAAAGATTTACAAAAAAGCTAAACGTTAACAATAAACATGTTCATTTTCAGAAGATTTGTGTAGGAATTAAAAAAAAAAAAAAAAATTTAAATGCACAGAATATTGATATAAATGATCGGCTATCGGCCTGAAAGTTCACGGATTGTGGGCATCGGCTCTAAAAATTCAATATCAGTCGATCCCTACTCTGGATCCATGTGAGGTACAGGGCTGGTTCTAGAGACTGTCATGGACGATATGATGTCCGATTTTTGCCCCAGGCAAAAACTGGAGAAGCGCGCGCGCGCCAGTACCGGGGGCTACAGAGGACGAACGGAGCGGCACCCAGGGATACAAGTAAGTGCAGGGACATCCCTGGGTGCCGCTCTGCATGTATATACATTTGCCTCATAAACTGTGGACCAGTGAAAGGTCCTCTTTAAATGAGGCATGTCAGGAGCGGTGACAGGGCCTCTAAGCTCTATTATTTTGAGACGGTACTTGGATAGGTTTGTTAGGGCTCTTTCACACTTGCGGTTTTGCTTTCCATCCTAGAGTTCCGTCCTCGGGGCTCTAGGAAGGAAAGATACTGATCAGGATTATCCCAATGCATTCTGAATGGAGAGAAATCCGTTCAGGATGCATCAGGATGTCTTCTGTTCAGTATGTGGACGTTTTTTTGGACGTTGACAAAACCGTAGCATGCTGCGGATTTGTCTCCGTCCAAAAATCCGGAAGACATGCTGTAACGCCAGATCCGGAATTAATGCCCATTGAAGTGCATTAATCCGGATCCGGCATTAAGCTAAACGTCGTTTCGGCGCATCGCCAGACCCGACGTTTAGCTTTTGTGAATGGTTACCATGGCAGCCAGGACGCCAAAGTCCTGGCTGCCATGGTAAAGTGTAGTGGGGAGGCAGGGGAGAAGTGTACTTACCGTCTGTGCGGCTCCCGAGTCCCGGGGCGCTCCACAATGACGTCAGAGCGCCCCATGAGCATGGATCACGTGATCCATGCGCGTGGAGTGCTCTAACGTCATTGTGGAGCGCCCCGGGAGCCGCACGGACTGTAAGTATCTGCTCCCCACTACTTACTATGGCAACCAGGACTTTAGTAGCGTCCTGGCTGCCATAGTAACACTGAAAGCATTTTGAAGACTGATCAGTCTTCAAATGCTTTCAGTTGTCTTGCGTTGTGAAGGATCCGGCGGGCACTTCCAGCGACGGAAGTGCACGCCGGATCCTCACAACGCAAGTGTGAAAGAGGCCTAAGTCGTTGCAGTGGCAGTACTGCACAGAGGTATAAGGATAGTATAATCCATGCACTATATGGCGGCATTACGTGCAGTATAATCGTAGTGCTGCAGTATGGGTTGGCACCTCAGTGATGATGAACGCAGTGTGTGAACAGTCCTCTATGATATGCCACACTGCTGGTGGTGGTGGTTACCTGAGCAAGGCTTGGAGATCTCAAAGAGCACGGTGCCAGTCTCTAGATCCCGGATCTTAAAGCGAGTGAAGTCAATGCCGAAGATATTCTCCTCAGGTTTACACAGGTAATCTGGCGAGGAGACAAAAAAAGTGAGTGGAGGGGCCCCCGAGCAGCACGCCCGCAGGGCCCCGCCTCAAGACTTACTCTCCGTGACTCTGCTCAGGCCTAGGACGTGCTCCGGTCTCAGCTCCTTCAGGCCCAGCAACTCGTGCTCCGTGACCGGAATCACTGCTCTGTGATCGGAGCCGCCTCCCTCCCTGCCCTGCACCCTCCGAGCTTTCAGACGGTTAATCACCCCGCCCCCCGCTTTCTTGCGTTCTTCCTTAGCTGCCTCACGGTTCGACCCGCTCATTTCTACAAGATGGCGGCTGCCACCTCCGCTAGCGCCGTAACTATGGAGAGGAGGCGGGTACCACCGTTACTAGGCAACAGAAGAGAGCGTAAGGAGGCACAACTGAAGGGGCGTACGTCCGAACTATGCCCACACCAATGGGAAGCAGAGTCTGCGCGTATACAAAGGCGTGCAGTGTGAGCACAGGGCTTCTCTCACCCCCACCAGCTGCTCTGGAGCATATGGGTTGTCCCTTGAATTTCCAAAATTCTCTATAGGGAAAAAAAAAGTTGAAAACTTTGGGAGACTGTAGGGGACATTTACTAAGTAAGTTGCGCCAGGATTATGGCGTAAAATGCGCCAACAAGAATGGTTTTGTGATTTGCACCAAATATATCAACTTTTTTCTCCAGAATTTTCACCATAAAGAATGCAGCACTCCCAAAAATTTGTTATATATGTCAAAGTGGGCTGGGTTATAAAATTGGCGCATATTACGCCTCATTTATCATCCTCTTATCGGCAGAAAGGGCTCAAATTGTTGCGGACAATTAAGGCTACTTTCACACTAGCGTTTTCAAGTCCGCTATTGAGATCCGTTATAGGATCTCAATAGCAGATGAAAACGCTTCAGTTTTGTCCGCATTCATTGTCAATCGGGAGAAAACTGAACGAAACGGAGTGCACCAAAATGCATTCCATTCGTTTGGGTTGTGCTCCCATCGTGGATAAAATAACGCAGCAAGCAGCGTTTTTCCGTCCGCGCTGTGGTGCGGAGCAAGACGTCCTAGCACATAATGTTAGGCAATGTGGACGGTTCCGTTTTCTCTGACACAATAGAAGACAGATCTATCCCCCACTGACTTTCAATGGAGTTCATGACGGATCCATCATGGCTATAGAAGACATAATACAACCGGATCCGTCATAGATATAGAAGACATAATACAACTGAATCCGTCATAGATATAGAAGACATAATACAACCGGATCCGTCATAGATATAGAAGACATAATACAACCGGATCCGTCATAGATATAGAAGACATAATACAACCGGATCCGTTCATTAAGGATGCATGCGGTTGTATTATTGTAATGGAAGCGTTTTTGCAGATCCATGACGGATCTGATAAAAACGCTAGTGTGAAAGTGGCCTAACCCAGCTTATGTGGTGCCGTTTTGTGTAAAAAGTCGCATTTATGGCAGAAAGATGCAACCTTTTTTTCAAAAAGTCTTGTTTTTTAGTATTAAGACCTCATTCACACATACGTGAATTTTCACGGACCAAGGTCTGTGAAAACCCATCCTGCTGAGTTCATGAGCGTACGGTGTCATTGGTTGCTATACAAGCCGCAGTGGGCGGTAATTGCTTAGGACAGTTAAAGGGAATCTGTCATCAAATCCATTTGCCGCGGAGCTTCTATTTGTATAAAATAAGGCTGATTTCTCCACATCTGGGGTACGTATAAAGGTCGGACCAAAAGCATTAAAATGTGGTGAGCAGTGCACATTTCCTATGGCAGATGGATTTACTGTCTGCTGATAGATTCCCTTTAAAGGGGATCTCTGGAAATTAAGAAAATGAAAGTACTTGCCGTATTTTTCGCTTTATAAGCCGCACTTTTTCCCCCAAATGTGCGTCTTATAAAACGAATGCTGCCATTTTTACTCTGCTAACACTGATACATCGCCGGCCACTATGCTGCACAGCGCGGCCGGCAATGTATCAGCGGGGAGGGAGAAGGGGCTGGAGGCTGGCAACACTCGCGGCGGTGCAGTGACTCTACTCTAATACACCGGGCCCCGCACTCAGCAGTAAAGTATAGTCCTGTAATGCTTATTCTTTGTTAGCGCAAACCTCTGCTCTAGCACTTACTATCTAACTACCATGGCTTCCTTGAGCCATACCTTTTTTTATATTCCCGTTCACATAGCCTTATGAGGGCTTATTTTTTTGCAAGACAAGTTGTACTTTCTAATGCCACCACTAATTATGGCATACAATGTAGTGGGAAGCAGTAACAAAAATTCCACATGGGGTGGAATTTTAATATTTTAATAGTACGGGCGTTTTCACTCGTGGTGATACCCATGAGGTTTATATTTTTGGGTATTTTTTTTTTTTATTATACGGAAAGGGGGATGATTTAAAACTTTTATATTTTTTACGGTTTTACCACCACCTGGTGGCCAAAATAAGAATTGCAGCTTCAGTGCTCTCTGCCTCTTCAGCGAGAGTGAGAGCATTGAAATCAATTACTGGCATCCTCATTGGCCACAGAGTTTTTGACGCTTTTGATGCCGTGATCTCACTTGATCACGGCATCTAAAGGCTTTAATTACCGCGATCGGCATTATTGCCGGTCGCGGTAATTAGCCACAGGTCTCTGCTGTTTGAAACTGCAGAGACCTGCCAGCCATGATGCCCGCTGCGAGCAGGCGACATGTTTGCCTATCGCTTCAGTGCCGTTACATGTACGGCACTGGTAGAATAAGGGTTAAAAGCTGAGTCACACATCTGAAATACGGACACATACCTAAGGCCTCATGCACACGACCGTAGGTGTTTTGCGGTCCCCAATCCGCGGATCTGCAAAACACGGAAGCTGTTCCGCGTTCCGTTCCACAATTTGCGGAACGGAACGCGGCCCATTGTAGAAATCCCTATTCTTGTCCGCAAAACGCATCTTTTGCGGCCCCATTGAAGTGAGTGGGTCAGCGCCCGAGCCGCAAAATATGTGGCTCGGACGCGGACCCAAAATACGTTTGTGTGCATAAGGCCTTATTCTCACATTTCCCTGGGCCAGTGCCTTCAGTTTTAAAGGGGTTGGCTAGTTTCTATTACTAGCTACACGTGTGCAGGTAACATGCCCAATCTTTTTTCCCCCCAGGCAATAAGCCCCTGCAAGGGGTGTTTGACAGTGGCTTATTCCCCCTTCTAAGGGCTCAAATTGCAGATCCACAAAACACAGATACTGGCCGTGTGCATTCCGCATTTTTCGGAACGGAAGGGCCGGCCCCTGATAGAACAGTCCTATCCTTATCCAAATTTTTTAGGAACGGCCATGCGAACATGGAATGAATTTTTTTTTGCGGCCCCATTGAAGTAAATGGTTCAACATAAGGACCACAAAGAAAAAAAAAAAAGAACAGAACAGACACTGAAAAAAAAATCTTTGTGTGCATGAGTCCTAATTCAGTAAACATTCAAATTTAGCAGAGCCGAGCATCCATGTGTAAGGCCTTATTCACACGTCAGTGAATCACGAACATGTGCTGTGTTCAGCACATGTAGTCTTTGATTTTAACCACTTCACATCCTGGCCATTTACCCCTTCCTGACCAGGCCTAATTTAGCAAATCTGACATGTGTCACTTTATGTGGTAATAACTTTGGAACGCTTTTACTTAACCAAGCCATTCTGAGAATGTTTTCTAGTGACACATTGTACTTCATGACAGTGGTGAATTTGAGTCGATATTAGGGTTGAGCTAACCCAAACTATACAGTTCGGGTTCGTACCGAATTTTGGGGTGTTCGGGACATGGACCCGAACCCAAACATTTCCGTAAAAGTTCGGGTTCGGGTTGTTTGGTGTTCGGCGCCAATCAACAAGCGTCATACTACTTGCCCCAAGAGGCCATCACAGCCATGCCTACTAATGGCATGGCTGTGATTGGCCAGAGCAGCATGTGACCCAGGCTCTATATAAGCTTGAGTCACATAGCGCTGTACGTCACTCTGCTGTTACAAGTGTAGGGAGAGGATGCTGCTGGACTTGTGATTTCAGGGAGAGAATAGCAGAGAATCTAACTCAGCGATCTACCTAGAAATAGTTGTGTGGGTGCAGGGCACTATCCTTTTACCCTGCCCTGAGCTCATTGACCAAAAAATACTAACTTTTAGAATTCTGTTAGTTAGGTGGGTGGCGGTGGACATTTTATGCATGCTCAGTGCACCACCACTGCATCTGAGCTTTTGGAACATTGCAAATCACCATTTTTTGGGGGCAAACTACAACATCTGTATTAGTCAGTGTGCAATTTAAGCTAGAAATACACTCATCATTTTCTGGGGTTTGAAAAACACACTTTTTTTTCCAAAAACAGTATTTTCCAGATCTGAAAGTGTTAAATTCAAGTTTAATATATACAGCATTCATATTCTGTTAGCAAAAAAAAAGACTTTTTTGGGCAATCTACAGAATCTGTATTAGGCTACTTTCACACCGGCGTTAGCTGCTGATCCGTCTGGTATTTGCACAGACGGATCCGTACCTATAATGCAAACGTTTGAATCCGTTCAGAACGGATCCGTTTGCATTAGCTTTAAAAAAAATTGTCAAAGTCAAAACGGATCCGTTTTGAATTACATTGAAAGTCAATGAGGACCGGATTCGTTTTCAAATGCACCATATTGTGTCATTGAAAACGGATCCGTCCTTATTGACTTACATTGTAAGTCAAAACGGATTCGTTCGGCTCCACATCGTCAGACGAACACCAAAATGCTGCAAGCTGTGTTTTGGTGTCCGCCTCCAGAACGGAATAGAGACTAAACGGAGCCAAACTGATGCATTCTGAGCGGATCCTTATCCATTCAGAATGCATTGGGGCTGAACTGATCCGTTTTGGACCGTTTGTGAGAGCCCTGAAACGGATCTTACAAACGGAATCCAAAACGCCAGTGTGAAAGTAGCCTTAGTCATTGTGCAATTTAAGCTAGAAATACACCCATCATTTTCTGGTGTTTGAAAATCACACTTTTTTTTCCCCCAGAACAGTATTTTCCAGATCTGCAAGTGTTAAATTCAAGTTTAATATATACAGCATTAATATTCTGTTAGCAGAAAAATACTTTTTGGGCAATCTACAACATATGTATTAGGCCTCTTGCACACGAACGTGTGCGTCCCCTGCCCGTACACGGGCACCATTCCGTGGCCATTCCGCACTGATGCGGACCCATTTATTTCAATGGGTCCGCAAATCCGGAGATGCGGAACGGTGCAGAATGGAATGACGGAACGGAACACTACGGAAGCACTACGGAGTGCTTCCGCGGGGTTCCGTTCCGTACTTCCGTCCTGCAAAAAGATAGAACATGTCCTATCTTTTTGCGGAACGGGCAGATCGCGGACCCATTCAAGTGAATGGGTCCGCGATCCGCTGCGGCTGCCCCACGGCCGGTGCCCGAGCATTGCGGGCCGCAATTTGCGGCCCGCAGCACGGGCACGGGGCGCACACGTGTCAATGTGCAATTTAAGCTAGAAATACACTCATCATTTTCTGGGGTTTAAAAAACACACTTTTTTGACAAAAAACACTATTTTCAGTCCTTGCAGCATCAGCACGTGTGAAATTACAGGCTTATATACAGTCGTTTGGCAGTTGGCAGCCTTGACCCTGGGTTCAGACCTGAGCGTTCTAAAAACGCGCGTTTTAGTCGCGCGTATTTCAGCGCGTTTTTGCAAATAGGAAACGCGCGTAAAACGCGCGTTCTTGTGATTGACTACTGTGGTGTCAATCACAAAACGCGCGTCAAACGCCCCAAAAGAAGCTCAAGTACTTGTTTATGCGTTGGGCGTTTTACAGCGCGTTCAAACGCGCTATAAAACGCTCAAGTGTGAACCACTCCCATAGGGATGCATTGGTTTTAATCTGTTGAGCGTTTTACAGCGCGTTTGAACGCGCTGTAAAACGCTCAGGTGTGAACCCAGGGTTAATGCAGATGTCATTGTGAGATACACCCTAAATACATTTGGGTTACATTCAGAGATTTTAAATACCACCATTTGGTGCACCAATATGGAATTCAGGCCTACAGAGGTTCAGGGCGTGTGTGATTCCCCCCTATACATACAGGGGTTTGAATTAGGCGTTTGAAATACAGCCATTTGAAATACCGCCTTTTTGTGCAAAGATATATTTACTTCAGGCCTACACTGATTCAGGGCGTGTGTGATTCCCCCCTATACATACAGGGGTTTGAATTAGGCGTTTGAAATACAGCCATTTGAAATACCGCCTTTTTGTGCAAAGATATATTTACTTCAGGCCTACACTAATTCAGGGCGTGTGTGATCCCCCTATACATACAGGGGTTTGAATTAGGCATTTGAAATACCGCCTTTTTGTGCAAAGATATATTTACTTCAGGCCTACACTGATTCAGGGCGTGTGTGATCCCCCCTATACATACAGTGGTTTGATTCAGCCATTTTAAATACAGCCATTTAGTGCAAAGATATATTTACTTCAGGCCTACACTGATTCAGGGCGTGTGAGATCCCCCCTATACATACAGGGGTTTGAATTAGGCATTTGAAATACCGCCTTTTTGTGCAAAGATATATTTACTTCAGGCCTACAGTGGTTCAGACCGTGTGAGATACCCCCTATACATACAGGGGTTTGATTCAGCCATTTGAAATACAGCCATTTTGTGCAAAGAAATCTTTAATTAGGGCCTAGTCTGGTTCAGGCCGTGTGAGATACACGCTTTTAGGGCAAGATCCTGAATTAAAAAAATATGAGGAGAGCGTCAAATAAGGGACGTGGCCCAGGTCGTGGTGCTGCTGGTGGAGCTCCTGTTGCAGGGAGAGGACGTGGTCGATCTGTGCCAGCTATACGCACAAGTGAAACCCCTTCCTCAGGTGCGAGTAGGCGACAAAACCTGCAGCGGTATTTGGTCAGGCGAGGTCCATGCGAGACCTGTGTTCCTTGTTGGGCTGTTTTTGAGTACTCCACCAACATGGCCAGTGCCGATAACGCCGTTCTCAGTGTTACTATCCCACTTCTATGCCTCCTTGAAAAAACGCTCATGGCAATGATGGAAGAGGATATGGCACAGGAGGAGGAGGAGGAAGAGGGATCATTTCGTAGGGTTTCCGGCCAGTCATTCCCAAGTGGCTCCAAGGGTGGGTTCCTGCACACACAAACCCAAGGTACACAATTGTCCAGCCAGGGCACAGTTCTGGAGGATGAGGAGATGGAACCATGTTCACAGCAGGGTGGCACCCAGACCAGCTCATGGCCATCACTGGTGCATGTATGTGGGGATACAGAGGACACAGACGATACACCTCCCACAGAGGACAGCTTTTCGTTGCCTCTGGGCAGCCTTGCACACATGACCGATTACATGTGGCAGTGTCTCTGCAACGACTGCAGAGTTGCCCATATTCTAACTTGTGCTGATTACTGGGTGGCCACGCTGCTGGATCCCCGTTACAAGGACAACGTACAATTTAATCTTTATTAATCACTCTATTAAAAATACATTAACTACTTGGGAACATGCAACTTCTGGGTCTCCAAATTGGGCACATGGCCTAAGCTTGCCCTTTACCCCTTGGAGGTGCTGACCTGCCCTGCAGCCAGTGTATTGTCTGAATGTGTGTTTAGCATGACTGGAGGTGGTTATCACAGGTTAAATTTCCCAATGTTTTGGGGTGTACCCTAATTTTAAAGATAAAATTTAAAACCAAAAAAGCAGTGTAGGCTACCTCCTCCTCTTCCACCGCCGCTTCCACCTACACCGCCACATCCACCGCCTCCTCAACCTCCTACTCCATATGGACCTCGTCCTCCTAGATCAAGATTATTATTTTTTATTTTTACCTATTTTATGTTATTCAAAGTCATTTCCCTATCCACATTTGTTTGCAGAGCACTTGCCATGCTCTTAACAACATTTTGCTGGCATTTGCAGCCCTCTAGACCTTTCCATGACATTTTTGCAGCCATTTTAGTGCTCAAAAGTTCAATGGGGTTCGGGGTCAAGTTTGAGTCCCGAACTCAAACTTTTTTCCGAAGTTCGGCCGAACCGGTCGAACCCGAACATCCAGGTGTCCGCTCAACTCTAGTCGATATATTTTACCTTTATTTATAAAATAATACCACATTTACAACAAAATTGAAAAATTCACAGTTTTCAAAATTAAAATTTCTCTGCTTTTAAAACAAGACAAAAAGTGATACCTCATAAAATATTTATTACTTAACATTCCCCATATGTCTACTTTATGTTGGCATCATTTTGTAAATGTCATTTTTATTTTTTAGGACATTAGAAGGCTTAGAATTTTAGATGCAATTCTTAAAAAATTTTTAAAAAATTCCCAAACCCACTTTTTAAGAACCAGTTCAGGTCTGAAGTTACTTTTTTTTTACATAGTGAAACCCCCTCATAAATTACCCCACATTAGAAACGACTCCCCTCAAGTTACTCAAAACTGATTTTACAAACTTCGTTAACCCTTTCGGTGTTCCACAAGAATTAAAGGAAAATGGAGGGCAGGGCACAGAAGGAAAGGAGCGCTGTATGGTTTTTGGAAGGCAGATTTTGCCGAACTGGTTTTTAGATGCCATGTCCCATTTGAAGCCCCTCTGATGCACCCTTACAGTAGAAACTCCCAAAAAGTGATCCCATTTTGGAAACTAGGGGAAAAGATGCCAATTTTATTGGTACTATTTTGGGGTACATATGATTTTTAATTGCTCTATATTATATATAGGTAACCAAAAAATGGCTGTTTTGGCACTGTTTTTATTTTTTTACAACATTCATCTGACGGGGTAGATCATGTGCTATTTTTATAGAGCAGGTTGTTATAGACGCAATAATATCAAATATGTCTACTTTCTTTGTTTGTTTCAGTTTTACATAATAAAGCGTATTTGAAAAATAATTCTATTTTTGTGTCTCCATTTTCTGAACTCCATATTTTTTTAAATTTTCTGGCGATCGCTCGTTTTTTGCAGTTTTTTGCAGGAAGAGTTGAAGTTTATATTGGTGTGATTTTTGGGTATATATGATTTTTTGATCATTCATTATTAAACTTTATGGGGCAAGGTGACCAAAAAATTGGTTGTTTTAGCACAGTTTTTGTTTATTTATTTTTACAGCGTTCACCTGAGGGGTTAGGTCATGTGACATTTTCATAAAGCAGATCGTTACGGATGACCTAATATCTATACTTTTTCCTATTTATTTAAGTTTTAAACAATAATAGCATTTTTGAAACAAAAATAAAGATGTTTTAGTGTCTCCTTAGTCTGAGAGCCATAGTTTCTTTTTTTTTTTTTTTTTTGACCGATTGTCTTAGTTAGGGTCTCATTTTTTAAAGGATGAGGTGACGGTTTAATTGGTACTATTTTGGGGGCATACGCCCTTTTGATTGCTTGGGGTTGCAATTTATGTGATGTAAGGTGACAAAAAATGGCTTTTTTGGCACCGTTTTTATTTTTTTACGGTGTTCACCTGAGGGGTTAGGTCATGTGATATTTTTTTAGAGCTGGTTGTTACAGACGCGGCAATACCTAATATGTATCCATTTTTTTTTTTTATTTCACTTTAACACAATAATAGCATTTTTGAAACAATGATGAAAAAAATTATGTTTTAATGTCTCCATGTTCTGAGAGCTATAGTTTTTTTTATTTTTTTAGGCGATTTTCTTATGTACGGGCTCATTTTTTGCAGGATTAGGTGATGGTTTTATTGGCACAATTTTGTGGGACATACGCCACTTGGAGTTGTACTTTTCGTGATGTAAGGTGACAAAAATGGCTTTTTTTGACACAGTTTTTATGAATTTTTTTACGGTTTATCAAACGGGGTGGATCATGGTCGTTACGGACGCGGCAATACCAAATATGTCTTTTATTTATTTTTTTCTATTTTTAACATTTTTTTAAATTACTTAATTGGGGATTTTTTTATTTATTTTTTTTACATGTGAAACGTTTTTTTTTATTTTTAAAAACAAAAATATTTTAAACTTTGCATCCCCCATAAGGTTATACAAGACCTCTGGAGGACATATTTAACTTCACTTTTTTTTTTCACTATTGATTTATCCTGTTACTTGGGCTGACATAGTAGCCCCAGTTAGGCCCCATTCACAAGTCCACAAGTGTTTTGCGGATCGGCAAAACACGGACATCGGCGATGTGCGTTCAGCAGTTTGCGGACCGCACATCGCCGGCACTATATAGAAAATGCCTTTTCTTGTCCACAATTGCAGACAAGAATAGGACATGTTCTATTTTTTTCGGGAACGCGATTGCAGACAAGGTAGTGCGGATCCACAATTGCGGACCCGGGCGGGACATAGAGTGTGCCCATAGGAATGAACGGGTCCGCAATTCCGTTCTGCAAAATACGGATACAGAATTGCGGATGTGTGAATGGGGCCTTATGGGGAAATACACGTCCCACAGAGGCGGTAAAGCATAATACTACGCTGTACAGCCTCAGTGCAGGGCTGATCGAGGTCTGTGGAAGACCCGACAGCTCCTGCACTCTCCCGGCCCCGGCGGTCACATGAACATTTCTGATCTGTATACACAGCTCTCGTTGAGCACTGTGTATACAGCAATCTAGAAGGCAGAGACACCTGGGACCTTTCCCTGCCTTCTCCCTGGGGTGCTCTGCTGTCACTGACAGCGGGACCCCTGCTCGGCAGCTGCAGGATTAGCGTGCAGCTGCCATCTCTGAATTTACGTTCTAGAACGTCCATTTAGAGATAAACATCCACAAATAGGACGTTTATATCCTATGGGCGGATGAGAGGTGGTTACTGAATGTACGTATATGCATTGCCAATACATTGCTTTAACATTGGAGGTTATTTAGGCTACTTTCACACATGTGTTTACCTTTTCTAGTATTGAGATCTGGCAGAGAATCTCAATACCGGAGAAAAATGCTTCCATTTTGTCCCCATTCATTGTCAATGGGGATAAAACGTAACTGAAAAGAACGGAGTGAACCAGAATGAATTCTGTTCCGTTTGGTTGCATTCCCATACCAGAGAGCAAGCTGCGGTTTTCTGTCTGAGCAATACGGATCCGGCATGACACACAATGCAAGTCAATGGGGACAGATGCATTTTCTCTGACACAATAGAAAACAGATCAGTCCCCTATTGACTTACAATGGTGTTCACGACGGATCCGTCATGGCTATTTTAAAGATAATACAACCGGATCCGTTCATAAAGGATGCAGATGGTTATATTATCAGTAACCGAAGCGTTTTTGCTGATACCTGTGAAAGTAGCCTTAAACAGGTTCTTCTCAGGGTTACAATCAGAGGCTATGTGAGGAGCTATTTAATGTGTAGAGGTGAGCAGGTAAGGATAAAGATTTTTTTGTTTAAATTAAGTGCAAATATTTAAACTTCAGGGTTTGCCTTGTCTGGAGCAATTGGTGGCTTTCTCGGAGGGTGTTCTGTTCAGGAAAGTCATTGTTTCCAATAGATTTATCGTTTACAGTAAAGGTTACTATTGTATGGGGCCTAGGCCTCACAGAAGCACCCAAACAGGTATTTTCTCTCTGCATTTCAAATGAACAACAGCCACCACTAAAACAATACTACACAATCAACCAATCAGCAAGTATGTCTACATAGGAACATCGTTTATAAGGCTAAAAAAAGACATTTATCTGTCCATCCAGTTCAGCCTGTTATCCTGCAAGTTGATCCAGAGGAAGGCAAAAAAAAAAAAAAAACCTGTGAGGTAGAAGCCAATTTTCTTCACTTTTGGGGAAAAAACTCCTTCCCGACTCCAATCAGAATAACTCCCTGGATCAATGACCCCTCTCCAGTATCTATAGCCTGTAATATTATTACTCTCCAGAAATACATTCAGGCCCCTCTTGAATTCCTTTATTGTACTCACCATCACCACCTCCTCAGGCAGAGAGTTCCATAGTCTCACTGCTCTTACCAGAAAGAATCCTCTTCTATGTTTGTGTACAAACCTTCTTTCCTCCAGACGCAGAGGATGTCCCCTCATCACAGTCCTGGGGATAAATAGATGATGGGACAGATCTCTGGACTGACCCCTGATATAGTTATACATAGTTATTAGATCGCCCCTCAGTCATCTTTTTTTGCTAAAGTGAATAACCTAATTTAGTTTTAAAAAGACCAGTGGGCATGCATGCATAGGCCCCTTTCACATCTGCGTTGTGAGGATCCGGCGTGCACTTCTGTCGCCGGAAATGCCTGCCGGATCTGTCACAACGCAAGACAACTGAAAGCATTTGAAGACTTATCAGTCTTCAATATGCTTTAAGGTTACCATGGCAGCCAGGACACTACTAAAGTCCCGGCTGCCATGGAAAAGCAGCAGGGAGTCGAGGGAGAAGCTACTTACCTTCCGTGCAGCGGCCGGGGTGCTCCTCGATGACGTCACCGGGTCCCTGCGTCGCATGGATCACATAGATATGCTATGTGAGCAATGCGCCGTACGAGGAGTGCCCCAGGCGCTGCACGGAAGGTAAGTAGCTTCTCCGCCGCCTCCCCGCTGCTTTTCCATGGCAGCCGGGACTTTAGTAGCGTCCTGGCTGCCATGGTTACCATTCTTAAAAGCTAAACGTCGGATACGGCGATGCGCCGAAACAATGTTTAGCTTAAAGTCGGATCCAGATTAATGCTTCTAATGGGCATTAATTCCGGATCCGTCCTTGCAGCATGTCTTCAGGATTTTTGGCCAGAGGAAAATCCGCAGCATGCTGCGGATTTTGCTTCGATCCAAAAATGTGTCAGTACTGAACTGAAGACATCCTGATGCATCCGGAACGGATTTCTCTCCATTCAGAATGCATTGGGATAATCCTGATCAGTATCTTTCCGTCCTAGAGCCCCGAGGACGGAACTCTAGGATGGAAAGGAAAAACGCAGACGTGAAAGGGGCCTTAGGTGTGAAATTGTGTACTAGCCAATCAGATATCCCGCCACATGTTAGTCAATGGGAAAAAATGGTATGAGAAAGAAAAGAATGACTGTAGAAGACAGGAAGGCAAGGCAAGGAGAAATGCTATGTGTGTGTGTGTGTGGGGGGGGTGTTGAGGAATGAATTGAGGTAACATCATCCTGGGTATTGGCAGGCTCTTAGGCCCCTTTCAGACGAGCGAGTGTCACACTCCAGACTCGCAGCGCAGCTCCTGTCCTAAACCATTGTAATGCAATGCGACCCCGGCAGTGCAGGAAGTTCAGGACGGGAGCTGCGCTGCGTGTCTGGAGCGTGACACTCGCTCGTGTAAAACCAGCCTTACTGTCTCTGGAAAAGAACCGAGGATTGCTCGTCCTGGATTTTTACCTAGTGAAAAGGTGGACTCATCTTTGCTCCCCAACAAACATCTTTATTATATTTATTTTTAACATCGGGGAGGGGGGGGGGGGGTACACCCAATTTTTCTTGTCCCACGCGCCCGTTATACTGTGTAATATAGGTCCGTACAGACACAATACAGATTATTGCTAGGAAATGCTCTTAGAATTAATTTTCATCTACACATTGCCTATGGAATACAGCTTAC
Organism: Bufotes viridis; assembly: GCA_033119425.1. Taxonomy (NCBI): domain Eukaryota; kingdom Metazoa; phylum Chordata; class Amphibia; order Anura; family Bufonidae; genus Bufotes; species Bufotes viridis. The sequence continues at coordinate 175,351,855 of CM065589.1, forward strand.
ACACGGACCCTTCAAAGACAAACCACTGCCCATCTTGTCACTGCTGTCATGGACATGTGAATAAAGCCTAAGGCCTTATTCAGACATCAGTTAATCACAGACACCACACATACCCATTTATTTCAATGTGCATTCACACATCTGTGATTTATTATAGTCCAGAGTAACACCACAGGAGAATGCCCTATTTTTGTCCATGTATACGGATCGCTCACGCCCACGTGAAAAACCACCGACAGAACATGGATGGCTGCTAGCAGATGTTTTGGAATTAATTTTCGGCTGAGCAGCGTCTATGGAATACAGATGATACGCGTAGGGCAAAAAACGGACACACAGACAAAACACGGATGAAAAATTTACCATCTTGTCACTGATGTCATCGCGGACGTGTGAATGAGGCCTAAAGAGGACCTGCAACCTCCCAGGATATGAGCTGAGCGCTGCGATTGGCCAGTGCTCCAGCCTGGGAGAAGGAGACGCCCAGGGCAAAAGAGAATGTCTCCTCCCACACCAAAATTAGCAGCAGAACGTGCACCGGTACCGGGGGCTACAGAGGACGAACGGAGCAGCACCCATGGATAATAGTAAATGCAGGGACATCCCTGGGTGCCGCTCTGCATGTACATAGCTTTACCTAACAAACTTTGGACCAGTGAAAGGTCCTCTTTAAGTCAGTAGAGATAGCAGAGTGTTTGTTCAGCACACAACTAACTGAAGTGTATGGCCAGTTTCAGACAAGCACGCTCACTCCATGTGAGCGCGTGAATTCCTGTAGTGAACTCTGCTCCTTTGACCAGACTGCACAGCATTATAATGATTTATAATGCTGTGTCCCCCTGCCCGACCTCAGCTGTAACGATTTGTACTCACATAATGCAGTCAGTAAAAGTCATTACAATTGAGGTCGGGCAGGGACACGCAGCATTATAAATCGTTATAATGCTGTGCAGTCTAATCAAAGGAGCAGAGCTCGCTATGGGACTTCACGTTCCCACAGTGTGTGTGTTAGTGAAGATGCTTGTCTGAGACTGGCCTATGGCCAGCTTTACACAGGCAGCTCCTTCATTTTGTAATAATGTAATTTCCCCAGTGGTACTTCTGCAAATTACAGCTGATCACTGGGGAGCTGTGGGTCTCAGGAGAGTTAATCACTTTGATCTGCATGTTTGAGTGACCCAGCTAGAAAAAAAAAAAAAAGGGGACCTGAAACCTCTCCTGACATGCCTATTTTAGTAACTACTTGCATCACTCTTGTAACAATTCTTCAGTATATATTCCTTCGGCTCTATGTTGTACCATTCGTTTAGTATTCCTTCTAGAAGTCGTGACTGAATTGCTAGCAGTCTACAATGCAAGTCTAGATGGGTGTTACCTATTGGGGTGTGTTCCTGCCAAATCTGATGCTAGCAGAATTGGATAAACGTCAGAATGTACAGGACTAAAGTGCTTTTGCAGAGATTAATAGTAAATAAGCACCTTGATTGCATATTTCGGAGTGTAGCATCTCAGAGTCCATTTGGCAAATAACATTCATGACACAGCATCTATGACTTTGCACTATACATAGTGTAGACTACATTATGACAAGGGGGGGGGGGGAATGTATCAAAACCAGTGTAAAGGAAAACAGGCTTAGTTGCCCATAGCAACCAATCAGATGGATCCTTTCATTTTTCAAAGGTGATCTGAAAAATGAAAGGTGGAGTCTGATTGGCTGCTATGGGCAGCTCAGTCAGTTTTCCTTTACACTGGTTTTGATAAATCCCCCCCCTAAGGTATGCATGGCCTGTGGTGTGATATTTTACATAAGGCACCTGTCGTGTTTTTTGAGTGCATCCTTGTGAGGATCAGGACTAGAGATAAACAAACTTTTTTTTAAAGTTCGGTGTTCGGGTTGTGGTAAGTCGCACATCCCGTTATGGATTCCATATGCCGCTATAGTGGAATCCATAAGGGGCGGTTGCCACCAACCCGAACTGTTGAACAGTCGAAGGACCTGGGGTGATTTGATCCTGTGCTGAGCCACGCCCCCTGCACTGATCACATGACAGTGACGTCACCCCAGGTCCTTCGGCTGTTCAACAGTTCGGGTTGGTGGCAACCGCCCCTTATGGATTCCATATGCCGCTATAGTGGAATCCATAACGGAATGCGCGACTTACCACAACCCGAACACCGGACTTTTTTTTAAAGTTCGCTCATGTCTAATCAGGACTATAAGAACTTTTGCATTGGTTTTCTTTGTAACGGATTTGGCCATGTGAAAGTGATTGCCCCCCCAGAGGGTGTTCGAAATTATGCAAGTTTTTTTTCCTTATTGTAAAAATACATATACGGGGGAGATTAATCAAAACTGCTTTTTTTTTTATCAGAAAGGATCAATCTGGTTGCTATGGGCAACTAAGCCAGGTTTCCTTTCCCAATTTCCGGTTCTCAGAGAATCAGCGAAGCACAGAAAAGTATAATATAAACTTTATTATCTTTATTTTGTTTATAAACTGGTTGTAATGCCAGATTTCCAGATCAATAAAACAGAACTGAACCGAAAAGAACCAAAGAAAGGTGGGTTGGCAGTTGAACGATTTCTGCAGCATCCCCTACTGGTTCAGGAGTGCATGGGAACTGCTCTATAAAAGGACACTCACTCAAGGCATGTAAGCAAACCATAAAGCAAGGCAGAAACAAGCGTTGGAAAAATATACGGTTCATCAATAACGCTTTGAAAAATATATACTGTCTACTTACTTTTAGACGCCTACCATAGATGATGAATGCAAAAAAAAATAAGCCAGTGTAAGATACTAAGTATAGTAAATTTATACACCATAGGCTTGTTGTACATTCTTCCAGGGCTTTGTGTGGTTTAGTCTCAAAATGGGCCATGTATTTGGTAATAAGCCAAATGAAATGGACTGGATCACTATTGGCCAAATGGATGACAAATGAAGCTCACCATCAGCAAGTGTGCCATCATGACCCGCTCATGGAGACCAGTTTCAATGAAGGCGGAAGCGGTCACTCCATCAATTCCTACAGCCAACTACGAAACCCATCTTATCAAAAAGATGTAGTCAAGTGTCAGGGTTAGCTTATGTGTAACTGCACTAAATCCATCTGGGTATATGGCATACTAAAGCTGCAATACATTTTGAATTCACTTACAAATAGCAACCATTAAAAGGCAATAAAACATTTATCAAAAATAAGAAACAAAAACAGAAGCAGAGCCGCCTCCACACCCCTGGAGAAAAGGGAAATGGAGCCCGAACGCAGAAGATTGAAACAGAATTCATGAAGCTCAGACATCGTACCATTTAGTTTGATACCCGACAGGTACGCATCAAGTTAGGTTTTCACCTCCTGCCAGGCTCTGGCATATCATGGAGGAAAATAACGCCTGTCAAAAATGAAGGTTGGCCAACACTAAACTCCAATATTGTCTGCGCACACACAGTACCGTCATAAAATTCAAGTTTAAAAAAAAAAAAACAAAATCGCTAAAGATTTTCACAAAGCATGAAAATATTGTCGTACCTGAAATCAAAGCTTTCACCAAGCAATTACAAGTCGTTCATACTAGAAAATAAGAAAGTCTTCTGTTCTGTTGGGCTTGTAGTTCAGAATCAAGTGAAAAACAAAACGTCACATGAAAGATTTTCAAGCAGAATTGAGCTGGAGTCGGACATCTAGCCTAGAACTGCCAAGTACCTCCAATGTATCATCTTCAATACAAATAACTCATACGTTCCTGAGGCCACAAGACAACAGGTAGTACTCGGCAATTATAAATAGGAGGGAAAAACTGTACTGACAACCGGGAAGAGTCCTCATATCTGGTGCTAAACAGAGTCAGAACCTGGGAACCTTGTGTAGTCACACAAATACGGCTAAGTAATATACGAAAGACAAATCTAAGAGCCCTTTCACAAGAGTGGATGACGTGCTGGTAATCCGCTGCGTGAAAGACAGCCAAGCCCCGTTCCGGACAGCAGAGACACGGAGCATTAACATGATTGATAATGATCCATGCCTCTGTGATCTTTTTACTATAAAAATCAGTGAGCTAAAGTTGTCCCTGTGATTTTGTAGCAAAAAGATCCAGAGAGGCACCAGGCATTATCAATCATGTTAATGCTCAGTGTCTGCTGTCCGGAGCGGAGCTTGGCTCTCTTTCACGCAGCGGATTACCCGCACTGCATCCCTCATGTGAAAGAGCCCTAAGGTTATCCGAGAAGATGATCCTTCCAGTCATTAGCACCAGTAATCTGAACCAATGTTCTTTTCTTGTGCTACTTTTCCACAACGTATTGGCAGTTCTGACATCTGCATAAAAATGCAAATACATAAGTACCATCTATAGAGGCGGCAATGGCAGCATCGCATGAACGTATAAAGTACAACAGGATGCTACATCTCAGTTTCCTATGAACGGAAAGGCAAAACGCAAAAAGGCACCAAAGAAAGGGGGTAGGGGGAAAAAAGAACCGTAAAAAGACACTGTCAACCATTTAAACTAAAGTCATTGCACCGTTTTAACAGTTGTAAAAGCCATCCCCAAATGAGCTTCAGGCTATGGTGAGCAAGCAGTTTGCCATCAGGCTTCATCCATACAGATGCAAGAACAGTCTATGTGAGTTCTATGTATTTTAGGGTAAAAAAAAAAAAAAAAAAAAAGAAAAAAGAAAATCAATAAATAAAACATTCGGAGTTAATCAGGAAAAAAAAAAAATATTCCCCAATTTCCTCCGTCAGGATTCAATTTCGTTCTAGGCTTAAAATATACAGCTCAGTGAATGAAGCTATATTGCTTTAAAGGGGAAGGAAGTTCAGCTAGTGGCTGACGTGAAAAGATGGATAGCAAAGAGGTTGCCTGTGCCTATAACCAACCGCTTAGGCCCCTTTCACACGAGAGAGTTTTCCATGCGGGTGCAACGCGTGGCGTGAATGCATTGCACCCGCACTGAATCCGGACCCATTCATTTCAATGGGTCTGTGTACATGAGCGTTGTTTTTCACGCATCACTTCTGCATTGCATGAAAATCGCAGCATGTTCTATATTCTGCTTTTTTTACGCAGCCCTGGCCCATAGAAGTAAATGGGGCTGCATGAAAAACGCATTGCATCTGGAAGCAAATGCGGATGCAATGCGTTTTTCACTGAAGTTTCCTAAGAGATGTTGTAAACCTTTATGTTTTTTATCACGCGCGTGAAAAACGCATCAAAACGCGTGGAAAAAACTGAACAACTGAACGCAATTGCAGACAAAACTGACTGAACTTGCTTGCAAAATAGTGCAAGTTTCTCTGAACGCATCCGGACCTAATCAGTCATGCTCATGTGCAAGAGGCCTTAGGGAGAAACAGGTAAAAATTTTGCACATCAGGGCGTTACAACTTCTTAAAAGGCGTTATCCCATGACAGGGCATCTGTCACCAGATCTGCACCTATGACACTGGCTGACCTGTTACATGTGCACTTGGCAGCTGAAGACATCTTTTCATATATGCAAATGAGCCTCTAGGAGCAATGAGGGCGTTGTCATTAAACCTAGCGGCTCGGCTTTCTCTGCAACTGCCACGCCTTTCTCCACTTTGATTGACAAGGCCAGGCAGTTATCATGCCTGACTGTCAGAGTGGAGAGGGCGTGGCAGTTGCAGAGAAAGCGGAGCCTCTAGGTGTAATGGCAACGCCCTCGTTGCTCCTAAAAGCTCACTTGCATATATTGAAATTCTCTAATTCTCTAACACAGATGTCTTCAGCTGCCAAGCACACATACAACAGGTCAGCCAGTTTGACAAGTACAAATCTGCTGACGGATGCCTTTTAGGAGCTGATCTGTGAGGTCCCGTCTGACCTCATCATGGGTCCCGTGTTCCCCAGTTTGAATGGAGTAGCACTCAAGTGTGCGTACTTTAGCTCCATTCAACTCCATGGGACTGCTGGAGATAACCAAACACTGTACTCCATCTCCTGCAGTCCCACAGAGGGATGGGAACATCGGTGCAAAAGTGTGACTTGCCGCACCATTCATACAGGGGAATAAAGACTCCCCTCTCTGGTGATCGAGAAGGGCCCCAGTAGTCGGGATCAACCCCTTTAAAAAGGGCAGGACAGTGTGGCTAAAGGCAATTATAAGAGAGTCACTTCATGGTATAAATCACGCAAAAAAACAAAAAAAAAAAAAACAAACACATACATAAAAACTTGCAAATCAAATATTCCCCATTGTATGCATAGCAGAAAGACAGCTTATAGTCACTATCATGGAGACGCCACAACAGAGTACTGGAATCCCCTGCTACCACACACAAGCACACTCACATAGGTTTGGCAGGAGTTGTTGTTAAAGGATTTTGAGAGCTGGAACCCAATGACTAAAAATATATAGAGAATGCAGAAATGGTACCCTGGAAAACTCTGTGCAAATCTCTAGGCTGTGTGTCCATAGTCCCATAGCTCTTCCAGGTCAGAAAATCAGTTAGCAGCACTTGCATTCTACTCCAGTTCTCAATACATGTAATAGATGTCTAAAACCTTTCAGGAGCACGAGCCTTATAGTTCTGATATTTCACTGGCCGCAGCTCCAGATCCATTCACCAAGTAAACATGAAACGGTCAGGCAATGACTTGCTGCTCGTAGAGGGCCACCCATCTCCGTTCCAGGAGATTTTCTGCTTCATTGTCAAAAGATTCTGAAAAATTACCAGGGAAAAAGAAAAACAAAAAAACAAAACTAAAAGCAAATCAGGGAAGGGGAAAAAAAAAAAAAAAACCCTAAAAGAAAAGATTGGCACCCGGCCTTCTATAGCCGGCACAAGCAGAAGAGTGTGGGGATAAACACTCCAAAGGCCACCAGAATTGGAAACATGAGGCTGCTGTTGTCTGAGGCATATGGGTTAGGGGTGCGAGGACCAGACTGCACACTTTTCTTGGTATTCCTCCGTGTACTAGGGCTTTCCTCCTCTTCATCTTCTTCCTCCTCTTCTTTCTTTTCTAGACCAGGGTGAGGCTGCAGCTTTGGGACCTCTAAGGATTTTTGAAGAAAAAAAACAAAAACAATGTACATGAATGAAATGAAGTAAATTTTCTCTTTCATAATTGTTATTCTTAAAAACTGGCAGTCGATTATGGTAGGGGCCACCTCCGCGTCACGCAATATTATAAGCTCTGCTGGGGTATTTAGGGGGCTCGGCACCCCCACGATCAGCTGGTTGCACGCCATGGCCAGGGCAGGCTTCCCTTCATGGTTTACCTGCTCATCGTTGACATCACAGCGGTGAGCAGGAGCAATTACAAGAGGCCGTCCGATTCACTTGTATGGGATGGCTTAGGTGTAATTACAAGAGGCCGTCCGATTCACTTGTATGGGATGGCTCGTTCCTACTAAAGTGTATATGAATGAGCCATCCCATTGAAGTGAATGGGGCGGCTTAGGTGTAATTACACCTGCTCACCTGTGCTGTTGCGACGGCGAGCAGGTGAACAATAAGGGAAGGCTGTGCTTGCACGGTGTGCACCTTCTCTTCAACCAGCTGATTTCTCTGGATCTGGCACTACCGGATACAAAGGGAATGCCGCCAGCCCCATTACGTATAATAGGGTCCAGTAGAGATCTGGCTGCATTCCGGCAGATAATGTGGAGAATCGGCAATTCCAGGCATTGTCTGACAAACCCAGTAATGCCAGCAGAAATAGACAACTTTTAGGCAACGCTCACTGCTGTTTGGCCTTCATTCAAAGTATACAGCGGAAAAAGCAGCTGACATATACTTTAAATGTTGGGCGTGATGGATGCCTTAGGGGCTATTCACACAAGCATATTCTAGATGTATTAACCAGCCATATAAGTCCTTATTCACATATGAAAAATTGACTTTTTTTTTAACAATGTGTATTCACTTTTTTTTTTTCCTTTTAATGGACCATGAATACCAGCCGTCAGAAGATCGGATGTGTCCTGTCTTGTATGTTTCATGGCCTGGCAGCCCCCATAGAATTCAAGGGAGTCATCCGTAAAAAAGTAGACGGTTTTGACAATTTTACCAGCCATTTTTTTCATCACGGTCGCGTGAATCCAGCCTTACGCACATGTGGCATGGCCCAGTTGCAGGATCAATGATGCTGCAAGTTCTGGAAGTTCTTGCAAGTACTATGGAGGGATAAGTCGTCCTATATACTCTTGTGTAAATAGCCTCCAACCGTGGCACTCACACCACACACTTTTTTGCCTCCACCTTACTAATGGACACAGCATGTATGTTGGGAGCTTTCTGAGCATACATGCAAAATGTAAGAAAAAGAGCAATGTCCCCATAATATGCTGCCCTTACACAGAGCAGCATAGTCTGAAGACAGATCTTTACCGACAACCTTCTTCATCTCTCCTAAGAAACAAAGGCGGGTAGACAGCACAGTCAATTCTCTTCAGCCTTTGTACCTCTTGTCTGCCCCACGTTCAGCAACAACTCGGCCTTAAAGGGTTGTGCCAAGTTTTTAACCTATCATCTTTAGGGGATAAGTATCTAATTGTAATGGTGCAACCACTGGTCCCCCCACCGGTCACAACAATGGGGTTCCCATTCCTTCACTGCTTGTGCACTGTGCCACTCCATTCATTCTCTATAAGACTATTGGAGATAAACTATAGAGAGCTCAGGATCGGTGGGGGTCTGAGGGGCTGATACCAATCCCCCTCTCCTGTGGATAAGGCACATATTAAAAACTTGCCATAACCACTTTAAGCTGATTAATACACATAAAATGAACTATTTTGACCACATCAGCCGACAATAGTTTGCTTTTGGCCATAGCAAGCTATCATTTGCATATAAATCTGTCGTGTTGGCATGCTGATGGTCAGAGCACTCATACGAATGATCAGACTGGCAGAATGGCTGGTCCGTTACCTGTCATAATCCTATGTGTATGGCCAGCTATAGGCTGCCTGGTTGCGAGGGACACTGCCTGACAACCTCATCCTAAACTCTTCTGTTAGGCAATGTACCCCTATAAACTAGACTGTCACAGCCCCAAAGCCAACTTGGCACAGTGTCCCACTGCAGTACACTGCATGTACAGAGACAGTTTACAACATACTGTTGGTAAGATGAGGCTAGTTTCACGTCTTCGGCATTGTGATCTGGCACCCAGTTCTGTCAAAGAATGCCGGGAATCGGCTGGACACAAACCGCAGCAGGCAGAGGTTTCTGTCCGGCTGATTCTCTGCATATCAGCCGGACCCCACTACAGTTACTGGGGCCGGCGGGCATTCTGGTTGTGTCCAGCAGTACCAGATCTGGAGAAGTCCGGAACAGCCTGCCAGAGACGTGAAGCTAGGCTAAACTGTATGCAAAGCATTAAATAATATAAGCTACAGACCAGGTATTCAAGTTGTTCCCATGACTCACCGTCTACTGTTCCTTTCATAAGGTACAGAGCACAAACTTTGGGATTATCGTAATATCCCTGAAAAGAAAATAATAATTATCTGTAGGCAAAAAAATATATAATTTTTCAATAATAATACATTAGCTAAGGGGCATAAACAGCTACAAGACAATCTACTGATGCCACAAACACATCATTCAGTCGCTGACTATTTTATGGACAACTCTAGGGTTATCAAAAAGTAACCCATTGTTTAAAGAATTGTTAATATGTTAAGAAAAATTGAAAGAATTTTTGGTGATATTTTTAATTTTTCATGTCCCTGATTATATATCTAATCCTGCAGTTTTGGCACCGGCCACTAAGCCTAATAACAGGCGTTACTGCTTGGTCTGCACAGATCAATTTTTAGCAGTCATCTCATCATCCCAGGCAGGATTACAATGAAAGATATCACCTATGTATATAGATAACACAGGATCCTCTATTTACAGTAGGTGATATGGCTTACCTACTCCCTCTTGACCTCTGTACAGGTCACAGGACATGCCTAGAAAACTCTCCCACATAAGTCCCCTCCTGTCCATTGAGTCTAGGGCCCATGGTGGCTGCTGTAAAGAATCTCACTAAATGCTGTTAACAGCTCAAGCAAGATGGCCGCCCCCATAATCATGTTCAGGAAATATATTTTAAAAATCTACAATTGGGAAATAAAAAGTGATGAGGGGGGGAAAAAAAAAAAAAAAAAAAAAAAAAAGGATGTGTGCCACAATCTAGTTTTAACTGGCAGAAAAAAAGCAAAAAAAAAGCGTGGCGACACATTCCCTTTAAACCACATTAAGAGCCGACGTCACTTTTCCTCCCTCAACGTGTATTTAAATCTGCAATCGTGTGACCTCTGGCACAGAATTCCTAACTAGCGTTGAGCGAACTTGTTTTTTTTTAAGTTCGGCGTCCAATGTTCAGGTTATCGAAGAATCCAGTTATAGATTTCAAATTCCGTTATGGTCCGTGGTAGCGGAATCCATAACGGGGTTCTTCGATAACCCGTACTTTGGACGCAGAACTTAAAACACAAGTTCGCTCAACACTATTCCTAACAAATCAGTGGGAGTCAGTTTGCGGACAAAAATAACATGCATTGCGGTGTGAAATTCACACCAACAGCTTTCTACTGTGTGAACATGCCCTAAAACCGATCAGGATCTGTCATGGCTTCAAAGGTTACCTTTACAAACTCCACATTGAGCTTCCCTGTAAAGGTGGACACTTCTCCTTGCACGGTAAGTTTCCCCTTCTTGATGACCACGGGGATGATCTCATCATGGGCTGTGCTGTGTCCTACACGGTCAAATATATCCAGATCTTTCACCACATTATGTCCGTTCACACGTACATCAAACACCTGAGGGAAGCAAAAAGCAGAAATACGAGCCGTCAGTGTCGCTCACCTCCACAGGCTGCATGCCATCTGCTACAATCTCATGGGACACAAGCTAGAATGGGAGGAGAAGGCAAAGAACACGACACCCTTACCTTCTGCTGCGACTGAGCAAAGTACACCTCTGCAAATTTCAGCACTAGGACATATTCCCCTTCTTCTCTGATAGGGATCTCATACCCAAAGGTGTCTTCATTGTACCTCTCGGTCTGGTATAGAATCTGATCCTCTGGGACGGAGCGGAGAATTGGCAGCTTCAATCCATAATCTGATGCTGATTTCGGAAAGAGGATAAAAAAACTTCAAGCACGGCCACAACATATCTACACAGCTGTAATGTACTCTCTCATGCAATCTGCACTGCCTTCAAAACCATGGAGTCTGCAGTGCAACCTGACAATGCAAACGCTGGGTGAAAGAGGAACTGATCTCGTATCACAGGTGCCATGAAGTCCACGTCCAAGGCCTCTTTCACACATCCGCGATGACATCTGTGATGATGTCCATGTAGGATCCGTGTTTCACCGACGTGTGATAGAGGCCTAACTGCCACACTGTAAGATCATCATACACTATGAAGAGATGGGCAGCTGGCATCCCTGGCACATGCTCCACATCTAGTCAATGCCCACCATGGGTACTGACAGCGCTTTCTGCAGACAGGATCTCCTAGTAAATCATTCCTATAGGTGACCATAGGGTGCACAGCCAGGCTAATCCATTGTATGACAAGTCCCATCCTAGTGCACACAGGACTTCGCTGGCAAAGAGCTGCCCGAACACTAAGGACTGGGCACCTTTGGCCCATCTACTCACCTCTGCCCAATCTGCCCTCCAGCGGGTCCTTCCGGTAGTGGATGCCGTGCACGTCCACATGGGCCTCGCCCCCAGCATTGACAGCCCAAATCACCTTGTCACCCAGAGCAGCTTCTACCACCGCAAGCGGAACCAGTGCAGCGACCAGCAGCAGGGCCAGGGGAGCCCGGACTGTTACACTAGGCATGACTGTATCGGTGGAGGCCAACACCTGGCAATGCAGTATTCAGTCACCCGAATCCCGGCCGGGCTCTCTCCGTGTTCAACCGCTTCCCCCTTACCGAGCCCCCACGGCTGCCCCGCACTTCGCCGCTGCCAGCAGCCCGCACATTTCATTCACTCTCACCCAAGGGTCACTCGAACATGCTCATGTTTTACGTGAGCCAATCCCGAGAGCCGCCGAATAGGACCGGCCGGGCGAACCCTATGATTGGCTGAGAAAGAGAGCAAAAAGTACGTGCTGGAAGTGATAAATAGTAAGGCGAGCCAATCCCTAGCGAACACGGGGGCGGGGCCCGAAAGGCAAGGGTTTGTCTGACGCGTAGAAACCGGTTGGTCCGGTTACGAGAGGCGGAAGTGAGTCGCGCTTCCGGGTCCAGCTTACCGTTATAGAGCGGCAGCCGCCTATGGTGAGACCGCTTAAAGGGACGTTACCTTCCCAATACGTCTTTAGTGAGAGGGAAGGCAGCGCAAAGTGACTGGAATATCAAGTCAGGTGCGCGCATTACAGTCAGCCAATCAGCGAGTTCCAGCGCTACTAGCCGCCAGGCATGCTGGGACGAACTCGCTGTACGGAATGCTGGCTGTCAGGAAGGAGGTCGCCATAGCAACGGGCATTAGTGTGTGTATACGTGCACCATGTGCTTACAAAATTACAGGGTCCAGATCGGCTTACTGTACATCAGCTGTGGGGCCTGTGTAGTGAAGCTGCCACTACTCAGCTGTGGGGCCTGTGTAGTGAAGCTGCCACTACATCAGCTGTGGGGCCTGTGTAGTGAAGCTGCCACTACATCAGCTGTGGGGACTGTGTAGTGAAGCTGCCACTACGTCAGCTGTGGGGCCTGTGTAGTAAAGCTGCCACTACGTCAGCTGTGGGGCCTGTGTAGTGAAGCTGCCACTACGTCAGCTGTGGGGCCTGTGTAGTGAAGCTGCCACTACATCAGCTGTGGGGCCTGTGTAGTGAAGCTGCCATTACATCAGCTGTGGGGCCTGTGTAGTGAAGCTGCTACTACATCAGCTGTGGGGACTGAGTAGTGAAGCTGCTACTACATCAGCTGTGGGGCCTGTGTAGTGAAGCTGCCACTACATCAGCTGTGGGGCCTGTGTAGTGAAGCTGCCATTACATCAGCTGTGGGGCCTGTGTAGTGAAGCTGCCAATGCATCAGCGGTGGGGACTGTGTAGTGACGCTGCTACTACATCAGCTGTGGGGACTGAGTAGTGAAGCTGCCACTACATCAGCTGTGCGGCCTGTGTAGTGAAGCTGCTACTACATCAGCTGTGGGGACTGTGTAGTGAAGCTGCTACTACATCAGCAGTGGGGACTGTGTAGTGAAGCTGCCACTACATCAGCTGTGGGGCCTGTGTAGTGAAGCTGCTACTACATCAGCGGTGGGGACTGTGTAGTGAAGCTGCTACTACATCAGCAGTGGGGCCTGTGTAGTGAAGCTGCTACTACATCAGCTGTGGGGCCTGTGTAGTAAAGCTGCCACTACATCAGCTGTGGGGACTGTGTAGTGAAGCTGCTACTACGTCAGCTGTGGGGCCTGTGTAGTGAAGCTGCCACTACGTCAGCTGTGGGGCCTGTGTAGTGAAGCTGCCACTACATCAGCTGTGGGGCCTGTGTAGTAAAGCTGCCACTACATCAGCTGTGGGGCCTGTGTAGTAAAGCTGCCAATACATCAGCTGTGGGGCCTGTGTAGTGAAGCTGCCACTACATCAGCTGTGGGGCCTGTGTAGTGAAGCTGCTACTACATCAGCTGTGGGGCCTGTGTAGTAAAGCTGCCACTACATCAGCTGTGGGGCCTGTGTAGTGAAGCTGCCACTACATCAGCTGTGGGGCCTGTGTAGTAAAGCTGCCACTACATCAGCTGTGGGGCCTGTGTAGTAAAGCTGCCACTACATCAGCTGTGGGGCCTGTGTAGTAAAGCTGCCAATAAATCAGCTGTGGGGCCTGTGTAGTGAAGCTGCCACTACATCAGCAGTGGGGACTGTGTAGTGAAGCTGCCACTACATCAGCTGTGGGGCCTGTGTAGTGAAGCTGCCACTACATCAGCGGTGGGGACTGTGTAGTGAAGCTGCTACTACATCAGCAGTGGGGACTGTGTAGTGAAGCTGCTACTACATCAGCTGTGGGGCCTGTGTAGTAAAGCTGCCACTACATCAGCTGTGGGGACTGTGTAGAGAAGCTGCTACTACGTCAGCTGTGGGGCCTGTGTAGTGAAGCTGCCACTACGTCAGCTGTGGGGCCTGTGTAGTAAAGCTGCCACTACGTCAGCTGTGGGGCCTGTGTAGTAAAGCTGCCACTACGTCAGCTGTGGGGCCTGTGTAGTAAAGCTGCCACTACATCAGCTGTGGGGCCTGTGTAGTGAAGCTGCCACTACATCAGCTGTGGGGCCTGTGTAGTGAAGCTGCCACTACATCAGCTGTGGGGCCTGTGTAGTGAAGCTGCTACTACATCCGCTGTGGGGCCTGTGTAGTGAAGCTGCTACTACATCCGCTGTGGGGCCTGTGTAGTGAAGCTGCTACTACATCCGCTGTGGGGCCTGTGTAGTGAAGCTGCTACTACATCAGCTGTGAGGCCTGTGTAGTGAAGCTGCGACTACATCAGCTGTGAGGCCTGTGTAGTGAAGCTGCCACTACATCAGCTGTGGGGCCTGTGTAGTGAAGCTGCCACTACATCAGCTGTGGGGCCTGTGTAGTGAAGCTGCCACTACATCAGCTGTGGGGCCTGTGTAGTGAAGCTGCCACTACATCAGCTGTGGGGCCTGTGTAGTGAAGCTGCCACTACATCAGCTGTGGGGACTGTGTAGTGAAGCTGCCACTACATCAGCTGTGGGGACTGTGTAGTGAAGCTGCCACTACATCAGCTGTGGGGACTGTGTAGTGAAGCTGCCACTACATCAGCTGTGGGGACTGTGTAGTGAAGCTGCCACTACATCAGCTGTGGGGCCTATGTAGTGAAGCTGCGACGACATCAGCTGTGGGGCCTGTGTAGTGAAGCTGCGACTACATCAGCTGTGGGGCCTGTGTAGTGAAGCTGCGACTACATCAGCTGTGGGGACTGAGTAGTGAAGCTGCGACTATTCATTCTGGAGATATAGTCATCCATGTGTACATAAGTTCTGAACTATAGCTGCAGACCGCAGTCCTATTCTGTTGCAGTCTATGGTACAAGCGATCAGAAAAGTGCTCTTGCTTAAGTAACCTAAGGGGGCTAAAATCACTGCTCACAAGAGGTTAGAGATATTTGGCTTGTAGGTGAAATTTTAAGATGAACCTAAAACAATCTCTAACCTGTACGGGTGAACTTAATGTGACCTTCTCTAAACTTTTGAATTCAAAATTCACAACAGGTGTTTGATCCATGAATCACCCAATACATTTCCTGGTTCAATTAGAATTGGTATATCAACAGTCCTCCTCATCATGCTGTTCAGATTTTGACATCATGAGACCAACACGACACCTAACACTATATCAACAGTACCTCACCATTGCGAGGTTTCAGTAAGTGGCCACTGAGCTTAGAGTGTCACAGAGTGTCATCTGCAGGTTGCAACAGAGAGACTGGAAGAGTCACAGAAAGCCTGAGACGTGGACGTCCTTTGGCCACATCCGTGAACAATGCCCTGCGGGACCGGATGATGAATGCCACACAACTCCAGGCACATTTAGGGGAGGTGAAAGGCACCAAAGTGTTACGTCAGACCTTTTTAAACCATTTACATCTGCGTGCTAGACGATCTGCAAGAGTACCTGACCACAGGCATCATCGTCTTGGATGGGCCAGGGAGCATCTACGCTGGATGAGAGACCAGTAAGCCTCAGTGCTGTCCCCTGATGAAAGTCTATTCACACTGAGCAGAAATGATGGCCCCCATAAGATGTTGGAGATGTCAAGGAGAGCGCTATGCATCAGCCACTGTTGTCACCAGACGAGCCTTTGGTGGTGGTGGTGTTAGTGTGGGCAGGTGTGTCTAGTCAATACAGAACTGCCCTATACTTTGTGAATGGTGCAGTGGCAAGCCTATACTACATAAATAGCATCATTAATCCAGTCACCGTGCCTCTGCATCAACAACACAGACTAATTTCATCTTCATGGACGACAATGCGCCAAGTCATGGAGGTCACATCATTAGGGAACGGCTGCTGAAGACGGGGGTACCTCAGATGGAGTGGCCTGCACTTTCTCCAGACCTGAATCCCATTAAAAACCTATGGGATCCGCTGTGTAGAGGCTCGTAACTCTGTACCCCAGACCCTCAATGACCTGAGGGCCACCCTTCAAGAAAAGTGGGATGCCATGCCTCAGCAGACAATAGGTTGACTTGAACAGCATGAGACGTCATTGTCAAGCTGTAATTGATTGTCAAGGCCACATGACAAGTTTTTGAGACACTGACATTTTTGTGGGGTTATATGATTCCCCCCCCCCCCCCACACTGTTGGCTTTTGTTTCAATAAATAGTTTGAGATGAGGAAATCACCATTGCTGCTTCTACTTACTTAAGTGCCCTACTTTCATGATATAATATCATTGTGGCGTGTACTTTTTATGTTTTCCATAAATTTCACCCGAAAGCCAAATATCCCTAACTTTTTGTGAGTAGTATAACTAAAAAAAATGTTTTTCTGAATGAAAAAAAAAACATTAAAATTGAAATCACCCCTTTCCCAATTTTACATATAATAATTTAAAAGTTTGGTATCGTTGACACCGAAAATGTCCGATCTATTAAAACATGAAGATATTTATCACGCGCAACAGAAAAAAATAGTTGACTTACTTTTCTGGTTACCTTGCCCCTTCCCTCCCTAAAAAATTAACAAAAAGATGAACCCCAAGAAGGTACCAATAAAAACTACAGCTTTGTGGACAGAAAATCTAAAACAAATTTTTGGGTGTCAGAATATGATTATGTTTTATTACTAAAAAATTCTTTACATCAAGTAAAGTAAATATAATAAAAATAAATTTGGTATTGTAATCGGACTAACCCACAGAATAAGAATGTTGTGTCATTTTTAGTGTTTAGCATTTTTAGTCATTTTTTAATTCTCCTAAAAAAAAATGATGGAATTGCATTTTTTTTTTCAGTTTTACCCCACAAAGAATTGTGATGGTGGCTTTTTCTCCTTTGAAAACAAAAGGATTTAAAGGGTTTGTGCCACAAATAACACATTCCTATCTATCGGATAAGTGTTTGATCGTTGGGGGTCTGACCTCTGGGACCTCCAGCGATCCGTTCTTAGGTGCTGATGAACTGCCCGATGAGTACAGAGTGGTGGTCCACATGTGCTTCATTCTCTTTTATGGGACTGCCGATTCGCAAGAGGCAGTGCAGTGTCACTTGTGGACACTCATTCTCATGATCGCTGGGGAACACAGCCCCCAACCCCTCCTCTATTTAACACTTAAAGGAAAGCTGAGAAGGCCTTGACTTTATCGCAAGCACTGGTGCCTTCTCAAACTGCTGATTGCCGAGATCTCAGGTGTCACTGATGATGTACTTAGAGGATAGGGCATCAGTATAAAAGTCTTGGAACACCCCTTTAAAAGGGTTGTCACTTCAGCAATTAGCATTCATCATGTAGAGAAAGTTAATACAAGGCCCTTTCTAATATATTGTTATTGTCCATATTGCTTCCTTTGCTGGCTGGATTCATTTTTCCATCACATTATACCCTGCTCATTTCCATGGTTACAACCACCCTGTAATCCATCAGTGGTGGTGATGCTTGCACACTATAAGAAAAAGCGCCAGCCTATGTGCGCTGCCACCAGAGAGGTCAGCGCTTTTTCGTGTAGTGTGCAAACACAACCACCACTGCTGGTTTGCAGGGGGTCCGTAACCATGGAAACGAGCAGTGTATAATGTGATATAAAAATGAATCCAGCCAGCAAAGGAGACAATATGGATAATCACAATACATTAGTTTCTGGGACAATGGTATGGGACAATGGTATGCAAATGAGCTCTTGGCAAGCTCTGCTACCACCAGATGTAAATGAGGGGCAATCAACCCCAAACACCTGTCTGCAGATGAGGTGCTGGCTTAGCTTTTATCCAAGTCATGTCTCAAGATCTATTTAAAAGGTTGAACATGACTTATAGGATAGCTGCCTTCCATCTGGTGGCATTAGAGGCAGGTAAGAGTTCATTTGCACACGTCTTTCTATCTTTACTTATGGCTGCCTAGGAAGCTGAGATCTAAGGTGCTTTTCAACAGGTCTCATTGAAGAGTGGCCTTATAAGAGACTACAGAACTGACATGAGGAGAGCAGGGCGGTTTATAAATGCATCATCTTCCAACACAACTTTGCTATGTAGAGAAAAAAAATGATTTTCTTGACCTAAATTTTTTGGGGAATGGATTTCACAAATAACAACCTCCCTCTTTCCATATCATGTCTGTACGAAGGGTGCAGAAAATGCAGCTCTCCACTGCCGAAGCCTCATAGAAAAGCACCTCAGATCTCAGCTGCCTAGACTCACGGCTGTGAATATGACTGAAGTCGGCCACAGCAGTCATCCATATCATGGGTGTGAGGGGCATCCACATAAGAGACAATTATAGCAATACATCTCTTCTTCCTTAATGCACTTCAACATTGGATTACCAAGTAACTGTCCTGCCACCTCACATGCCTGTCCTGACTACTGGTGTCGGTGTTGCCCACCCCTGTGCAGCAGATAAAGTTTGATTCTGTGTCCTGTCCGGTCATCTAACTTGGCACCCGAGAAATTAAGAGCCATAGCTAAGATTATCCAGCATCCCAGATAATCCCGCAGTGAAACTAGTCTGCGCTAATGAGATGATCCTATTAATGTTGTCTGTTAATGAAATCAGCTCATAGTAAGTCCATCTGATGATACCAGATCCACCAGGCTTTTATAGTCTGACATTGTTTGTACTATTAATAGTTCATTTTATACTTTTTTAAGGTGTTCTGTGACCTACTGAAATGTGACTTGCTGTTTCGCGACCACTAAAATGCTTTTAGTATTGGTCCCTATGGTCCTGTAACTTTTAGGTTTAGTAAAAACATGTTGTGCTCAACTTCAATGGGTACATTGGGAACATAGACACGTGTACAATATGCCCATATGAATGAGGCCATACTGATGATCTGCCCTGAACTTGTAGCATCATTACCCCAGCATTAAAACTCACCTGAATTACTACAAGCACGATCCATTGGGCAATTTTACAAAAGCGTATTCAGTCCAGGAGATGCGCTCCACGTGACTGATGTTTTTCCCAGACAGAACGCCAGGACGTTAACTCACTCTATCATACTGGTTTATGATGCTTTGTGTTCATGCCTGACTTCAGGTCTTCACATAGTGAGTAAGTCAGACAGGAACACCCAGCATCACAAGTCATTATGATGCTGTGAGTTCATGTCAGGGTAGCAGTGTTAAGTCTGGGAAATAGTCATTGCACGGAGCGTGTTTCCTTGACTGAATATGCTTGTGGGAAAGTAGGGCAGATTTATTATAAGGCTACATGCACAGGACAGTGAAAAAAAATGTCAGTTAAAAACGGATAAACTGTCCAACTGACTTTTTTTTTACTGATGCCTTTCTGAGAGACAGAGGTTAAAAACTGACCCAGGTCCCCCCAATGCCTCTGCTTTAGCTGCACCCCTATTAGTGTCACAGCTCCAGATGCCCCCCCCCAATTCCCCCACTCTAAAAGCACCCCTAATATTGAATCTCCTCCAGTTGCCCCCCCTAATACCAGTGCAGCTGCTTCAGGATCCCCACTATTACCCTGCCTTAGGTGACCCTAATGCCTCTGCTTTAAGTGCACCCCCATTAGTGCCCCAGCTCCAGATGCCCCCACTCTAAATACACAGCTAATATTGCCTCTTCTCCAGTTACCCCTGCTGAAGGATCCCCACTATTACCCTGCCTTAGGTGACCCTAATGCCTCTGTTTCAGTTATTCCGTTATGCCTCCGTTTGTGCCCTTTGCTTACGTTGCTCCTCTAGCACCTTTGCTTGGGCTTTGTTAAAGGTTGTGACCTGCAAAGGGGTTGGACTTATGCCCGAAAAATTCAGTGCGTCATATTCTCCAGTATTGACACGTATGGTTTACATGGTGGTAGTGATGATATTCCGTATTTACAGGCATCACTGCTGCCATGTAAAGAGATACTGGTGGTGGAGGATTTAAAGGGGTTGTACAGGTTTTTAAGTTATCCTCTCCACACCATAGGGCATAACTATATGAATAGTGGGGTCCAATTCTGCAACCGCCACTGATCCCAGGAACAGGCCCTGATCCCCCTTTTTATGATGTGACAGGCTACACATATGCCCTGCTGCTCCATTTATTCTCTTTGGGACCACTGGAATTAGCCAGCGCTGTACTCCACCATCTCCGGCGACCCCATAGAGAATGGATGGAGAGGCAGGTCATATGCTCGACCTGCCACTCAGTCAAGAAGGGGGATCAGTGGGGGTCCAGCGTTCAGACCCCCACGGATCACTTAGTTATCCCAGATCCTGTGGATAGAGGATAACTAGAAAAGTGGACACAGGCCCTCTAACAGGCAAGCATTTCTATTTTAGTTTGACACATATTTTGGGACAGATTTGTATTTTTATTTTTATTTAATTATTTAAGGATAGGGAATGTGAAAATGTGAAACAGCTATGACACGACAAGTGTTAAGTGTCTGATTGGTGGGGGTCTGACTGTTGAGACTCCCATGATCAAGTGAACGTGGTTTTAAAGGGGTTGCCTCACTTCAGTAATTTGGATTTATCATATAGAGAAAGTTAATACAAGCCACTTACTAACATATTTTTATTATCCATATTGCTTCCTTTGCTGGCTAGATTCATTTTCCCATCACATTATACACTGCTCGTTTCCATGGCTACAGACCACCCTGCAATCCGTCAAGCGAATAAAAAGCTCCAAAATGATACCAATGAAAAATACAAGTCGTCCCGCAAAAATCCAGCCCTCACACAACTCTATAGAAAGAAAAATAAAAAAGTTATGGGTCTTGGGAATTGGCAATGCAAAAACAGTTTTTTCTTTTTTTAAAAAAAGGGGGTTTTATTGCAAAAAAGTAGTAAAACGTAAAAAAACTATATGTATTTGGTATCATTGTAATCGTACTGACCCAGAGAATAAAGATATTATGTTATTTATACCGAAAAATGAAAGCCGTAAAATTTATAACGTAAACACGCAGCGGCAGTATTGCTGTTTTTCCTATCTAGAGTTAATAAAAGTTTATTTAGAAAGTTTTGTGTACCCCACAATGGTGACATTAAAAAGTACAACTTGTCCCGCAAAAAACAAGCCCTCATACAGTTAGATAGATAGACAGAAAAATTAAAAAGTTATATCTCTTGGAACAGGACGATGAAAAAAGGAAGAAAAATTGATAATATGGTTATTTATCCTTATAATGATATAAAATTCATCGTTTGTCAACAGCACATTCCCTCATGGAAACTGTGTGGAATGAACAACTATGTGAACGATCATCCAAAAGAACTCTGAATAAATGCAAAATTCAAAAATTAAACGATTGCCGATCAACTTGCTATATCGCTGATCCCCAGTTGTTACAGACAATTTATCTGCCCTCGTAAGACAACATAAGGGTAGATTTATCCCCTGTGCTGCCAGGGGATGCGCTTAACTTATGAGAAGACACAAGTTCATTATAAATTAGGCGCATCCTATGGCAGTCTGTGCGTCTAAGCAAAAATCTCCGGCGGGTCTGAGCTGCTGTAGATTTCCGGCTCTATTTGGCCAGAAACCTGATGTAAATAAGGAAAAATTACAGGTAGTTGCGGCTGCTGGTCACGCCCCTTTCCAATCTTGCCATGCCCCCTTTTGGAAAAGTGGCGAGGGCAGTGTAAAAACTGCCCTTTGTGACTTTTTTAAAGTCACACATAGTTTACAATGCCACTTTTCTAGCATAGGAAGATTATAAATCTTTACCTTTTCATGTATGTTATTTTAACACAGCGCTTTTTATTGAGATTTTACAGAGAAGGCCACATATATACTGCTATATATCAAGCAAAATGAAAACAGATATTCAATACATATGGTTATCTCTGAATTTTCTCCCCTTTTTTCTCCCAACTCCCCCTCCTCCCCCCTTCCCAGTACAGATAGTACATTAATTCGGTATTTCAAGAAATAAGTACATACACACCAAGGCTCCATATGTATTTGGGCAACAACCATTCAGTATTGCCGCGTAGGCTCCAATGTTTAGTCTTCCCAATTAACTGGTTAATTGCCCCTTACAATACCATATTGTTGTGCGAGATGGGGAGACAACCCGTGTAATTTCCTCGTCCGAGAGAAATGCGTTAATAAAGGATTGCCACTTTTTGAAAAAAGCTGTTGTCATTGTTGTCTTCCTTCATTGTACCTATATCAATTCCCAGAAGAGGCAACGTTTCTGAGGTTGCTGGACAATCTGAGCTAGAAGACATCTTTTAGCTGCTAATAGCATCAAGTGTATTATTTTTGGAAGTAGTAGTTGATGGCTTGAAATCAAAGTGGTCTGAAATAATGTTTTTTAGATCATTTGGCATGGAGACGTGAAGTTTATTTACTGTGTGTTGTCTTGTCTCTTCCCAAAATGTCTGAACCATCCGACAATCTCACAGACCATAGTATAGATTCGTATTTTCTCTGTGGCAGCTGAACATCTTATCTGTTGGCCCCTTCCTGCTATAAAAGCCATAGATCGCTCTATGCATAATGCGAAATTGGGTTTCTCTCCACACTTCGTTACCAGTAGAGGTGCAAACAATCTCCCTTGTCCAGGGATGGGCAAACTGCTCTCTCCAGCTGTTGTAAAACTACAACTCCCACCATGCCCTGCTGTAGGCTGATGGCTGTAGCCAGACTGGGCATGCTGGAAGTTGTAGTTTTGCAACAGCTGGAGAGCCGCAGTTTGCCCATTCTTGCCCTAGTATGTCTGCTGATAGCTCTATCTCCGCAAATCCTTTTTCCAATATTTGAAAGTTGTGGACACCACCTTTTTGGAAAGAAAGGTGCCAGAGATCTTTGTACAGGGAAGACAGGGTAAGTCCTATTTCAGGCTGTCCAAGTACTAAGTCAAAGTCATTTTGTTGAAGTTCTGCTGAGTAGTCTCGCAGTTTTTTTTCGGAGGAGTACAACAATACTGTAATATGTCAGAAATCCCCATCTTACTCCTAAATTTCTGAAAAGTATAGTATTGTTTATCCTGCACCTTCCAGAAGGTAATCTTTACATTTTTATTAATACACATTCTTTCAACCAGTAGAGGGCACTAACATGAATGCTTCTCCTCAATCCTACCACTTCTGCAGTGAGGTTCCTTGTGCTTGTCAGGCCTTATAATCATGTCGGGCTAATTTCAACATTATGAAGCAATACTATTATTTTCAGCCTGTTCTTAGGAAGCGTATGATACCGTGTTACATGTGTGCTCCGTACCTAAGCAAAAGTATACCCTGGTTATTTTTATAGTATACATTCTCAGTCGCCGTTTTACACTGTTAGTACCGCTTAGTCATTATGTCATGTCCTATTAGTGTTTTTTTTTTTTTTTTAAAGCTATGTTTAAATAGCTGCAAAATGAATTTCGGAAGCTCCTAACAATATCCCATCTGCCTTCTAACTGTGCAGGCTTCATTTACATATTCTGATTACTAATCCCCATTAATCTAGCACACTTCAAAAGGGTTTAGATCAACCTGTATAGTCTGGCCTCATTCCAATGACAGGAAACGCTTGGAGAGAAAGATAAAAAGAAAAAAAAAAGGAGACTGCGAGAAACGAGGTATAAATAGAGAAAAGATCAGTGACGTTCTGTTCCCTACGACTATTATATAATGAGAAAAAAATCAGCCGTTGACTGCAGGAATCATCCAAATTTGTGTTCTGAGACATTTAAGATGAAGTGATTAAACATTAAAAATGCATTTTTTGTTACACGCCAAATGACCTACACAGGTAACCGATACAGAATAGTACTTAAGTTGCTTAGAAGTCACTTATTTCATCTGGATCAGTTACAATGGAGGCATCAGACTGTAAAGTTACATTGCCTTTTGCTTTTCCAGTACTGTCCTAAGTATGCCCTGTCCTGACCCCTCTAACTAAGGCTACTTTCACATTAGCTTTTTTTGCGGATCCGTCATGGATCTGCAAAAACGCTTCCGTTACAATAATACAACCGCATGCATCTGTCACAAATGGATCCGGTTGTATTATGTCTTCTATAGCCATGACAGATCCGTCTTGAACACCATCAAAAGTCAGTGGGGGACGGTTTTCTATTGTGCCAGATTGTGTCAGAGAAAACAGATCCGTCCCCATTGACTTACATTTTGTGTCAGGAAGGATCCGTCTTGAACACCAACTGAAAATCAATGGGGGACGGATCTGTTTTCTATTGTGCCAGATTGTGTTAGAGAAAACGGATACGTCCCCATTGACTTACATTGTGTGTTAGGACGGATCCGTTTGGCTCCGCTTCGTCAGGTGGACAGTAAAACACTGCAGGCAGCGTTTTGGAGTCCACCTCCAGAGCAGAACGGTGACTGAACGGAGACAAACTGATGCATTCTGAGCAGATCTTTTTACATTCAGAATGCATTAGGGCAAAACTGATCCGTTTTGGACCGCTTTTGAGAGCCCATGACGGATCTCAGAAATGGAAAGGCAAAACGCTAGTGAAAGTAGCCTAACAGAGGCCTGGTTGCTTTATACCCCTACAAAAACATTGTAGGATGCCAGGTGTCACGCACTTACCTGTCTGCATTCCCGCGGAGAGTCCGGCCGCATTAAGCTGGAGGCGCTCTGTTGCAAGAGCAACCAGCCCCACTGACAGCGATATGCCACGTATGTTTAGATGGGAATACCCCTTTAAATCAGATAACCCCTATAAGTAGTTTGGAAGAAGAACCTTTCTCTGGAATGAGTCCCAATATGTCTGTTGGCAGTTCTGGCATCCAGGTCATCAAAATCAGATTGCAGATGGTCCAACATCCACATTCTCACTGAATAGTTGTTTTTTCGGCACCAACCAGGACTGGAAACTAAACAGTGCACGGAGCACAGCTCTCATTCACTCAAAGGACCAGAGCATGTGCAGGAGAAACCTACCGTTCATTGTCCATTCAGGATGATATATCGGTACATACATAGTAGGCCACAGAGAACAAATCTAATGGATGGTGAGGGTCCGAAACCCCCCAGCTACATTACCACTTCTTGCATCACATTATCCTTTCTTTCTTGTCCACTGAACTCAACATGGATAACGATTAAAATACTGTTTCTGGTATAAAACAAATATTGCCAGTAATGTTACAGGTACTCGTCACGACTTATTCTACTACATCATAGATACCAATGTAAAGCACAATGTGAACATCATCCGAAACATGCAGAAAATATGAAATATATGTAGAAAACTGAAAAAAAGCCATATATACAGTTCATTATTGCATGACAACTAAATAAGAAAATCAAGCATTTACTAACTTGCTTTATCTTGGTGTATCCCTATTATTATTATTGTTATTAATGTCACTCAGTGAGGTCCCCAGGATTTTTAAAGTTTGGCTGTGGCCCTTTTTGTGATGCATATCAGTCATGGTCTTCTTTGAGGGTTATGTCCAATCAATTTTATTTAGTTGTCATGCAATAATGAACAGTATATATCGCCTTGCTCTGTTTGTATTTTTCTACATATATTTTATAGTTTGTACATGTTTTGGATTGTTTACATTGTGTGTTTGTTTTGCACTCGACATATGAATATATGCAGTGTTTGATCACTGCTTTACATTGATATTTATGATGTGATACAGCAAACGCCCCTTTACACAGGCCAATGATCAGGGCAAATATCAGGAAGGAGCGTTTCTAGAAATGATACTTTCCCATATTTGCCCTGTGCCGCCGATCACCCAGTGATTGAGAAAATGCTGGTTCATCAGGTGAAAGCATCACTGCTGTGGTCACCTGAATCAGTGTTTATCCACCTGTGGTATACGTAACCCAAGGGGTACATGTCGCAGGTTGAGGGGGGACATTATTACTTATTGGGCCACTATTGAAAGCTGAAAATAATACACATACATACTAAGGGCACTCTGGGAAAGAATTATTACTATTGGTGGGACTTTTAGGAGAACGATAACTGTGGGGGCACCGTGGCACACTCAGCTTAGCACAATTATTTTTGGAGGACACTATGTTTATGGCATTATTCAGGAGCATAACTAGAAATGACTGGGCCACATAGCGATTTTTTTGAACGCTTCAGCCCCCCGCCCGCCCCCCCCCAGCTATTTTCCTGCAACCCCCACTTTTTTGCGGCTAGTCAAGATTGGCCACACTCCCCATACAACCCCCCACACACTCTGTCGTATAACAAATATGAACATAAAATAACCATCAGGGTTGGATGGGTTGTTTGTTGAATCAACTGGTCGATTCTCTGCATATTTGCCAGGTTGCAGCCAGATCGACTGGACAAATACCGTGCAGCAGTTTTAGTTCGGCCAATTCTCTGCATATTTGCTGGGTTGCAGCCGGATCTCCACCGATCCCTATTATGATTAAAGGGGCCAAGGGACATTCAGGTAGCTTCCTCAAATGCTAGTATGAAACTAGCCTTACTTGGCTATTCTTGTAACTCCCATAGAAGTGAAACTGGATTTTGGGAGTTGTAGTTTTAGAACAGCTGGAGTGTCAGAGGTTGCAGATCCCTGTTGTAGGCCATCAGTACTGATCATGGGGATCTAAACTTCAGGTCCCCCACCAATCATCACAGTGAAACGAGTTCCACTTTCCTGCAAGTCATACATCCCCTTTTTTTTATTTAGACAGACACAACGGCTCATATGGTGGCTGTGCCGAACACTGCGTCTTGTCCTGTTTAAGTGCACAGATACAGCCATATGTACATGGATAAAAGGGATGCAAAGCTCACAGGAGCACCATGGCCATGATTGGTGGGGGGGGGATCCCCATTAATGAAACAATGATGGCCTAAATTCCTGTGGAAATTGATATGTTATGGACGCAACAAGATGAGAAGTTGAGGGATGCAGCGATGTAGAAGAAGCTGGGAAAGGGGAAAGATGTCACCTGCAGTCCTATGTAACACCACAGATAACAAAGGGATAACTTTCTAAATAGAGATAATGTAGTAAATGTTAGGGTACTTTCACACTAGCGTTTTTCTTTTCCGGCATAGAGTTCCGTCAAAGGGGCTCAAGAAATGATCAGTTATATCCTAATGCATTCTGAATGGAGAAAAATCCGTTCAGGATGCATCAGGATGTCTTCAGTTCTGTCACTGAACTGCGTTTTAGACGGAGATAATACCGCAGCATGCTGCAGTATTATCTCCGTCCAAAATGCCGGATCACTTGCCGGAATGCCGGATCCGGCATTAATTTACATTGAAATGTATTAGTGCCGGATCCGGCATTAAGAAATACCTGAAGGACGGATCCGTCCTTCCAGTATGCGCATACGCAGACCCTTAAAACTGAAAAAAAAATACAAGATTGATCTGTCTATCCGCATGACTAGCGGAGAGACGGATCCGTTCTTGCAATGCATTTGTGAGATGGATCCTGATCTGGATCCGTCCCCAAATGCTTTTAGTTTACATCCAGATTGCAAGATCACTCTGCCACAAGTGTGAAAGTACCGTTACCTGCAGTCCTATGTAACACCACATATAGGACAATAAGAGTACAGATAATGTAGTAGATGTTACCTGTAGTCCTATGTAACCCCACACATAACAATAACTCTCGGAGTACAGATAATGTAGCATATATCACCTGCAGTGCCATGTAACACCATAGATAACACAGTTATAAGTCTCGGAGTACAAATAATGTAGTATATATCACCTGCAGCCCTATGTAACACCACAGATAACACAGTGATAACTATTTTAGTACAGATAATGAAGTAAATGTTACCTGCAGTCCTATGTAACACAAGAGATAACAGAACGATAACTCTACGTACAGATAATGTAGTAGATATTAGCTACAGTCCCATGTAACACCACGGATATCACAGTGGTAACTCTCTGAGTACAGATAATGTAGTAGATGTCACCTGCAGTCCTATGTAACACCATAGATAACACAGGGATAGCTCTCTCAGTATGTGAAGTAAGGCTACTTTCACACTTACATTGTTGTTTTCTTGAGATCCATTTAGTCCTCATGCATTCTGCATGGAAAGAGATCCGTTCAGGATACATCAGGATATCTTCCGTTCCGTCAGCATTCTGTTTTGTGACTGGACACAAAACCGCTGCAAGCTGTTTTGGTCAATGTAGGTCAATGCATAAAAGAAGCCTAAAAAAAACAGATCCATCACCCATTGACTTTCAATTTATTTAGTGACGGATCAGTTTTTCCCCCCATTTTTATGACCTGACACAAAACCACAGCTTGCAGCGGTTTTGTGTCCGGTCACAAAACGGAATGATTTACACAACCACATCCTAACGGAAAAGATGCATCCTGATGTGTAAAATCAAAACGGATCCATTTAATTCTGGTATTAAGATCCTCTGCTGGATCTCAATACCAGAATTTACAACACAAGTGTGAAAGTAGCCTAAATGTTACCTGCAGTCCTATGTAACACAACAGATAACACAACGATAACTCTCTGAGTACAGATAATGTAGTAGATGTCGCCTGCAGTGTATGATGGGCATAAAATTAGTGTGCATTTCGGAACGGGGGGGTGGGGGGTCACGGACTACTTGATAGACACTATTATGGTATTATGCCTCCAGTTACAGTCAATATGCTCCTCTATTTAGCGTCACCAGGTCTCCCCTTCCTTCTTAGGCTGGGTTCACACGAGCGTGTCCGGATTAGGTCCGGATGCGTTGCGGATGCGTTCAGTGAAAACTGTGCGTTTTCCCAGGCAAAGCCATTCAGTTTTGCCTGCGATTGCGTTCAGTTGTTCAGATTTTTCCGCGCGGGTGCAATGCGTTTTGATGTGTTTTTCACACGCGTGATAAAAAACAGAAGGTTTACAAACAACATCTCCTAGCAACCATCAGTGAAAAACGCAACGCACCCGCACCTGCTTGCGGATGCAATGCGTTTTTCACGCAGCCCCATTCACTTCTATGGGGCTAGGGCTGCGTGAAAAACTCAGAATATAGAACATGCTGCGATTTTCACGCTACGCACAAGTGATGCGTGAAAAAAAACGCTCATGTACACAGACCCATTGAAATGAATGGGTCAGGATTCAGTGCGGGTGCAATGCGTTCACATCACGCATTGCACCCGCGCGGAAAACTCGCTCGTGTGAAAGGGGCCTTACTGTTTCTTTCTCTCCATCCTCCCCTCTCTCTTCAATCCAGGTGCAGCCTGTCTCCAGTCCACTTCCCTGCAGTCTTGTCCACTGCACTTCTCTCTAGCGCTGTCCTGCAGGAGAGGAGCCAAAGTTCCTATTTGGCAGCCACTTCTTCTTCTGGCTTACTGAAGATCCAAGGGGAAGGGCCAGCAGAAATTTCTACCGGGCCATGACACTTGCTAGTACTATAACTCCTCTGTCCAGCGCTGCCCCAGCACTGACTCTTCTGCTAGACAGCAGAGTCAGACTGTAGGGAGTGCTAGGCCCTGGCGGCCTTGGCTCCCCACTGGTGCGGACCCCATAGCAGCTGCTGCGGAGGTAGTTTTGCCCCTGCAACTATGTTCTGGGCACAATTATTTTGTAGAACATTGTGTGACAATAATTATTGAAGGAGGAACTATCTATGTAGGACAGTTTTAGGGACGGCAGAATGGGGTGTTCAAAAGGTGGGTGAACGATGGAAATGTCAGAGCCTAAGATTTCTGTGTGACAAACTTTACAGAGATGAGACTGGCTGAAAGAAGTCATCATGGTGGTCTGGTTCAAATGAAGAAGATGAGGAAGGAGACATCACTGGATGTAAGAGGTATGTGGTGCTGTATTTTCCTGTATGTTCGCTCATGCAGAATGTAATTTAAAAAGTAATAGTCATCCACAAAGGGTCCTAACATGGTGTCTGTCCTTTTGATAGGAAGATTAGTGCTGCATGCTGCGCTTTTCTTTTAGTCAAATCTGAAGAAACTGCTGACAGAGACTTAGAAGAGAGCATAACTGCAGCATGAGAAGGGCTTTAACTTGTTAACATTTTTCAGTGCTCGTTTCCTTGGCGGTACTCGGTTTGAACTTCTTGCCACTAGGGGGTCCCTGGCGTGACAAAGTTGAGAATCACTGACCTAAATAATTTCTGTGAAGCAGATTACGCTGTCTAAACAGAAACAATGTTTCTCTATGGAGACGATCAATTACAGTATTGATCGCACTTTCCCCATAAAGAGGAGATAATTGCTCCCAATAATTGCTTGCAAATTCGGCAAGGCACCTTTAGTCTTGACAATTTTGTATCTGTAACATTTCTGGCAATATTCGTTTTATACTTGAAACACTGGTGGAGATACTGTACATTAATTTCACTGCACCTGGAAAGTGTCTTGAAGTGTGTGTGACACAATTGGTCTATTTCCTACATACTAGACAACTTTTGTGT
Source organism: Bufotes viridis (assembly GCA_033119425.1). Classification (NCBI taxonomy): domain Eukaryota; kingdom Metazoa; phylum Chordata; class Amphibia; order Anura; family Bufonidae; genus Bufotes; species Bufotes viridis. The sequence goes on from CM065589.1 coordinate 175,382,338, forward strand.
CAACTTTTTGTCTAGTCCTTTTTTGTGCCTTGTTTTGTCACAATGTTAGACAGTTTTTGGCCATGTTGTTAGACAAAAATTAGATCAGCACCAAGTTGGTATAAAAATTGGTGTAACTTTCTGATAGTATAAAGCCCTAAGGCGCATCCTGTCACAAACTTGGATTTTTGTGGAGCATTTTCTTGCATCTTCCCTTCACCACTATCTAAAACAACATCACAGATGTAGACACATTTAACAATTAAAATTCCAAATCATACAGTTGTGTTCAAAATTATTCAACCCCCACTGAAATTGAGTGTTTTGGCCAGTTTGACATTGATTTTGATCATTTCAGTCATCTTGTTTACAATTAAATCAAAGAGGCACTTGTAAGTCAGACAAATATAACATAACATTTATAATGAAATAACCACAAATGTCTTTTCTGTGCTCACATCATTATCAGTTTTATTCAACCCCCAAGTGACATTCAATCTTAGTACTTAGTACAACATCCTTTTCCAGTTATAACAGCTTTTAAACGTGAAGCATAGCTTGACACAAGCGTCTTGCAGCGATCTACGGGTATCTTCGCCCATTCTTCATGGGCAAAAGCCTCCAGTTCAGTCATATTCTTAGGCTTGCGCGCTGCAACTGCTTTCTTTAAGTCCCACCAGAGGTTCTCAATCGGATTTAAGTCTGGTGACTGCGATGGCCACTTCAAAATGTTCCAGCCTTTAATCTGCAACCATGCTCTAGTGGACTTGGAGGTATGCTTGGGATCATTGTCCTGTTGAAAGGTCCAACGTCTCCCAAGCCTCAGGTTTGTGACGGACTGCATCACATTTTCATCCAATATCTCCTTGTACTGAAGAGAATTCATGATACCTTACACACGCTGAAGCTTCCCTGTACCTGTAGAAGCAAAACAGCCCCAAAGCATGATTGACCCCCGCCATGCTTCACAGTAGGCAAGGTGTTCTTTTCTTCATAGGCCTTGTTCTTCCTCCTCCAAACATAGCGTTGATCCATGGACCCAAACAGTTCTAATTTTGTTTCATCAGTCCACAGAACACTATCCCAAAACTTTTGTGGTTTGTCCACATGACTTTTGGCATACTGCAGTCGACTCTTTTTATGCTTTGGAGACGTAAGGGGGTGCGCCTGGGAGTTCTGGCATGGAGGCCTTCATTACGCAGTGTGCGCCTTATTGTCTGAGCTGAAACTTCAGTACCTGCATCTGACAAATCTTTTTTCAGTTCCTCAGCAGTCACACGGGGACTTTTCTCCACTTTGCACTTCAGGTCGCGCACAGCAGTCGAAGTCAGCATCTTATTTCTGCCACGACCAGGTAGCGTTTCAACAGTGCCCTTTGCCTTGAATTTGCGAATGATGCTTCCTATGGTGTCTCTTGGTATGTTTAACATCTTTGCAATCTTCTTATAGCCATTGCCCTTCCTGTGAAGAGAAATCACCTCTTCTCTTGTCTTCCTGGACCATTCTCTTGACTTCACCATGTCTGTAAACACACCACTAAATGTCTAGAAGGAGCCGAGTATCACAGTCATTTTACATCTGCCTAATTGGTGCTTATTCTGCTTGATTGCTGCTCCTTGACATCCACAGGTGTTTTCAATACCTGATCGAAAACACTTGAATGAACCTCTGTTCCTAAGAGTGGTAGTCTTTAAGGGGTTGAATAATTGTGTCAATGAAGAAATCACAAAAAACACATTTAATACTGTATTACAAAAACAATTGATGTCATTTTAGTTTCATTTGGTTCTTTAAAAAGTCCTTGTAAGATTTAATTCTGAACACAATTACAAATGTACACTAAATTCCCTAAAACCCTTTACAGCATTGGGGGTTGAATAATTTTGAACACAACTGTAAATCTGGAGCAAGCTAAACATGGCGCAGGCACTATATTCCGGTGTAAAATAAACCTATCCAGGGGTGGACTGGGAACTTAAAGTGACCCTGGAAAAAATACTAAAAGTGGCCCCGTTTTGTAGTCTGGTCCAAACTGATGGAAGGCAGGGTCACCTGCCAATAGCATATTTTGGTATTTCATACCACCCTAAAAAAGCCAAATACTACAGTCCATAACAAAATACTGCCAGCAGCACAAAATACATCCCCAAAATTTCCACTGGCCGGCCTTGAGAAGGCCGTGGTAATTGCTGTTTTTTAAACATGTATTGCTTACTAACTGCACCCATGCTATGAATAAGGATTCAACTAGCGTCCGAAACACGTAAGAGAATATGGACATATTGTAGATCCCCATGTGTTTTCCACACAGAAAATACAAACCTATTCTAAAACCTGTAAACTCTAAGTAAATGATTATATCAGATAAAAAGTGAGACATACTAACAACATCTTCTGAAATATTTTTCAGTTTCACCTTTAACCCCTTAAAGACCCACGCCATACATGTATGGTGCTGGTGGACGTGACTTAAGGACCAGCACCAATCAGCGACACGGACTTGACAGTTAAAAATAGCACATCGGGGAAAACACAGATGCCGAAGTGTTAATCCCTTTATGCCGCTATCAAAGCTGACCGTGGTATGCTTCCCCATCGGATCCCCGTGCTGCAGTGACGGGGACCCGATGATAGAGAAGGCAGCCCCAAAATGGTACCAATCGAACCGTCACCTCATCCCCCAAAAAATGAACCCCTACATAAAACAATCGGACAAAAAAGAAAAAAAAAACTATGGCTCTCAGAATAGACACTAAAACATGATTTTTTTTGGGCCGGAATAAAAGTACGACATTATAGTCAATGGGGCTGGAGCGGTAGTCCGGAAGCACGCGTGCACTAGCGGCAGCATGGATCCGACAGGCTGTTCACCCGCCGGAACAGCCTGCTGAAGTTCCTTGCCGCTAGTGTGAAACTAGCCTAAGACAATCGCTCAAAAAATTACTATGGCTCTCAGAATATAGAGACACTAAAACATGATTTTTAGTTTAAAAATTCTTTTATTGTGTATAACTTAAATAAATAAAAATAGTATACATATATTGTATTGCCGTGTCCGTAACAACCTGCTGTATAAAAATATCACATGAGCTAACCCCTCAGGTGAACACCGTAAAAACGGTGTAAAAAAAGCTGTTTTTTGTCACCTTACATCACAAAAAGTGTAATACTAAGCGATCAAAAAGTCATATGCACACTAAAATAGTACGAATCAAACCGTCATCTCATAACAAAAAAAAGCCCCTACATATGACAGTCGCCCAAAAAATAAATAAAAAATATGGCTTTCAGAATATGGAGACACTAAAAATTAATTTAAAAAAATTGCTTTATTATGTAAAACTGAAACAAACAACCAAACAAAGTAGTCATATTTGGTATTGTCGCGTCCGTAACAACGTGCTCTATAAAAATACCACATGATCTAACCTGTCAGATCAACATTGTAAAAAACAAAACATAAAAACAGTGCCAAAACAGCTATTTTTGTTACCTTGCTTCACAAAAAGTGTGATATAGAGCAACCAAAAATCATATGTACCTTTAAATAGTACCCACAAAACTGCCACCTTATCCCATAGTTTCCAAAATGGGGTAACTTATTTGGAGTTTCTACTCTAGGGGTGTATCAGGGGGTCTTCAAATGTTGCAACTTAAAATTATCCCAGTGAAATCTGCCCTCCAAAATGGCGTTCCTTTTCTTCTGCAACCTGTCGTGTGCCCGTACAGCAGTTTACGACCACATATAGGGTGTTTCTGTAAACTACAGAATCAGGGTAATAAATATTGAGTTTTGTTTGGCTGTTAACCCTTGCTTTGTTACTGGAAAACATTGATTAAAATAGAAAATCTGCCAAAAAAGTGAAATTCTGAAACTTCCTCTACATTTTCCTTTAATTCTTGTGAAACACCTAAAGGGTTAATAAAGTTTGTAGTTTCTAAAATGGGGCCATTTATGGGTGGTTTCTATTATGTAAGCCTCACAAAGTGACTTCAGACCTGAACTGGTCCTTTAAAATTGGGTTTTGGATATTGTCTTAAAAATTTTAAGATTTGCTTCTAAACTTCTAAGCCTTGTAACGTCCCAAAAAATAGAAAATGTAAGTGACAAAATGATCCAAACATGAAGTAGACATATGGGAAATGTAAAGTAATAACTATTTTAGGGTGCATTACTAAATTTTTTGTAAATTTGGTATTTTTTTAATACATAAAAGTGAAATATGTTGACTCAAATTTACCACTGTCACAATATGTGACGAGAAAACATTCTCAGAAAGGCTTGGATAAGTAAAAGCGTTTTCAAGTTATCACCACATAAATTGCCACATGTCAGATTTGCAAGAATGGCCTGGTCCTTAAGGTGATAAATGGCTGGGTCCTGAAGGGGTTAAACAATAATGGTGGCAGCAGTACTATGGGGAGAGTGCATGGTGGTCCTCCGGCCACCACCTTTCCTGCTCCGTTCCCGGTGTAGGTGCGGGTCCCAGAGGTGTGACCTGCACCTATCAGACAATGGGGACATATTCTAGTGATATGCCCTCATTGTCTCAGGTGGGAATACCCCTTTAACATCTGCCTAGAAATACATGTTCCAACAGGACAGAATTTTGAATTTAGATAGATATTTCATTAGTGAATTACATTTTTTAAATTTTATGGCATACTGGTCATTAAGGGTACTTTCACACTTGCGTTGGTGCGGATCCGTCTGTTTATTTGCACAGACGGATCCGCACCTATAATGCAAATGTTTGTATCTGTTCAGAACGGATCCGTTTGCTATAGTTTTAAAGAAAAATGACAAAGCCCAAAACGGATCAGTTTTGAATTACATTGAAAGTCAATGGGGAACGGATCCGTTTTCAAATGCACCATATTGTGTCATTAAAAACGGATCCGTCCCCATTGACTTACATTGTAATTCAAAACGGATCGGTTAGGCTCCGCCTCTTCAGACGGACACCAAAATGCCGCATGCTGCGTTTTGGTCTCCGCCTCAAAACGGAATAGAGGTGGAACGGAGCCGAACTGATGCATTCTGAGCGGATCCTTATCCATTCAGAATGCATTGGGGCTGAACTGATCCGTTTTGGACCGTTTGTGAGAGCCCTGAAACAGATCTCACAAACGGAATCCAAAACGCTAGTGTGAAAGTAGCCTAACAGAAAACATCTGGATCTACAGTACTTTGTGTTTAAGGTTGATGTTTCTTTTGCACACTATTGAGTCATTTAATTTTATGCATAAGATTGCATTTTAGAAATGCACATTACGATATAAATATTTGAAGTTGATACAAATACATTTGAAGTTGATAACATACAAATATATTTCAACTTCCAGAATTCTTCACATTTTTCTAGGTTTAAAAAAAGGAAAAAGAAAGGAGTATTACTGGATATTATGTTGAAAAGCTAAAAGAATGTGAATAAAAGCTATAACCCAGATAACCCCATCTGCTGCTAGCCATGTTTTTGTATTCACAGGGCTTGCAGTAGTGTTATTTGAGAGAGTATCAGAATGCTGCAGGCCCAGCATAGCACCGACTCTAGCCAGATGTACTTCTTAGCAGCTGACGTTAGCCGCAGCAAGGGGGAATTAAAAAGAGCATATTAATATTCCATTAATTCTCTTCCAAATTTGCATGTGCTGGCTTTCTCATCAAGCTCATACTGCTCAAACTGATAGAGGTTTTTGGCTCCCAGTAATCTCTGAATGCTAAGAGTGTCTGCTCACTCTTGATATGCTCTCTGTGTGTATATATACTACAGTTTAATGAAACATCCTCATCATTATTCCGAATACAGGAGGAACATTCTAGTTCACTGGAATAATCCTCGTCTGCTATTTTTAGCATTCATAACTTATTACATTCCTGTGTCATATCTGTCCATCTGTCATAATGTAATTATATCCATAGAATAATTAGTCAAAGGCAAATTTACTTCATTCTGTGTATGAAATTTTATTATGGAAAGGAAACTTTTTTTTTTAACCTCATAAGCGGCACAGAATATATATTTTTAGATCTATATTTTTAGATATGGTTTTTGCCATTTATAATCATATGACACTTTAGTTCAGATGCTGCTTATAATGCTATTTACAAAGCATGCTATGCATCAACTAAGGGTACTTTCACACTTGCGTTGGTGCGGATCCGTCTGTTTATTTGCACAGACGGATCCGCACCTATAATGCAAACGTTTGTATCCGTTCAGAACGGATCCGTTTGCATTAATTTAAAAGAAAAATGACAAAGTCCAAAACGGATCCGTTTTGAATTACATTGAAAGACAATGGAGAACGGATCCGTTTTCAAATGCACCATATTGTGTCAATTAAAAACGAATCCGTCCCCATTGACTTACATTGTAATTAAAACCGGATCCGTTAGGCTCCGCCTCTTCAGACGGACACCAAAATGCTGCATGCTGCGTTGTGGTGTCCGTCTCCAAAACGGAATAGAGGCGTAACGGAGCCGAACTGATGCATTCTGAACGGATCCTTATCTATTCAGAATGCATTGGGGCTTAACTGATCCGTTTTGGACTGTTTGCGAGAGCCCTGAAACAGATCTCACAGAATCGAAATCCAAAACGCTAGTGTGAAAGTACCCTAACGCAGACTGACACATCCTTATCATATAATCCACTGTTACTAATATCAAAACCTGAAACTTTCGAGTGGAATAATTCTTTTTTTCAAGTGAGAGTGAGAAGGTAGCGAGGCTGTGGGAATATTCAAATTTCCCACCATTCTGTGTGAATCCATCAACCTTTCCCTGTAGTGGGCAGTACGGTGGCTTAAGCTGAGTTCACACTTCAGTTATTTGGTAGAGTTATTTCCATCAGTTATTGTGAGCCAAAACCAGTGGTGAAGCCTACACAGAGCTAAAGTATAAGGCCTCTTTCACACGGGCGTCATGTTTGACGCCCGGACAAGAGGCGGGTGCGTTGCGGGAATATGCGCGTTTTTCCCGCGCGGGTGCAAACGTTTGTAACGCGTTTTGCACGCGCGTGAGAAAAAACGCCGTGTTTGGTACCCAACCCGAAGCCGGACTTCATTACTGAAGTCCGGTTTCGGGTCTTCTGGAGAATTGATTATTTTCCCTTATAACATGGTTATAAGGGGAAATAATAGCATTCTTAATAAAGAATGCATTGTTAAATGAAGTGGAGGGGGTAAAAATAATAAAAGTTAACTTACCTTAGCCACTTGATCGCGTAGTCGCGATCTCTCCTCTCTTTCCCTGCAGCATCTAAGGTCTACAGGACCTGTGATGACGTCACATCACATGGTCCAATCACATGGTCCATCTTACCATGGTGATGGACCATGTGATTGGACCATGTGATGTGACTGTCCGGAGGTTTAGTCGGGGGCCGCTGCTTCTGGGTCCTAATGTCCCGTCCTCACAGGTTTTCCTGGGCACCAGATAGAAGTCAATATAGATTATTGCCACAGACCAGATCACGGATAGGTGAAAGCTGGTTGATACTGTAGAAAACTCCTGCGCAGCACTGATACAATAGCCCAAACGCGTTTCGGGGTCACCCCTTCTTCAGTGGTTATTTTCAGGGTGCGCTCAGGTCCCATTAAATATTCTTTCTGCTTGAAAGGAATCAATATTAAAATCCGGAGTGGATCCTAGAAATCTGGACTGGGTTGCACATTGACATTGGATAAAATTCAATAACGCCCATTTATGGCCATATTCAGAAATCAATGGGACCAATATACCATCATTAGATCAAACTATTAAAATTCTTACAAATATTATTAAAATTATTAAAATTATTAAAAATATTATTAATATTATTATAAATACTTACAAATTCTTACAATTAAAATTCTTAACACAAGTGAAGGAGTTGGACATTATTTGCTGTCATATTTGAACGTTTTTAATATTTTATATGAGTAAAGGTTACCTTTGAACAAATATTGAGAAGTGTCTTTTATGGACCATAATTAAAAAAAAGTTATAGGGGTCATAATATGGCGACAAAAAAGTAACTGTAATACATATTAATATTACATAAACCACCCCTATAACTCCCACCCACCCCCCATCCAGTGATAAGACGGTCCCAGCTCCATTAATAGGTATAGTGCTTCAGAGCACCGAGAAAGATATTGCCGACACTCTACATGTGAGTTCCATACCCATTCTTTCCAAGATAAACTATTCGCTTAACTCCTCCGCACTGGGTCACCCACCATAGTTCCCCATCCCAGTTCTAGTCTCGTGTATGCATGTTCCAAAATCACTTGTATCTCTGAGGCCACTTCTCCCAACCCAGCCAAAAGATCCATAAGCCAAGCTATATCGCCATGGTACTGTACGCTACCCATTTGTCTCAGATTTTTTTAAGCTTATCCAAGCATTGTCTTTTAGTATATACACTTTTTTCCAGGCGAATGATCTCGGCCATTCTGTTAAAAAATTCAGCCCTAGATGGGGCTGGGGTCTAAGCCAATATTAAGCAATTCATTTCCTGGCCTGGAAGAGCAGACGCTTCACTCCCAGGCGTTAATTTCGTTTTTTATGTCTAATATTCCCAGCACACACACCCTCGGACCAGGTGGGACCGCAATTTGATATGCGTTTTTAATACAAGTTATCACGCCTGTCCAAAAAGTCCTAAGCTTTGTACACTCCCAGAACATGTGTATCAGGGATGCAGGACTCTCCCCACATCTCGGGCAGGAGGCATAACTCCTAACCCCAATCCTGAACACTAACCCCAAGTCTGATATACCCGGTGAACAAGAAATAATTGTGACATACACTGGCCCTCGCACAGTGATAACTAAGGTGTGAGTGCCAATACTGGTTTCCATTGTTCCTCTGAGATAGAACCAACCCCCCCCCCCCTCCCATTTTTGTTTGACCACTAAGGAATCATGTTTCACAGATTTCACAAACACGTTCCTATATATGAATGATATTAGTCCACTCGAGGAATCAATTGTGAGAATCTGTTGTAACAGTGGGACTGTTGTGCATGTAAGCGACACAGACCTTGCCTGAGCCTGGAATGCGTGTCGTAACTGCAAAAATTAATAAAAGGCAGTATGGGAGGGAGGGCAAACTCACCCCTGAATTGCTCAAATCATTTAAACACACCATCTTTTTGCAGCTGACACAAAAACCTCACACCCTTTTGTTCCCAAGGGGAGAACCCTTCCAGGTGAAATATTTTGGATAGCTGAGGATTTCTCCATAGAGGAGTGACCTGAGTGAAGCCCCATATAGACAGCAAGTCACGACACTTATGCCAAACCTTATGTATCAAATTAAGTGTAGGATGTCCCACCAACTTGTCAGCGAGACCGCTATGTTCCAATAGGGCTACAGGAGATTCATTTTCTATAATGTGGGCTATCAGCCCTCGCAGATGCATTATCCCCAGTAGGGTTGTTTCGGGTATCGAAGTTTCAATACCCAATCGATACTTTTCTCTGGTATCGAGCTTGATACCAGGATTAGTATTTTATCGATACTGGGCTGCGCTACTGCACAGCCCAGTATCAAAGAACGTGGCTGCGCCGCTCTCAGCGTGGCCATGTTCTCCTCGGCAGCACAGGGAGAAGGAGGCAGTCTCTCCCGCCCCCTGTGCTGCTTCCACCAATAGAGCGAGAGGAGGGCGGGGCGGGGTCACTGGCCACCAATAATGAGTGACTTTTACTATGCAGATGCAGGCAGAAGAAGCTCATTGCTGGCACCTGCCTGTGACCGGGCGCTGCGATCCGCGGCAGTTAACCCCTCATGTGCGGCACCTGAAGGGTTAACTGCCGCTGATCACAGCGCCCGCTCACAGGCAGGTGCCGGCAATGAGCTTCTTCTGCCTGCATCTGTATAGTAAAAGTCACTCATCATTAGTGGACAGTGCACCCCCTCCCCAGTATTAAAGACATTGGCCAGTGCGCCCCCTTTCCCCATTATTAAATACATTGGTGGCCAGTGCGCCCCCCCCCATCCCCCATTCCTCCCTCCCCCAGTATTAAAAGCATTGGTGGCAGTGGCCACAGGGTCCCCTCACCTCCTCCTCATTGGTGGCAGTGATCGGAGCCCCAGCAGTGTACCATGGCAAGTTGAGAAAGTACACCAAAATATTAAGTATAAATCACCCCCTTTCCCAATTTTACATATAAAATATATAAACAATAAATAAAATAACATACATATCGCTACGTCTCAAGTCCAAACTATTAAAAAAATCCTCTTTTAAGCGGTGAACGCCCATAAAAGAAAAAAGAAAAGAAAAACTGCACAATTCGCCAGTTTTTTTTAGTCGCCTTGCCCCCCCAAAAAATAGGATGGGACTGTTGTATTATTGGCCGGACGTTCCATAAAATGAGGAATGCACGCGGCTTTTTTTGGGATTTTTTTTTTTTTGCGTGGTATCGAATGGTATCGAGTATCGCAATACTTTTTTATAGTATCGATACCGAATCAAAATTTTGGTACCGAAACAACTCTAATCCCCAGGAGATCTCCCACCAACCCCTCAGCTGCTGCATTTGTGAGGAAATAAAATATAGCCATGGATTAGGAATAGAGAGACCCCCTGCATCTTTCCCTCTCTGTAAATTATCCAACTGAATCCTGGCCCGTTTTTTGTGCCAGGTCAAGCTTCTAAACAGCCTTTGTATTCTAAAAAAGATTCTTTGTGGAATTCACACAGGGGAGTTTCGGCATAAGAATCAAGAGTTAACTGCTTTTCTAACTGTGTGACTGGTACTTTCACTTTGTGCCAGTCATCTAATAAACCTTATCTTTAAACTACTAAGAGGTCATAAACATTTATTTAAGCCATATTCTTATCAGTAAGATAAGAACTGAGCTATAACGAGTGTTTATAATGTCAGAGAGCAGAGATGCCCCTCAGATGACGGAAAATCCATAGGCTGCTACTACAGCATCTCAGCTCTGTACAGAAAAAAGGGTTCCACATTTTTTATAAAAACTAATTGAAAAAAAAAAAAGATTTTTAGCTCAAAATACCATAAGTACAATGTTATAGTAAAAAAAAGCCCACAAAAGTGTACATTTTGGAAGCGCTCATTAGTACCGGAGGACCAGGAAGCGGTGAACTTACCGCTTCGTGGTCCTTGGCTGCGCACAGCGTGACGTCACGCTGTGCGCGCCAGTTCAGAGCGCACAGCCGAGAGCCGACATCAGGAGGAAGAACATCACGGGCTGTGAGGAGCGGCGGGTCCAGGAGCAGGAGAGGCATAATGAGGCTGCTGGGGGCATAATGAGGCACAAGGGAGCTAATGAGGCACATGGGGGCTAATGAGGCACATGGGGGAGAGCATAATGAGGCACATCAGGGCATAATGAGGCACATGGGGGCTAATGAGGCACATGGGGGCTAATGAGACTAATGAGAGGTATAATGGGGTGCTAATGAGACATATGGGGCATAATGAAGCATATGGGGGCATAATGAGGCACATGGGGGCTAATGAAGCACATGGGGGCTATTGAGGCTAATAAGAGGCATAATGGGGGACTAATGAGAGGCATATGGGGGCTAATGAGGCATATGGGGGCATAATGAGGCACATGGGAGCATAATGAGGCACATGGGGCTAATGAGGCACATGGGGCTAATAAGGCACATGGGGCATAATGAGGCACATGGGGTTAATGAGGCTAATAAGAGGCATCATAGGGGGCTAAAGAGAGGCATAATGGGCTAATGAGACATGGGGGAAAATGAGGCACATGGGTGGTTAATGAGGCTAATCAGAGTCATAATTGGGGGCATAATGAGGCACATTGGGCATAATGAGGCTAATGAGAGGCATAATGGGGGCTAATGAGAGGCATAATGGGGGCTAATGAGGCATATGGGGGCTAATGAGGCATAATGGGGGCTAATGAGGCATAATGTGGGGCTAATGAGGCATAAGGGCTGATGATGAGGGGTAATGAGGCATAAGGGCTGATGATGGGGGCTAATGAGGCATAAGGGCTGATGATGGGGGCTAATGAGAGGCATAATGGGGGCTAATGGCATAAAGGCTGATATGGGGTCTAATGAGGTATAAGAGCTGATATGGGGGCTAATGAGGCAAAATAGCTGATATGGGGGCTAATGAGAGGCATGGGGGCTGATATGGGGGTGATGAGAGGCATGGGGCTGAGCTGAGATCTGATTGGGGGTCTGATCTGAGGTATTATTGGGGTCTTATTAACATTGGGGGTCTGATTGGGGCTGTCAGCTGAAGTCTGAGGCACATGGGGAATAATGAGGCACATGGGGGCTAATGAGGCACATGGGGGCTAATGGGGCTAATAAGAGGCATAATGGGGGGCTAAAGAGAGGCATAATGGGGGGCTAATGAGACATATGGGTGAAAATGAGGCACATGGGGGCTAATGAGAGGCATAATTGGGGGCTAATTAGGCATGGGGTCTTATTAACATTGGGGGTCTGATTGGGGCTGTCAGCTGAAGTCTGAGGCACATGGGGCATAATGAGGCACATGGGGCATAATGAGGCACATGGGGGTATAATGAGGCACATGGGGGCCTCTCAAATATAAATATAATTTATTGTCTTACAGATATTTACCAACTTTTCAAAGAGGCTGTGTGAATAGCAAATGAAGATCAGTCAAAAAGTTTATAATTCCTGCACCCATCCTGCTGAATGTAATCATTACATCTAAGAACGTTTTGCCTGTAATTAACATAAATAATTCAGACTTAAAATGTGATAAGCTTTGAAGATTTGATTGCTGAATTCTTCACTTTGGGATATTTCTTCCAAAGAGTACTGACACCTTCAGCTACATCCCAGGCAAAACACAGAAAAGATTAGTAAGCCAGTTGCATGACTTTCATTTTTATTTGCAGACAATGGGAGTCATTTATTAAGACTGGCATTTTAGATGCCGGTCTTAATACCCAATTAGCTGGCGGTGGATGCACCAGTCTTAATCTACTCTAGCTCCCTTGCTGGTGTAGATTTAGGCAATTTTCTATGCCTAAAACAGGCGTAGAAAATGATAAATGAGACGAGCCTGCCCCTTTACCCGCCCACACCATGCCCACTTTTTTATAGACCTGGGTTCAGCGGGCAAAAGTCGCAAGTTGCGACACAAATAACTTTTGCGCCATGATCTGAGAAAGGTATACGCCAAAACGTGTTGTATATTTATTTGCAAATGCACCCCACCCCCATATTTGTAATAGAGACCTATATAACACTTTGTACCCTGTCTAGATATGATTATATTTGCAGCTCTTCACAACTGAAAAATATTAAAGTTGGCACTATCTTCTTACGGTCCTCAATCCTCCATGCTTTGAAGGACCCTTGGGATTGTGGTCTCCGCCAGATCGGTAGTGCTTAGCAATAAAGTGCAGTAATCCACAAGCAGGAGAAAAGGAAGCACAGCACTCGCCACTGGGTAAAATAAACCTTTATTACTCCATTAAAATCAAGGCTTGCAAAGGATACAGCATGTGGTATAGGCGACGGCCGCTTAATGTCACTATGCTTCTTATGTACATAGAGATTCGACAGCCGCTTCGCGCCGCTATGGGCCTGCAGATGTAAAGACATAGGCATTTCAATATACCCACACATTCTCAAAAGCATCTCCATTTTGATAATACATACCTGTGATTCTAAAAACAATTAAACAGATACGAAACAAAGTTACAGGAAAACAGTATGGTCATTTGTATTATTTAACCCTAATAGTGCCATAGCTTGAATGATCCAGCTCGCTTCTTGGAGCAGAATCTTAGGGTGATCTCCCCATAGGGGTATTACTATCATGAATCAGCCTCACATGTTTCAATCCTTATAAAGTTAAAACGCTCTCTGACGCGTTCAAAAACACATCTAATAGTTTTGCCGATGTAAAAGAAACCGCATGGACATCTTATCATGTAAACCACAGACCTAGTGCGTCAGCTAATAAATTGTTGCATGTTATATTATATTGTTATATTATATGTTATATTATATGTTATATTATATTTCTCCAATATTAGGGAAGAGCGAATGGAACTCCACAAAGTGGCATCACAGGCTGTGCGAGGCTGTTCTTGCATAAATGGCGGCTGTCAGATGGACAGGAAAACAATGCATGCAACTGTATTTTTCCGGCTGAAACAGGGGAATTATTCCGGACGCCTTTATAGGCAATGAAATAGGTAGTTGGAATATAATACCAAGATAAAAGTCCAAACTTGTCCAACATAGCAAACAAATAGGTCAGTGGACCCTATTGAATACCTTCTCTTCACCCAGGGTGAGCAGCAGAAAAGGCGTTCAAGTACTTTCCGCCAACTGAATTAAAGGCTATGTACACATTTGGAGGCAATGTTTTATGATTGTATTTCACAAATTTTTGGCTAAAAATCACATTTTTAATTAGCCTTTATTAAAAATATTGAGCCATTCTGTCACAAAGGGTTGAAAGTGCTGTTTTTCTAACTGTGTGACTGGTACTTTCATTTTGTGCCAGTCATCGAATAAACCATATCTCTAAACTACTAATAGGTCATAAACACTTATTTAAGCCACATTCTTATGAGTAAGATAAGGATTGAGCTTTGATGAGTGTTTATAATGTCAGAGAGCAGAGATAAAAAGTCTGTCTGCTTCCCAGATGACGGAAAAGACAAAAAATCCACAGCAGCGGATTCCACTGCATCCGCTCGTTTGAAAGAGCCCTTATAGTATTGTTTAGTACAACCATCAGGGCCAGGAGCTTTAGACAGTTTCAAAGCCTTAATTGCTGCCTTAGGGTCCTTTTACACATATACAGTAGATCTGGCAGATTATCAGGAATGATATCTGTCAAATCATCATCAGAGATAAAGGCTGAATTTACATAGGGACAACCGATATGGAAAACACTTCTCCCCATAGAGAATCATTATTCCTGCTCAGCAGATCATTGTTTTGACAGAACAATCAAGACCACCAGATGTACAAGCGTTGGCTCATTTATCGGGCGATTGCCAGCACCTTTTACACAGGCAGATTGGGAATGAGCTTTTATACCAATGCTCTTCCCAATAATTTGCCTCATAATCCGTCCATGTAAAAGGACCTTTAGTCTCTCCAATTGAGATGGGCGCCGAGAGTGTAAGAAATTGAGGAGTAGAAATTGAAGGCAAGGTCACAGAAACTTGTTTATTTCGCCTTGGTATTTGGGTCCTTGCAAAGGTTATAAAGGGAACAATAACATTTCTCCAGGATCAGCCTTGGATCAAGAATCTTATTGTCAGGATTTGAACCCAGAAACTCCTACATGCCAGGCAGTAGCTCTTCTCCTTGAGCTACTGGTGTTACTGGACAGCTCCTTTTCTGCATCTGATGGATAGTTTCTTGCTTCTTGATATTGTTGCCTCATTTGCCAAATTAGCTTCGCCATTGAACTTCCTATTTCGACCTTGTTGATTCCACATA
This sequence comes from Bufotes viridis, assembly GCA_033119425.1. Classification (NCBI taxonomy): domain Eukaryota; kingdom Metazoa; phylum Chordata; class Amphibia; order Anura; family Bufonidae; genus Bufotes; species Bufotes viridis. Next base: position 175,397,772 of record CM065589.1, read on the forward strand.
TCAGGTGAGCAATCATGTGAATACAATTACACTAATGCCCTTTCCCTGACAAAAGGTAAGGAATCCTAGATCTATGGGACTGTTGCTTTCATTTATTAAGCTACTTGCACATCTGAGTTGTTGCTGCATCTGTCATGGATCAGCAAAAACTCTTCCGTCATGATAATACAACCGTCTGCATCCAGTATGAACGGATCCGGTTGTATTATCTCTAACATAGCCATGACGGATCCGTTTTTAAAACCATTGTAAGTCAATTAGGGACGGATCTGTTTCTTTTGTGTCAGAGAAAACAGATCTGTCACCATTGACTTACATTGTGAGTCATGACGGATCCGTCTTGCTCCGCACCCCAGGACGCACTCAAAAACGCTGCTTGCTGCACTTTTGTGTGCGTCATGGGAACTCAATGAAACGGAACGAAATGCATTTTGGTGGACTCAGTTCCCTTCAGTTAAGTTTTGTTCCCATTGACAATGAATGGGGACAAAATGGAAGCGTTTTCCTCCGCTATTAAGATCCTATGACGGATCTCAATGGCGGAAAGGAAAAGCGCAGGTGTAAAAGTAGCCTTAGCTAGAAGGGCCCCTGCTTTGTTACCATGCAAATAAAATTGAACCCTATATTACTTTATTGAAAGATTGAACCATAAGGAAAGAATAGATTGTAAACGCAAGTGCAACACTCTAAATTTAAGTATTAGCAGCCGACAGCTCCTGCCGACAGCACGCCGAATGTCTGCATGGACGTGTAGAAGTCCTCACAGAATGGCCTATAGCTGTGTGCCATATAAGTGCAGCGGACAGCTAGCAATGCTGCATCTTCCGCTTATCAGGCAGCGATCTGGTTCATTCGTTCCAATGCTAGGGGACCATTAGTCTTAAATTATAAAAATGACTTTAGTGTTTTCCTGTAAAATTTTTTTTATCTGTGTAATGGTTTTTAGAATCACATGTTTGTATTATCATCATGGAGATGACGTCTGCCACTTGTGTCTATACAGACATGGCTACGTTATGTCTATAGGCCCATAGAAGAGTAGTGGTGACAAACGGCTGTTGCCTATACCTCAAGCTGCTTCCTCTGCAAGCCTTGATTTTAATGGAGTGATAAAGGTTTGTTTTGGCCAGCGGTGAGTGCCGTTCTTTCTTCTCTCCTAACTGTGGTTAATTGCAGCTCTTCTGCTGCTATACTCAGTCATCATCCACCTACTTGTGTCTCAAGCACCGTACAGGACATTCATTACTTCCCCCTCTCTCCACAGCCTCCTTATTGCTTCTTTTTCAAAGATGTTCCATGAGTCAATCAGGATGCAGCGTAAATGAAGCTCTTCTTACAGGACGTGTAGGTCATATATCCCGCATCCCCTAGGCACATCTATATTCACTCCTTAGAGGGATAATAACTCTTCTTGCTTCGCAAACATCGTCATCCCAAAAAGAGCACAGTGACGTATTTGGTTCATGTAACGTTACAGTTTGAGTCTGAGAAAAGAAGCTGCACCTTCTAGCTCCGTCTGGAGCCTCTGTCGTAGATTCCATCATTAAGGGTACTTTCACACTTGCATTGGTGCAGATCCGTCTGTTTATTTGCACAGACGGATCTGCACCTATAATGCAAATGTTTGTATCCGTTCAGAACGGATCCGTTTGCAATAATTTGAAAGAAAAATGACAAAGTCCAAAACAGATCCATTTTGAATTACATTGAAAGTCAATGGGGAACGGATCCGTTTTCAAATGCACCATATTGTGTCATTGAAAACGGATCCGTCCCTATTGACTTACATTGTAATTCAAAACGGATCCGTTAGGCTCCGCCTCTTCAGATGGACACCAAAATGCTGCATGCTGCGTTTTGGTGTCCGCCTCCAAAACAGAATAGAAGCAGGATGGAGCCGAACTGATACATTCTGAACGGATCCTTATCCATTCAGAATGCATTGGGGCTGAACTGATCCGTTCTGGACCATTTGTGAGAACCCTGAAACGGATCTCACAAACGGAATCCAAAACGCTAGTGTGAAAGTACCCTAAGTAGGAAACATAGCTGTGTATGCAGAGCCTTTTTTTTTGTTCAAAATGTAATATACCTATGGTACAAATATAGAACCAGGAAATAACACAAGCTCACCACCACACCTCAGATTATATATCCAGGTCCTCACTGATAAAACGGTGCATGGGAAATCACTGCTTTGGCCAAAGTGTAGTGTATGTAAATCTGAGAGTCCAGCACCACATCTTACAAACGTCAATCCTTTATTCGGTCACATTAAATTGAAACATCCAAGAATTTCAGGTTGCATTTCAGATCTAGCCGCTGGAAGATTCCTTACTACATGCCTCGGACTCCCAGTGATGGGGTTCCTGTAAAGGGAACAGGACACCCCTCCCTCTATGACAGGGATGGCTAAACTGTGGCTCTCCAGCTGTTGCAAAACCACAACTCCCAGCATGCCCAGACTGCCTACAGCTATTAGCCCACAACAGGGCATGGTGGAAGTTGTAGTTTTACAACAGCTGGAGAGCTGCAGGTTGGCTATCCCTGCTCTATGACATCTCCGCTCAGCATTACATCCAGATCCTCAAGATGATGTGTAAAATTTAAGTTGTCATTATTTTTATTCACATATGAAATGGATGCTGATACTGACATCGACGACCCCCTCCATATATATATTCACTAGTGAGAGTAAAAAGGACGCCCCTAATAGGACAGCTGTGCAACTGCAAATAAAACAGGTTGTTAAATATAAAAAATTGTTTCAACAAAAATTCTGTAACCATCAGTATATACTCCCTAAACTCTAAGGAACAAGAGGTATATTTCGTCAGGGCTTCTGCCAGTGATGGCTATATCATGTAACATGAAAGTGACACGGGAGAGGACTCCAGCATAACGTAAACTGGACGGATCCGTTATGCAGGCCATAGACTTCTATTATGACGGAATGCCTCTAAAGGCATTCCGTTATGCATTCCGTTATGGAATTGCATTATGGTCCGTGGTAACAGAATTCATAACGCAATTCAGCATATACCTCAATGCGAACACGAACTCGAACTTCAAATATGAAGTTTGCTCATCCCTATTGACCATCATAGATTCTGTACTATGTTGTGGTTTCCATTTTACACTGAAATCATGACACAAATGTGAACAGTGACAAAGACTGCTTGCATGCAAGTGCAAGAAATTCGTATCAAAAAGGGTTCTACTGCTTTTTAACACTTTTGCCCCTACCAGAAGAAAGGCATACTTACCTTCAAAAATTAAAATGCAGGAACCTCCTGACAATCAGTCAGATTCCAGTTATATTTGTTCATTACAGGTTAAAAAGTGATGAAAGGAAGTTATTTGAGTGGTTGCTTTTGCCAACTGCTTTTTTGCTAGGACTATTTTTTTACTATGTGGTGGCTTGCATGGTTCTTTAACTTTGAAAATGTGAGTACCAAAGAATTTATGTATTGGGTTGCTGTACATAAAATTATTCTTTTTATTGTTTAAATGTTTGTATTGTATTTTAATAAAACAACAGTACAAATGTGTATATTTTGTTTGCATTGTGATACATTTTGTGGAATTTGACTTGATTAAACTATGTAAAAGTGCCAATATCTTAACAGGCTATGCTGCAGAGCTGCACCGTCTGTTCCTTGTTGATACATTGGATCAATAATTGAAGGTTATGCATTTATAATTGAATACAAGATATAGATCTGTTTAAGCTAATCAGACCTTAATTAAGGTATAAACATGAACAAATAGTGAAATAAACAAAAACAGAAACAAAACTGTTATTCCCAGGTTGTGCTCATAGATTCAGAGGAGATGTCATCCCCACAACCAGCGATGCTCTAATTGGCCATATTACTCATCTTTGGTATCCAGCTGTGGTATCTACCCCCTAATGTGGTGGTTATGGTCATCACAGTAAATGTCACGGTATCCTAATACTTTTTTTTTTTTGGCCATCTACAGGGAGTGCAGAATTATTAGGCAAGTTGTATTTTTGAGGATTAATTTTATTATTGAACAACAACCATGTTCTCAATGAACCCAAAAAACTCATTAATATCAAAGCTGAATATTTTTGGAAGTAGTTTTTAGTTTGTTTTTAGTTTTAGCTATTTTAGGGGGATATCTGTGTGTGCAGGTGACTATTACTGTGCATAAATATTAGGCAACTTAACAAATATATACCCATTTCAATTATTTATTTTTACCAGTGAAACCAATATAACATCTCAACATTCACAAATATACATTTCTGACATTCAAAAACAAAACAAAAACAAATCAGTGACCAATATAGCCACCTTTCTTTGCAAGGACACTCAAAAGCCTGCCATCCATGGATTCTGTCAGTGTTTTGATCTGTTCACCATCAACATTGCGTGCAGCAGCAACCACAGCCTCCCAGACTCTGTTCAGAGAGGTGTACTGTTTTCCCTCCTTGTAAATCTCACATTTGATGATGGACCACAGGTTCTCAATGGGGTTCAGATCAGGTGAACAAGGAGGCCATGTCATTAGATTTTCTTCTTTTATACCCTTTCTTGCCAGCCACGCTGTGGAGTACTTGGACGCGTGTGATGGGCATTGTCCTGCATGAAAATCATGTTTTTCTTGAAGGATGCAGACTTCTTCCTGTACCACTGCTTGAAGAAGGTGTCTTCCAGAAACTGGCAGTAGGACTGGGAGTTGAGCTTGACTCCATCCTCAACCCGAAAAGGCCCCACAAGCTCATCTTTGATGATACCAGCCCAAACCAGTACTCCACCTCCACCTTGCTGGCGTCTGAGTCGGACTGGAGCTCTCTGCCCTTTACCAATCCAGCCACTAGGCCCATCCATCTGGCCCATCAAGACTCACTCTCATTTCATCAGTCCATAAAACCTTAGAAAAATCAGTCTTGAGATATTTCTTGGCCCAGTCTTGACGTTTCAGCTTGTGTGTCTTGTTCAGTGGTGGTCGTCTTTCAGCCTTTCTTACCTTGGCCATGTCTCTGAGTATTGCACACCTTGTGCTTTTGGGCACTCCAGTGATGTTGCAGCTCTGAAATATGGCCAAACTGGTGGCAAGTGGCATCTTGGCAGCTGCACGCTGACTTTTCTCAGTTCATGGGCAGTTATTTTGCGCCTTGGTTTTCCACACGCTTCTTGCGACCCTGTTGACTATTTTGAATGAAACAGCTTGATTGTTCGATGATCACGCTTCAGAAGCTTTGCAATTTTAAGAGTGCTGCATCCCTCTGCAAGATATCTCACTATTTTTGACTTTTCTGAGCCTGTCAAGTCCTTCTTTTGACCCTTTTTGCCAAAGGAAAGGAAGTTGCCTAATAATTATGCACACCTGATATAGGGTGTTGATGTCATTAGACCACACCCCTTCTCATTACAGAGATGCACATCACCTAATATGCTTAATTGGTAGTAGGCTTTCGAGCCTATACAGCTTGGAGTAAGACAACATGCATAAAGAGGATGATGTGGTCAAAATACTCATTTGCCTAATAATTCTGCACTCCCTGTAGTACTGATGTTTAGGGAGCCACTATAGCCGGCCAGAACCTTTTCGCATAGATAGCTGTTATAAACAGTTGCCTCTACTTCTGTCATAGAGGGTATTGTTTGAGATTTCCAGTATCTAGCAATGGCTAGTTTTGAAGCATGTAGTACATGACACATGATGGTGCTGACTTGGCATGGTAAAGCTTCAATATTAATTAACAATAAAGCTGTTTCTGGTGGTAGGTGAACGAGAAGAGGATGTATGTGTTGGAGGAGCTTGTTAGTTGCCTGCCAGAAAGGTTTAATTCTTGGACAATCCCAAAATATGTTGTATAAAGAGCCCTTATGTCCACAATTTCTCCAGCACTGTAGTGATACGTTGGGATATATTCTTATTAAATTTTAAAGGGGTTATCCAACCCCTATAACGCCTCCCCAAATGCCTGGGCCCCTCACACAGATTGTACTTACCTCACTCCCCAGCAGCTGTGTCGCTTCTGATGCCCACACGGGCGCCGCTACATATCCCCGTCATGCGGATCAAAACATCCGGCGACGGGTGGGGGTTTCAGCCTATAGCAGGCCACGACGGGAACAAGCCTTGTTAGCGTCACCAGTGATGTTAGGGAGGCTCGTTGTCGTCGCGGCCTGCAATTGGCTGATCCTCCCCACCCCCGTCGCCAAATGTTTTGATCCGCGCGACGGTGTGATGCAGCGGCAACCATGCGGACATCAAAAGCGATGCAGGTGCTGGGGAGTGAGGTGTGTGGGTGAGGGGCTCAGGCATTTGGGGGGCATTATAGGGGTTGAGTAACCCCTTCCATTTTATCCTGTCACCATTATAACCTATGAGACGTCCTCATTTTCTTTTACTAGAAGCATAGAAGTTAGAAGTAATGCAGTTTACATCAGGATTTTTCATTAGGCATGATACAGTAAAGTACTGGAACATCCATTGTGCTACTTGTACTCAGACATGGGATTCAGCCAGTTCCCTCAGGTTCTCCAGATCCAGTTATTAAAATTGCAGCGGCAGCTGAAGATGAGCGCTTCCATTCCATAATTTAGCTCCTTAGGCTTTTTAAAAGTTGGGAGGTATGCGTGTAGTGTATATATGGTGCATTTATGCATGTGTACCATGTATATGGTGTATTTATGTGTATGTGTGTTGCATATATATGGTCTATGTATATGTAAGCATGTTTCGTGATGCCGCGTGTCCGCCGTTGAGTAGGGAACCGGTTGTTAAAAATTTGAATCCTACCCCTGTATTTCAGTATTGTGTGCAGTCAGAGGTTGAGTTCTTCAGTAAATGCCACAGTTGTATCTCAGCTCAATCACATCATCCACATAGCACAGCTAACAGCAGGAGCCGAATGGATATCTCAACATCCCCAATCTCTGGAGACTGGGTGAAGAAATGGCGCTGAAAAATATGGATTGGGCAGGTTTATCAATACTGCCATCAGGCTTGGGCTGCCATTATGTAACATAAATGTCTCCATTGCATTTCTTCATTAAAATATACAATATTACCATTTTTGTATACTGTTTAGTTTTGCTATTCCGTGATTACACGGCTTGCATTACTAAGTGGCTGCTTTCATAAGTGGAGTTAAAGAAACCGGAGTTCTACTGCTGAGTGTCTTTTTGTTGGGATTGCAAGGGATTGCAAGTGTCTGAGTGTGGCGTGAAGCTGCTAACCTAGAAAGTTAAGTACTTGCAGTTTAGTTCTGCCATTTAAAACCGCTTTTTTTCTCTCTGTTGTGTAGTGTCATTTAAAGCAGTTTTTAGTCTCTAGCTTGGTGAGGGACAGATGGCTTGGCCTAACAGGTGCTATAAATTAGACCACTCAACTCTTCCAGAGCCTGCTCTACCTGAGGCCTGCAATACTAAGTGGCTGTTCTTGTCATAATTGTGGAGTTAAAGAAACCGGCAGTTCTGCTGCTGAGTGTCGTCTTTGTTGCGGATCTGCAAGTGTCTGAGTGCCATGGCGTGAAGCTGCTCAGATCCTAGAAAGTTAAGTACTTGCACGTTTAGTTCTGACCATTTAAAACCGCTTTTTTTCTCTCTGTTGTGTAGTGTCATTTAAAGCAGTTTTTTTTTCCTCTGCAAGGTGAGGGGGAGTGGCTTGGCCTAACAGGTGCTATAAATTAGACCACTCAACTCTTCCAGAGCCTGCTCTACCTGAGGCCTGCATTACTAAGTGGCTGCTTTCATAAGTGGAGTTAAAGAAACTGGAGTTGAAGAAACAGAGATTCATTAGATCATCCTTGTATACAGTTGGTTTGATTCTAGCTAGTCTTCCTGCTACTGTAAGGGACCACAGTAAGTAAGAATCTTGTTATCACTGCTCTATATTGTATTTCTTTTCCCTCTCTTTTCCTGTGTAATCCCCATTTAGTATGACTTCCTTTTTTGACAGCGCCGTCCAGTGCACATCTTGTCTGATGTATGCAGTCCTGGAACAGCTGTTCGAGGGTGTATATGTTTGTTCAAAATGTGAGCAAATTACCCGTTTGGAATCGCACATCGAGTCTCTAAACAGGCGAGTTGCAACACTGAGAGCCACTGACAATTTGGAAAAGAGTTTGCTGCTCACTGAGCAAGCACTCTATGGGGTAGATGTGGGGGAGGGTGGTAGCAAGGAGGCTGAGGAGAGTGAGGTAGTTAGCTGGGTAACAGTAAGAAAATGGGGCAGAGGGAAGAGTGCCAGGGAGGCTAGCCCTGATCTGACACACCCCAACAAGTTTGCACGGTTGGCAGATGAGGGGGATGACAGTTCGGGGACGGCACTGCTGCAGCCAGACACTTCCTCTGCCAGTCAGGGGAATGTCAGCTCCAGTAAGCAGGGGACCAGGAGAGCAGGGCAGGCCAGACAGGTGCTGGTAGTGAGAGACTTCATTATTAGGGGAACAGATAGGGCGATCTGTCACAAAGATCGTGATCGCCGAACAGTGTGCTGTCTTCCTGGCGCTAGAGTTCGACACATCGCGGATCGGGTTGACAGATTATTGGGAGGGGCTGGAGAAGACCCAGCGGTCATGGTCCATATCGGAACCAATGACAAAGTTAGAGGAAGGTGGAGAGTCCTTAAAAATGACCTCAAAAGTAGTATTTTCTGAAATACTGCCTGTACCACGGGCTACACAAGAAAGGCAGAGGGAGATTAGGGAGGTTAACAAGTGGCTCAAGAACTGGTGTAGGAAGGAGGGGTTCGGGTTCCTGGAGAACTGGGCCAACTTCTGTCGGCTACAGGCTCTATCGTAGGGACGGGCTGCACCTCAATGGGGAAGGGGCAGCTGTGTTTGGGAGAAAGATGGCTAGAAGGTTGGAGGAGTGTTTAAACTAGGGACTGGGGGGGAGAGAAATTACATTATAGGAGGGGAAGATAGTGCAGATAGAGACCGGGGGCAAGGTAGTGGGACTGGGGGAGGAATGGAAGGGGGGACTAGAACAGCTCAGAATGAAAGATGTAGGGTAAAAAATACACATAAACCTGTCAAATGTATGTATACTAATGCCAGAAGCCTGACTAACAAGACTGGTGAACTGGAATTAGTGATGTGTGAGGAGGACTATGACATAGTGGGAATACCTAAGATATGGCTGGATGATAGCTATGACTGGGCAGTTAATATAAAAGGTTACAATCTGTTTAGAAAGGATCGTCAAAACCGGAGAGGTAGAGGGGTCTGCCTCTATGTGAAGTCGTGTCTAAATCCCGTAATTCGAGATTACATCTCTGAGGGACATGAACATGTGGGTAGACATGAGTCACTGTGGGTAGAAATACATGGAGCAAAAAACAATAATAAATTACTAAACAGAAACACAAGGGGAGGTCAGTCAGCACTCCCTGTATGCAGGTGCACGTAGCTATGGCAATTATACATACAAACAAAAAAATGCAACAGCACTCTGCAACCAGAACTCTGCCCAAGATAGAAGCTATAAGAGGACATTAGTGTACGTTTTGATCAAAAGGTAATAAGCCACTCGCCACGCCAAGGCTGTCCCGTGAGCGGTCCTAACACTAAATCTGACCTGTTATGGGCCATGACAGCCACATAAAATCCTTCTAACGCTGAATCTTACCTGTTATGGGCCATGACAGCCACATAGAATCCAGGGAGTGTGGGCCCAGCATGCATGCTGGGATAAACCATACTTATTGACCCTTTCTGGTGCTGTAACAGCCTCCATTAGATCCAGGGATGCAGGTACAGACATGGGCGTAGCTATAGGGGGTGCAGAGGTAGCAGTCGCTACCGGGCCCAGGAGCCTGAGGGGGCCCAAAGACCCTTGTGCTGCATAACAAAATACACAAATCACTGAGGGAAGGGGGGCCCAAGCTGAACTCTTGCACCAGGGCCCATGAGCCATTAGCTACGCCCCTGGGTACAGACATGCATGCTGAGCCCACTGTGCACTCCTCCTGGAGCCAGATGGCTACTAGCAGGTACTGTGAATGCACATTCAGCTTTATACTCACTCTGATTAAAACCAGCCTCTAGGGCAGACAAACTAGTCAGGTGTGCACGACTGAAAAGGAGGTTGCCACACCTCCAACACATACTAAACAGAAACACAAGGGGGGTCAGTCAGCTAGCTATGGCAATTATACATACAAACAAAAAAATGCAACAGCACTCTGCAACCAGAACTCTGCCCAAGATAGAAGCTATAAGAGGACATTAGTGTACGTTTTGATCAAAAGGTAATAAGCCACTCACCACGCCAAGGCTGTCCCGTGAGCGGTCCTAATGCTAAATCTGACCTGTTATGGGCCATGACAGCCACATAAAGTCCTCTAACGCTGAATCTTACCTGTTATGGGCCATGACAGCCACATAAAATCCAGGGAGTGTGGTACTAATAGGAGTGTATTATAAGCCACCTAATATATCAGACTCCACAGAAAATCTACTATTAACCAGTACAGGACCGCCTAACGCAGGGATGCGTCCTGCGGGCGGTCCTGTAGCTCTGAGATGACGCGTCGGCGCACGCGCGTTCACAGAGAAGCGCGGCACGGCAGTTAGGCTACAGCCTGCCAGCGATGATCCATCGCTGGCAGGCTGTAGATGCGAATAAAATCGCATCAAACAGCTATATCAGACGCTGTTTTGTGAACAGCGTCTGATATAGCTGCTACCTGGTCCTCTGGTGGTCCCATTTGCTGGGATCGACCACCAGAGGACCAGGCTAACTACTGTAAAGTTGCACCAAACACTACACTAACCCCCCACCCCCCACCCCCTCACCTATTAACCCCTTGATCACCCCATCTAGACCCCCCTGTCACCCCCCTGTCATTGATCACACCCCTTGTAAGGCTTCATTCAGACGTCCATATGTGTTTTGCGGATCCGTGGATTCACGGATCCGCGGATCCGATCCGCAGATCCGATCCGCAGATCCGATCCGCAGATCCGATCCCCAAGGTATTCGCTGAGGGGCATAATGAGTCCATGAAAAATTAAACTTTTTGTCAAAAGTTAGCGGAAAGGGAGACTTTGTGAGAAAAAACAATAAAAAATCAATTTCCACTAACTTGTGCCAAAAAAAAAATCTTCTATGAACTCGCCATGCCCCTCATGGAATACCTTGGGGTTTCTTCTTTCCAAAATGGGGTCACATGTGTGGTATTTCTACTGCCCTGGCATTTTAGGGGCCCTAAAGCGTGAGAAGAAAAATGCGTAAAAATGCCCTCCTAAAAGGTACTCATTGGAATTTGGGCCCCTTTGCGCATCTTGGCTGCAAAAAAGTGTCACACATGTGGTATCGCTGTACTCAGGAGAAGTAGGGCAATGTGTTTTGGGGTGTATTTTTACATATACCCATACTGGGTGAGAGAAATATCTCTGTAAATTGACAACTTTGAATAAAAAAATGTAAAAAGTTGTCGTTTACAGCGATATTTCTCACACGCAGCATGGGTATATGTAAAATACACCCCAAACCATGCCCTACTTCTCTGATACAGCGATACCACATGAGTGACACTTTTGCAGCCTGAGTGCAAAGGGACCTAAAACCAATGAGTACCTTTAGAATTTCTGAGCCATTTTTATGCATTTGGATCTCACACTTTAGGAGCCCTAAATACCAGGTGAGTATAAATACCCACATGTGACCCCATTTGAAAGAAGACACCCAAGGTATTCCGTGAGGGGCATGGTGAGTCCACAGAATTTTTATTTTTGGCACAAGTCAGCGGAAATTGATATATATATTTTTTAATTTTGTTTTTTACAAAGTTTCATATTCCACTAACTTGTGACAAAAAATAAAATTTTACATGAACTCACCATACCCCTCACAGAATACCTTGTGGTGTCTTCTTTCCAAAATGGGGTCACATGTGGGGTATTTATACTCACCTGGTATTTTAGGGGCCCCTAAAGCGTGAGAAGAAGTCTGGAATCCAAATGCGTAAAAATGCCCTGTGAAATCCTAAAGGTACTCATTGGTTTTAGGGCCCCTTTGCGCACCCAGGCTGCAAAAAAGTGGCACACATGTGGTATCGCCGTACTCAGGAGAAGTAGGGCAATGTGTTTTGGGGTGTATTTTTATATATATACCCATACTTTGTGTGAAAAATATCTCTGTAAACGACAACTTTTAAAAATTTTTATACAAAGTTGACAATTTACAGAGATATTTCTCTCACCCAACATGGGTATATGTAAAATACACCCTAAACACATTGCCCTACTTCTCCTGAGTGCAGCGATACTACATAAGTGACACTTTTGCAGCCTGAGTGCATAAAGGGCCCAAATTCAACGAGTACCTTTAGGTTTACATGGCAGCTCACAATTAGCCCGCCCAAAATGCCAGAACAGTAAACACACCCCACAAATGACCCCATTTCGGAAAGTAGACACCCCAAGGTATTCACTGAGGGGCATAGTGAGTCCGTCTGAGATTTTTTTTTTTGCCAGAAGTTATCAGAAATTGAAACTTTTTTTTTTTTTTTCTCAGAAAGTGTCATTTTCCGCTAACTTGTGAAAAAAAATGAAATGATACATGAACTCACTATGCCCCTCCGCGAATACTTTGGGGTGTCTTCTTTCTAAAATGGTGTCATTTGGGGGGTATTTATACTATCCTGACATTCTAGCACCTGAAGAAACATGACAGGTGCTCAGAAAGTCAGAGCTGCTTCAAAATGTCGAAATTCACTTTTTTGCACCATAGTTTGTAAACGCTATAACTTTTACCCAAACCAATAAATATACACTTATTGGACTTTTTTTTTATCAAAGACATGTAGAACAATAAATTTAGAGAAACATTTATATAGAAATGTAGTTTTTTATTGAAAAATTTTACAACAGAAAGTGAAAAATGTCGTTAAATTTGTATTAATGGCAAAAAAAGTTAAAATGTCAGCAACAATGAAATACCACCAAATGAAAGCTCTATTAGTGAGAAGAAAAGGAGGTAAAATTCATTTGGGTGGTAAGTTGCATGACGGAGCAATAAACGGTGAAAGTAGTGTAGTGCAGAATTGTAAAAAGTGGCCTGGTCATTAAGGGTGTTTAAGCTAGGGGGGCTGAAGCGGTTAAACGAGATAGACGAGGCGGCAAATCATAATGAAGTCGTTATTATGGGGGACTTCAGCTGGGAAACTGAAAGCTGTACATCCCAAAAAGGAAACAGGTTCTTGGCAATAGCCAAAGACAATTACCCTTCCCAACTGGTTCAGGACCCCACTAGAGGGACGGCCATACTGGACTTAGTATTAACCAATAGACCTAATAGAACAACAGATGTGCAGGTTGGGGGGACACCTGGGAAATAGTGACCATAAAGTAATAACCTTCCAATTATCCTTCAAACAAGAGTTTCTAAAGGGAGGAATAAAAATACCAAACTTCAAAAAAGCAAAATTTAGCCAACTAAGCGAGGCCATAGGCCTAACTAACTGGGACAAAGTCCTCAAAAATAAAAATACAGCCACAAAATGGGAGATTTTTAAAAGCATTGTAACATCTAATTGTAAGAGGTACATACCTTATAGGAATAAGAGGCTAAGGAACAATAAGAAGCCAATGTGGATAAATGGAACTGTAAAGAAAGCAATAAATAACAAAAAGAAAGCATATAATTCACTAAAACAGGAGGGGAGCCAGGAAGCACTGATAAACTATAAGGAAAAAAATAGAATATCTAAAAAACTAATAAAATTTGCTAAACTAGAGACCGAGAGATTAATTGCCAAAGAGAGTAAAACTAACCCTAAAATGTTCTTCAATTATATAAATAGTAAAAAATATAAATCTGAAGGAGTCGGCCCTCTACATAGCAATGAGGGGGGAGTTGCAGAGAGTGACAAGGATAAAGCAAAACTATTAAATATTTTTTTTCTCTACTATATTCACTGAGGAAAATAAACTGTCAGATGAAATGCAGAATATAAACGTAAATTCCCCATTAAAAGTGCCCTGTCTGACCCAGGAAGAAGTACAACAGCGACCTAAAAAGATTAAAATAGACAAATCGCCAGGACCGGATGGCATACACCCCCGTATCCTAAGGGAATTAAGTGATGTCATAGCCAGACCTTTATTTCTGATATTTACAGACTCTATACTGACAGGGAATGTTCCACAGGATTGGCGCATAGCAAATGTGGTGCCAATATTCAAAAAGAGTGCAAAAACAGAGCCTGGAAATTATAGGCCGGTAAGTTTAACATCTGTTGTGGGTAAACTGTTTGAAGGGTTTCTAAGAGTTGCTATTTTGGAGTATCTCAATGAAAATAAGCAAATAACACCATATCAGCATGGCTTCATGAGGGATCGGTCATGCCAAACGAATTTACTTAGTTTCTATGAGGAGGTGAGTTCTAGACTTGACAGCGGCAAATCAATGGATGTCGTATATCTGGACTTCTCCAAAGCATTTGACACTGTACCTCATGAAAGGTTAGTATATAAAATGAGGATGCTCGGACTGGGAGAAAATGTCTGTATGTGGGTAAGTAACTGGCTGAGTGACAGAAAACAGAGGGTAGTTATTAACGGTAGATACTCAGATTGGGTCACTGTAACCAGTGGGGTACCTCAGGGGTCAGTATTGGGCCCTATTCTCTTCAATATATTTATTAATGATCTTGTAGAAGGCCTGCACAGTAAGGCCTCTTTCACACGGGCGTCATGTTTGACGCCCGGATAAGAGGCGGGTGTGTTGCGGGAATATGCGTGATTTTCCCGCGCGGGTGCAAACGTTTGTAATGCATTTTGCACGCGCGTGAGAAAAATCGCCGGTTTCGGGTCTCCTGGAGAATTTATTATTTTCCCTTATAACATGGTTAATAAAGAATGCATAGTAAAATGAAGTGGAAAGGGTTAAAAATAATAAAAGTTAACTTACCTTAGCCACTTGATCGCGTAGTTGCGATCTGTCTTCTCTTTCCCTGCATCAGCTAAGATCTAAAGGACCTGTGATGACGTCACATCACATGGTCCAATCACATGGTCTATCACCATGGTAAGATGGACCATGTGATTGGACCATGTGATGTGACGTCATCACAGGTCCTTTAGATCTTAGCTGATGCTCTTTACTATGCATTCTTTATTAAGAATGCTATTATTTCCCCTTATAACCATGTTATAAGGGAAAAATAATAAAGATAGGGTCCCGTTGCTAAGCAACCATGCGGGAAAATCGCAACGCATCCGCACTTGCTTGCGGATGCTTGCGATTTTCCCGCAGCCCCATTCACTTCTATGGGGCCTGTGTTGCGTGAAAAACGCACAATATAGAGCATGCAGCGATTTTCACGCAACTCAGAAGTGATGCGTGAAAATCACCGCTCATGTGCACAGCCCCATAGAAATGAATGGGTCCGGATTCAGTGCGGGTGCAATGCGTCCTCCTCACGCATTGCACCCACGCGGAAAACTCGCCCGTGTGAGAGGGGCCTAAGATATCTATTTTTGCAGATGACCCTAAACTGTGTAAAGTAATTAACACTGAAGAGGACAGTTTTCTGCTACAGAGGGATCTGGATAGATTGGAGGCTTGGGCAGATTAATGGCAGATGAGGTTTAACACTGACAAATGTAAAGTTATGCACATGGGAAGGAATAATGCAAGTCACCCGTACATATTAAATGATAAAACACTCGGTAACACTGACATGGAAAAGGATCTAGAAATTTTAATAAACAGCAAATTAAGCTGCAAAAAACAGTGTCAGGCAGCTACTGCCAAGGCCAATAAGATAATGGGTTGCATCAAAAGGGGCATAGATGCCCGTGATGAGAACATAGTCCTACCACTTTACAAATCACATGGAGTACTTTGTACAGTTCTGGGCTCCTGTGAACAAGGCAGACATAGCAGAGCTGGAGAGGGTTCAGAGGAGGGCAACTAAAGTAATAACTGGAATGGGGAAACTACAGTACACTGAAAGGTTATTAAAATTAGGGTTATTCACTTTAGAAAAAAGACGACTAAGGGGAGATCTAATAACTATGTATAAATATATCAGGGGTCAGTACAGAGATCTGTCCCATCATCTATTTATCCCTAGGACTGTGACTGTGACGAGGGGACATCCTCTGCGTCTGGAAGAAAGAAGGTTTGTACACAAACATAGAAAAGGATTCTTTACTGTAAGAGCAGTGAGACTATGGAACTCTCTGCCTGAGGAGGTGGTGATGGTGAGTACAATAAAGGAATTCAAGAGGGGACTGGATGTATTTCTGGAGTGTAATAATATTACAGGCTATAGCTACTAGAGAGGGGTCGTTGATCCAGGGAGTTATTCTGACTGCCTGATTGGAGTCGGGAAGGAATTTTTTCCCCTTACCCTAAGTTCACACTTGCGCGTTTTACAGCGCGTTCGAACGCGCTGTAAAACGCTCAACACATGCGAACCACTGCTTCCCTATGGGACTGGTTCACATTTTCGCGTTTTACAGCGCGTTCGAACGCGCTGTAAAACGCCCTACGCATAAACAAGTACTTGAGCTTTTTTGGGGGCGTTTGTCGCGCGTATTGTGATTGACACCACAGTAGTCAATCACAAGAACGCGCGTACGACACGCGTTTCCTATTTGCAAAAACGCGCTGTAATACGCGCGACAAAAACGCGCGTAAAACGCTCGTTTCAAGAACGCTCAGGTCTGAACCCAGGGTTAAGTGGGGAAAATTGGCTTCTGCCTCACAGGGGTTTTTTGCCTTCCTCTGGATCAACTTGTAGGAAACAGGTCGAACTGGATGGACAAATGTCTTTTTTCGGTCTTAAATACTATGTTACTATGTTACTATATATGTTTTACAGGGGAGACTTAGGCTTAGTTCACACAAGCGTGTTTTCCATCTGCATGTGGTCTTTACAATGATAGCATCAGAACTGAATACTGACCCATTCATATCAATGAGGATATGCACACGAGCATTGTTTTTTACTGATTATCTAGCCGTTCAGAAAAAATTGCAGCATCTTTATCAGTTTTTCATGCAGAATCGGTGCATTCAAGTCCATGAGTCAGTGAAAAAAACAGACAGCACACAGGTGGCATCTGGATGCGGTATGCTTTTCATTGATGGGTTTGCTGTGTGTTACTCTTCAGTTTTTTCACATGTGAAAAACGGATATAAAGCGAATGGAATCCTGACAGAAAAAACTGAAACAATGAATGTAATCACAGACAGACAAAACTGATGCAACATGCATGCAAAACCATCAGTTTTTACTGAACAGACCCTGACACCTTCTGTACCACTCATGTGAAAGAGGCCTTAGAGTCTAGTAAACTAGACTAAGACTTCATGCCCATAACCGTATTTCAGATACATATCAGGTGGATCCCAAATATCAGGGCCATAGATCCCTATATATGAAAATACAGTGTTATGCAGTGAATATAGTGACCAAGTCTTCCAATAGAAGCTCTGTTCTTCCCATGGAAGCTGTTCTTTTCCAGAAAATCTCTGTTCTCAAGCACTTGTGGGGAAAAAACTCAGATACATGGCATCCAAATTACAAAACGACTCACAGTACGGTGGAAAATATAGTTACATGTTCATAAGGCCTAAATGTAAGTAGCCTCTGTCAAATGCATATTTAAAATGGGTGAATATTTTATGGGAAAGCAATGGAAAGTTCAGTTCAGAGTGTGATTTACCCTAGATTTTGGTCAATTTTTGTATGGTAAAGGGTCACTGTTAGTGATGATCGAGCACCAAAGTATTCGGGTGTTTGGCCCGAACACATTGCTATATTCGTGTGCTCGGCGGAGCACCCGAGTATAATGGAAGTCAATGGGAGACAACCAGGCACTCCTGCTCTGAAGAGGGGAGGGTGACTGGTCCATTGGAAAAGGTCAGAAAGTGACAAACACCACCGAAATGGATCGGGAACAGCATGGGGCCGATGTATGGATGCATCTTAGACTCCCAGGTCGCTGCTGGGAACCATATTGTCCGAGTTGTACGCCACTTTTACAGACTGACAAATAAACAATTTCACAGGAAAAATTGTTAGGAAACATTCTTTCCTGTATATTCAATTGTATATAAAGTGCAAGTGCTTCAAAAAAGTACAAGCAAGAGGCACTGCGAAACAGCCTGTATATCACATAAAGGAGGGCCTCATTCACATTGTGGTACAATTGTTCAGGAAGTGGGACTCCTACACTCAAAAAGCCTATGCACTATGTGAAAGGGCTGCCAAAAATTACAAGGAATCGGCACTACAATACACCCTTTATTACACATAAAGGAGGGCATCATACACAGAAAACAGAGACTGGACCTGGTGGAAAAGAGGGTGGTGCTTAACTGACTGGAAGCATTATCTTCAGCAATCCAACCGACCAACTGTTCGCACTGGTCCAACAGTGTTGTCATGAAGCTGGGTATGGTGGATGTTTTTTTTTTCTGGTGCACTGGCAGCAGGCACAGTTTTATTGCGCCCAGGGCCACGGCCTCTGCGTACACCATCAGTATCACATGCACTTCCCTGTCCCTTAGTGCTCGCCTTCTTCATATTAATGGTTTTGTCACTAGATGTGGCGCAGATTGTTTTACTGTCCGCTAAAGACACAGTTTTCGGATGCAGGACAGTATATGTCACAGAAACCCACAGAATATGGACACTATATTAGGCCAAGATTATTGGAATTTGTAATACAGACACTGCAGATGTTCTATACTATTGGTTACAGGACACCACAGATTAGGGACACTAGATGTGGCCCAGATTATTGGAATGTGTAATACAGACACTGTTTGCAGATGTTCTACAGTATTGGTTACAGAACACCACAGATTATGGACACTAGCTGTGGCCCAGATTATTAAAGACACAGTCTGCGGATGATGTACAGTATATGTCACTAATAGGTATAAAATAAAAATATCTTGCTGCTGTCAAACACACACAGTAGTCCTTAAAAGGACTTTGAGGTCTTTGAAAAGCTTTTGGTAGTAAAAACAGCAAATGTCTTTCCCTGCACTATCGGTCTCTTCCGAAGAACTGTCCCTGAGATTGCAGCAGATAAATAGATTGCTGCTCTAAAAACACACACACAGTAGTCCTTAAAAGGACTTTTGGGTCTTAGAAAAGCTTTCTCTGAATAAAAACTGTGAAAATCGCTCCCTACACTGTCTTTCCCTTCCTACGCTCTGCTCTCCCTGACTATGACTAATCCGAGCACGTGTCATCGGGTGCTATATAACCTCCGATGACGTGTTCTGACCAGCAAATCACTGTAATGCCAGCAGCCAACATGGCTACTGGAATTACAGTGAGGGCAGTACTTATCTGCACCTTTATTGGCGGCTTAAAACCCCGCGAAATTTGCGGGCGGAGACTCGAGCATTGTGCTCGAGCACATGCGGTACTCGGCCGAGTACCGCCATGTGCCGAGCATAGCGATGCTCGAGCCAAATGGATATTCGGCCGAGCATGCTCATCACTAGTCTCTGTGGTTTCCAAAAATCTTTTGATATGTCATTGTGACATATCAAAGATTTTGATTGGTGGGGGTCTGAATGCTGAGACCCCCCCCAGCAATCGTTAGAATGAGGATAAAGAATAGCTCACATAGCCCATTTGCTATGTAAACTTTATGCCTATAGACTTTATATTGAGCTCATCTGCTGCAGCCAGTCACAGCACTCTATGTCTCAGACCTCCATTGATCAAAACCTTTGAGCGTTTTTTTTTCCCCGTTTACGTTCCGTTTTTTGCCTTCCTTATACGGAACCATTCATTACAATGGATCCGCAAAAAAAGGCACAATGCTGAACGCCTACAGTTTTGCTTACTTTACAGTCCAATCTTCATGTTTACAACGACTTTTGAACAAGGATTTAGATGATATCCTCTGGTGAAAATCCACACAACAGTATCAAGCTTTGGAAAGTAAAGATTATTGAAGCGAGGGCAATATCATGTGTAGTAGAGGATTAACAAAGGGAGAAAATCTTAGTAGAATGGGGTGCATAATCCACGCTTATCTCTCTCCCAGACGACAGTTGTTCGATTAGTATCCTATAATCTGGAGGCACCTTTTCCTCTCTGTACTGTTCATTCTGTGCTCAAGATTAGAGATACTGTATACAGTACTTACTGTATGTCATTTATATTTACAAAAAGCAAACATTCCTCTTTTAAGCATGTCAGTAAGGAAAAATGCTTTATTATTCGAATGCTTTATTAGAAATTCGTGTGCGGGTTCTTGTGGTATTTACTGAATTGCATTATGGATTCTATTACCACGGACCATAACGTAATTCCATGACGGAATACATAACGGAATGCCTTTAGAGAATGCCTAATAGAAGTCTATGGCCCGCATCAAGGATCCATCCGGTTTACATTATGCTGGAGTCCTCTCCTGCATAATGTAAACCGGACGGATCCATTATGCAGGCCATAGACTTAAATTAGGACGGAATAAATAACGGTTGAAGAGTTGCTTAGTCGCACACTGCTGTTGGTATACTGTATGGATTTCTAGGAGTTGGGTTCTCACCCCATCAAGTAATGTGAAGAAGAACTCCAGAAATATCACAATTAATCGTAGCTTAATGAATCATACGTGTTTTTATTGAATCTGCGGCTGGTGTTATGTTTCGTCCAATTTAGTCCTTTATCAAACTGGTGCCGCTGTGGGAAGAGGGTAAGTAGGTATTAGGCAGTCAGCACTCCAAAAAAGAAAAGCGTGCATCTAAATGCATTCCATCATGCGTGAATCCACAACGCAATTCAGTAAATACCACAACACGAATCCGCACACGAACTTCTAAATATGAAATTCGCTCATCCCTAATTATAACAGATAGTGATTTAACCTCCTCAGGACCGCCTAACGCACGAATGCGTCCGGCCAGCGGTCCTGTTGCTCTGGCTGGACGCATCCGTGCGTCATCTCGCAAGACGCGAGATTTGCTGTAAACGCGCGCACGCCAGCGCGTTTACAGTGGCGCGCGTCTCGGCAGTTATACTGCAGCCTGCCAGCGATGATCAATCGCTGGCAGGCTGTAGATGCGAAATAAATCGCATCAAAGATGTATATCAGACGCTGTTTGTTTTGTTAACAGCGTCTGATATACCTGGTCCTCTGGTGGTCCCATTTGCTGGGATCGACCACCAAGCACCACACTACACCCCCGACACTTATTAACCTCTTGTTAACCCCTTGATCACCCCATCTAGATTCCCTGATCACCCCCCTGTCATTGATCACACCCCTGTAAGGCTCCATTCAGACGTCCATAAGTGTTTTGCGGATCCGCGGATCCGCAAAATACAGACACCGGCAATGTGCTTTTTGCATTTTGCAGATCCGTACATTACCAGAACTAAATAGAAAATGCCTTTTCTTGTCCGCAATTGCGGACAAGAATAGGACATGTTCTATATTTTTGCGGAACGGAAGTGCGGATCCGCAATTCCGGATCCGAGCGGGACAAAGTCTGTCCCCAGAGAAATAAATGGGTCCGCAAATCCGTTCCGCAAACAGAATTGCGGACGTGTGAATGGGGCATAAGGGTGCCTTATCACCGCCAGTTAGTTAGCTACTTGTTAGGTAGTTAGCGCCCAGCCCACCGCACCGCAGTCACTGATTTTGGCAGAGATTTTTTCATCCACGATGATCGATACGAATGAAAAAATCTGTGACGTTCATTTTATTTTTTTTTCAGCCCAGAGGCTGAACGGAAAAAAAAATCTCATTACCCGTATGCTCAATATAAGGAGAATAGCAGAAACTCCTAATGCTGGCCATACGTGTAATGATTGCAGAGACCCTCAAATGCCAGAGCAGTACAAACACCTCACATGTGACCCCATTTTAGAAAGAAGACACCCCAAGGTATTCCGTGAGGGGTATGGTGAGTTCATGTAAAATTTTATTTTTTGTCACAAGTTAGTGGAATATGAGACTTTGTAAAAAAAAAAAATATCAATTTCTGCTAACTTGTGCCAAAATTATTTTTTTTCTGTGAACTCGCCATGCCCCTCACGGAATACCTTGGGGTGTCTTCTTTCCAAAATGGGGTCACTTGTGGGGTATTTATAATGCCCTGGCATTTTAGGGGCCCCTAAAGCGTGAGAATCCAAATGCGTAAAAATGCCCTGTGAAATCCTAAAGGAACTCATGGGAATTAGGGCCCCTTTGCGCATCTTGGCTGCAAAAAAGTGTCACACATGTGGTATCGCCGTACTCAGGAGAAGTAGGGCAATGAGTTTTGGGGTGTATTTTTATATATACCCATACTTTGTGTGAGAAATATCGCTGTAAACGACAACTTTTTAAAAAAAAATTTATACAAAGTTGTCAATTTACAGAGATATTTCTCTCACCCAACATGGGTATATGTAAAAATACACCCCAAAACACATTGCCCTACTTCTCCTGAGTACGGCGATACCACATAAATGACACTTTTTTGCAGCCTGGGTGCGCAAAGGGGCCCGAATTCACCCCTAGAAACTCAGGATAGCAATTTCTATATTTTATTAAGGGGTTAAATACAATTGCCAAAATACCAATCCCCTAAATCTGGTGTTCCAGCTTTGGCTAGCCAAGTATAATACTGTCTGCTGTCTGGCAAAGGATAGATTATTTTCTGTGGTGAAATTCAATTGCCAAAATAGCAATTCCCTAAATCTGGTGTCCCAGCACTGGCTGGCAAACTATAATAGTGTCCGCCAAAACATATATTTTGTTCTGGGGTGAAATTCAATTGCCAAGATAGCAATACCATAAATCTGGTGTCCCAGCAGTGGCTGGCAAACTATAATAGTGTCCGCCAAAACATATATTTTGTTCTGGGGTGAAATTCAATTGCCAAAATAGCAATACCATAAATCTGGTGTCCCAGCACTGGCTGGCAAACTATAATAGTGTCCGACAAAACATATATTTTGTTCTGGGGTGAAATTCAATTGCCAAAATAGCAATCCCCTAAATCTAGTGTCCCAGCACTGGCTGACAAACTATAATAGTGTCCACCAAAACATATATTTTGTTCTGGGGAGAAATTCAATTGCCAAAATAGCAATACCCTGAATCTGGTGTCCCAGCTGTGGCTGGCAAAGTATAATATTGTCCGCCAAAACATATATTTTGTTCTGGGGTGAAATTCAATTGCCAGCTGTTGCAGGCCTAGTGTTAATCTGTCCGTAAAAGGGTGTATTTTGTTCTGGGGTTAAATTCAAATGCCAATATAGCAATACCCTGAATCTGGTGTTCCAGCTGTTGCAGGCCAAGTGTTAATCTGTCTGTAAAAGGGTATATTACACTCAAGGTGTATATACAAGTGCTGAGAGGGTCATCCTCATTAACTTCACATGCTACCGTGCATCTCCCATTGGATTTCTGTCCGTTAAAGGGTATATTACACAAAGTGTTAAAATGCAATTGCTGAAGGCATAATCCTACATATTTTTTCTCACGCTACTGTGCATCTCCAAGTGTAAATCTGTCCATAAAAGGATACCTTTCATCCAGGGCCTAAATACTAGCCCTAAAAGAGATATTCCCCTAAATCAGTGGTTACTGCTGTACCTGGATTAGTGTAATACGCTACATAAATAAATAAATAAATAAAAAAAGGCCTGAATTTGAAATCAATACATTGGGCCAAATTTTTTTTTTCTTATTGTGGTGCTCGTATACCCTCTGGTGCTGGGAGAGGACGTGGCCATTCTGCCACAGCCACATGTCCTAGTGAACCAACTACCTCAGGTTCCAGTACCCGCCAGAATTTACAGCGATACATCCGTTCTAAGGATGGTAAGGCCTGAGCAGGTACAGGCGCTAGTCAATTGGGTGGCCGACAGTGGATCCAGAACGTTCACAACATTATCTCCCACCCAGTCTTCTGCAGAAAGCGCACAGGTGGCGCCTGAAAACCAAGCCCATCAGTCTGTCACATCACCCCCATGCATATCAGAAAAACTGTCTGAGCCTCAAGTTATGCAGCAGTCTATTATGCTCTTTAAAGATTTTGCTGGCAGGGTTTCCCAAGGGAATCCACCTAGCCCTTCCCCAGTGGTGGAAGACATAGAATGCGCTGATGCACAACCACTGATGTTTCCTGATGATGAGGACATGGGAATACCACCTCATCGGAGTCCGCACGTCTCTGATGATGAAGAAACACAGGTGCCAACTGCTGCGTCTTTCTGCAGTGTGCAGACCGAACAGGAGGTCAGGGAGGAAGACTGTGTGGAAGACGATGCAGGGAACGATGAGGTCCTAGACCCCACATGGAATGAAGGTCGTGCCACTGACTTTCAGAGTTCAGAGGAAGAGGCAGTGGTGAGACCGAGCCAACAGCGTAGCAAAAGAGGGAGCAGGGGGAAAAAGCAGAACAGCAGCCGCCAAGAGAGTTCGCCTGCTACTGGCCACCGCCACCAGGGACCGAGCACCCCAAAGGCAGCTTCAAGGAGTTCCCTGGCATGGCACTTCTTTAAACAATGTGCTGACGACAAGACCCGAGTGGTTTGCACGCTGTGCCATCAGAGCCTGAAGCGAGGCATTAACGTTCTAAACCTTAGCACAACCTGCATGACCAGGCATCTACATGCAAAGCATGAACTGCAGTGGAGTAAACACCTTAAAAGCAAGGAACTCACTCAGGCTCCCCCTGCTCCCTCTTCTGCTGCTGCCTCGGCCTCTTCCTCCACCTCGGGAGGAACGTTGGCACCTGCCGCCCACCAAACAGAGGATGTACCGACACCACCACCTGCGTCACCAAGCATCTTCACCATGTCACACGGCAGCGTTCAGCTCTCAAACCTTGGAGAGAAAGCGTAAATTCCCACCTAGCCCCCCTCGAGCCTTGGGCCTGAATGCCAGCATTTCTAAACTACTGGCCTTTGAAATACTGTCATTCAGGTTGGTGGACACAGACAGCTTCAAGCAGCTGATGGCCATGGCTGTCCCACAGTATGTTGTTCCCAGCCGCCACTACTTCTCCAAGACAGCCGTGCTTTCCCTGCACAACCAAGTATCCGATAAAATCAAGTGTGCACTGCGCAACGCCATCTGTGGCAAGGTCCACCTCACCACAGATACATGGACCAGTAAGCACGGCCAGGGACGCTATATCTCCCTAACTGCACACTGGGTAAATGTAGCGGCGGCTGGGCCCCAGGCGGAGAGTTCCTTGGCGCACGTCCTTCCGCCGCCAAGGATCGCAGGGTATCATTCTTTGCCTCCTGTAGCCTCCTCCTCCTACTCGGCTTCCTCCTCCTCTGCTTCCACCAGCTCATCCAGTCAGCCACACACCTTCACCACCAACTTCAGCACAGCCCGGGGTAAACGTCAGCAGGCCATTCTGAAACTCATATGTTTGGGGGACAGGCCCCACACCGCGCAGGAGTTGTGGCGGGGTAATGAACAACAGACCGATGAGTGGTTTCTGCCGGTGGGCCTCAAGCCCGGCCTGGTGGTGTGCGATAATGGGCGAAATCTCGTCGCAGCTTTGGGACTAGCCGGTTTGACGCACATCCCTTTTCTGGCGCATGTGCTGAATTTGGTGGTGCAGAAGTTCATTCACAACTACCCCGACATGTCAGAGCTGCTGCATAAAGTGCACGCTTCCGGCGTTCACATCCTGCCGCTGCTCGTCTGTCTGCGCTACAGCGTAACTTCGGCCTTCCCGCTCACCGCCTTATATGCGATGTGCCCACCAGGTGGAACTCCACCTTGCACATAGTGGAGTTTCAGCTGCAACACGCACGCGTCAGTCGCACTGCGGAACAGCACCATTTCACCACCAATGATTGGGCCTCCATGCGAGACCTGTGTGCCCTGTTGCGCTGTTTCGAGTACTCCACCAACATGGCCAGTGGCGATGACACCGTTATCAGCGTTACAATACCACTTCTATGTCTCCTTGAGAAAACGCTTAGGGCGATGATGGAAGAGGAGGTGGCCCAGGAGGAGGAGGAGGAGGAGGATGAGGGGTCATTTTTAGCACTTTCAGGCCAGTCTGTTAGAAGTGTCAGTGTCAGAGGGAAGTTTTTTGCAACAGCAGAGGCCAGGTACAAATGTGGCCAGCCAGGGCCCACTACTGGAGGACGAGGAGGATGAGGAGGAGGTGAAGGAGGATGAGGATGAAGCAGGTTCACAGCGGGGTGGCACCCGACACAGCTCAGGCCCATCACTGGCTGGGGGGATACAGAGGACGATGACGATACGCCTCCCACAGAGGACAGCTTGTCCTTACCTCTGGGGAGCCTGGCACACATGAGCGACTACATGTTGCAGTGCCTGCGCAACGACAGCAGAGTTGCCCACATTTTAACGTGTGTGGACTACTGGGTTGCCACCCTGCTGGATCCCCAGTACAAAGACAATGTGCCCACCTTACTTCCTGCACTGGAGCGTGATAGGAAGATGCGCGAGTACAAGCGCACGCTGGTAGACGAGCTCCTGAGAGCATTCCTAAATGTCACAGGGGAACAGGTAGAAGCCCAAGGCGAAGGCAGAGGAGGAGCAAGAGATCGCCAACGCAGCTGTCACGGCCAGCTCCTCTGAGGGCAGGGTTAGCATGGCAGAAATGTGGAAAAGTTTTGTCTCCACGCCACAGCTAACTGCACCAGCACCTGATACGGAACGTGTTAGCAGGAGGCAGCATTTCACTAACATGGTTGAACAGTACGTCTGCACACCCCTCCACGTACTGACTGATGGTTCGGCCCCATTCAACTTCTGGGTCTCCAAATTGTCCACGTGGCCAGAGTTAGCATTTTATGCCTTGGAGGTGCTGGCCTGCCCGGCGGCCAGCGTTTTATCTGAACGTGTATTCAGCACGGCAGGGGGCTTCATTACTGACAAACGCAGCCGCCTGTCCACAGCCAACGTGGACAAGCTGACGTTCATAAAAATGAACCAGACATGGATCCCACAGGACCTGTGCCTCCCTTGTGCTGAATAGACATTTATAACTGCCTCCCCCTCAACCATGTATTCTTGTACTCCGGGGCACTTCTTTATTGAATCCTCATTTTTTTTAACTTTACCATGATCTTGCGGTGCAACCCAAAGTTGAATGAACCTCTCCTCTGTCTGGGTGCTGGGGCCGAAATAACTGAAAGTGGCCTTCTCCAGTGGTGGGTGATATGACGCCTTATTCCTTGCTGTGGGACCTCTCTCCTCTATCTGGGTGCTGGGGCCAAAATAACTGAAAGTGGCCTTCTCCAGTGGTGGGTGATATGACGCATGATTCTCTGCTATGGGACCTCTCTCCAATTGATATAGGTTAATTTTTATTTTATTTTAATTCATTTCCCTATCCACATTTGTTTGCAGGGCATTTACCTACATTTTGCCGCCTTTTGCAGCCCTCTAGCCCTTTCCTGGACTATTTTACAGCCTTTTTAGTGCCTAAAAGTTTGGGTTCCCATTGACTTCAATGGGGTTCGGGTTCGGGATCAAGTTTGGGTCGAGTTCGGATCCCGAACCCGAACTTTTTTGGGAAGTTCGGCTGAACTTCCCGAACCCGAACTTCCAGGTTTTCGCTCATCTCTACTGCTGTTATATTGTTTTTTGTAAAAAACACACTTTTTGTGCTAGATAGTACATTTACGGCCAGCGCTGCATTTCTGACAATGAAATACACTTAGATCCATCAGTTTAATTGTGTGTGAAAAAAACACCTTTTTTTGCCCATAATGTACCTTTGTTGCCTGTGCTGCATTTCTGCTAGTGAAAGAAATACACTTAAATCCATATGTTTCATTGTGAGTGAAAAAAACACCTTTTTTTGGCGATAAGGTACCTTTGCGGCCTGCACTGCATACCAGACAGGGCAATAAGTTTCCAAAATTCGTCTGTTCCATTGTTGGGTGACATTAACCCATTTTTGCCGTCAAAAAACCCTGCTCTGCATAGGTGACGGGGAAATAAATTTCTATAATTGGTCTATTAACCACTTCAGCCCCCCTAGCTTAAACACCCTTAATGACCAGGCCACTTTTTACAATTCCGCACTACACTACTTTCACCGTTTATTGCTCCGTCATACAACTTACCACCCAAATGAATTTTACCTCCTTTTCTTCTCACTAATAGAGCTTTCATTTGGTGGTATTTCATTGCTGCTGACATTTTAACTTTTTTTGCTATTAATCAAAAATGACCGAAATTTTTGCAAAAAATTGACATTTTTCACTTTCTGTTGTAAATTTTTTTTTAAAAAACTACATTTCTATATAAATTTTTCTCTAAATTTATTGTTCTACATGTCTTTGATAAAAAAAAGTCCAATAAGTGTATATTTATTGGTTTGGGTAAAAGTTATAGCGTTTACAAACTATGGTGCAAAAAGTGAATTTCGGCATTTTGAAGCAGCTCTGACTTTCTGAGCGCCTGTCATGTTTCTTCAGGTGCTAGAATGTCAGGATAGTATAAATACCCCCAAATGACACCATTTTAGAAAGAAGACACCCCAAAGTATTCGCGGAGGGGCATGGTGAGTTCATGTATCATTTCATTTTTTTCACAAGTTAGCGGAAAATGACACTTTCTGAGAAAAAAAAAAAAAAAAAGTTTCAATTTCTGATAACTTCTGGCAAAAAAAAAATAAATCTCAGACGGACTCACTATGCCCCTCAGTGAATACCTTGGGGTGTCTACTTTCCGAAATGGGGTCATTTGTGGGGTGTGTTTACTGTTCTGGCATTTTGGGCGGGGCTAAATTGTGAGCCGCCATGTAAAACCTAAAGGTACTCGTTGGAATTTGGGCCCCTTTGTGCATCTAGGCTGCAAAAGTGTCACTTATGTGGTATCGTCGTACTCAGGAGAAGCAGGGCAATGTGTTTTGGGGTGTATTTTACATATACCCATGTTGGGTGAGAGAAATATCTCTGTAAATTGTCAACTTTGTATAAAAAAATTAAAAATTGTCGTTTACAGAGATATTTCTCACACACAGTATGGGTATATGTAAAAATACACCCCAAAACACATTGCCCTACTTCTCCTGAGTACGGCGATACCACATGTGTGCCACTTTTTGCAGCCTGAGTGCCCTAAACCAATGAGTACCTTTAGGATTTCACAGGGCATTTTTACGCATTTGGATTCCAGACTTCTTCTCACGCTTTAGGGGCCCCTAAAATGCCAGGACAGTATAAATACCCACATGTGACCTCATTTTGAAAGAAGACACCCCAAGGTATTCTGTGAGGGGTATGGTGAGTTCATGTAAAATTTTATTTTTGTCACAAGTTAGTGGAATATGAGACTTTGTAAAAAACAAAATGAAAAAAACAAAAACAATTTCCGCTGACTTGTGCCAAAAATAAAAATTCTGTGGACTCACCATGCCCCTCACGGAATACCTTGGGGTGTCTTCTTCCAAAATGGGGTCACATGTGGGGTATTTATACTCACCTGGCATTTAGGGGCTCCTAAAGTGTGAGAATCCAAATGCATAAAATGGCTCTGAAATCTAAAGGTACTCATTAGTTTTAGGCCCCTTAGCACTCAGGCTGCAAAAGTGTCACTCATGTAGTATCGCCGTACTCAGGAGAGTAGGGCAATGTGTTTGGGGTGTATTTTACATATACCATGCTGCGTGTGAGAAATATCGCTGTAAACGACAACTTTTTACATTTTTTATTCAAAGTTGTCAATTTACAGAGATATTTCTCTCACCCAGCATGGGTATATGTAAAAATACACCCCAAAACACATTGTCCTACTTCTCCTGAGTACGGCGATACCACATGAGTGACACTTTTTGCAGCCAAGATGCCAAGGGGCCCAAATTCCAATGAGTACCTTTTAGGAGGGCATTTTTACGCATTTTCTTCTCACGCTTTAGGGGCCTTAAAATGCCAGGGCAGTAGAAATACCTCACATGTGACCCCATTTTGGAAAGAAGACACCCCAAGGTATTCCATGAGGGGCATGGCGAGTTCATAGAAGATTTTTTTTGGCACAAGTTAGTGGAAATTGATTTTTATTGTTTTTCTCACAAAGTCTCCCTTTCCGCTAACTTTTGACAAAAAGTTTAATTTTTCATGGACTCATTATGCCCCTCAGCGAATACCTTGGGGTGTCTTCTTTCCAAAATGGGGTCACATGTGGGGTATTTATACTGCCCTGGCATTTTAGGGCCCTAAAGCGTGAGAAGAAAATGCGTAAAATGCTCCTCCTAAAAGGTACTCGTTAATTTGGGCCCCTTTGCGCATTTGGCTGCAAAGTGTCACACATGGGATCGCCGTACTCAGGAGAAGTAGATGTGTTTGGGTGTATTTACATATACTATGCTAGGTGAGAGAAATATCTCTGTAAATTGACAACTTTGAATAAAAAAATTAAAAAGTTGTCGCTTACAGCGATATTTCTCACACCCAGCATGGGTATATGTAAAAATACACCCCAAAACACATTGCCCTACTTCTCCTGAGTACGGCGATACCACATGAGTGACACTTTTTGCAGCCAAGATGCGCAAAGGGGCCCTAAAACCAATGAGTACCTTTAGGATTTCACAGGCCATTTTTACGCATTTGGATTCTCACGCTTTAGGACTCCTAAAATGCCAGGGCAGTATAACACCTCACATGTGACCTCATTGTGGAAAGAAGACACCCCAAGGTATTCTGTGAGGGGTATGGCGAGTTCACAGAAAAAAAAATTTGGCACAAGTTAGCGGAAATTGATTTTTTTTTTTTTTTACAAAGTCTCATATTCCACTAACTTGTGACAAAAATAAAATTTTGCATGAACTCACCATACCCCTCACGGAATACCTTGGGGTGTCTTCTTTCTAAAATGGGGTCACATGTTGGGTATTTATACTGTCCTGGCATTTGAGGGTCTCCGCAATCATTACACGTATGGCCAGCATTAGGAGTTTCTGCGATTCTCCGTATATTGAGCATACGGGTAATGAGATTTTTTTCCGTTCAGCCTCTGCGCTGAAAAAAAAATGAACGGCACAGATTTTTTCATTCGCATCGGTCAATGTGGATGAAAAAATCTCTGCCAAAATCAGTGACTGCGGTGCGGTGGGCTGGGCGCTAGCTACCTAACAAGTATCTAACTAACTGGCAGTGATAAGGGACCCTTATGCCCCATTCACACGTCCGCAATTCTGTTTGCGGAACGGAATTGCGGACCCATTCATTTCTATGGGGACAGACTTTGTCCCACTCGGATCCGGAATTACGGATCGGCGATTCCGGGTCTGCACTTCCGTTCCGCAAAAATATAGAACATGTCCTATTCTTGTCCGCAATTGCGGACAAGAAAATGCATTTTCTATATAGTTCTGGCAATGTGCGGATCTGCAAAATGCGGAAAGCACATTGCCGGTGTCCGTGTTTTGAGGATCTGCGGATCAGATCCACGGATCCGTGAATCCACGGATCCGCAAAACACATATGGACACATAAAGGGGTGTGATCAATGACAGGGGGGTGATCAGTGGGTCTAGATGGGGTGATCAAGGGGTTAATAGGTGAGGGGGGGGGGGGTTAGTGTAGTGTTTGGTGCAACTTTACTGTGTTACCTGGTCCTCTGGTGGTCGATCCCAGCAAATGGGACCACCAGAGGACCAAGTAGCAGGTATACCAGACGCTGTTCACAAAACAGCGTCTGGTATACATGTTTGATGCGATTTATATCGCATCTACAGCCTGCCAGCGATTGATCATCGCTAGCAGGCTGTAGTATAACTCTCCAGACGCGCGCTCCTGTGAACCGCGCGCGCGTTCACAGGAACTCACGGGTCTCGCGAGAGGACGCGCCGATGCGTCCACTCAGAAGATCCTGCGTACGGCGGTCCGGGAGTGGTTAAATTGGTGGTTGACATTGAACCATTTTTGCCGTATACAAACCCCTGCTCTGCATAGGAGACAGGGAGGTAAATTTCAAAAAATCATCTGTTCCATTCTCAGGTGACATTAACCCAGTTTTGCTGTACACAAACCCCTGCTCTGCATAGGTGACAGGGACGTACATTTCTAAAAATCGTCTGTTACATTCTTGGGTGACATTAACCCAGTTTTGTCGTATACAAACCCCTGCTCTGCATAGGTGACAGGGAGGTAAATTTCTAAAAATCGTCTGTTACATTCTTGGGTGACATTAACCCAGTTTTGCCGAATACAAACCCCTGCTTTGCATAGGTGACAGGGAGGTAAATTTCTAAAAATTGTCTGTTACATTCTTGGGTGAAATTAACCCAGTTTTGCCGAATACAAGCCCCTGCTCTGCATAGGTGACAGGGAGGTAAATTTTTAAAAATCGTCTGTTACATTCTTTGGTGACATTAACCCAGTTTTGCCGAATACAAACTCTGCTCTGCATAGGTGACAGGGACGTACATTTTTAAAAATCGTCTGTTACATTCTTGGGTGACATTAACCCAGTTTTGTTGTATACAAACCCCTGCTCTGCATAGGTGACAGGGACGTAAATTTCTAAAAATCGTTTGTTACATTCTTGGGTGACACTAACCCAGTTTTGCCATATACAAACCCCTGCTCTGCATAGGTGACAGGGACGTAAATTTCTAAAAATCGTCTGTTCCATTGGTGGGTGACATTAACCCAGTTTTGCCGGTGAAAAGCCCCTGCTCTGCATTGTTGTAAATCTCTTTTTATTAAGCAGAAAAGACATATATGAACATACAAAGTTATACCATATAATATATAGGCATGAAGTAATCAGGCGAGTACCGTGGGGAACTCCTTCCAACATAAGGCAAACATTTCAAGTAGCATCAGAGGAAATCCTAACAACACAGGATAAAGGGATTTGAGACTCCACAACAAGCTCAGCAATTACATTGGTAGTTTGACAATGAGTATAACATATCATTGGAAATTGGCAACAGAGAGGGGGGGGACAAGGGGGGGAGAGGAGGGACAAGGGGGCAAAGGATAAAAGGATTAAAGTCGCCTATTACAATTCAAATAATCAGGTGACTGGACATAAAGCCGGATCATTCAAGTATCCCTGCTCTGCATTACTGACAGGGAACTAAATTTTCCCTGGTCGTGGTGCTGCTGGTGTTGGTGGAGCTCCTGTTGCAGGGAGAGGACTTGGTCGATCTGTGCCAGCTACACGCCCAAATGAAACACCTTCCTCAGGTGTTCGTAGACGACAGAGCCTTCAGCGTTATTTAGTAGGCCCGAATACCGCTCTACGAATGGTGAGGCCAGAACAAGTACAGTCACTAGTAGATTGGTTGGCTGACAGTGCCTCCAGTATCTTCACATTGTCTCCCACCTGGTCCACTGCTGAAAGCCCAGAGTTGGCACCTGCAGGCCATGGGCATCTATCTAGCACCTCACCCCTTTGCAAATCAGCAAAGCAGTCAGAGCCCCAAGTCATGCAGCAGTCTCTTATGCTTTTTGATAAGTCTGCTGCAGGGTTTTCCAGGGCCATCCACCTAGCCCTGCCCCAGAAGTGGAATAGATTGAGTGCACCGATGCCCAACCACTTATGTTTGAGGTTGAGGACATGGGAAGACCAACGCAGCACATCTCTGATGATGACGAAACACAGGTGCCAACTGCTGCGGCTTTCTGCAGTGTGCAAACCGACAAGGAGGGCAGGGGTGAAGACTGGGTGGAAGATGATCTGGAGAAAGATGAGGTCCTAGACCCCACATGGAATCAAGGTCATGCTAGTGACCTGTACAGTTCAGAGGGAGAGGCGGTGGTCGCACAGAGCCACCAGCACAGCAAAAGAGGGAGCAGGGTGCAAAAGCAGAGCGGCCGTCCCCTAGACAGTACGCCTGCTACTGCCCACTGCACCCAGGGACCGAGCACAACAAAGCCAGCTCCAAGGAGTTCCCTAGCGTGGCAGTTCTTCAGACAATGTGCAGACGACAAGACACGAGCCTAAAGCGAGGCATAAACGTGTGCACTACCTGCATGACCAGGCATCTAAGTGCAAAGCACAAGCTGCAGTGGAGTAAACTCCTCCAAAAACAAGAAAGGTCTCAGTCTCCTCCTGCTCCCTCTTCTGCTAAAATCTCGGCCTCTTCCTCCACCTCTGGAGTGACAGTGGCACCAGCCACCCTGCAAACAGAGGATTTGTCAGCAACGCCATCATGTCCGTCACCTTCAACAAGCAGCACCACAATGTCCCATGGCAGCGTTCAGCTGTCCATCTTCCAAACAATAGAGCGAATAAAAAAAAATAAAAAACAGTGTTGGCTACCTCCACCTACACCGCCACGGTCACCGCCTCCTCAACCCCCTACTCCACATCCACCTCCTCCTCCTAGTTCAAGATTGTTATTTTTGATTTTTATTTATTTTAAGTTATTATTTCCCTATCCACATTTGTTTGCAGAGCACCTGCCATGCTCTTAAGCACATTTTTCTGCCTTTTGCAGCCATCTAGCCCTTTCCATGACATTTTTAGAGCCATTTTACTGCCCAAACTTTGCGATGAAGTTCGGCCGAACCCGAACTTCCAAGTGTTCGCTCAACTCTACTAGTCTCTCTCTTTATCTATTAATAATACAAGTAAATAATTGGAAAGTTAAATATTTTTTGTAATGTTCGCTTCCTAGTTATTTTATTTCAGAGGTCTTCTTAATCAGGGGTCTCAATCTTACATGGGCCGCACATAGAAAAAAATTATAGTTAATGGGCCACGTGCATTTGAAATGTGACACAATACATGTGTGTCACACTTACCTCCCTTGATCTTCACCTCAGCCTGCCACATACAGGAATGACGCCCAAGTGGTATGAACAGGGCTATGAGATAGGTATCACTGCTTTTTGTGACAATCTAATCACTTTTCAAACATAAATTTCACATGACTGGACAACCCTTTAATAATACAGACCCTCAGATGAGACCTCAAAATTAATACAGACCTCCAGACCAGACCCTAAAATTAAAACAGATCACTAAATTCTTACAGACCCCATATCAGCCCACAAAAAATTCTGACAGACCCCAGATTACTCACCAAATAAGGAACCTACAATGTTCTGAAAATGTATTACAGAATAGATGAACCCATAGATACTCCACTGAGCATTTATTTTTTTTCGAAACACAGCAACTAAACACCAAATCAGCACCCAAATTCATATGACCCTAGATCAGCCCCCAAAATTTAAATAGACAACTGAGCAGACCCCAAATTTATAAAGACCCCAGATTAAAAACCAAATCAGCCCCCAAATTCATACACACCCCAGATCAGAGCCCAAATTTATACAAACTCCAGATCAGACCCCAAATGTATACACATGCCAAATTAGACTACTGCCAGCCCTATAACCCCAACTTAACTGCTCCATCCTGTAAATGAAGACCTTAAAGCAGACCAAATATAAAATAACTTGGGCGCCGCCATCACTCTGGCTCTTCAGCACAGCACTATGTTCTGATGCCAGTGCTGCAGTACATCCTGATGTCGCATAGCATCATGTCATAGTGCGCATTAAAGATAAGCAAAAAGATTCTACGGGATGAATTTGTCCAATCAGCAGAGCTTCGATTCTAAAGCCTGTATTAGACAGGCAGATCAGCAAACGATTGTTGGGAGGGAAGTGTTCCCCTCCTGGCAATCGCCTGCTAGCTAGCAGAGGAGACTGCTACTATTACATGCAGTGACTTTCTATCTCAGCATGGGGAGGTACAATCATTATGCCATCGTTTGCCCCATACTGTTTGCCGGGGCAGATTTTTATTAGACAGCATGATCTGCCGCCAGCAAGCGCAAATTTTCAAGCATGCTTAAAAAACAAATTTGCTTCATTCATCTGGCATTTGTGGCAGTATTAGTGATTATGAGTCGAATTATCAGCCAGTGTAATGCAGCCTTAATAGTCCTGCTGATTGGACAAATAAATTCTGTAGAATCTTTTTGCTCATCTCTAGTGTGCACCTACACACACTACATCCTGAGGCTGCATGTTTTCAGGATATAGGTCAGCGATGGTGCTAGGTCAGTGGTGTATAATGCCAGCACAGCCTTGGCAGTGACATACTCATTGCTTTCTAGATCTTCTGTCCTGTACTAATAAGTGCTTCCACAATGGAAGCGCTCATTAGCTAATAGCAATTCAAACCAACCTTTTCTTACGGACATCAGGTACATTCTACGAGATGCATGGGTTCTTCTTGGATGGAACTTGCCCCTATTTTTTGCCTAACATTTGTCAAGCTGCTACTTGGACATCTTGATATTGCCCTGTACTGGATGGCTCTAGTGCGCTTTACGAAATGACATTGGTTTTCTTTCTTTTAGCCGCTAGGTCGATGATTGCCAGGAAGTGGAATACCTGATCATCCTTTTCAGTTGCAGAACTTATGGTTCAAGTTGACTCCTCTTACCAAATAGAGAAGGCTTTCGCTTATAGATTAGTATCCTTTACTTGGTTTAAATATCCTTGGCATATGTGGACTTTATCTCTGTTTGCAAGGCTCTTTGACATCTAAGAGCTCAGGCCATATGCTTTAATATATTTGATCATACCCCTTGAGCTTTACGTTTAATGTTTTTTGGTATCTTGAAGCTCTGCTAATACCTGCAGTTTTGCCCCCATTTCTCCTTGTGTGTAAGTCATTTGTTTTATTTATGAAAAATTTCTATAAAAATTATACCTTTGTGTGTGTATGCAGATCTGTCTCTTGTCTATTATGAACCCCTTAACTACTGAGACTCTTTAACCCCTTAAGGACCGGGGGTTTTGGGATTTTTGCGTTTTTGTTTTGCGCTCCCTGCCTTCCAAAAGCCATAACATTTTTATATTTCCGCTCACATAGCCATATAGCCATTGTTTTTTGCGGGACAAGTTGTACTTTTTAACGCTACCATTTATTTTTGCATGTGATGTAGTGGGAAACGGGAAAAAAATTCCAAATGGGGTGAAATTGCAAAAAAAAAGCTATTTCACCACAGTTTTACGGGTTTTTAAATTACAACGTTCGATTTGCGATAAAACTGACTGGTTAATTTTATTCTTCAGGTCAGTACGAATCCGGCAATACCTAATATGTATAGTTTTTCTTGCGTTTTGATAGTGAAAAAAAAATTTAAAGTGGGAATTTTTTTTATTTATTTTTTTGTCACCATGTTTTGACCCCTATAACTTTTTGTAATTATGCGTACGGAGCAGTGTAGGGGCTCATTTTTTTGCGGGCAATCTGAACTTTTAATTGATACCATTATGGGGTGCGTATGATGTTTTGATCACTTTTTATTCATTTTTTTAGGAAATGAAGCGTCCAAAAATGGCGAATTAGCCATTTGGACGCTTTCTTTCCGTTTTTATGTTTACCGTATGGTGAATATTTTTTAATATTATTATAGTATGGGCGTTTTCGCACATTGTGACACCCATTATGTGTAATTTTTTTATTTTTTTATTTATTTTATTTTCATTTTGGGGAAAGGGGGGTGATTTGAATTTTTATATATATTTTTTTTTTTTTTAACTTTTTTTTTTTTTTTTACCACTTTCTTATAGTTTCCATAGGGAACTATAAGATGCAATCATCAGATTGCTATTCTCATATATTCCAATGCAATAGCATTGGAATATATGAGAAAATCGCATATTTCCTATGGAGCCTATTACAGTCATAGGCTCCTTAGGAATACTATGTAGTTACCTAGGTTTCATTCACAGAAACCTAGGCTACTACATGCATGCTCCGGCTCCCCCTTGTGGCCATCAGGGAGCCGAGCAAACCGAAGTGAAACTTTCGGTTTTTGCGCTGATCAGATGCCGTGGTCAGGATTGACCACGGCATCTGAGGGCTAAATGTCCGCGATCGGCATCGCTGCCGGTCGCGGACATGAGCTGCGGGTGTCAGCTTGATGAATCAAGCGTTTACCCGCAGCTTATGCGCCCGCTCCGTGCGGGCGCCATCTTTAAATTGAGGACGAAGGGCGTACATGTACGCCCTTCGTCCTTAAGGGGTTAAATCCCAGGCTGATTTTTACAAATCTGGCGCATTAACCCTAGATGTGCCGCGGTCAGCGTTGACAGCAGCACGCACGATGTCTGTGGAGGGAGGGAGCTGCCATCGGGTTCCCTTGCTGCTGTGACGGGGACCGGATGGCTGGGACAGCAGCCCAATGCCTTCCTTAGGCATCGTGGCATCCTTCCTGTAAGCCGGCTGTAAGTATATTACACTCAGTAATACACTTACAGCCAATTGTGGGGAATTGCTCTGGTAGACAGGCTTGCGGACGCAGTATAAAGGCAAGGTATACAGTTCTCTGGGTAAAGCAGAAGTGTTTTATTCACACTCGGCAAAACAGAAACAGTCTTTAGTGCTTGTTCACACAAGGCAAAACAGAAACAGTCTTTAGTGCTTGTTCACACAAGGCAAAACACCCGGCAAAAACATCAGTCCCACAGCAAGGTCACCTGAGTGGTCGGTGTTAGTTCACACCTGGCAGTTAGCTCGGCCACGCAAAGTTTCCACCAGCGGCTTCCAGGTAGACTGCACGCCTGTTTGCAGACTCTTGCTCTCAGCCCTGAGAGCTCCACAGCAACACCAGCAGCTTCCAGGATAATCACCCCCCACCTGCTGAGGAGGCTGCCTTTTTAAAGGCCCGGAAAGCCCGGCCTGGACCGTGGGGAATAGTCTCCCACCCAGCACTTGACTATTCCCAATAAGAGCCGGCCCGGATCGGCTTTGTAGCCATACTAAATATCAATGTGTCAAGCAGCACTAGCTGCCTGCTGACACAAAAAATCCGGCTCTTATCTCACCGAGGCCAGGAACCTCGGTGACACGTACCTTCCGTCGACGACGGAACCTTGCGCCCTCTTACACAATGCATTACAATACAGATGTATTGTAATGCATCGTATAGGGATCAGACCCCCCAGAGTGGGACAAAAAATAAAGTAAAAAAAAAGTAAAAAAAAAGTAAAGTTTTGCAAATAAAAAAATTACGTTTCAAGTTAAAAAAAAGCGTCCTTTTTCCAGAATTAATTAAAAAAACTTAAAAAAATAGGGAAAAAAGAAAAGTATACATATTAGGCATCGCCGCGTCTGTATCGACCTGCTCTATAAAAAATATCACATGATCCACCCCGTCAGGTGAATGCCGTAAAAAAAGAACAGTGCCAAAACAGCCATTTTCTGGTCACTTTGCCTCACAAAAAGTATTATACCAAGTGATCAAAAAAGCTTATGTATCCCAAAATGGTAGCAATCAAACCTTTATCTAATCCTACAAAAAATGAGCCCCTATCTAAGACAATCGCCCAAAAATTTATAAAATATGGCTCTCAGAAAATGGTAACACAAAAACAAGATTTTATTCTGTTCAAAAAGGCTTTCACTGTGTAAAACTTAACAAAAATAATGGACACATTGGGTATCGCCGCGTCCCCAACAACCTGGTCTATAAAAATATCACATGATATGTCCCCTCAGGTAAATCCTGTAAAAAATTTTTTCAAAACTATTCCAAAACTGCCATTTTTTTCACCTTTCCTTACAAAAAGTGTAATACCAAGCGATCAAAAGTGTTGTTTACCCCAAAAGGGTATCAATGAAAATCTCACCTCATCCCGCAAAAAATTAATTCCTACATAAGACAATCAATCAAAAAATAAAAACCAATGGCACCCATAAACCAATCCATCAAAATCTGCTTTAAAAGCCATATGGCACTCCTTCCGTCCCCACAGCAGTTTACCACTACATATGGGATGTTGCCGTATTCAGGAGAAAATGGGTAACAAATTATGGGGTGATTTTTCTCCTGTTATCCCTTGTGAAAATTAAAAATTTGGGTCTAAAGCAACATTTTATTGGAAGAAATGAAACTTTTCATTTTCACAGACAAGTGTTTCCAAATTCTGTAAAACGCTTAGGGGGTCAAAGTGCTCAGTACCCCCCTTAATATATTCTTTAAGGGATGTAGTTTCCAAAATGGGGTCACTTTTTGAGGGTTACCACTGCAGGGGTACGTCAGGGTCTCTTCAAATACAAAATGGTGCCTAAAAACCATTCTAGCAAAATCTGCCTCCAAAATCCATATGGCGCTCCTTTCCTTTGGACCACTGCCACGTGCCCATAGAGCAGTTTACCACCACATATGGGGTATTTCTGTAAACTGCAGAATCAGACTAATGTATATTTAGGTTTATTTTGCTGTTAACCCTTGCTGTGTTGCAAGAAACATTTGATTAACATAAAAAATGTACCAAAAAATGAAATTTTTAAATTTCACCTCCATTTTCCTTTAATTCTTGTGAAACACCTAAAGGGTTAACAAAGTTTGTAACATCAGTTTTGAATAATTTGAGGGGTGTTGTTTCTAAAATGGGGCCATTTATGGGGTGGTTTCCATTACAAAAGCGCCTCAAAATCACTGAACTGGTGCTTAAAAAAATGGTTTTGAAAATTTGAAAAATTGCTTCTAAAATTCTAATCCTTCTAACGTCGTAAAGAAATAAAATTACATTTACAAAATTATGCCAAAATAAAGCAGACAAATGGGGAATGTTCATTGATAACTATTTTATGAGATATTACTAGCTGCCTTAAAAGTAGAGAAATTCAAATTTAGAAAATTGTGAATGTTTCCATCTTTTTGGTACATTTTGGATTCTTTTATAAATAAAAGTGAAATATATCGACTCAAATGTACCACTGTCATGAAGTACAATGTGTCACGAGAAAACAATCTATCAGCATTGGTGTTTTCACCAATGGATGCGCATATAGCACAGGTCTGGCTATCAATGACTGCCAGACCCCTGCAGCTGATCAGGCGGGCGCAGCTCCTGCGCCCGCCCGATCAGTGTGCCATAGTCTTACGGCGCTGGTATTTTAAACACAGTAACATGTACGGCGCTGGTACTGTACGGGTTAAAAGTGTTGTCTCACTTCAGCAAATGGCATTCATCATGTAGAGAAAGGTAATACAAGGTACTTACTAATGTATTGTGATTGTCCATATTGCTTCCTTCACTGGCTTGATTCATTTTTCCATTACATTGTACACTGCTTGTCTCCATGGTTATGACCAGGGCTGGTAGTCATTTCTTGGGGGCACAATGGAAGTGAAGAGTTGTCCTAGTCTCTGACCATCATGACATGTAGTACAGAGAGGAGGGAGAATGTGACTAATGAGCAGCAGCACTTGTATGCAGTCTCCATTACCACAAGAACAGATTACCACAGTCTGTCCTGTCCGTCCTCTCTGTACTTCATGTCTCCTCATGAACTCCATTCCCACAGAGATTCAGCTGAATATCATATTAAACTGTATTCAGGATCATAATTCCTGACAAGTAGGAATTATACAACCAATTTTACAGACACATTAGGCAGCATTATATTTTTCCTCTCATTTTGGTAACATGTTTGGTTATTCTTATAGGACCTTACTGAATCGACTGTCCTATATAGTGGAGGAACAATATAACCCATCTATCCGTGCTGCCTTCAGATACTGCGTTTTTTCCAAAGCATATAGCTTTATTTATTTGAAGCATGCTCCAATAGTAGATTTGTTCTGCATTGCGCTTCTGTGCATAAGACATAATAAGATTGCTTCTTAAATTATTCACATGTTGATTTGTTGCAAATTTTTACAACAGTACAGTACAATGAAATTGAAGAGGGTTTTACATGGGCATCCTGCAGAGGTGAAAATTTACAGCATTCCATGTCTTTAGTGAATTCCCTATGGCTCTACTACAAGTTATAAGTTCCATCGAGGAAATAATCTGTGATGTATGAATATGGCATTACGATTTTAATAATTTGTTTGCACCAATGAAAAGTTATTGAAAAGTACACACGCATACAAGAAAAATCTGATTTCATCAATTAAACCGTATGAACCTATTTGACCATCTGAAATGCTAGAGGTGTGCTAAAGCTAAGATCATCTGCCTTTCATAAAGCTAGGTCAACATGTATTAGGCCAGCATGTTTTTTCTTAAATTGAAATAAAATTTAATTTTCCATATCGATAAATGGATTCATTGCAGTGGTTTGGCTGTGTATGTCCTTGCAGTAACCTGTGTGATGACCTGCAGAAAGCAAGGAATGGCACTGAATGAGCTGTGCTAATGTCAGGCAATGCTCTACTGCTCATGCAAGCTGTGTTGTTAGACAGTGTAATCTCAGTGTGCATGGCTGCTTTCCTAGAGCAGCTCACGGATAAACACATTGAGATTAGCGGAAAAATTGGATAATGATGTCAAAAGGAAATGCTGACCTTCTGCAAACACACAACCCAACCTTACAGTTTGTGGTCATATGTAAGCTTATATATATTCAATGCATTCGGAAAACTCTTCATTCAGACCCTTTCACTTTTTTCACATTTTCTTATGTTTTTGCCTTGTACTGAGATTGAAAAAAACGGTTCTTTCCCCCCATCATTCTGCACTCATTATCTCACAATGAGAATGTGAAAACAGAATGTTCAAAATCATTGCTAATTGTTTGAAAAGAAAAATACAATACATATACATAATATTGGATTGACATAAGTATTCAGATCCTTTACTCAGTACATAGTTGAAGCACCTTTGGCAGCAATTACAGCCTTTAATCTTCTTGGGTGTGATGCCACAAAGTTTGCACACCTGAATTTTGGGATTTTCTGCCATTCTTCTCTGCAGAACCTCTCAAGCTTTGTCAGGTTGGATGGGGACAGTCGGTGGACAGCCATTTTCAGATCTCTCCAAACATGCTCAATTGGGTTTAAGTCAGGGCTTTGGCTGGATCACTCAATGACATTCCCAGAGTTGTGTGCTTAGGGTTATTGTCTTGTTGGAAGGTGAACTTTGGCCCCGTCTGAAGTCCAGAGCACTCGGGATCAGGTTTTCATTAAAGGGTTTCTGTCACCAGGTTTAACCCTATGAAGTTAGCTGACATTAGCGATGTGCTAATGTCAGCTAAACCTAACTAGCCTATTCTTACTTTGCTCAGTGCCTGCATTAACCTTAAAAATCGAACTTTTATAATATGCTAATGAGGCTCTAGGAGCAGGGGGGGCGTTGTTCCTGCTCCTAGAGCCTCGTTCTCACCTGGTCTCCTCCTCCAGGTCTTGATTGACAGGCCAGGCAGCGCTTGCGTCTGTCTGCCAGCCCTGTGCTCGGATGAATCTCGTGCCGTTCTGAACTCAGCGCAGGCGCGGTGAGGGAAAGACGCCGTCGGCTGCCAGGTTCCTCACCGCGCCTGCGCTGAGTTCGTAACGGCGCGAGACTACATCCAAGCACAGGGCTGGCAGACAGACGCAAGCGCTGCCTGGCCCTGTCAATCAAGACTTGGAGGGAGGAGACCAAGGTGGGAGAACGGAGGCTCTAGGAGCAGGAACAGCGCCCCCCCTGCTCCTAGAGCCTCATTAGCATATTATAAAAGTTCGATTTTTAGGTTAATGCAGGCACTGAGAAAAGTAAGAATAGGCTAGTTAGGTTTAGCTGACATTAGCACATCGCTAATGTCAGCTAACTTCATAGGGTTAAATCTGGTGACAGAAACCCTTTAAGAATATCTCTGTACTTTGCTCCATTCAGCTTTCCCTGCACTCTGCACAGTCTTCCTGTCCAAGCCGCTGAAAAACACCCCCACAGCATGATGCTGCCACAACCATATTTCACGGTAGGGATTGTAAAGGGCAAGTGATGAGCAGTGTCTGGCTTCCTCCAGACATGACGCTTATAATTGAGGACAAAAAGTTCAATCTTGGTTTTTGCAGACCAGAAAATCTTGTTTCTCACAGTCTGAGAGTCTTTTATGTGATTTTTTGTGAACTCCAGTCAGCTTTTATGTGTCTCTTTTACTAAGGAGAGGCTTCTTTCTGGTCACTCTGCCATAACGCTCAGTCCTGCAGTGGAGTCCTGCAGTGATAGTTGACCTTCTGGAAGTTTCTCCCACCTTCACACAGGATCTTTACAGCTCAGCCAGTGTGACCATTGGGTTTTTGGTCACCTCTCTTAACAAGGCCTTTCTCCC
Source organism: Bufotes viridis (assembly GCA_033119425.1). Classification (NCBI taxonomy): domain Eukaryota; kingdom Metazoa; phylum Chordata; class Amphibia; order Anura; family Bufonidae; genus Bufotes; species Bufotes viridis. Next base: position 175,441,726 of record CM065589.1, read on the forward strand.
CTGATTGCTTAGTTTGGTGGGACAGCCAGTTGTAGGACTAGTCCTGGTTGTTCCAAACTTCTTCCATTTAAGAATTATGGAGGCCAGTGTGCTCTTGGAAACTTTCAGTGTAGCAGAAATTGTTTTGTGCCGTTCTCCAGATCTGTGCTTCCACACAATCCTGTCTCTGAGCTTTACATGCAGTTCTTTTCTCCTTGTGGCATGGTTTTTGCTCTGATATGCATTGTCAGCCGTGAGACTTTCCATAGACAGGGATGTGTCTATCCAAATCATGTCCAATCAACTTAATTTACCATGGGTGGACTCCAAAGTGTAGAAACATCTCAAAGATGATCAAGAGATATGGGAGGTCAACAGAGCTAAATTTGAAGTGTCATAGCAAAGGGCCTGAATACTTATGTCCATGTGAAATTTGTTTTTCCTTTTTAATAAATTTGCAACATTTTATAAAATTTTGTTTTCACTTTGTCATTATGGGGAATGGAGTGTAGAATGATGGGGAAAAACTTGATTTTTGTCAATTTTAGCACAAGGCCTCAGCATAACAAAATGTGAAAAAGTCAAACGGTCTGAAGACTTGCTGAATGCATTTCATATATACTAAATTATGCATTATATCAAAACATATTCAAAGTTACAATTCTGTCATAATATTCCAAAAATCTGGCATGATTTTAAAGTATTGTGGCTTTCAACTTTATTGAGAATGGAAAATTATAGAGAATGGCTTAAATATGTTTCTAATTCAGTTTTTTTTAAGTTCATTTTTATCCACAGAAATCTAAATCTAAAAAATTGTTTTAAAAGAGTTTTCCAGAATTAGGAAAATAGGGGCTTTTCCCCCAAAAAACTTAATCCAATACCAGACACAGACAATGGCCAAGAGTTATGCGTTTTCTAGAAATATAAAATTAACAATTTATTGTAATTCCAAGAAAAGACATTTGATACCAGATTTGACCATGCACTTAGTAGGGTCTAGGGCAGGCATCAGCAACCTTCGGCTCCCAGCTGTTGTGAAACTACAATTCCCAGCATGCTCCATTAATTTCTATGTAAGTTCTTAGAAGAGCAGAGCAACTATGCATGCTGGGAGTTGTAGTTTCACAACAGCTGGGAGCCAAAGGTTGCCTACCCCTGGTCTAGGGAGAGCAGTACAAATATACTTTTTGTTGAGTTTGTATTATCAGAAGTAGTGTGAATATGCAGTGGCATGCCTAAGGTGTTTGGCACCCAGGGAGGGTCCTTTGTCTGCCCCCCCCCCCCCCAATACTTTAAAAAAAATACCTCTCCTGCCGCCACTCTCCCTGTCCTGGCTGTCTTCTCTTCGTAGGGCCCGCGCTACTGTCACCTGACCTCCTGCAGCATCAGGTCAGAGTGTGCTCTGTATGTCCTGACACTACAGGCAGCCAGGACACAGCAGCGTGGGCCCTGAGAAGAGTGTGTAGGAGGAGGGGTAAGTACTCTACCGCACTCACAGCGCTTCTCTCCCCCTCCTCCTGCAGACTAGTAAGCGCTCACTAGTATTCCCTTTATTAGATGCACTGCATCATATAAAGGGAAAAGCAATGAGGGCATCCATCTGTATTGATGGAAGCACTCATTGCTTCTGTTCTGGCACCCCTTGAGAGCCCCTTCCTTTACCCCCCTTGGGAATGCCACTGTGAATATGCAGTTTTATTATGCCAGATTCTGCTCCTTAAGTGCACTTGAGGTTAAACTTTACTGTGACATGCTCTCTGCATTGAACTGCTTCACTGGATCTACCCTCTGCCCTGAGGAATAGATGTAGCATCCAACCAGACCACTACAGATGTCACTCAGAGCAGAGGGGAAACAACACAATGCAGAGTGCACTTCACAATGAAGCTCCACTTCCAGATTCTCTGGGATTTTATATTGATGGCTATCCCTATGGTACATCACTAATGTCAGACTGGCAAAGGTCCTCACAGACAGTAGCTCCAGTGCTGAAAGTTCCAAAAATATAAGGATCGCGCTGCCTATAAGTGAAGGAATCCTTCCCAGATATCTTTCTTTTTCATTTCTCTCCAATGCGCAGATATTTCGCTTTGTAGCCTAACAATAGATTTCCAGGGGCCAGTGTACTCCCGCACACCCTTGCCCTAGAAGGAAGTACTTTGCACAATAGTGAAGTTCCACTAGGTGTTTTCACTTAAAAGCACATTTATTGTACTTAGAAGATAGACATGGACAGATACCTTGTAAAAAAAAAAATTCAGATGTCCGTATCTCCAAAGTCCACCTGACCCGGGTTTCGCCAGTCCAGCTTCGTCAGGGGCGGAAATAAACCCTGGAACTAGATAGCTCCTTCCATTGTATAGTGGATGGAGCTGGTTACTGCAACACTAGTCCCACTCAAGTGAATGCATAGGTCATGAATATCAGATTGATGCAGGTCCGAGTCCCTGAACCCTCAATTGGCATTGGGACTACACAGCTAGTCCATTGTGTAGTGGTCAGATCTGGTTACTGCAGTGCTGACTTGAATGGGAGAAATGCTGCAGTTCATATTCTAAGCTCAACAGATGGTATGTTTGTACTGCTCACCCTAGACCCTATCAAGTACATGGTCAAATCTGGTATCAAATGTCTTTTCTTGGAATTACAATAAATTGTTAATTTTATATTTCTAGAAAATGCATAACTCTTGGCCATTGTCTGTGTCTGGTATTGGATTAAGTTTTTTGGGGGAAAAGCTAGTGCTGTCAACAATTTAGCATGGTCAAAACTGCTGACAGATTCTCTTTAAAGCATCTTCGACATGATCAAAGTTCAGGGGTCTCCGGATTTGCTTCCACCTACTCATTATATCAGTCAACTTGGGTATTCCAATGTGCGGGAGTCCTCTCTTATCCCCCTGGCTTTGGCAAATTAGCAGTACAGAGCCTGCTAATGGATACTGATTCACTGACAGCAAGGAGATAGACAGCAATTACACTGCTTACTTGATCAGTTTGGTGTTTTACCCTAGGTACACACCTAAGCGTTTTACAGCGCGTTCAAACGCGCTGTAAAACGCACAACATGTGAAAAGCCATGCTTCCCTATGGGCATGGTTCACATTTGGGCGTTGTACAGCGCGTTTGAACGCGCTGTAAAACGCCCCACGCCCAAACAAGTACATGAGCTTCTTTGGGGCGTTTTAACGCGCCTATGGACAATGATGCCATAGGGGAGAATCACTGAATCGCGCGTATGACGTGCGTTTCTTAGTTACAAAAACGCGCATCCAAAAACGCGCGTAAAACGCGCGTCATACGCGCGATTCAGAAACGCCTAGGTGTGTTCCCAGCCTTAAAGAGAACCTGTCACCATGAAAATGCAGTCCAATCTGCAGGAAGCATATTATAGAGAAGTGCTGAGCAGACTGATATACCAGTATATAGTTTTGTTTGAAAGGGTTGCGTAATTAGTATTTTATTTATGTAAATCCTTGCTATTTTTGGGTTTAGGAATCATGTGGGTAGTCCCATCAGTGATTGATAGCTAACGCTGCATGACTAAACAAACAAGGAAGGCTGTCAATCACTGATAAGACCGCCCACATGACTCCTAAGCCCAGAAATAGAAGGGATTTACATAAATAAAATACAAATTATACCAAATATGTTCCCATCCCAACTACATATAAATCGTCTCAGCTCCCCCTGCAAGAACCTTATTGCCAGCCTTAAGATGGCCATACCTATTGAATAGCTGTTGTTTCGGCTGAACGTGTATGTATATTCTATGGGGAGAGTGGAGAAAGTCGATGTCTGTGAGTTCTGGTAGTGGCTTATCTCCTTGGAAAACAAAAGATGACATCATTTGTCACAGAGAGTCGGAAGCTCCCCACATAAATGAGTGTGGTGGCTAAACCTGCCGTTCTCAGCGGGTTTTGCCTAAAGAGGTATAATATTTATGGCCAGCTTTAGATTCTGCAGAGAGACACTTTGGAAAGATAGTGGAAAGGAGTACTACTACCCTCATCCTTGCTTATATCCATACATTATCAGGGATGATTTGTACTGTGATGTATTTGGAACTTTGTTTGATACTGCTGGATTTACCACAACTCCCATTTACTTTTTAGTAAAGAGAGACTTATCTATTTTCTACAAGTGGCCTGGTTACTCACTCCAGCACTATTTCCGGCCAAAGCAGTTACATCTCCCACCTTGCACCCGTATAACACTTATAACACGAAGGGCACCCCAACTACCATCAGACAGCAGCCTCAACATCAGGGTGTGCCCCGAGGCAAGAAAGGATGCACCCTTATGTCACTGCCGGCCCTAGGATTGCTACCGGGAATAACCAGAGCAACTACCACTCCTATCCTTTGCTCCGCTCCTCCGGGACTTGTGACATATTCATTAAAATTTAATGGAATGAAATCCAGGGCTCACAAGCGGATTTCATTGCAGATTTTTGTCTGAATTTCTTGCAGATTTACCTGCAGAAAAATTACCCGATATGAGAATTCACCCTTCTCCTTCTCCAACACACATCCACTCGCAGTTCAGTGTTTGCCAATACACTCAAAGGGGGTCATTTATCAAACTGGTGTAAAGTAGAAGTGGCTTAGTTGCCCTGAGCAACCAATGAGGTTCTACCTTTCATTTTCCAAAAGAACTGTCCAAAATGAAAGGTGGAATCTGATTGGTATCTATAGGCAACTAAGCCAGTTCTACTTTACACCAGTTTGATAAATGACCCTTATAGTGCCTGCTCCACTTTCAGTACTGCTGTCCTTCTTACATCTCAATATTAAGGGGTTTTCCAGTACTTAGCTATTGATGGCCTATCTCAGCGCCAGAAACTATATAGGAGCTTCCATCCACTGTATAGCAGCCATGCTGGTGAACTGCAGCTCAGGTGAATGGGACCTGAGCTCAGGGCCAGATTTGGCTTTTTTGGGGCCCCAAGTGAAGTTATATGTGGAGCCCCCTCTCACACCACTAAGCTCCGCCCCATTGGACTGCAAATCTCCCTGTCCTACTGCTAATAAAGTGACCCTCCTCTCTTCCCCACCAACACAGTATAAACTCCCTTATGTGACTCCAATACATTATGATGCCCCTTATGTGCCCCCATAGAGTATGATGCCCCCTGATGGCCCTTCACACATAATGCTCCCTTCTATCTCTCACTGCATATCTGCTCCAGTCTGTAAGGTGGATAGGTGCAGCTGGTACGACAATGTCACTTCATTGCATCTGCCAGCACCAAACCAATGGTCACAGAGAGAATGGTGGAGCAGGGAGCCGATGGCTCCCTGTCACACCACTGTATTCAACTGTATCTGCATCCTAAGGATGTGGATGCAATTAAAATAAGTGACATGCCAGGGACAGCAGGGGGCCCCTGCTACCTAGGGGCCCCACTCAATTATAAAGTTAATTTCTCTGCAATCCTCTACTAAACAAATATAAAGTTAAAACAAATATAAAGTTAATGTCTCTGCAATCCTCTACTAAACACATGTACATTTAAAAAAGCAGATAGACTGTCAATTGCGTAACTGGCAATTTCAAAGTGCTACATTAATAACAACATGAGTCATTAACTGTTTTATTAAAGGATTTTAAGGGTCATTTTAACAAATAAAAAGATAAAATACACAAATACCTGAAACAACAAAATGAAGCAACATGGGGTTACATCAGTTATGACTTTGAGACCTGAGAATCCCAAAAGCCAAGAAAATTTAAAAAGAAACAAATATTTGGGATGATAGCTTTTGCTACATTATTTGTGTGTTTGGTGCCAAAAATGTGATTTGTAGTCTTTAAGTGAGTGCAAAGTAAATTAATCATGCACAGAACACACACACCATGATAATGCTGTATCTATATTAATGTCATTGGCACTGTTGGTTTCTATGAAAACCAGACCTTTAGAAAATGCAATCAATAGTATATAAACAAGAAAAAAATACAGAAACTAATACACACGTTATGTAGCATACACATATAATATGATGGTAGATAGTGCAGCAAGGAAGCCAACAGGAGAACTAGTTCTACTGTAGATGTTCACAATGACCCAGAAGTAACATATAATATCTAACATGCACTTCATTCTCTAGCATATATGTTAGGAAACTGTTCAAACACGAAGATGAGGTTTCCCAAGATTTGCTTTACTTTCATATGCTGGAGGGACCTATACCCTGTGGGGGCCATGGTGGAAATGCTGGTAATGTGAATGGCCAGTTCAAGCCTGAAGGTAAATTTCTTACACTGTCTTATTCCATCAGAGACGCTATCCTTATGATGTTACAGGCGATCAAAGCAAGTGACATTGATTTGCTTTACATGGATAAAGCTGGAGGGACAATAAAATGAAAGGTCTTGTGATTCCAGAAAAGGATTTCTGAGGTACTGGTCTGTTTTGCTGAGCTACAGAAACACCTTTGTCTTGCTGTGGCCACAGCTGTTTATGCCTTGTGATACCAGGTACTGAGAATTATAATCCATGAGAATGGATGTGTACGATCATGTCAAGGAATATATGGAAAATGTTGTTTTCAAAGTAAAAATACACATAAAAAAATAAAATTCTGTGTGCAGCTATATAATGTTCATACCAGTTGAAATCATGACTATGGGCTTACGGAGCAGAATAAAAACGTAGAGATATGATCTGAACATGAGAAAAAATACTGTTTGCTGTGGGAAATGTAGCTGCAGCTACAAGGTAACCATGTTATGTTGCAGATATGAACAAATAACAGTTCAGAGGCAGTCGATGTTTATGGTCCACTGGGTGTCAAGGATCCAAAAGTAATTGGAAGATACTGTAGCTAACCTTAGCATAGTAATGCTATCATTGCTATTATTCCTTCGGTTTCTGTTTTGACGAGACCAAAGTGGGTTTCTGTAGAGGTCGCATGCAATGCTATGAAATGATGTCAGGAGGATATGAAAAACAAGATGGAATATATGTAAAGAATGAATGTGGGCATGGAATTAAGTAACTCAGGCTTTAAATTATTCTGGCATTTGTTGCTAATATTTTAGAGTACCACATTTTTTTGGGATCATCATAGACATAATATTGCATTAGATGTTTCACTACAGTAGGTAAGTGCTAGAACCATGTGTATAGTCTCTGAATACATACATATATTCTCTTCAACACGTTTCGTTTCACTGTAAACCCAGGAGAATTATTATGTACTAGTTATTTATAGCCATTTATGTCTTGGAAAATCCAGGAAGCAGAATCTATTCTATTATTGCACAAATCCTCTAGGAGTAAAGTCACATGAAGGTTGCTGGCTCATGCACACATAGTTTTGCTGTTCCCATTGGTTTGGAGACTTCATCATATTGCACAACAGTCAGAAAGAAGCCTCTCAGGGTTCCCCATATGTAGGATGTCACATTAATAGTTTTGGATGGCACACAACAAGTCAAAGCAGCAGGGTCGGGTGGAAGAATGGCCTGTGCTGTATCCCATAGTAAGAGTACAGGGAGGAGGTATGGTGACACCACCTCCAAGATAGGGATATTATGGCTGATGTGGGCACTGCCCTTTCACGTCCAGGACTTTAGTGGGTTAGTTTAGGCACAGCTTTGCCAATGCAGCGCAGTCAGATGGGGGACATGGTCATCCGTTCACCAAGTCAGCGCGACATCATGCGAACAAACTCTGTACAAATTGAAAAACAAACAAATGAAAGTTTAAAATCTTGGCTTTGAATAACTTACCATATTAAAGGGGTTTTTCAGGAGTTTCAATATGATGACCTATCCACTGGATAGGTCATCAATACCTGATAGGTTGGGGTCTGACTCCCTAGACCCTGCTAATCTGCCGTTTGCAGAGGCTGCAGCCTCTTCCTAGGCCAGTGATGTCATATTCATGGGTCACATGGCCTAGATGCAACTCAGTCCCATTCAAGTGAATAGGGATGAGCTGCAATACCAAGCACAGCTGCTATACAATGGACAGCACTGTACTTGGTAAGCTGCGAAGAGGCCGAGGCATTCATCTGACGATTGTAGCCGATTGTGCGGGTTCCGGGTGTCGATCCCCACCGATCAGATAATCAGATATTGCTGACCTATCCTGAGTATAGGTCATCAATATTAAACACCCAGAAAACCCCTTAAGGAAGTTCTAAACCCATGAACCATCATATCCCGCAAAGTATTTTCCAATAATAATATAATAATTATAATAATAATATAAAAATATTCCATAGCGTTGGCCTTTCTCTTTCAGAAACTCCTAAGAACGTCACTATTTTTAGTTGTTAGAATAACAGTACACTACTAACCTTCAAAATCCACCTGTCCGTCTCCATTCAGATCAACATCCCGTATGATATCTTCTATGTCCCTGTGTCCAACCTGTTGCCCAAGGAGCTTTTTCATGGCTTCCCGTAGTTCACTTGTACTAATTTCCCCATCTCCATTGGTGTCAAACTGAGTATACCGTAGGTGCAAAAGATCCTTGTTAGCATGATGACTAATTCATTCATAAGAAGACATTCTTAAAAATGGCTATAATCTCAAGATACATTTCAGACAATGGAGAAAAGATGGAGAGGAGGGTGCAAGACGTATATGTTGGTGTATGATCAAAACATTTCTTACCTCCTTGAAAGCATCCCGAAGTTCCTTCACTCCAATCATATCAGCTGTCTCTGCAAGTAGCTTTGGGCCCATTAGCTCCACAAAATCATCAAAGTCCACATGACCTCCAACTAAGACAGAAAATTTGGAAAACTTAAGTTGTAATCCATATACAATATAGGTATTACCTATATGGGACATACAGTGGACACAACTGGAAGTTGTCTAGGATAAATGTCTAAATTATTAATATTTAAGATATTGATTGCACAGTTATAACTTTTTTGATGCGTATTATATTGTAAAAAATATAATGAATGTAACTCACGGTTCATATTGATTTGCTGAGACAGTTCTATCAGCTCCATCTCTGTTGGCATGTATCCCATGGTCCTCATACAATCCCCTAGATCCTTACAGCTGATGTATCCATCCTTGTCTTTATCAAACTCTTTGAAGGCTTCTCTTAGTTCTGTAGTAAATAAATTGTAGTAAAACTAAAGTTTAAAATCCTAAAAACAAATATTAAATATGGTCACGTAAACCTTTGATCAAGTGAGGCACAAATACTGAATAAAAAATCCCGCCAGGAAAATCTGTTGGATTGATGCTCACATCTGTTCTCAGCCTATTAGAAAGATTAGGGGCATTTTAGAATCTGGCTGTATCTGTAAATTGAATGGATTGAAATGACGCTATTTTTGGATGAAAGGACCCATTGGCCTATTTTAACCCTTTAATCCCTTCCCTACCCATACCGTGGTTAAACCTGATGTCATTTGTCAACCGTATTATGTAACAGAATATCAGCATTAGTTTCCACTGTTGTTTTTCCCTTTACCTATTGATAAAATAAAATATTAAATGTAAAGGAGGCTGTTGAAATTGATCTGCCCTTATAACGAAAGAGCAATAATGGAACATGGGCGAAATCAGGTTGTTCATTACTGAATACCGTTCCATTTGTACCATTTATTTTGGTGGATAAACTTTTATTTTTCGTGTGCATGCTGCATCCAGCATAATAGCCCAGCTGGATTTAGGTCAAAGGAATTAATTTTAATTTATTGTCTATCCACTTAAATACTTATCCCAGTTGAGATTAAAGACATATTCCAGGACATACAAAGGAAAGCAGCATTTACAAGACCTAAGTGACTGTCTTTCATGATTTTTGTCAGTTGCACTATTGCACCCATGAGAGAACATGCTAGTAATAGCAGTCTGTAGATCTCTGCGTGTCATGCTATATCACTTCTTCTGCTCTTCTCCAAGTATACTTGTAATACTCCAGACACCTTTGTCACAAGCATGGTATATAACATTCTGTACTCCCCATCTCTGCACAGTATCCTTCCTTCTCCCTTGTCAATTATGTTGCATCAGCATGCGTGAAGTGCCTGTGGCTGAACCTGCAAATCCTGTATCCTGTCTGACGTGCATAGCTGAGCATATTGCTTTGTACAGCATGGATATTTGGTCTGGCTATGTTCCCTCCCAAGGTTTGTTGGAAAGTCGGAATTTACTCTTAGGGAGCTACTTCCAATACGTAGTGCTGGTGAGATGGTTCACTTTCTTGGGAGACACAGTACCTCCAAAGCATCGCAGTAAGGGGTAAGAACCCCCAAAACAGCTGTCTTCAGATGGATATCTGGACTGGCTATATTCCCTTGTCAAATCCCAAGGTTTGTTAGAAAGTCGGATTTTGACTATAGGTGGCGCTGGCGAAATGGTTCTCTTTCTTGGGAGATACCTCTTTGTATATTCTTTTCCCATGGAGAATTTCCAATAAGTCTCCATACCAGGGAGTTCTTCCAGTAAGTCTCCATACAGGACTGGTCTCTTTAAGAAGATTCAGCACCCTGCCTAAGCCTCTTCCAAGGCATCGCACTGAGCCAGTCAGAGTCCTACTCTGTACTGATGCGGGGCAAGCACCCCTGAAACCGCTGTCTACAGATGGATATCTGGACTGGCTATATTCCCTAATCAAATCCCAAGGTTTGTTAGAAAGTCAGATTTTGACTCATTGGGAGCCACTTCCTATAGGTGACGCTGGCGAGATGATCCTCTTTCTTGGGAGATAACGTTTTGGATATTCCCAATGGAGAATTACCAATAAGTGTCCATACATAGAAAACTTCCAGCAAGTCTGACCAGTCATACAGGACTGGTCTTTTTAGGGAGATTCAGCACCTGGGCTATACAGCAGTCTTGACAGCAACAGACAAAAGTAAAAATGCAATGTGGGACCAGCACCTGCTGCCTAAATATTTCTTCTTTAATGATATGCATTAAAACAGCAGAAAACAGTAACATGGTGTGAACATGATCCATGCAGTCGCTGCAAATAAGGCATACTCATTATAAATAAGGACTGTATTAGGACTCCGAAATGCTTTATTTGGGAGCCATTGCCTGGACCATGTTCACACCAAGTCACTGTTCCCTGCTGCATTTCAATAAAGAAGAAACATTTTACCATCGTGTGCTGGTTCTACTTTGTATTTTTTACTCTGATTTTTAAAATAGTCCCAGTTAATATTCTATTTTGAATTCTGTTCAAAAATTTGAGAATTACCTCTGTAAGGTGGAACATTATGCAAAATGTTTGCCCTTAAGATGTAATAGAAAACTACATGCTTGCATGATCATATTTAGTTTATGAATTATTATTAATCCAAGGGCAGTTTTATCCAAAAGTAAGTTTATTTTTAAATAATAATTGAATTTATACAACTGCAAGAAAAAGTAAGTGAACTATTTGGAATTACCTGGAGTTCTGTATTGATTGATCGATTATTAATAAAATGTGTTCAGATTATGTAAGAGTACGTAGAGTAAGCCAAAATCAGGTGAGGATCATAACAGGAGAAAAAGTATTTAAGGGCAGATACAGCTTCTCCAGTTATTTCAATCTACGCCTGTTTTTCACTTCAAAAACTGCATTAAAAAAACCCTGAACGTATGGCAGCACCCTAAGTCACAATTATAGACTTACACAATCATAACACACACGTAGTTGTACAATTCATGTTTGTAATTTAAGAGATTGATTGAACATTCACAATGCAGAGAGAAAAAAGTAAGTGAGCCTCTCAATCTAAAAGGTAAAAGGTGTTTCATTTAAGGAGATGATACTGGCAGTGTAGGTTTGTACATCTGCTTTGCCCATTAAATAAAGGCACACAAAGCCTGGTTACTGACAGATCTGTTCTTAAAAGAGTACCTGTCACCAAAATATGCAATGCAATCTGTAGAGCAGGAGAAGCCGGGCAGATTGATATATATTTTTGTGGGACAAGGTTCAGTAAAACCTGCAATTTATTCATTTATAGCTCTGCTTTTTCTAGTTTTCAACAGCATTGGTACAAGAGGGAGGTGTTATCAGTGATTAATAGTATTCTGTATTTAAGGCCTCATGCACACGACAGTTGTTTTTAGTGGTCCGCAAAATGGGGTTCCGTTGTTCTGTGATCAGTGTCCGTTTTTGGTTCCGTTGTGTTTCCGTGGTCCACCAGAAAAAAAGGAAGGAAAAAAAGAGTGTCATTTTAATATCTCCACCCAGGATAATGGAATATATATGCAGTCGTGTCGAGTGCATGAGGCCTAAGAGGGCATAATAGATAGCTATCAGTCACTGATAACTCCTCCCTCCTATACCGATAGGTATTCACAGGGCTGCAGATGTACATGTAAAAAATGCAAGTTTTACTGAATCTTTTCCTACAAAATTATATATATCAATCCGCTCAGCTTCTTCTGCTCTATAACTTTAGGTCTTTTTTTAGGTGTTTTGCATTATAGACATTTTTTAAGTGGTCTTCTCATATTTTGATACTGATGATCTATACTCAGTCATGAGTATCTGATCCGTGGGGCTCCGACACCCGGGACCCTCGCCGATCTGCTGTTTGAGAAGGCACCAGTGCTCCTGTGAGTGCCGTGGCCCTCTGCATGCTTACTAAGCACAGCTCCGTACACTGTACACTGTGCTTTGTATTGAGCTCAGCCCAATTAACTTGAAATTTTAAAAATATAAAAAAATTAAAAATACATAAAAGTTTAAATCACCCCCCCCCCTTTCCCCAAAATCTAAATAAAAAGAAACAACAAAAGAAACCACTATAGGCATTACCATGCCCGAAAACACCTGTACTATTAAAATCTAACAATATTTATCCTATACGGTGAATGGCATAACAGAAAAAAGTCAAAATGGACAAAGTTCATAGTCAAAAGTCATAACACTTTAAAATAGTATCAATGGAACATACAGATCGCCCCATAAAACATGAGTCCTCAAACAGCTCCATACACATAACTACAAAAAAGTTATCAGGGGTCAGAATATGGCGATGAAATGAAAACATACATTTTTTTTCAAGTTTTTTTTTTTTCCCCCCTCAATATTAATACGCAAGAAAAACAATACAAGTGTAGTATCGCTGTAATCGGACTGACCTGAAGAATGAAGGTAACAGGTCAATTTTACCACATAGGGAACTGTGGCAGAATTCCATTTTATTTCCGGCTCCGTTTTTTTCCAGCTTCCCACTACATCATTTGCAATATTAAATGGTACCATTAGAAAGTACTACTTGTCCTTCAAAAAAGAATCCCTCATAAGGCTATGTGCACGGAAAAATTAAAAAGTTATGGCTCTGGGAAGGCGGAGTGAAAAACAAAAGCGCAAAAACAGAAAATTGCAAGGTCCTGGCCCCTTTCACACGAGTGAGTTTTCCGCGCAGGTGCAATGCGTGATGTGAACATATAACACCCGCACTGAATCCTGACCCATTCATTTCAATGGGTCTAGTGTACATGAGCGTTTTTTTCACGCATCAGTTCTGCGTTGCGTGAAAAATGCAGCATGTTCTAGCAAGTACGGATACAATGCGTTTTTCACTGATAGTTGCTAGGAGATGTTGTTTGTAAACCTTCAGTTTTTTATCACACGCATCAAAACGCATTGCATCCGCGTGAAAAAAACTGAACAAAACTGACTTAACTTGCTTGCAAAATGGTGCGAGTTTCATTGAACGCATCCTGAACGCATCCAGAGCCAATCCGTCACGCTCGTGTGAAAGAGGCCTAAGGGTTAAGAGTACATATCTTCCTATAGAAAATGCAGGGTTTGCAAAAAAAAACACATAAAAAACGCATGTGCTCAAACACACTATTTGGCCAAAAATGCTACAAAAAAGTCATTTTGTAATGCAAAAAATGTAGCTTGGTGGCACCTTTAGGGCTCATGCACATGACCGTTGTTGTTTTGCGGTCTGTTTTTCACAGATCTGTGTTCCGCATATGAGGTTTTGTTTCTCTGATTTAAGGCCTTTTTCATTCCGTTATTCCACAAAATATATCCGTATGGTTTCCGTATGTGATCTGTTTTTTGCGGATCAGAAACGGAAACAGTAACTTATTAATCACCAAACACATGAGCAATATGGACTGGGCATAGCATTTCTACAGTATGGATCCGCAAAATACGGATGAAATACGGATGACACACGGATGTGTTCTGTGTGCGTTCCGTATTTTTTGCGGACCCATTGACTTGAATGGGGCCTCGGACCGTGATTTGCGGACAATAATAGGACATGCACTACTTTTTTGCGGAACGGCCATGCGGACAAACGGAAACTGAATGCACACGGAGTAACTTCCGTATTTTCTACAGCTCCATTGAAGTGAATGGTTCCGCATACGGGTCGCACAAAAAAAGGAACGGAAGCGGAAAGAAAATACGGTCGTGTGCATGAGCCCTAAGGCTGAGTTCACACTTCAGTTATTTGGTCAGTTATTTCCATCAGTTATTGAGAGGCAAAATCAGCCCACTCAGAGATCAGGTATAATGGAAAGATCTGCTCCAGTTCTGTGTTTTTGACCCGCACCCGGTTTTAGCTCACAATAACTGATGGAAATAATGATGCACACGACCGTGGCCCCTTTAATGGGGTCACAAAAGATGCAGACAGCACACCATGTGCTGTCCACATCCATATGTCTATTCCGTGCCATCTGCAAAAATATAGAACATGTCCTATTCTTGTCCGCATTACAGACAAGGTTAGCCCTTCTATTTCGCAAAATGTGGAATGCACACGGCCGGTATCTGTGTTTTGCGGATCCACAATCTGCGGACTGCAAAACAGCCAATGGTCGTGTGCATGAGGCCTTATAGAGACACATGGAGCTGGAAAGGGCTATGAAAGCATTGCCAAACACCTGGGTGTACATCAACCCCCAAATTATCTAGAAATTGAGAAAATTCAGGACTGTTGCGATTCTCCCTAGAAGTGGCCATCCTGTTAATATCACTCCAAGAGCAAAACAGGCACTATACTATTAGATATGCAGATTACCTCACTTACAAAAGACCTAGGGCAAGCTGGCCATACAAATTGCACTCAGTGGTGGTCTTTACCGCTACACATACAACACAGTTGCATGGGGCCCTGGATGTCACGGGCCAGACAGGTTAGATGGTCACAATGTTCAACTGTATTTGCATCCTCAGGACACAGATACAGTTGTGGACAAGCTGGACAGCCTGCCAGGAATTACTATTCCAGGCAGTGGTCCCTTTAACTGCCTGCTCAGCACATGATGTCATTAATGGAGAGAAGGTATGTGGAGATTGACAGACTTTAGTCTGAACAGTTCAGCTTCCTGGCTCTCAATCTTCCTTCTGGCGCGGCCTGGACGGACACCTGGCAGTCCACCTTTTCTATGGCATGGCTAACTCAGACAGTGGCATTGCGCTGACTGAGGATCTCACACCTAGTCAGTCACTGGAGCGTTATCCTGCTTTTTACTTGCGTCATCACACTCAGCTAGTCACAAAGTGGGATATCGCTCTGAGGACCGAATGTGAGACATCAGGAGGTGTGGGGGAAGAGGGGACAGAGTAGGGGCACATTGGGGGAGAGCAGTGTTCCCTTCTAAGCTGTGTGCTCTAGAAAGGAGATGGTTAAAACAACATACTAACAAGGATTAACAAGAACAATAACCATTTTACCTACTGCTGAGTTTGGAGACTTTTAACTCTTTCAGTCCCAGAGAACACAACTTAGAAGGAACAGTTGCCTTTAGGGCACAGTAATGCCACATTGGGGGAGAGTGGTGGCACCTGAGAGAGCATAGCGGCATTTAAGGCAATTGGTTTTTGGGCAGATCGGTGGCATATTGGAGCAGAGTAGTAGCACATTGGGGGTTAAGTGGTATTTGAAGCAGAGTGGGGGTACATTGGGGGGCAGAGTGGTGGCATTTAGAGGGGCAGAGTGGTGACATATGGGGAAAAATGGCATTTGAGGCAGAGAGATTGGTGGCACATTGCGGCAAAGTGAAGGCATATTGGGGACGGAATGATGATATACAGGAGTTAGAGTGATGCTGGCATACCATTGTGTGGGGGTCCGGCCAATAGCAAAATCTTGAGGGTAGTGAGGATTGTTGTATTTTGCTATACAAAAAATGTCTTTTATTAGGGCCCCCAGACATAACTGCTTGGGAGGTAGATATGCCAAGTATGCCACGGCCTGCATTACAAAGCCTATTACTGTCACTGACTGTGGTAGGCTGTGTATTGCAGCAGGTGCAATGAGCAGCAGCGCTATCCTCCAGATTTATTCACTGTTCTGTAACCTGTGCCCTCTTAGCGCAGCTCCATAGCTTCCTCCAACAGCAGAAGGAAGAGGGGCTGTCTGTATACATAGCACCAGGCAGTGGGGGCAGGTCAGGAATGTTACCCTGGGCTCTCATTACTGCCACTTCTGGGTTGAACTCAAGCCACAGCAGGTGACAATGATGAAGGCTTCCTGACCAGCACTGTGCCTGCATAGATACCACCTCCTCTTCCTGTCTGTCCCGACCGCTGAATCTCCTTTCCATTCTAGGCTGTTCTAGAAAATAAATCAGACTGATAATGAAAAACACTTGTTCCCAATCATTGACCTGTGTAAATGTGCCACAGATATTATGTAAAAGGACTAGTATATGAATATAACTAGCGATCAGTGTGTACTAGAAAGATAACAGAAATGCACAAATAGCTAGGAAATATTCCCATGAATGCCCTCTCCTACTGGAATGGAAACGTGTGTTTCTCTGAAGGCTTCAACTTGGGGAGGGCCAATACGCTTTAAATGCCAGGGCTGAATTTCTGTCCAGTCCGGCTTTGGCTGCCTTTCTCGATTCCTGCATACATATACATGTTCTGTTCAGCCGAAACTGTATGTGTTGCCAGTGGGGAGCGAAGAGAAAGCAGATGTCAGACACCTCTGGCAGCGACCTCTCTTCCAGGGGAACAAAAGGATCAGTAGAAAATATTAGGTTGTTCCTATCCTTCTCTTCCCTGACATCATCTGTTGGAGCTCCTCATACACATTAGACATTTATCCAAACCTGCCATTCTCAGTGAATTTGGCATGTGTATGGGAAACTAAAGGCCTCTCACCCTGTGAAAAAAGCACCCTGTTCTGTATTAAAAAAGAAAAAGGCGAAACTCCAAAAACAGCTGTCTGCTGGTTGGTCTCCGCTTTCTATGGCAGAAGGCTGATATCTGTTAGGCTGGTATTCTTCGTTATGTTGCAAGTCCTAGTTGAAGGTTGGACATTGGCTATAGGGCAGCTACCTACACTAGGTGGCACTACGGATACTGTTTTCTATTGCTTGGAATTAAACTAATCTGTATATCATTTTTCCTAGGAAGTATAGCATACCTGATCTTCTCCACAAACAGAAACAGTAGCCCTAAGATCCTGTATTAGAAAAACACTGAACAAGAATGGTGTTCACGAAAGGGCACCATGAAGGAAGCCACTGCTGTCTAAAAAAAATAGGCCTGTCTCAGATTTGCCTATGACTACCTGGATGTACCATAACACTTCTGGGAAAATGTTATATCAACAGATAATACAAAAGGGGAACCTCAATGCTATGTTTGGAGAAAGAAGAACACTGCACACTAACACCAAAACCTCATCCCCTGGTGGAGGGAGCATCATGGTTTAGGTCTGCCTTGCTGCCTCAGGATCTGGATACCTTGCAATAATTAAGGAAACAATAAATTGTAAGGTGTATTAAAACATTTTGCGGGAGAAAGTAAGAAGAGCAGTCCATGACCTTAAACTGAAGAGATGTTGGCATGTAGGCAATGATCTAAAGCAGGCATGCTCAACCTGCGGCCCTCCAGCTGTTGCAAAACTACAACTTTCTGTCATCATTCTCGGACAGCCTACAGCTATCAGCCTACAGAAGGGCAT
Organism: Bufotes viridis; assembly: GCA_033119425.1. NCBI lineage: Eukaryota > Metazoa > Chordata > Amphibia > Anura > Bufonidae > Bufotes > Bufotes viridis. Next base: position 175,459,586 of record CM065589.1, read on the forward strand.
GGTGGGAGTTGTAGTTTTACAACAGCTGGAGGGCCGCAGGTTGAGCATGCCTGATCTAAAGCACATAAGTAAACCAAGAATGGTTGAAAAAAAGGATTCGTGTTTTGGAATAGCCAAGTAAGAGTCCTGACTTTAACCTGAGATGCTGTGGCACGACCTGAAGATGCTGAGACATAACCTGTGCACGGAAACCATGCAAGAAATATTGATGACCTAAAACACATTTGCAAGGAGGATTCCTCCTCAAGGTTGTGGAAATCTTATTTGCAGCTACAGGAAATGCTTGGTAGAGGTGATTACTGCTAAAAGGGGATCTACAGGTTATTAAATTGACGGGTTCACTTACTTTTTCTTCCTGCACAGTGAATGTTTACTCAATGTGCTCAATAAAATATCTGTGTATTATTAGTTTAGATTGCGCTTGTCTATAATTGTGACTTAGATAACAATCAGACCACATTTCATTAGTAATCAATGCAGAATTAATTCCAAGGGCCCGTTCACATGGTGGAATTTGCTAGCAAAATTTTAGATACTACAGCAAAAATGTGTCTGCCTCCCATTCTTTTCAATGTTTTGCTGCAACCACTCCAAGAAGCGACATGTCCCATCTTGACGTGGTGTGTGGACATGTGCCACTTTAGGACATGGAGGGCGTCTGCTTGCAGTTTATCTCTATTTAATGGAGATAAGCCAAGAGCAGGTTTGTGGCATTCAAAGTGAACAACCGTGCAAAAACCGTTTGCAGCACATTTTGATAGCATCAAACTGCCATGTGAATATACCCCAAAGGGTTCACTTACCTTTTCTTGCAGTTGTATCTTACCCACTGAAAGTAATGTTAAATCGCCACCACAGAGTAATACTTGACACCTGGCAGGTACAATCTCACATTATTCTTACCATATACATTTACTTTTATTGGTTTTCCAATAGTGTTTAGAGTTTACTTTCAGTTCAATGAACCCAGTGTATTTAGGATATTAATTCCATAGTTATTATATACAACATCCTTTCACTTTAAATGGATTTTCCAGGCTTCTGATATTAATGACCTTACATCATTCGATTAGTGGAGGCACCCCCAACCAATCTGCTGTTTCCTGCAACCTCCGGCACTGGAACTACTGGGTTACTGCAGCTCAGCTACCATTCACTTTAATAAAAGCTGAGCGACAGTACCCAGCATGGCCACTACTCTTTGAATGGAGCTGTGCTTCCTGCTCCATTCAAGAGCTAGATTCTGCACTGCAGGGAAGAGCTGATCTGTGGGGGTGCTAGTGTCGCACCTTCACTAGTCGGATATTAATGACCTACCCTGAGGATAGGTTCTCAATATGAGGAGCCTGCAAAACCACTTTAACTAATGTATAAAAATGCATGCAATTTTATAATTAGCCCATAGTGTTTTCTGTCATTTCATTTCTCGGTTGTTTAACACATTGTCATTTCATCATCACACATCTCATACTGACACATTCTCATCCAGTATATTCAACATATTTAACATTGAATATCTGACATAAGCACCTAGTAATTGCATGGTGTGACTTATTTAGCTTCTATATACTCTAACAGCATTGGCAGAGATGCCAAGATACAGTATCACATTAAGGTGCCGTTGTCAACTCCTGTCACAGGTCCAATTGAAACACTGACTGCTTAATGTTTTGCTCATATTTGTATGATATATATATATATATATATATATAATGAATATAAGTGGCAATGCAATTGCAATAAATTGTTCTTTAATGCACGCTGTACCTGGCACAATGCCTAATACAGTCCTATACTAATCCCTTTACAACTGCTACACTCTGGCACACTGAAAATGTTTATGGATTAATGGGGGTGGGGTTTATTTAAGCCAACTATGCTCTTTCGGCTGTTTTAGAAATGAAAAGATTCATGTCAATTAGTCATGATGAAAGGGAGAAGATCACTACTGCAGCCAATCATTGGCTGCAGCAGCATCAAAGTGAATGTTGACAGCGGGGGACCCGAGTGATGCCGCTGAGGCCGGGGAGTGAAGGAGCTTCGATCCAGTGGCAGGGAGCAGACAAGTACGGTATGCTTCCCTTTGCAGGTCGGGCCAAGATAGGCGGTTTGCCAAATAAAACCCGCAAAAGGTGGCCAACCCCTTTAATGTGTGTAGCTTTTCACTATGTAACACAAGGTCAAACTGAGCAGAGACATCTACTACTGTTAATCTTTACCTACTATTCTAGCCACATATATTATAAACTGGTTGCTGTCTCACGCTAGCATTCTTACATTGCAGTCACAATATATGGCCTTCGGATGACACCTACTACATTCACTACCTCCAAGAACCCTATACTGAAGTCACAGAAGTAAGCGTTAGCCCCCGTAACTTCTCTTTACTTCCTTACCTCTACTACTTTTTTCTTTAACTTCTCAACACTACAATAGCTTTGTTATAATCAGACTCGGATTGGCCCACAGGGGAACAGGTGTATCCCCTGATGGGCCACTGAGTAAGGTGGGCCCCTAGTTCCCCACTCTCTGTCACATGGCACTGACTGTTCTACATATAGATAAGCAGGGCACAGCATCTGACCCAGCCTATGTTCATATTAAGAGATCCCTAGACTATTTAACAACATACATAATTTACAGAGGTGTAACTTGACGATTTTGGGCCCCAGTGCAAAATCTATGAGAGAGCCCTCCCAGCATGCACTTTCTATAATACCAGTGTCTTCTTATGTGGCACAAGGGCCTTTGGGCCCCCTCAGGCTCCTGGGCCCGGTAGCAACTGCTACCTCTGCACCCCCTATATCTACAGCCCTGCTAATTTATTATTACACATGCATCTGGTCACTGAGATGACTTTTTTTCTTTCTCCAGGGATGATTATGGGAGCCCCCATATTCATCTTGTAACTGCTGCTGCCTCTGTGTGGGCAGGTAATATTTGCATGTAGCTTTACAGTGGGCCCTCAGATTGAATTTTACTGGTGCCCCCCAGATACCCCAACACAATTCACAATTAGCGGTCTATTCCCCAACATATCATCTCCTATATACATCATATATGCAATCACAGACAGCATCACACGTTCCTCCTGACTTTTTACGTGTTCTCCATTACAAATGCTGTATTACCTTCTATCTCCTCTGGACGTAGTTCTCTGTCCTGAAAGAGAACATATTGAATCACAGATTAGATCTAAAAGAAGGGAGCAGTGAAGTCAGTGAATGAAAAGGATTAAATGGTTGAACTACAATAATCTGGACAATAATTACGCAGAGGCCAGTGGGAATAAGGGAAAGACCTTGAATGCTCAGCCGTCTAGGTCTGTCCATGCTGCTTGTAAACAATATCTAGGTCTCTTCCTTCATCACCAATTAATAAGAATATCTTTAAAGATTACAACTGCGTTCTAATGAAATGCTGAATACATTTTCCTTTTGCATTGCTGTCGCTGGTTCCCTGTCTGGCTTTCATCTGCCAAGCTTTTCTATGCCACAGTATGTTTTTTTTTTTTTTTTTTCACAAAGTCAACAAGTAAGACATCAGGGTAAGAAGATTTGCTTGGTTACAGGGTATTAGCATTTTCTAAAAACAGCAAGGATGATGAGAAACATTTTTGGGCAAGATAGACAATAAAAAGCTGTTACTGTATTATGTGTATAATTTACCCATATTAGCAGAAAATTGCAGAGATGGAGTGTAAAAGCTCAACTACAATGATGATGTCTCAGCGTAGATATAACTATACCAATGGTCCAGGATATTGTCATTGGCCAGCACTAAATCAATTTCATAATGATTATTGGAAATGTATAGACTAGCATCAGTATCCTTCTACAGCAGCCTGCATTCATTTTTAGAAAGCATTTTCTGGCGGCAACGCTATGTAAATGTGGTAAAGTTGTATTCAGTTTCAGGCAAATTGCATTCCTTTAAGAAATTACAATGCCAGCGGAGACTGGTATATGACTATTATAAAAATAGTGTGACCAGCATAAGAGGCATCAGTTGAAGTGTCGTCCGGTAAAGACACAATAATGGTCTCCCATGGTGTCCACTATTAAACCAGCATATACTAGCACAGGATGGACACAGATTGCAGCACTTTATTTTCCCCAGGGATATGATGATAAATGAGTGAAGGGTCACATGATTTATGATAGCATTTCAGTGTGAAAGGTGGTTCCAGTCACACAATAATAGGGATGATGAAGGGGTCAGAACTCACGTACAGGCTGCCGACTCTCAGCGAATCCCTTCCGGAGAAAAATACAGGCAGGGCCCAGCAGGTTGTGCATCACTGCGCAGTTCTGAGCCAAAAGCATAAGAGGTCCCTGAGCACCCTCTTCCCCTGTCTGCGTCGGTCTGAGGCAGCTTCGTTCCTCCTGGTGCATCTTACAACATACAGAGTGTTACCAGCACACTGTGGGGTCAACACCAAAACCTGGGTTCTACCTAATCTTTTGCTTGAAAATATGTGAATTACTGAACTCTTCTGGGTTCTTAAGAAATGCCCCCCCTCTAAATCTAGTGTATTTGTTAATTAAACCCCCCCAAATTCCTTCTTTGCTTCCATAGGGTCTGGTCTTCTGTCTCATACAATCCCTGTTGCTAGCTTTTAACAACGCCACTTCTCCCTTCGAATCTTTGACCTGGTGCTTATGAACAATTCTCAGTCTATGTTTTCCTTGCCACCTCTTCTCCCTCCCTCCTGTGTATCTCCTCTCTATATAAGGAACTGTTTTAGTCTGGTCCTGTCGGACCTTCCATTCCCACGCCTTTATAAGACATATTTGCTGTGCTTGTCTCTTTGGGTCCTTTGGGAACATACAACCAGCCTCGAAGGACATTACAAATATAGGATACCATCTCAAGTTTAAAAATAAGAGAGAACTAAAGGCAAGTCATATTTCCAGATACATAAAGACAGCAACATGGTCATTATGGCTCTGCTGAAATAGTCTAAAAGGAAGCAGAACAACTGAGCACCAATGCTTGCTCTTTGGGGATGGGGGGGACGTTTCTGAGGCTTATTGCGGCTAGGTTCCTAGATTTTTCTCTATAGCCTTTTCCTAACAGCTGCCTTCCCTTTGTGTTTCAGTTTAACCCGTAAGCCCAATCGTCCACTGCAGGTGTTACTCTGTTGGGAAACGTACCTTCTGTGAGAGGTTTCGAAGAGGAGACTTCACACAATTCCCCATAACACACAGTACAAAGCAGAGGACGAGCTGACCCGAGGGGAGAGAGATTGAGAGGGCAGCAGCCGGCGAGGCATCCCGCACAGTGAGCGCCTCTGAGCCTTGGGGGCAGTCAGCAGCGTCCCACAGATTAGACCCTTTGAGCCGCAGATTGTTTCTCTGATAGAGCCTCTGATTACAGCAGATAAACTGCAGCAGAAACTATTCCCTGATGAGCTCAGAGAATCCGGCTAATTTGGAGCTGGTCCCCCTTCCCCCCCATGAGCCTTACAGCTTTTCAACGACATGATGTGGGACAGATCAGCTGGAGGCGGACACAGGATTCATGACACTGACGTCGGCTCTGAACAGCGCCAAGAACCTTCTGATTTTGGGATTTGGCTAGGAACATTTATGCCCTTTTTATGTTAGCTACAGTGCTTCCAAAAGGGCAGCAATACCCTCATCTAACCATGAAACGGTTAACCCCATTGGATCCCTTATATTTTGCTGTGGTTGGAATGCATCGCCAATAGGCTCAATGTAGAACGACATGAGCTGTCTAAGGAAGGACAATGTACTATTGTGAGTTTCATGAGAGACTATGGCTATGATACCGCTTCATATCTGCATCATAGGACCTGCCACATTACAATTACTGCAACCTCAGGACACCGCAGAACAGGAGAAAATGTTACACCAGATAATACCGCACGTTTCTATAGTAAAATAGCACAAAGAGAATCACAGATCTTCCTGTGCTGGAAAAGTAGGTACATGGATGATAGTCCAACCAAGATCAAGCTGAAATATATATAGTCACGTTGACTTGCCAATGTAATTCATCTGAACAAATCAAATAGAATCAGGATGATTGTGTTGTAATGGCAGAGATGTGTTGTTACTTGTCTCCTATAATGACATTCGCTGCACAGAAATTAGTTTACAGATAATCAGACTATATATTAGATTGTCTACCATTGCTACATTCTGCAAGTTACTAGTGATGCTGATGAAAGACGAGGACGCCTTTGAGTTGCCAATTATTATTTAAGTCAGACGCATCACAAGAATATTGAAGGTCAAAATGTGATGGAAAAATGTGCAAAGATGTGGAAGGAATGCTGAATACTACCCCTGACCTGATTAGGGTTTTAATATGATATCATAAGCTAAAGTTATATATTTGTAATCAGAAAATTAGCTTCTTGAAGCTGCAATCATTAAATGGGTTACCCCAAGGTTTAAACGTATCACCTAATCACAGGGTAGAGGATAAAAGTCTGATTGATGGGGGTACAAACGCTGGCACTCCCACCAATCATGAGAATGGGGGTCCTGTCCACTTCCCATATGAATGGACTGGGTGTAGCAGTAGGAAACGTGTTTGACCACTGCTGCATTCTTATGGGGAGAAAAGGGAGTCCCGTTCTTATGCTTAGTAGGGGGTCACGTGGTCACGTTCAGAATGTCCATGCACAGATAAAGAAGCTAAGGAAATGGTTATCCAGAGGTGGGACCCGCAGCTATCAGACAATGGGGGCATATTCTAGCGATATGCCCCCATTGTATGTGATGGCAAAACCCCTTTAAAGGCACATAAAGGAACAATAGATATAAAACTGAACTATATCAAATAGTATACCTCCATATAATACGCTCAAACAGTTACTATAAATACCACTCCATACGGCCACCATACTGTTACTAAATAAAATGTGAACAAAAAACAATTATACCACCATATAGTGATCACATAGTGGTATAGTGGCACTCTGCAGACTATATTAATATATGCAATGCAGTTGAATCTGTTGACTGACAGGTGATGTTTTCTCAGATTTTAGTTGTTCGCTTTCCTTTTTTTCTCCATCTGTCCCAAACCACTATGACAAATTCTCCTGAACAAGATTTGTCTATGCACATTGTAAAAGGTTTATGATTCCAGGTTAAATGTCTCGACTATAGAAGCTGGTGGCTGGTATAGGGGGAAATCTAAAAAGGGGCTTTCTATCATATGCTAGGTGTGTGAAGTGGTTGAGGGAACAGTCCTGTAAGGCTAGTTTCACACCTACGGCGTAAATTCGGCAGGCTGTTCCAGTCTGTGCTGGATACAAACGGAATTCCTTCCGGCCCATCAAGTATATTAGGGTCCAGCTGAGATCTGGCCAATTCCCGGCATTGTCTGCCGCATTAGGCGGCCGGATCTACATGTCGCAGATGTGAAACTGGCCTAAGTGCAATCAGTCAGTGATCGCTCCAGCCAGTCCTGTGCTTTGATGATAGAAATCTATACCAAACAGGAGAGAGAAAGTGACTGTGAGCAGCCAATTGTTTGTTACTATAAGGTCACTTCCTGACGAGAATCTGAAGTGGAGAAGGTAAGTACAATATTAGTTATTTTTTATTTACTAATTATTTTTGACTGACTATTTTATTGGTGCATTTAGGATAAAGTTATAAATAATGATGGCTCTCTGGATACTAATTTAACTCATGGGTACGCATTAAAATTGATGGTGGCTCTGTTACACACATTGCAAATGATGAGTTGCCACTGGCAGATACACAGATACACACATAACAGCCTGTTAGAAATGATGAATTATGGAACCTAACAAAAATTACATACATAATGGTGGCCTGAATTCTGGCGTAATGTGCCCAAAAAACATTTTGGGTTTGGCACATCTCACCTTAGACATAGTTATGAAGCAAGTAAGCCAAAAATAATAGTCTGGTTTGCCTCTCCTGTTATGGCTCTTCTGCTATGAAGGTATGGTTTAGTGGGGAAGGGCTCAAAGTGTCTAATTTTGTGCCAAAGGTGTCGCCAACCAATAGGTGGTATAGAGTTAAAAAATATATGTCTAGACATGAGCCATTGGGATAAACCTGGTGTGTTTTTAGGCTGCCTAAGTTTATATGGTATACATTTGAGAGAGGATTTTGTAAATGTACTCTAATATTATTGTTCATGTATGGGAGTTTTAAATTAATGCTCACCTAAGACTGTAATAATATGCCATCTGAGCGGCACCAGGTGGCGATGTGTTCCTCCACACTCTCACACTATAGAATCTCTGCTGTAAAGTGTTCATTTTAGGACATGGTCAGATATCATAGTCAAGTATCAGAATAATGCCAGTGTGATACCGGACTGAGACACCTGACTCTGACACCTGACTGACACCTGTCTGACACCTGACCCTGACTCCTGACCCCGACTTTGCTATTTGACTCTGACATCTGAGTTTGACTTATGCTCTTCATAGGTCAAGGTCAAAGTGAGAATGAGTTATAGATATACTGTGTATATGTATGCTAAATCACACAATCACAGGAAGTCTATAGCTGAGCTTATGGCTCTGTGTCTGAAATGCTATAAGCTCACATATCACAGTATTACATGAGTGCATAGCTCAGTAGTTAGGTTGCTGGTTTGTACTCTGGAGTTTTTGGGTTCAGGACCCAATACAAAACTTAAAACGACAAGTTAATGTTTTTGAACATTAGATAAGAGACAAATTCAAGTGATGTGTGACCCTGATGTCTGACTCTCCTGACTAGTTAGCGTCGCAATGACTTTTAGGTTCATGGTACTTTTGATATGCTGAATAACATAGATGAAAAAAATCCTTTGGGTTTCTGTCTAAACCTATAGCTTAGTGGTTTAGATGGTTGCCTCTCATGCAGTGTTCTTGGGTTTAAAACCCCCATCAGTCTGAGGTAACCATCAGGTGTCAGAGTCAGGTGTCAGGGTCAGGTATCACACTGGCATTATTCTTATACTTGACTATGATATCTGACCATGTCCTAAAATGAACACTGTACCGCTGCCAGTGTCTGACTGTGTAGGGACACATTTCTTTGACCAGGAGAATGATAATATGCAGTGGTCACTTTATAGATACATTTCTAGGAAGAATAACAGACAAACAATAAAACACAGAATTCTAAGAAAATAGAATAGTTATTTTACTGGAAACATGAGCATATTTGCCAATGTTCCTGGAATTGTAGAGACTCTCCCTTATTTTCAGAGAGAATCCTGGCCAATATGGGTGGGGCATTTGTAAGCTCTGCTCATAAGTTGGAGGTTTATGCACAGTAAAATATATTTACCGTTTTACTAATGTCTTAATACAACAGGACAAAGGGCAAACTGAAAGCTCTGCCATATCATATAAAGAACTGTACGGCCACACTTTAATTTCTGTCTCCTGCCCTGCAGTTACTTCTATGATCAATCAGACAAAAAAAAAGTACTTATAAAAAACAAAAAAGACAAATATATTAAAAGCAGGGATCATAATGGCCTTGATTTATTTATTAGCACCTAGCTATAGGTCCATCACAGGACAATTTATACTATAATGGCATTAGCCTTTGGGCTCATGCACACAAATGTGTGCTGCCCGTTGCCGTATTGCAGATAGCATTTGCGGATCCGCAATACAAGTGCACCTTTCCGTGTGCATTCCGCATCACGGATGCGGACCCATTCACTTCAATGGGTCCGCAAAAACGGAATCACAGAACGGAACACTACGGAAGCACTACAGAGTGCTTCTGGGTTCTGTTCCGTACTTCCATTACGCAAAAAGATAGAACTTGCTCTATCTTTTTTCGGAATGGACGAATGCATACCCTTTCAAGTTGAATAGGTCTGAATTCATCCCAGCGGCCGTACGGAGGTTGCCCGTGCAATTGCGGACTGCAAATTGCATTCCCCAACTCACGGAACGGCCCACCTACTGCCGTGTGAATGAGCCCTTTGTGGTATGTAGGTTCATTACTTCTATGATCAATGCAGTGAAGACAGAGAAAGCCAGGATAATAAAACAAGTACACATATGTATTCTATATGTTTTAAGGATTAAACAAAATGACACGAACGGTAAACCCATACAGAACTGAAAATGGCTCCTGTGCAATTCCATATTCCAGCAGCAGAGGGCGAGCCCATGACATGTCACATTCTCTGTCCTAGGGCTGACACTACAAAGCTCTCCTGAGCTGACAGATGAAAATGTGCAGAAACTGAATGTACACTACAAATGAGGACACTCAGGATTTCACAGGAGATGCGACATCAAAGTGCATTTCATATATGACTTAGACAGTGCTCGACAGCTCCTACAGACTTAAACCAAAGTCACCTGTGATTTGCACACAGGGCACAGAACGAATTAAAGCCACAATGAGAGACTCTTCTCTGAAATGTGTAATAGAATAAGCCGTCAGAATCTCAGGAACATAACCATCCCAGATTCCAAGAGCATGGTAGAGCGTTTCTGCTTTGTGTCATTTCAGCCTCATGGGCTTTTTAGGTGTTACTACCGGAGAGCTTCGGTGTAATTGGAATGCTGTTTTATGTGACAAACAAAACAACTTTAAGTGTTTTTATTCTGGCATTTTAAGGTCTCCTCTATAGGGGTAAAAAAAGTGCATAAAAAACATTCATACAGTTGCTTAGAAAGAAAAGCCACTTATAAAATGCCATAAAAACCGCATGCGGCATGGCAAAAAAACTCATTTTAGGAGCCCTAACCGTATATTGAAAATGGCAGAGAGGCAGAGAGGTTTGAAAGCTGTGAAACTACAACTCCCAGTATGCAAACATGTTTGGCTGTTCATTTAATGCCCGTAGAAGGGAATAAAGTATTCTAGCAGTTTTAGTTTCTGAAAGGCTGGAGTGCCAGAGGTTGCTGATCCCTGCTATAGGTGGTAAAGGATTAAGGTGCCCCAGATTAATCACAGGGGCTCAGGCTGGACGATACATGTGGTGCAAGAAGACACTTTCCTCTGACTGTACCAACTACTGGTTGGCTTACTTTGAGACTTTGAAACGCATATCTTAGGTCATGCCCCTTTCTTTCAAAGCTCCATCCCTTCATGCTAAGCCCCAACCCTTTTTGAGCATGTCGGTCAAAAGTGTACAAAAACCTAATTGTGCCAAACTGAACCAAAATTGTGCCAATTTGCGCCACTTTTTAAATAGATTCTAGGTGCAGACACATTAGCAAATCTGCTTGTCCTATATATGAAATAACAATGTGTCCATTAACTTAAAGGGGTGAGGGATGTTCCAGTTAGAGAAAATCATAAAAAATTCCATAAAAAAGCCATATATATCCCTTTCTTGGGATGTGTCTGCAGTCTTACCCCCTTTACCCTGGGTTCAGACCCTGGGTTTGTGTCGCGCGTATTACAGCGTGTTTTTGCAAATAGGAAACGCGCGTCGTACGCGCGTTCTTGTGATTGACTACTGTGGTCAATCACAATACGCGCAACAAACGCCCCAAAAAAAGCTCAAGTACTTGTTTATGCGTAGGGCGTTTTACAGCTCGTTCAAACGCGCTGTAAAACGTGAAAATGTGAACCAGTCCCATAGGGAAGCATTGGTTTGCATGTGTTGAGCGTTTTACAGCGCGTTCGAACACGCTGTAAAACGCGCAAGTATGAACTTAGGGTTATGGTAGTAGAGAAAGCATATCTGGGCCACTACTTAGTGAACGGCAATGGAAGGAATTTTTTCCGTCATCTTTCCAATGACAAACCAGTTCTCTGGAGTTCCCTTTTAAAATATACTCAGCAAATAGCAGGTAGACTGCAGAGTATGAAGTCACCAGGAAACATCTTGGGGTTGTTTGTTCATAGGGATTTTATTATAGACCGGATTCAATGGTGTCTTAGGCCTCTTGCCCACGAACATATTTTCTTTCCGTTTTCCGTCGGCCGTACCATTCATTTCAATGGTTCCGCAAAAAAAACAGAATGTACTCCGTGTGCATTCCGTTTCCGTATTTCCATATATCCGTTCCGCTAAAAGATAGAACCTGTCCTATTATTGTCCACATAATGGACAAAAATAGTACTGTTCTATTAGGGGCCAGCTGTTCCGTTCCGCAAAATACGGAATGCACACGGACGTTATCCATATTTTTTGCCCAGCGCAAAATACATACGGTCGTGTGCAAGAGGCCTTAGCCTTTTGTTGTGCATCCCATAATCACTACCCACTTCTGTCACATAATGCCACACCGCCACTGGAAAATACATCATTTCTGTATTGGTGGCAATAGAGTTTTAATTCCTGGGGCAGGATGAGGATGAGCATGAGATGGGTGCACAAGATACATGCAGAGATCACGAACCCCATGCATTTTCATTGATAATGACATTAATAATAGAGGACACACTGCAGAGCACTAGCTCAGCCACTAGCTATTGATTATGTTATACATTAACTATGATATACTAAAAATATCATAGAATTACTAAAAGGGTATTAAACACAAAAATCTATATAGTAATTCCGGGAATATCTGTAAAAGGAGATTCATATTAAAAATGAAATGGTTGGTTTATATCCCTGCCACCACCCAGAGATGGAAGCATCTGGTGGCCAGTCGTTACTTTCAATAGAGGCAGACCATGTGACTTTTATAGGGTATAGGGGAGGTCTTTCACTGAACTACTTCTCCTCTTTCCGATGGGAAAGCACTGCATTTTCATGCAGCCACCACTAGAGGGAGCTCAGTGCAAAGAGATTATTACAGCTTCCATTTCTGTCAATGGTATCTGCATAAATTCATATGCTCTGAGCTCTGCCTAGTGTTGGCTGCAGGCAGACAGCTTTGAAATAGAAGGGAACCAGTTCTTTATTAATGTATTTATGCCAGTTGTCTGGTGTGAATACATTGAGAAATATAGTGTTCAGAACGAGCAACACATTTATGGAGAACCAGTTCACACTTCTTTTTTGTAATTAAAATTTCATAGGAAATTTGGGTGTTGCACTTTGCATTCTGCATTGCCTGGGAATGACTGATGCACATCTACTGGGAAACTGGGTGGCACACGGAGGCCCATACTAAGTTGTACTATGGGGGCCTATGAGATCTATGTATGCTCCCGCCCACAGCTCTGTCACATTCTTAAATTAATGATAAAGTAATATAATTTGCTCCGCAGTATGTTGAGCACACACAAGGCATGTAAAGGGGTGACACTGTTTGCACCCTCATGCTTCCCAGCTATTCCGGCTGCATAAAGGAACCTTTAACATATGCAAGTGCAATAGTTCTTTCTCAGGAACACAAAAATTAAGGCTATAATACCTATGGCCTCATAGTCCGGAACCGGCCCAACCTTGGCTAATGTCAGTAAAAGAATTTTCAGTTATAAATTGCTTTCTAGGTGGTGCTGGCTCCCCTCCAAACTACACATGGTGATGTCCTCGGTTCCCTCATTGTTGCTGCAGTGACACGAGCACTATTGTTCTTATTTTTGAGGTTGTCCAGTCATGACCTTATTTTGGAGGGTGATGTGGAGAATTACCTCCACCCTCATGGACTATACTATACCTTTCACTTCTGTTTTCTTCATACTGCCTAATAGTGATATCTCTATGAAGTCTTACCATGTCTCTACCTTGAGACATTTATTAGCCAGAACTTGCATTCCAGCTTAATGCAGACATCCTAAACCTCCTTTCAAGATTGATTAGAAGATAATTATAGCACTATAAAACTCTCTTATGAAGCCCTGATTTCTCGTTGAGGCAGGGGGGGTTGGCGGGAGGCCTGGAGGAGGCCACCTTCCAATCCTCCTTCCCCTCTTTATCCTTCCCTCCTACTCTTCCTCCCTCACCCTCAACCTTGCTACATAGGTCTTTGGGATATAGTTGTATCCCCTGTGATATTGAATGTCTTCTACTTTTATGATGGGCCAGCATGCCCTTTGATTGTTCTTTTCTGTATGGACCCCCTATTGTTCACCCCCCCCCCCTCTTTTTCCTCCCTTTGTGGTTTAATTAAAACACATTCAAGAATTTTAAGCAATGTGCTAGTTTCTCTTCAAAAAAATTGCTAATATGGCAGAGGAAATCTTAGCCATCTGATGTATCTATAATAATAAATCGGATAGCCTGTTTAATAATCTACCCCATTTTTTATGGATAGATGCTGGTTGAAATTCTGTGTGGGGGCTTGGGGGTCCACCTTTGTCAGGTGCCCACTGGGGGATTCACCATTTCCCCTGTAGGATATTTCAAGCCTAGGCTTTTGCAAAGAAAAGTGCAGGGGGCCGCGCTGTGACCACCATCTCTGTGCTTAGGTGTAATGTGGTGGTCATCCTTCTAGAGGACGCAGTGTATCCATTTATATATATGCATATAAATCAGTAACTGTAAACTGGTGAACTCATGGAGAAGTCTTGGGCGGCAGTTTTTTTTAAACATTTGGTTAAAGTGGAATTTGTATTTAAAGTGAAACTGGTATATGACCAAAATATATTTTGCATCTAAAATAACATGTTTGTAGTTAATACACAGTTTACCCTTACAATGTGGCAGCTAAAGTCTCAGGTGTGTGTACAGACATATGGAGACCAAAGATATGCCGACAGGTAAGGCAGTCTGTTATACTGCATAATGAATATGCATACTGATTTATTTCCTATAGCTTATATTGCTTTTATAGCACTGGCATATTCTGTAGCACTGTACAAAAGATTGTCATCCCTCATATAAGTAATAACTAATTGCTACATCTTGACAATAATCCATGTCATCCAATATAAATCTGATCCTTCAGTCAGACCTTACAAATTATTTTCGGTTTTTGCACATTACAGCAATTTGCTAACATTGGATTTTTCTTACTTTCTCACATATTTTAGCTTCAGTATCCAATATATAAATGGAATTACAATCCTTGACAAAAATAACATTAGTTGATGACACATTTTACTGTAGTGTGAACATTTAGCAGCAGAGGATGTACTGTATACAGTAATATATGGGATAAGGTGAGAAGACAAATGATGATAGAGACAGACACATAAACCAAGCAATAAGGCTGCCATTACAGCTCTCGCAAGAGATGTCACCCAGCTTTCCCAGATTCCTGAATGGTGAATCTGTCCACTTTTGCAGTCATATATGCTCCTTTTCTGTACTGCTGAATCACTAGGCATCTTTGCTATTCAGGACCCTGGGAAAGATGGGTTACAATTCCTGTAAAAGATGTAATTACAGTAATATTGGTTGTCGTCCACCCCCCCCCGCCCCCCCCCCCAAAAAAAAAAGAATAAAGTTTAAAACACATAATGGCTCAGTCAAATAACAGCCAAGTGAAGATGTGAAAGATGTGATACTAATGACTGTTTCTTTTTAAAGAATACACATAGGTATTCATTACAACCACAAGATGACTGTTCAGTGACTTTGAGATGTCCTGACCCTTTTATGCCTGCTAATATGCATCAAGGTTAGTTCTCTGCCAGGAGGACATGTTTAGGCTATTTTTTTCATCTCCATCTACCCTCTCCGGTAGGCTATTCCAGCAGAGAATGCCAGGAATCGGCAAGACAAAAACCGATGCAGACAAAATGCCGGATCGGGAGAACTGTGGCGGGTTGTTCTATGCCGGAACAGCCTGCCTTAGAGGAGAGACAGAGATGTGAAACTAACCTTAGCTTGGCATGATGGAAAGTCATAGGCATGGTTAGACCTCTCTTCTGGATAATATTTAGAATTCTTTGCAAAAAGGGTCAAAGTAAACTTTAATTTGCCTACATCTTAAACTGGTATTTCAAAGAGTCTGAAATCGCAGTCAGTTGCAATATGACTATAAATATGAAGTGTCATTCACTGATGGCAAGGTAAAATATTAGGAAATTTGCCATGAAGCCTTCTAAAGTTAATGAGGTTGGAAACCAGTGAGGTAGAGGATCCCCTGGGTCAAGGTAGCCTCCGTGTTTTACAACTGAAAACCAAGGTACAACTTCAATGCACAAATGAAACTGATGGTCCAAACATAGGGGAGATAGAATAGTGTACTAGAATTTATGGTGCGTGCTCATTGTGCCAAATTTATTACGTGTGTGCACCGGAATTTGTACCTACTTGCAACGAGCTAGACATGACTGCCTGAAAGTCAACTTTTCCGCCACCTTTTTGTCTAGCCCTACTTTGTCTTAAACAGAATGTGGCGCATCTTGTGAAAAAAAAACTATACCAGCTACAAGATGGTGTAAAAAGGGTGTAAAATATTGTTAGTGTAAACTATATTGTTTTGTGTCCTCCCTTAAGGCAGCCTTACACACAAAAAATAACGTATAACACTTTTTACAGCAAGATCACAGCTCTTGACACATTTCAGAAATTGGACACTAAATAAAAATGGCGCAGGCGCAATGTTCTGGTGCCTATCTTAATATATCTGCCCCAATTAATTGGGGTGTGTGAATATATTAATGCAAAATCTAGGCCAATAAAACCAGTTTTAGTAAACGTATGTAATATTTAATAATCATGCTTATTATAATAACTGATGTATTGAAGGATAGCATAACACAAAATCTATCACACCTAGAATTCACTAATGACCTCACTAACAGTTCCACAGGAGCATGTCACAAGGGTGGGGACAGTTCAACCATTCTGCACTTTCTGTAAATGAATGGAATTTATAGACATTAGCTAACCCAGATAAGCACCATGGAAAGATCAATAATGCCGCTCTATCAGCGTAGTTCTGTTGTCCTACATCATTATACCCAATGATATAGTCTGACACAAAATATTCCTTATCCTATCTTAATATATCTGCCCCATATTTTGGGGGGCTTAAATATATTAATGCAAAATCTATGCAAATGAAACTAGGTTTAGTAAACTTAGTAATTAATAGCATTTAATACTCATACTTATCACAATAACTGATGTATTACTTTATCAAGGATAGCATAAGACTGATTCAGTAACACCAGGGTCATCTCACTAACAGTTCCACTGGAGCATGTCACAAGTGTGGGGACAATTCAACCATTCTGGACTTTCTTCACATGTGTCTACATTATAGACATAATACGCCTGGTAGATGGGCCCGACACACGTTTGATAAAAAATGTGTGCAAAGAGCTTCTATTTTTTCACTTATAGTAGGTATAATACTAATTAAATGTAGAATGATCTCCATTTCTCAGTTCTATTGTTTGCATGTGAAATATTGTGCAGCCATGTTTTTATTAGTTCTCTGTACATTATAGACATAGACTTACCCAGATATGTACCATGGAAAGATCGATAATGCAGCTCTATCAGTGCAGTTCTGATATATATATATATATATATATATATATTACATATACATTATACAACTTTTGGTCAATATTTCTATGTTTCTTTCCATTTCCTTTAGATATGTAATAATAATAATAAATACATAGCAAGACAAGAAAATATTATGATATCTCCAGGCAGGGGCGTAACTACCATAGCGGCAGACCATGCGACTGCTATGGGGCCCGGGGCAAGAGGGAGCCCAGTGTTAGTTGGGATTATCTCCTCTTCTACTGGAGGTGAAAACTTGGTCAGGACTCTACCCTCTGGCATGTCCAAACTGCAGCCCTCCAGCTGTTGCAAAACTACAACTCCCAGCATGCCCTAATAGCAATAGGCTATCCAGGCATGCTGGGAGTTGTAGTTTTGCAACAGCTGGAGGGCCGCAGTTTGGACATGCTGCTCTAAAGGAACAACTTTTAGCAAATGAGGCAGGGGAAAAATGGCCCAAGGGTCTTTGAAAAAGGTTTAGGCAGAAACCCTTCTGTCCTGTGTGAGGGGGGGGGGGGGGATGTCTGGTGTGATCCTTGCTATGGGGCCCTTACTTCTCTATGTACTCCAATATCCCCAGGACCTAACCACCGACCAGCTGGTCTTTGATAGATTTGCCCATGTGGTTATGGTTGGAGACAGGCAGAGAACTCACAGATTAGTCAGAGGCAGGATATGAACTACAACTCCTTAGTGGACTAGGTCACATTGTTCATAAATTGGCTCAGAGGAAAGAGAAATTCTAAACAGGATTTGGGAATAGTACACTGTGGAGAAGGGTAACAGATAAAGATTCCTTACCTGACCAAACACAGAGCTGAGGATGGGGTGCAACTCCACAAAGAGAGGCTCAGTGTCTGGCTCAGGGTCACTGTCACTGCTCTTAGCTGGAGGAAGGTCATGGACTTTAAAGGGCTGAGTAGAGGGACCTTCAGATCCTTTTCCAGAGTCCTTCTTCTTTGCCCTGTGTTCTTGGCCACCTTCTTGCTGTTCCCTTGGAATAGGAGACATCTGCTTGGGGCTAGGTGTATGCTCTCTTGGACTAGGTGGATAGTCCCTGGGACTAGGTTGATGATGCCAGGGGGTTTGGGCATGGTGCCTGGGACTAGGGTATTGCTGTTTAGGGCTTGGAGATTGCCTGTGGTTAGATGAGTACATGTGCTGATGAGCATGATGGGTGTTTTGGGTCTGACTGACATCAGGCTGGTGAGTGGGGGTGTGATGGTGACTTGGATAATTGGGGTGGTGCTGGATGTGTCTGTGGTGGTCAGTAGGTGGGCTGCAGGACTGGTACTTGCTGGACGGGTGCTCGGGATAAATGGAAGGGTAGCGATGGTGATTAGCATGGTACTGCTGGAAATGTGGGCTACCAGGCTGCCTGTTCCTCCTTCCTCCCTCCTGTTGAGGAAGTCTTCTCATTATCGGGGGGCTCTCGGTTGTCCTTGAGGACTGGTGCCTTCTCTCCCCAGCAAGTCCCCTATCCCGGGGGTGACATAGAGGCCTCCTAAAGCTTGGATCAGGCTCATGGGGCAGTTGGTATCTAGGATGGGGTCTCCTGGCTTCTCCATCGCTGAGCAGGGAGCTGCTGGACTCGTTCATGGCGCTGGGCAGGGATCGATGTCTGCCATAGGGTCCTGAGAGCACAGGGAGCCGGGCTGGAGACAGGTTACATGGAGCACGTCTGATCAGCACCACAGTGCGGGGACAGCTCCTGCACACAGCTTGAATGGGAGGGAGGAGGGAGCTGGCGTGGAAAGGGAGGAGCAGAGGTGGTAGACACGGGGGAGAGCGCTGGAGGGACGGGGAGAAGAGGGCTCCTAGTCCTGGCTTCATCCTGAAGGTGGTATGTCACATCCCCATGGGAGGTACAGTCAATGCTCTCTCTGCAGCCAGTGTTCTGTTCAGAACCCCTTGAAACATTACCCCATCTTCCTTTAGGAGGACCCCCTCACCTACATAAGCCCTGGTTACCCTGTGTCTATTGAACTGCATTCTTTATCTGCTCTCCAGCTCATGATATGTTGTCTAATCATGATTTTTCTATAGCACCAACATGTTCTTCAGCAGCAATTTACAGAGGGTAGGTTAAAATGAAAACAAGGTATTACATAGTTACAGCTCAAACAATAGGTTCTCAAGAGCTTGCAATCTTGGGGGAAATGGGTGGCAACACAAAGGTACAAGCAGTTCCTTTGTACAGTGGTCTCCTATTCATTTATACAGATAGACATGTCGGACGGACATAGCGGCCCACTAGACTAGGGGGCCCAATTTCATCATAAAGGGGTTGCTTAAAGGGGTTCCTCTGGATAGATCATCAGCATCTGATCGGCAGGAGTCCGACACCCGGGACCCCCGCCGATCAGCTGTTTGAGAAGGCAGCGGTGCTCCAGGAGTGCCGTGGCCTTCTCAATGTTTACCGCTGGCCCAGTGATGTCACGACTTGTATGAACTGGCCTGGGCGCGGCTAAGCTCTGTTCACTTGAATGAAGCTTAGCCGCGTCCAGGCCAGTTGATACAAGTCGTGACGTCACTGGGCCAGCGGTAAACATTGAGAAGGCCACGGCGCTCCTGGACTGCCGCTGCCTTCTCAAACAGCTGATCGGTGGGGGTCCCGGGTTTCGGACTCCCGCCGATCAGATGCTGATGATCTATCCAGAGGATAGATCATCAGTTTAAACAAACTGCAGAACCCCTTTAATATTGATGACCTATCCTCAGAATAGGTCATCAGTATCAGCTCAGTGGGGCCCCAACTCCCAGGGACCGCGCTGATCAGCTGTTTGAAGGG
Source organism: Bufotes viridis (assembly GCA_033119425.1). Classification (NCBI taxonomy): domain Eukaryota; kingdom Metazoa; phylum Chordata; class Amphibia; order Anura; family Bufonidae; genus Bufotes; species Bufotes viridis. The sequence continues at coordinate 175,479,675 of CM065589.1, forward strand.
GTCATGGTGCTGATCAGCTGTAAGAGGAGACGACACACACAGTGCGCATGTGCCATCTCCCTTGTCTCTTCCTGCTGCTGTATGTCTATGGCAAAGCAGCAACAGAGCAGGAAGAGAGACGGAGACGGCACGTGTGCACTGCGCATACCTTCCCTTTATACAGCTGATCGGTGAGGATGCTGGGTGTCGGACCCCCCGCCAATCTGATATTGATAAGGTCATAAATATTAAAAGCTCGGAGAACCCCTTTAACACTTCATAGATGCACAATTTTTGTATTTGTTGAATTCTATAGGGTTAGGGTCCCCTTTTAGCAAGACTCATTGTAGACAAATCATAAAGTTGATAAAAAAAATTATGAAAAAAAAGGTCCCTTATGCATGTTTTGTAGGAAAAATAATGTTTTACTTAAAATAAGAATGTCATTCATTCTGTAACCCATCAGCAAAATGGTGAGAGTTTGGAAGTCTGCAAATGATATCGCTTCTCTTTTTGATGTAGGTCTTAGACTGTGTTCACATCAGCACTAATTACACCCATTGTTCTGATCCATTTTAAGAGCAGGACAACAAAAATAATGCAAGTGCCAGGTCCGTCACGTGACTGAACCTAACGGCACCAGACAGACCATTCAGCGACATTTCACTAGACACAATAGTGCTGCATGCAGTACTTCTGTGCCTGATATTTTTGCTGGAATCTAGAATACAGACCTCTAATGGAACCTCCAATGCAGATGTGACCACAGGGGCCCATATAGTTTTCTTACACAGGGGCTCTCTGCGATTTGTATCAGCCCCTGCAAATAGGGATGTATACACATTCCACCAGCTTGTTAAAGAAGTTGTCTGGAGACAACAAAAAAAAACACTGCCAGTGCGCTTATAAGATTAAAGCATAGCACCTAGTAATTAATTTCCATGCCCTGATCAGCTTGACGGAAGGAGCGATCAGGTGAATGTGATCCTAAAAGTTTAGAAGCTGCTCAGAAAGTTTTTACACATTATCACAGTAGCAGGTCATGGGGAACTGCATCCCCCTTTCAAATGCCTCAGTGCATCAGTGGTCACCTGTAAAAAAGGAACCTGGCGTTTTGCTGCATTGATGGTCATGTGGGTGAAAGGGGCTGGGGGGCACACTATAGAGGCAGGTGAGAAGGTGAAGAAAACATGGCAAAGGCCATGTTTTTCTGCATCTGGACTACCATCTATATCAGGCATCCTCAAACTGCGGCCCTCCAGCTGTTGTAAAACTACAACTCCCACAATGCCCTGCTGTAGGCTGATAACTGTCGGCTGTTCGGGCATGCTGGGAGTTGTAGTTTTGCAACAGCTGGAGGGCCGCAGTTTGAGGATGCCTGATCTAAATGATATATTATGTATGTACTATGATGATCTTGACCACTATGCAAACCACTCAATTGCGTGGGTCACCTGCCTGACAGGCAAGTCAGACTGCTTCACATATTGCTACTTCTTGCCTCAGGCAGTGAGGCACGGGAGCCTATGTCTACCGTCCCCCCCTTTCACTCTCATAGGCCTTAAGGCACTAGGTCTGAAGCCTGTGAAGCAGTACAACAGCGCAGGCAACCGCGATTAAATCGACCTTCTGCTTCAGGTCTTAGGTGGCGTGATGGTGGCGTCATGTCCTCCTGCATCCTGGTGCAAGCAGACGAGAAGATGTCATTGCACCACCTGCGTAATGACACAGGCAATGCTTCACCTCATATACTCTATTTTTTCTTTTCTGGCACTACTGGGTCCAGTACAGAGGGAAAGGCATTATAAATAAGGGGAGCAGTTCTGGGGGGAAATATTGTGACGCAGAGGCACTGCTAAATACAGGGGACACTACTGGGGCAGTACTGAGAAGAGGGCATTATAAATAAAGGGAGCACTGCCAGGGGGAAGTGTAGTAAGACAGGGGGCACTGCTGGGGTACTTAAAAATACAGGTGACACTACTGGGGCAGTACTGAGAGGAAGGCATTATAAATAAAGGGAGCACTCCCGGGGGGAAGTGTAGTAAGACAGGGGGCACTGCTGGGGTACTTAAAAATACAGGGGACACTACTGGGGCAGTACTGAGAGGAGGGCATTATAAATAAAGGGAGCACTGATGGGGGGAAGTGTAGTAAGACAGGGGGCACTGCAGGGTTGCTTAAAAATACAGATGACACTACTGAGGCAATACTAAGAGGAGGGCATTATAAATAAAGGAAGCACTGCCCGGGGGAAGTGTAGTAAGACAGGGGGCACTGCTGGGGTACTTAAAAATACAGGGGACACTACTGGGGCAGTACTGAGAGGAGGGCATTATAAATAAAGGGAGCACTGATGGGGGAAGTGTAGTAAGACAGGGGGCACTGCAGGGTTACTTAAAAATACAGGTGACACTACTGGGGCAGTACTGAGAGGAGGGTATTATAAATAAAGGGAGCACTGATGGGGGGAAGTGTAGTAAGACGGGGGCACTGCAGGGTTACTTAAAAATACAGATGACACTACTGAGGCAATACTAAGAGGAGGGTATTATAAATAAAGGAAGCACTGCCCGGGGGAAGTGTAGTAAGACAGGGGGCACTGCTGGGGTACTTAAAAATACAGGGGACACTACTGGGGCAGTACTGAGAGGAGGGCATTATAAATAAAGGGAGCACTGATGGGGGAAGTGTAGTAAGACAGGGGGCACTGCAGGGTTACTTAAAAATACAGGTGACACTACTGGGGCAGTACTGAGAGGAGGGTATTATAAATAAAGGGAGCACTGATGGGGGGAAGTGTAGTAAGACGGGGGCACTGCAGGGTTACTTAAAAATACAGATGACACTACTGAGGCAATACTAAGAGGAGGGAATTATAAATAAAGGGAGCACTAATGGGGGGAAGTGTAGTAAGACAGGGGGCACTGCTGTTGTACTTAAAAATACAGGTGACACTACTGGGGCAGTACTGAGAGAAGGGTATTATAAATAAAGGAAGCACTGGCGGGGGGAAGTCTAGTAAGACAGGTGGCACTGCAGGGTTACTTAAAAATACAGGTGACACTACTGGGGCAGTACGAAGAGAAGGGTATTATAAATAAAGGGAGCACTGATGGGGGGAAGTGTAGTAAGACAGGGGGCACTGCAGGGTTACTTAAAAATACAGGTGACACTACTGGGGCAGTACTGAGAGGAGGGCATTATAAATAAAGGGAGCACTGCCGGGGGGAAGTGTAGTAAGACAGGGGGCACTGCTGGGGTACTTAAAAATACAGGGGACACTACTGGGGCAGTACTTAGAGGAGGGCATTATAAATAAAGGGAGCACTGCCGGGGGGAAGTGTAGTAAGACAGGGGGCACTGCTGGGGTACTTAAAAATACAGGGGACACTACTGGAGGCAGAGGAGAGAGCATTATAACTAAATAGGGCACTGCTGGGGGACATTATAATAATACAGGGGGTACAAACGGGGGCGGTACAGAGAGGAGGCATTATAAATACAGGGGATACTGCTTGTGGACATTAAAAGAATGAGAAAAATAAGTACAGAACAAATATTATGTATATTTTCATCTTTCAGAAGCATCTAGAAAGAAGAGTCTTATAAATAACTCAATGCCAGCTCAAATTACCTAGAAACCTTTGCGTTTTCTGCCAGCTTCTGATTATGAATATAAACTGCCACATAAAATAACTCAGGAGATCTGAAGGGAGTGACAGCAGAAATACAATGAAATTATGCAGGAACACAGAGGAGAAGAAGGAGAGGAGAATTTTAAAATTATACAAAAACAGTAAAAACAATAAGAAAGCAGAAAGAACTGTGATAACATGACCCAGCATACAGAATCTCAAGAAAACACAACAGTGCAAGTAATGTGAGACCTTTCAATAATAGGATGAGCTTGAATGCTCGTGGCAAATCTATGTGACAGCAAGAAACATTCTAATACTGTCAGTCATAGTTCTCATTGTAATACAGTCATCTAGTATGCAGAGTTTTGTATAAATGGAAAATAAATGGGAGGCTTATAAGGTACCAAGCTATTAAAGACCTATAGAAGATATGTATGTCTTCTTCAAGAACCCTTTTAGCAAATGAAGGTTCCGTCATAGTCAAGCTGAATGTCTCAATCCAGTCATAAATATGGCTAATGACGAGGGTTGAGCGGTGGGGGCTCAACATCGATCAACATATGAATCATAACTGGTTGTAGTAAATACAGGGCATAATAGAAATAATATGATGTATTCTATATCAGTGGTGTAGGGTGTTCCATAGCAAACAGAAGGACCTGCAGTTTACCCTTCAGTGCCCTTTTCATGACCATTGGGAAAATCTTCCACTCCTCTGTAGAGAGAAGTCCTGCACAGGTAATCCACACCCCAAATGTCAAGAGGATGGGATCAACCGAGGTTTCGAGCTACATAGGCTGTCTCTTCTGCATGTATGCCCTTGCTATATAAAGGCAGGTTTTAGCTCACAGGCATCTTTATCTAGATAGTACCTTCAGCGGAGTAGCTATTGGTGGTGCATCCACAAAATACGGATACCTTCCACATGCACTGCGCTTTTTTCTCACTCCCATCACTAGAAATGACTGTTCTCATTCACAATACAGACTAGAATAGGACGTTCTGTATTTTGTGGACTGGACGTACAGATGCGGATAGCACATGAATGACATCCCATGGGACGGTGCCATAGAAAATATTTGGTCCATGCGCTATTCACTAAAAATAATGCAGACGCAAAATATGTTCATGTGCATGAGTGCTATCCCTGAAATATACAACTTATAACATTTCTCTTGCAGTAAATTGGTCCCCAAAAGCAGATCTCAGGGACTAGAGAACCTCTAAAAAGAGGCATGTGTACCTAGAAGTCCAGGGGAGGACTTCAAGTGGCCCTGAAAAAGAAATAACTAAATGTGGCCCCATGTTGTAGGCCGGTCCGAATTGGCAGAAGACAGGGTAACACAAATAGGCAGAAGTAGGTGGGCCTGCAACACCATAGTGCAGCACAAAATACCACCTCAGCAGAACCAAAGACCACAGTGCATCACAAAATACTGCCGCCCTCTCCACAGTATGAAGCTGTATCACCATCCTGAGGACGGTGATACTGTCAAATTTAGGAGGGCACTTGTGGCCGCTGGACAGGAGCATCAGATCATTATGTACCCAGTGGAATGGCCCCCTGAGCATCAGTCCACCAGGAAATTTCCCTGAAGGGAGTATGGCCGTTCGCCCATGTAGAAGTCTATGCAACCAAACAGCATAGTCCATGTAGCCATGGTCTCTGAGATCTGCTCTTGTAAACTTCATTACTACTTGAGCTATAGTAGTGATATGGTTTGAGCTGTGAGCACTTTGTGGACATGTGGTGTTGTACCCATTATTTAAAAAATATTCATACTTTAATAACTACTATTAACTTCCATTTGACTGTAATATTATTATTAAGGTAAAGCCGGTTCTTGTTTTCTGATGCTCGCCCCTAGAACTAATCCAGTTTCCAGCCTGAAAAGGTTAAGAAGCACTAGATTAGAGAGAAGACATATGCATAGGGTATAGTTATGTGATTTGTCTGTATATAATCACCCATTCCTTAGCGTGTTATTATCAGTAGAAAAGCACAGACTCCCTGGCAGAATGCCAGTTCCATTTGCCAGAGAGAAAGACTGGGGTGCATCCATGTGAATAAGTGGAAGCACGTTGATGCTTGTGCCAGACACATGTGAACATGCATTCAGGTGTGTAGAAACGTTTGCAGACTGGGTAGACTTCATATGAGCGCACAAACACGGGTGCCTCCGACCTGCGCTCTACAATCTAAAAATAGCTGCTTGCCGAATCTCCACCCCCGAAATAAAGCTCTGGTTTTGACACTCGCGGGCCTTTGGGAAGGAAAGTGACTTTAACATATTCAGACCTGTGCAGAATAGACGTACCAGTACAAAGGCAGGAATAATGGACGAGTGCTAGTCCAGAAATGAAACAAAATAGCTAATAGGTTAGGACATACAACACACGTATGAATTACCGTGCTTCACGTTCAAGGATATTTACTGACATTTTCGTCTTCTTAGCCCTTACATGGATGCAAATGCATCATGCTCTACAGCACAATCTACTACCTGAGATAAGCAGCAGGACTTGGCTCGTGTTTCATAGAATTTCTCCACCCAACAAATTGCACAATCTAAATTTGGCGTCGTGGGCACAGTGTGACGAAGATGCAGCATTGTGAGGTGAACTAGGATTCCCAGCTAATCTTTTAGCAAAGGTAAATTAGGAACTGCAAAATTAGAAACCCGCAACAGAAAAAAAAAGAAAGAAAAAAAAAGCTCTCTTGTGTAATTGCTTCTATTTATGGGTCTGGATCAGCACACGTACAAGCAAAACAACTCATTCATTAAAGCGAAAGCAAATTGCCTTTTGTGAGCAGGGGTTAAATGGAATAGTTAAGAGGGTCTCATGCCGTGGATGACAAATTTACAATGTGATTCATATTGCTATGTATTTTATATTTGTCCAAAAACGTTTTCAATGTAATCTCTCATTGATTCCTCAATGTGTCTTTTTACATGACTTTTTGGGGGTAATCGTTAAAAATGAACAATGGAGATGTGCTTTTAGAAGGAAGGAAGCAAAGGTTAAAAATACAGGGATACTGACAAGGACACATCATCTAGAAGACAATGAAATTCATGCAATAAAAGAGTTGAGCTTTGATGAAGCCTTGAGCAGTCATGGCCATCAGAATATACTAGCTGTAGGCTTGAATCAGAAAATTTTTCTCCAGGCAGCAATTTTTGAGTGAAAAATGTAAATGTGAAACAAACATTGCTATTTCTTAAGATATGAAATGGTAGCTACTAACTACTGGTTTAGTACTCAGAGTACTGCAGAGTATTGGCACACTTGCTTAGTCTTAGCATAATAGTTCCCTCCCCTATGGAGGCTTTATGTCTCTACTGTCCAGGAGTCCCAGGCAGCTTCTCACTTTATGTTCCAATGGGATTCTGATCTTTGTATTGCCACGACTGTAATAAGATACTTGTGAACCTGACAAGTATCAATGAGGGAAACCACTAAAAACTTGCACAGAGCCTACATGGTTCCAGTAAAAAAAGAAGGAGTAGCTGCGCTCACCTGGCTGTAATGGCAAAGGAAGCACGGAAAGCGCTGGGAACCAAGCACGAAATAAATACCAAAAGTAAAAACGAAATCCAGCTTTAAAAAAACGTGACAACTTTTATTTAAAAAAGTGCAGTAAAAACCGACAACTGATCCGTCCTGGCACACAATGTAAGTCAATGGGGACGGACCGGTTTTCACTGACACAATCTGGCACAATAGAAAACGGATCCGTCCTTCATTGATTTTCAATGGTGTTCAAGACGGATCCGTCTTGGCTATGTTAAAGATAATACAAACTGATCCGTTCTGAACTGATGCAGACGGTTGTATTATCTGAACAGATCCGTCCATGCTATTTTTACCCCATTTGTTTGTACGCAAAATTTTGGTGGTTTCTATCAATCAGTAAATCCCTTTAAAATATGGAAAGATACATTTTGTTGGACAAGTCTTATAGTACTTCCAACAATATAAAATAGGATGTGGATCCCCTGTGTCTACTGAACAGATTTGTCTTGGAGTTAATCCTAAGGGCGTTATCTCCTGGTTTTCACCCTTTAACTCCTATACAGGGATCTGGACTCCACTGCAGGCAAACCACCAGGCTGTTACCCATTAGAGTAGTCTCTGTTCAGTCGACTGCTGGTAAGAAACAATGCTACAGAATGCTGGGGGGTCAGATATAACCATAGTCCAGGACAAGCTAAGGGTAGTCAGCTCAAGGTTAGTATGGAGATCATGCAGAGGTGAGGTCAGACAGCCAAGGGTTGAATCTGGAGTCAGGCAGAAGTTGGTACACAGGAGAACAAAAAATGATAAATAGCCACCTTGCCAGGAAACTAGAGGTCTTTAGCCTTTTGCTAGAGGTCCCCTCCCATAGGAGAAGTACCCCAGGGTAGCCAGCCATTGGCTGGGGAAGAGTAGGTTGCGCACATGCTAGCCCTATAAGAGCTAGAAGGATTGCATGCCTTAGCCTATGTGGAGAGGAAGGAGCTAATCTGGTGGCCGGGCCTGCCATGTAAGAGGAGAGGACCAGAGGAGTGGGTGTGCAAAGCGGCAACATAATACACACAGTAATGTCACAGTACAGGGCTACTATGCACAGTGCTGTCAGCAGAGATAATAAAGACAATATTGCCACAATACATGGATAATCTAATTAGTGATGTCACATGCAAGTATAATGCACATACTGTATGATATCACAGCACAAGAATAATGTAGTGATGTCACAGGAGTATTATAATGATGTCACAGCACAGAAATAATACAAAAAGTAACATCACAGAGAGGGAATAATGTAAAATGCAGGGCTAAACCATATAGCTCTACAGTAAAACTTAAAGGGGTTGTCTGCTTTTTACTATTGATGACCTATCCTCAGGATAGGTCATCAATATCAGATCGGCAGAAGTCCATTCGGGGCACCCCCGCCAATTAGCTGTTTGAAGAAAAGGCAGCGTTCATATGAGTACTGCCGTCTCTGCTCTGTTTACCTGCTCGCCGCAGCAATTGCAGTGGTGATCAGTGTAATTACAAGTATGGCGTCCCTATTCACTTCTATGGGATGACTCTTCTGTTCAAGATGTCTGTTCAAGTGAATACTACAGAACCATCCCATAAAAGTGGATGGGTACACCATACTTGTAATTACACTGATCACCACTGTAATTGCTGCGGCAATCAGGTAAACTGTGCAGATAAGGCAGCACTTGTATGACTGCTGCGTTCCCTTTAAACAGCTGATCTGTTATTAATGACCTATCCTGAGGATAGGTCATCAATAGTAAAAAGTGGACCACCCCTTTAAGTTTTACTGTAGAGCAGGGATCAGCAACCTCCGGCACTCCAGCTGTTCAGAAACTACAACTCCCAGAATGCTTCATTCACTTCTATGGGAGTTAGAAGAGCTCCTAAGCATGTTTGCATGCTGGGAGTTGTGGTTTCACAGCAGCTGGAGTGCCGAAGCTTGCTGATCCCTGCTGTAGAGCCACATGGTTAGCCCTGCATTTTACATTATCCCTTCTCTGTGATCTTACCTTTTGTATTATTTCTGTCTACATTATTCTTCTGCTGTGATATCATTAAAATGCCACTGTATTAAAATTTCCATGTCACCTGACATAAAGATTACCATTAACTACATCTTATGGCTAAGTGGAAATGTGGCCCCCTTAGTTGTTGGGCCCCATTGCAGCTGCCATATCTGCTTCCCTGGTAGCTTAGTAATATTGATGTTCCATAAATGTTCAGATGGGACCTTCCCTTTAAGTTTAGCTTGTTTTACATTTTTCTCTGTCAAACTCCTACCTATGAAACTGGCTGACCTGTTGCATGCACGCTTGGCAGCTGAAGGTATCTGTGTTGTTCCCATGTTCAATTTTTCTATTATTTTCTGATTCACAATAAGGGTTTCTTCAATTTTAACCCCTTAAGAACCCTCGCCGTACATGTTTGGCGCTGGTGAACGTGACTTAAGGACCAGCACCGTACATGTCTGGCGGGCTGATTGGGCAGGTGCAGGAGCTGCACCCACCCGATTAGCGGCACGGACAGTCACTGAAAACTAGGCCCCTGCTGCATACGCCGGCATGGAGTAGTGGGTTTTTAATCAGTCACATTAATCATGCAGTGTAATTGTAATCTTATGAGTATCATGTATTTTGTATCAATGATTTAATAAAGATGATATTTGTTAATACACTATTTGCCATTATTTCGGTTGTGTTGTATACTGTACCCCCACCAGGCAATGTGGGGTTTTTTGTTGGTATAACTAATTTTTCCTGTATATTTACAGAGGTACTATTCAAGGAAAATACAATGGACTTCCGGTCACGGGACCAGTCCTGGTGTTCCCAAGTGGACGCGGTATTTGCGCATGTTGATGTGTCTGGTGAGGATCCGGGTCGACCAGGTGTGTCACAGAGTAAGGCACAATTAAAGAGCCTACTCCACAAAAGAATGAGGCTGTGGTGGAATAAAGCAACTCTGGAAAAGTACATTGCAAAGAAGTTGATCCCGAGAGGACTTCGGGTACAAACCTTCCCGTCATACGGTCAAGATGATGCAGATTTTTGTAAAAGGTGGGAAGCTATCTGCACTGAGTGCTCAGTTTCTCTTATGCAACTAATCATTGAACAGAATAAGAAGAGTCTCGCAAGGGTGGAATTGGAAATATCTCCATTACAGGAGTCAATATCAGAAAAAATGACAAACCTAGAAATGGATGGGTTCAAAAAGGAAATGGAGGACACATTTCTAACATGGGAACGACAAATCAAAACGACAAAAGTTAAAAAATTTCAGCGTGATGTAATGGATTTTGAAAATGACAAAGTATACCGATGGAAAAATCCGTCCTGGTCTCAAAACAAACTACAGCAAGGGAGAACACGCTCGATGTCACTCTCATCAGCCACTTCGGCAGGGGAGGAAAGTAGCAGTTCTGAACAAGGTGGAAAACAATATCCACACAGAGTGAACAAACGGAAGATGGGAGATACAGCCCAACCCAAATATAAAAGGCGTCCTGCGGCTGATCGACAGCTACAGGTAATTAATCTCTCCACACATGTGTTGACGGAAGATCAGTTATCACTACTGAGTAAGGGGCTGTCATTTTCTCCATCATCTAATTTTGACTTTTTTCTACAGTAAAAGATCTCCACCTTTTTGCTCGGAGACTTATTTTTAAAAAATATTTTAAACAAAAACCCACTTGTGATCTGACTTTGCCAGCTGAACGGGAGGCGGTGGCCACATTGACGGCGTTGCTTGAAGAACAGGAGGATGTAGTTTTACCTGGTGAGTTTCCATCTAATCTGATACCACGATCTAAGAAATTCCCACCACTCTCATTATACCCGAATGTGGGCATATTTGTACAACTAGTAGAGAGTGAATTGAGGAAAATTCAAAGAGTACACAGAAGTGATAACTGTACTAAGGGTGAAAGGGCGGCCCTAGGAGAACTTAAAAAGTGGGATGACATTGTTATTAAGGCAGCGGATAAAGGAGGGAACGTGGTAATCTGGCCTATTCATCTATATGAAAAGGAAGCGCATAGGCAGTTATACCAGAACCAGTGCTATAAGAAACTAACCTTTAATCCACAAGATAAGTTTAGACAAGAATTGGGGTCTCTGTTACAATATGGGGTAGATGAAGGAATGATTACTCCAAAACAGAGATCCTATTTGTTGATTGAACATCCTACTATACCGACCCTTTATTTCCTTCCTAAAGTGCATAAAGATCCACGGAATCCACCTGGAAGGCCCATTGTTTCTGGACGGAACAGTCTAAGTGAGCCCATCTGCAGATATATTGATTCCTTTTTACATCCGCTGGTTGAGGAATTACCGTCTTACCTGAAGGACACGATGGATATCCTGAGAAAAATGGAGAATATTCACCTGGAGTCTGATATGTTAATTGCGACCTGTGATGTCGAGTCCTTATATACATCCATCAGACATGAGGATGGTCTGAGAGCCGCACAATTCTTCCTGCAGACGTCGAATGTGGGTAAGGGGATGAGCAACTTTGTAATATCTTTGTTGGAATTTGTGCTTACCCACAACTTTTTTATGTTTGGGGGTCTCTACTTCCTACAGCTCCAGGGTACGGCGATGGGGGCGGCCTGTGCGCCCTCATACGCCAATCTATTCCTGGGGCTGTGGGAGAGGCGGATCCTCCAAACGGACCCCTACCACTGTCAGAACATGTACAGTACTGGGGTCGGTATATCGATGATATACTCATTATCTGGCAGGGTTCATATGATGAATTTGCGGAATACATTCGACAACTGAATCAAAATGACCTGAATATCAAACTTACCTTCAAGGTTGGGCGCACCAAGATGGACTTCCTGGATGTGACCTTCCAGGTGGATTCCGTAGGAGATATACAGACAGATCTTTACAGGAAAGAGACCTCCGTCAACTCTGTACTACAGGCGCAGTCATCCCATCCAGGAAATCTGGTAAGGAGTATCCCTGTTGGTCAGTTCCTCAGGGCCCGTAGAATTTGCTCGACTGACGAGCTGTTTGAATTTCAGGCTGAAGACTTGAGAACCAGGTTCCAACAAAGAGGATATGGATCAAGATGCATAGAGAAGGCCTACAGCAGAGCGAAACGAGCAAAGAGACATGAATTGATATACAATAAGAGACACCAACCACAGATGGAGCAGATACGATTTATCACACAGTACAATGACCAATGGAGACAGGTGCGAGATGCGTTAAAAAACATTGGGATATCCTCAAATTGGACCCACAATTATGTGAGGCAATTGCGGAATATCCGGCGATTACATATAGGAGAGCGAGGAATTTGAAAGACCATCTGGTCTATAGTCATTATACTAAGAAACAAACTGGCCTATTTGGTTCCAGAGGTGTACCGTGGGGAATCGGGAGTGTGGGAAATGTGTGGCCTGTGCCAACATGGACAGAGCCACGACATTTCATAACTCCACTAACAGCAGGGAGTATAGGATCACACATCCGATAAACTGTACCACGGTAGGGGTGATCTACTGGGCCATCTGTCCGTGCAATCTAATTTATGTAGGGCTGACGTCGAGACAGTTCCGACGAAGAATTAGAGAGCATGTTTTAGCAATTGAGGGGGCCAGAGATGAGGAGGATCCCACCAAATTAACCACAGTGGCCCGTCACTTTAAAGAAGAACATGATTGTGACGGATCACTTTTGAGGTTTAGAGGGATTGACAGAGTCATCATCCCAATCAGGGGGTGACTGGAAGAGGACACTCGCACAGAAAGAGACTAAATGGATTTTTCTATTAAACACCATCACTCCCCATGGCCTCAACGAGGGAAACAGTTTTGTTCCCTATTTGTAGTGGAGTTTTAAGGCCTGTTGTTGATGCCTGTCTGTTGGGGCACGTGGTAGATCCCGGATCCAAATGTTGTTGATGTTTTGCAATGCTTTTTAATGTCAATATAACGTTATTTTAAAGTTTTATTTTAACAGTGGTGTCGGGTTGTCCTGCAATATGTGTTTACATATGTCTATGTGTATTTATTTGGTCTCTCTCTCTCATTCGATCTCTAGTCTGGATAACCTGTCCCGGTATAAGTGACCTAGGAGTAAGATGAACTGTCAGCGTCAGACCGACTGGGTCACATATGGAAAAGTGGATGCATTGCGGATGCAAGACAACTTTATATAGGGTTTTTTTTTTTTTTTTTTTTTCTCTATATTTGCATATTTTTGCACAATGTGAAGGAGTTCTCTCATTTCCTCTTTATGTATATGTGATTAGAGGTGATAATCTATTGGAGTCAGGGATATTTGCGTACATGATATGTTTTAAAAATACTTTCAAAACAAAAAAATTTCATTTTTTCACCCAATCACTGCATGGTATTGTTTTGCACTGCACCATCACTTTGCACTTGCACTTTGTTCACCTGATGCACTTTACACTAATGTTTTTAGATATTTTATTATCATTTGATTATGAGATGTGTGAGGATTTTATGTACGCATAGTAATTTGTCTCATTGGGGTGTTATGTCTTATATATGACTTTATATTTTTATATATATTTATTATATATATTTTTCATTTCTCTTTTCTTTTTCTTTTATTATTCAAATAGTGCAATTCAGCACATGTCACTTGTAATTGTTTATATGTGAGCACGATGACACTATGATACAGGTGTTCACCTGAGTATAGTATACTATATATTGTCAATATGTAGGCAATTTGTAATGTAAAAGAATGTTTTTTATTTTTGTTTCACTAATGGTTTAAAATTTAATTATTTATGCTATATTTTATAATGTCCACTGGGTAGGGAAGATACATGGACTATTGTTATTGGTGGTATTCGCAAGTGGGGTCCCGTGACCATGAAGAGCAATGAAAGATTATCCACTTTTTCCCGCACAGGACCTGCGGTCAGCTGACAGATAGGTCACACCCCTCTGTCTGACGTCGGCAGTCATGTGACATGGTGCGCGTGATCGCCGCTCTGCCCCGCGCTGACGACGTCATCGCGTTGGGTGGTGCGGCCGAGCGGACGTGAGACAGAGGGATAATACTAACATAAGGAAAACAGGTGTGTCTATCCAATAGTAATGATCTTAATGATGAGGAGGGGGTATTTAAACCTGTGTGCGTAGGGACGCCGACACGCCCCTGAGGAAGTGAGGCGAAACGCGCGTCGGGTACCACTCTCCGGTCTGCTCCTGGGTCTTTTTGGAGGTAACGAGGGTGATTTCTGGTTATGAGTACAGTTCTGGGTGACAAGATTGAGATAGCCCAGGGAGACCAGTTTGGGATGGGGATTTTCCGTTGGGGAAGATTATGATTGTACTTCCTTGACACTCCCCATGTCTCTTCCCTCCCCTCCTTGAACAATAATATATACCTTGATTCATACTCTGTGCACAAGGTCGATTTCATGTATATAGATTATACCCTGTGAGTTGGATCTGGAGTAGTGGGTTTTTAATCAGTCACATTAATCATGCAGTGTAATTGTAATCTTATGAGTATCATGTATTTTGTATCAATGATTTAATAAAGATGATATTTGTTAATACACTATTTGCCATTATTTCGGTTGTGTTATACGCCGGCATTGGTCAAAACACCGATGCCGGCATGTTAACCCCGTGTATGCCGCAGTCAAAGCTGACTGCGGCATGCAGAGGGTTCGAGGAGGTTACGGGTGCCCTCACCTCCCCCATCGGGTCCCCGCGCTGCGGGACCCGATGGCAGAGAAGGCAAGCCCCATGCCGGAAGGTTAAAGGAGTACCAGATCCATCAACACTTTTTCCATTGTTGTTTAAGGTTCCCAGCCCCGATCTTGAGCACCTTATGGGCATGGAGATGACTTGATCCAATCTCTTTTTGTCATGTTTATTTCTGCCTGCATTGCTGAGAAAAATGAAATTTTAATATACGCAAATGAGCCTCCAGGAGCAATGAGGGTGTTGCCATTACACCTAGAGACTCAGCTCTCTCTGCATCTGCTGTGCCCTCTCCACTTTGATTGACAGGACCAGGCGTGATGACATTTACACTGCCTGGGCCTGTCAATCAACCAACACAAATGTCTTCAGCTGCCAAGCACACATGTAACAGGTCATCCAGTTCCATAGGTACAGATCTGCTGACAGATGCCCTGCAATCTCAGATTCTATCCAGAGCTGACTGCACCAGTCTAAAGTTTTCCTCAAAGTATTCAATCCTATTTATTACTATTTTCTAGCAGTATATAAAAACTTATAATACACGGCCAGCCTGCTGTGCCAACATTCTACCATTTAAATTCAGCATTGCTTGACCAAATTCTAACCATAATTTGCCCGTGTACAAGATGTGCCTTCAAGTGGATTTCCATTTTAAGCCACGTCTTTGCATCCCGGATCCAGCTATGAATGTACTTTGAACATAATGTGAATGATTCATTTTTGGAGCACATAACTAAGCTTCTACCTTGCAAGGAGACATTGCTATAAACTGCAGGCTCTGACGGTAAAATATGAAGAATAAAAATAGTCTTTTTCAGTAAACACATCTTGTAGCAGGGTATCATGTACGTCTGGCAAGCTAAGCAGTCTACGTGCGGGGTGACAGCCAGCCACAGCGCTTCTGAGACCTTACACAAAATGTTACAATTCTATGTATGTAGTGCCTCTGTCGGAAGTATGTCCATGTGCGAGCGTGATAAAGAAATAGGGAGAGCTCTTGGATAGGAGCTAAAGAAATATAAACCTGTCCCAATATTCATCCTATTAGTAATGTCTTAGGTGTATCTTTTTAAAAGAAAGTTCTGGGAGAACATTTCTTGCAGTTGTGAGAACTTAGCAGGAAGGTGGAGATGATGGATCGGCTGCAGTCATGGTAGGTAGCCATGATGTCAGTAGTACAGCAGGTGGTCACTGAGATTAGTGATCGGCTGTAGCAGTCACATACTCTCTGCTTGTAAGACCACCGCTGGACAGTCTGTGCCGAATCAGTGGGATTGGAAAGGTAATTTATTTTTAGGTTTTATGTTGCTTTTATATATTTGGCTGCCGTTTTTATAGTTTTTATTTTTTTCAAGAGGCTGTATTTTCAGTGGTAAGCAGCACATATTGGGGCACATTTATCATACCACTGCACCGATTTATTGGAATCAAAAAGTTGCAAAATTTTGTGTGAGCCCCTAGCTGTGCAACAGTTTGAGACTTTTTGATGGGTGTTGTGCTCCAATCGCCACTCAGGGGCGGACTGGCCATAGACCCTACAGTGAAATTGCACTGTGGTATTTGGTTCTGCTGGGGTGGTATTTTGTTCTGCACTGTGGTATTGCTGGCCCTGCCTACTTCTGTTATGCCTTTGTCGCCCCATCTTCTGTCAATTTGGACCCACCTACTACATGGGGCTACTTTTAGTGTTTTTTTTGCAAAGCCACTTTAAGTTCCCAGTCTGCTCCTCTCGCTACTTTTCAGAAAAGTGGGGAATATGGGGCAGACATAGCTGGACATATATTTTGCCAAAAATTACACCTAGGACCTAGTGTAGATTTCAGTCCTGGTGCATGCACCTCTTATTAATTGTGGCACATTTGATGCTAGTGGGACAGAGATTAAAGGGGTTGTCTCACTTTAGCAAATAGTATTTATCATGTAGACAGAGTTAATACAAGGCACTTACTAATATATTGTTATTATCCATATTGCTTCCTTTGCTGGCTGGATTCATTTTTCCATCACATTATACACTACTCGTTTCCAGGGGTTAAAACCACCTTGCAATCCAGCATCGGTGGCTGTACTTGCACACTATAGGAAAAAACACCAGCCTCTCTGGTGGCCGGGACCACAGGAGTGAACATAGCCTTTTCTTATAATGTGCAAGCATGATGGCTCAGTGGTCAGCACTGGTGCCTTGCAGCACTGGAGTCCTAGGTTTGAATTTGACCAAGGACAACATCTGCATGGAGATGATGTGTTCTCCCCGTGTTTGTGTGGATTTCCTCCTATACTGGAATTTCTAATGTCTGTAAAGCAGTGTGGAATATGTCAGTGATATATAAGTAAGTAGATAAAAAAAAAAAATATATATATATATATTAGTAAGCAGGGCTTTTTTTCTCAGAGAAAAGGTGGTGGAACTCACCCCCTCCCCAGGACACGCCCCTACCCAACCCTTAGGACCACCCCCTAAAACCGCCCCTTTAGAGAACAGGGATGCAAGTAAAATTTGGGGGGGCTATAAAAGTCCAGCCCAGCAAAGAAATCCCCCAGATGGGGATGGCACTGTTAATTGGGGATCTGGGGATGGCACTGTTAATGGGGGATCTGGGGATGGCACTGTTATGGGGTGGAGGATCTGTGGATGGCACTGTTATGGGGGATCTGTGGATGGCATTCACAGATCCCCCATCCTATAACAGTGCCATCCACAGACCCCCCCCCCACCCCATAACAGTGCCATCCATAGATGCCCCCCACCCTTAACACTGTCATCCACAGACCCCATTGCTCGCTCCAGTACAGTTATAAATGTGTAATTCAATCATATGATTCATGCTGCCCTCTGTAGTATAACATTCAATATATCCTACCACAGGGCTACTGCTATATCGCAATGCAGGCTGGCCGGGCAGACGAGCGGCGGCGTGACTGACTGACGTCACGTGCCTGCCCCGCCTACTTTATGAATGAAGCAGGCACGTGACGTCAGTCAGTCACGCTGCCGCTCGTCTGCCTGGCCGGCCTGCATTACGATATAACAGTAGCCCTGTGAGTAGGATATATTGAATGTTATACTACAGAGGGGGCAGCATGAATCATTATTAATTGAATTACACATTTTATAACTGTACTGGAGCGACGGGGCCGGAGCACAGTGAAAGCCCCGCTGCAGTTGCCAGCCCCCAGCTCCTCCTCCGAGTCCCTCCCCGCTGATACATCGCAGCCTGCCCGGTGCGTTCCGCCAGGAAAAAAGCCCTGTTAGTAAGTGCCTTGTATTAACTTTTTCTACATGATAAATGCAATTTGATGAAATGAGACAGCCCCTTTAAGACTGGCACATAGACATCCCCCGTTGTGTCTTTTCACAGTCGGCCATATCTTCCTTTTGTGAAGCAGCATAAACATAGTGCCAACAATGAGGGAAGATCACAAGTAGACACTGGCCGTGCCACTCAAGATCCTGACTCTGACACTAAAGGAACCTATTTAGATCTTACTATGGTCACAACTGTCACTAATTGTACCCTAAAAAAACTCTGCAGCAATCTTGCTCCTCATATAGTTCTATACAATATATGAGACCGCTTATGTTCAGGTGCACCCTTTATAAATGAAAAAAATATGTGTACATTACTACATTAAAAATGTAGTAGCTTTTGTTGAGTTTAATTTTGTAATCTAGAAAGGTTGTACGATGTGTAATCCATGTTTTCTTCTGTACAGTTTGGTTGGTTACCTGAGTGCATCTTATTTTGGGAAGTAGGGCACCATTTCAGCATGCCCAGTCATGGAAACAAATGCTGCCATCAATATCTCTCTAATTAGTTCTAGCCGGGCTGAGGGCAAGCCAGCAGGCATTACTCATATCTCTGGACAAAGCCAATTTAATGTATTCACAGTCAATTGTAAACTGCTACGTTATGATCTTTCTCTGTTTCATTGAAAAAGCACAGCAGGAGACAGGCTAGAATATCTTATGACATTGTATGGTGTATACATTTACATAGTAAGTTCAAAATTCAGGCCCAAATACAGAAAAATCTCCCCTGCTATTTTGGCAAGAAAGAGCTCCAGTTCTTACAGAAGATTTCCTTTAATTTTCTGTGCATTTCCGCACTTAAACCGCACCAAAAGCCACATGTGTTACTGATGTTTTTGGTTGTGGTTTTGCAGCAATTTTCACCCTTCCATTGAAAAGGGTGAAATCCGCACAAATAATTGACATGGTGCGGATTTCAAACCGCTCGGCAGGTCAATTTCCACAGAGAAGAGAAAAGAAGAGTGTACATGAGATTTGTCTCATCTCATACACGTTTTTGGTGCTGTATTACACTGCAATTTTTCTGCATGAGAATCCATGTGGAAAAAACACATCTAATCCGTATGATCCATGCACAGAGGGGTCCAACAGGTCTGAACCCCCCTAGAAGCAGCCGGAGATATGGGTGTGTGTTTGCGCAGCAGGGCTGTGGGTAATGAGCTCTTCTATTGTCTATACGCTCTTCTCTCTACATTCATCTGTATCGCTATCCTCAGGACAATTGCTGCGGCGGGGCACAGGAGCAGTGTCTCCCTTTCCCATTCCTCTGATAGGATGCAGGCACTTAGGGGGAGATTTATTAAGACTGCCACTTTTTTGATACCCCTTTGCTGCTGGAGGATGCGCCTAATTTATGGCGAGGCAACTGCTGCACCAGCACCACTTTGATTTACATGGAAGGAGTGATGACGTTCTGATTGCCTGGCCCTGTCAGTCAAAGTGCAGAGGGTGCGGCAGTTGCAGAGAATGCTGAGCCTCTAGGTTTAACGGCAAGGCCCCTGTTGCTCACAGAAGCTAATTTGCATATATTACAACTTCATTTTTCTCAGCAATTCTGGCACATATGAACATGGGACCAACACAGATGGCTTCAGCAGCCAAGCGAACATGCAACAGGTCAGCCAGTTTCATAGGTGCAAAGTGCCAAAAAGACCCACCCCCAGAAAAGAAAATCCCACCAGGGGCGGACTGGGAACTTAAAGTGGCCCAGGAAAAAAAATAAAAGTGGCCCCATGTTGTAGGCAGGTCCAAATTAACAGAAGGTGAGGTAATACAAGTAGGCAGGGTCAACAATAACATAGTGCAAATTACCATCCCAGCAGAACCAAATAACACGGTGTAGCACAATATACTGCTCCAAAAGCTGGTCCTCTGTGCTAGCCACCAAGAGCTACCACCTTGTGTCCTCTTCCTCCAGTGGGCTAAGGAGGTGAAGTGCAGGCCACAGCAGTTGAATTCAGGAGGACATGAGAGGTAGCTAGCCGGGTAAATGAGTACCTGATTCTCACAAAGTTAACTACTGTTGAGAGCTCATTGTGTACCCATCAGCAGCAGAGAGGAGGACTTGGGTGGCCCCCTGGGGCATTGGGCCAACGGGAAATTTTTCTGTAGGGTCTTTGGCCAATACACCCCTGAATCCTACTCCTCCTGTGGTCTGGTTCATCGGATTGTCCCTCCAAAAGCAGCACTACCAGCAAGTATGCACCACCTTATGAACGGCACTGTACCCATCACTCCCCACTCCAGCACTTTCCACTATTCCAGGTTTCCAAGGTCCAGGTCTCTGCTCCTGCGACATCCTGGTTAATTCTTAGGCCTGTTCCCTGTTTTGTTACCATGGTCTAGATTCACAATCCATATTCCTGTTGTGGCCCAGCTGCACACACCATCAACGTGTCTGTTGTTGACCAGTATGCACAGTGTCGGACTGGTGCATCGGAGGATCCTCTGGTAGGCCCCACCCCCTCTTCACTCACAAAACTGCTCAAGAATGCCGGTGGTACACAGCAGTGAGGTAAGCCCCCCCACCAGCATTTCTTAGTATAGCCAGGGCACAGTACTCTATGCTTAAAGGGTATTTACACTTTCGAGGGCAATTTTTTTTTTAATGATTGCATTTTACTAATTTTGGGCTAAAAATATATTTTTTTAGTATGTCTTTATTATAAATGCTAAGCCTTTCTGTCAAGTGTTAACTGTTTGTCTAGCTGTGTGAATACAAAGGCACTATTATAGATACACTGCATAAAACTATCTTTCTTGTAGTGTATGGCCCCATGTGTTTTGCACCATTGTATTATCTTCTGGAGGTCTTTATTCTCTTTTTGCAGGGCTTGCATATTTAAGCAATCAGACAGTTCCTTTTAAAAGCTATACCCAGTGTATATATTCTGCTCCCATTTAGTAATTCTGTGGGATATTCTGATTAATGAAATATGAGGGCAGGAAAGTCCCAGGAGGAAAAAAAAATTTTTTGAACTATCTTTAGAGACAATAAATTGCCACTAGGGTCTATTTCTTTGAATAAAACTCTACAGTGCATTCGGAAAGTCTTCAGACCCTTTCACTTTTTTCACATTTTGTTATGTTGTGACCTTGGGCTAAAATAAAAAAAAAGTTCAAATATTTCCCCATCAATCCGAACTCAACTAACCAGTTTCCCCGAAAAACACTCGCACAACATAATGCTGCCACACCATGCTTCACGTTATCAATGCTATTAGTCATTTACTGTTTATGACGCTTAACCCCTTAAGGATGCAGCCTTATTTCACCTTAAGGACCTGGCCATTTTTTGCAAATCTGACCAGTGTCACTTTATGTGGTGATAACTTTAAAACAGTTTTACTTATCCAGGCCATTCTGAGATTGTTTTTTTGTCACATATTGTACTTCATGACACTGGTAAAATGAAGTAAAAAAAAATCCTTTTTATTTATAAAAAAAATACTAAATTTACAAAAATTTCAGAAAAATGTGCAAATTTCCAACTTTCAATTTCTCTACTTCTATAATACACCTTAATACCTCTAAAAATAGTTATTAATGTACATACCCCATATGTCTACTTCATGTCTGGATCATTTTGGCAATGCCATTTTATTTTGGGGGATGTTACAAGGCTTAGAAGTTTAGAACCAAATCTTGGAAATTTTCTGAAATTTTCAAAAAAACATTTTTTTAGGTACCTGTTCAGGTTTGAAGTCACTTTGTGTGGCTTACATAATAGAATCCACCCAAAAATGACCCCATTCTAGAAACTACACCCCTTCAGGTATTCAAAACTGATTTTACAAACGTCGTTAACTCTTTAGGTGTTTCACAAGAGTTAATGGGAAATACTCCAATATGGGACATGGTGTCAAAAAACCAGTCCAGCAAAATCCGGCTTCCAAAAACCATATGGCGTTCCTTTCCTTCTGCGCCCTGCCGTTTGGCCATACAGCAGTTTACAACCACATATGGGGTGTTTCTGCAAACTACAGAATCAGGGCAATAAATATTGAATTTTGTTTGGCTGTTAACCCTTGCTTTGTTACTGGAAAAATGGATTAAAATGGAAAATTTACAAAAAAAAAACTGCTTTGGGATCATTTTTATTTTTTGTTATTTACATCGTTGATCTGACAGGTTAGATCATGTGCCAAATATGACTACTTTTTGGGGGGTTTGTTTCAGTTTTACATAATAAAGCATTTTTGAAAAAAAACATTTTTTTAGTGTCTCCACATTCTGAAAGCCATAGTTATTTTTTTTTTTTTTTGGGCGACGGTCTTATGTAGGGGCTCATTTTTTGCGGGATGAGATGTCGGTTTGATTGGCACTATTTTGGGGTGCATATGACATTTTGGTCGCTTGCTATTACACTTTTTGTGATGTAAGGTGACAAAAATGGCTTTTGACACCGTATTTATATATTTTTTTTGCTGTGTTCATCTGAGGGGTTAGGTCATGTGTTAGTTTTATAGAGCAGGTTGTTACGGACGTGGCGATACATAATATGTGTAGTGTATACTATTTATTTATTTATGTTTTACACAATGATATCATTTTTGAAACAAAAAAGTTATGTTTTAGTGTCTCCACAGTCTGAGAGCCATATTTTTTTTATTTCTTTGGGCAATTGTGCTATGTAGGGGCTCATTTTTTGCGGGATGAGATGGTGGTTTGATTGGTACTATTTTGGGAAGCATACGCCTTTTTGATCGCTTGGTATTACACTTTTTGTCATGTAAGGTGACAAAAATTTTTTTATGGTGTTCACCTGAGCGGTTAGGTCATGTGATATTTTTATAGAGCAGGTCATTACGGACGCGGCGATACGTAATATGTGTAGTGTATTTGATTTTTTAATTTTTATTCAGTGATCAATGATGTCTGTATAATACAGTACAGTACACTATATAGTATACTGTACTGTATTTTTTACTTTACAAAGTCTGATCAGACTTTTGCCTTTAGCAGAAGTCAGATCATACTTGCCATTACCATGGCAAGCAGGACGCCTCTGAAGGAATCCTGCTGCCATGGTAACCATCACCGCTGCCAGAACAGAGCAGCGGGTGATGGGGAGGGAGGGGGGTCCCCTCCCTTTGTGATCCCATCCTGTCGGGGGCTGCAAAGGCACAGCAGCCCCTGATGGGAGAGAGCTCCCTCCCTGTTAACCCCTTCCATACAGCAGTCCGTATGGATCGCGGCATGGAAGGGGTTAAACTGCTGACATCTGCAGCAGCACAGATATCCCAAGCACATCAGCACTGCCCACAACCCCCCTCTACACCGCCCACCGGCCAATCAGTGTATAATAAAATTTAGACAGCACTCCAGTGTATTTTTTTGATGCTTGGTGAGTTTTTATTTTAGCCGGACATATTACAGGCGACGTTTCGCACTTAGTAATAAGCCCTTCATCAGGCCTTAAGACATGTGCGGATTAACTTGTCCGGCGTGTGGCCGGCCAATCAGAAAAAAAAACTAATTATCCGCAGCTTTTAAGTTTCAGGATCAGAGACTGCAAAAAGCGCTGCAAGCCGCAGGCCTGAATTGACCTGCGGTTTGCTGCGATCGCCGAAATGGGGGCAAGGTGCCAAGGTGCCCGTCTGAATGATTTTAGCAGGCACCTTGTTCCGATCAAAGCCACCTGCGCAGCGGTGATCGTAAATTCACAGGGCGTACAGGTATGCCCTTGGTCCTTAAGTACCAGGACGCCAGGGCTTACCTGTACACCCTGCGTGTGTAAGAGGTTAAAATTGAGGCCAAAAAGTTCAATGTTGGTTTCATCAGACCACAGAATCTTGTTTCTCACAGTCTGAGAGTCATTTAAATGCTTTTTTTTATTTTTTTACTTTCCTGTGTCTTTTACTGAGGAGAGCCTTCTTTCTGGCCATAATGCCATAACGCCCAGATTGGAGGAGTGCTGCAATGATAGTTGACCTTCTAGAAGTTTATCCCATCTCTCTACTGAATTTGTGGAGCTTAGTCAAAGTGACCATTGGGTTCTTGGTTACTTCTCTTACCAAGGCCCTTCTCCCCCAATTACTTTGTTTGATGGGGCGTCCAGCTCTAGGAAGACTCCTGGTTGCTCCAAACTTCTTTAATTTAAGAATTAGGCTAGGTTCACACGACGACATTTGTCGCGCGACAAAAAGTCGCACTATTGTCGCGTGACAATTTTTATAATGGGAGTCTATGGTGTCGCATTGCGACATGCAACATGCTGCGACTGCAACGCGACAGTCGCCAAAAATCCATTCAAGATGTTTTTCTCTGCGACTGTCACGTCACAGTCGCAGCAATAGTGCGACAAAATGTCGCGCGACAAATGTTGCAGTGAAGTTGTGCCCTATTTGTCGCGCGACAAATGTCGTCGTGTGAACCTAGCCTTATGGAGGCCACTGTGCTCTTCTGAACTCTTAGTGCAGCAGAAATGTTTGTACCCTTCTCCATATCTGTGCCTCCACACAATCATGTCTCTGATCTCTAAAGGCAGTTCTTTCTGCTTCATGGCTTGGTTTTTACTCTGATTTGCAGTCACCTGTGATACCTTCTATAGACAGGGCTGTGTCTTTCCAAATCCTGTCCAATGAACTAAATTTACAACTGGTTAACCCCAAGAAACATCTCAAATAATAATCAAGAGAAATGGGAGGCCCCCAGAGCTAAATTTCAAGTGTCATAGCAAAGAGCCTGAATACTTATATCCATGTGAAATTTTAGTTTCTTCTTTTTAATAAATTTGCAGACAACATAAAATGAGAAAAAAGTGAAAGGGTAGAAAAACTTTCTGAATGCTCTATATTAAAATTGTTAATATAGGGGTTGGACCCTGAGAATTTTTTTCTTCTGGTTGGCCTAAGTAAACCCAGTCTGACCCCAAGTGGCATATTGCAAAGTTTTTTTTATATTAGTTTGTGTTATAGCGATGGCCTGTGCCAGCAGCCTCTCTGCTCACCTGCTGCTTGGTTCTCCAGCAATCCAGTATTACAGCTTTCCTTCTTTTGCTGCCTGGTGGGTCCAGCCACTGGAGAAGTGCTGATCATCTCCTTCGCAGGATACAGACTGCTTCTTGCCGACACTTCTTTTATCTGCCTATAAGGCATGTGTGCGCATTCCCTATGGTTCCTAAAAGGCTAACATGCACCTGGATCTTCTCCAGCCAATGGCTAGTCACCCTGGTGTACTTAGGGCACCTTCTCCTGTGGGAAAGTGCCTGAACAATAAGTTCTATTTCACTAGTTTCAGCAAAGGTGTGCTGTTTCTACATTAATCTGCCTGTGTACTGACTTCTACCTGTTTCACAAATTTGACCCTTCTCTGCCTGATGTGTCCACTGCCTGATCTCGGTTCTGACCCTGAGAAGTCTGCCCTGCCCTTGGGCTGTTCATCCAATTGCACAAACTCTGCCTGCTCTGACCTCAGCCTGTCCCTGACAACGGTTTTACCTAATCACTTGGTTCTCTGCACTAGTATCTCTTGACCTCCTTGGGTCAGCATCACTTAAACAGAGACTACTTCAAGAGGTAGTGGCCTGCTGGTTCCCTTGCAGTGGAGCCCAAACCCCTATATTGGGATTAAAGGGTGAAGACCAGGGGGCCACGTAAACAATGCCCTTAGGAGGGGCCCCAAGCTAAATCTATTTTTAAGTGACACGGTGGATCTACATCTGCTTTTTAACAGCTTGTACTATTAATTTACCATATGCAAAGTTTGTTAAAAGTACATTGACTATTTAAGTTTAGTATTTAATTTGATCTAAGAATTCAATTCTGTGTTGGAATTGGCACCCAGCTCTCCATAAATAATAAATATCTATTTAATTACTTTCCTGTAGTCTCTTAATAAGTTTTACTTTACAAACAGAATGAACAGGAAATTGGAGCATTGTAGAAAACAATAACATTAAAATAAGATAAATAATTTATACACTACAAAGAGTTTGCAGGGAAAGGATCATATAGAGACATCTTGGATGGCTGGACATCCCACTGTCACAGTAACAAGAGGATATCTGTTGTGTCTCAAAGTCTCCTTCATTTACCAATACAAAATTGTCTCAGAAGTAAAAATAATAAGGTCAAGGAATGCCACACCATTGTAGGTAATAGTGATAACTTCTCCAAATTAATATAACCATTTTCTGCCAGAAGTTGCCAGAAGAGGCTGCTCCAAACTCATAACTACAAATCCTATGGAGTTGGGCAGTAACATTACAGATTTTGATGGTCTTTAGTATCATTGCCAATGATTTTCATTAGTCAGGAAAATGTAGCTCACATTGTTCATAGAACCACTGGGTGTTTTTGTTTCTCACTGGTGTAGATGGAATCTATATGCTCCTGTGTATCTTTCTTCCTATTTTTGCAGGTGTTGTAGGTGAACTTATGTTTCATCCTCTATTACAAGCTGATGTGCATGGTAGATTGGTGCACCATATAGGTGAAACACTTGAATAAATTGGTTGACCTTCCTAGAATATATCCAATATATTACTATGGACACCTTCACCACTTACCATACTGTATATTTCTTATCCAATTGATCTGACTGGTTTTAGTTTCGTTGTATGTTTTTCTTTAGTGTCTACCTTCCTCCCTTACCATGAATGTAGATATCTTTATTTCCCTTTTCATTGTATGGTACTGGTACATTGATAAGTGATTGTCATTATAACTTTCGAATGCTCTACTGCACATGGGCACATTGTTTTTCCCTTTAGGCTGCTCTTCCCGTCATTACCATGATCAAATAAAGAAAACTGGGGACACATCACAGGTACTGCTGGGGAGGGAATGGGAAATTTTAAAAAATCCTTTAATGTGAACATATGAGTTCAAACAGACATGCAAATTCTGGGCAGAAATATACCACTCTATAAGTTCTTCAATACCTCCCTTTTCTGAGGCAACCCTCTTAGGTCAGTCTTGCTCATAGATGGGGATTTCCCTATAGTCCTACTGCAAGATGAGACAAATCAGCTACACTTCCGCTAACTGTGTGATAACCAAGTGAAGAGGAAATTACTATCCCCAGCATCTCCACTCTCTGAATTTTTAGGTATTATTTTAAAATTACCAATTAATTTTGTATCCTTTTTGTGCAATGATTACTCATCTTTACCTGATCATTTTTTTCACAATCAATCCTGAGATCCCAGATACCTGCTGGAGATGTCACTCTGACAGAGGCACCTTATCCCACCTTTGGTGGCATTGCCCCTTATCAAAGATTATTAGGAAACTATTGAAAGCAGCATTAACAAGGTGTGTTCTAGTAAACTCACACTGATCCCTCAGTTGGATCTTCTGTGGTGTCCAACCTCCTCGTTCACACCACGGAAACACAGTCTTTCCACATTATTACTGTCAGCAGTAAAATTGTTAATCCCAATATTTTGGCAGAATCTAAGACCCCCAACCCTACAAGATTGGGGCAATAAGGTCAATCAAATACTTCGACTAGAAGTCACTAGAGGAACTAGCTCATTGGGAAAATATGACCAGAACATTCTTCCTCAAGATCTGGGATCCCTGGATTAAATCCAAATATATGGACACATCCCACCCGGCTCCTACACAGCTTTAACTTTTATTTACAGTTTATTACTTACGACCTACAAAGAACTAGTGCAACCTATACCCCTTAACCCCCCTCCATCTCCCAAACTTTATTTTTTCTTTTTCGTTCTCTCTCTCTTTACCTTTTACTTTTCTAATTATTTTTTAAGTTTTTTTTATTTTAGTAGCTTTTCAAACTTGTTAGATCCACATCTCACTGGCACTGTAGACATCCAGAAGCAGTCAGTTGATCAGGGGATAGTATTTAAACCTCTAAACAATTGTACTGTTTACTGTGAGAAAATGCCTTTCTCTGTATTATGTAATACATGGTTTGCAGAATATCATTGAATAAAAAGAGATTTAAGGCCTATTTCACATCAGTTATTGTGAGCCAAAACCAGTAGTGAAGCCTACACAGAGCTAAGGTATAATGGAAAGATTTCCTCCTGTTCTGTGTTTTTGACCCACATCTGATTTTGGCTGACAATAACTGATGGAAATAACTGACCAAATAACTGAAGTGTGAACTCAGCCTAACATATCGAACATATTCAAGTTGAATAAGTCCGCATCCCTCCGTTCCGCAAAAAAAAAGATAAGACATGTTCTATCTTTTTGCGGTATGGAAGTACGGAACGGAACCCCAAAGAAGCACTCCGTAGTGCTTTCGTGGGGTTCCATTCCGTGCTTCCATCCCGCACCCCTCCGCATCTTCTGATTTGCGGACCCATTGAAGTAAATTGGTCCGCATCCGTAATGCCGAATGCACAAGGAACGGTGTCAGTTTATTGCGGATCTGCATATGCAGTCCGCAATACAGAAATATAACCCATACGTTCGTGAGAATGAGCCCTTAATCTAACTACCTTGTTCCTTGTTCTACTCAATATCTCAGTGAACCTCAACATAATGCCTGAGAAGCTTCTTGATAACATCAAGTCCTATTGTAATGGGAAATTCCTTGACATTTGAGGCAAAAAAGCACAAAGAGGTGCAAGAGTATTCTCAGAAATTTGTACCTAGTGCTGCATGGTTCACTGAAATACATAAAATTTTCAAGGGCAGACCCGCCAAATGGCCGGCCATTCATGTCAGGTCTCTGTACCCATGTGTTCACCTGTTTTAAGACACACTTTTCTCCACACAGTCTCAGCTGTGGCAGCCGGAAGCCCTAGAATAGACGCAAGGGAGCTCATTTATCAAACTGTTGTAACGTAGATTTGGCTTAGTTGCCCATAGCAACCAATCTGATTCCACCTTTCATTTTTCACAGCGCCTTTGGAAAATGAAAGGTGGAATCCGATTGGTTACTATGGACAACTAAGCCAGTTCTACTTTACGCCAGTTTGATAAATCTCCCCCCAGGTTCTTCGCTCGGGAGAGCTTGATTCCTTTTTGCTGGTGTATCCTACTGTACTTAAGAAAATCCTACTACAGATAAGGTAAGAGGTGTCCCTCTTGTCACAGCTATAAATTCTCCAGAGATGCACAAGGAAGAAGCAGAACATGGACTTCTCAACTTATCCATGATCCGTTC
This sequence comes from Bufotes viridis, assembly GCA_033119425.1. NCBI lineage: Eukaryota > Metazoa > Chordata > Amphibia > Anura > Bufonidae > Bufotes > Bufotes viridis. Next base: position 175,508,953 of record CM065589.1, read on the forward strand.
CTTTCACATTCCTTCAAAGTCACACTGAAGACAGTAAAAGTAGGGATGCCAAGGGCTCCTAGTTTATTTGATCTGGAATATTACGTGTGTTGGCCTGCCCAAGGCTATGGCATTAATTTGCCAGATCGATCGATCGATGTGGATGAAAAAATCTCTGCCAAAAAATATGCAAGAAAAAAAAGAGGGGCCTGGCGATTGCCAGGACATAGAGGCTCCGCCCAAACATCCATACCCACTTCAGCTCCTATGTCCTGGCAAACGTGATTTCTCCATTCACATCGATCAATCGATCATTGTGGAGGAAGACATCTTTGCCAGATTTTGGCTACAAAGCGTTTGCCAAAGCATATAAACTCCAGCACCTCTCCTCAGCTCATATGCCTGGGCCAGAGGAGAAATCTCGTCTTGCAGCGCCGCATACACCGACTTTACATGTCTTCTGACAGCAGCGCAATTCTTCTCTCAGAATGCACATCAGTGCTGCAGCGTTTTCGTCGGTTGGTCCGTTGGTCTACCTGGAAAATAAAGGGTGGTTAGGGGAAAAAAAAGAAGAAAAAACAGGCAGCAGGCTCATAAACTTCAACGTTACAAACTTTATAAAACCTGAACATAAAACGTTTTTTATAAAACCTGAACATCAAAACTTTTAAAACCTGAACTAACTCAAGATTTCTTTTTCTAGCTACCTGTTTAATTTTTTTTTTTTACCATTTCACTCTTTATTTTCCTAGCAGAAACCTCTCCTTTCCCATGGGACAATGTGTAAAGTGTAAATCACACAGAGATGGTGCGAAGTACATTATGCACTTTATCCCAAGTGAAAGGAGATGTTTCTACCGATTCACATTTCTGCTGTAGCACACCAGCACCCCTATGTGTTAGGGTCTCTCAAAACCTAGTATCCTGAGAGACCCTAGAGCCTGATTGTAAAAACTACCTGTGTTGTGCTGTCCCTACGTCCCTAAGTGTACCTGAGTGTGGTACTTCCGGAAACACTCCCCTAGGCATAGGGCAGGGTGGTCAGGACAGTCAGAACAGAAATAACGGGTGTCACGCCTTATTCCACTCCTGTTATAGACACGACATCTTTTTCGGGGTGGCGGTTGGGTTGAGGTACCAGCAACGACATTGGGGAAATGTCGCTCGTGTAGACGGCTCACTACACTGGGTTTTGGGGCCACGGAACCTCCTGGATACAGGAGGTTCTCGATGATCTCTTCCTGAAATTTGAGGAAGGATCCTGTTCTCCCAGCCTTACTGTAGAGAACATAACTATTATACGTAGCCAGTTGAAATAAATATACAGACACCTTCTTATACCAGCATCTGGTGCGGCGGGAAATCAAATACGAGGCCAACATCTGGTCATTGAAGTCCACCCCTCCCATGTGGAGGTTATAGTCGTGGACTGAGAGGGGCTTTTCAACGACACTGGTTGCCCGTTCAATTTGTATTGTCGTGTCTGCGTGAATGGAGGAGAGCATGTAAATGTCACGCTTGTCTCTCCATTTCACTGCGAGCAGTTCTTGGTTACACAAGGCAGTCCTCTCCCCCCTTTCAAGACGGGTGGTAACGAGCCGTTGGGGGAAGCCCCGGCGACTAGGTCGCATGGTGCCACACAAGCCAATCTGTTCTAGGAACAAATGCCTGAAGAGGGCCAAACTTGTGTAGAAATTGTCCACATAAAGATGGTACCCCTTGCCGAATAAGGGTGACACCAAGTCCCAGACTATCTTCCCACTGCTCCCTAGGTAGTCAGGGCAACCGACCGGCTCCAGGGTCTGATCTTTTCCCTCATAGATCCGAAATTTCTGTGTATAGCCTGTGGCCCTTTCACAGAGCTTATACAATTTGACCCCGTACCGGGCGCGCTTGCTTGGGATGTACTGTTTGAAGCCAAGGCGCCCGGTAAAATGTATCCGGGACTCGTCTACGCAGATGTTTTGTGCAGGGGTATACAAATCTGCAAATTTCAGGTTGAAGTGGTCTATGAGGGGCCGAATTTTGTGGAGCCGGTCAAAAGCTGGGTGGCCTCTGGGACGGGAGGTGGTGTTGTCGCTAAAGTGCAGGAAACGCAGGATGGTCTCAAATCATGTCCTGGACATGGCAGCAGAGTACATGGGCATATGATGAATTGGGTTCGTGGACCAATATGACCAGAATTCATGTTTTTTTTGTCAGGCCCATTTTGAGGAGAAGGCCCAGAAAAGTTTTACATTCGGAAACTTGGACTGGTTTCCACCGGAAAGGCTGGGCATAGAAGCTTTCCAGGTTGGCGTTTATAAAATGAGTGGCATACCGATTAGTTTCTGCCACGACTAGATCAAAGAGCTCCGCAGTCAAGAGCAGCTCAAAAAACCCCAGTGCCGATCCGATCTGAGCTGTCTCCACCTGAACTCCTGACTGGGCGGTGAAAGGGGGAACTAATGGTGCAGCTGAAGATGGGGGCTGCCAATCAGGGTTTGCCAGCACCTCAGGGATTCTAGGGGCTCTACGGGCCTGTCTGCGCGGTGGCTGCGACGGGGGAACTACTGCACGTGCCACCGTACCAGCTTCAACTGCCCTTCTGGTGCTCGCCACTTCACCATGTTGTACGGCAGTGCTGGTAGTAGGTCCAGGATGGGCTGTGCTGCTGGTGTATGCCTCACCACGTAATCCGGCAGCGCCAGCCCCACTCCGCTGCCCTTGAAACGGATCCTGCACTACCTATGGTCTAGCGACACGGGCCCAAGTACGCCTGTTGGTATCAGGGACCTCAACCTCCTCGTCCGAACTTTGGTTCAAACTGCCACTGCTTTCTACAGGTTCATATTCTGACCCGCTAGATTCGTCAGATGAGGGTTCCCATTCCTCATCCGACTGGGTCAGAATCCTGTAGGCCTCTTCAGGAGAATACCCCTTATTTGACATTTGGACGACTAAATTTAGGGGGTATTTCCTGAGACTACCCAAGAAAAAAAGCAAGCCTGTCTTACAAATAGGAGGGTAGCGAAGTACAGAAGCCGCTGCGATTGATAAAAAATATCAAAACTGATTTTTTTTTGTTATCGCTGCAGCGCTTGTGAAGTGATTGTGCAGTGATTAAAAAAAAATATTTTTTTTTCACTGCGCGGGGCGGGCGTGGGTGAACGCACGTGTGGGCGACCGATCAGGCCTGATCGGGCAAACACTGCGTTTTGGGTGGGGGGCAAGCTAAAGTGACAGTAATACTATTATAGATCTGACTGTGATCAGTTCTGATCACTTACAGATTCTATAAAAGTACAAATGCTGATTAGCGCTACACTAATCAGCGAATCAGTATCTGCGGTGCGGTGGGCTGGGCGCTAACGCTAACTTCCTACCAAAGGGGCCTAAACTAAATCTAAACCTAACAGTCAATACTAGTGAAAAAAAAAGTGCCAATTTACACTGATCACTTTTTTCCCTTTCACTAGTGATTGACAGGTGATTGAAAGGGGTGATCAAGGGGACGAAAAGGACACAGGAGAGGGCACAGAAGCCATTTAATGCATTATATTTATAAATATAATGCATTATATGGCTTGTGATTCGTTTTTTTGAACATCACCAGCCTGCCAGCGCCGATCATTGGCTGGCAGGCTGGTGACGAACTTTCCCTGAGCAGCTCCCTACAGTCTGTGCGCCTGTTCAAGCGCACAGATCGCGTCATCTCGCCTCAAGGAGGAACAGAAGGGCCGCCGAGATCACGCGATCCTGCGTGCGGCGGTCCTAAAGTGGTTAAGGGGGGTTAAAGGAGTTGTCTCACTTCAGCAATTGGTATTTATCATGTAGAGAAAGCTAAAGGGGTTCTTCACTTTGTTACAACTAATGATGTATCCTCAGGATAGATCATCAGCATCTGATCGGCTGGGGTCTGACACCCGGGACCCCCGCCGATTAGCTGTTTGAGAAGGCCGCTGAGAAGGCCGCTGCTAGCGCCCCGCCCAGTGACGTCATGACTTGTATCAAGTGGCGTGGGCGAGGCTAAGCTCTGTTCACCAATGTATTGTGATTGTCCATATTGCCTCCTTTCCATCACATTATACACAGCATGTATCTGTGATTATTACCACCGTGTAATCCAGCAGTGGTGGCCGTGCTTGCACAGTATAGGTAAAGGTGTTTGCCTTTGCACACTTCCAGCCTTTCGTATAGTGTGTAAGCACGGCCACCACTGCTGGATTACACATTGGTAATAACCACGGATACGTGCTGTGTATAATGTAATGGAAAAGATGCAATATGGAATATCACAATACATTAGTAAGTGCCTTGTATTAACTGCATGATAAATGCCATTTACTGAAGTGAGGCAGCCCTTTAACCCCTTTAAGAATAAATGCCTGGCATGAAATTTACCAAATCGTAACCTCCTCAGATTATACATAATCTACAGTATATTTAAAAGGGGTTGTCCTACCATAATGACTTATCGCCTATCTACATGATAGGTGATAAATGTCGGATTGCTGGGGTCTGACTGCTGGAACACCCACTGATCATGAAAAAAGGGGTCCTGACACATTCAATTACATTACCAGTCCAATCTATGTACACAAGGGTCTTAAGACCACGTTCCCTTGATCATGGGGGTCCCAGCAGTCAGTCCCCCATCAATCAGACACTTATCACCTGTCGTGTCATAGCTGTTGGACCTTTTCACATTCTTATTTTTAAAGGTTTTCTTTGGGTGTAAAAATTAAAAATCTGGCCCAAAATATGTGTCAAACTAAAATAGAAATGCTCGCCTGTTAAAGGGCCTGTTTCCATTTTTCTAGTTATTCTCAACTCACAGGATCTGGGATAACCAAGTGATCCATGTGGGTCTAAACGCTGGAGCCCCCACTTATCCCTCTTCTTGACTGAGTGGCAGGTCGAGCATATGCCCTGCCTCTCTATCCATTCTCTATGGGGTCGCCGGAGATAGCAGAGTACAGCACTGGCTATTTCCAGTGGTCCCAAAGAGTATAAATGGAGCAGCAGGGCATATGTGTGGCCTGCCACACCATCAATCAGTGGGGGGTCGCAGAATTGGACCCCACTAATCATATAGTTATGCCCTATGGGGTGGAGAGGATAACTTGAAAATCTGGACAACCCCGTTAAATCCTCCACCACTCCACAAGTATCTCTTTACATGGCAGCATTGATGCCTGTAAATACGGAATATCATCACTACCACCATGTAAACCATACGTGTCAATACTGGAGAATGTGACTCACTGTGCAGAATTTTAGTCCAACCCCCTTTGCAGGTCATAACCTTTAACAAAGCCCAAGCAAAGGTGCTAGAGGAGCAACGTGAGCAAAGGGCACAAACGTAGGGTCATAACTGAAGCAGAGGCATTAGGCTCACCTGAGGCAGGGATCCAGTGGGGATCCTGGAGCAGGGGTAACTGGAGAAGACAAAATATTAGCGGTGCATTTAGAGTGGGGGCATCTGAAGCTGGGGCACTAATGGGGGGCACCTAAAGCAGAGGCATTAGGGTCGCCTGAGGCAGGGTAATAGTGGTGATCCTGGAGCAAGGGTATTAGGGGGCAACTGGAAAAGATGCAATATTAGGGGTGTATTTAGAGTGGGGGCATTGGGGGGCATCTGGAGCTGGGGCACTTATGGGGGTGCACCTAAAGCAGAGGCATTGGGGGGGACCTAGGGCAAAGTCCCCCCAATGCCACTCTGAACTCTGCAGAGAGCAGCACACATTCATAGATCTGTGTCTGCTATAAACAAATCCCCTATTTCCCCCTTACAGTCTCCTACAGCTCACTACTGCCACACACCTGAGAAATCAGCCTAGCACTGCAGAGGTGTCCTTCTCTCCAGTAGCCACAGTTTTCCTGACAGCAGGGAGGGCAGGAGGAGGCAGACACCTTCTGTCCTCCTTCGCAGCCAGCAGCCCCAGAAGTCTAGAAGGTACTGTGGGGCCTCCTGTACAATGTACACCAGTAGGAAACTGCATCACTGTGCGATACTGCCACCTAGTGGTTACAATAATTATCTCTCCTGAGAAAGGAGAAATAATTACTTCTCCATCTTATCTCCAAGCTTAGGAGACTGGGGGCCCACCGAAGAATCCCCCGTCTCCCCGGTGGGCCAGTCCGACCCTGACTGTATCCCTAGCTGCTCCTCTGCTCCCAACTAGTAAAAAAAAAAGCAGTTTTGTCCTTTGTTCAACAAGTACCGCAGATGACAATGCTAGGCATACAATAAATCTTAAGAGTGCAGTTAAAAGTGCTGTTCTTCTGTGAAGTTTGAATGCTGAAAAGGTATTCAACTGACTTGGCAGGTCCCCAAGCATGGCGTGTACTACAATCAAATTCCCCAGTGAAGACACTATGTAAAGCTCCCACCAGTTTGCTCTTCTATTTCCTAACAGCTGCAAAATACCGTATTACCTGATACAGGCAGGACCCAGAACCTCCCTGAATTGCAACCCCTTTACCTTATCTGGACCAATACCTATTTGACCTTGAGTCTACCATTTCAATGACCCTGGACCACCTAGGGAGGATTCTCCATCCGCATCAAGCTTTAAACTTATTTGATTCTATCTTTGAGCTTCCCTTCCTTTATATTGGTAGCTCTGCCTCATCCCTCTTACCCTCATCTCTCCCATATCTGTTTTGCGGTCTGCAAATTGCAGATCCGCAGAATAAGGATGTGGTCCAGTATTTTGAGTGGACCTATTGACAACAATGTGTCCGCAGTCTGCTGATTGATGACCTATCCTGAGGATAGATCATCAATAGAAAAAGCCCAGACAACCTCTTTAATGAGTTTCATTATTCATACTAACTATTGGATTGTTAGAGACATAAGAGGGCTCTATAATGGACTATCGGAGATCAAGGGGCCCATATACATGCACACGCCCTCTGCTGTTTGTGTTTATACATAGCCCCTGTTTATACATACACTTTATATGTACACTTTTTTTTACTTTCAAACACCCAACTTACAAGTTCAAATACTGGAGAACAGTGGGCATTGGTATCAGTGCTACAAATTTCTTGAGGCATGCTAAATGTACTGTAAGTTGTTTTTCATTAGGCTGAAACCGATCCAGGTCCTGTAACATGTTACTAAATACTTGTGAATTTTGTCTTACCTTCTTCCTGACCATATATATGAGCACGTGGATCTAAAATGACTGCTGTACTGCTGTATCATTTCTATCAAATGACGTGTGACTGCTTAGTGAACCCTGTGTTAAGTTACTAGCAATGAGACCAGGCCAGGTGGTACATGGAAGGAAACAGATGGTTTAGGTATAATGTACACGTCAAATGCCATTATACTGACTTTTCTGTAAATTATACTGTTGATTATGCTATTTAAAAGGGCGGCAAGGCGGTTCAGTAGTTAGTCTTGTTACATTGCAGCACGGTGGAACTGAGTTTAAATCTGAGCAATGTAACATGTGCGAGGAGTTCAGTTTGATCTGACACTTCAAAAACAATCATCAGTTAATTGACTTAAAGGGCTTGTCTCACCTCAGCAAGTGGCATTTATCATGTAGAGAAAGTTAATATAAGCCACTTCTGCAAATCATGCATTAACGGTGGGGCTGGGGAAAGTGTGTGCCCATATTTATACACGCACAAGTGAAGAAGAAAAATTGGTTCGTTCTGAATGAACCCAGAACAATTCTCCCAATTTATTCATCTGCCTCCGCCGAAGAATTTTGAAAATCTCCCTGGATCAATGCCTCATTTTTTTTAACAAAGCATAAGATAATCCTTTAATAGTCCCACTGTGGGGAAATTCACAGTGTTCACAGCAGCACAGAGAATACAAAAACTCCACAATAAAGGTATTACAATGAGTGATGTTTTGGACACTGGCGGAGGACAACTTGGTCCGTTTGGGTGTCACCACGCCACCTGACACACTGAAAACCCTGTGTCACGGTGGTGTCATGGTCTGGTGTAGTGGACCATGACACTTTTGCCGTGCATGCTTGTTGCCGGTGGCAACATGTTGTTTGTTAAGCATGCGTGTGCACTTCTCCTTTATAGCTGTTTCCCTTCCCATTCTGGTGTGTTAGGGGTTAAGGTGTGAGCTAGGTGGAGATGGGTGTGGCCTCATGGCTCTTATAGTACTGGAGCCTTTAGGCCCCTTTCACACGGGCGAGTTTTCCACGCGGGTGCAATGCGTGAGGAGGACGCATTGCACCCGCACTGAATCCTGACCCAATCAGTTCTATGGGGCTGTGCACATGAGCGGTGATTTTCACGCATCACTTTTGCGTTGCGTGAAAATCGCAGCATGTTCTATATTCTGCGATTTTCACGCAACGCAGGCCCCATAGAAGTGAATGGGGATGCGGGAAAATCGCAAGCATCCGCAATCATGTGCGGATGCGTTGCGATTTTCCCGCATGGTTGCTAGGATACGATGTTGCTAGGAACATCTGTTGGATGAAGGACCTGCCGTGATGTCACAGGATCACATGTGTCACATGGTCCACTCAAATGCTTCTATGATTGGACCATGTGGCCCTGTGACGTCACCACAGGTCCTCAAGCATCCAAACTATCAAGAGAGAAGACGTTCTGGGGCTCTGCGCGTACAATGGGAGAAGGTAAGTTAACTCTTTATTATTTTTAACCCTTTAAAGCCCGGGGAACATTGCATTCTGTAATTAGAATGCGATTATTTTCCCTTATAACTATGTTATAAAGGAAAATAATTACACATACAGAATACTCATCCCAAAACCAGACTTCAGTGATGAAGTCTGACTTCGGGTCTGGGTACCAAGCATGCGGATTTTTTCACGCGCGTGCTCAACGCACTACAAACGTTATCACACATGCGGAAAAATCGCGGCGATTCCCGCAACGCACCCGCATCTTATCCGGGCGTCAAACATGACGCCCGTGTGCAAGAGGCCTTATAGGTGCACTAGGGCATCTGAATAAGGCTACATGCACACGACAGTTGTTTTTTGCTGTCCGCAAATCGCGGATCCGTCTTCCTTTTTTTTTCACCTCCACATCCGTTCCATGTGTCCGCAAACTTTGTAGGTTGTGTTTCCGTGTGTCTTTGTAGGTTGTGTTTCCTGAGGGCTTGAACCAGTTTCTTAAAGTACCTGTACAAGTGCCCTGGTTTCCAAGCAACCATCTGCAAAAAAAAACGGATGCAGATGACAAACGGATGGCTTCCGTTGGTCATCCACATTTTTTGCGGACCCATTGACTTCTATGGGTCCGCAAACCGTTTTTTGCGGACAAGAATAGGACATGCCATATTTTTTTGCGGACGTGAAATGCAGACTGCGGACGCAAACAGGCAACAGAAGAGGCAGCTGCATTTTTAACGGATCCGTAGAAACGAATGGGAAACCATCAGATACGCAAAAAAAACGGAACGGAGGCCACAAAAAAACACTGCCATGTGCATGTAGGCTCAAGAGACAAACATAAAAAATGACTAGACTGTCCTCCATGTGCTAGTCACTGGTTCTTTGGTAATCTAACAAGTAAGTCCTATAATAAAAAGGGTCTCTTTATTATGCCAGGATCCATACACAATATTTGACCCAATTGTTACACTGCACCAAAGAATTGCACCATAACTGGCCAACTGACAAACAAGTGGTGAACAGAACATTAAAACATAACATCTATAAATAAAGGCGAAACATGAGTGCATAGGACAGTCTACTTCATATGACAACTTTTTGTTTCTTATAAGAACGTCTGTGAACCCTCTAGGACACAATTATGCACTCGACTGAGATGGAATTGCTCACCTGTTTAATGCTATAGCTCACATTTAACATCAAATGTGTCAAACTTGGCCACAGTTGCCCTTTATATATTATCCACCTTGTCAAACTATTTACCAGCACAACATGTAAATCCTTATTAGCCACTGGGTCACTTAGTTCTGTTCCAGTAGTCATCTAAGGGTACTTTCACACTTGCGTTATTCCCTTTCGTCCTAACCAGCAGCAAAAGTGGGGAGTTCTCCCCTGTGAAACTGGTGTGACAGGTGGAATTTTTATTGATAAAATCCTTCTACCAAGATAATTAATTAATTAATTAATAAACCCACCCCTATAAAGGGAAACCCGCCCCTGACAGTGATTTTTTTCTCTGTTCTGTGAACAGAGGACAGGTGCAGGCAGAGATGCCTGTGACTACAATTTTTCTTTATTGATGGAGTTTTTTTCTACTAAATTTTCTAGTAGGTTCTTCTATGAAGAAACCTGCTACCTGTGGCTGTGCTGCGTTCCTCTGGAGCGACATCCACAAGTGGACCTGTCTGGGGGCGCTCTGGCCGGCCGCTGTTGCCATGCTGCGTGTGGCTGGGAAGTGGTAGCGGCGGCTCTGCGCATGCCGTGACCCGGAAGTGACTCTCAGTCGACTTCCGGGTCGCTGTTCCGCCGCTTATCAGGTGCTGGTGCACCAAAACTGTCCTAGATTAGTAGCCTCACTTTGTATGCTAATACCAATTAGGCAGGGTAGCTAGGAGAGGTAATTATTTTTATTTAAAAGAATGGGGAATACGGATCAGTTATGACCTCACGTCCGGGGGGGCGGGACCTGTGTAGGCGGGAACTCTGGGCTATTTAAACGCTGTCAGGTTCCCTGGCTCTCCCTCTTTGCCCTGCTTAGAGTGCACTCATATTACTGCTAATCTAACGTGTTATTTCTTACAGAGCTAACGTCTTGGATAAGTGATGGCGTCCCCCTATCCTAATCAACATGGGAAGTCTTCCCATAAGAATAAACATTTCACCTGTGCCAACTGTGGTACACCGATGCACGGTGTCTGGGATGCCGTCCTCCCCAGACGCAGCCTTCTATGGAGGACATGTTTATATGGATGAAGGAATTCATGGGGAATTCCATGAAAGAGATTAAAAATGCCCTTTCTAAATAAAGGGCCAGAGTGTCTTCGCCGGGTCCAGTTCCATGCGGATGACGTGATGTCTGTGGATGGCCACTCCTCCTCTTCAGGAGATGAAGATGCCTTATACCTTTTTCCTGCCGAGAAGACGCAAAGACTTCTACGCTCCATCCGATCAAGGGATCAGGATGTTGAGCAAGGGGAAGCTCCACCATCCACCTCTAGGGGGCCTAGGGCCTTCAAAGTGGACGAAAGCTTAAGGAAACTAATCACAACCGAATCGAAGCACGCGGAAAAGGGTACCGTTTCACCAAGAGGTTTAAACTGATGTTTCCACTCCAGGAGTCAGTTTCAGAGCTTTGGATACCGCCTCCAAAAGTCGATATGGCGATCTCAAATCTATCTAAAAGAACCTTGGTTCCTTCAGATGACAGAAGCAACCTTCAGGACCCACTGGATTGCAGGGCTGAATGTACTCTGAGACGCAATTATTCGGCTGCTGCAGCCTATGCTTCAATGGCAGTTGCTTGTTCAGAGGTAGCGAGCTTCGTTCGGTCTGATGTTCTCAGAATCCAGTCGGATCAGGAGTCTGGGGTTTCCAGAACTGACGTGTTGGATCAGTTCCGATCTTTACTGCTCGGCATGGGTTTCTTATGTGATGCTTCCACCCAGCACCTCAAGTTGGTTGCAAAGAGTATGGCCCTCTCTTCCGCCAGTCGTCGGCCTCTGTGGCTATGCCCCTGGGTGGCTGATAATGCCTCAAAATTTAACTTATGTAGCCTGCCGTATGAGCCTGGGAGGCTCTTTTGTCTTGCTGACAAAGAGGGGAAAAGTCTACCCCAACAGTCGTTTCGTGGTCGCGGACGGGGTTGCGGTCGTGGTAAGAACCGTAAATCTGACCTATGACTCTCCCGCTTACCCTCCCCAGTCCCCTCCAGACCTTCAGTGCGAAGCTCAAAATTTCGGTTCTCCTCCGGTCGGAGGTCGCTTAAGTTTATTTCAGCAGGCCTGGCTGCAAGACATCTTGGACCAGTGGGTCCTCGATATAGTTATGTTCGGGTACAAGATAGACTTCCTGTCCCTTCCCCAGGAAAAAATTGTGTTGACCAAACCCCTAAGTCACACCAATCAGTTGGTGTTGGAAGACTCTGTCCTCCTCTATGTACAGAAAAAAGCTTTAGAGGAGGTTCCCTCACGCGAGCGAGGTCGGGGGGGTTTACTCCCCAATATTTCTAGTTCCGAAGCCTTCGGGCGAATGGCGGATGATCATAGACCTCCGCTACCTAAATCGTTTCATAAAACCAAAGCGTTTCAGGATGGAGACTATTCGTTCATGATCACTTTAGACCTTCATGTCCCAATCCACCCGACTCACAGGAAAGAATCCATCAGAACTCTCATGAAGATGTTGGGCCACATGTCAGCGTCTGCAGAGGCAGTTCCTTGGGCCCTAGGGCATCTTCGCCCTCTTCAAGAAGTATTGACAGTCTGGAATCACGACTCCAGAGGACTAGACAAGAAGCATGCTCTGTCTGCCGAAGTCCGTTCCTCCCTCAGGTGGTGGAGGAACCTATCAGATGGGAGGTCCTTGATTCAACCTTGTTGGATCACGTTGACCACAGACGCCTCCCTTCTAGGTTGGGGAGCCCATCTGGAGGAGAATCCAGTACAGAGTACTTGGAGGCCTCAGGAGAGGCTTCTCTCATCCAATATGAGAGAATTGAGAGCAGTTCGTCTGGCTCTCTACCATTTTCCCCATCTTATCCGCGGGAAGGCGGTAAGAGTCCGCTTGGACAACACGACGGTAGTCGCTTACATCAACAGACAGGGAGGCATGAGATCTCAACCTCTTCTCCGGGAGATTGGTCTAATTGTCTCTTGGATGGAAACCAGTCTTTCCCACCTCTCGGTGGTTAACATCACAGGAGATCTCAACGTAGTTGCAGATCATCTGAGTCGAGGTCTACCAGTTCCAGGCGAATGGTCGCTGAACAGAGATGTCTTCACCCAAATCACTCTCTGGTGGTGTTATCCAGAGGTCGACTTGATGGCGACCCAGTTGAACGCCAAGGTGGACAGATTCTGTTCCCTTTACAAGGAGGACAATCCTCTGGCGATAGACGCCCTATCCATAGCATGGAGGTTCAGGCTGGCTTACATCTTCCCTCCAATTTTCATGATACCAAGGGTATTGATGAAAATCAAGCAAGACCAGACCCCGGCCATTGCGACAATACCATTCTGGCCGAAGAGGTCTTGGTTCACCCAGCTCATGAAGATGAGTCAGGGCACATATTGGAGACTTCCCCTAATGCAGAACCTAGTGTATCAGGACTAGAGATGAGCGAACTTAAAAAAAAAGTTCGGCGTTCGGGTTGTGGTAACTCGCGCATCCCGTTATGGATTCCACTACCGCGGACTATCGCGGCATATGGAATCCATAAGGGACGGCTTCCACCAACCCGAACTGTTGAACAGCCGAAGGACCTGGGGTGACATCACCGTCATGTGATCAGTGCAGGGGGCGTGGCTCAGCACGGGATCAAATCCAGTGCTGAGCCACGCCCCCTGCACTGATCACATGACGGTGACGTCACCCCAGGTCCTTCGGCTGTGCAACAGTTCGGGTTGGTGGAACCCGCCCCTTATGGATTCCATATGCCGCGATAGTCCGCGGTAGTGGAATCCATAACAGGATACGCGAGTTACCACAACCCGAACGCCGAACTTTTTTTTAAAGTTCGCTCATCTCTAATCAGGACACAGGTCCTTGCCTAGATCTGAGGAGATTCAGTCTGACAGCCTGGAGATTGACAGGCTCCTACTAGAAGCTAGAGGGTTTTTTGCGGAGGTCTTGAGAACCATATGTTTCCTTAAAGCAGCCGAAAGATTAAAACCTAGTATCCTGAGAACTATCCCTGGATGGGATTTAATTGTTGTTCTAAAGGGGCTATCCTCTCCCCCCCTTGAAACTTTGGAAACAACCTTAGATTTTTATCTTTAAAGGTTACTTTTCTGCTGGCCATAACTTCGGCCAAAAGGATTGGAGAACTTCAGACCCTGGCGGCCGCTGAGCCTTATACCCTCTTCCTCCAGGACAGGGTCCTGTTGAGGTTTCTACCGACCTTTGTACCTAAGGTTCCATCATTTAGGAACACTAATCAGTCTGTTGCCTTACCGGTTTTGTGACCCTCTCCCTCATACCCTGATGAGGAAGCGCTACATTCTTTGGACATCTCAAGAAGTCTTAGGGTTTACCTTAACAGATCTTAACACCTCCTTGTGTCCTTCTCGGGGAAAAACTTAAGGCCTCTAAACCCTCTTTAAGTAGATGGGTGAAGGAGTCAATCCGTGAAGCTTTTCTAGCACAGGGTATGGCTCCTCCATCCTTTGTTACTGCCCACTCTACGAGAGCAGTATCCACCTCCTATGTGGAGAAGAGATTGGTTCCGTTAGAACAAATATGTGCAGCAGCTCCTTTGTGAAGCATTACCGCCTAGAGTTTAGACGACCTGAGGGAATAGAATTTGGGCGTACCATTCTGGGTGCTGCCCTGTCATCAAAAAGGACCCTCCCAAATTTGCTTGGTTGCTCCTTGCTAGATCCCCACTTGTGCTGCTGGTTAGGACGAAAGGGAAGCGTCAATTTTGACGTAAATTTGTTTTCCCTTAGTCCTAACAGCAGCACACAAATTTCCCACCCCAAAAGTATTTTTGTTAATTTCTTGCTATAAAGCACTGTCTACAGGGGCGGGCGTCCCTTTATAGGGGTGGGTTAATTAATTAATTATCTTGGTAGAAGAATTTTATCAATAAAAATTCCACCTGTCCCACCAGTTTCACAGGGGAGAACTCTCCACTTGTGCTGCTGTTAGGACTAAGGGAAAACAAATTTACGTCAAAATTGACGCTTCTTTTCCAGCATTGAGTTCCGTCCTAGGGAAACTGATCAGTTTCATCCTAATGCATTCTGAATGGAGAGAAATCCGTTCAGGTTGCATCAGGATGTATTCCGTTCAGTCACTGCACGTTTTTTGGACAGAGAAAATACCGCAGCATGCAGCAGTATTATCTCAGTCCAAAATTCTAGAACACTTGCCGGAATGCTGGATCCGGCATTAATTTACATTGAAATGTATTAATGCTGGATCCGGCATTAAAAATACCGCATTGATGGATCCGCTCTTCCGGTCTGCGCATGTGCAGACCTTTAAAAAACTGTAAAAGAAAATAAACAGATCAGTTTTTCCGGATGACAACTGGAGAGACGGATCCGTTATAGCAATGCATTTGTGAGACGGTTCCGCATCCGGATCCGTTTACAAATGCTGTCCGTTTGCATACAGATTGCCGGATCCGGCAGGAAGTTCTGGTGACGGAACTGCCTGCCGGATCCTCACAACGCAAGCATCACAACGCATATTTTGCGGCTCGGGCGCGGACCCATTCACTTCAATAGGGCCGCAAAAGAGGCGGACAGCACTCTGTGTGCTGTCTGCATCTGTTGCTCCGTTCCGTGCCCCCGCAAAAAAAATAGAGCATGTCCTATTCTTGTCCATTTTGCGTTCTGCATTTGCAAATTGCGGAACAGAACGCGGAGCAGCTTCCGTGTTTTGCGTATCCGCGGTTTGTAACGGTCGTGTGCATGTGGCCTAAGGCTAAGGCTACATGAAGACATGTGTCGCGCCAATGACACGTGAGAATTTTTATAATGATAGTCTATGGTGTCGCACTGCGACATGCTGTTACTGCGACGTGTCAGTCGCAGAAAAATTCATCTTGAATGGGTTTTTTGCAACTGTCTTGCCGCAGTCGCAGCATGTCGCAGTGCGACACCATGGACCAGGGTTGCACAACATGCGGCCAGAGCCAAGATTTGCAGCCCCCGTCCTGCTGGACAGAAACACAGCTAATCATGCGATCAGCTGTGTTTCTTCCTGGAACGCCGCACAGGGAAGGTTGACAGCTCCTGCAGCTGTACTGTAGCAGGAGTCTGGAGCAGGATGGGTCCCTGGCTATTGGTGAGAGTGGGGGAGCCGAGTAGAAGGGAGGTGTAGTTCATCAGTGCTTCTGCCTTCTCCTCAAGGAGCACTCTCCAGCAGTGGCGTACTACGTTGGGGGCGGTCCGCCCCGGGTGCCGTCTTTCAGGGGGTGTCAGAAGCAATTGGTACTTCCATCAATACAGATGGAAGCGCTCATTGCTGGAGTGCAGACAGCTGGGTCCTGTCACTCACTGCTCAGCTCCCCGCGCTCCTCCCCTCCTTCAGGCCGTCGGCGCTCTAAATGGTGAAGCAGGGAGACATCTCCTACCTCCACCATTCAGCTTGCAGACACGGATCGCGCTGCCGACCTGTGTGGGCAGAGCCTGCAGCCCGGAAATCTGCATAAGCTCCACCCACACAGTGCTGCAGAGCAATCTGTGTCTGCAGGGGAGAGAGGACTGTGAGCTTCATAAACGGGACAAGGTGAGTAGTTTTTTGTTTTTTAACACAGATGGGGGCACAATGGTCATTGCTAATGTGAAGGGGGCACAATGGACATTGCTAATGTGAATGGGGCACAATGGGCATTTCTACTATGGAGAGGGCACAATGGGCATTTCTACTCTGGAAGGGGCACAGAGGGCATTGCTAATGTGAAGGGGACACAATGGGCATTTCTACTCTGGAGGGGGCACAATGGGCATTGCTAATTTGAAGGGGGCACAATTGCCATTTCTACTCTGGATGGGCCACAATGGGCATTTCTTCTCTGGAGGGGGCACAAGGGGCATTGCTAATGTGAAAGGGACACAATGGGCATTTCTACTATGGAGGGGGCACAATGGGCATTTCTACTCTGGAGGAGGCACAGAGGGCATTGCTAATGTAAAGGGGACATAATGGGCATTTCTACTATGGAGGGGGCACAGTGAAGAGAGAGCATTACTACTCTGAAGGGGGCACAGAGGGCATTATTACTGTGAAGGGGGCACAATGGGCATTACTAGCACAGAGGGCATTACTACTATTAAGGGAGCACAATGGGGATTTCTACTATGGAGGGGACACAGAGGGCATTATTACTGTGAAGGGGGCACAATGGCCATTATTACTGTGAAGGGGGCACAATGGGCATTATTACTATTAAGGGGGCACAATGGGCATTATTACTATTAAGGGGGCACAATGGGCATTATTACTATTAAGGGGGCACAATGGGCATTACTACTGTGAAGGGGGATAATGGGCATTACTACTATTAAGGGGAATTACTACTGTGAAGGAGGCACAATAGATTACTGTGAGGGGGCACAAAGAGGGCATTACAACTGGGAAGGGGCACAGGTAGGGCATTACTACTGTGAAAGGGGCCCAGAGAGGGCATAACTACTGTGAGAGGGGCGCAATGAGGTCTTAACTACTATGAAGGGGGCACAATGAAGGGATAATAACTTTAAGGGAGCACAATGTGGGCATAATGACTGTTAGGGGGCACAATGTGGGCATAACTACTGGTAGGGGGCACACATCTGTACAAAACTACTGTGAAAGTTGTACAATAAGGGCAATACTACTGTGGGAAAGGACCCGCTCCGGGTGCCAAACAACCTAGGCACACCACTGCCGTTGATCAGCTGATAAACAAGCGATTACTCGTTTGTCGGGTGATTTGCATGTTTTATCAGTATGAAAGCTTACAATTATTGTCAGCACATCTCACTGTGTAATCAGTGTGCTGCAAATAATCAACAGAACTGAATGAGGGAGCAGTGACTGTGGTAGCGATCATTCCTCCCCATTCACTTTGCATCAGCCTGTGTAATAGGCTGATGCAAACAAGTGCTGATTACATTTTTTATTTATTTATTTATTTATTTTTTTTTTTGGGGGGGCCTTAAAATAGAGCAATGTAACAATGCAGCCCCGAGACCAAAAAATGTTGTGTACCCCTGCCATAGACTATCATTATAAAAATTGTCGTGCGATATTGGTGCGACAAAATGTCACATGACAAATGTTGTTGTGTACCCCTAGCATAAGACGTTTCGCTAGTTATCTGAATTTGAATTCTAATTGAGAAAGCCAGTCAGATGCCTAGCAAAATGTCTTCAAGAAAAAATACAAGTCCAGTTGCTCTGACTTAGGCTACTTTCACACTTGTGGCACTTGTATCCGGCAAGCAGTTTCGTCGTCGGGGCTGCCTGCCGGATCCGCCGGTTAGTGTCACAACTGACAGCATTTGTAGACGGATCCGGATCCGTCTACAAATGCATTTCAAGAACGGATCCGTCCCTCCGCTTGTCATGCGGATGGACAGATCCGTCCTGCACTCTTTTTCACCGGATCCGTCCGGTTGTTTCGCAATGCCGGATCCGGCACTAATACAAGTCAATGTAAATTAATGCCGGATCCGGCATTACGGCGACTGATCAGGCATTTTAGACGGACATAATACCGCAGCATGCTGTGGTATTGTGTCCAGCCAAAACGCCTGACAGTAACTGAACTGAAGGCATACTGATGCAAACTGAACGGATTTCTATCCAATTAGATTGCATGGGAATATGCCTGATCAGTTCTTTTCCGGCATAGAGTCCTTTTGATGGAACTCTATGCCGGAAAAGAATAACGCAAGTGTGAAAGTACCCTAATTACTACTGATAACCCTTTTAAATAGGCCTACATGCACATGATAATAGATATAGATATATATATATATATATATATATATATATATAAATATGTTAAACTTATAGTAAAACAATAGTAAAGACTCTGCCATGAGTGAACCATCAGAAATGTCCTGGAATAGGATTCCTCGAGTGCTGACTATATTAGTAACTTTCTCAACGCCTTGCATTATTGCTTTTAACGCTAGAGAAAGTTTCTTCTGTTCTCATTAAAAATTAAAGTGGAAAGAGGGGATTGTATGCTGGGTGGTGCAGAGAGCTGGCACAAAAACCTAATCGTTCTGCAAGGTGATCCCAACCATAAATAGTTAATGTAGCTGTAATGAGAGGACACCACGAGGTCAGGAAAGTCAGGCTATTTAATGAACCTAGATTTATTAACACTGAATTTGTTCCTTTTGATTGTAACTAATAAATATCTGATTTGGGGGCAACGAGAATTAGCCTCTGCCAGCTGTCACTTCCATTGTGCCCTGTTTCCAATATAATACTTTTGTGCGCTACAAGTAAAGTGCTAGGACATTTTAAAATTCTCAATGACTGGTGGATTGCTCTTACTATATCTCTCACTATTAGCCTGCTGTTTAGATTTGGTATCATAGTCTTCTGGTATCATATAGTCACCTTAATTTCCAGCGCTTTGGCTGTAAGCTTCTGTTCTCTTGTCTCTTTAATTCTTATTCCCTTACGTCCTACCAGCAGCACAGATGGCTTAAGGCTGGGCAAATACCAGCTTGGGAGACCTCTGTCCTGGTAGAGAGACCTTTTTGGTCTCCTTAGTTTCTTCCTCCTCGGATGAGGAGGAGCTGACGTCGTGTTTTTTCCCCCCTGAAAAGACACAGAAATTGCTCAAGTCCATCAGGTCGGGGGACCATGATGTTGACCGTGGGGAGCCTTCGGATCCCGCTAGTCGGGCACCTTGTGTCTTCAAAGCGGATGAGACCCTCCTCTCTGTCATGTTTACAGAGTGGAAAGAACCTGGAGGGTCCGGTTTTAACAAAGAAGTTTAAATCCATGTTCCCTGTGGCTAAACCCTTGGTGGATTCATGGGGATCCATTCCCAAGGTGGACATGGCTATTGCCAAGTTGTCCAAGCGCACTCTGGTTCCTGCAGACGATGGGTCTAGCCTGCAGGACCCCCTTGCAGAGTGCACACTAAGAGCGGGGTCATACGGCAGCTGCGGCTTCCGCTTCCACAGCCATAGCGGCTTCTGAAGTCTATATGTTCCTCCGGTCTCACCTGAATCAAATTCAAGTTGACGTGAACAAGAGGGTTTTTCCATACTGTCTGCCTTCAAGACCATCAACCTGGCTACGGACTTCTTGTGCGATACCGCACAGCTCCAGTTAAAGCTAGCAAGGGAGCCTCCCTGCTAGCAAAGCAAACCCTGGGAACGAGGCCAAACACAGATCCTTGCTCCCGAAGCTAAGCAGCAGGTCTGTGGCTGATGGGAGACCAAGTGCGTGACAATCCTGTGTCAATACTATCAGATGACATCAGGGGTCTATATTTAGCATGGCCCTGTGGTTGGCGGACCATATGCCTTTTTGGCTTAAGCCTTGGGTCGCTGACAATTCCTTAAGGCTGGGAACACACTTCGCGTGTTCCCAGGGCGCGCATATGACGCGCGCTTCAGCCGCCAAGTGGCTGTTTTATGGGAGCGCGCGTCATAGGCGCGCTCCCATAATAGCCTATGGGTTGGATCGCGCGTGCTGCCGCGCGATAGTCACGGCAGCCGACACGACCGGGCAGGGCGTTTTACAGCGCGTTCGTCCGCGCTGTAAAACGCCGACATGTGAACCATGCACATAGGGATGCATGGCTTTTCACATGTTGAGCGTTTTTCAGCGCGTATGAACGCGCTGAAAAACGCTCAGGTGTGTTCCCAGGGTAAAATACAGCTTATGTGGCCTTCCATTCGAGCCCAACCGTTTGGTTCGGAGCTGGATAAAGATCATGGAGGGCCTTTCAGACAAGAAGGTGAAGAGCCTTCCCCAGCAGTCCTTTCGAGGGCAGGGCAGACAAGACCGCGGTGGTAGCGAAAGGGTTTGAGGTGCTCTCGTGGAGGAGCCAAAGATGGAAAATCCACCTCCTGACTACGGGCCTCTTCGAGGCTCTTGGTTAATTCCCGTTACTCCTGCTGTCCTGCCAATAAGCTTCCCCACTCTTATGCTTCATGCTCCCGTCGGGGGTCGTCTCTCCTACTTCTGAGAACAGTGGATCCGAGAGATTTCAGATCCCTGGGTCCTGAACATCATTTCTGAGGGTTATTTAGTCAACCTCACCGCTATTCCTCTGGACAGGTTTGTCAAGATCAACCTTCTACAAGCTGCCAGGCAGGCGATCCTGGAGGCCTACATTAGGTACTACATTTGCAAGGGGGCTCCGGCAGGAGAACGGGGCCTAGGGATCTATTCACCAGTTTTTCTGGTTCCCAAGGCTTCAGGAGATCTCCGGATGATTATCGATCTGAGATATTTCAATCGGTTTATAAGGAAGGTGAAGTTTCGTATAGAAATCATCAGGTTAGTAGTTCACGTCCTCAATCCTGGAGACGTGATGGCAATCCTGGACCTTAAGGATGCATATCTGCACATCCCGATCCATCCTGCTTCCAGGAAGTATCTCAGGATCACGGTCCAGGTGTCCGGTGTCGTCAGGCATCTTCTGTTTGTTGCCCTTCCCTTTGGCATTTCTTCTGCCCCTCACACTTTTACCAAGGTGGTGGTTTCTGTGGTGGCGGCTTTGAGGCTTCAAGGACTGAGCATCATTCCTTATCTGGATGACTGGCTTTGAAAGCCTCTGCTCTAGCGGTCCTAACCCAACTTCTTCTAGTAACAATCTCCTTTCTGTTCCGCCTGGGTTGGATCATCAGCTGGCAGAAGTCGAACGTGAGCCCGTCGACTTCAGTAAGATATCTAGGCTTCATAATCGACTCCACTGGGATGTCACTCCAGTTGACTCCAGAAAGAAGATCCCGGTTTCAGAACACGGCAAGTTCCTTTCCGTTCCCCGGCGAGTTCCAATCTGGACTCTCATGAAGATGTTGGGGCTCATGTCAGCGTCTGCGGAAGCAGTCCCTTGGGCTCTATGGCACCTCCGCCCTCTACAGTCGGAGGTCCTCTCCAAATGGAATAGCAGCCCTGCTGTCTTGGCGAACTCGGTAGTTCCTCATATGGTGGTGCCATCTTTTAGACGGGAAGTCTATGACCCAGCCAATCTGGGTCATATTGACTACGGATGCGTCCCAAGTAGGCTGGGACGCTCACCTAGACGACACTCCAGTTCACGGGACCTGGTTTCCTCAGGAGTGGCTTCTTTCATCCAATCTCCGCGAGATTCAAGCTATCCAGCTAGCCCTCCTTCACTTAGCCCCTCAGATCCGGGGCAAAGTGGTGAAAGTCCAGTCAGACAATATGACTGCGGTACTTTACATCAACAAGCAGGGAGGCACGAGATCACTTCCCCTCCTGTCAGAGATTGGGGTGATTCTGGATTAGGCAGAGTTGTACCTTTCCCACTTATCTGCGATCCACATCCAAGGCTCCCTCAATATGATAGCGGCTGAGCCGCGGTCTTCCGTCGGTGGAGTGGTCTTTACCAGGGCTGGGACAAGGTCCACCACCAACAGAGGCTGAGCTGCCCAAGTGCGCCCCCCCCCCCCCCAACTTGTGGAGTCTTTACTAAATACTGTTGTAATCACACATAAATATGCACAGTTTAATGTATCAATTAATGACGCACTGTTATGGAGGATCTGTGGATGACATTGTTATGGGGGGGATCTATGGTTGACACTGTTATGGGGCGGATCTATGGATGAAACTGTTATGGGGGGGGATCTATGGATGACACTGTTATGAGGTAATCTGTGGATGACACTGTTATGGGGTAATCTGTGGATGACACTGTTATGGGGGATCTGTGGATGACACTGTTATGAAGGATCTGTGGATGACAATGCTATGGGGATCTGTGGATGACACACTTATGGGGGATCTGTGGACGACACTGTTATGGGAGATCTATGGATGACAGTGTTATGGGGGATCTATGGATGACAGTGTTATGGGGGGATCTATGGATGACACTGTTATGGAGGATCTGTGGATAGCACAATGTTATGGGGGTTCTGTGGATTGCACTGTTATGGGGGGATCTGTGGATTGCACAATGTTATGGGGGATCTGTGGCTGACACTGTTATGGGGGATCTGTGGATGACACTGTTATGGGGGATCTGTGGATGACACACTGTTATGAGGATCTGTGGATGACACACTGTTATGGGGGATCTGTGGATGACACACTGTTATATGGGATCTGTGGATGACACACTGTTATAGGGGATCTGTGGATGACACACTGTTATAGGGGATATGTGGATGACACACTGTTATAGGGGATCTGTGGATGACACACTGTTATGGGGGATCTGTGGATGACACACTGTTATGGGGATCTGTGGATGACACACTGTTATGGGGGATCTGTGGATGACACACTGTTATGGGGGATCTCTGGATGACACATTGTTATGGGGGGATCTGTGGATGGCACTGTTATGGATTGTGACTCACAATGGATATTGGGGGCCAGCAAATTACAAGGAAGGCGGGGGTGGGGGATGATTGATAACATACATATCTAAATGGCTGGGGGGGTGAGGGCTTGACTTGAGCCATCTACTCAGAGCATTAGAATAGCAGGAATAAATAACATCTAAATGTCTGGTGGGGTAGATGGGGGAAGGGGGACTGGGTTAGATAATCTATACTGACATACATTTGACACACATATATACTGGCATATATATGACAACACATTTATACTGACATACAAATGACACACATATATACATATGACGCACACATATATACAGACATACATATGACACACATACATACTGACATACATATGACACACATACATACTGACATACATATGACACACACATACATACTGACATACATATGACACACACATATATACTGACATACAAATGACACACATATATACATATGACGCACACATATATACAGACATACATATGACACACACATACATACTGACATACATATGACACACACATACATACTGACATACATATGACACACACATACATACTGACATACATATGACACACACATACATACTGACATACATATGACACACACATACATACTGACATACATATGACGCACACATATATACAGACATACATATGACACACACATATATACTGACATACATATGACACAGACACATATATACTGACATACATATGACACACACATATATACTGACATACATATGACACACACATATATACAGACATACATATGACACACACATATATACTGACATACATATGACACAGACACATATATACTGACATACATATGACACACACATATATACTGACATACATATGACACACACACACATACTGACATACATATGACACACATACATAAAAACACACAATATGCACATTACATTACTGCCATTCCATTCCCTTTAACCCCTTACATTTTCTGCACATACAGTCCCTGAGGACTTGGAGGGAGAGGCAGGATGCAGAGTATTCCTCCTCCTCCTCCTTCTCTGTCCAGACGCTGCTCTTCTCTCTGTGCTGGGGGAGGGGTTGTGAATCTCTGGTGCACACACAGGCAGGAAGTCAGGGGCTGGGGAAGGTACGGAGCTGCAGCACACTGCACTAGACTGAGGGAGAAGAGGAAGAACACCACTAGGGGGCGCAGGACCGGCTGTTACAGCAGCAGAGCGCAGAAATGGATGCTCTGCTGCTAATACAGCTACACGGCAGCAGCAGGGACTTGGTGAGAGTGGCCTGTGCCTGTGCCCTGAGGCTTGAGCGCCCTGAGGCTGGAGCCTCCTCAGCCTCTGTGTCGGCCCGGCCCTGGTCTTTACATCCGGAGATATTCAAGCAGATAGTCCTCAAGTGGGGTATGCCAGAGGTGGATCTCATGGCAACAAGGTTCAATGCCAAGGTGCAGAGGTTTTGCTCCCTTTACAGGGAGGATAACCCCCTGGCGTTATACGCTCTGTCAATATCCTGGAGGTTCAGGCTGGCATACATCTTCCCTCCGTTTTCCATGATTCCGAGGGTATTGATGAAAATCCGTCAGGATCAGGCCTCGGTGATAGCCATCATACTGTTTTGGCTGAAGAGATCCTGGTTTACCTAGCTTACCCAGTTGAGTCGAGGACAATATTGGAGGCTCCCCCCCACAGCAGACCCTGGTGTCGTGGGAAAATCACCTCTGCTCAGATCTGCACAGATTTAACCTGACAGCCTAGAGGTTGATCAGTCCCTTCCCAGAATAGAAGGGCTTTCAGAGTCGGTCCTGAGAACGCTGTCTCATTCTAGAGCGGACTCTAACAAGAGAGCCTACTCTCGTATTATGAGGATATTCTCATCCTGTTGTACCTCAACTGAGGTGGCGTCTGCAGATCCGCCCCTCTCCGCTATCCTTCAGTTCCTGCAGGACGGTCTTGATAGAGGCCTTGCCCTTCTACTCTGAAGGTTCAAGTTTCAGCCATCTCAGCTTGCCTTAACAGACTTTTTTCTCAGGACCCGCTGATCAAACGGTTCCTTAAAGGAGCTGAAAGATTAAAGCCTACAGTACTGAGACCCATTTTTCAATGAGATTTATCAGTAGTTCTCAGGGGGTTAGCATCTCCCCCCTTTGAGCCATTAGAGGAGGTGGACATCAAGTTCGTCACTTGGAAGTTTGTGTTTCTCCTTGCAGTGACTTTGGCCAAGAGGGTCTCTGAGCTTCAAGCTCTCTCAGCACATGAGCCCTATACCATTTTTTTACATGACCGGGTCCTTCTTAGATTCCTCCCGTATTTTAGGCCTAAAGTTCCTTCATACCAGAACATCAACCAGGTGATATCCCTCCCGGTTCTGTCGACATCTACCACCTCCTCCTAGGAACCTGCTAGACATCCTCTGGACGTCTCGAGATGTCTCCAGATCTATGTGGATAGATCAAGGAGTTCAGGAAAGATGAGAATCTGCTAATCCTGTTGACGGTAAATTTAAAGGTTGTAAGGCATCCAAAGCTTCCATCAGTCGGTGGATTGAGGAGGCTATTAAGGAATCCTTTGTTCCCAATCTATGGACCCTCCAGTGGGGGGGGGGGTGTTAACCCCATCTGTGCTGCTGTTAGGACTAAGGGAAAACAAATTATCGTTAGAAATTAACGATTTTCAGGGGATTGCTCCTATCAATATTGTTGCACCCTGCAGTTAATATTTCACAGCGGATAACCCCTTTCTAGTAGCATGCCGCCATTAAGTTACAGAATGCTTCAGCTACTTGCCTCTATCCTTTTATATTTGGACTACTAGTTTTTGGAGTTTCCTACCTACAATTGAAGCTTAAAACACATACACACATACACCCTGTTCCCCAACATGTTTCGCTGGCCACCCAGCGTCTTCAGGGGGTGTGTCGCACCTGCGACTATATGATACCAGAAGACCGTGCACTGCTGCGAAATCTAAACAGCAGGCTAAGGCCTCTTGCACACGACCGTATGGCTTTTTCAGTGTTTTGCAGGCCGCTTTTATCGGATCCGTTTTTTGTTACCGTTGTGTTTCCGTTTCGGTTCCGTTTTTCCTTATGGCATATACAGTATACAGTAATTACATAGAAAAAATTGGGCTGGGCTTAAAATTTTCAATAGATGGTTTCGTATGCGTTCCTTTTTTTTGCGGACCCATTGACTTGAATATAGCCACGGATCGTGATTTGCGGGCAATAATAGGACATGTTCTATCTTCGCACGTAACGGAAAAACGGAAACACTTCAGTTTTTTTGCGGAGCCATTGAAATGAATGGGTCCGTATACAGCCGTATACAGAGCATAAAAAACGGGCTGTACATTCGCAAAAAAAACGTTCGTGTGCAAGAGGCCTAATAGTGAGAAATATAGTAGGAGCAATCCACCAATCATTGAGAATTTTAAAATGTCCTAGTACTTTACTTGTAGCGCACAAAAGTATTTTAATAAAAATTGAAATAAAAGTCAAGTTTTAATACGACAGTACATGAGAAAGACGTAAATAGGTCTTCAGGACCAATGTATAATAGAAACTGAAAGTAAACGTCATCCAGCAAAAACTAGTAACATTACTGTTTCCAATATAATCTTAGATATCCCCCAGTGTAATTACCTTATGGAAATAAGTCCCATTTGTAAGGTGTCACTACTGTCGGAGAGCATGAAAACTATTAGGCCCCTTTCACACGGGCGAGTTTTCCACGTGGGTGCAATGCGTGAGGTGGACGCATTGCACCCGCACTGAATCCGGACCCATTTATTTCTATGGGGCTGTGCACATGAGCGGTGATTTTCACGCATCACTTCTGCGTTGCGTGAAAATCGCAGCATGCTCTATATTTTGCGTTTTTCACGCAACGCAGGCCCCATAGAAGTGAATGGGGCTGCGGGAAGATGCAGTGGGATTTTCCCGCATGGTTGCTAAGAGACGGGACCCGATCTTTATTATTTTTCCTTATAACATGGTTATAAGGGAAAATAATAGCATTCTCAATAAAGAATGCTTTGTAAAATATGGATTAAGGGGTTAAAAATAAAAAACTTAACTCACTTTAGCCACTTGATCACGTAGTTGTCGATCTTATCTGTCTTCTATAAGCATTCGCAGCCATCTAAAGGACCTGTGGTGACGTCACATCACATGGTCCATCACCATGGTGATGGACCATGTGATTGGACCATGTGATGAGCTCAGTGGCCTCATCACAGGTCCTTTAGACGGCAGCTAATGAATAAAGAAGAGATCGCAACTACGCGATCAAGTGGCTAAGGTGAGTTGTTGTTTTTTTTTAACCCCTCCATCCACATGTTACTAACCATTCTGTATTGAGAATGCTATTATTTTCCCTTATAACCATGTTATAAGTTAAAATAATAAAAGATACAGAATACTTAACCCGAAACCGGACTTCAGTGATGAAGTCCGGCTTCGGGTCTGGGTACCAAACATGCCGATTCACGCGCGGAAAAATCGCGCATTTTCCTGCAACGCACCAACCTCTTATCTGGGCGTCACATGTGACGCCCGTGTGAAAGAGGCCTTAGGGTATGTGCACACGGTTTGTATTATGCGTGGATTTTCCATGTAGATTTTAGTATGGAAAATCTGCAGCGCAACACAGTAACAGCTAAGTGGATGACATTTTTAAAATCCCATGTACGTGATGGAGAAACTGACCTGCGGTGCAGATTCTGAAATCCAAGGCGTGTCAATTGTTTGTGAGGATTTTCAGTGCAGATTTCACCCTTTGTAATGCAATGGGTTAGATGTAGGGTAAATCCACGACAAAATCTGCAGGTAAGGCCTCATGCACATGACCATATGTATTTTGCGGTCCGTGTGCATTCCATATTTTTCGGAACGGAATAGAACAGTCCCATCCTTGTCCGTAATGCGGACAATAATAGAACATGTTCTATTTTTTTGCGGAACGGAAATACAGACATACAGAAACGGAATGCACACGGAGTACCTTCCGTTTTTTTTGCGGACCCATTGAAATGAATGGTTCCGTATACGGTCCGCAAAAAAAACGGACACGGAATGAAAATACGTGTGCATGAGGCCTAAGACATGCAGACTGCAGTAACTGGGAAGAAGGAGCAGGAAATGTAGTCACAGCACCAGTAAGACCGTGTACAAGGATCACACCTTTCCTCAATTGCAGAACATCCTTGCACTGCTTCTTACCCGCTGACACAAAGTCCCCGGTAAATATGGCATTCTGTTTACAGCATTTATCCCTTCTGTCCACCAAAGAAGACAGTGGAAAGGCATAATTTTTTTCAAAATTTGCGACAAGTTACACTCATTGCCATGTAAAGTGTGAAATCTACAGCAAAGCATGGAACATTATCCAGTGCCAGAAGCAATAGTCAATACTAGGTTTGAAACCACTATTAAAGGACATATTGTAACAGCGCCTCTGTCAGTAAAAAATAAAATTGAAGAACCGTAGGAAACGCTGGTCACCAAAGGTCACACTTATTCCATGTTGTATCAATTCGAAAAAATGGACGGCACTGTGCGTTATCGAAGTCTGGGTGCACGGTCAGCAGGTCGGTACCGCATACGAATATAAATGAATGGACCGGCACTCCGTAATCTTGTGCAGAGGATTTCTTTATTCGTCACCCATATGTGACGCGCGTTTTGGCACGAACATGTGCCTTTGTCAAACAATGAGTGATATTCCATGTTGTCTAAGCCTTAAAGGGAATTACCAACACTCCCCAGATGGGACACTACAACTATAGCATGTAGAAAGGTGAAAAACTAAACAGGGAATTGTGCCAAGATAGGGGATAACTAGCTGATCAGAACGAGTCTTACAGCTGGGACCTTCACCAATCCCAAGAACAGGGATCCTGTTCCCTTGTTCTGATGGATGATCAGCTATCTCCAGTGCAGGGCCGGACTGGGCATTTTTGACTGAGCAGCCCAATCACATGACCCCCAACAGGCCCAACCCCCTTGCAGTCTAGGGGCGGAGCCAAAACCGGAAGCACAATTGAGGGGCAGGGCCAGCCACCAGTAAGATAGGAAGGCTTCAGCCAACACACAAGCTTTGTAACAACCAACATAGAGACCTTGCAACAATATAGGAAGCTACAGAAAAGTTTTACAATATCCTCAGTGGATCTCAACTCCCCATCCTCCACACCCTGTACAGGTCAGTGCCCCCGAAATAGCACTCACAGGTCACAGTTCTCCAGCAACTCTGCAAATACCACCAATTCCCAGCTCGACTGCCCATCCTGTAGCCAATAAGCCCCCTATAATGTGCCAGAGTCCCGACCCCCCCTATAATGTAGCCATTACGTTGAGAGAGAAAAAAAAAAAAAAAAGAGTCAAACTTTATACTTACCTCCTGCTCCTGCACTGCACCTGGCCTGAGAGCAAATCGCGCGCCTTCACGCCCGTCCTGACACTCCTTTTTACAGCAGCGCAGCGGCAGTCTGGCGGCACAATGATGTCTTCGCGTCGTCTGCGCCGTTCCGGCGGCCTCTATGATAGGCTGCCTGCAGGCGGCAGAACACCTCCATGGCCGTCTCCCTCCGCAAGCTGGAGCGTGAGGTAAGTAAGTCGGCTCCGCCTTCTAGCCTCCTACATCTTCACAGGCAGTAGGGCGCCGCAGCCTCAGAGAATGATGATTCATTCCGGTGACACAGTAACAACAGGGAGGCCCGGGGGGCAATTGCAATTTGCCCCCCTGCCCCCCGGCCCAGTCCACCCCTGAATTAGGCTAAAGCTAGCTGATTGTGTTCAGCCCGGCCCACCGGGCAAATGGCCGGTCTGCCCTAAAGCCAGTCCGGCCCTGCTCCAGTGCTTCTATAGAGCGTGAATGGAGTGGCAAGGCACATGCTTAACCTTAGGATCCATCCGAACAGGTGAACAGCATCTGTGGATAGGTGATAACGTATAAACCTGGCACAGCCCCTTTAAAATTCTGGTAAAATGGCAAAAACAAGAAAATGGCAATTTGGCATATATTTTTTTTAAAGGTGTTTTCACACGCCAAGGACTCATGAACACCACCGTTGTTTTAGTCCGCATTTTGTATGGGTCAGATGCGGACCAATTCACTTCAATGGGGCCACAAAAGATGTGGACAGCCCACCGTGTGTTGGCTGCATCTGGATTATCATTCCATTGAACCCACAAAAAAATAGAACATGTTCTATTCTTGTCCGTTTGATGGACTAGGATGGGACAGTTCTATTATGGGCTGGATGTTCCATTTCGCAAAATGCAGAACAGACACAGCTGGTATCCGTGTTTTGTGGATCTGCAAACTGCGGACTGGAAAAACAGCCGTGTTCATGAGCCCTAACAGTGAATATGCATGAGCACTGCTCTGTTTACTTTTAAGGATCTGCAGAATACTCAACCACAGGGGTTAAGTATAGTTTGAGGGAAACCCCCTTTAAATAACAAATCATAAACTGTATGTGTATGAAATCTTTATTTCTGATATTTAAGAGTAAAGTGACATTCAAATAATGTGGTTCTAAGTTTTTCATTGTAATTAATGAAAGTGGTTTTCCTACAGAACCCTCCTCTCCCCTATCCACAGAATAGGGAGTACTGTATCAAATCAGTGATTGCCTGACGCCTGGGACCCCCAGCAATCATGAGAATGGAGGTCCCATGTTTCATTATGAAAGAAGCAGCAGATTGATCATTCGTACTGGAGCACCATTCACCCTCTGTTGCAAAAAATAGATGAGGGTTGTACTCTCCTGTCAGTCCCACGGAGAGTAAATGCATAAACTGCTATTGCATTCACATGGAGAAATGGGACCCCCCATTCTCATGATTGGTAAGGACCCCCACTGATCAGATACTTACCCTCCACAGGATATGCTATAAATGTCTGGTAGGACCTTTGGGACCAGTACTTATTTTGAGAACCCATGACCCCCACCTCTCAGCTGCTGTTAACTGAGAGGTAGAGGTGTATGCAGCTCTCTCCATTCACTTCTGTGGGATTTCTGAAAATAGGTAAGCATGATTACTCTGCTATTTTCCGAACGCCCATGGAAGTTAATGGTAAGAGCCGTGCATGCACTGCCACCTCGACATCACAGCTGTTTACTAAAAATAATTCCCAAATGTGCTAGTGTTAGGGCCACTGCTTACGAAACAAAGATGCTGTTAGTGGATGACCACATGGATCTTCACATTGTGGAGATCTTATAACCCACATAAAGACACATGCTCACATTTAAGATTGTGGCTGTGCTTAAAGGGGTTTCCCAAGATTTTTTTAACTGATCACCTGTCCTCTGGATAGTTTATCAGTATCTGATTACTGGGGTTCAACACCCCGGACCTCCGCCGATCAGCTGTTAGAGAAGGCAATGCCGCTCGCAGTAGCGCCACGGACTTCTCTCAGCTCACCAAGCACAGTTTCATACATTGTACAGCGGCTCTGCTTGGTATCGCAGCTGCACCTAGGCCATGTGGTCAATGACTGTGACGTCACATGGCCTGAGGAAAGCTGCAATGTCGTGACACTACTGCAATTGCCGGTGCTTCTGAAGCAGCTGATTGGCTGGGGTCTTGGGTTTCGGACTCATATACTGATGAGCAGAAGAAAAGTCACGTTAAAAAATCTTGAAAAGAAAGGGCGTGACTGGATGGTTGCCTGAGTGGACGTACCTCACTGAGCTGCTGGTTTCCCGCTCATCTACCCTACTATTTCACCCTGATAGTGGGTAACTGAGCCACGCCAAGTTTACTGCAGCCTGCTCTGAACCCTACAGTGCTTCGTTTGGGATCTGCTTGAGCAACAGACTAAGATCCGGGCCTCCTCTCTCTGCTTATAGTCAGCGTGGTGACCCCTGTGGCCCTAAGGTATACTCAGCTGGGCTTTGCTGAGCCCCATAGTGAAAGCAGTGTTTCTGATCTCTGGCGAGGCGGTTCCAATGTGTGGGACCTCTGCCTGGTGTCCGTGGTAGTGGTGGGCGTCCCTCTACCCTTCATTGTCTCCTGCAGAAAGGCCCAGAACGGCCAGTCTATTCCCCCCACCCGCGCTGGCCTACATGTATTACAACTGAAGAGCTGCCTAAGGGGAAGTGGCGCATACTTGTAGCTGATGGCACCATCTTGAGCTGCTCTGCACATCATATCCACTTGTGGTTCCTGTTTCTGTGGGCACTAGACTTTTTTCATGTGCATAGCGCCTGGGGAGAAGAGAAATATCTCCTATTGTGCCCATCTATTTGCCCTGTATACTCTGCAACACTGGTACAGAGCCTGCATTTTTGGGAGCCTATGTATTTTACCTGGAGAAGGGATCTGAGAACCCTCCTGTAACTGTGAGTTTTACTTAGCATTATATCATCCACCAAAGCCTGTACAGCGTAACTATATCTAGCTACTTGTATATGCTGCCTGCAAGAAGGAACCAGAGATTCATCTAGTGCCTGTATGTTTTTTTCCTGGCTTTTTCACCTCCTGAAGAGCCTACGCGGCTCACAAGTGCCCACACTTTGCTCTGAGTGTGGAATAGGGTCTTATATCTGTGTTTCTTTGCCCATTTCTCTGTGTGTTTTCCCTGGTCGGAGAGATAACAGACCTATACTGCATTTGTGCATTTACTCCTGCACTACCTGTGGTATACTACCCCCTGGAAAAAGACTAGACACCTACACCGAGCCCATGCTGTCCCCCAGGTATGCCCAACTCATAGAATTTGATCTGTGCTCCAATCCCATGCCAATATGGGAGGTATATAAAAAAAAACTGAAAAGCAGATCTGTCACTACCCCCAGTTCTAAGCCACCATCTGATGATGAATCGATACCAGAGGACATGCCTGGTCAGGAAACAGTTAATACTGAGGCTGAGTTTCACACATCCTCTAACTTAGTAACACAACTGCGTCACAGTGCGGTGAAAAAAACTGGGAAATATTCTGGTTTGCTGCAACCTGAGAGGTTCTTGTCCCCCAACCCATCCCTATCTCTCTTTGATGGGTCGATGAGTCCTCCACAACTACATTCACCTCAAAGATCTCCCTCTTTACCTACTCGTATAGACCATAAATTTGAGGAAGTCCTTCCCACTATTAACAACTACTAGTTCATGTTGGTGTAAAAAATGAATGAGCTGAAACAGGATTTTGTCATTTTAAAACAAGATCTGCACAAGCTCAGGGGACGCACCACATAAACAGAGAGTCGGCTTTTGGACGTAGATGTTCAGCGCTCGATTCCGGCGCAAATTGTGGATCTGCAACAATGAGCTCAGGCAACCATGGACGAAATGGACCATCTAGAAAACTGCCTAAGGCGAAACAAAGTCCGAATTATGGGCCTCCTAGAAAAAACAGAGATGCTGATGCTGTAACTTTATTAGAGAACTGGCAGAGTTCTCACCGTTTTTGTTGCCATTGAACGTGCACATTGAGTCCCACCTAGACCAAGACCGCCTGGTCGACCCCTAGACTGCTCTAAGACACTTTTGTGACCGTGACTCTATTCTGTGGGCAGCTAGGCCTAAAGGAGAGTTTATGTATAATAACAACAGGATCTCCTTCTACCCGGACCTTTCAGTCTCCTTACGCAAGCAACACATGCAATTTATGCAGGTGAGAGCAGCACTTAAAGACAAATGCTACCAGTATGCAATGCTCTTTCAGCAAAGTTAAGAGTAATTAATAGAGCAACTACCAGATTCTTCACTTCCCATTCAGAGGCTCTGGCCTTGATAGAGGCGGCCCCACGGTTGGCCAAAGGTGATCATCCTCCAGATTGAAGTTCTCTGTGGATCCCGATAGTTTGGATAAGTGGATCACCACTTTGTTGTAGCACCTACTGACTTCTGTAAATATATTAATGCTACATTTCCATGTTGCTATTACTGTTTTCCTTCACGGTAGCCCCCTCCTGAGAGGACAGGGGCCAGGCAATCGGTGACTTTGTGACTGCCCTACAAGTTCTTTGCCCTAGCTAAATTCAGGGTATAGGTCTGTACTTTGTTTAGTTAGTTAGTGTCACTGTAATTTCTTGTGTGGCCTGTTTTAACCTCACAAGTTTCAATGGGGTTTCTTTTTGTCATGTGTGTATGGATGTGTGATTGGGTAAGGTGTCTCATCCTGCTTATGTCGGGTTTCCTACAGCTCCACTGCTAGAAATGCTCATCCAGTATGGTGTTGTATTGTATTGAGTATTGTCATGGAATATGAGGGGTCTCAACTCTAAATTCAAACGTTCCATGGTATTTGATTATATTAAAAACCATTCACCTCACCTTGTCTGCTTTCAGGAGATGCATATAACTGGGCAAAAGGTCTTAGCCCTTCATAGAGCCTGGATAGCTAAAGGCTACCACGCTGCTTACTCTGTCTATTCGAGAGGAGTATCAATCCTGGTTTCTAAGGCAGTGGCACTGGAGATAACCCAAGTAGAATGTGACCATTATGGTCACAATGTTATTATACAATGTTCATTGAATGGCTTTGTTTTTACTGTTGTTAACCTATATATGCCTCCTCCGTTCAATGTTAGCCTCCTGTAACACATATCACAGAAAATTACTTCTTTTTCACCCAGACAGTTAATGTGTGTGGGCGATTTTAATGCCGTTTTGGATGTGTATAAGGTCTGTACATGTGGTAGTGACACAGCATCAGTGCAACTTCAGTCATGGTGCTCTGCACTGGGACTGGTGGATACTGTATCTGGCAGTGGAAATTTCCTGAAAAGAAGGAATACTTCTTCTATTCCTCGGTTTATAAATCATTCTTACAGAATAGACCTGACCCTGACCTCTGCTGATCTTCTTGCCCACGTTAAAGAGGTCTCCCATACCGCTATCTCTATTCACTCTGCTTTAGTAACCCAACTCTACACAGGCCCTTCCCAAATGTCCAAGATTTGTCCAAAATTTGCACCCAGCCTGGCATGAAATCCCTGCTGTGAACTCTGCGGCGATTGCAGCCCATACTGAGTACTGGACAAATAACGCTGAGCAACCTGATCCCTCCTCTAGATGGGATGCTTACAAGGCCACTATAAAGGGGACATTTATAGCCGGAGTAGCAACGCATAGAAGACAACTCAAGCAATGGGAATCTCAACAACTAAAGTACAAAATGCAGAGATGATCCCCAGGAAGTACATAAAAGGAAGTGGGTGCAAGTGCAAAGGGAAAAAATGTAAAAAAAAATGATATCAAGGGAAGCATCTTTCTTTGAATATAGGGACAAGACTGTGAAACTTCTGGCCTATCTAGCCAATTCTAAAAGTCCATGTACCTCTATCCCCTGGGTTAAGGCCAGAGATGGTACATTATGCATGGACCCTCTGGATATTAAGGGTGCTTTCACACTTGCCTTCTGAGGATCCGGCAGGCACTTCAGGCCCGCCGGATCTGTCAGAACGCAAGTTGCCTAAAAGCATTTGAAGACTGATCAGGATCCTGATTAGCCTTCGAAATGCTTGCAGGTTACCATGGCAGCCAGGACGCTACTGAAGTCCTGGCTGCCATGCTACTCTGCAGCAGTGTACTTACCTGCGCTGCAGCCGCTGGGCGCTCCTTCATGACGTCACAGGTCCCCACGGTGCATAGATCAATGAGCCGCCCGGAACTGTGACGTCATAAAGGAGCGCCCGGGGGCCGCAGCGTAGGTAAGTACACTGCTGCGGAGTACTTACCATGGCAGCCAGGACTTCAGTAGCGTCCTGGCTGCCATGGTAACCGATCGGAGCCCCATCTTACACTGGGGCTCCGATCAAAACTGCTGCTGCGCATGCGCAGAGTTAAACGTCGGATAAAGCGATGCGCCGAAACGACGTTTAGCTTAATTCCTGATCCGGATTAATGCACTTCAATGGGCATTAATTCCGGATCCGGCGTTATGGCAAGTCCTCCGGATTTTTGGCCAAAAAACGTTTGGGTACTGAATGGATGAGATACTTATGCATCCTGAACGGATTTCTCTCCATTCAGAATGCATTAGTATAATCCTGATCAGTAGTTTTCCGGCATAGAGCCCTGACGACAGAACTCTATGCCGGAAAACAAAAACGCTAGTGTGAAAGTACCCTAATTCTGTTTTCACTTCCTTCTGTGCTGATCTATATTGCTCCAGGTGCCCTGTGTCTGACACTGATACTGATGCCTTTCTTAACACCCTTCCTTTGTCACGGCTTACTGAGGCACAGGCTGCTCTGTTAGACGCACCCATCAGGGTGGAGGATGTTTCAGTCGCTATTTGCAGTCTCCCACTAAGGAAAACCCCGGAGTTAGATTGTATAACTGGAGATTGGTATAAAGCCAATTCTGTATCGGTTGCCCCTAAACTGTGTGAGAAGTACAATACTGCAGTATCTCAAGCTTCCTTACCGGACTCACTACGAGAGGCCCTGGTGGTAGTTCTGCTTAAGCCAGGGAAGGACCCTCTGAAGCCTGATTCCTATCACCCTATTTCTCTCATTATCTCTGATATTAAAGTACTAGCAATAATACTTGCCATGAGGCTAAACAATGTAATACTGTTCCTGATTCATCCCAACCAAACTGGTTTCATGCCAGGGAAGTTAGCCGACATAAATATCCTGAGATTATACTTAAACTTAGTGGCTGTGGAGGGCTCTGCCCTTCTTCCTATGTCCGCCAACTATTCACATAACTCAGTACTTCCAGTCAATATTCCCATTGTGACTTCTATTAAATACCTTGGGGTAATAATACAGACAGAGGTACGCCACTTTATGGAACTAAATCTAGAGCCACTGTTGAAGAGTACTGAAATAAAACTAAAGCCCTGGGACCACCTCCATCTTATACTTATTGTCAGAATTAATCTTTTTAAAATGATTTATCTACTGAATTTCCAATACTTATTGCAGATAGCACCAGACATTATCCCTAAGAGATTTTCTAAATCTCTGAACGCCATTCTTAATACATTTTATTGGCAGTGCCGTTCTCCACGGTTCAGCCTGGCTACCCTACAGAGACCAAAAGTTATGTTGGTCTCTCTGCCCTTAATCTGTATCATTATTTCTTGGGGTCTCAGTTGGTAAATACCCATTGGTGGATGGACACTAACTTCAGTAATGTAGCAATGGTCCTGGTGGGTGCCCTCCTAGGATCATACAAAAGCCTTACAAACCTATTAAACAAGTAATAGCCCACTGGTCCCTATCCTCTCCCCTTAAAACCTTTACGCCTACCAGGAGCTGAAACATGGGCTAGAGTCGAAGTCAAATATCTAACTCATCTATTTTCTACTGATAACTTTCTCACATTTGATGCTTTTGGAGAGAAATCTGAGACCGCACGGCATGTTTTCTTTCACTACCTTCAGCTTAGGCAGGCCAGATGGGCACTAATTGGGTCGCTGGCTGTTACACTGACCCCTTTCAAACTGCAAGACTTTATTGGCACCCCGAACTTCTATAAACCCCTAACCAAAGCCTGTACTTTATTGCAGTCTAGTGGACTCAAGCCCTTTGAAAAATACTAAGCTCAGTTTTGGTCAGAGACTCAGACGTCCTAATGTTCCTCAATACTAATTTTCAATTCCCCAGGATCCTTACTCCCCAGTTATGTCTGTTAGGCAGTTATGTCTGTTAGGTATTATGTAAGAAATTATAAGGGGAGGCATATAATATGCTTTTCTACTATTTTGTCCTCTTTTGTGCTCGCAAAATTTTTTTAATATCCTGGAAATCTACTGTCTCGCTTAACTTTACTCACTGGATTCAGCTAATAAATAAATATGTTCCTTTATACAAAATCCTGTACACCAACAGAAAATGTCCCCAGAAGTTTGATACAATATGGACATGCCGGATTGAACTCGACATTACTGCTCTTTAGTTTCACTTTATTCCTGTATTGCTGTTAACCGACAATGATATGAGTTACATTGGAGACACTTAGTATGATTGAGTGTGTGATTGGGTGTCTTACATTTATTGTTGTTTTTTCTTAAAAACCAAAATCTGCTTAATTTTTGGTGCTACATGTCACATCCTTTTTTACATATATTTATGATGCAAAAAAAGAATGTCTTAACTGATGAGGAGAGGAGGGCAGTAGGAACAGGAAGTGGGTTCTGTCAGAACTTTTGAGTATAAAAAGTCATCCATCTGATGAAGGTGCATATAGGTTACTATGTAAACTGATATATGTGCTGTATGGTAACCATTTTGTCTTAATTGAGAGAGCACTATAAGTTCAAACCCTTTGATTGAACCCTTAGATTTGACATGTGTAGAAACCTTTGTTTATAAAACTTAGTAGGGTTTGCATAAGTACTTTCTTGCGAGAAGAGGGTTTAGTACATACAATAAAAGTCCTCATGCTTTTATAGAGAGGTATCATAAACTGCTGTTTGTAGATAGGTAATCAAGTAAAAATGTTCAGGGATTTAAATTTATGTCTCTCTTTTCTCAATGAATAGAAAGAGGGTAATTCAGGGGGGCGTGG
Source organism: Bufotes viridis (assembly GCA_033119425.1). Classification (NCBI taxonomy): domain Eukaryota; kingdom Metazoa; phylum Chordata; class Amphibia; order Anura; family Bufonidae; genus Bufotes; species Bufotes viridis. Next base: position 175,547,532 of record CM065589.1, read on the forward strand.
CCTGGACGCTAATGGCGCTGGCTGCATAGTCGGTGAGCTCCGTATTTGGCACCACAACCCAGCTAACATCAGCTAATCCAGCACTTCAATTTATGAAGATATCAACACCTACTGGCACTGCTAGTCCACCCATGGGTCGAATAAAAAAACGGCAAGCTCCGGCAAAACTCACTGAGTTTTTCCACAAAACGCCACCGCTAAGCGGAAGCCCGATGCCGACGTCCTCACCATCTTGTTCGAGTTCCCCTGCTTCCACCTCGGGTGCAGCGCACACCGAACCACGATAGTTGCCGGCAGGCTCTCACAGAAGAACTGCTCCGTGGCATGCTGGATTCGCTACGCACCTCTTTGAAGGAGGTACATCATATCCTCAGAGAGGTACAAACTGAGGTAGCGCAACTGGGCGAGCGCACCTCGCACCTAGAAGATAAAATGGCGGAACTTACCACATCACATAATTTATTGATTGATGCTAATGCAGCCCTAGAGGAGGAGATCGGCAAGCTGGAAACTGAACTATATGACATGGAAGATCGAAATCTGCGGAACAACATACGCCTCAGGGGGGTGCCTGAGTCAGTGGATCCTGAGAAACGTCACTTCTTATTGCAAACCCTGCTTAAAGAGGCTATACCGGACCTCTCAGATATGGACCTTACAATAGACAGAATACACGGGATCCCCAAGCCAGCAAGCCTCGATCCTGTTATTCGTCGTAACATCTTGGCAAGAATCCATTTTTACCAAGTTAAAGAGACCTTTCTAAAAGTGCTGAGGAAAAACCCTCAACCTACCGACTCCTTCAATGGCATTTCGGTGTTCCCGGACCTGTCGGCGGCGACCTTAGCCAAAAGGAAATAATTTGCCCCCCTTACCAGGATACTCCGAGAGAAACAAGTCCAATATAGGTGGGGCTTTCCAGTGAAACTCATCATAGCACAAAATGGCGTCCTCCATGTGTGCCCAACACCAAAAGCAGCCGCACAGAAGATGAAAGCTTTAGGCCTGCTACCTGAAGACGCACGACTAGTGGGTGACCTTCATTGTAAACAGAACAAGATTCCTCTGGAGTGGACCCCAGCTTGAGCTGGACTGAGTGGCATTTATATGGTGCTATAAGGTAACGGAATGACTCGCTCCTTCGCACCCCATATCTTAAGAGCCCGTTCTACAACCTCACTTACGTGAAGCATTCTATAATTGCTTCTGGTTCTATTCAGTTAACTTGTGTTTTTTATGTTTTGCCCTTTTTTATGGTTCTAACTGTTATTCAGGCATGTGATAACACTCATCTCACATATAACCATCCCCCACCTAGTCCATCTGGAGTAGCACAAAACTTGTATAACTCGACATGTCGATGGGTCTCAAGGTGTATTCCTTAAATGTAAAGGGGCTGAATTCTCTTCGCAAGCGAAGATTGATATGGACAGATGCTATTAAATCCCAATGTAATGTATTTAGGGCTCAAGAAACCAACTTATTACCAGCAGACTCACATAGATGCAACCACCCTGATTTCCTGCACATTTACTATTCCCCTGAATTAAAAAAAAAAAGAAAGTGGTTGTTTTGGTGGCTATTAAGAGAAATATAGCATTTACTCTATCCACTATAGTAATGGATACTAAAGGACGCTATATTACATTGACAGGTTTGCTAGACAACGTACCGATGATTCTAGCCACAGTTTATGCGCCCAACACTAAACAGATATCCTTTCTCCGCCATTTCTTCCGGAAACTCAGAACTGTAGCTTCAGGCTCCATTGCGGTAGGGGTGATTTTAATATTCCGGTTAATGTTGAATGGGATTACAGCAGTCAATTCCCTGTGCATAGGAAAGACTTCAAATCTCTTATAGCAGAAACTCAGCTCCATGACATATGGAGATATCATCACGGTGGAGAACGGGACTATACATTTCTCTCACAATCACACTTATCACAGTCCAGAATCGATTACTTCCTTATTTCTTTAGATCTACTACATAAATCTAGTCACACTGAAATAGGGCTCACAACAAGGTCGGACCATGCACCTATAATTCTGGAGATCCAGACTGGCATGCCCAGGGCCGGCGCGTCCTATAAGCGGAATAGGCAGCCGCGTAGAGCGCCCCTTGGGAAGGGGCGCTGCTAGGAGCGCCGGCCCTGCCTCATGCTGCAGCCGCCCGAGCGCTCTGAATTGAGCCTCAGGCGGCTGCAGCACTGCCCGGGCTGGTGCGTCCATGAGGGCGCACCGCCCGGGCACAGCATGAAGAGAGGAGCTGACAGGAGGGAAGCGCTCAGCGCTCCCTCCTGTCACTCCATACAGCTGGCCGAGCTCTTTAAGGTCCATGGGTACAGGAGCATCTGTCTCCTGTACCCGGTCGGACTGACATGAAGTGCGCACAGAGTGTGCGCTCCCTGTCAGTCAGCCCGTGTACAGGAAACGAAGCTCCTGTACCCGTGGAGCATAAAGAGCTCGGCCGCTCTACGAGGTAGGAGGAGGGGGAGAGGGGAGAATGACAAGGGGAGAGGGAGAATGACAAGGGAGAGGGGAGAATGACAAGGAGAGGGGGAGAATGACAAGGAGAGGGGGAGAATAACAAGAGGGAAAGAGAATGACAAAGGAGAGGGGAGAGAATGACAAGGGGAGAAAGAGAATGACAAGTGGGGAAAGGGAATGACAAGAGGGAGAAAGGGAATGACAAGGGGGTGAAGAATGACAAGAGGGGAGAGAATGACAAGAGGGGAGAGAATGACAAGGGGGAGAGAGAACTGCGTTAGTTAAAGGGGTTCTGCAGTTTGTTACAACTGATGATCTATCCTCTGGATAGATCATCAGCATCTGATCGGCCGGGGTCTGACACCCGGGATCCCCGCCGATCAGCTGTTTGAGAAGGCAGCGGCGCTGGCAGTAGCGCCTCGGCCTTTCGCTGTTTACCGCAGGCGCAGTGACGTCACGACTAGTATCACTGGCCTGGGCGGGGTTAAGCTCTGTTCACTTGAATGAAGCTTAGCCCCACCCAGGCCAATGATACTAATCGTGACGTCACTGCGAGAAGGCTAAGGCGCTACTGCCAGCGCAGCTGTCTTCTCAAACAGCTGATTGGCAGGGGTCCCAGGTGTCGGACCCCTGCGATCAGTTTAAATAAACTGCAGAACCCCTTTAATATGGCAGATTATATGGGTGGGGCATTGTGATGTCACATGGGGGGGGCGGCAAACTTTTCTTTTGCCTAGGGCGGCAAAAATCCTTGCACCGGACATGGGCATGCCCAACCCTTCCCCTCCACAATGGAGACTGAACACTTACCTCCTGAAACACTCAGAGGGGGTTGATAAACTGGATAAGACTATTCAGGATTTCTTTGAAATAAATAATAGCTCAGATACAGGGGCGGATTAAGTGCATGATAGGCCCGGGGCTGTCTACCCAACTTGGGCCCCCCCCCCCCACTCCATTTTAGGTTTCAGGTTTTTTTTCTGTATAAAGAGGCTGCGGTGCTTTGTAAGCGTCACAGTCTCTTCCTCGGCCATATGACATCACATTCATCGTTCACATGGCCTATCTGCAGCTCTGTTCTATCTGAGTGATTGGGGCTGAGCTGCAATACCAAGCGCAGTGCTATCACATGGACAGCGCCGTGCTTGGTAAGGAGCAAAGAGGCTGCGGCGCTCACTGGAACATCGCGGTCTCCTCTAACAGCTGATTGGCGGGGTGCCAGGAGTCAGACCCCACCATCTCATAACTCTCTGAGTACAGATGTCATAGATGTTTCCTGCAGTCTATGTAACACCCCACATAACACAGTGAATTATTGTGTTATGTGGGGTGTTACCTAGGACTGCAGGGAACATGTACATTATCTGCACACAGAAAGTTATCACTGTTATCTGGGCTGTTACATAGGACTGCAGGTGAAAAATTTAAATTTGAGGTGCCAAATTTAAAATACATATGATTATGATAAAGACTTGGAGGAGAAGATGAGACGCAGGTCACAGCAGTGAGGATACAGCACCACATACCTCTTACATCCAGGGACTTCTCCTGTCATGTAGCTCTTCTCTTTCCTCTTCTCCTCCGTTTGACCCAGACCGCCATGACTAATTCCTCCCGCCGCATCTCGTCCCTACAGAGTTTGTTACACAGACACGTTAGATTTCTCATATTGGGGTCATTTATCAAACTGGTGTAAATTAGAACTGGCTTAGTTGCCCATAGCAACCAATCAGATTCCACCTTTCATTTTCCAGAGGAGCTGTCAAAAATGAAAGGTGGAACCTGTTTCTATGGACAACTAAGCCAGTTCTACTACAACAGTTTGATAAATGACCCCAAAGATCCCTATAGTGTCTACAGCAGTTATAATGTCCCATAGAGTGCCCCCAGTAATACTAACATCCTATATTGTGCTCCAGGTAACAATACCTGTATAGTGTCCCCAATACCCCACACTACCCCCATATAGTATTTTCCCTTCACACTGCCCCCATACAGTAATTTCCCCACACTGCCCCCATACAGTAATTTCCCCACACTGTCCCCATATAGTAATTTCCCACACTGCCATCTATTAATTAATTTGCCCCCACACTGTCATCCATTAATTAATTTGCCCCCACACTGCCATCTATTAATTAATTTGCCCCCACACTGTCATCTATTAATTAATTTGCCCCCACACTGTCATCCATTAATTTGCCCCCACACGGTCATCCATTAATTTGCCCCCACACTGTCATCCATTAATTTTCCCCACACTGCCATCCATTAATTAGTTTGCCCCCACAACTGCCATTCATTAATTTGCCCCCACACTGCCATCCATTAATTTTCCCCCACAACTGCCATCTATTAATTTGCCCCCACAACTGCCATCCATTAATTAATTTTCCCCCACACTGCCATCCATTAATTAGTTTGCCCCCACAACTGCCATTCATTAATTTTCCCCCACAACTGCCATCCATTAATTTTCCCCCACAACTGCCATCCATAAATTTTCCCCCACAACTGCCATCCATTATTTTGCCCCCACAACTGCCATCCATTAATTAGTTTGCCCCCACAACTGCCATCCATTATTTTGCCCCCACAACTGCCATCCATTAATTAAATTTCCCACATTGCCATCCATTAATTAGTTTGCCCCCACAACTACCATTCATTAATTTGCCCTACACTGCCATCCATTAATTTTCCCCCACAACTGCCATTCATTAATTTTCCCCACAACTGCCATCCATTATTTTGCCCCCACAACTGCCATCCATTAATTAGTTTGCCCCCACAACTGCCATTCATTAATTTGCCCCCACAACTGCCATCCATTAATTTTCCCCACAACTGCCATTCATTAATTTGCCCCCACAACTGCCATCCATTATTTTGCCCCCACAACTGCCATCCATTAATTAATTTTCCCCACACTGCCATCCATTAATTAGTTTGCCCCCACAACTACCATTCATTAATTTGCCCCACAACTACCATTCATTAATTTGCCCCCACACTGCCATCCATTAATTTTCCCCACAACTGCCATTCATTAATTTTCCCCACAACTGCCATCCATTATTTTGCCCCCACAACTGCCATCCATTAATTAGTTTGCCCCCACAACTGCCATTCATTAATTTGCCCCCACAACTGCCATCCATTAATTTTCCCCACAACTGCCATTCATTAATTTGCCCCCACAACTGCCATCCATTATTTTGCCCCCACAACTGCCATCCATTAATTAATTTTCCCCACACTGCCATCCATTAATTAGTTTGCCCCCACAACTACCATTCATTAATTTGCCCCCACACTGCCATCCATTAATTTTCCCCACAACTGCCATTCATTAATTTTCCCCACAACTGCCATCCATTAATTTTCCCCACAACTGCCATTCATTAATTTTCCCCCACAACTGCCATCCATTAATTTTGCCCCACAACTGCCATTCATTAATTTGCCCCCACACTGCCATCCATTATTTTGCCCCCACAACTGCCATCCATTAATTAATTTCCCCCCACACTGCCATCCATTAATTAATTTGCCCCCACAACTGCCATCCATTATTTTGCCCCCACAACTGCCATCCATTAATTAATTTTCCCCCACACTGCCATCCATTAATTAGTTTGCCCCCACAACTACCATTCATTAATTTGCCCCCACACTGCCATCCATTAATTTCCCCCACAACTGCCATTCATTAATTTGCCCCCACAACTGCCATCCATTATTTTGCCCCCACAACTGGCTGCCATCCATTATTTTGCCCCCACAACTGCCATCCATTAATTAATTTTCCCCACACTGCCATCCATTAATTAGTTTGCCCCCACAACTACCATTCATTAATTTCCCCCACAACTGCCATTCATTAATTTGCCCCCACAACTGCCATCCATTATTTTGCCCCCACAACTGCCATCCATTAATTAATTTTCCCCACACTGCCATCCATTAATTAGTTTGCCCCCACAACTACCATTCATTAATTTGCCCCCACACTGCCATCCATTAATTTTCCCCACAACTGCCATTCATTAATTTTTCCCCACAACTGCCATCCATTAATTTTCCCCCACAACTGCCATTCATTAATTTGCCCCCACACTGCCATCCATTATTTTGCCCCCACAACTGCCATCCATTAATTAATTTTCCCCACACTGCCATCCATTAATTAATTTTCCCCCACAACTGCCATCCATTAATTTTCCCCCACAACTGCCATTCATTAATTTGCCCCCACAACTGCCATCCATTAATTTGCCCCCACAACTGCCATCCATTATTTTGCCCCCACAACTGCCATCCATTAATTAATTTTCCCCCACACTGCCATCCATTAATTAGTTTGCCCCCACAACTACCATTCATTAATTTGCCCCCACACTGCCATCCATTAATTTTCCCCCACAACTGCCATTCATTAATTTGCCCCCACAACTGCCATCCATTATTTTGCCCCCACAACTGCCATCCATTATTTTGCCCCCACAACTGGCTGCCATCCATTATTTTGCCCCCACAACTGTCATCCATTAACTAATGTGCCCCCATGGAAACATGCCCCACTGTCCCTTAATATCTCCCCCCCAAGTTAGCACACACACACAAAAAAATAAAAAGCTAATACTTACCTGTATGCTGAATGGTGTGGCAGGCGCGCGTACATCAGAGCGTGCGTGCGCCACTATACAGGCGCACGATGATGTCATCACGCGCGCCGCGCGATGATGTCATCGCGCACGCCGGGCTTATACCACCACATAGGCCTCAGGCCTACTAGGCCTGAAGCCTATGGCGGTGATAGGCGGCGGGGCAGGGAACTATACGCTCCCGTGCCCCGCCGCAGTATGTGGGCGCTCGGGTCGGCATTGGGCCCCCCAGTGATGCCGGGCCCGGGGCTGCCGACCCGAATGCCCCTATGTTAATCCGCCACTGCTCAGATATATCAGCCTCGACCCTCTGGAGCATGCATAAAGCGTACATGAGGGGCATACTACTCCAATCAGCATCCCATTTGAAAAAACAAAGAGTTAAACTCATGTCAGATGCATTAGATGCTCTATCTAAAAAAGAAACAGCGTACAAGTCACATCCATGTCCTACCCTCCATAGACAACTATTTGAAGCTAGAGCTAACCTCAGGACTCTCCTACTATATGATTATGTGAACGCTCGATGAGACGCTTAAAGGCTACCTATTATAATATTGGAGATAAAGCAGGATCCCTTCTAGCTAGAAGAGTAAAATGCAGAATTGCAGCAAATAAAATTGCTCACCTTAAAACAGCTAACTCCCAATTAGTGACTCACCCCCAGAAAATATCAGATACTTTTGCAGACTTTTATGAATCCTTGTATAATTTACGGAATGACAGCACTGGCCTTCAACCCCGACCTGCAGATATAGCAGCTTTTTTGGCTCCACTAACTCTACCCCAACTCTCAGTGTCGGATCTAGATACTTTAAATGCCCCTATTGCTTCAGTGGTAATTGAAAAGGCAATACGATTCGCCAAACTGCACTCTGACCCTGGTCCCGATGGCTATATAAATGAATATTATAAAGTGTTCCGGGCTTCTCTGGTTCCGCACTTGCAACAACTATTTAATACCTTTATGAGCACGGGCCATATACCTTCAGAGATGCTGAATGCGACAATAGTCCCATTACCCAAACCTGGGATGCCAGCAGACTCTCCTGGCAACTTTAGACCTATAACTCTGTTGAACACGGAAATTAAGTTGTTCTCAAAAATATTAGCCTCCAAGACTTCACAAAGTCCTACCAGCCTTGGTGGAAATAGATCAAGAGGGTTTTGTGGCCGGCAGGCAGTGCAGGGACGGAACCAGACGCATTATAGATCTTCTCCATGTGGCGGAACTTTCCAGGTCTCCTACACTGTTCCTGTCACTGGACGCAGAAAAAGCCTTTGACTGGGTGCACTGGGGATATCTGGAAGGTGTGCTAGATAAATTTGGATTCTCAGGTTCTATTCAAAACCCTCTGCTAGAGGGCTGGCCTCGGGTTCCTCTCTAGGGTGTTCCACATACCAAATGGCACAAGGCAGGGATGCCCCCTATCCCCCTTAATTTTTGCGCTTATAATGGAACTGTTAGCCGAAACTATGAGATCAAATTGTGATATAACGGGAATTCCGGTCGGCACACAATATCACACGCTAACATTATATGCTGACGATGTGATTCTAACCATTACCGACCCCGAAAAGACGCTAAGAGCTGTGTGGGACGTTCTACAGAGGTTCTCCGGGGTCTCTTACTGCAAACTAAATGTCACAAAATCTAATGTATTACCCCTGTACATCCCTGAAGATACTAAGGAAAGCATCCAAAGAATGTTTCAATTTAGCTGGGTGAAAGACCATATTACTTATCTTGGCATCTTATTGTCCCCTTTGACAAACCAGCTTGTGAGGGTAAACTTAAACGTCTTAAAGACAGATCTCAAAAAGGATTATGAAGCTCTGTCTAAGCATAACCTGTCATGGATAGCCAGGATCAATCTTTTCAAAATGCTGATATTGCCAAAAATCATATATAAACTTCAGTGCCTTCCCCTGCGGTAACCCTTATGCGCACTAAATCAAATTCAGGCAGACACCTGGGGCCCCACCAGGCCCAGAATTTGCAAATCAGCATTATATCCAGCTATACGAAAAGGAGGTCTGGGGGTGCCGGACCTCCAACATGTTTTACCAATAGGTTCTATGTCAGCCACCTCAGCGGCTTGGAAATTGTTACTCTCCAATTCCAATCTCATGCAGACGCTAGATAGGAAGAAATTTCCTCTGAAATCGCTGGAATATCATATTCCTAACCTATCTCTTTCCTCTTGGCATTCCAGAGGCATAGATACCATTGGGAAACTATACAATGGGAACTCCCTATTACAATTTGAATCACTTCATGCCCAATACGCCTTAGCCAATATGCTTTTCTATCAATATCTTCAGGTCCGGCACCTCCTAAACTCTTTATATCCTTTATCCCCTAACAACACCTCCGATCTAGACACAAATCTCTCCAAATTCCTCAGCCTTGTCTCTGGTGCTAAAAAAGGGTTGTCCATAATGTACCAATCCCTTTCCTCTCAATATAATATAGACAAATTGCCCTTTATGGTTATATGGAAGGGGGAACTTAAAGCCACATTCTCACTTGCAGATTGCCATGATGCGTTATTTTGGGCAATCAAACCTTCTAAATGTTTTAACCATGCAGAACAAAACAGGAAAATCCAGTTACGATGGTATCTCACGCCTGACAGACTGGCACATATAAAGGAAGATTACCCACCTACATGCTGGCGTGAATGTAGACATAGGTGAAATCCAGCCCATATGTGATGGTTCTGTCCTCTCATCTCTCCTTTATGGCAACAATCAGCAACCCTCATCTCAGAAGTAACCGACCTAAATGTTGCCCTCTCTCCAGAACTAGCTATATTGTGTATTGGGCTCTCCAAAATCCCCTGTGACTAGAGATGGGTGGTAGCACATATTCTTTGGCCACACATAAGGTGATAGCCCGTCATTGGAAACAAGGCATCACTCCCTCCCTCACTGAGATTCAGCAATTGGTAAATCAACATATGCAACATGAAATAGTCTACTCACCTGACCTTCAGTCCAGAACTAGGGTCCTTAACCAATGGTAATCTTGGCTCTCAAGTGTTCATGCGACGCCTATCCCAGATGCTATTTTGTGACTGCTTTAATATAGACACTCCAGATCCCCTGCCCCCCCCCCCCCCGCCTTATATACTACTGCATACAGATATCTTGAAAAAACATGATAAAGTGAAGATGATGTTAACCATTCATATGTTGTACTCTCAATGCCTGTATAATGCTTTTACTTTGTAAATTACTACTCCTTTGTACACTACTGTAACTGTATATACTGCTGTTACTCTGTTTTATTTCGCTCAGTAATAGCTGAGCCTATGTTCTGTACTTCTTTAAAACCTTCAATAAAAAATTATTGAACGATAGAAAGAGGGTAATTCATATCCTTAGATGTTATATCCTACAAAATGTTAAGATATAGGAAGTAAAGTATAATCATATAAGTGCATTATATATAAGTATATTCATGGTATATTTTATTCCATATACCGTATTCATTCAACTTGGTTAATTTCTTGTATAGTCTAAATGTGTATGTTACTGTGTCACTATGGGGAGTTAATCATTTCAGTCTCAGGTGTTATTTCAGGAGGATTGTAGAGAGAGATCAAGAACAAACAATGGATCTTCATTAAGAACAAGTGTTATATGAATGGAAAAGGCCTTAGTCATGTCTAGGAGTTGTGTACCTACAAATACTTGAGAAAAGTGGTATAATGCTGGCTACACATTGGTATTTACATTCTATTGTTCTAGAAGGTCTGTCTAAAGTCCTAGTTAAAGATTATCCTTATTTCAAATTAAAAGACAAAAAGGGAAAATAGCTGTAATTGCAAAACCTTTTTACATGGGTCTATAGAGCCATCTAATGGTAGGGGAAATCAAGACATATGTTTGGAAATCGCTGGGGGAAATCCTATTAGTGATGTCACTAGTAAATGATCAAACCTGGCCAAGAACCCTTCCTGAATGGGATAAAAAGATGGTATGAACTGACAGACAGAGATCAGCTCTTGATGGGGATCTCTCTGAGAATCATCTTCCTGATCTCCATCTGATCCACCTACTTGAGGGAAGCATCCATCCAGCCATCCATCCAATTGACCACCTATCCAACCATTAGAGGCAGCCATCTTATAACAATGGAAACTGATTTTTGCTAGCCGATATTCCCTTATAGTATAACCTTAACCTATATTTTGTAGGAGGATTAATTAATATCTCTATGTATATTCAATTAACCATACTTTGTGTAGAGTATCTGTTTCGGAATAAGGTTGGAGTGTAGCTGCATTATGATTCTAAACCTTAATCCAAATTAGACATTTGGTGTATATACTGGTGAAAATACGGTATCATCTCCAAGAAACTGAATTCAGTTTTAGGCCTGTATGGTTAATTATATATATATATATATATATATATATATATATTTATATAAGAGGAAATCTGAAATAGACCAGATTTGGGTTTAATCAGACATTTGTCGGCTGAGAGAAATCAGGTATCAAATTGATTTAAAGTATATAAGAAGGTATTAGCGTTATAAGGCATTGTAATGGATAGATATATACTCTACAGTACTTTGACTTTCTTAAGATTTGCATATCATTGATTGCTTTTATAATTATATTGTCACCGATTTATATATATATTAATTTGCACTGTATTATTGTTATTTAATAAATATGTAGCGTATGTTCACATGTTGGATTTTGCAGAGGAGAAATGAGGCACTTTTTTTTACTTTCAATGCTGCAAACGGACACCTGCTTAGGCTTCCATCAGCATTTGTTTGGACACCACAGAACATGTCCTGTCTTGGCATGGTTGCATCTTCAAACTGCCTGAACAGCAGCGCCGCTGCTCGTTAAAAACAATATGAGGCAGACACCACACAGCCCCCAGAATTTTGTTGCAGAATCAATGTCAATGACTCTTAGCCTTAGGGCTCATGCACACGACCGTCGTTTTGCGGTCTGTTTTTAATGAGTTTTTTTTTCTCTGATGTAAGTTCTCTTCCGTTATTCCACAAAACGGATCAGAAACGGAAACAGTATTATTAATCACCAAACACATGAGCAATACGGGCTGGGCATAGCATTTCTACAGTATGAATCCGCAAAATACAGATGAAATATGGATGACATACAGATGTGTTCTGTGTGCGTTCTGTATTTTTTGCAGACCCATTGACTTGATTCGGGCCTCTGACCGTGATTTGGGGACAATAATAGGACATGCACTACTTTTTTGAGAAACGGCCATGCGGACATGGAATGCACACGGAGTAACTTCTGTATTTTCTACAGCCCTATTGAAGTGAATAGTTCCACATACAGGTCGCACAAAAAACAGAACGAAAGCGGAAAGAAAATATGGTCGTGTGCATGAGCCCTTAGGATTAATAAATCTGTGCCCATAAGTCTCCATGTAGACAATGCATAGAAAAGAAATGCTGCCTACCACTGCATGACCACCATACCCAGGAATTGTGTGATGTATTGTTTACATGCACCCTGGCCGAATAAGAAACCAACCTCAGCCTCGTCAGTAGAAAGATCTTTCATGTGTAGTGGGGGTTAACCATAGGACTCTCTGAGTCTCACTGCCACTATGAAATGTATAAATCAGTGACATCTAGTGGCCTGGTCTGAACTTGCACATGCCCCACACCGACAGTTCAAAACGCAGTAGTGAATGGAGAGACCATATCTAGTGCAACCTCCTCTCCATACCTGGTGGTGCGCAACGGGTCCCATTCTTGAGACAGGCGCAGGTCCCAGTGGTGGGAGCAGCACCTAATGGACAATTATAGCATATGGTGTGGATATGCCATAAATATCTAGATGGGACAGCCAGACACTTTGCTATGAATGTAGCAAATATTTCTCAGGGTATCAAAATAATTTTTGTAGTCTTGTATGAATGGTGACGGTTTGGGTTTTCCTTTTTTTGTATTTGATATTATATTTTTATATTAGACTTATTTATATATATTTTTTATACTTAGGTGTCTGCACATATAGGAGCCACAGTGGTCCAATAGAGGCATCAGCATTGGCACTTCCTCTGTTCACTACAAAGAGTACACCGGGGGAGATGTATCAAAACTTGTGCAAAAAAAAATTGGTTTAGTTGCCCAAAGCAACCAATCAGATGCAACCTATTTTTTCAAAGGGGTTCATTTGGAAAGTAAAAGGATCAATCTGTTTGCTAAGGGGAACTAAGACTGCTTTCACATCTGCGCTTTTACCTATCCACTCTTCTGCTCTGTTATAGAAGCAGAAGAATGGAAATAATGGAAGTGCTGGACTCAGGACTTAAAGGGAACCTGCCAGCGGCAAAAGCCAACCCACACCGCCAGCAGTACCTTCAAGTAGCCGGCAGTGAGTTTCTAATGATGACATTTTTACTGATGAGGCAGAAGTACGAAAAACTTCCTTTTATACTCTGTACGCGCTATTTTCCAGTCAGGCTTGACGTCAAGGTTACTGCAACCCCTGCCCTTTCCCTGTGACTGACAGCAGGCTGTTCGGCAAAGCCAGCCGTCTGTCGGGTATAAGCGCTGTCAGTCACAGGCAAAGGGGCAGAGGAGGGGGCGTTGGCAACAGAAAGCACCCCCCCTCCCCCATTCAGGATGGCTGAGCGGAGCCCCCCCTCCGCTCCAGGATGGCGCGGCAGCAGAGAGCAGAACCCCCCCCCCACCCTTCCCGTTTAGGATGGCCGAGCAGAGCCCCTCCCTCCTCTTCAGGACAGCACGGCAGCAGAGAGTACCCAAACTTAAGCCCTGGCCCCCCCCCCCCCCGTTCAGGATGGCCTAAAGGAGAAGATTGTCAGCTGACAATCTGCTTGAAATGGCCGACATCGGTGCTGGCACCCATGTCGACTGTTTAACCCCTTCCATGCAGCGGTCCTCAGGGCCCGCTGTATGGAAGGGGCTAACCATCAGGCGCTGCGCTGCTGTGGCAGTGTCCCAATGGTTACCATGCGCATCTGGATTGCCATGGTATATCTGAGCCTGCTAAAGGCAGGAGCCTGATCAGGCTAATTGTAATTGAAAATACACTGCAGTACACTATACAGATGTACTGCAGTATATTGTAGAGGCATCAGACCCACTGGATCTGCAAGAGTCTGTGTCAAAAAAGTGTAAAAAAAAAGTTTGAAAAATAAGAACAAAAAAAACATACTTTATTCGCACATATAATTGTTTAAAAATAAAAAATTGAAAGAAATCTAAACATGTTAAGTATCGCCGCGTCCGTAACAAACTAATCTATTAACGGATCATGTCACTTTCCCCGCACGGTGAACGCCATAAAAAAAAAAACTATGATAGAATTGAAATTTTGGCCACCTCACTTCCTAAAAAATGGTATAAAAAGCGATCAACAGAGTCATATGTACCCAAAGTTAGCACCAATCAAACTGTCACCTCATTTAGCAAAACATGAGACCCTACCTATGACAATAGCCCAAAAAATATAAAAAAATATGGCTTTCAGAAAATGGAGACACAAAAACATGATTTTTTTTTTAAAAACGCTTTTATTGTGTAAAATAACATTTTAAATATGTATCACTGCATCCGTAACAACCTGCTCTATAAAAATATCATGTGATCTAACCTGCCTGGTCAACGTCGTATAAATCACCATGGTAAGATGGACCATGTGATTGGACCATGTGATGTGACGTCATCACAGGTCCTTGAGATCATAGATGCTGCAGGGAAAGAGAGGACAGATCGCGACTACGCGATCAAGTGGCTAAGGTAAGTTAAATTTTATTATGTTTAACCCCTTCCTCTTCATTTAACAATGCATTCTTTATTAAGAATGCTATTATTTCCCCTTATAACTATGTTATAAGGGGAAATAATAGAGATTGGGTCCCGTTGCTAAGCAACAAAGCGGGAAAATCGCAACGCATCCGCACTTGGTTGCGGATGCTTGCGATTTTCCCGCAGCCCCATTCACTTCTATGGGGCCTGCGCTGCGTGAAAAACGCAGAATATAGAACATGCTGCGATTTTCACGCAACGCAGAAGTGATGCGTGAAAATCACCGCTCATGTGCACAGCCCCATAGAAATGAATGGGTCCGGATTCAGTGCGGGTGCAATGCGTCCTCCTCACGCATTGCACCTGCGCGGAAAACTGGCCCGTGTGAAAGGGGCCAAAAACATGATTTTTTACAAAAAAATGTATTGTTTAAATCCAAAATAAAATTTTTAAAATAGACATATTAGGTATCTTTGCGTCGTTACGACTTGCTCTATAAAAATATCACATTATCTCTGTCAGGTGAACATTGTAAAAAACTAAAAATAAAAACTATGCCAGAACAGCCATTTTTTGGTTACCTTGCCTCACAGTTGCCACTACTGCAGGAATAACCCTAAAAAATATATATATATATATATTTTGTCTTCTCCTTTGGGTCCCAGCTGAGTACCTAAACTGCTCCTGCTAACATGCAGCAGCATTACTGCACCTTTGCAAAAAGACATTGCTGTAGTCTATGGACCTGCACTGACAACCGTCAAAAGACAGTGTATGGTCATAAAGGAATCAAATAAACCACTGGTAGTTTCATTTAACAGGTCATTAATGCCACGTTAAGGCCTCTTTCACACTTGCGTTGTGTGGATCTGGCGTGCACTTCCGTCGCCGGAAATGCCCGCCGGATCCGTCACAGCGCAAGACAACTGAAAGCATTTGAAAATGCTTTCAGTGTTACTATGGCAGCCAGGATGCTACTAAAGTCCTGGTTGCCATAGTAAGTAGTGGGGAGCCAGGGGAGCAGATACTTACCGTCCGTGCGGCTCCCGGGGGGCTCCACAATGACGTCAGAGCGCCCCACGCGCATGGATCACATGATCCATGCGATCATGTGATCCATGCTCATGGGGCGCTCTGACGTCATTGTGGAGCCCCCGGGACTCGGGAGCCGCACGGACGGTAAATATGCTTCTCCCCTGCCTCCCCACTACACTTTACCATGGCAGCCGGGACTTTAGCGTCCTGGCTGCCTTGGTAACCATTCACAAAAGCTAAACGTCGGGTCCAGCGATGCGCCGAAGCGACGTTTAGCTTTATGCCGGTTCTGGGTTAATGCTTTTTAATGGGCATTAATTCCGGATCCGGCGTTACGGCATGTCTTCTGGATTTTTGGACAGAGACAAATCCACAGTATGCTACGGTTTTGTCAACGTCCAAAAAACTTTCACATACTGAAAGGAAGACACCCTGATGCATCCTGCACCCCGAGGACGGAACTCTAGGACGGAAAGGAAAAACGCCAATGTGAAAGAGCCCTAAGGGTACTTTCACACTTGTGGCAGAGGGATCTGGCAATCTGTGTTGAAACGGAGAGCATTTGTAGACGGATACGGATCCGTCTCACAAATGCATTGCAAGAACGGATCCGTTTCTCCGGTTGTTATCTGGAGAAATGGATCCGTAATGTATTTAACGGATCCGTCAATGCAGTATTTTTAATGCCGGATGCGGCACTTATACATTCCTATGGAATTTAATGCCGCAGCATGCTGAAGTATTTTCTCCGTCCAAAACGCCGTTCAGTGACTGAACTGATGACATTGTGATGCATCCTGAACGGATTTCTATCCATTCAGAATGCATTAGGAGAAAACTGAAGCTTTTTTTCCGGTATTGAGCCCTGATGACGGACTCAATGCCGGAAAAGAAAAATGCTAGTGTGAAAGTACGCTAAGGCTTTACAAGTTGCTTTCATGCTGCTTTTTAAAAATGCATCACAAAATTTTCATTATAATATGCATGTTTTTAAGGCAATTGTTTGTTTTTTCTTAGTAAATTTTTTTTTAAATGTTCTTAACATTTAATACACAAAAATATTAAAAATTCTAATTTTTCACAATTCCGCATATAAATTTAACCCCTTAAGGACGAAGGGCGTACATGTACGCCCTTGCGTCCTGGTACTTAAGGACCAAGGGTGAACATGTACGCCCTGTGAATATCCGATCACCGCTGCGCACGTGGCGGTGATCGGAACAAGATGCCTGCTGAAATCAATCAGCAGGCATCTTGGCACAATGCCCAGGGGGGTCCTGTGACCCCCCCATGTCAGCGATCGCAGCAAACCGCAGGTCAATTCAGACCTGCGGTTTGCTGCGCTATGTGCGATCTCTGACCGCGGGGATCAGAGACTAAAATATGCCCCAAAGGTTAATTTTTAACCCCCCCCCGCACCCCGCTATCTTAGTGTCCCCCCGTGCGGTGCAGGGGGGGATTGCGGGCGGTGCTGCGGGTGGGCGGCGCGGGAGGCGGGATCGCAATTGCGATCCCCCGCCCGCCTCCTTTCAATCGATTTCCCTGGTGTCTAGTGGGTATAGCAGGGGGTCAGCACATTGCTGACCCCCTGCTATAAACTGCTGACATCTGTGTTGCAGATGTCAGCAGTTTAACCCCTTCGCGGTATAGAAGGTGTTAACATGGAGGGAGCTCCCTCACTCTCCCATCGGGGGGCTGCCGTACCTTTGCAGCCCCCCCGACGGGATAGGATAGTAGAGGGAGGGAGCTCACCTCTCTTCCCATCACCCGCTGCTCTGTAATGGCAGCGGGTGATGGTTACCATGGCAGCAGGACGCTTTCAGAAGCGTCCTGCTTGCCATGGTATAGTAACTCTGGTCAGACTTCTGCTAAAGGCAGAAGTCTGACCAGACTGTGAAAAGTAAAAAAATACAGTGCAGTACACTATATAGTGTACTGTACTGTATCATACTGACATCAGATCCACTGGATCTACAAGAACGGTGTCATTTTCTAGAATGGTGTCATTTTTGGATGGTTTCTATTATGTAAGCCTCACAAAGTGACTTCAGACCTGAACTGGTCCCTAAAAAGTGGGTTTTTAAAAATTTCTGAAAAATTTCAAGATTTGCTTCTAAACTTCTAAGCCTTGTAACGTCCCCAAAAAATAAAATGGCATTCCCAAAATGATCGATACATGAAGTAGACATATGGGGAATGTAAATCAATAACTTTTTTTGGCGGTATTACTATGTATTATAGAAGTAGAGAAATTGAAACTTGGAAAATAGCTAATTTTTCCAAATTTTTGGTAAATTTGATATTTTTTTATAAATAAAAATGAAATTTTTCGACTTAATTTTACCAGTGTCATGAAGTACAATATGTGACGAAAAATCAATCTCAGAATCGCCTGGATAAGAAAAAGCGTTTTAAAGTTATCACCACATAAAGTGACACTGGTCAGATTTGCAAAAAATGGCCGGGTCCTTAAGGTGAAAATGAGCCCGGTCCTTAAGGGGTTAAAGAAACAATAAAAAACATACATAACAGGCATCAATGTCCAAGCTGTTAAAATCTAAAGCCAGTTTTCTTAAGTGGTGAATGCCATAAAAAAATGCTCGAATTTTATAAAATGTGATCAAAAACTTGTATCTAGCAAAAAATGGTACCAATAAAAACTAAAGCTCACTCTAACAAAAAAGTAAATAACATACATACGCCCACAAAGAGCTCTGTAAACAAAAGAAAAAAGGTTATGGGTGTTAGATTATGGTGACGCAAAGATTCTTATATTTTTTTAAGGTTTTTATTTAAAAAATAGTAACATTAAAGCTATATAAATTTGGTATCGCTGTAATTACACTGACCTGCAGAATAAGTGCATCATGTCATTTTTAGCACATCATGAAAGCCACAAAAACAAAACCTGAAAAACCATGGCAGAAATGTTTTTTTGTTTTTTTTTTGTTTAATATCATTTGACAAATAATTTTTTTCCCCATTTTTCAATACAAGATATAGTGAATTAGATGGTGCCATTTAAAAATACAACTTGTCCCACAAAAAATAACGGCAGGTAAAAAATTTATGGGTCTTGGAAGGCGGAGAGGAAAAACAAAAATGTGAAAACGAAAAATACTGTGTGAAAGAAGTCTGGGAGATACTGACCACCCTGTCAGCACTCATGGGGAAAAAACCAAAAACCAATAAAATGACCCAATATTCCCATAGCCAGGGCCCGTCGCCAGCCGTCTCCTGCAAAATATGTCTCATCAAACGGCTATATGTAATATGAAGTGTCACCACCAAAGACATTCTAACACTTTACTGTAAAAACTGATCATTCTGATCTAAAATAAGTAATTACAGTGGGAACCTGCAGCTTTTATCAATGTGTCTCTTCAATGTGGCAGATATACAAAGTAGGCAAGACTAAACGTCTTTGTAAAGTGTAGCCAATGTAGAGAGAAACCACTTCTGTGGAAAAGAAAATATAGAACAACATAGAAAGACCCATGTATGCCACAAGCAACATGGCCGCCGCAGTAGGGACGCTTTTCCCGGAAGTGACGCAATCGTTAGTTTACTACAACTTGAGATCCATGCCGTCCCGCGCGTTTAAATGACGTCATCATGCGGTTCAAGTCCAGGTATGCACTAAAAGTAAGACGGTAATGATACGATATAAAAGGACAGGAGTAATGTGGCCTTCCCTTCAGATACTTCCTGTGTGAGCTGGTCCTCGAGGATCCTCGCTGGAAGCAGAATATCTCGCAGGGCACAGTGTTTTACAACGTGAGAGAGGCGGTGGCCAGGCTACACGGGGACTTCGGGGCTGCAGCCTGCTCTATTGGCCTGTCAGGTAAGCATGGGGATGGTGGTGAACCAGGTCACTGATGTCAAACATGAGTGCATTGTAATGACATAGGAGAAAATATCTTGTGATAAATAGTGTGTACAGTAAAGTGTATACTCTGCTACATATGGACGCTCTATGCAGAAGAGAAAAGAAGTGGATCCATTCTGGTTGGGATGAGATCACTCATACCTGAGGTAGATTGGCACATGTACCCCTCAATCTGCCATGCTGCCCAAGCCAAGTAACCATTTGGGCTGATTCACACGACCGCGCTCAGTCCGGAAAACACAGGCCATGTTGGCCGCATCTCCTGGACTGACTGCGGCTCTCCTGACCCCAGCTGACTGGATCATAGTGATTTAGGATACGGACAGTTCATATATGATCCTGGGTCTAATGTCCTGTAATATAATCATCATGTCAGTACAGCACAATAGACCCATGATCAGATAGTAACTGACTGTATGATAAATCACTATGATGCAGTCATTTCAGGTCAGGAGAGCCGCAGTCTGTGTGGGAGACGCGGCCGACACATCAGTCAGAATCAGCCCTAATGCCTTAGTCTACTTTCACACCAGCGTTTTTGCTGGATACGTCATGGATCAGCAAAAACGCTTTGGTCATGATAATACATCCGCATGCATCTGTGATAAACGGATCCAGTTGTATTAATTTTAAAATGGCAATGACGGATCCGTCTTGCTCCGCACCACATCGCGGACAGAAAAACGCTGCTTGCAGCGCTATTTAGTCCTCGATGGGGACGCAACCAAAGGGAATGCATTCTGGTGCATTCTATTTCGTTAAGGTCAGTTTTGTCCCCATTGACAATGAATGGGGACAAAATGGAAGCGTTTTCCCCGCTATTGAGATTCTATGATGGATCTCAATAGCGGAAATGGAAAGCACAGATGTGAAAGTAGCCTTACTTATGTGCAGAAGAGTAGGAAAATTAAATATTTTTTTAAAGGCTTTTATTTTTTAAAAGTAATTAAACAAAATAAAAACTTTGCAAGTTTGATATCGCCGCAATTATATTGAGCGACAGAATAAGGACATTATGTCATTTTTTGCACACTGTGATGTCAAAAACCTCCGCGGAATTTTTTTTTTTTTTATTGTACCCCACAAAGAAATGTTTCCGTGATTTCTAATACAAGACATTGTAAATTAAATGGCGGCATTAAAAAAAATGCATCTTGTCCCGAAAAAAAAGTTATGGCTATTGGAACGTGGGGAGATAAAATAACACATGTAAACATGAAAATAGGACCTGTCTTTAAGGGGTTAATAAGGCCTAGGATTGCATGACTCTTGGATTTTTCCTGTTTTTTGGAGGGTTTAAAATATGGTTAAAATAAACTTTGACTAAGGCCTCATGCACACAACCGTTTTTTTATGCTGTCCGCAAAAAGGGGTTCTGTTGTTCAGTGATCCGTGTCCGTTTTTGCCTTCCATTGTGTTTCTGTGTGTCTTCCGTTTTTTTTTTTAGCGGACATGACCCAAAAGATTTTACCAAAAGACAGGCTGACAATTTTTCCAAAGTGCCTGCCAAGGGATCCGCAAAGAAAACGGACACGGAACGCGGATGACACACGGATGGCCATCCGCATTTTTTCACGGACCCATTGACTTAAATGGTTCCATGAACCGTTTTTCACGGACAAGAATAGGACAGGTTATATTTTTTTGACGGACTGGAATCACGGACACGGAGGACAAACGGTGCATTAGCCGAGGTTTCCACGGACCCATTGAAAACCAATGGGTCCGCAGAAAATCACGAAAAACGGAGCAACGGACATGGAATCAAACAACGGTCGTGTGCATGAGGCCTAAAGCTTAATATCTGTAATAATTTAAAGTGCATTGGGCAGGAGATTTTCTCCCATCAGAGTATGGGAGACTTTTGCACTGCTTCCACACAGTATGAGGGAAATCAGGGCCACGAATCTACATGAGACCACGTTCAGATATCCATAATCGAGCTGCAAATTAGCATCCACATTACGGCTGTAAGTCCTGACTAGCAAATATAAGTTGTAGGTGTGCTCAACCCCGCCACATGGGGCAGCACGGACCATGCCGAGAACCACAGCGTTACTGGAAAGGAGCAAAGGAAAGGTCCAGCTTGGTTAAAATATTGTTACCTTTATTTATTCAGCGTGGTTAAGAGCCAGTTACAGTCCAGTCTATGCTTTTCGGATCAGAAACAATAGCGATCCTTACTCATGACTAAGTCCTGACTAGGGATGAGCGAATCGACTTCGGATGAAACATGCGAAGTCGATTCGCAAAAAACGTTGTTTCAATACTGTATAAAGTGAGCGCTCGGTACAGTATTAGAATGTATTTGCTCCGATGAGCCGACGTTATTACTGTGCGGTCTTGCGAGACTTCGCATAATAACTTCAGAAATTGATTTATACTGTAAAAAAAAACATTTCCCGAACTATGGTTCGATTCCAAGTGGTACTTTGAAACCCTTCCACCGAACCAGAGTTCAGGAAAAAAAAATTCCCGATGCTCCATCCGAAGTCTGTTTGCTCATCCCTACTCCTGACTCATCACAACAGCATCAGTGCTGGCCCAACTGTGGGGTCTCGGGACATGAACTAACAGCATCCTAAATCCCTACAGGTCATAAGACCTGCAGTCAAAAATGTTGGCTGCATTATTGCTGCTGCTGGACTGCTGGACTGCTTCCCTGGTGGACTGTAAGGTCTTTTACTTCATAGTTTTGTTTTTAGGTAGAGACTATCCTAAGGTGAAACTACATTTCTTCAACAGTGAAATATTTGAATGCTTACACTGGCATCATCTTGCTTCGATGTCGTAAGGACTCTCACCAGCTTCTGTGGTCATCCCTTCCTTTTATCACCAGCCTGGAGAACAGAGGGCAGCGCTGTGCGTGCTTCATCAACACTCTACATATTGGAGGTGAGTAACCTTGGTTGTGATCCACGGCACTGGGCTTTTACACAGCAGTGACCTTCTCAAGACCTATGACGGTAAAGTGGTAACTGTGCCATGGCATTAGCAGGGATGTGGATCCACACTCCAGTTTTTCAGTACCACTAAATAGGCTTATGTGTGTGTCTGAAGGGCTGATCCAGTCAAGTTTATATTTGCTTTATAAATCGTGTCTTACCATATGTGACATGCATATGGTGGTGGACTGCCATAAAACCCCCTCACTTTCTCATACCTGGAGTTATTGTCCATAGTTTTGTAAGGTCTGTGCGCCGCCCACTGGACTTCAGTGGGTTTGCATTTTCCAGACATATTTAATCGATGATCCATGTGCTTTCCGCATCATGTCCATTGTGCAAAAAGATAGATGTTCTATATTTGTCTTCAAACTGCAGACACAATGAACTTTAAAGGGGTTTTCTGAGATTTTTATACCGATGACCTTTCTTCTGGATAGGTATTAGATCACTGGGGGTATGACACCGGAGACCCCTGCCGATCAGCTGTTTAAAGCATCAGCGTTCCTGTGAGGCCTTCTCTTTGCTTTTCCTAGGCCGTGTGACGACACATTCATGTGGCCTAGGAGCAGCTCAGCCCCATTCAAGTGAAGGGGTCTGAGCGCGATATCAAGCACAGCCGCTATACAATGTAAGACATAAGTTGCGGCACTCTCAACACAGCTGATCGGCGGTGGGGGGGGTGTTAAATTTGACCATGACTACTAGTCTGTATAGCTTTTCATTCTACACCGACTATCCCTTTAGGATTACATTGTGTTCTTTTACAGGTACAATACGGACTTGTCAAAAATTCCTCATTCAGTACAACAGGAAACAACTAAGGCTGTTGCTGAAGAACTGCAAGAATCCTGGTAAGTAAACTGCATTGTAAAAATGGTTGAAACGTATTATCAGCCGATATTCATGATTTGCACAGTTATCGGTATCGGCACCTAACCAGGCCGATATACCGATAACTGTGCTATCACAGAACATAAGCGCGCCGCTCTCAGCGCTGCCATGTTCCCTCAGCAGCACAGGGGAGAAGGAGGCAGTCTCTCCCTCCCCCTGTGCTGCGCTGCCAATGGAGAGAAGAGGAGGAGGAGGAGCTGAGGGCGCACTGGCCACCAATGGACAGGGAGGAGGAAAGGGTGAGGGCGCACTGGCCACCAGTGGACAGGGAGGTGGAAAGGGTGAGGGCGCACTGGCCACCAGTGGACAGGGAGGAGGAAAGGGTGAGGGCGCACTGGCCACCAATGGACAGGGAGGAGGAAAGGGTGAGGGCGCACTGTCCACCAATGGACAGAGAGAGGAGGAGGAGGAGAAAGAGCGATGCGATCCGCGGCAATTAACCCCAGAGGGGTTAACGCAGCGCTCTGTCAGAGGCAGAGTCTGGGCAATGTTTAATGCCTGTGTTTGTAATATCTATAACGTTATTATCATTGGTGGCCAGTGGCCCTCAGCCCCTCCTCCTCCTCTGTCCATTGGTGGCCAGTGCGTCCTCCACCTTCCCCCCCCCTATCCCTTCAGTATTAATATCATTGGTGGCAGTGACCACAGGGTCCCCTCACCATCTTTCTTCTGATTGGAGCCCCAGCAGTGTAATCCTGGGGCTCCGATCGGTTACCATGGCAACCAGAACACTACTGAAGACCTGGCTCTATTAGGGTGAATAGGACAAGGGATATAAAGAGCCCAGGTTCTACCCCTAAGAGGGAAATAATTAAATAAAAGGTAAAAAAAACACCAAAATATTAAGTATAAATAAACCTTTTTCCAATATTACATATAAAATATATAAACAATAAAGATATCGCAATGCCCAAAAAGTCCAAACTTAAAATATTTTATTTAAAAAAAGCGTTGAACGCTGTAACAGAAGAAAAAAAATTCCAAAAATTAAAATGCGCAGAATATCGATATAAAATATCAGCCTGAAAGTTCCCAGAATATCGGTATCGGTCGATCCCTACTATACACCACTAAATGTGCTTCTGTTACAGAGGAGAAGGATGCCATCCAGAAGTCTATAGCGAGCTGTTCCTTAAAAAATGTGGAAGAACCGGAATTCATGGCTGATGAAGAGATTGATTAGGTGCTTTTTCAGTTACCCTTTTCTGTACCCATAACTTATTTGCAGTTTTTCTGTATTTCTTTACTTTTGAAGAGTAAGCAATATTGCAATCCTGTTTTATCTAGAAGGCTTCATTGTATTGCTTCAAGTATTGGCAGTAGAAATAAAGTGGAAAGATGGCCAGTTCTGGAATGGTCTTCTGAAGTTAAGATTTCTCACATATATAGAACTGGATTATATTAAACCTTTACGGTGTATTCATATGACCGTGCGTATGTTTTGCGAACCGCAAAATACAGAGGACATCCATATTGCATCTTTCTTTTGTAAATCTATTGTAACAATGCCTATCCTTGTCTGCGGAACTGACAGGAATGGGACGTGTTCAATTTTTTTTTGTGAGGCTATGGAACAAACATTTGAAATGAAAGAGTCCGCATCCTATCAAATAAATATATCGGATGTGGACCATAAACACGGTCAGGTGAATGGGGCCTGAGGCTGGGTTCACAGGTGAATATTAGCTGCAAATTTTTCCACTGTGGATTTTTGTGCAGCAAGTCAGCAGCATTGTACAGTACCAGGAATTCTCATGCTGCATGAAAAAATGCAGCAGATAAGCTGTGGTATTGTGGATTTTGAGAGCTGCAGCATGTCAATTTATACTGCCGATTTTACATTTTCCAATGCAAAGAATAAAACATCTATAAGCTGTTCTGAAACAAAATCCGCAGTGTGTACAGGTATCTGTTGGTGGGCATTTTATCTGCTGCAGAAAGTCCACAGCTAATCACATGTGAACCCAGCCTTAGGGCTGATGCGCACAACCATATACAGTACTTTGCAATCCACAAAAAATACGTATGATGTCCATATTGCATACCTTTTTTTGAGGATCCTTTGTAACAATGCCTATCCTTGCCTGCAGAGCAGACATATGGAAACAGAATGCAGAGTTATTTCGGTTTTTTGCAGACCCATTGAAGTGAATTGTTCTGCATACGGGCCACAAACGTAACCGACACTAAAAGAAAATACACTTGTGTGCACGAGACCTTACTGAAAGCACAGATAATGCAGTGGCGCTTTTCAGAGAGATCTGCACCTTTTTGCTTGCATCGGCTCCAGTTTACTCTTCCAGCATGCAGAGTATGGATTCGCTAAAAAAGCTTTTGCAGTCAGGCCTAATCTCTGATGAAGGTTTTTCCCTACCAACGGATTTCCTCCTGTATTTCAAGAAATATACTAACTACACAGGGGCCTCTTTAGGCCCATTTCACACAAGCGAGTTTTCCACGTGGGTGCGAAGAGTGACGTGAACGCATAGCACCCGCACTGAATACTGACCCATTCATGTCAATGGGTCTGTGTACTGGAGTGTTTTTTTCACACATCAGTTCTGCGTTGCAGCAGAAATGCAGCATTTTCTATATTATGCATTTTTCACGCAGCCCTGGCCTCATAGAAGTGAATAGGGCTTCAGTGAAAAGCGCAATTGCATCCGGAAATGCGTTTTTAACTGATGGTTGCTAGATGCTGTTTGTAAAGCTTCAATTTTTTATTTTTTTTTTATCATGCGTGTGAAAAACGCATCACTCGCGTGGAAAAAAACTGAACTCAATCGCAGACCAAACTGACTGAACTTGCAAAATGGTGCAAGTTTCACTGAACGCATCCAGACATAATCTGTCATGCTTGTGTGAAAGAGGCCTTAGGAAGCTGTTTCTCCAGGGTAAAAAGTGATAGTGGTCTAGAGGCCTATACAATACACACAAATAATAAACTGGTTTAGTTGCCCAGAGCAACCAGATTTCACCTTTTTTTAAGAACACCTTTAAGAGGTGGAATCTGGTTGCTATGGGCAACTAGGCCAGTTTGCCTTTAGAGCAGTCTTGACAAGTCTCCCCTAAATCTTACAACCCCACTGACAGTGCTACATGTACACACACCACTAAATCATTTGCCACAATCAGATTTGCAGTATCTCTTGTGGTTCAAAAGTCAAACTTCAGTTGTGTGCAGCAGCAGGGACAAAACACTGAACACGTCAAATAGGTATGCATTACAGGGAACGTTCCCGGTTGTTTTTGTAAGTGTCTGTTCTATATATAGAACATGCTGTTATTCTCACACAACGCAGATGCATGAAAAACGCTCTTGTGCACAGACCCATAGAAATGAATGGGTCCGGATTCAGTGCGGGTGCATTCACGCATTGCACCCGTGAGGAGAACTTGCTTGTGTGAAAAGGGCCTAACAGTTTCCTGATGTGACAATCTTCTGTCAGGCAGATGTTGGGAAAGGCTTAAACCTATATAGTCTCCTCTCCCTCAATCATACCTTGTATATAGAGCAACAGACTTCATCCGACAGGCTCCCTAATTGTCATGACTAATTTTTATTTTGGCAAATGTGTAGGAACAGAGATAAGTGTTCCCTCATTTGTACAGTAGCGAGGACTTACTGCTCGGCGAGAAATAGCCTGGAAGATAAATATATTTACAATATAGATATGAATATATTGTTCTATGTGTGAGGGAGGAGCAGCCCATCCTCCCAGTCAGTACTGCAATGTGCTAGGTCCAACCTGCGGCCCTCCAGATGTTGCAAAACTACAACTCCCAGCATGCCTGAACAGCCTACAGCAGGGCATTGTGGGAGTTGTAGTTTTACAACAGCTGGAGGGCCGCTTGTTCGACCTCCGTGTGCTAGGAGGACATGCCATTAACCATAACCATATGAATGCAAGAGCAGCCTCACTCAAAGCCATGGCAGACTGATACCATGCCGCCACCCTGTAGCTGTAGACCGCAAGTTTTGCTGCGTATACTGTAAGTATTCCTTCACTTTGCCTTCAAAAATCAACATTTGTTTTATTTCTGTAATCACCAGGTTTATGCTGCTGCGTTCTAACAGCTCCGGCCGATGAGTCCTGATATTTCAGCTTCTGGCTTTCTCCACTCCCTGCTGCTGACAGTTTCTCAACCGAATTAGCAGGAGGGGCAGAGAAAAATCAGGGGCTCATGAGTATTCTAGATTCGACTTGTGATTTAACTGTTCAATACAAGATTTTACTGAGCGGATCTGTCACTAGTTCGTGTTGCCCTTTGTTAGGACACCATAAAACTGGTGACATTACCTTTAGCAACCCAGATGATAAGTTACAGCACCATTCAAATCCATGAAAGGATCGGTCAGTAACTGATTTAACTTCTAATAACTTGTATATGTCAGACACTAGGAAGAGTACAGCTATGAAATATAATACAGAACATGAGACATTAACTTGCAAGTAAATTTATTATTTAAACTACAGTCAGGGGGGGGGCTAATCATTTCCCTTCACATGAAAGCCACAACCAGAGTGATGCCAATCTTTAAAGGGCGAGACAAAAAAATAATTGTAAGATTTGTTAATTCACTGGTCCATCCTTTTCAGCTCTAATACCAGATCAGCAGCTTGAGTACTTTCATCATGGCAAAAAGTCTGAATTCTTTAGCCAAGCATTAAGCCTGCACCTCCCCGGACCCTATGTTAGGGTTAGACAATTCATGTACAGTACTCTGCTCCACAATCCTGGAAACTATAATTAGTACTGTGTAGGCAGAATTGGCCCAGACCAGATGAACCACCTTGGGGATGGGTGGAGCCCACTCTGCGGAGATGACAAAATTAAGAAAATATAAAGTTTTCAACCATAAATACTGCAGAAAGTTTAAATGTTACACCAAGCAATGTGCGCAAAGATGAAGGAAAGATAGATTGAGTTGATGAGACGCGGTCTGCTCATTTTGTGTGAACCATAGAAGTACTGAACAGAAGTTTCTGTTGCTTCTTCTTTCTCTTTCCTCCTTTTTCAACTGTAAAAGGGAAACAGAGTTAGACGGAGATAAGACGTGAAATACCTCTTGTGAAATCATGATCTTACCAGATGCTGGTGGAGTTGGAAGTGCAGTGTCTAGCTTTAGAAAGGCTGCCTCCATGGCTTCACTGAATGAGTTCTGGAAGCTTGGTACTGGGACTCGCTCAGAACAGTCACTCTCCCCATCACTGTCTGCAGGTGCTGTGCTCACAACTGGGTTTTCTGTTGATGTAAAAAATAAAATTATATTCTATAAATTTAGACAAGGCCATTTGGCACTGGGAGTATTCAGGAGGCCAATTACTCCATAACTTGTGCCTGTCCGACTACCTCTGCAGCCAATTTTACACTGATACTTTTTCTCCCAGATTCTGTGGAAATTAGAGTAAATCATGGCACAAAACATCTCTTGTGGTATTACTGATCTAGTGTCTGCTAGTAGCACTGTGCCTCAGATACAGGGTGGGTGCTCATTGCCTTTCCAGTCCTGGAAGACCAGCATCGTCATTTACCTTTCTTTACTGCAGGCTTCGGCCACGACTCAGACTTTGCCTTGCCAACCCTTAACATCTACAAGAAATAAAAAAGAAAATAAATATGGGGGTCTTGAAATAGGTCCTTGGTCCTAAACAAGCATAACTTCCTATGGCTATGACAACTATTAGCTGTTGCTTACTAAAAACAGCATATAAAAGAATCTCTCAGATTTTCACACACCTGTGCAAAGGAAGGACACTTGAAATCATCTTCAAAGTTTCCATGGAAGTCGGTTGGGCTATCTGCACATTGACCAAAAATAGAGCCTTCAATAAAACAAGAACATGAATGAGAACATTCAAACAAATATTTTCCATTAAAGTTAAAGGACCTACAAAACATGCAGAAACCTTACTGGTTTGAGAGGCAGGGCTGCAGCTCAGTGAAGAGGGTGTTAAGGACCTCGGAGGCTCGACTGTGGGCAGCAGAGACAGTGAACCAGGCACTGTGGCTTCTGATGCAGAACTGACTGCCGGGAACTGGTGCAAATTTTCTAGTGCAATATGCACTTCAGGATCTGCAATATAAATATATTGTATGTACAGTTACAGATGCACTACATGACAAGGTGGGGTGCATATGTATGCAGAGAAGCCACAGAGAGACACTACACGTTTTAATCCAAGTGGTATTGCTGGGGAAAGCAATGTGACCAGATGTTTCTGCTGCAAGGTCATTCAGATGAATTGGGGTCCAAGCAGCCAACCTCTCCAATACCCACACTCCCTTATAGGATATATAAAAAAAGGGGTCGTCTTGCATAATGCTTTATTCTGTAATACTACTATAGTGTGGAAATGTCAAACATACAAAATGTTATGCGATACTGGGAAGTGCTTTATAGAGCGCCTTACCAAGTAGTTATACATTTTCTAGTGGATTCCTCAGTCCTCTCTACCAGTGACCATGCTTACACAGCCACCTCTCCAGTGACTTGTGCTAAACCACATTCTTGGGAGTGATGGGGTCTGGTCAGTCAGAATCAAAAGCACCCCAACTTATGGCATACCCAGTATATAATGTTATGGAAAAAACCCCTCTAAATGAAAAAGGGACTGTCCAGCCTTTAAGCTATGGCCTGTCCTCAGGACAAGCTATCACTAGCTAATTAAGCAAGGGTCTGGTTCTGCACCCCCGCTGATCAGATATTCTGTGCAGCTCAGTCGCCAAAAGTCAGAGCTGTAACTACACTGCATCGTCAACCTTCTAATGGAGAGCGCATGTTACCGCAGCACTGCTCCTAGAGAGATCAATATGTGCAGCAGCACTGCAGTGACGGGGGCTGTCCATGACAAGGACGACAGTGCTTCATACCTCCAGCACTGAAGCTGGAGAGAAAAGCTGATTGGCGGGGTGCAGGGTATCTGAACCTCACCAGCTAGCCATGGGCTATCCTAATGATAGGCTGTCACGAGGGATGAGCGAATCGACTTCGGATGAAAGTAGTTTCACATTAAACTTCGTCTTAATACTGTATGGAGCAGGAGCTTCGTACAGTATTAGAATGTATTGGCTCCAATGAGCCAAAGTTATTGCTTTGCAAAAAACATTTCCCGCACTCGGGTTCGATTCCAAGGTACCATTTGGAACCAAACCTGAGTTTGGGAAATGTTTTTTTACAGTACAAATTACTTTATTAAGTTATTACGCAAAGTCTTGCAAGACTTCACAAAGCAATAATTTCAGCTCATCGGAGCCAATACATTCTAATACTGTACTGAGCTCTTGCTCTGTAAAGTATTAGAACGAACTTATGCGAATCGACTTCAGATGTTTTGTCCGAAGTCAATTCGCTCATCCCTAGCTGCCACTTAAATGCTGGACAAACCCTTTCAATGGTTTGTTCTTTACAACCTGTAAAAAAACAACCTGTAAAAAAACAACTGTCAGAATAACAAATCAGTTATCCCCAGCATTCAAAGTCCATGTACAACTTTTCAGTGCAGTTTAGAAAGTAAAGGCAAAAAGATGGTAGGGCAAAGAGGCCAGCCTTCCATCATAATGTTGACGAGGCCAAGAGTTTGCAGTGGCAAGGAGGAGCTTCTATGTGCACTTCTGTATCAGCCCTGTAAAGGGGTTGTCTGAGGACAGACTGCAGCAGGTCCAGCTCCGCCGTTTTTTGCCTGGGGAAGTTATGGCCAGTCAACCAAATGTAGTATTGCATGGTGAACAGATGAATGGCCATTAAATGAGTATTCCCATGGTGGACATTTATGGCATAGTCCATAGGTATATACTATAAGTGCGGGTCTCAACTCTGCAACCCTTTCCAATCTCTAGAACGAGGTCCTGAAGTTAACGAACAGCAAGCGGAACATGCACGGCCAGCCCTCCATTCACCTATTTCAGAATTTCAAGAACAGTCAAGCGCTGGCTATTTATTGAAGTCTCAACGCACTTGCCGCTCATGTGCAGTTCACAGCCGAGCACCGTTCTTGAGCCACCTCTGGAATCTGCACCTATTGGTCATTTATGGAATATCCTATTGATCTGCCATAAATGTTGAGATGGACCTACCCGTTTAATGCAATTCATTAATCGGCTGAGTATTCCACTTATGAGCAAAAACGGGGAGCCGCTCTGAGTGCCTCCCCTGTTGTAGTTTATAGGTAGGTCCCACTAGCTGTGAAACAAGATGTGGTATACATGTTTACTATAAAGGAGGAATTGCCAAAATTAGAGCTTACATTTTCCCTGTTTTCGGTTCTCTTCAATCTCAATCCTTTTCTCCCTGCGGCGCTCATCTCGAGCTTTCCGCTGACGCTGTCTTTTTCTCTTCTCCACTTCATCTAAAGAATTTGAACATACAAGGGGTTAAATTGGATTGAACCAAAGTGCCAGCATATTCTTTAAAAACCCCTTAGTGACCACTAATATGCCTTTATACTGACGTAAACAAAGGGGGTTTTAGCTAAACTGGCTTTAATCAATCATTACATGTACCCAAAATGGTGCATTAAAAACTAGCTTGTCCTGCAAAAAATAAGACCTCATACAAGTACATTGATTAAAAAAAGTTATAGCTCTTAGTGACCACACTTTAAAAATCGCATTCTAAGGGGTTAAATGACCTATGCAGTGGATTGCTCATCAGTATTAAAATCTCAGAAAACCCTTTTAGAGGGCCTGTTACTACAACAGGCCTGTCGGGGAAGGCAACTACTATTTGCATTCCTCATGTAATAAGTATTGTGGAGCATCTAATCTTATGACTCTAGGTCAGTGGTGGCTAACCTATGGCACGGGTGCCAGAGGCAGCACTCCGAGCCCTCTCTGTGGGCACCCACACCATGGAAAAAGTCTATGGTGTACTAATAAGCCTTCGACTTTTCCTGCCATTCATCAGTGCAGGGCGCACTATGGACAGCACAGGCAGCGCATTGAATGCAGGCAGGTATACTATATTGAACTGTAGTATTCAGGTTAAATTGTCGTGTTGGCACTTTGCGATAAATAAGTGGGTTGCAGTTTGGACACTCAGCCTCTAAAAGGTTTGCCATCCCTTTGTTATTTCTACTAGAAGTTATAAATGAATTGCCAGAAGCTTGCAGTAAAGGTACAGACTGGTATTACCAGTTTTGGGGGGGCTGGAGTAGGTGTCCCTACACAGTGACACCAGCAGCACTGATTGAACAGAGTCAGACACACCTGCTACTGGTTACACCCAGCAGTACCCTTACTGCAGAATGCTGGCAATTTATAAACTTTACAACAGTAAAACCCCTTAGAATAAAAACACGCTGGCAATTTCCAGATAGCTTAATGGGAGCCTGCCAACAATACATATTAACATCATTGCACACATACCTCTATGTCCTTTGTCATATTTGTAGATCTGTAGAACTTTTATTCTTCCTTATGTCACAGGGATGCTTCTACTACTCTGGGGCAGAAACCCTCTGCCGCACGCCCAGTGCAAAACAGCTCCCTGGCGTGATTGCTCACAGAAGGGAATGTACTATGCAGATGCCAGAAGAGGGGAGGAAAGCCTGGGGGAGAGCTCTTTGGTGCTTTGAAAATCAAGGCAGTTCTCCAGATGGCAACAAAAATGGTCGCCAACGCGACTTAGAATTGTAAAATGAAGACAAGACTTTGTAGTCTTGTCGCTATTTGCAACAAGACCCGCCTCTGCTCTGCCACTTTAAGAAAAAAAGGCTTTCACCCTGCAGACGTCTGCTGAGTGAAGATCCGCCCCTCACACTATTCGGCATAGAGTGGGTGTGGCTTGGGCTCCCGTCTCCAGCATGGTAATGCTCCGTGTCTCTGCTGAGAAGAGCGGGGCTATCTTTCATGCAGCGGATTACCCGCACTGGATCCACTCCTGTGAAAGAGCCCCAAGGGTTACATAGCATCATAAAATCAATATAATGCAATGCGACCCCGGCAGTGCTGGGAGGTCAGTAAAGAGCTCCTGCAGACATACTGTGGTGTGAAACCAGCATAGTCCCATCAATGCAGAGACTAGTAACATCTGTAATTAAACTATTTCTGATCATAAATCATGTAATCTATATTATTGTTAGACAAAACAAGTATTTCCCCCCAGGGATTCGCTCGGCAGTCCCATGGCATGCAGATTAACAAGGAGAAATTGCTGCCTATACTGCGCACGATCAAGAAAAGGACGGCCATGTTAGTGCACGGCTCTTTACTGACATGTGAGGTGATGGCAGATGGATAGGTGCTCCTTTCTGCTTCAAAGGCATGTAGTGAAGTTAGGGATAATCGCACTAAAGCAGCCTATAAGGGGTTAAGCACAGGCTGGTTCAGCTGCCAGGATGTCTCCTACCTTTCCCACACCTCACCTCTGCTTGCTGGCAGTGAATAGAAACCTTCAAGGTTGACATTCACAGACAAAGTCCATGTCCGGCCACAGTTACACAGTGAGCAGCACTAGAATATGGGCAATCCTTCCTCCCTCTGAGAGCAAAGGTTTTCATTCACTGACAGGCAGGCGTTGAGAATGAAGAGTAGTAAAGCTACAGCTATCTGCTATATTATATTTCTAAATGTGTAAAAAATAAATAAAAATAAAGCTGTGTCCCCAGCCCACTGTCATGCTGGTCCCGTCAACACGTGATGCCTGCTGATGTGGTCACTGGCTGCAGTGGCGACTAGTGATTGGCCTTTTATGGAGTGCAGTGGGGATAGTTTATTCTAACCCATTTTGTGCCACATAGAAGAATATTAGTTTGAAACCCCCTTAAAGGGTTTGTATACACCAATTTCTGAGACTTGATGGACCCTTGTTGGTGATCATGCTTACCTGATCCCTAGTGCTGGGTCCCGGCTCGTTTGCTCCCCAGCCCTCGTTGCTTGTTTTGAGTCCCTTCATGAAAACTTTCTGTTTGACGCTGTTACAGCCAATAACTGTTCACTGCTTCCCTTGCATTATGTTAAATGGTCTTGTGATGCAAGGGGAGCCGATCTCCACTGTCGCCTGTGATAGGCTGCAGCGGCATCGAGATAAAAGTTTTCATGGAGAAACCCAAGACAAGCAGCGGAGGCCAAGAAGCAATGGAGCGAAGGACCAGCACCTAGGGATCAAGAAAGCAAGATCAGCAACGCAAATCTGGCTAGTCAGAGTTCATAGAAATTAGTGCACAACCCCTTTAACTGTTTAGGCTGTAGCCTAGGAAACCTCATTTTTTTTGGAACACTACAGTAGCCATGGGCTTTAATGGAGGAGCAGTGAGGGGTGTAATGAAGTACGGTGACCTCAAGATTAATGGGGTTAGAAGAACGAATCAAAAAGGAGAGACAAATGGGCAACTACACAAGGTAAGACATTATACCATAATTGTATGCATTTTAAATTTGGCTCCTAAATTTAATTTGGCTCCTTGATATTTTTTTTTAGTCTGGAGCACTGCAAGGTCCACCCAACTGGGCACTTGACACCCAGTTACATAAAGAATAAAAGTTTATTTTCGGCAGATCTACAAACATGATAAAGGACTTACAGGTATGATTGGAATGCTGTTAAAATGTATTGTTGGGCATTGCTGGTACTTGGTGAAAACGTGATGACAAACTCATTAAAGGGGTTTTCTGAGACTTTACTATCTGTGGTTGGAAAAGTAACATGTGGGAACTAATGTTCATTATACCAACATTTGTTTCTAATCGAAGCACCTACTGCTCCCTAAGAGTCTTAATTTCTCACCAGAGAAGTATGCTAGTGTTTCCTGTGAAATAGCTGGGGGTCCGAGTGACATCTCACAAATACTGAATTCACAGGTAAGTGGCAGATGGCACAGGTAACGGTGACGCCTACGCACGTCCTGCAAAAAAAAGCGCAACACTTCAGTCAAACAGCTGCAAGCCATTAGCCATAGCTTCCTTATGAATTTCCAACTCACCTCAGTCACTGTGAAGCCATCGATTTCAACCACTGTGGCTGTAATAGTTTCTGGACTTCGTTCAAGACTGCCGTATTCATGAACCAGGCATCGTACGTTGACAGGGTGGAGATACACATGCTGTCCATCCACAGCTACAGTGACAAAAGACTATTCATTTTTTTGCCAAGGGAAATGTAAAAATAAGCTGATAATATACATGTAGGCACACACCTTGGTAAAAATAGTAGTAATGCGGGTTCCCAAGCTGTCCAGATTCTGAAGGGACTTCTTCCTGATGACTGTCTGAAGTAATGGTTGAATCATCTGCAGGGGCAAACTCACAATCTTCAGCAGACACAAGTGCCGCATTAGCGTCAACTGGGCCCGCACCAAGTTCCTCATCCAGTGGCTCAACTGTCTCCTCATCAAAAGCGGAGAGGTAGTGCACCACCTATGAGCAGAGATATACAGAGGATTTGTTAAATAAGGGTATTTCCTGGGCACATGTATCTAAACAAGTCAAATGCCATCAGTATCGTTTCTAAAGGCTACTCAACAGGTTCCGGTCAGCAACAAGAACATTCTCAATGGAAAACTTGGCCACAATCGATGTGACTAGGGAGTGCTAAAACATACAAGTGGGATAGTCGTCATTGTATTATGACACCTACCTTACTATCCAAGTCTGGATTTGTCTCTTCAAGCTTTGTCTCCAACTTCAAAGCCTCCATAGAAACTGCAACAGCTTCAACTTTATGACTGGGTGCCTGAAGACTATCCTGACGATCCTATGAGTTATAACAGACACTTAATGAACTAGGACAAACAAGCCCACCAACTTCATGGACGTCTGACATGTGCAGAATCACAAACTGAAAGACATCTCTCACTTGGTCAATTATAGTGCACAAGCCGTCACACCTCCCACTAGCTACTCTGTATAATTCATCACTCACTTTCAACTCCTGAATGGCAGCTTCTATAAAACAGGCTTCTGGGGTTTCACCCTCAATACTGTACTGCTCTAGCAGAGCAGCTTTCTCTTCTGAAAGCACCTTGTTGATTATCTGGTCTCTTGATGCCAAAAGCAGCTTGGAAAACAAGGAATGCTCCTCATCTAGAAGAAAAAAAATAAAATAACCTGTTATTTTGTATTCCCGCGGTAGACATTTATAGCATATCTACAGTTTATGCCACAAGTGTTTGGCAGATGGGATCTGCAACTACCTTCAGAATGAGGGTTTCCAAATCCCTCTTCCAACTGGTGAGATCTCAAAATTATAAGTTTTCCTAACCTGTCTCTTGAGGTGGGAGCTGCATCTTGGCTTAACATGAAAGGTGCCCAGCCATGGGAGTGGCCACAACCAATCTGTCAGTATGCAGAAACCATCGCCTCAGGTAGGACAAGGGTCAGAAAAACCCCACTCTGGAGAAGGGTGCGAGCCCACTTGAATGATCTGTAAAGCTGTCCCGCTGAGACACCAGTCGTAATAAATCTGCCCCTTTGCCTCCAAAGCGTGTAGTCAAAACGCAGGTTTCTTACCTCCTAGATGAATCGGCTCATCCAGTTTCATCCACTTCGATTTAGGCATCGCCACCAGCACACCCTTCTCTCTCCGCATCAGCTGCATTGTGATGGTGTCACCAAGACCGTAAAGTTTTCGCTCTGTGGCAACAACGCTGCAAACAAATCAAGAAAGACAAATGAGAATCACAAGTAGAAACTTGAGTTCCAGCTTCTTTAACTTGTATTTGATTCAAGAATTTATTTGAACCATATGGGTAACATTTCAAGCTCTTCGCTTTCTGTATGTATGGATTTAAAAAGGTGTGACCCGTACGAATTACTTCTCTATACTAAAGGGAATCTGTCGCATTAAACGTGGTGATTGAGCTGCAGGCGGCATGTTATCAGCAGGAGGAGCTGAGCAGATAAATGGATAGTTTTGGGGGAAGAGAGTCGGTATAACCTGGAATTAAGGCTCCATTCACACGACCGTATGTTGTCCGCAAAAAAACTGATCCGTGTCCGTTTTTTTGCTGATCCATAGACTTCAATAGGGCCATGTCCTGATTTTCACTGACAAGTATAGGACATGTTTCATTTTTTTTTTTACTGAGCTGTGCAATGGAAGAGAAGTGAATGGGACAGCATCTAATCCGCAAAAAAACGGATCTTTTTTTGCGGACAACATACGGTCGTGTGAATGGAGCCTTATAAGTGTAAATTCCTGCTCATTCTGGTCTTTAAAGTCAAGAAGGCAGTGCCATCAGTGACTGACACTCTTCGCTCTATGACTGCATACAGATAGCCGTCACCGATAGGACTGCCTCCTGGACTTCCAAGCCCAGAATGAGTAGGAATTTGAAGGACTAAACTACAAGCTTTACTGAATCTTTTCCCATAAACTATATAATCTGTTTAGCTTTCTGCTCCGTAACATGCAGCCTGCATTAGGTTTTCGTGGTGACCGGTTCCTTTTAACGCAATGAACAAATCCCAAATAGCATTCCCTGAATGGATTTTTCTTACTCAGCGTGTCACTTTCATAAAGTACAATGGGAAGAAACAGGGGCAGATTTCCTAATCCTAAAGATGGTGTAAGCTTAGCCAGACTGTCTAGACCTGCACCAGATTTGTTACAGGGGCTCAGCCTGGATGATACATGTTCTACAGGACGAGACTCTTCTGACTGACTCTCCCTGGTAGGCCAAGTTTGAGACAGAAATTTAGACCACAGTTGCGATACAACATGGCGCATCTTAGGCTCCCCATCCTTTCCTGCCCCCTTGCCTGAGCAAGTCGGAAAAGCGCTAGCAGTGTGAAACATCTAGGCGCGGTAAATCTGGGTCATTACCTTTTCAGGTCTTTTTTTATAACTGAGCTGTAACATATTGGACATCTACTCCAGTCCTTTTCACTCAGCGACAGGTAGTGTAATATACAAGCCCAGCAGTAAATATGTCCACATCGAGTAATCTTTGCAGCAACAGGAGGATACAGACAAATGGGACAGGATGGCACTTCATGACAGGAGATGCGCTAAAATACAAACACCAAATTAGTTATCAAAGTACAGTCATCTGTCACAGGCTTTGCAGGGATGGGGGGGCATTTAAGTATTCAGTTACTCAAGCTGATCCTAAAGTGTTAGGATGTCCTCACTGGAGAACCCCTGTGAATATCCCAATACTAGGGCACGTGCTCATCAGAAATCAGCAGCAGAGACTGGCTCCCGCTCTGGGGGTACATGAGCCCATAGCTTTCCCCAGTAATGCCAACTGTCCTTATTGTTATAGAGGCCTAATGTTGGTTTTGATGATCCCCGTTCAGTCGGAAAAAAACCTTTAACGCCATGTACAAATTTATAGAGCAACCGGAAATAACGCAACGTATGCTGAAAAGTGTGGAACACAGACATGATTTCCAGAAATACTGTTCAAGGGGTTGCAGAGTTAAAGGCGTATTCTGGTTGGTCAAAGTTTTCCCCTATGCACAGGATCACGAGAACGAGGGCCTGTAGCCCCTGCAGCAGCTAGTCGCTCCATTCATGTCGATGGAAGTGTCAGATGGCCAAGCACTGTACTCTGCTATTTCCAGAACCCCCATCAAAATGAATGGAGCAGTCACATGCATGTGAAACCAGCCACTTTGGTCATTTCAGGGGAGCTACGGGTGGTACGGGCAACGGGATGTTGGGACCCCCAATGATCACAAGAATCAGGGTCAAGAGTCTCCCAAATGAGTAGAGCCGTGTTGCTCTATTCAATTCTTTGAGAACCGGCACAGTGCTCACCTATCCCTGGCTATCTCGGAAGAGTAGCAGTGTACATTTGTGACCACCACTTCGTTCAAGGAAGGAACCGGCACTCCTTTGTACTGCAATTATATCAGGTTTATTCGCCTCTCATAGGAGAAGTGACGCGCGTTTCGGCACATGCAAGCATCCTGCTGCTCACATTGTTTGATAAAGGCACTTGCATGTGCCGAAACGTGTGTCACTTTGCAGTACAAAGAAGTGCCGACTCCTTTCTTCAAGCAAGCATTCGGAGTAACGTCCGCTAACCGCGCACCCACACCTTCACCTAGTACCGCTGGACCATCCGTAACCACCACTTTGTTCATATCCAGGACTCTGGCAGCTCATTCTTTTGAACAGTGGGGGCCCAGCAGTCAGACTCCCCCACTGTTTAGTTATTCCCCCTATCCTGTGGTTAGGAGGTACGTTATGGCGGGTCAACCCCTTTAACTGAAACTTCTAAAAACCTCAAATCTTTAGGCAAATTAAAATGTTTTTCAGGTCATTTAGACCATATACAGTGAATGCACGGCCACAGATCATAACCATGTTATATTAAACAGAGCTCTGCAGATTCAGACCTAATCACAAGCTCAGCAGCCCCAGAACACGGAAAACTGGAGGGACACTTTCCGAGTACTGATATTTCCAGACAAACTGGTTTACTAGACGCACTATACTGGTGTATATAATAGATTACTTACCACTTGCTCCACCAGATCCCAGCTGACAAGAGTGTCTGGATCAGTGAAATGTACACTGTAATCATGATCCTCCAGCACCACAAACTGGCAGCTAGAAAAACAAACGAGTGAATGTATGAGATTCAACACGTTCTGTCGATTCAGTAAGGACATGAAACAGGATGCCTCATGGGGCCATGAGAGACAGATCCGTCACCATTCATTATGAGCAGCCTTTTTGCATCACACATGGAAAACACAATGCAAGATGGAACACATACAAGGTTTGACTAGAGTGTTACTGGGGTGGCCAATAAGTTACTGGGGTGGCAACCCCCCTCCCCTTGAGTATTTTGCAAGTAACGACAAAAATATAAAATAAATTAAAATACAACTGCGGCAGAATACCCAGGTATGCCCTGACCGGCACAATAAGCAGTCGGCCCCAGGGGTCCATCAAATAACCCATGGTTGTCAGCCCATATAAGATATGGATGACGGTTACATAAGAGGGATGCCCGAGATGCAACTAAAATTGGTTTCCCCGTTTCGCCACTGCCATTTGATTACAGCATGCAAGGAGTTTCCTGCAGAAATAGTTTTCACAGATGACATCACTTCAACAGGGCCGAGGTGCGCCTAGGCCATGTGACATTATACGACCTAGGGAAAGCAGAGAGAAGGCCGCGGCGCCTTCTCATACAGCTGATCAGCGGGAATCCTGCGTGTTGACCCCCACTGATCAGATACTGATGACCTATATGGAGGATTGGTCATCAGTATAAGGACTCATGCACACTACCGTAAGTGTTTTGCAGTCCACAAATTGTGGATCTGTAGAAGACTTATACTGACAGATTGCATGCCGCCATTTTATTTACTCCTGTAGAAGTGTCCTATCCTTGTCCACAAAACAGACAATAGAACTTTTTTTGTGGGACCCCGGAACAGACTTCAGGATGTGGACAGCACACGAGACAACACTGATGAAGATGCAACTCATGGATGCTAGAATATGCCAGTGACAGCAGAGCTAGAAATGCCACTTATGTCCCATCAGCCTCACTTTCTATAGAGCAGTGTTTCCCAACCAGTGTGCCTCCAGCTGTTGCAAAACTACAACTCCCAGCATGCCCGGACAGCCTTTGGCTGTGTGGGCATGCTGGGAGTTGTAGTTTTGCAACAGCTGGAGGCACACTGGTTGGGAAACACTGCTCTATAGAGGCTGCATGGTGGGTTATGGACCGTCTAGAAATCAGGTGACATTTCCTAACAATATGCCCAGAGATAACCTTCTGTTACCATACATTAGTCCACCTATCAGACAATGGAGTATATTTCAGAAAACCCAGTTACGAGTATCCTGCCGATGTCTCAAGGGACTACTACAATCTGAGGAGCACTTACTTGGCTTGCAAAAACAGCTCCTTGTTAAATGGTTTGTGGCCCCATTTGTTCCTTCTGCCCCAATTTCCGTGTCCATCTCTATGAGCCCCAGGATGCCCACGTGGCTCATAGGTAAAGTTTAACAAGTGGTTCAAGCTTATTTTCTTAGGTCCTGAATACTGGGCTGGGCTAAACTCTGCCCGTTGAGTTTCTGCTACCTGAAAAGAAAAAGAATATAGTGTCTCTTCTTAGGGTCAGACAAACCACATGCTGTATCCCTGGTATGGAGGCCATGTTAAACATCTCATTGGTTGCAATAATAGAATATTTTCAGCAAGTAAGCAAAAGTACACAGATCATGACCGCATCTCACCTCTTCTCTTCTTCCATATGCATATTGTTTGGGTCCTCCTCTCTGAGGGGGAACCTTGTTAAAAGTCTTGCTTTTCTGTGGACGGGGCGGCGGGTCTGACCGGCAAAGCTCTCAGTTTTGGGGTAAGAATTCTCACGTTTGCGGCTATATCGCTGCTTTGAGCTACTGCCATTTTTTCCATCTGAAATTCAGAAAGCGTAAAGATGAGCAACATTCATCACACAAGCTGCAAACAGGTCTGAAAGGAAATCCTCAGACCAGGAACGTCACTGCACTGAAGACCCTGTATATTAGACAATATGGAGCAGTTATTGAAATTGCCCAAATGTCAGATACAGGGCTCGTGTCCGGAACATTAGAAAGCTGGGCTTCACATGATCGCAGGGTACCACAAGCTACTAGAGACTGACTGCTCCCGATTCAGTTTGCTAGGGGGATAACTTTTCTATCGGTGGGGGGACAATCACAAGAACGGGGGACTGATGTGCTTCATTCTGAGTCTATGGGACTGGTGGAGATAGTTCAGTACAGTTATGTCCACCAGTCAGACTGTAAAAGGTGCACGTGCTCTACCAGCAATCCACTCACACAGGGACCCCAGACCCCCACTGACATGATCGGGGGGGCTGATGTACCAGCAGTGGCAGGTCCGGCTGGCAAAGCTCAGTAACTTGTCCTAACAATACCCCTTTAAAAGGTCTATGGGAAACGCAAGTTTTTGTTTTTTTTTGCTACAGACTTTAGTTTTGTGGAGTTTTTTGTGTCTAGTGTTTTTTTAGGCAGCATACTGGTGGTAAAAACAGAATTACGTTATGGATTCCGTTACCACGGACCAGAACGCAATTCTATGACGGATTGCCTTTAGAGTCATTCCGTTATTCATTCTGTCATAATAGAAAACTATAGGCTGCAAAACAAACCGGACGGATCCGTGATGCAGGCCATAGACTTCTATTATGAGGGAATCAATAACGGAAAGCCTCTAAAGGCATTACGTCATATATTGCGTTACGGTCCGTGGTAACCGGATCCATAACGCAATTCAGTAAATACTGCAACACAAACTTCAAAATATGAAATTCGCTTATCCCTAGTTACCACAGTAAATGTGTA
Organism: Bufotes viridis; assembly: GCA_033119425.1. Lineage (NCBI taxonomy): Eukaryota > Metazoa > Chordata > Amphibia > Anura > Bufonidae > Bufotes > Bufotes viridis. The sequence continues at coordinate 175,590,498 of CM065589.1, forward strand.
ATTACACAATCATACATGTGACGTTATGACCGTGTGTAAAAAAATAAAAGTACGCCACAACCCAGGTGTAAACGCGTCTACACAGAGCAATATCACTCGTAGTGGGCAAAAAAAGAACAGGACAGTGAAGCCATCATGTCTTATCCCCAAATAAACTTTGCAGGAGGCCCGGCAGATTGGAAGGGGTGGTGACACTAGTGACTATCTGCCGCTGCACGGCTGGGTGGAGTGACATAAGGCAGACTGATCAGATTACACAGGCTGAAGGTTCCTGACCTGCCATGGCACACGCTGCTGCCCAAAATAATGGGAAAGCAGAATGCCTTCCCCTAAAAAGTGTCTATTTCCTCTCCACCTCCCTGCTGGACTGACCCCCAGACCTGTGCCACTGTACACATCTCATCCATAGGTAATACCCAGGCCAGGTAAGGCCTCTTTCACACTTGCGTTGTGTGGATCCGGCGTGCACTTCCGTCGCCGGAAATGCTCGCCGGATCCGTCAACGCAAGACAACTGAAAGCATTTGAAGACTGATCAGTCTTCAATATGCTTTCAGTGTTACTATGGCAGCCAGGACGCTACTAAAGTCCTGGTTGCCATAGTAAGTATTGGGCAGACTAGATGGGCCAAATGGTTCTTATCTGCCGACACATTCTATGTTTCTAAGTAGTGCGAGCGATACTTAGTCCGTGCGGCCCCCTGGGCGCTCACAATGACGTCAGAGCGCCCCATGCGCATGGATCACGTGATCCATGCTCATGTGGCGCCCTGACGTCATTGTGGAGCGCCCCGGGAGCCGCACGGACGGTAAGTATGCTTCTCCACTACACTTTACCATGGCAGCCGGGACTTTAGCGTCCTGGCTGCCATTCACAAAAGCTAAACGTAGGGTCCGGCGATGCGCTGAAACGACGTTTAGCTTAATGCCGGATCCGGATTAATGCTTTTCAATGGACATTAATTCCGGATCCGGCGTTACGACATGCTACGGTTTTGTCGACGTCCAAAAAACGTTCACATACTGAACAGAAGTCATCCGGATGCATTCTGAACGGATTTCTCTCCATTCAGAATGCATTGGGATAATCCTGATCAGTTTCTTTCCTTCCTAGAGCCCCGAGAACGGAACTCTAGGATTGAAAGGAAAAACGCTGATGTGAAAGGGGCCTAAAGTGGGCACCACTTATGCTGGTATACTAAAGAAGCTGACCTGACCAACATATGGTCTCCAGCTCCCACAGCTTTCTGAAGGGAGACATCCACCAGTGCTGTCAGTACAAGCAGGACCCTAGGAAAGCTGGGGGAGGCCCCCCTCTTCACCCAGCTTACATAACTGAAGACAGCGAGGGCTGTTATTTGGGAGCACGCCCCCGCCACACACACGATCATTACCATTCTTGGGCTTAGAGTCCCCGGAAGGCCCAGTAGAGCCCGAACGGTTCTGGGTTTTGCTGGTGTTGTTGGATCCGGGATCCATGTCTGAGGCCGAGCTGAGCGGCATAGACCGCAGGGAGAGCGGGGGCAGCACCGTGCAGGGGCCGGCTTGGAGCCAGGAGCATGGCGTTCAGACGCTGCGGGTAACAGAGAGCGGGATTCATGGCGACATCTTGGTATCCAACCAGGAAAGAAAAGAAAAATAGTAAGGAAGGCTGACGGGAAGATTCCGGGGGAGCGGGGAGCGAGGGGCCCCACTGACGGGAGGCGAGACCGGGCGCTGCGGGCCCCACTACACAGCGCTGAACTCGATAGCAGCAGGCCTCACTACAGTCGTCGTATCAGGAGAGGAGGAAGGCCTTGGCTGGAGCAGCAGCACCTCAGGATGTGCAGGGTCCGGGAGCAGAGGGCCCCAGGGAGCGGGATGGACCCGGTTAATGGGAGCCCTCAGGGGACTCGCGTCACTGCTCGGTGTAGGATTCCCCCCCGCTCCCGTGAAGGAGCAGACAACCGTAAGCGCTCCTGTAATGGCGACTGCCCGCCTGACGGTGTAAAGTCCCCGGATGACGAGCTTTTATACTGGGGGGTGTGGCTCGGCGGCAGGGCTTCTGGGACATGTAGTTTCTGGCCTGTGACGTGTGGGGCAGAGTCTGGTACACCAGACAGAGGTCACCGGGGCTGGAGCGCTAATATGGCGGCTCCTGTGAATACTGTCAGCCGCTGGTGCCTGTCCTCATGGAGGACCACGAGGCTTGTCTGCCAGCGCCTCCACCAGACACAGGCCTCCGGGAAAGAGACCCACTTCGGTTTCCAGACTGTGCCGGAAGAAGAGAAGGGGGGAAGGGGTAAAGAGCTGATGTCTCCACAGTGCAGTGTTTCTGGAGGTTGATACGTATATAGGTGTATACTCCTCTACCTGTAATACATACATAGTGTATACATACATACATACATAGGTCTATACTTCTCTACATGTAATACATACATAGTGTATACATACATAGGTCTATACTTCTCTACATGTAATACATAGTGTATACATACATGGGTGTATACTTATCTACATGTAATATATACATAGTGTATACATACATACATAGGTCTATACTTCTCCACATGTAATACATAGTGTATACATACATAGGTCTATACTTCTCTACATGTAATACATAGTGTATACATACATGGGTGTATACTTATCTACATGTAATATATACATAGTGTATACATACATACATAGGTCTATACTTCTCCACATGTAATACATAGTGTATACATACATAGGTCTATACTTCTCTACATGTAATACATAGTGTATACATACATACATAGGTCTATACTTCTCTACATGTAATACATAGTGTATACATACATACATAGGTCTATACTTCTCCACATGTAATACATAGTGTATACATACATGGGTGTATACTCCTCTACATGTAATACATACATAGTGTATACATACATACATAGGTCTATACTTCTCTACATGTAATACATACATAGTGTATACATACATAGGTCTATACTTCTCTACCTGTAATACATACATAGTGTATACATACATACTAGGCCTGCACAATATATCGCGAAAGCAATCGTTATCGCAATTAATCGCCATATCGCAATCCCAATTTACTGATCCAAAAATGCTGCAATTATATTACCGTATTTTTCGCTTTATAAGACACACTTTTTCCCCCCCAAAAGTTGGGGGGGGGAATGGTAGTGCGTCTTATAAAGCGATGGTTGACTTTCTACGTGACACTGACACTATCTCCGGCCGCTATGCTGCACAGCGCGGCCGGCGATACATCAGTTACAGTGCGGGGAGGGAGGAGGGGCTGGGGAAAGTCGTTATTTTAATTAACACATGTTCTTATATCTATTTTATTTATCTGTTCTGTGCAGTGTATTAAGAAAATGGCAAGTTTTGTATCTTGTACTTTTGCAGTAATGCAAATATGTATTTTATTTTGAAAAACACTGTGCATTTCAGTTCTTGAGTTCAGCATAACTACATTTCACATTATCAGTCATCTGTGTGTGCTTTTACCTTGAAAATCCAAGCAGACAGACCTCTAGCACAATTCCCTTAAAATATTGCATCGCATATCGTTATCGCAATTTTTAGGGCCCTAATCGCAATCGCACAAAATTCCCATATCGTGCAGCCCTAATACATACATAGGTCTATACTTCTCTACATGTAATACATAGTGTATACATACATGGGTGTATACTCCTCTACATGTAATACATACATAGTGTATACATACATAGGTCTATACTTCTCTACATGTAATACATACATAGTGTATACATACATACATAGGTCTATACTTTTCTACATGTAATACATACATAGTGTATACATACATAGGTCTATACTTCTCTACATGTAATACATACATAGAGTATACATAAAGTGTATATATACATAGGTCTGTACTTCACTACATGTAGTACATAGTGTATACATACAAACATACATAGGTCTATACTTCTCCACATGTAATACATAGTGTATACATACATGGGTGTATACTTCTCTACATGTAATACATACATAGTGTATACATAATACATACAGTGTATATATACATACCTAGTGTATACATACATAGGTCTGTACTTCTCTACATGTAATACATAGTGTATACATACATGGGTGTATACTTCTCTACATGTAATACATACATAGTGTATACATAATACATACAGTGTATATATACATACCTAGTGTATACATACATAGGTCTGTACTTCTCTACATGTAGTACATAGTGTATACATACATGGGTGTATTCTTCTCTACATGTAATACATACATAGTGTATACATACATACATACATACATACATACAGTGTATATATACATACCTAGTGTATACATAGGTCTGTACTTCTCTACATGTAGTACATAGTGTATACATAATACATACATACCTAGTGTATACATACATAAATACATAGGTCTGTACTTCTCTACATGTAGTACATAGTATATGTACATACAAGGGTTATCTAATAGTAGATTGTGGTGTTTTTATCCACACCTTCTTTCCAAAAGGGGGCATGACCAGTGGACACATCAAATTTATCTTCATTTCTGCTAGTTTTCTGGCACAAATGATGGCAGAAATCTACGGCAGCTCAGTCTGTTTAGGTTCGTGGACTGCAGGAGGATGCCTCGTCATAAATTAGGCAGTGCATCCTCTGGCAGTGAAGCATGGGCGTAGTTTGGTTGGGCGTTATCTTTTATGCAACAATTGCAGCCATTTCTGCTGATAGGAGGATGATAAATGAGGCGTAATATGCGCCAATTTGATAGCCCTGCCAACTTTGACATATATAACTTGTGATGCTTTTTTTATGGTGAAAATTCTGGCGTAAATCAAAACGCCATTCTTTTGGCGCATTTTACACCATAATGCTGGCGCAGCATGCTTAGTAATTCTCCCCCAGTAATTCCTGATCTGAGGGTGTCAAAGGCGGTCATGAGCTTCTATTCCCGCGTTCTCCTGTCCTTCTGAGACTTGAAATTCCCTTTTAATATCAAGACTTTCATGTCTGTGATGATGTTGTGGTCATGGCTGCAAAAATGTTTTAGCACAGTACGGTCAGATAATGTGTTATAACGTGCCCGATGAGACCTGTAGTCTCTATATTCTGCAGTTTTGTCATCTTTTCAGTTAGCCATTAAAAGGTATCAACCACTAAGGAATTTCCGTTTTATTATCTGGCAGTAAATAAAGCAATAGAGAATCTTCTAAGGGCTCTTTCACACTTGCGTTTTTGATTTCCGTCCTAGAGTTCCGTCCTCTGGGCTCTAGGACGGAAAGATACTGATCAGGATTATCCCAATGCATTCTGAATGGAGAGAAATCCGTTCAGGATGCATCAGGATGTCTTCTGTTCAGTATGTGAACGTTTTTTGGACGTTGACAAAACCGTAGCATGCTGCGGATTTGTCTCCGTCCCAAAATCCGGAAGACATGCTGTAACGCCGGATCTGGAATTAATGCCCAAGCTAAACATCGTTTTGGCGCATTGCCGGACCCGACGTTTAGATTTTGCAAATGGTTACCATGGCAGCCAGGACGCTAAAGTCCCGACTGCCATGGTAAAGTGTAGTGGGGAGGCAGGGGAGAAGTCTACTTACCGTCCGTGCGAGTCCCGGGGCGCTCCACAATGACGTCAGAGCGCCCCATGAGCATGGATCACATGGATCACGTGATCCATGCATGTGGGGCATTCTGACGTCATTGTGGAGCGCCCTGGGAGCCGCACGGATGGTAAGTATCTGCTCCCCTGGCTCCCCACTACTTTCTATGGCAACCAGGACTTTAGTAGCGTCCTGGCTGCCATTAACTGATCAGTCTTCAAATGCTTTCAGTTGTCTTGCGCTGTGACTGATCCGGCGGGCATCTCCGGCGACGGAAGTGCACGCCGGATCCACGCAACGCAAATGTGACAGAGGCCTTATCCAATTCTTTCTGGGATTTGATGGATTTTGGCGTGTTTCAGCATTATCATAACTAGGGCAAGGGAAATGTGAAGCAGTTACCAGTGGCAACCATCAGATTCCTGCTGAAGCCCTTTAGAAAATTGGAAGCTTTGGGCATTTTTCTTTTTCCATTGTACTAGTTTTGACAAATCTTCTCCATGTTCTATTCTTCGGGGGTTTTGTGTAATTAAAACTTTACTAATTTTACTGATTTACTATTACTTTTTAGTGTATCATGTATTTGAAAGTGTTGCTAAGAAGTATGATGTCATGAATGACTCCATGAGCCTGGGAATTCACCGCTTGTGGAAGGACTGGCTGGTGCGGCACATGAACCCTACTCCTGGCACTCAGTTACTCGATGTGGCAGGAGGAACAGGTAATTCATGTTATTGTATAGTCATGAACCACTTTCATCTACAGGGTGGGTGACAAATGCATATTGACAATGAATGAGGACAAAATGGAAGCGCTTCCGGTATTGAGACCCTATGACGGATCTCAATACCGGTAAAATATTAACGCTAGTGTGAAAGTGTGGACTTTTCAGAGTGGCTCCTACAAAAAAAAGGAATTATAAAAAGTTGTATTTGGTTGGAAAGGGGGTGGTCTGCTTATAGAGAGGCAGCTTCTATAGAGTATAATGTGTAGGAAAACTGATCCCAGAAAAAAATCAGTCTGCAAAGGTGAGGGGGGAGCCGGAGGCTTCTCATAGAGGTGGTCTTTGGGGACGTTTCCCGGTATCTATAGTTATATATTATTCTCTGACCACTGCACGCACATGTTGCTATGCAATTGGCATTTGAACATGATTTAAATGGGAAGCTCCCCAGTGAATAATTACGTTGGGGGTTTCCTTCTGAATATTAGGGAGTTTACAGTCTTTTTAATCTTTAGAATTGGACAAATATCATTTGCACAGTAAATTTACTAATACAAGTGCAAATTCACTCCTAGCCTCTCCAGACATGTCTGTAAATACTTGTATTCCCCACGTACTAACGATTCTGGAGCATCTATTCTTATGACTCTGCTCCGATTTTACTGGCAGTACTGATTGGACAGTGTCAGACTGTGCAGGGACACACTCCCACTGTATTGCATTGAACCCAGCAGGGATTTAGCATCAATCCAGCTCAGGACTGCTGATGTCTTATCAGCCCGTAGACTGTTACACTGAACCCAATAGTGTTGCAAAGTTGTAGCAATTGGAGTTCTACTTTGTATCTCTGCCCAAACAATAGAGATACACGCTCTCCTCTCCAGCCAGTCTCTCAATAAATCCCCTCATCTATCTTATGCCTTTGTATCGCTGTTGGCCGTATAAAAACACCTATTAATATAAGTCAGCAGATAGTTTTCATGTTTTCTTTTATCTTTATGTATAGAATTATAAAGGCTACGTTTAAATTTATATCTGACAGGATCCCTAGTGGGATTTTTTGTGATCAATAATAATAATAATCTTTATTTATATAGCGCCACCATATTCCGCAGCGCTTTACAATTCAGAGGGTTCATGTACAAAACAAAAGACGTCACAACATAACTGGCTAATATACAACTGAAACACTGGGAGCGAGGGCCCTGCTCGCACGAGCTTACAATCTATGAGGAAATAGGGGTGACACAAAAGGCAGTTGATTGTGAGATGTAGTAATCAAGCCATTTTTGTACTGAAAGCAGTGGTGGAGGCCGATCTGTGGATCGAGTTCAGGTCTGAGGAGTTGGGCAGAGGGGTCACTTGGGGAACAATTAGTTTAGGCAGCATGATAAGCCTGCATGAAAAGATGCGTTTTAAAGGCACGTTTGAAGGTAGGGAAGGTGGAAATTAACCTGATATTCCGGGGCAGAGCATTCCAGAGAGTAGGTGTAGCTCAAGAAAAGTCTTGAAGACGGGAGTGAGAGGTACGAATTATGGAGGATTTTAATCTTGGGTCATTTACAGAACAGAGAGCACGAGTAGGGTGGTAGATGGAAATGAAGGAGGAGATATATGGAGGTGCAGCACTGTGGAGAGCTTTGTGGGTGAGGGTGAGAAACGAACTGTATGCTGTGGTGGATGGGCAACCAGTGAAGTGACTGGCACAGGCTGGAGGCATCAGTATAGCAGGTGAAAAGATAGGTGAGCCTGGCTGCTGCATTTAGGACAGACGGAAGGGGGGAGAGTTTAGTGAGAGGGAGACCAATTAGTAATGAATTACAGTAGTCAAGACAAGAATGAATCAAGGCAACAACAAGAGTTTTGGACGTTTCCATCGTAAGAAAAGGGCGGATTCTGGAGATGTTATTGAGGTGCAGACGACAAGAGCATGTAAGTGATTGGATATGGGGAAACAAAGGAAAGATCTGAGTCAAACGTGGCCCCCAAGACAGCAGGCATGTCGCACAGCAGTTATGATAGTGCTCCAGACTGAAATTGAAATATTAAGTTTAGGTGGGTTAATAGATGGGGAAAGACGAGAAGTTCAGTTTTTGAGCGGTTCCGTTTTAGATACAGAGAGAACATAATGTTAGAGACAACTAACACCTACTTTTCCACCAACATTTCAAAACTGGAGTGAGCGATCTAAAAATGCAAAAGATCACAAAATGTTTGTGCAAAGTGAGTGCAAAAAGCCGCACAAGCCCTATTTTGTGATATTTTTTTTAAAAGGCAGGATAAATCGGGGCCAATGTTCCCTTTTATTGACGTGACTTTCTATTTACAGGAGATGTTGCGTTTCGCTTTATTAATTATATCCAGGCACAGAGGGAAAAATTCACCCGTAATAAACTGGATCATCAACAAAATCTGTCATGGTCAGACATCTCAAGGTCTTATAGCCAGGAGCAGGAGGGCTCATTGGTGGGCTCTAAGGCTGTGATCTGTGATATAAACAAGGAGATGCTGAAGGTTGGGAAGGAGAAGTCCTTACGGCTTGGTTATTCTGAAGGTATGCAATAAGGAGGTAATCATTTTGTGCTGTTTGCTCCTGTTTGATTATTCATTTGACGCTGTTCTAATGGTGCGGTCAAAACACAGTTGACTGCCAGATTTTGCAAGAATTTGACTGAACTGTGTGAATAGATGGTAAAGGCGCCAATACACACTGATTCAGCCAATAGTTATCTCCTCCGACTACCCCATACACGCTTGGACGATTGTGTAGGTGTATTCAATGAAGAGATATTAGAAAGCTGCTGCCAGACACTTCTGATGGCTTAACTGCTGGGGGGACAAAAAGATTGCGCAAAAATATTCTTGCAAATATTCGGGAGTCAGGAGCTCCTCGTATACCCGACAGTCTAATGTGTAAGGGGGGCTTAAAGGGGGTTTCTTCTTCTGTTTACCTGCTCGCTGTTAATAATGCAGAAGCAAGCAGTGTAATTACAGCTCCTCTGCGCCATTCACTTGAATGGGATAGAGCGTAACTCCAACTGCTCTGTACTATTCAAGTGAATGGGACATTGGAGCTGTAATTACACTGCTTGCTGCTGCAGTGTCGGCGGTGAGCAGGTAAACAGTGAAGAGAATGCAGTGCACGCCGGACCGCTGCACTCTCTTCGTACAGCTGATCCCGGCACTCCCACCGATCTGATATTGATGACCTTTCCTGAGGATAGTGATACAATATGTCGATCGGCACTGTGGTGAAGTAGAGCAGCGGTGCGCGTGTCTCGGGGCAGGCGTCCCATAAAGATAAGAAGAGAAGAGACTGGCACTCGCTTTTAGATAATCTTGCTGTGATTTATTGTCACATTACAGTGACAGCGTTTTGGCATACAATCTGCCTATGCCAAACTGTGTTTGTCAAAGGCAGATTGAATGCCGAAACGCCGTCACTGGAATGTGACAATAAATGACAGCAAGATTATCCAAACGCAAGTGCCGGTCTCTTCTCTTCTTATCTTTCCCGAGGATAGGTCATCAATATGGGAAAAACAGAAAATGCCTTTAAAGGGAATCTGTCATCAGCATAGTAGCATAATTTTTTTTTCATGAATCCTTGTTTAATAAAGTACCTTATTTCCATAACTGTTGGTGGTTTTCTTTTTCATCTTGTCATTTCTTTCAAAAACCGCTTATATACCCCCCCCCCCTGCCCGCCCGCTCCTCTCTGCGCAGCAAATATCCCCGCTCCGGCTCTCGCCTGCATCCCGAAATCTCGCGCAGTGCCAGCGATTGCCTGCGCGCTTCTTTCTCAGGCAACATCGCTCTGGAAAGCGTCACTGGCCCAGTGACGCTCTTGAGGCTGTTGCCTTTAGTAACCAGATGACCTCGCCGGCACTGCGCCTGCGCGAGATTTCGGGATGCAGGCGAGAGCTGGAGCGGGGATATTTGCCGCACAGAGAGGAGCTGGCGGGGGGGGGGGCGGAGTATTTAGCCTCGCCTCTGGGAGGCGATTTTACAGATTATAGGCGTTCGTTTTTTAAAATTTTAGGCCGGCACGGTACATCAGGGGGGTGTTCCTGGGCTCCGTGCTAAAGGAGGAATGCCCCTCTGGGCTCCTAAGACCTTCATTTGCATATCTAAATAAGCGGTTTTTACAAGAAATGACAAGACGAAAAAGCAAACCACCAACAGTTATGGAAATAAGGTACTTTACTAAACAAGGATTCATGAAAAAAAATGATGCTACTATGCTGGTGACAGATTCCCTTTAAGGCTGGAATTGTACCTGCAGTTTTTGTTGCTTTTGAATACTGGAGTGTCGAAGTATCAGCACATCTACATTGCATTTCTGCCCTTTATTTATGAGACATTTATGGCATATCTTATTTAAAAAAAAAAAAAGTTTATTCAAATTAATTTTGGTGTAAATTTAATATTTTGTCATACTAGGACTTTCTTGGGTGGCTGGGGATGCTGAGGAACTGCCCTTTGCTGATGAAAAATTTGATGTGTACACCATTGCCTTTGGGATTCGAAATGTTACCCATATAGAGACAGTAAGTAGTAAAAAAAAAAAAAATAGAGTGAATAGTTTACTGTAAAATGTGTGTTTATTCTCCTTCTTGTGGCTATGATAAAATTCACAGACATAACAGTATAAAATGATATGTAATAACATGTAGTAGCATACAGTAAAAAACATACCGTCACCATTAACCTGCCCATTACATTCCAGTTGATTTATTTGTGACGCTGCTTTACAGGAACAGAGGGGGTGGTGCATGACACAGGGATTGCCTCTTTGGTGCTTTCTGGATCCCTGTGTCATCCTCCTCCCTGTCTTGGGCAAAACACAATGTAAGGCCTCTTTCACACTTGCGTTGTGTGGATCCGTCACAGCACAAGACAACTGAAAGCATTGATCAGTCTTCAAAATGCTTTCAGTGTTACTATGGCCAGTGGCGTTGCGAGGGGGGTGCGGGAGGTGCGGGCCGCACCACTGATGGGGTGACACCAGTGCCGGCACAAGATAATTTATTCACTGATCGCTGTAGAGGGAATCCCGGTCTGAGCTCTGACTCCATATATGGTTGTGTCCATATATGGAGTCAGTGCTATGAACATGAAGGGGGTATCCCCAAGCATTGTCAGTATGCTTGGGGACACCCAATGTATTTTAATCTAATTTCGATTCTATTTCTGAAAAGTTGCAACCAGGATTCGAACTCACAACCTTTCATATCAGAGGCAAGAACACTAACCACTGAGCTATGGAGCTCAATGGTAAACTGTATTAGAAAAACCTCATAGTAGTTTATCAAGTATTAGGTATTCCTATACAGCAGAGTGATACGTGATACATGATACACTATACAGCCGAAGTATAAATTACATATTTCTTTTTCAGTAATTGTAAAAGAAATGTATGACACAAAATACAGTAAAAATAAATGTGTAATTACTACATTTATATATAGTAATTACACATTTATTTTTTTATTTAGTTATACTTCTGCTATATAGGAATACCTAATACATGATACACTACTAAGAGTTTTTTCCAACATAATTTATCATTGAGCTTCATAGCTCAGTGGTTAGGGTTTTTGCCTCTGATGTGAATAGTTGTGAGTTCTAGTCCTGGTGGCAACCTTTTAGAAATAGAGGCTAAATTATGCATTCATGTACATCAGAAGTATGATAATATATATTTATGCTTCTGATATAAATATTTATATATATATATATATATATATATATATAATTGAAGATGACAGCACTCCAACGTATATTCAGCAGGTGTGACGCTGTGTCTTTTTCGCTTCGGAAGAGGCTTCATTGTCGAGCCGAAACGCCTGCCTCTCCACCTGTGGAATAAAGAACACTTGGAATTTTCGTTGGAGTGCTGTCCATCTTCTTCAATATACTATTGGTCTGCTCGCACCTTTGGGCTTAGCACCCACATCTACTTGGAGTTACCCGGTGCTGCCAGGTTTTTTTCATTTTATATATATATATATATATATATATATATATATATAAAAATTTATTATATATGGGAAACTATTACTGAGGTTTTTAGCCATAATAGTAGTATAGCAGGTTAATATGAAGCTCTGATGGGGGATGTATGGTTGCCACTGATGGGGAGGATGTGTGGAGGACACTGATGGGGGTATGTGTGGAGGACACTGATGGGGGTATGTGTGGAGGACACTGATGGGGTATGTGGAGGACACTGATGGGGTATGTGTGGAGGACACTGATGGGGGAGGTATGTGTGGATGACACTGATGGAGGGTATGTGTGGATGACACTGATGGAGGTATGTGTGCAGGACACTGATGGGGGTATGTGTGGAGGACACTGATGGGGGAGGTATGTGTGGAGGACACTGATGGGGGGTATGTGTGGATGACACTGATGGGGGTATGTGTGCAGGACACTGATGGGGGTATGTGTGGAGGACACTGATGGGGGTGTGCAGGACACTGATGGGGTGTGTGTGGAGGACACTTAGGGGGATGTGTGGAGGACACTGATGGGGATGTATGGAGGACACTGATGGGGGGATGTGGATGACACTGATGGGGGATGTGTGGATGACACTGATGGGGGATGTGTGGATGACACTGATGGGGGATCTAGGGAGGGTGTGGGGATGTTGGGATGGGAGGTCCTGGAGGGGTGTTTGGGTGGAAGCTCTGAAAGGGTGGGAGGTCCGATAGGTATGTGGGGGTGGGGTGGGAGATCCGGGAGGGGGCCCATAAAAAATTTTGCTATTGGGGGGATAACATTTTTGCTGTGGGGCCCAGTCATTTCTAGCTACGCCCTGGGTGACACCACCAGGAGATGAGAGATGAGCACTTGCATTATGGAAGCACTCATCTCCCTACATTCATCTGTATCGCGATACAGATGAACACTGCAGCAGGGGAGGAGAGGCATCTCCCTTCCCTGTTCCTTGATAGGCTGCCGGCACAAGGCCAGCAGCCTATCAGAGGCCGGTGCAGGCGGCGCGATTACGTCATCGCTCCGCCTGAGCTGTACTGCTCGGGACAGGCCTGCATCGCATCACTGCCATGGAGGTAAGTATGTGTTTTGTTTTGTTTTTCTGTGAGGCGCTGGGCTGCGCTGGGGGTCATTGCTGGCATAAAGGGACACTTTGGGGCAATGGCTGGCACATGGGGAACACTATGGGGGCATTGCTGGCATATGGTGGACAATATAGGGGCATTGCCGGCACATGGGGACACTATGGGGAATTGCTGGCACATGGGGGACACTATGGGGGCATTGCTGGCACATGAGGGACACTATGGGGCATTGCTGGCACATGGGGGACACTATGGGGGCATTGCTGGCACATGGGGGACACTATGGGGCATTGCTGGCACATGGGGGACACTATGGGGGCATTGCTGGCACATGGGGGACACTATGGGGGCATTGCTGGCACATGGGGGACACTATGGGGGCATTGCTGGCACATGGGGGACACTATGGGGCATTGCTGGCACATGGGGACACTATGGGGCATTGCTGGCACATGGGGGACACTATGGGGGCATTGCTGGCACATGGGGGACACTATGGGGGAATTGCTGGCACATGGGAGACACTATGGGGGCATGGATGGCACATGGGGACACTATGGGGGCATATCTAGAACATGGGGGACACTATGGGGGCATTGCTGGCACATTATGGGGACACTATGGTGTTGGATGGGAGAAGAATACTATGGGGGTATATTATATAGGCACATTATGGGGGCACTAAGAAGGGCATTTAATACTGGCACATTCTGGGGGGACACTATGGGGAATCTTATACTGCCACATTCTGGGGGCACTATGGGGAAGAGGAGAGGAGCACTATGTGGGCATTTACTAGGGGCATTATATAGGGGTATTTTATACTTGCACACATTATGGGGACATTAGCTCAACTGGCGGCACTGAGGGAGTTTTTTTGTACTGGCACACAGAGCAGGGCACTTTTGAATAAGGGCACATTATTATTATTACTGAAGGTGGCAGGTGAGTTGTTAATAAGGTAGGAGGATGATGGAAAAGTAGGAACCTAAGATGTCTTTTGTCAAACTACAGAGACGAGAGATGGGTGAAAAATCATCATGGCGGTCTGATCTGAAAGGAGAAGATGAGGAAAGAAGTGGTCTGCATCAGAGAAGTTACTGGATGTAAGGTATGTGGTGCTGTATTCTGGATATATTCTGGATACAGAATATAATATGTATGCAAATATGTGTGTGTGTGTGGGGGGGGTTCTAAGCAGACAGAAGACAGATCGCCAGGGGTTGGGGGCCTGTTGGGGGTGCTAGAATATGAACCCAAGCGATAACATGGATGGGGGTTTAGATAGTAAACAGACAGCTGACGTGGGGGCGGGGCTAAGCAGAGAGATCGCCGCCGATGGGAGGGGGGGTGTTGTGCTGGGGGGGGGGGGTGACACCATTTTCTACCGCACCAGGTGACACCAGCCCTAGCAACGCCACTGACTATGGCAGCCAGGACACTACTAAAGTCCTGGTTGCCATAGTAAGTAGTGGGGATCAGATACTTACAGTTCGTGCAGCTCCCGGGGCGCTCCACAATGACGTCAGAGCGCCCCACGCGCATGGATTACGTGATCCATGCTATCATGTGATCCATGCTCATGGGGCGCTCTGACGTCATTGTGGAGGGACTCGGGAGCCGCACAGAAGGTAAATATACTGCTCCCCCGCTCCCCACTACACTTTACTATGGCAGCCGGGACTTTAGCATCCTGGCTGCCATGGTAACCATTCACAAAAGCTGAACATCGGGTCCGGCAATGCGCCGAAACGACGTTTAGCCTAATGCCGGATCCGGATTAATGCACTTCAATGGGCATTAATTCCGGATCCGGCGTTACGGCATGTCTTCCGGATTTTTGGACGGAGACAAATCCGCAGCATGCTACGGTTTTGTCAACGTCCAAAAAATGTTCACATACTGAACGGAAGACATCCTGATGCATCCTGAACGGATTTCTCTACATTCAGAATTCATTGGGATAATACTGATCAGTATCTTTCCGTCCTAGAGCCCCAAGGACGAAACTCTAGGACGGAAAGATAAAACGTAAGTGTGAAAGAGCCCTAACATTTTGCTTGAGTATGCTTTTTACTCTTTTAGATCCTATGTGCCAGTTACGCTGTTAAAGGGGAAATCAGGCTAATCATGTTCTCTGACATGTCTTATAGACTGAAATATAACTCTGTGTTCTGGGTTATTGACTAATTCTGCAAACTAAGGGACCTCCGATGCAGGCATCTTTGTGCCAGTATGCAGAGAAGCATTTACAATGAAGTTTACCTGTAGAAGTACCGCATGTTTATGATCTATGTCTTTTTTAATGCTTTATTCCTAAAGGCTCTTGAAGAAGCCTACCGTGTCTTGAAACCAGGAGGAAGATTTTTATGTCTGGAATTCAGCAAAGTTAACAATCCACTACTAGCCCGGTAAATAATGTTGTGTTGTTGTTATTATTGTATATTAAAGGGGCTCTCCGGGGATTAATTTAAACCTGTCCTAGAATGTGAGGAGGACTGGTTGCCCCCACTTGCAGAGCTGTCTAGGAGGGAGGGGAGGCCTCAGTACACATTATGCTCTGGCACTTGCATATACTACATATTGTCAGGCTGCTCAGCCATGTTGGCATATCAATGGGAGCCTGTCATCGACAGATGCTCCTGTATGCCTGTGCAGTGGCATCTACCGGAGATATGTCAGGAAGTCATTCAGTGGGCACTGCAAAATGTGGTGTGAAAGTACCCTGAGCTATCTCTGAAGCCAGGGCTACGCACAAACCTTTTATGGCTTAGCTTCAAAAGTCACAACAATTAAGTCACTTGAAAAAAAAAAAAACTGAGAGAACAACTCCTTAGCCATTTTTATGAATAATGTATACCGGAGCCATGTTGTGTGCATGGGGCTTCAGTATGAAATCTGTTTGAAAGTCATGTGTACAAATTACTATTATTCTACTATGTAAAAGAAAAGAAAGTGGCCGTGTGTAGACTGGTTATTTACGTGAAATAACCGTATAGATGGTGTTTTATTTGACATGAACTTAATTGTATTAATCGTGAAAAGCTCCAGTTTGACCTGACGCTTGTCATTTCTATATAGAGGATCATACAAGTATATACCTGCAAACAACCAATCACCTGATCTTAAACTTAACTTTTATTAGATTTAAAATTCAGCCAATCTAATAAAATAAATAAAAAGCATAGCCTGCAATAAAGGTTGGTGCCATAAATCCAGTAGCGGCCGCACACAGTGGTGTGATTTACTCAGGTTAGATCTTGTGCTACTCCATTTATAGTTAAGATTATCCCTATTAGACCCTGAATTACAAGGCAATCTCCCTGAAAAGAGCACTCCCCACTTTCCGGTTTCTCTGCCTTTGTTGGCCTCTGTTACACCCTACTAAGGTATCCATGAGGACCGTCATACCAGCACTACTTATCCTGAATTCAGTTCATCAAGCGACTTTCAAATAACCACATGACAGCTGCTGCCAGGTTGATGATGGGCAGCGCGTATCACAGATAATGACGTCCTGATGTCATCTCCCCTCATGTAGGTGAAGTGGTGGGGAGCTCCACTCCTCCAGGCACTGCATAGCTTTTCAGTTTTTTCCTGCTGTATTCACTAAAATGAGTACCTGTATTCAGGGGCGTAGCTAACGGCTCATGGGCCATGGTGCAAGAGTTCAGCTTGGGCCCCCCTTCCCTGAGTGCTTTGTGTGTCTTCCTATGTGGCACAAGGCTCTTTGGGCCCCCTCAGGCTCCTGGCCCGGTAGCGACTGCTACCTCTGCACCCCCTATAGCTACGCCCATGCCTGTATTCAAGTCCTTGGGCATGTCTTATTCACTTTCATTACAGGGCATTCTGGCCTGTATATAGAGAAATGAGCCCTCCATAACCCTATGCCTAGGTAGGGGGCAAAAAGATATTGCTTACTTCTGCCCGGTCAGTCTGACCCTCAGAGTAGTAAGTGACCCTGGCAGAGAGGACGGAGCAGTGGAGCTGGATCAGATGGGCCTCTGAAAGGTGAATTCTAAGGGTCAGTTCACACGGCTGATTTTCAAAATACACGTAAAAAAAAAAATCGGCGCTCAATCCAAGCAGATTTTTACACCTCCAAAATTATGCACATTTTTTGAAAAGTGTTTTTCAGGCAGATTTTTTTTATGCTTTTTTTTTTTCCCCCCCACAGCTTGGTTTCTGTGCCAACCATAGAAACTCCACCCTTCTTCTTCTTCATCCCAGGAGCCATTTTAGATAACATATAATAGCACCTATGTATGTTCACTATGAGCTCCAATAATTGTAGAGGTACCCAGAAATGAAATGTGCCTTTTAATGAAATTTTTAGTAAACATATCCAGAATTGCACTTTTATGTATCATAACAAATAAAACTACACTTTTTAAAAAAAAAACGTATTTAAAACTTTATTAAATCCTATAGTACTTCTATAGTGTTTTGGTGCATTTACGCGCACATCGCAAATGGTGCATTTTTTTCTGCTTCCCATTAATTTGAATGGGAAAATCTGTGCTGATTCTGCCTCAAGATAGGGCATGGTGCTTCTTTTTTACACGTGTAAAAAAGAGGCAAGTGCTGATTCCCATTCAAATGAATGAGAGGCTGTTTATAGGCGATTTGTGACGCGCTTTATGCGTGTAAAATGCGCAAAAATCAGCCGTGTAAACTTACCCTAAGGGGCTTTTTATTATTATTAGTTTAACTGCCTCCCTGCAGTTTCCCACCAAAAAATGACAACTCGGACTATTCTTTTAAGGGTACTTTTACACTTGCGGCAGTGTGATCCGGCAAGCAGTTCAGTTGCCTGATCAGGCAAACTGTATTCAAACGCATGTCATTTTTTCTGACTGATCAGGCATTTTTCAGACTGATCAGGTCTGAAAAATGCCTGATCAGTCAGAAAAATGCATTGCAATACCGGATCCGTTTTTCCGGTGTCATCAGGCAAAACGGATCTGGTATTTATTTTTTTTTTACATTTTTAAAGGTCTGCACAGACCAGAATGCCGGATCCGTCGTTGCGGTATTTTTAATGCCGGATCCGGCACTTATACATTTCAATGTAAATTAATGCCGGATCAGGCATTCCGTCAACTGATCAGGCATTTTGGACGGAGATAATACCGCAGCATGCCAAAACGCCTGACAGTGACTGAACTGATGCATCCTGAATGGATTTCTCTCCATTCAGAATTCATTAGGATAAAACTGATCAGTTCTGTTCCGGTATTGAGCCCCTAGGACGGAACTCAGTGCCGGAAAAAAAAACGCTAGTGTGAAAGTACCGTAAGATATCTAAAAGATCCTATCATTCAAACACAGGCCACTGACAACAGATAGTCTGGAGGCACACACAGATACAGCTCGCTCCAGTCTGGGACACATGCCACCTACTACAAATGCTTAGAATTGTCTTGCCCACACCCACAGATTGGCAGCGAGCGTGGCTACTGCCACAGACTTACAGACACATCACAGTCCCTCTTAAGTATTTGTCAGTGTTGTACTAAAGTATACCTCTAAACCATTGAAGGTATTTCCACAATAAACCGCCCATAGTCAGACAGCTGGCAGACTGCTAGGCACCGTGAGAACTCACGTACTAGGCCTAGGGAGCGTTTTCTGCAATTCTTTCCTCATACTATTTACACAATCCGTTATTTCTAACATATTTAACATACAGTATACCTTATGGTCTATGTTATAGTAATACACAGTGGCGTACAGACCACATGACTGCTATGGGGCCGGTGAAGAGGGGGTACTTAATTTCTTCTGTTCCTGTCCATGACGGATCCGCATAAAACGCGAGTGTGAAAGTAGCCGAATGTTGTGGCAGAATGTTGGCACATTTTTGTCGAGTTTTTATGCCATGCCCCATTTTGTTAGGAAATTGCCTTTCCTACAGTGTCTGAAATACTTTGTTAAACAGTTTATAATAGTATTACTATGTACATATATATCTATGTTTATATCTCTTGTATTTCCCTAATGCAAGTGTGTACATTTCAGGTTTAGGCTCCGTTCACACGTCCGTAATTTGTGTCCGTTCCGCAATTTCAGGACCCATTCATTTTCAATGGGGCTGAAACGGATGCAGATCCGTATTTTCGGGATCCGCATCCGTTTTTCCAGGATCCGCATCCGTTTTTTCAGGATCCACACTTCCATTCCTGAAAAAAATAGAACCTGTTCTATTCTTGTCCGCAATTGCAGACAAGAAAAGGCATTTTCTATTATAGTGCTGGCTATGTGCGGTCTGCAAATTGCAGATCGCACATTGCCGGTGTCCGTGTTTTGCGGATCTGCAAAACACTTACGGACGTGTGAATGGACCCATATACTGCATACCAGGGCTCATGCAGTTAATAAACCGCACAGTTCACATAGAATGTTTTTTTTTTTTTCTAAAAACTTTGGCTTTCAAAAGCTGATTTTTGAGGAGTTTCTCATTAAAAAGAGATCCACTGTAGCACAATATACTCATAGGATCTAAGGCATGAAAATAATTGAATACATTGAATATATTCTCTTTTTCTTGGCAGCCTTTATGACTTATATAGTTTCCAGGTTATTCCGGTGCTTGGGGAAATAATTGCTGGAGACTGGAAGTCTTACCAATATCTAGTGGAGAGTATCCGGCGCTTTCCTCCTCAGGTAACCTACTAATCCTGTCAATCTATATGACTTTATCCTTAGACAGCATGCTTTCAATTTTACATTCTTTGACAGACAGCAGGAATTAATGTAGTCATACAAAACTCCTTTCCCAGCCATTTAAGGCTACTTTCACACTCGCGTTTTGGCTTTCCGTTTGTGAGATCCGTTCAGGGCTCTCAAAAGCGGTCTAAAACGGGTCAGTTTTGCCCTAATGCATTCTGAATGGAAAAGAATCCGCTCAGAATGCATCAGCTTGCCTCCGTTCAGTCACCATTCTGTTCTGGAGGCGGACACCAGAACGCTGCCTGCAGCGTTTTACTGTCCGCCTGACGAAGCAGAGCCAAACGAGAACCACACAATGTCAATGAGGACGGATCAGTTTTTTCTGGCACAATAGAAAACAGATCCGTCCCCAATTGACTTTCAAGTCGGATCCATCATGGTTATAGAGGACCTAATACAACCGGATCCGTTCATGACGGATACATGCAGTTGTATTATTGTAATGGAAACGTTTTTTGCAGATCCATGACGGATCCGCAAAAAACGCTAATGTGAAAGTAGCCTTACCTATGTTATCCCATTCTAGTGGTGGCCCTAACATAAGCGTTTATTATTATTTTTGTCATTGCAGGAGGAGTTTAAAGAAATGATTGAAGATGCTGGCTTTTTCAAGGTCACCTACCACAACCTGACGTCTGGTGTTGTGGCGGTCCACTCAGGTTTTAAATTATGATACCATATAGGTCGCGGATACTGTAATAACGACATAGAACTAGAAAGAGGAGAGATATAAAGCTGAGGCAGCATTTAAACATGTATAATGTAAATTATTTTTTTTTATTAAAGAGAGTTTGCTTTAAACATGTTCTTATGTGATAATTAAAGTGAAAAGCCACACGATACAGGAAGTGAAGAAGTTTTATGCTTGGCAAAAGTATAAGAAATTAGAAAATATTTAGCTTTTTTTTTGGGAAAAGAAAAAACCTGAACCAGTTTACTTTTTTTTACCTAAAAACAAGGTAAGTGACCTGTGATTGAATTTTTTGCTTTGTTTTTTAAAACAGATTAGTAATTGATATTAAATCGGCAGGGGTCCAAACTTCCGGCACCCTTGCCGATCAGACTGTAGTGCTGAAGAGACTGTAGTGCTCCAGTGAGCACTTTGGCCTCTTTTTAGGCCTTTCACATCATGTTTATGGGTCACATGGCCCTAGGTGCAGCTCAATCCCATTCAAGAAAATGGTGCGGAGCTGCAAAACTAAAGATCTCCTTACACGGGACATTAGCTGGAAGGAAGCGTTGCTTGCTGGTGGAGGAGACCGCTGCATTTACATGCGGCAATCTCCTCCAGAGTATGGGGAGGAGTGATCACTAATACTCTACCCCATAGGGACTCGATGTTTCCCAGCAGCAGGTTGTGTTAACACAGCACGATCTCCTGCGGCCAACAACGAATTTTGTGTACGCACAAATGATTGGATTATCTGATGAAAGAGCGTTTTGCGCGTTCATTGGATAATCGGCGGTACACCGCCAGATAACCGTTAGCGAGCGTACGCATATTATCTTTAAGATTCTTGGCTCGTGTAAAGGGTCTTTTAGCACAGACGCTATACAGTGGACTGCTCTGTGCTTGGTAAGCCGTGAGGAGGCGGCAGCTCTAACCACAGCAATGCAGCCTCCTCAAACAGCTGATCGGTGAGGTAGCCGGGTGTCGGACCCCCGCCGATTTGCTATTGATAACCTATACTGAGGATAGGTCATCAATATTAAACACGTGGACAACACCTTTAACTGATTGCATATAATAACAATAACTGATCCTCCTATTACTTTCAACTGTTTTTTTTTTTTTTTTTTGCCTGATTGCAATTGAAAGCATTGTATGGATGGAAAAGCACAGACATCTGCGCTTTCCTATCCAGTAAAAAACTGGCAGCAATGCAAAATAAACAAAACAGGAGCAATTTTGGCATCAGTTTCTATTTTATACTAGCAGAAGGACCCGGCTTTGCACGGATATATTTCATCTATTTCATTTAATGTTTGTGTGTGTCGTTAAAAGATATTGACAGTATCCACTATAACAGTAACCTCTACAGCACGCCACAGTCCCCCACCCCTCCACACCATAGACTATCATTACTAACACTGAACCCCCCCCCCCCCCCACAGTGCCTTGCCACTTTAAAATGGGACCTCCACAGCAGCCCATTCCCTTAACTTTGATCTTCACAGCAGCCCGCCCCTTTAACAGTGAGTTTCACAGCACCCCACTCCCTTGACAGTGACCTCCACAGTACCCCGCTGCCTTAACAGTGACCTCACAGTACCCTACTGCCTTAACAGTGACCACCACAGCAGTTGCCCCTTTAATAGTGGCCCTTGCCCCCTTAACAGTGACCTCCACAGTATCTGCCCCTTTAACAGTGACCTCCACAGCGGCTTGCCCCTTTAACAGTAACATCCACAGTGAATGCCTCTTTAACAGTGACCTCCACAGCACCCTGCTCCTTTACGATGACATGTGTCGTGCAACATTTTGTCTCAACGATTTTTATAATAATAGTCTATGGTGTCGCAGTGCGACACGACAGTTGCAAAAAATCCATCCAAGATGGATTTTTCTGCCACTGTCTCAACGCAGCATGTCACATGTCGCAGTGCAACACCATAGACTATCATTATAAAAATTGTCGTGCGACACATGTAGCAGTGTAGTTGTGCCCTATGTGTCGTGCGACTTATTGTCGTCGTGTAGCCCTAGCCTAAAGCTGACCTACAGCAGTAAAGAAAAATGGCTGGGTTGTTATGGAAACCTGGAGTAAAACTGTGTGTATGTGCAGACTAAGGGACGGCGAGCTTCTATTGGCTGATAAGGGACATGTGACCATGTGTATGGCAGTTGGGATATGAAGAGAAAGACTTGAAGGCTTGTATTGGCTAATGCAGGTCATTTTTTAGGAATATCTCAGGAACGGTACATCCTAGAGCGCTGTGACCCCCACAAGATTGCTTTCCAGGTAGCAAGGGATGTGCATACCAAGTTTCGTTCAAATCGATGGTTGCGTTTTTGATTGATCACAGAACATACATACATACGTCCTTCTTTTTATATAAATATAGATATATACTAGACATCATGCCCGTTACAATAACGGGCGCTAGAACATTAGTGCTGGCACTGTTATGGGGGATCTGTGGATGGCACTGTTATGGGGGATCTGTGGAGAACACACTTATGGAGGGGATCTGTGGATGACGCACTGTTATGGGGGGGATCTATGGATGACGCACTGTTTTGGGGGATCTGTGGATGGCACTGTTATAGGGGATCTGTGGATGACACTGTTATGGGGGATCTGTGGATGACACTGTTATGGGGGATCTGAGGGTCACACGGTTATGGGGGATCTGTGGGTGACACGGTTATGGGGCATATGTCGGTGACACGGTTATAGGGGATCTGTGGATGACACGGTTATAGGGGATCTGTGGATGACACGGTTATAGGGGATCTGTGGATGACACGGTTATAGGGGATCTGTGGATGACACTGTTATGTGGGGATCTGTGAATGGCACTGTTATGGGGGATCTGTGGATGGCACTGTTATGGGGGATCTGTGGATGGCACTGTTATGGGGGATCTGTGGATGGCACTGTTATGGGGGATCTGTGGATGGCACTGGTATGGGGGATCTGTGGATGGCACTGTTATGGGGGATCTGTGGATGGCACTGTTATGGGGGATCTGTGGATGGCACTGTCACTGGTGGCTGATACAGCTGGCACTCACTGCTGACACGGAGATAGCGGGCACTGTGACTGGTGGCTGACACTAACTGCAGGCACTAAGATGGCGGGCACTGTCACTGGTGGCTGATACAGCTGGCACTGAGATGGCATGCACTGTGACTGGTGGCTGACACTGAGACGGCAGGCACTGTGACTGGTGGCTGACACTTACTGCTGGCACTGAGACGGCGGGCAATGTCACTGGTGGCTGACACTGCTGGCACTGAGATGACGGGCACTTTACTGCTGACCTGAGATGGCGGACACTGTCACTGGTGGCTGACACAGCTGGCACGGTGACTGGTGGCTGACACGGAGACCGCTGTCATTGTGAGTAGTGGTGCTGGCTAATACTTATAGCAGCTGCTGCAGTGTTTTTTGGCTCTCTGTTCCTGTCATGGTGGTGCAGGGCTCCAACTGACACAACACACCAGGCTGAGTGAAAAGAGGGGGCGGTCCCTACGTGTGGTGCGCCGTGTGTTCATTGGCCACCTTAATTTTGTGGGCGGTGACTGATTGGACGGCTGCTCTGTGTTCAGTCGCGGGAGAAGCATCTACTTCATTTGCATGTCCTCAGCTCTGCCGGATCTCAATAGCGGAAAGGGAAAGCGCAGATGTGAAAGTAGCCTTATTTGTGAACATGCTATGATTTTTGAGAATTCAGTTGAACTGTCGCTGCGTGATACCACTGTAAGAGTGCGTTCACAAGTGACTGAAAATCCAGTAGAAAAATGCGCTGCAGATTCTCCTGCTTTTTTGCAGCAAAATATGCAACAAAACCAGTTGTATTTAATGCTGTTTCTACCAAAAGCTATCAGACTTCATCGTCTCCATTGCAAAGGGTGAAATCCGCTGTATAACTTGACATGCTGAGGATTTCAAATCCGCAATGCTGCACCTCTTCCGCTGGTTTTTGTACACAGCATGTGGATGAGAATTCAGAAATTGTCATCCACTTTGCTGGTACTGTATAACGCCACGGATTTGCAGCACGAAAATCCGCAACGGTAAATCGGCAGCTAATCAGTCACTTGTGACCCCAGCCTAAAGCTACCTGCAAATGTTGGAAATTTCATGTTTTTTGACCTGCCATGCACATTTAGAAATCCACAGCATGTTCAGCCTATGCAATGCTTACTCTGCAGCATAAAGGCTCATCCACACGACTGTATGAATGGTTCCGCAATTTTGCGGAATGGATGCGGACCTACTCAGTGGGGCTGCAAAAGATGCGCACAGTGTGCTGACCACATCTGTAGTTCCCTTCTGCGGAACAACCGGTACCAGCAAAGTGAATTGAGATTTGCCGAAGCTCATGTACAACGAGCATGCCATTTATTTTGTATACACAGAAATTTACCTGCGGTGTGGCTAAAATTAGCAGAATGTCAATTGTGTGTGCGGATTTGCGGTTGAGGTATTGTGGTTTCGTTACAGACTTCAATGGGGTTGATAAAATGTAAAAAAAATTTGCACCAAAAACCACACAGAATTTGCAATAAATAGTACAGATGTGTGTGCAGTTTTTAAAGCATTTTTCATGTGGATTTTCTGCATACAAATCCGCACCACGCACAGGTGGCCTTAGGGTACCTGCACACATAGCAGATTATGCATGGGGGATTCCTGTCCAGAAAAACTGCAGGGTAAGGGCCCGTTCACACGACCGTGGTTCTAGTCCGCATTCGAGCCGCAAAAAAGGGATCTATTCACTTTAATGGGCCCACAAGCTGTCCGCTGCTCCGTTCTGTGGCCCCACGCAAAAATTATAGGTCATGTCCTATTCTTGTCCGTTTTGCAGACAAGAATAGGCCTTTCTATAAAGGGCCATCCATTCCACAAATTGCGGAAAGCACACGGGCGGCATCCGTGTTTTGCGGATCCGCAAAACACGGCTCAGTCGTGTGAACAAGCACTTGTGCATTGTTTTTTTTTTTGTGCGGATCCCACCTTTTGCATTGCAAGACTGAGTACCAGAAAATCCACTTCAAATCTGCAAGTAACACATTCAGTTTTTGGGGGTGAAAATGCACAGAAATCCACAAAGAAATATGTGCAGGCATCTTTAGGGTACATGCAACAGCAGGGCAGTTTGTGGATTTTGCTGTTTTTTTGCACCAAAATCCGCATGTGTTACTTGTGGATTTTGTTGCAGCTATGCCCCAGATTTCACCCTTTGAGTTGCAAATTAACAATCTGAAACTGAGTAGATGCAATTTTGAAAATGTAATCTACTTTGCTGTATTCTGCACTATGTGCATGAGGCCTGAAGAGTCTAATGACTAAACCCCCCATGATTCCAACTGCCTACTTAGGGGGCATTCACACAACCGAATTTTAAGATCTGCAAGCAACAGATACCAGCCATGTGCTTTCTGCATCACTGTGTAGGCCCATGGACTTCAATTAATCCGTGGTCCGCCTGTTGCAGCAAAGTATAGGACATCAGTGCGGCCGTGCCACAAATAAGACATGTCCTATGCTTTACCACATCACACAGACCATGGACCCATTGAAGTTTTTAGTAACTTATTTTTTTTGAGGGTTGAGATTTGTGTTTTCAGCTATCAGGTGCGGTATCCTGGTCTGTTACATCTTTCAGCAGCTGAAATCTGTCTGCCTTCCGCCTTGTAACAGCGATAGGTCTTGTGGCCGCTGTGTTCTGAGGAATCCCTGATCGGTCCTTAAAAGATGCCCTAATTCCTGGGAACCCTAGTTGGGAAACACTCTTGGGGTACATTGACGTATGCGGTAGTGGATCCAGCAGAGCGCCGCCTGATGGATTTTGCATGGCCGGATTCTACAGTTCACTTCCGGATCCCCATTGACCTCCTGACGAAGCCTAAGGCCTCTTTCACACGAGCATGTCCGGATGCATTCAGTGAAAACTGCAATTGCGTTCAGTTTTTGTCATGCGGGTGCAATGCATTTTTCACATGCGTGATAAAAAACGGCAGGTTTACAAACAACATCTCCTAGCAACCATCAGTGAAAAACGCATCGCACCCGCACTTGCTTGTGAATGCAATGCCTTTTTCACGTAGCCCCATTCACTTCTATGGGGCCAGAGCTGCGTGAAAAACGCAGAATATAGAACATGCTGCGATTTTCACATAACGCAGAAGTGATGTGTGAAAAACACTCATGTACACAGACCTATTGAAATGAATGGGTCCGGATTCAGTGCGGGTGCTATATGTTCACTCTATATATTGATGTGCTGTGTGTAACATATGACTGTTATTATTTAGCGGTTTCATCTTTTATATCTGTTCCATATAGCACATGAGCTAATTCATATACCAGTCTTTTGATGGAATATAGCAATTTGTACTTTGGCACGGACTACTTATGTATTCAGCTTGAGGTCTAGTATTTTAGAGCCTTGTATACCATCTTTGTATACTCAGCTTTATGGGGCGTTTCATACCATTTATGTATTCAGCGCTATACACTGTACTTAGCCCCATGGGGCGTTTTATGTACTCGTCTTATATTGCCATAATTGAGTGCGTTGCTATCTATGTATTCAGCTTTATATATTCAGCTCCGATCTAATTGCCCTGGGGGAGTGATATATCATACATGTATTTAGCTGTACATACATAGCTTGATAAACCACTATTTTGTGGAGTACAATAATTGAGGCCCTTTTTACATTTTGTATATATATAGTCTCACATATTGGGCTATGATTGTGTCTGCCTTTATGACATGAAGTGCTTTACCTGATCTATGTCCCCCATGCAATCTTTTCTGTAACCATTTCCACAGTGCCTTTCTCTTCTATGTTTTGAATTGAAGTTATATATTTGGACTTAATAAAGATTAGTATATATTTTACAGTTCTAGTCCCATGATCTTCCTTTTTTGGTTTGGAATACAATTGTAGTTGTTTGATCTGGGGACATTGTTTGGATGAATATGAGGTTGTTGAAGGTTCTTATTTCAGGCCTCAAAAGATGCCTGAATTCGTGGGAACCCTGGTTGGGAACCACTCTTGGGGTACATTGACATATGCGGTAGTGGATCCGGCAGAGAGCCGCCTGACTGATTCTGCATGGCCAGATTCTACAGTTCACCTCTGGATTCCCATTGATTATAATGGGGTCCAGTGGGGATCTGGCATAAATGACCAGACAAAAAACATGACATGCAGCGTTTCCTGTCTATGCAACAGCTAGATCAGGCATGCCGCAGCTGTGAATGCAGCCTATGGGCTCTTGCAGATGAGCGGATCTCCTACGTGTTATCCGCAGCGAGAATGAGAGCCAGCGGTGGACATCAGAGGCATGAAGCAGTAACATGATAGACACTGCTCCGTGCCCCTTTCACTACAAAATCACTGTGAGATAAAGTTGTCACAGTGATTTTGTAGTGAAAGGGTTACAGAGAGGCACGGAGCAGTGTCTATCATGTTACTGCTCATGCCTCTGATGTCCACTGTGCAGCTTGGCTCATTCTCGCTGCGGATAACACGCAGGAGATCCGCTCGTCTGCAAGAGCCCATAGGCTGCATTCACACCATATTTTTTCTTATATTTCGGGGGGGGGGGGGGGGATTTCAGGGTAACATATAAGGAAAAGATAGCCAGGATCAGTGTTTTACAGATCACAGCTGTGTGCATAAGCCCTTGTACATTAAATGGATCTAAGATCATGAAATTTGTGAACGTTCACTTGCTGGACTCAATGCAATAAAAGTTCTACCCTGTTGGTCAGGGCATCTACAGTGGCATGCCAGGATAGCCTTCTGCAGAGGTAGTCACAATGAACTACTGCCAGAAGAGAAGGGAGACTGATTCTGCCCAGAACAGGTACAGACAGAAGCAAAAAAATATTGAAAAGGGTATCCCTTATGCTAGAAGTGCCATCAAATTACTTAAAAACCATTATTAAACCACTAATAATACTTAATCCCCCTAGACACAGGACAGGAAATAAACGTTTGATCGCTGGGACCCCCAGCAATCATGAAAATGTGGGTCTACAAGTGCCTCTGGTCTGCCCCATGGAGAGGTGGTGTGTCCACTGCTCCATTCATATCTATGGGACTACCAAGTACAGTGCTCACAGCAGTCCCATAGACATGAATGGAGTGGTGGACACACACGGTGCACTACCTCTCCATTCTTATGGGGCAGTCCAGCGGCACTTGTGGAATACCATTTTCATGATCCTCTATCCACAGAATAGTGGATGTGTGTTCAGTGGCACAACCCCTTTACCAGTCCTTTGGGAACCCCTACAGTTCCGGAATGTACTGTCTGACACAATGACTGACATAATATTGTCATACAATACATTACAGAACTGTAAGGGTGGCAAAGCATCATAAATCAATATAAAGCTATGCAACCCCAGCAGTGCTGGAAGGTCAGATCACAGCACGGCACCCATTTGACTGAAAGGGGCCCTACGAAACTAAAAGTAACGGCAACATCTATGTGCCTAGGACACCCTAAGAGCTCATTCATGTCAACATAAAGGGCTCCATGTCAGTATTGCGGACCGAAAACAGCAGGTCCGCAATATATGGGCACTGGCCGTGTGCACGCCATGCCGTGGACCCACTGACTTGAATGGGTATGCGATCTGCAAGATAGGACATGTTCTATCTTTTGCAGATCGGAGGCATAGATCTGAAGCCAAAGGAAACACTCAAAAGCGCTTCTGTGAATTTTCAGGTCCGTGCCTCTGCACCACAAAAGATAGGACATGTCCAATCTGTTGCTGTATTTTGCGGATTACAGACGCATTCAAATCAATGAGTCCACACTGCAATACACTGGCGCATTGCAGACTGCTGCTATTTGTCGTGCACAACACGGCAACCGTATGGTCGTGCAAATGAGCCACTAACAGATTCAGTGCTGAACAATTAGGGTTAACAAGACCGACAAGAACAAGCATCACATTCACCACGTTCTCAGTCAGGAGACAAACATTGTAGAAAGAAAAAACACTTTAATATATAGAAATGCAAAACTTACAAAATAAATACAATTTCATTTCTTTTGTTCCCAAGAGGTCTTTATGAGCAGTGTGAACAGTACACAGAACGGGAGGTTCCAGTGATCACAGGGGCGGTTGGGGGGTTGAGGGTCCGCACCCTCCAACCTGACCTTATTTCAGCAGTCCATCCATTCCGCCTCATCCTTCTAGCCGGATTTAAATAGAAGAATTGCCACCTGGCCCAAATAGAAGTAGATGAAGTGTTTGGTCTCGTGTGTGACGTAGCTGCCAAAATTCCTGCCCACAATGCAGTGCCATGTAGGGTTGTACTTCTTGTCAAACTCCTGAGGAAGAAACCATGGTGTCAGGCATGTGACCGTACAGCAAGCATGGCTCCAGCCCATTCTAGAAGCCCTGCACACACCATCTGGGCCAGTGTGCTCAGACCACCTACATCCGCTGGGTACTCACCTTCTTGATACAGGCAGCTATGTCCTTCTCTATGTTGAATTTCTCCAGGGCTTGGGTGGCGATTTCCACTGCGTCCTGCTGCATCTCCTCGGACATGTCAGCATTCTTAATGACTGCTTTTCTCTCAGACATGATGACCTGGAATACAGGGGGTTGACATGAACATGAAAGACCACCCCTCGTTATAAACTACTCAAATGCACCAGTTCTATATATTCCTATTAGCACTTCGTGACGCAACATAAACGTGAGCATGCAAAGAGCCTTATTACACTTACTTAGTGAGGTGTTTTCTCGGCTTCTAGGCACTCACACCCGGTTCTTCCTTCAGTAGCTGCGCTGTCTTCCACTCTGGACCTCACCGCACTGCAGCCTCTATTACTTGCCGCCTTGCTTTCCCACGCTTCCTCTGATTGGCCAGATTTTCACCCACGCGCGTTTTCATTGGCTACTCAGTAAATCAGTTCCCGCTTCTTTTCTCAGCATTTTGTTTCATCCCAAAATGCACCGCGGGTTGGCGTCTGTCTCCATAGAGACACATGCGCCAGCTGGCGGGAGTGTGCCTCTGGCGGCGTCTCCAAGGTAACAACACATGCACAGAGAATGTTAGTGCCAGTCTCTGGTAACAGTCATGATGCTTTTGGGTGTTACATTTTAGGCAGTGACTGTTATGTAATAACTGCTGACGAATTTGTAGTACACGGAGTCCTGACCATGAGGATACATATTTTTTTAACCCTACATCATTTTTGCGTTACCTTTATTAGCCTTAAAGGGGTTTAGCAAGAATAATGGGGGTCATTCACAATGCGTGCTGCGCCTATTGTAGGCGTGAAACATTGCAAACCCCTTTGTTTTTATGCCCATGTGCGGGGGCCAGGCTGAGTCCGGGACCTGGATCCTGGCAAATTTGCTAAAATTTATGCCTGTTTTCAGGTGTAAATGTTCAGGAAAAACTACTGCACACAGGGAGTGATGTGGTTTTTCTCTCCAGGCACATGGACTGCCATAGAGGTGCCCAGTTTTTGACAAGGAAATCACCCTAGGGATCTTAGTAAATAAACCCTACTGGGGGAGATTTATCACACTGGTGTAAAGTAGAAATGGCTTAGTTGCCCATAGCAACCAATCAGATTCCACCTTTCATTTTCCCAAGGCGCTCTGAAAAATGAAAGGTTAAATCTGATTGGTTGCTATGGGCAACTAAGCCAGTTTTGATAAAACTCCCCCATTGTCTTCAATGGTTCTGAAAATGGCTGTTTTTCACTGTGGTGTGAATGTACCCTAAGGAGCACACATATTAACCCCAAATCATCCAGCATAAATAACCACACCAAATAATACTGTGGCACTAGGGAGGCCAGACATCCGTTTTTAGGCCAGACAGTGCGGTTTCCTGCACTACGCAGGAGATGTCCTCCTTTTCAGCAGGTCCATGCTCAGACAGCAGCATGGTGGCTTTGCAGGCTCAGGGTGCGTGGCTAGTGTCCAGCTTTTTGGGGGTGAAGCAAGTGGCCTCCGATGTCAGTGCATGCTGGCTAAGGTCTGGTGAAGGCTCCAGGCCTGCCTCCAGCGTTTCCCAGCAGGCCGTGCCTCTCGGGCTAAGTCTGCTGGTATATTTCAGTCATTAATGCCCAAAACAGGCTGGTGACTAAGGAGTTAAACAATATAAAACCCATCATTGGTATCCCCACATCCAGAAATGTCTGAACTATTAAAAAAAATATTTATCCTGCACAGTGAATGAGTTAAAAGATAAAAACGTATTACCATTTTTGTCAACTCGCGCAATCTGCACTTAAAATCCACACAAACGATTGACATGCTGCGAATTTTAAAGTCCGCTCTGCAGGTCAATTTCCGTACGTTAGATTTTGAAAATCTCATCTCATCGCTGGTACTGTATTACTCTGCCGATTTTCCACACAAAAATCTGCACGTGATTTGTATATATACCCTAAACGGTGCTATCAAAAAAATTTGTCTTGAAAAAAATAAACTCTCATGGACATCTGCTTATCCGCATTTTCCACGGACAGAACGCGTACCCATTGATTTTAATGTGTTTGTTTACACATCAGTGGTTTTCCACTGACGACGGAAACATGCACTACTTTGGTACGTGATGCGGAACAAGCATGCCCATTGAAATTTAGTGAAAAACCACTGATACAACTTGGATGGCAACTGTGTTCTTTCAGTGGTTTTTCACGGACCATTGATAGAAGAGCGGTGTCTGTGAAATCCGTGGACACACGGATGCATCATGGACATCTGCACGGATAAAACACAGTCATCAAACGGGTACAGAAATGTGAAAATGCACTGGACACTGTGGTCTTAATCACAATATCCGTTGTAAGTCACGGAAAACAGGGACTAGTGCACATCATAGATTAGTCAGCTAAACCATTGAACACCAAGAAGTGGGCGTACTCACTGGACCATTTAGGGTCCATTCACGCGACCGTATTTTTCTGTCTGCATCCGTTCTGCAATTTTGTGGCTCACTTGTGGACCCATTCATTTCAGCGGGGGTGCAAAAGATGCAGACAGCACTACATGTGCTGTCCACATCCACACTTCTGTTCCACGACCCCGCAAAAAAGATAGAACTTCCTATTCTTGTCCATTTTTGCAGACAAGAATAAGCATTTCTATCATAGGGAAGGACGTTCCAATCTGCAAAATGCGGAATGCACACAAAAGTTTTGTGGATCCGCAATTTGCAGTCTGCAAAATCAGATACAGTCATGTGAATGGACCCTTAGGCCTCATGCACACGACCATATTTTGTTTCCTTGTCTGTTCCGTTTTTTTTGCTGATAGGATGCAGACACATTCATTTCAATGGGTCCACAAAAAATGCTCACAGCACACCATGTGCTGTCCGCATCAGTATGTCCGTTCCGTAGCTTCGGTAAAAAAAAATAGAGCATGTCCTATTTTTTCCTAGTTTGCGGACAAGGATAAGCATTATTACAATGGATCCGCAAAAAAAACGGATCCGCAAAAAAACGGATCCGCAAAAAAAAAAGTCAACCTTTTTTTTTTGCGGATCTGCAATTTGCGTACCGCAAAACACATACGGTCGTGTGCATAAGGCCTTACACTGAGAAGCAGTGTGCATGCTTAAGGCCTCTTTCACACGGGCGTCGCATGTGAGGGCCGGACAAGATGCGGGTGCCCTGCGGGAAACACGCGATTTTTCCGCATGAGTGCAAAGCATTTTAATGCGGTTTGCACGCACGTGAGAAAAATCAGTATGTTTGATACCCAGACTTCTTCACAGAAGTTTGGGTTTGGGTTCCGTATTCTGTAGATTTTATTATTTTACCTTATAACATGGTTATAAGGGAAAGTGATAGCATTTTTAATACAGAATGCTTAGTAAAATGGTGATGGAGGGGTTAAAAAAATATAAATAAATAAATAAACTCACCTCATCCACTTGATTGCGCAGCCCGGCTTGTCTTCTTTCTTCTTCTTTGAGGACCTGGAAGGAAAAAGGACCTTTAGTGACGTCATCACGCTCACCACGTGGTGAGCACAGGTCCTGCTGAATGAAGATAGAAGACCGATCCATAAGATACGGCAAAGAATAGGACATGTACTATTTTTTGCGGTGCAGAGGCTTCTGTGGTCTTCTGATCTGTTTCCTATCTTTTGCAGTATCTTCCTGATCGCGGACCTGTTGAAGTTAATGGGTCAGCACCGCAGCATGGAGTTCACACAGCCAGTGCCCATGTTTTGCATGGTTTGCAGCACAGGCACAGCTATACTACGGTCGTGTGAACGTAGTCTTAATCTGCTGCTTTTCAATAAAGTTGGCTTCTGTTGTAGCACTCACTACCTCTGCACCCATGTCTCGAAAACAAATTACACCTACACTGCTCGAAACAAAATCAACCTTAAGGCCTTATTCACACGTCCGTAGTGTTTTGCGGATCTGCAAAAACACCTTGCCACCAGCCCTATAGAGATGCCTATACTTGTCTGCAATTGCAGGCAAGAATAGGACATGCTCTATATTTTTGCGGAGCCGCTGTCCGGAAGATCGGCGGCGCGCTCCGCAAATGCGGATGCGGAGAGCACAGTGTGTGCTCTCCGCATCCATCACGTCCCCTTTCAAAATTAATGGGTCCACACCCGTTCCGCAAATTTGCGTAACGGGTGCGGACATAGATTGCGGACGTGTGAATTAGGCCTTAGGCTCTTCTACTCTGGATGAGGATCAGTCCAGTTATTGGGAATCAGATGGTCAGGTGATCGCCTTGCCATAAATAAGGCGCATCCTCCGGCAGCGCAGGGGATATCAAGACTGTTGTAGAATACGCTAATCTTGATTAATCTCCCCCTATGTACCTGTTCTCATTCTCAGCTCCTCCTGTTCTACAACATACTGTCTGTAAATCGCACTGCATTTTCAATGTGAGGAGTTTCCTTTAAATAAGTATTGATTGACTTGAATAGTCCTGATCTGTGCTCTTTATTGGTCCGGCATTGGTCAAGTAAGAGGAGGACCCTAAGGCCAGATCCATACGAGCAAGTTCAATGCAAGAAACTCGCTGCGTGTGACAATGTGAGTTTCCGTTCTGACCTCTGCTTCTCTGACATAAATGCATGGCATTATAATGATATATAATGCTGTGTGTCCTGCAAGACCTGGAATCTTCTGTATTATTCCTCATTCACGCAGTCAGTGTGCATGGTTTTAAGCCAAAACCAGGTGCGGCTCTAAACACAGAAAAGGTGCAGATCTTTCCCTTATACATTATGTCTATGTAGGCTCCACGTCTGGTTTTGGCTCTCAGTCACTGATGGAAATCACTGACCAAACACTGATGTGTGAATGAGGCATTACACTGACAGCATTGGTATGATCTATACCAGTGTATTACTGTACTGCAGCGGCGGCAGGGAGCGCACAGCGTCATAGCAACCAATGACGCCGTGTGCTCCGGCTGTAAAGAAGAAATCCAGTCCTGGTTACCACGGACTGGTCACGCCCGGGTTTAACAGACATGTGCATCTAGCCTAATTGAATAGATTCCAGGTCTTTCAAAGTCACACAACATTATAAATCAGTAGAATGCTGTGCCATCCTATCAGAAGGTCGGAATTCAGAACGAGAACTCACACTGTCACACGCAGCAAGTTTCTCGCATTGAACTTCTCGTGTGTGTCTGGCCTAAAGCTTCTTTTACACAGATCTGTGTTCAGGCAGATTATCGTGAATGAAGCACACACTCCCAATAACTGCCTGATCAACGGAGATGAGGGCTGCAATGACCTCCGCTGTATGGGGACAAGCAATCGCTATTGCAATCTTTTGTCCCCTTAGAAATTCATTGTTCCTGGGCAGCAGATCGCTGTTTAGACATGATGATCTGCTGCAGATCTTTGGTCACCCAATGAACAAGCATCCTCGATAATCTGCAAAGGGGTTAGTGTAATGTTACAGATCAATAAATACCTTTTCATCTTTAGCTGATAAATACCCTAGGTCATGGGAAATGTTTCCTAGTGATGATAGTGGCATGAAATAATGTTTAAAGATGAATTACAACACTTAACATTCATAACATACCTACCACACCTCACTCTTCATAATACACAGAACGCCCTTGTTATAGTCATACTGGAGACCTGCCCTTTCTTGACTACTTTTTTTTTTATTACTTACTAAGGCATCCAGAGGCGTGAAGATTCTCAGGAGCTATCTACCTGAAAACAATAATTATTAGCTTTAGTCATTATGTTTATAGTATTCAAGAAAAGACTAGAACTTGTTTCAGTTTATTTTCATGTCACTTTCTAGTCTTTATTGACGTTAACCTGTTCCGGACAACCACCAGGTCTTTAAAGATGGCACCTGCTCAGGATCTGTTAATCTGTCGTCATCAGTTGCGACCACGGCTACTGGGAGGTGTTAGGTCTGTGGTCCTGCTGTACCTTGCGGGAATGGACGCCACTCACCATGCCATTCAGTATCCTGGTTGCCGGTGCGGTCTCCATGCTGCTGCCTGAAGCTCCCTTAGATAAACATAGGTAAATTGCATAGCACTAAACTATCAAACACCTTTGTTGGTCACCAGGGAACCTAAAGCTCAACCACCTTCTGCCTGAAGAGGGTGCATTAAACACCCTGGGACCATCCCCAGTCAATGCCTAAAGTTCCCTAAATATTTAAGGCATTTTCTCCAGGCAGGCGGTGCCTGAGCTTTAGGTTCCCTGGTGACCAACAAAGATGTTTGATAATTTAGTGCTTTTGCAATTTACCTGTGTTTATCCTGCATTATTTCCTGCTTGTATTTCTGCTGTGCTCCAAGTTCTGTTTTCATCCTGCTTGTGTCCTCCTACCCTTTCAAGTACAAGTTCAATTTGTATTTAACCCCATATTGTTTTTTCAGTCCCACAATACAAATGTTTAATTTTTTTTTATATATATTTTTAATTCTAGTGAAAGGGGGTGATTTGAATTTGTATTTTTTAAAACTTTTTTAGTCACTTAGGTGACTATAACATACAATGATTAGATTGCGTATTGTATTCTGTACTGAATATCTATGCGTTACAGAATAAAATATTCAGTATATTCCAATGATGTGCTGCCGCCTGCAGGCCAGTAATGGAATATACCAGTAATCAGCCTGTAAGCCTTGTACAGGCTTAGGCCTCATGCACACGACCGTTGTTTGATTCCGTCTCCGTTGCTCCGTTTTTCGTGCTTTTCTGCGGACCCATTGGTTTTCAATGGGTCCGTGGAAAACTCAGCAAATGCACCGTTTGTCCTCCGCGTCCGTGGTCCGTGATTCCAGTCCGTCAAAAAAATATAACCTGTCCTATTCTTGTCCGTGAAAAACGGTTCACGGACCCATTCAAGTCAATGGGACTGTGAAAAAATGCGGATGGCCATCCGTGTGTCATCCGCGTTCCGCGTCCGTTTTTTTTTGCGGATCCCTTGGCAGGCACTTGGCAAAAATTGTCAGCCTGTCTTTTGGTAAAGTCTTTTGGGTCATGTCCGCTAAAAAAAACGGAAGACACACGGAAACACAACGGAAGGCAAAAACGGACACGGATCACTGAACAACGGAACCCCGTTTTGCGGACTGCAAAAAAATACTGTCGTGTGCATGAGGCCTTAGGGTCCTTTCACACTGGCGTTTTTGTTTTCCGGCATAGAGATCCGTCGTCGGGTCTCTATGCCGGAAGAATCCTAATCAGGATCATCCCCATGCATTTTGAATGGAGAGAAATACGTTCAGGATGCATCAGGATGTCTTCAGTTCAGGACCGGAACGTTTTTTGGACGCAGCAAATACTGCAGCATGCTGCGCTTTTTGTTCCGTCCAAAAATCCGGAACACTTGCCGCAAGGCCGGATCCGGAATTAATGCCCATTGAAAGGCATTAATCCGGATCCGGCCTTAAGCTAAACGTCGTTTCGGCGCATCGCCGGATCCGACGTTTAGCTTTTTCTCAATGGTTACAATGGCAGCCAGGACGCTAAAGTCCTGGTTGCCATGGTAAAATGTAGTGGGGAGCGGTGGAGCAGTATACTAACCATCCGTGCGGATCCCGTGGCGCTCCAGAGTGACGTCAGGGCGCCCTACACGCATGGATCACGTGATCCATGCGCATGGGGTGCTCTGACGTCATTCTAGAGCGTCCTGGGAGCCGCACGGACTGTAAGTATACTGCTCCCCACTACTACTATGGCAACCAGGACTTTAATAGCGTCCTGGCTGCCATAGTAACACTGAAAGCATTTCGAAGACTGATCAGGATCCTGATCAGTCTTCTAATGCTTCAGGCGACTTGCGTTCTGACGGATCCGGCGGGACGGAGATGCCTGCTGGATCCTCAGAACGCAAGTGTGAAAGGACCCTTAGGCCTATTACTAGTATGGGTCACCTTTCCCAATCTCAGCAAGAGAAAGGTGGCCTGGGCCAGGAAGTGTGCAGCTCCTGGTTTTAGCGCTCCCAGATGCAGTGGTCACATTTTACCATGGTATCTGAGGGGTTAAATTCCGCTGTGCCTCTGCTGTGAAAAAATGAGAAACCTGACGTTAATGGTGCCCGTTGCGCTCGAGAGCGGGCACCATCTTTAAAGACTGGACTACCGCTGTACATGTACAGAAAGGCTTAAAGGGCTGTCTCACTTCAGTAAATGGCATTTATCATGTAGAGAAAGTTAATACGCGGCACTTACTAATGTATTGTTATTATCCATATTGCTTCCTTTGCTGGCTGGACTCATTTTTCATCTCATTATACATTGCTCGTTTCCATGGTTACAGACCACCCTGCAATCCATCAGTGGTGGCCGTGCTTGCACACTATAGGAAAAAGCACTAGCCTATCTGGTGGCCGGGACCATGGGAGCGCACATAGGCTAGTGCTTTTTCCTACAGTATGCAAGCACGGCCATCGCTGCTGGATTGCAGGGTGGTCTGTAACCATGGAAACGAGCAGTGTATAATGAGATGGAAAATAAGTCCAGCCAGCAAAGGAAGCAATATGGATAATAACAATACATTAGTAAGTGGCTTGTATTAACTTTCTCTACATGATAAATGCCACTTACTGAAGTGAGACAACCCTTTAATAGTAAATAACCCCATCATGTACCTTACATTAATGCCATGTTGTCCAATATGTGAGGAGGTACATGATGGGGTTACTTACTACTATGTGAGGCACACGGGGTTATTAATTTTGTGCCTCATCATAATACATATTAAGTAACCTACCTAATCATGTACCTCACACATTAACCCTGTTTTGCTTACTATTAAGGTCCATTCACACGTCCGCAAGTGTTTTGCGGTCCGCAAATTGCGGATCCACAAAACACGGAACGCACATGGCCGGCACTTTCTTATAAAATGCCTATTCATGTCCGCAATTGCGGACAAGAATAGGACACGTTCTATTTTTTTTCGGAAGTGCGGAACAGAAGTGCGGATGCGGACAGCACACTGTTGCGGAATGGATGCGGACCCATTTTGCGGACGTGTGAATGGACCCTTAATGTGAGGCACATGGACTAACGTCAGAACTGAAGCCAAGTTCGGTTTCAAGTTTAGTTTTAAAATGGTTTTCCACTTTAAAAATCAACTACAAAGTTATCCAACGAAGTCACGCGAGACTTGGTGAATAACTAACTTCGGCTTATCGGAGCCCATATATTTTAATACTGTATGGAGACAGATCTCCGTACAGTATTATTCCAAAGTTTTGAACGAAGCGACTATCTGATGTATTTAGAATTTGGACTACAGTATAGTATGTCTGGTTCTTGTGTCATCCCCTGAGGAACCATTGACAGTGGGGTTCTCTCAGTACCCTGCAGCTAAGGGGATTTCTGTTTATACCCTAATTGCTGGGAGGTAGTTTACTTTATAGGACCTCTCTGAGGAACATTGTTTTTGACCAGTTGATCAATTTTATGTTGAGTTTAATATGTTTGTAGTACATTTTTGTATTTATTATGGGACAATAAACCTCACATTGCTTTCTTATCTGAATTGTTCATGACTGAGATTTGTATGATTGTGATATCAATACCCTGATTGACCTATTATTTATCATAAAGGGTCCATCTATCTACAAGGTGAGTCAAACGTTGCAGGACACCCTTTTATTTCAGAAACAAAAGGGAAAATGAAATATCTGAATACCCCAGCAAGAAATGGGAGAGTGCGGCCTATCTTTTAGGCTATGTCCGGAACATTGCTGTCCCTTTAATCACAGGTTCCATGCCAGGATCTGACTGCTTGTAATTACTGATTGCACAGACACAAATTGTGCAAATCTGTACAACCTCCTCACGCTGCATGCAGTCTGATCCTCCAGAAGATGCTGGCTGTGCCTTTTATTCTCTATTCTAGACTTAGATGTGTTTTTTTTTTTTTTCTGCTATGTTACACATTAGAAAAAGCTACTAATATGGACAACACGCAGAGTCTGGGCCTCACATTGTTCTCCCCCGCTTTTTAGAAGAGCGATAAAGGGGGCGGTAGGCACAAGCATAACATTTAATGAATCAGCGCACTGTCTCCTCACAGTAAAGGTTATAGTACAGAGTTGTGACAGAAATCTGTTTTATACTTTTTACACGTTAAAATGGAAACCTCTATCGAGCTCCCAGCAGGCCAGTAAATAGCTAATGTATTAATAGACATCTAAGCTGTATAATTAGCAGGAGGTGCCCAGTTGTGGCCTGTGATGACTGGTGCATCTGCATTGTTAAGGCTGAAAGGCTTTCGGCTGATTATTATCTGTCTTCATGTTAGACCTCTTGAGTAACGTCAGTGGGGAACTCCTAGGTTGTGCTTAGATTATAGGTGGACAGGATGACGTGGGAGGGGAGAAAATATACTGAGAATATAATAGGTAGCAAAGACAAGATCAGGGAGGAGACCAAACCAATTGCATTCAGCATTTTATTTTATTTTTTTAATTGAAAGGATGTCTAAAATTTGACATAATAAATGTTTTGTTTTTTATTTCTTTGATTGATTTCAAACTACTGTTTGATACTTTGTTGTTGACTGGCTTTATTGTGGATAAGCAGGGCACCTATCTGCACACGGACGAGATTACAGGGCCTGAGCCGTTATTCTGAGGAATCCACCAAGGTAAGCTACTGTTTGAAGCTTTAATGGAAACACTACCATTGTTCTGTCTTCATACACGTTCACACAGTGTGCAGTCTGACATTCAGCATAAACCATTCCTGTCTTCCAAATAAGAGGACTGTTCTTTGTAGTCTAACTTGTTTATTGGTAAAACAGGAGTATTTGATTACAACTAGCTGAACAGCTCTGCATAACATAATGTCCCTGAAACAAAGACAAATCTCTCACCAGATATGCTTTACATGGATGGTGGAGTTTAAGAAGGAGGTATGCAGAAGGACAGCTCTGCTGATGTGTCCTGGAGACTGGAGGCTTCTCTTTCCCAGGATGCTTTGCACTCCCACAATGCTTTGCATCACCCACAATGCAGCAGTCTTTGTAACAAGAAAACAAAGTGTAATACAATTTACAACTGCTAGATGGTCCTTTAACGACATTAATCATTACAGAAATACCAAAACCCTGGCAAACGTGATCTGTAGTGATTCTCAAACTCTGCTGGGCAGAACAACCATCAAAGTGAGGTATTTTTTTTTTTTAACTCAGTATTTTTAATTCTTCTTTTCTTTTCAGCACTACTATGAATTTAAAAATTAACCCCTTAAGGTCGCAGGCTAGTTTGGTACTTAAAGCTCATCGATTTTTTTCTTTGTTTTTTGATCCCTGTATTTCAAAAGTACATATTTTTTTTTGTCAGCATAGCCATATCAAGGCTTTTTATATGCCATTGTTTTTTAGGGTTTCGTTTTTATGGTGTTCAATGCCTGGTAAAAATGACATGTTAACTTTATTCTGCGAGTCAGTTCTTTAGAAAAAAAAGATTGCTTTGTGATGCTACCATATTCTGACACCAAAACATTATTTTCTTTTTCTGCCTAAGCAGCTGTGTGAGGGCTTATTTTTGGGTGGGATGAGGTATAGTTTTTATTTATACAATTTTGGGATACGTGGGATCTTTTGATAGCTTTTTATTAGTTTTTTGAGGGGAGGCAAGCTGACAAATAAAATTCTAGCACTGGGGATTTGATTATGTTTTTACAGTGATCATCATACCCCTTATTGAGAAAGTGAAAACAGAAATTTAGAAATGTTTGCAAATTTTAAAAAACGTGAAACTAAAATTTTGCATGGACATAAGTATTCAGACCCTTTGCCATGACACTTGAAATTTAGCTCTGGTGGCCTCTGATTTCTATTGATCTTCTTTGAGATATGTCTACATCTTTATTGGAGTCTACATGTGGTAAATTCAGTTGATTGGCCGTGATTTGGAAAGGCACACCCTTGTCTATATAAGGTCACACAGCTGACAATGAAAAAAAAACAAGCCATGAGGAGTAAAGAACTGCCTGTAAAGTTTAGAGACAGGATTGCGTGGAGGCACAGATATGAACAAGGGCACAAAAAAATTCTGCTGCACTTAAATTGCCCAATAGCACAATAGCCTCCATAATCCTTAAATGGAAGAAGTATGGAACAACCAGGGGAGTCTTCCTAGAGCTGAACTCCCCACCAAACGAAGTAATCCAGGGGAAAGAGCATGGTAAGAGAGGTGACCAAGAACCCAATGGTCACTCTGACAGAGCTCCAAAGATTCTTTGTGCAAATGGGTGAAACTTCCAGAGGTTCAACCGTCACTGCAGAATTCAATCAGTCTGGGCTT
Organism: Bufotes viridis; assembly: GCA_033119425.1. Taxonomy (NCBI): domain Eukaryota; kingdom Metazoa; phylum Chordata; class Amphibia; order Anura; family Bufonidae; genus Bufotes; species Bufotes viridis. The sequence continues at coordinate 175,633,120 of CM065589.1, forward strand.
TATGGCAGAGTGGCAAATTTTGCAAATAAAAGGACTCTCAGACTGTTTCTGCAGATGAAACCAAGATTGACGCAATTCTAAGCTTCATGTCTGGAGGAAACCAGGCCATTGCCCAATACCATCCCTACAATGAAGCATGGTGGTGGCAGCATCATGTTGTGGGGATGTTTTTTCAGACTCAGTGAAAGTATGTAGCAAGTAGAGTAATACCAGCCGTGTGTATTTCTTGTGATATTTCAACGTACTATAGCTATAGGTTTGAAATGGACTTTGTTTCGTGAAAACTGGGTAACAACATGTATAGCTGACATAAGCGCTTACATACACACAGTAATGTACCACACTGCTGTGTCCTTACATAACTTAGCATTTTATGGGGAAAGGGAGAGCTGGATGTCAACTCATATTGTGGACAGAAGAGGATGACTCTTGGAGATTTTTCTCCACCTTTGGCATTATGCACACTTCTGTATGTATTTTGCGGTCTTCTCAGCAAAATGATAGAACATGGCCCATACTTGGCAAAATGCTGACCACGGACTCACTAAAGTCACTCGGTCCACAGAAAAAACTGATGAAAAAAACATGGATATCATCCGCATTTTGCGGACCGCAAAATGCGGTCGTGTGCATGAGGCCTTTGAGAGAATAGCTAGATATTTCCTTAGGATTCTAATTAAGGATATAGTGACATGGACTCCTAGACACTGTTCATGTGACCATAAAGGAGAGAGTAAACTGTGAAATTTGCAGATAAACATGTCTAGCAGCCATCATTCCTACCAGATTTACCTGTGTAACATGCCAAACTTTTGATCCACATTAGCTAAGAGAACTGCCACGCTTGTATTTTTATCATGTTTTTTGGGGGGTTTCTGTGAGTGTTTTTTTTGTTTTGTTTTTTTGTGGTTCACCATGCAGCATAAATGACGTGATAACTTTATGCTGCAGCTTTATACGATTATAGCAATACTATATTTATATATGTTTTTATGTTTTTTTTGTTTATGTCACTATATTGTAAGGCCCACAGCATTTTTATTTATTGAGGCAGCTGTATAAGGAGCTGTTTTTTTTTTTTTGCGGGATGGCAGTAGTTTTTATTGCTAACGTATGGGGGTACATATATTTTTTTTGATAACTTTTTATTCAATTTTTTAATGAGGTGGCCAAATAATAAAAAGTCTTTTTTTTATGGGGTTCACCATGCAGGTTAAATAACATGATAACCTGATTCTGTGGGTTAATACAATTACGATTATACCAAATTTATTTTTTCTTTCATGTTTTACTACTTTTGCATCATAACATTTTTTTTGCCATCACCTTAATTTAACAGTCATATTTTTAATGGAGTTAATCATGTAGGGTAAATAACATGATAATATTATTCTGTGGGTTGATATGATTATGGTAATACCAAATTTATATAGTATTTTATGTTTTATTACTTTTACACCATTAAATCACCTTTTTTAATTCACTTGTATATTGTATTGCCATATTCTAGGAGTCATAACTAAAGATGAGCGATCTTCAAAAATTAGTTCGGCGTTCGGGTTGGGGTAATCGCCGCATCCCGTTATGGATTCCACTACCGCGGACTATCCCGGCATATGGAATCCATAAGGGGCGGCTTCCACCAACCCGAACTTTGGAAAAGCCGAAGGACCGGAGGTGACGTCACCGTCATGTGATCAGTGCAGGGGCCGTGGCTCAACAAGTGCTGAGCCACGCCCCCTGCACTGATCACATGACGGTGACGTCACCCCAGGTCCTTCGGCTTTCAAAGTTCGGTTGGTGAAGCCGCCTCTTATGGATTCCATATGCCGGGATAGTCCGCGGTAGTGGAATCCATAACGGGATGCGGCGATTACCCCAACCCGAACGGCGAACTAATTTTTGAAGTTCGCTCATCTCTAGTCATAACTTTTTTATTGTTAACTTTCTGTTGACCGTGCTGTATGAGGGCTTATTATTATTTTTTTTTTTTTTGCAAGACAAGCTGTAGCTTCCATTGGTACTATTTTGTACGTACATGTTACGTTTTGATCACTTTTAATTCCATTTTTGGGGAGGCAAGGTGGCCAAATGATAGCAATTCAGTCAATGCAGGATAAATAACATGTTAACTTCTGTGGGTTGATGCTACCTAATTTGATAAAAAAATACCACCGCCAAATAAATACTAAATAGTATCCCAGTGCAGCCAGAATACCCCAACGCTTCATTATGAAGTGGGCGGGCCCAGGGCGTGTCATTAAGTGAGTGACGTGTGCTGCCGGCCTGCCCGCTGCATGCAAGGCAAGTACCGCTTACAGATAAGTGATTACTGCTAGTTTAAAAAAGCAGCACTGCAAGTGCTGCTGCATACACTTTATATGTAATGACTGCTCTTACCGGGGCCCGACTTAATGAAGTTCACTGACTGCACTGGGCCCTGCTACTACCCAGATAGCGCCCCTGTTTTCATGTCATTAATACATTGCAGGCCGCTATGCCTATGCAGCACAGCATAGTGTAATACTGCTGTATTCGCTTTATAAGACGGTCATTTCCCCCCCACTTTTGAGGGATAAAAGTGTGTCTTATAAAGTGAAAAATACGGTATATACCAAGAATGAAATGGATTCATGGCCAAATCAACTAGGAATATATGGTGCCAAGTTTGATGGCACAGTAGATCTACAGAAAACAGCCTGAAAAATGAATGGGTTTACAATTGTACAAACCAATTGATATTGATACTGGGTGACAGGAAGTAATAATACTTCTGCTTCACCAGAGAGGCTGGATTGCAGTGGTGGCCATAACCCATAGAAATGAGCAGTGTACAAAGCAATTGAAAAATGAATCAAACCAGCTATTTTTTGATTAAAAATACTTTAAATACAACCCGCGTAAACAAGCATATTAAGTACTGCGACGCAGCGCAGGCAAAGACGCAGCGCCATACATAGCTTGACAGCACAACAAACAGTACAGGCTAATTTACACTATACATCACACTGCATGCTTACACTATTAATCAAATAAACATAAGCGAACAACAAAGTAATAGACAGTGATAAGGGGTGGGGGTGGGAAAGAGGGGATAGGGAGGAGAAGTCACATGCCGGAAGCTTTATTAAAAGACAGAAGTGAAAAAGGAGAGAGGGAGAGGGTGTTAGTCCTCTTCTTCATCGTCGTCCAGTCTGTCCAAGATGGAATAGTCCCTGAGTAGACTGTGGATAAGCCAGCAATGGAGACAATATAGACAATCACAATACATTAGTAAGTGTCAGGGGTGGACTGGGAACTTAACCCCTTAAGGACACAGGGTTTTTACATTTTTGCGTTTTCGTTTTGCGCTCTATGCCTTCCAAGAGCCATAACTTTTTTATTCTTCCGTTCACATGGCCATATGAGGGCTTATTTTTTGCGGGACAAGTTGTACTTTCCAACGCCATCATTTAATAATGCATACGGTGTAGTGGGAAGCGGGAAAAAAATTCCAAATGGGGTGAAATTGCAAAAAAAAAGCAATTTCACCACAGTTTTACGGGTTTCTAAATTACGACGTTTGATTTGCGATAAAACTGACCATTTAGTTTTATTCTACAGGTCAGTACGAATCCGGCGATACCCAATATGTATAGCTTTTCTTGCGTTTTGATAGTGAAAAAAATTCCAAAGTGGGAAAAATTATTTTTTTTTTGTCGCCATGTTTTGACCGCTATAACGTATTTGTATATAAGTGTATGGCGTTGTATGGGGGCTTATTTTTTGTGGGCGATCTTAACTTTTAGTTGATACCATTATGGGGTGTGTAGGACTTTTTGATCGCTTTTTATTTAATTTTTTGAGGAAATGAAGCGTCCAAAAACGGCAAATCGGCCATTTGGGCGCTTTTTCCGTTTTCTGTTTACCGTATGGGAAATATATTTTTATATTTTTATACTATGGGCGTTTTCACACATTGTGACACCCATGATGTGTATTTTTTTATTTTTTATTATTTTATTTTAATTTTTGGGGAAAGGGGGTGATTTAAATTTTTAGGTTTTTATTTATTTTTATTTTTTTATTTTTTTTATTTTTTACACTTTTATATAGATCCCATAGGGACCTATATAAATCAGTTACCTGATTGCTTCTATCATAAACTCCAATACACTTGTATTGGAGTTTATGACATTTACTACTTTCCTATGAAGCCCTATTGCTAACAAGGGCTCCATAGGAAATAGTAAGTGATAACCTCATGCTGAATGAAAGGCTTGAGGCTATCACTTACAGCGCTCCGATTCTCCCGATCACCACTAGGGGAGCCGGAGCGCTGCCGAGAGTTTACTTTCGGTTTTAGCGCGATGCAGATGCCGTGATCAGGATTGATCACGGCATCTGCAGGGTTAAATGATCGCGGTCGGCAGCGCTGCCGACCGCGATCATCAGCTGCGAGGTCAGCTACAGGAATCAGCCAGACCCCCGCAGCGATGGTGCCCGCAGCGGCCAGGAGCGGGCGCCATCTTTAGGGACTGGACACATGACGTACCCATACGTCATGTGTCCTTAAGGAGTTAAAGTGGCCCTGAAAAAAAATTAAAAGTAGCCTCATATTGTAGGTGGGTTCAAAGAGAGAAAGCAGGGAAGTAGGCAGGGACAACAGACGTAGGCAAAGCCAGCAATACCACAGTGCAGAACACTATACCGCCCGAGCGCAACCAAATACCACAGTGCAGCACATAATACCTGCGCCACAGGATGGCGATGCAGTTGAATTCAGGAGGGCACCTGCGACCGCTGGCCAGGTGCATAGGAGAGAATCAGATCATTATGTACCTGGCTGGTGGCAGTGAGGAGGGCTTGTGTGCCCCCCCCAAGGCATAGGCCCACTGGGAAATTTCCCTGTAGGGTCAATGGCCAATCCGCCCCTGGTAAGTGTATTTTATTAACTTCCTCTACATGATAAATGTCATTTGCTGAAGTGAGACAACCCCTTTAACTCAAAGTTGAGTGCCTCTTTACATATGTTTTATTTGTCTTCTGTCACGCTAAGAAGTGATCTCAAGAGGAAGTTAAACTATCAGTACAGGAAATAGAATACATACATTAACCTAAAGTAACCATTCAAAAGACAAACAAAACATATTGTCCCAGATTTCCTAATGTGTCTGCACCAAAAATCTGTCTAAAAAGTGATGCAATGTGATGCATCTAGGGTTCTACACCTTTTTCCGACATGCTTGATAAAGCGGGTTGCTTAACGGAAAGGGGTGGAGCTTCAGGGGAAAGTGGTGGGACTAAGATATGCCATTTTGCACCACATTTCTGGAGTAAAAAGTCTGTCTTAAAGTAAGCCAACCAACAGTTTGTATACAGTTAGAGAAAAGTGTCTCTCCCTGCACCACATTTATCATTCATCCTCAGCCCCTGCAATAGCTCTGGTGCAGGTCCAGGCAGCCTGTCTACGTTTACACCATCTTTGGGATTAGCAAACCTCTAAACTATTGAAAAGCATAAGGCCAGACACACAGGAGCAATGTGATAAATACAGCGTGTCAGTGAGAGGTCTTGTCCTGGCCTCCCCTCCCGTGACAAGATCACAGTATTATACTGGTTTATAATGCTGTGTAGCCCTGAGAGTGCTAAAATCTATTGTATTACTCTGACAGCATTCTGTAAGGGTTACACAGTAATATAAATTAGTACAATGCTGTCTGATCCTGTCAGAAAAGCGGAGGCCAGAATGGGACCTAACACTGACACATGCTGCGAGTTCCTCGCATTCAACTCGTTCCTGTGTGTCTGGCCTAAGAAGTAGGGCACTGCGGCAATTTTTTAAGCCACACCTTTAACTCCACCCAAATTCTACCTATACACACCCAATACCGCCCAGTCCTCTTAGTGTCCCCACACAGTAGTTATGCTCTCTTACTGCCCCCACACAGTAGTTATGCCCCCTTACTGCTCATTATAGTAGATATGCCCCCACTGTAGTTATGCATCTTTAATGTCTCCACAAAGTAGTTATTGCCCCTTAGTGCACCCACACAGTAGTTATGCCCCCATACCAGCAGGTGTGATGACGTGATGGCATTTTTTCTGATGACTTTGTCCTCAAATGGAACAGCATTTTATTGCAATGTTCCCTACAACCTATAACCCTTATTACTGAATATGAAGGCAGTAAATTGTCCAACGTACAACAAGAAATAGCAGTTACTAAGAATTATATGTCGAAGTTTGATACTTCACCTGATTATCAGGAGTTGGAAGCTAAGACATTGGAGCTGGTGAAAAATCTTGAGGACCATATCATGAACACTAAACAGATCAAATTTCAAAGAGATATATTTAATTATAATAATGACCAGGTTTATGAATGGGGAGGCGGAATAACTTCCCATGTACCCCCAAATCTATCCTCAAAACTAAAAAATAAATAAAAATAAAAATCAGGACAGATATTGTCATAGAGCTGATAGAAATCAAGAGGATAAGTCCTCCAAAGTAATGCAAAGTGAGTTTTGGTTCCTCAGAACAGGATTATTCTGACTTAAGTACTGATTCACAGAAATCAATAGAGGAGTGCTCACTGGATACATCAGAACAAGTATCTACTAGAAAAAAATCTACTTATTACAAAAAACCTAAGAATAAACAAAAGAATAAAATGACAAAAAACGACCAAGGAGAGCTGGACGTAAGCACTCAAAGAAAGTCTCATGTCATGTCGACCAGACATCAGAAAAAGTAGTAAATTAACGAGAAGAACCAGGTCAATATGATGTGATCAACCTCTCAAGAACCACACTCAAGGAGGACCAGATACAAGTATTGTCCATGGGACTGAATTTTGTTCCCACTTCTGATTTTGATTTATTTTCAACTATTCTGGACATTAACAAATTCGTGAGGAATTTAACATTGAGGAGACATTTTGCGGACATACCATCTGAGGATGTTTTTATCCCTGAGGAACAGGAACAGAGGAGTACAGTCTATAACTATAACATTGCTCTATGGTTCAACTCACAAACCTGCAGATAGAGGGAAATAGTTTCTAGCCCATAGGTTTAGAACAGGAATTTAAAACACGGAATCCCTCTTATTATCCTGTGCAATCACGTACAGATAGTATGACTGTGTTTCAGGATGTTCTCGAAAGAGAGCTCACTGAAATTAATAATCAAAGGGTTTCGAGTGTCCATAGGTCTAGCAGCCTTACCCGAAAACAAGAGCAGGCATTGATGACTCTAAGGAATCACTCCGACATTATCATCAGGTTTGCGGATAAGGGAGGTTTGGTGGTGGTATTAGATAGGGAGTCGTATCATGCACAGATGGTTGGTTTGTTGTCGGATGCCTCCACATACAGGAAACTCAGATAGATACCAAAGGGAACTGGTTGGAATCCTTAATAAAGGCAATAATAATGGATTCCTCAATGATAAAGAATATTACTTCCTGTGTGTGGAGGCTCCCATAACACCAATCATACACGCACTCCTAAAAATGCACAAGAATGTCAACCCACCACCCCGACACCCCATAGTGTCAGGGATTGGATTCCTATTGGAGCACTTGGGAGAGTGGTTGGACATTCTTTTGCAGACCATGGTGAAAAGACTGCCAGCTTACCTTGAGGATACATCTGATGTGCTCAGGGCCATTTCAAGTATGGTGTGAAGGGAGGGGTACAAGTGGTTAACCATGGATGTGGTGTCACTGTATCCCTCCATTCCACACCATATAGCCCTTGAAGCACTTGAATACAATCTATACAGGTATAGCAGGCATCCCACGGATTATCTAGATTACATTTTGGATGTGACTCAGTTCCTTTTGTTACATAACTATTTCAGATTTGACAGTCAATTCTACCTGCAGGTCCGTGGAGTCTCAATGGGGGCTAAATTTTCCCCCTCCCTAGCAAACCTGGTAATAGGATATTGGGATGAGCAGTTAATTTTTTGGGAATTGAATGCCCTTGGGGATGCCATTGTCTGGTATGGCAGATACATCGATGACTTGCTAGTCATTTGGAGTGGGGATGTATCTGCCATACCAGACTTCGTTGAGTTTGTTAATGCAAATGCCTACAATTTGAAATTTACGTATTCTTGTGAGAGACAATCCATTTGTTTTTTGGACCTCAGACTTGGAGGTTGCCCGGGTCAAATTATATACCCACAGACTTACCGAAAGGAAACCTCTGGGAATACCATCCTTAGGGCGAGTAGTCATCACCCCAAACATACGATCAAGGCTATTCCGGTAGGCAAGTACATATGTGCCAGAAGGAACTGTAGTACAGGCATGTCTTTTACAAAAGAATGCCGGGATATAGAAATTAGATTGAAACAACGAGGGTACCCCAAATGGATGCTAGACAGAGCTAGAAAAATAGCTGAAAAGAGGGAGAGAAATAGTCTTCTTTTTGGGCTTTGACGGACCAATAAAACAAAAATGGGAACAGATACACCTACTCTATTTCTTATGTACAATATGCAGTTCAATCTTACAAAGCAGGCAATTCACAGATGTCTCCCCATACTTTACAATGATCACATTTTGTTTAAGGTTCTAGGAAATGGTTGTAGAATAGTATCACGTCGCTCCAGCACATTAGCTAATATACTGTCTCCTTCTCTCTTTACATGTACTCCAGTTTAATAGTTCAAATACATGGCTCAAGTATGAAGGTTTTACTGAGTGTGGGGGGCATCTCTGCAGGTATGCCAGCCCAATTACTAAGTTTGAATGATAATGCATCACATACAGAGACTTTTAAAATCAAAGGTTATTTAAATTGCAATTGGATTGGGGTAATATATATATTCAAATGCGCATTGTGCAATGTTATGTATGTTGGCAGCACAAGTAGACCATTCAAGGTTAGAATATGGGAACATCTTAACCATGTCTCTAACCCTTGTGTAGTGGGTATTTCAAGTGCTGCCAGTCATTTTGGCAATTAACATAACAGAAAGACGGACGCCTTCCTTACTTATGCTATAGAGAAGGTGTCACTTCCAATATGTGGGGGAGATCTAAAAGGAGGTTACTTCTATGTGAAGCCTTTTGGATCTTCAGGTTGAACACCCATTTTCCTTCGGGGAAACTAAGGGAACTAATGTATCTATATCAGTAAAGGGTGATAAATATAATACGAGGGTAGTTAAAATAATAAGGAGGACTGCAATGTTTTCTATCTGGGTAATTACATAGAGTGAGTTTAATTAACATTCATGTCCATTGCCTGTAAATTCAACAATGGTAATATTTGTTATGTAGGTGCATATTTGTTAATGGATATGAATAGTGATAATTATTATATCTACAATGTATTTAGCATTTGACCATCTTTGATATAAGTCCCAAATTTGCATTTTTATGAAACAACGTTGGAGCAGACCTCATAATACGTTCATGGTCATAATGTGGAATCTATGCAGTAGGGCAGTATTCACATGGGGCGGTTCTATAGTGGTTGCTCCTTACATGCATTTAACATTATTTTAATACGAATTGTTCGTGGGGTGTTTTGTTCACTTATTTGCTGTTTTGTTTTTATAACCCTTTGGCTATGAGGAGGGATTATTATCTCTGTTTGGCTAGGGGTGAAACCTATTGTTGGAAATGTTTTATATGCAAGTAGGTTGGACTAGTACTGACTCGTCCAGTTCAGGTTAAATTGCCCACTTAACTGACAGCTGATTATTTCTCTAGTCCTCCCGCTGATAGGCGGGGGGTGGGTTTATCTTTCCCAGGATAATAGCGTGTAGCTCGAAACATGTCAACCTAAGGTGGAGGGTGGTGAAGTCTTTATACTAGGGCTGAAACGAATACTCGATTAAATCGAGTAATTCGACACAAAAAAATCCTCGATGCAATTTTTTTGCATCAAGGAATCGTTTGTGTCACGTGACCACGGAGCAGGAGCATTTACTCACTGCTCCATGGTCACCCCCTGCTGCGGGCAAGTAGCGGGCCCTGGTGGGATACTGGAATTTAGCACCGGCCCCGCACCGGCCCTCCAGTATTTATGTAGTTAATGTCTTTAGAAGTAGCCCAACCTTATTAACTATTGTTGCGCAGGCTCCCCGGGCAGCTCTCTGTTCCTCCATGCTCCGCCTATCTGCTCAGCCCACTGTGAGACGGGACCACTCAAACAGTCTCTTTTCAGGGTTTATTAGGCACACAGTACAGTACAGGCTTGCTTTCTTCAAATAACAGAACAGTCCAAATGAAATAATAACACAGTGATACAGGCTTCTCACCAGCTGCAGTTTTTCTCCCAGCAAATCCTCACTGCCAAGAGGTTTGGTTCAGTAGTCTTCCTCTCAGACCACCATCCACACACACTGCTTTCTGGCAGTGTCTTTTTAAAATCACCCTCGCACCTGTGTGTGTGGCAGTAACACCCGAGATGGAGTATGGGAGTGACCTTCCCACCCAAGCTCTTCAGTCACTCCTAAATCCCGGACCCAAATTCCAGCTACCACCAACTCAGTGATCTACCACCACTGGTCACTACTTACCTCCGGGATTTACATCACTGAGCGTAGCAGCCTCAGTGACACATACCTACCATCTATGATGTCACCCACTGCATGCTTACATATCCCCCCCCTCTGCCTAAAGCCGGGGGGCTTGGCACCTTCCATAACCAAACAATGGACTCTTGACAGGGCATCTGCATTGATGTGCAATTTACCTGGCCTGTGTTCCACCACATAGTCAAAATCCTGTAATGCCAGGAACCACCTTGTTACCCTAGCATTATTTCCCTTGTTTTGACTCATCCACTTCAGTGGGGCATGGTCTGAGACGAGTCTGAACTTTCTGCCTAGCAGGTAATACCTTAGGGACTCTATGGCCCATTTTATTGCCAGACATTCCCGTTCCACAATCGAGTAATTCCTCTCACAGGGGTTCAGTTTCCTACTTAGATACATGACAGGATGCTCTTCTCTGTTAACCTCCTGGGACATAACAGCCCCTAGTCCCACCTCTGATGCATCTGTCTGTACTATAAATTCCTTGGAGAAATCTGGCGCTATTAGCACTGGTTGCCTACAAAGAACGGACTTTAGTTCTACAAATGCCTTTTCTGCCTCCGGGGACCACTGAACCATAACTGACTTTTTCCCTTTCGTGAGGTCAGACAAAGGAGCAGCAATACTGGCAAAGTTGGGGACAAATCGCCGGTAATACCCGACTATCCCTAAGAAAGCCTGCACTTGTTTTTTTGTAAGAGGCCGGGGCCAACTCTGTATGGCTTCTACCTTGTTGGCCTGGGGTTTAATCATGCCTCTTCCCACAACATAACCCAAGTATTTGGCCTGCTCCATACCTATGGCACACTTCTCTGGGTTGGCTGTAAACCCTGCTTCTCTGAGTGAGTCTAGAACGGCCTGGACTTTACTTAAATGGCTTTTCCAATCCAGGCTGTAGATAACAATGTCATCTAAGTAGGCTGCTGCATATTCCCTGTGGGGAAGCAAAATGTCATCCATTGCCCTTTGAAATGTAGCAGGGGCCCCTTTCAACCCAAATGGCATCCTCACATAGTGGAAACATCCCTCTGACGTAGAAAAGGCTGTTTTCTCTCGGGCCTCTTTTGCTAATGGTATTTGCCAATACCCTTTGGGGAGGTCTAATGTGGTTATATACCTGGCGGGACCCAACCTTTCAACCAGTTCATCCACCCTGGGCATAGGGTAAGCATCCATCTTGGAAACCTCATTAAGTTTCCGAAAGTCATTACAAAAGCGCCAGCTTCCATTTGGTTTTGGGACCAACACAATTGGGCTGGACCATTCACTTTTGGACCTTTCAATTACCCCTAATTGTAACATCCTCTGAACCTCTTCTGAGACTGCTTGTCTACGGGCTTCTGGGATGCGATACGGTTTTACTTTAACCCTTATGTGGGGTTCAGTGATGACATCATGTTCCACCACATTAATGCAACCTGGTAAGCTAGAGAATATGTCCGTATTACGTTGCAACAACTCTTTAGTTTCCTGTTTTTGGGGACGTGATAAGGAACTAGCAATTGTCACCTTTCCAAACTCAGGACCAGAAACAGTGGGAGATAAGAGCGTAGCTGACAAGGACTCCCGTTCTCTCCAAGGTTTCATTAAGTTTACATGATAGACCTGCACTGGTTTCCTTTTCCCTGGCTGATGGACTCTATAATTTACTTCCCCAACTTTTTCCATCACCTCAAAAGGTCCCTGCCATTTAGCCAATAACTTGCTCTCAACCGTAGGTACCAGAATTAATACCCGATCCCCTGGCTTGAACTCTCTAATTCTGGCAGAACGGTTGTACACACTTCTCTGAGCTTCTTGGGCCCTCTGGAGATGTTCCTTCACTATGGGCATCACCTTGGCAATTCTCTCTTGCATTTTTACCACATGATCAATGACACTTCTGTATGGAGTAACTTCAGTCTCCCATGTCTCCTTAGCTATATCAAGCAAACCCCGAGGGTGTCTACCATAAAGCAACTCAAAAGGTGAGAACCCTGTAGAAGCTTGAGGAACTTCCCGGATTGAAAACAACAGATATGGCAACAAACAATCCCAATCCTTGCCATCTTTCTCAATGGCCTTTTTCAACATGGCTTTCAAGGTTTTATTGAACCTTTCTACAAGGCCATCAGTTTGGGGATGGTACACTGAAGTTTTTAACTGTTTAATTTTCAGTAGTTTACACAGCTCGACCATGACCCTGGACATAAATGGGGTCCCTTGGTCAGTCAAGATTTCTTTGGGAGTCCCACTCTCGTGCATATATGAAACAACTCCCGAGCAATAGTTTTAGCGGAGGAGTTTCGTAACGGCACAGCCTCTGGATACCGGGTAGCATAATCCAGCACTACTAGAATATACTGGTGTCCCCTAGCTGATTTGTCTAATGGTCCCACTAAGTCCATGGCGATCCTTTCAAATGGTATATCAATAATGGGAAGTGGCACCAACGGACTTTTAAAATGAGACAGCGGGGCCTTTAATTGGCAGGTAGGGCAGGATTTGCAGTATTCGTCTATTTCTTTATAACACCCTGGCCAATAGAACCTCTGAAATATTCGTTCACGGGTTTTATCTGTACCTAGGTGACCCCCTAACACATGAGTATGAGCCATTTCTAGGACCATTTTTCTATAGGGCCCGGGAACCACTAACTGTTCTATCACCTCATTGTGAGCTTTGGTAACCCGATATAAGAGGTCATTGTGCATTTCAAAATACGGATACCTGTGGTCAGCACCCGGCTCTTGGGGAACATCATTTAGAACAGTCACATTTGCTAAAGCCCCTTTTAGAGTGGGGTCTTGCGCCTGGGCCGTCCCAAAATTCCCTTGCGGGATATCCAGAACGGGTATGGTCTGCTCAGATTCTACGGTCTCACTCTCGTCTCCCACCAAGACAGATAGCGGAAATCCCTCAACTATCTCAGCTGGTTCACTAGGCATAGCCTGGTTTGTGATTTCCTCAACATGAGACACATCATAAGCAGGTGCAAATTTTACTTGTTTGGGTGACATTTTACCCCACAGTTCCCAAAACAACGGAAGATCCCGCCCTATTATCATGGCATGCAATAAGTTCTTCACCATGCCCACCGTATGCAATACAGTCCCACATTCAGTGGCTATGGTGACCTGAGCAACTGGATAGTTCTTAACATCCCCATGCACACACATCACCCCCATGCCCTGTCCAGGTGCCGGCAATACGGGAACAAGATTTTCTCTGACAAGTGTAACCAGGCTTAAATATTAAATGGACCGCGCAGAAAGTACTTCTTTTCTCACACCAAAGGGAATACTCCTTGACCGATCTTTGGCCCCTGACGAAGCCATTTGGAGCGAAACCCGGGTCGGGCAGACGCGATTGTTTTTATTATACGCTGTGATTTTATTCACCAGTTTGTAAGTAGATTAAAATTGGAATTTTATATGCTGTGTTACGGTCTTCACTATGGAAGAAGTTATTTCCACATAGGATGAAGGAAAGCAAGCCGGTTACCTGTGTTTAAACATCTAGATACGCTAGTGTTACAACTAGAGCACGGTGAGTGCAATTCCAGAGTGTCTGCAGGTTTTAACTGGCAATACTTCACTATGTGTGGTTCCTTTCAATCTGTACAGATCGATACATAAGAAAGGAAGCAGTGTGAGCTTGATGTCAAAGATCGGTCAAGGAGTATTCCCTTTGGTGTGAGAAAAGAAGTACTTTCTGCGCCGTCTATTTAATATTTAAACTTGTTGACTAGAGACCTACCCACCTCTTATAAGGACTGCAGCATTTTGGAAGATACGTATATTGGAATTTATTTCTTTCAAGTGTAACCAGGCTTCCTGAGTCTAGTAGTGCAGTCACAGGGCTAGCATTGACAGTCACCTGGCATATATGAGGCCCGGTTGCCTGGTACTGGATGGCACTGCAGGCGGGATGGGCAAACAGGGAGCACCGTCGTGCCATATCACAATCCATATGTTCATTTGTCATGGGACAGTGAGCTGCAATGTGCCCCAGGTTATGACACCTCCAACAAACAAGACGGCAGGGTGGAGGTCTAGAACCAGTTTCTGGTGATTCTTTTTTCGTTTCCACCTGCACTTGTCCCCGCTCTCCCCTGGGTTTAAACCCCCTCTTACTGGGTTCCGCATAAACCTTAGGGTTACCGGGAGTTATTTTTATTTTCTCAGCTCCTGCAAGGAGGTTCTCCGCTGCAGTGTACCTCTCAACCAGGTTTATCAGCTGGTCAGCATTCTGGGGATCTCCCTGGGCAACCCAGCGTTGTACTGGCCCGGGAAGAGAGTGCAGGTAACGATCCATTACCACTTTTTCCACCATCTGCTCTGGGGACGACGACTCTGGTTGCAACCACTTCCGTACCAAGTGGAACAGATCAAACATCTGTGACCTCGGTGGTTTGTCTTGGCAAAAGATCCACTGTTGTACCCGCTGGGCCTGGAGTGCAGGACTGACTCCCATGCGAGCCAGTATTTCCGCTTTTAATTTGCGGTAGTCTCTCGAATCCTGCAAGGTCAGGTCATAGTATGCTTTCTGCGGCTCCCCAGTCAAATATGGAGCCAGCACCTCAGCGCACTGCTCTACAGGCAGTTTCTCTCTGTCTGCAATACGTTCAAAGACAGTTAAATAAGCCTCCACGTCGTCCTCATTTGTCATTCTCTGTAAAGCAGACTGCACAGTTTTCCGCACACCACCTGAAGCTTGCCCAGCCATATGCACCACTTGTTGTGCTGTCACAGCATCTCTGAGGGCCGCAATTTGCTCAGTCAATAGACGGTTAGTCTCGTGTTGCTGCGCATTAGCCTGCCGTTGAGCCTGTAAAGCCTCTGCATGGGCTCTTTGCTGCTGCTCCAGTGCCTGCCGCTGCTGCAGATTGCTCTGCACCATCTGCTTGAGGAGCTCCTCCATTTCAACAGATTCTTGTTGCAATCCTGCTGCTGCCTTAACCCACGACATTCACCACTGACAGGTTTTCATGTCGTTGCTCTTAGCAACCAATTGCCCGCATCCTCCACCATATGTGAGACGGGACCACTCAAACAGTCTCTTTTCAGGGTTTATTAGGCACACAGTACAGTACAGGCTTGCTTTCTTCAAATAACAAAACAGTCCAAATGAAATAATAACACAGTGATACAGGCTTCTCACCAGCTGCAGTTTTTCTCCCAGCAAATCCTCACTGCCAAGAGGTTTGGTTCAGTAGTCTTCCTCTCAGACCACCATCCACACACACTGCTCTCTGGCAGTGTCTTTTTAAAATCACCCTCGCACCTGTGTGTGTGGCGGTAACACCCGAGATGGAGTATGGGAGTGACCTTCCCACCCAAGCTCTTCAGTCACTCCTAAATCCCGGACCCAAATTCCAGCTACCACCAACTCAGTGATCTACCACCACTGGTCACTACTTACCTCCAGGATTTACATCACTGAGCGTAGCAGCCTCAGTGACACATACCTACCATCGATGATGTCACCCACTGCATGCTTACACCACTTTATGAATGAAGGGGCAGACGGCGCATGGAGGAACAGAGAGCTGCCCGGGGAGCCTGCGCAACAATAGTTAATAAGGTCGGGCTCTGTGTCCCCCCAGTGTTGGGGATCTGTGGCCGACACTGTTATGGGGTATATGTGGATGACACATATATAGCATAAGATGCTATATATGTGTCAGCCACAGATCCCCCCCAAAACAGTGTCGGCCACAGATCCCCCCCATAACAGTGCGTCAGCCACAGTGCCCCCCAAAACAGTGCGTCAGCCACAATGCCCCCCCCATAACAGTGAGTCAGCCACAGTGCCCCCCCATAACAGTGCGTCAGCCACAGTGCCCCCCAAAACAGTGCGTCAGCCACAATGCCCCCCAAAACAGTGCATCAGCCATAGTGCCCCCCCATAACAGTGAGTCCGTGGTAACGCGGCCTGGATTTCTGCTTTCAGCAGGAGAACACTGCGTCGGTGGTTGCTATAACGCCGTGCGCTCCCTGCCACCGCTGCAAGACAGTAATACACTGGTATAGATCATACCAGTGTATTACTGTAGTGCAGCGGCGGCAGAGAGCGCACGGCGTCATAGCAACCACCGATGCCGTGTGCTCCTGTTGAAAGCAGAAATCCAGGCCGCGTTACCACGGACGTCTTACGTCCGGGTTTCACGGACGTCCGACGTGGCTATATATAACTGGGTTCCGATCGGTTACCATGGCATCCAGGACTCTACTGAAGTCCTGTTACCATGGTAACATTCTTATTAGATTACTCGATTAATCGTAAAAAATAATCAATAGAATACTCGATTTGTAAAATAATCTTTTACTGCATGTCGGGTTTATTATAATTCAATTAAGAATTATTAATTATGGTCATAAAAATAATTAATCAAGAATTTTTCATAACTTGTAAAAATTATGACCTGGTGAATTGTAGATAACTCAATCAATACAATTCACATCTGAGGCCGACTATTTCCTCAGATAATAAGTTCTTTTCATGAGAGATGACATTAATGCTAAAGATGTAATTTTGACATTAAATAATACGCAGATATTATAAAAATATGCAGATTTTATTACACGATTATAAACAAATAAGTATATAAACACGATTATATATGCCAAGGAATATATATGGCAATGATATATGAAGCATTATAAGCTTATCATAAGTAAATAAACAATGATATATGCCAATTAATATATATGGCATTGATATCAGGCACTAGAAGCTTCACAATAAGTAAATAAACACATGTGGGTAGGAGCAGCTTGTCACATTATAACAAAGCTATTTGGTTAGGATATTAAAACAAGAAGTTACATTATATACATTACTCCTGTTCAGAGGCGTGTCTAATCCTAGACATCTATATGGAATGATAAATACATTCCCCACCCCTCTCTAACCAAACTAAAATACACCTCACATGTAGTAATGGGCAAATCCATTCAAGTATATAACTTAGAAGATAGTAGTCAAATCCTAGACTACTTTTTCATGTATACTTCTGTCCTATTCTGGACTACTTTCATATCTGTATAACCTGGTAAGACTATTAAGACAACAGACATTGGAAGAACTTGGAACGAATCTTCCAGTGGGAATTTATCATCTAGCTCGGCGAAGAATGCTACTATCAATATATCTATATCTATGCATATATGTATGCAATCATTTAATACTCTGATCAATTATGAAACTTGATTCTTCTGCAGGTAGAATGAAGGCTCACAATTATTCTATATCTAAGACTACATCTCATATAAAGAGATGATAAATAAATTAATATGTTCGCCAACATAGATGCTATGATTTTACCCACATTATCTAAATAGTCTTAATAAAATGAAACATCATTCTTTGTGTTTCTTACCAAGTCCTAGCAGGAATCTCACTTCTGCTCCTAGGAAAGCTGGATGGTCCATCACCATGGCTTTCATATTGGTAGACCCCTCAATCTTGGGTGTTCTGGCTGGAATGTTGGAATGTTCTTTGCTTGTTCTTTGCTTCTTCCTTCTTGCCTCTCTATCTAGGGTAATTATCTCCCTTGTAATCTAACATTACCACCCCCTGGATTAGTATTCTCCAATCAATTGAGGGGGTGTAAACATATGTAATAAGATCCTATGAGATCATGTTTACCCATAATGCAACTATGGAGGATGGTGTAACGATATCGATATCTGTCTCCGGATGGCACTGTTGTGCAAGCTATTAACACCATACCATAAAGACTTAACTAGGGTATTTTTGCATCATATACATTTGACCCTCATCGTCGTAAATCAGAGATAAGGATAAATGTAGACATTTTGTATCAACTAAAGATAGACAACTTGGAGTCTCTCTGACACTATTGATCTATGGGCCATTATGGTATGAATGGGCCTTGTTCTCTAAGACATGTCTGGAGAATCCAGTGTACTCCCTTACAGATAAGCCCACATTTGTGGCAATAACTCTTAAGACACAATACTCTAAATAAAAAAAAACAATTAATTTTGAAAAATTTTAATTGGCGGACATAATAACGCCAGTTCTTTTATCGATGAGATCTAAAGTCAATTTGTGCAGATAATGAAACAAAGCAATTAATTATATAAAATATAATTTATTACAAGTAAATACAAACAAATGGCATACAAATTGTTACAAAGAATATCCGAATACAATATCAAAATTGACCGCTAGATGGTGCTCCACCGTTCACACCAGACTCACTTAAGTTGCTAAAGCCAACCAGTACAATGCTATTCTTAGCACGTGAACAACCAACAAAGAAACAATAGGAATGAATCTATGGAAAATCCCTTATGCTCAATCAAAGAATATAGCAGTAAGAGACAATTTATAAATCCGCCTGCTGGCCTTGACTACGGATAATAAAATCCGATCAGAGATCTTACTCTGATAGAAATATTATAGGAATTTTAATGATGTGCACTTTCATTAAAAGTTCCCATAAAATTCTGTTTTAATACTAATGACCCACTCAACATGGAGTCTTAACCATATGCCAATTTAGAGCGATTTATAATTACTGCAAATAAAATAAGTTATACGTTACCCCTGACTTCGGGACAGAGAGCTTTCAGAAGGGACCCAGCTTTCCAAGATTTAAATCCGCAAGTTTCCTTGTGAGTCTGTGTATCCCTGGAAAAATTCCTCAGGGTTGGACATGGTGGAGATGTTCTGTGATCTGTGACGTCCTGTGATGTCCTTTGTGATGTGATGATGATGTGATCTTTTTGAACTGATGATGTTCTCTCTTTTTATGTCTGTCCCAAACTGGATCAGATATGCTAATCGTTATCTATGCCCAGTCCCCCTTGGATTAGGGATTGCCAATAAGATAAGTTGGGTGTGAACGTATACTAATTAGGGGGATGATGTCATCAACCCAAATACCTGAGACACTTCTGTCCATCTACTACTTGATGGCACTGTTGTATAATATTTTAAAGTCCAAACGTCCAGGAATATAAAATGTATGCACCTAATCTGTTCACATGACTTCCTAACCTTTTACCCATTATATCATTTAAAGGGTACTCTTCCTGACACCTCGGGGCAGACAAATTGGCGCTATTAGAAGTTCCCTAATCTTTAAATTTATTGGGCAGATACGAGTACAATGCTCCTAATGAACTCAAACCATTCACTATATCATCCAAATGACGGATTAATAGTGCCCAAGATAACTGAGCTGTTCTTACAAAACCAGCCTATATGTTCTTTTGGAGAGTTTACTCATTAATACATGGATGGCATAATATATATAATATATATATATATCAATATTATGATATTTTATCAATAGTGGGATATGAATATACAAACATTATGTGTATCATTGGTTAAAATACACTAAGACTACATATAATCACACGTGGATATATACTTTATATGTGGAGTTTATGGAATGATACCGCATACCGATGTCTTAAACAATAACCTTCCTTGACCTCGGTACATGGTCGTGTCTTCCAGACAGTGTAAATAAGACCCACTATATCCTTTAAGACAAACCACATCTGTCGGCAATAACTTTTAGAACAATACACACTGTATCCCAGTGACTTGCCGTACCGGGTACACTTAGCCTGACCTTTTTCAGGCTCACTCAAACAGAGAGTTTGGTCTCTTAAAGGCAATGAGAATCTCTATCTTGGTTCTAATATCGTCAGACATTATTGTGTCTATATAAATATGCCCGACATGCAGCCCTACTTTATACTATTTTAACTGTGAAAAAATAAAGACAAAGTGATTTTCCACGTATCCGGATGCTGGAGCCGCTTTATTCATTTGTGATGGCATTGTGCCCACTCCTGAGCAGAGCACTGGCAGCTGAATGGTAAAGCAGGGAGCTGTTCCTTTCTTCCTGCTTCACCTTTGCAGCCAACTGTATCTGCACCCTTAGGACACAGATACAGTTGAAATCGGGACATGCCTCATCCCTCCAGAACCACGGGACAACCAAAATATGAAACTGTCCCGTTGGATCCGGGACGGTTGGGAGGTATGGATTAGTAAGTCTAGGCCATAATATTATAATTAAATATTAATTATCATTATAATTAAAAGGGAAGCATCCACATCTAATAAAAGTGTTTGCTGACGCAATGAGCCAGACAGAAGATAAAGGGGTTGGGGACCCTCCTGTGATGGAACAGGTCGACTTGAGTAAAATAATGGCTGCTATTACAAAATGCCAATCCACCCTTACGATTAAAATAGATCATTTGCCGTCGGATCTCACCTGCCTCAGGCATGATACTGATAAAATCCGTGATAGAACCACCGAGGTGGAGAGGCGGCTGGGTGAGGTGGAAGATGTGGCCCAGTCAGGGGGCAATATGGTGCGGGCCTTGCAGCAACAGGTTAAATCGCTCCAAGCGAAAGTAGATGATGTTGAAAATCGTAATAGAAGGAACAATATTCGTATTATGGGCCTTCCTGAAAGAGCCGAGGGGTCTACTCCGGAAATTTTTGCAGAGCAACTCATCCAGAAGTGCCTTGATCCCATTCATTTGTCCTCTACCTTTGTGGTGGAGCGTGCACATAGAATTCCTACTAAACCTCTGCCACTGGGGGCGCCTCCACGTCCATTTATTCTAAAGGTTCTGAACTATCGGGACCGGGATGCTATACTGGCGGCAGCCCGTCAGTTACAGGAGATCAAATTTGAGAACTCCAGAATCTCCTTCTATCCGGATTTCTCCTCAGAGGTCCAGAGGCTGAGACGACAAATTACAGCTGTGAGAGTCCGGCTACGAGGAAAAGGGATCTGTTACGCCATGCTATACCCAGCGAGACTTCGAGTCCAGGAGGGTGAAACCACTAGATTCTTTACTACCGCAGAGGAAGCATCGGATTGGCTGGACGGTCTGGGGTGATGGCTGATATCGGATAGTGGAGTCCTGCTGTCATTAACTCCATGGGTGTCGACAAGTTTATCTTTCTAGTTATTATTGCTGGAGCTGGGGTTCTACGTCCCTTTCTGCTGCTCCGGCACAGTTGCACTTGAAGTGCGGTTTTTGGGTACTGTTCCACATTCCTGATTTAGCTAAGTGATTGCTAATTGTTAGTCAGTTCGGGTCTTGGGCTCAGATAGGTTGGGTGGTCTGGGCGGGGAGGGGGGATTTTTGCTTAGAGGGGTTTGATATCAGGTTTATTGTACCTGTTTTCTATGTGTTTTATGTGTGTGCTTTTTGTCTTGTGGAATGCATGTGAGTGTGATTGGCCTTGTGGTCTCGGACGTCCTCCGCCCTATGAGGTAGGTTTTGTCACATGATGGCTAATTGTATGTTTATTTCTTGGAATGTTAGGGGGCTTAATGACAAAGTTAAGTGCTCTCTTGTTTTTAACTTTCTGAAGAAATTTTCCCCTGATGTATTGCTGTTACAGGAGACACACCTGATGGGACAGAAAATTCTTGCGTTAAAGAGGCCGTGGATTGGGTGGTCGAACCACGCGGTTTACAGTAACCGGGCGCGCGGAGTGTCAGTGCTGGTGGCCAGGTCTATCCCTTTCGAGTTACATTCAGTCTAGACTTACCTGTCCGGGCGGTATGTTATTGTGCATGCGGCGATTAGGGGCCGGGATTGTGTTGTGGCTGGGGTGTATGTCCCTCCTACGTTCCAGAAGCGGCTCCTAAATGATATCATGGGCAGGATTGCGACTCTCCCTGTTGCTCCTCTACTCATCATGGGAGATTTTAATGCAGTCCTAGATCCGATGCTTGATAGACTCCATCCCCCTGCTTCGCTTAGTAATGCGCTGCTTCAGTGGGCTGAAGGTCATGCTCTAACGGAAGCCTGGAGGCACTTGCACCCTGGGGCCCGGCAATACTCCTAGCATTCTTCGTCATTTGATACATTGTCCCGGATTGACTTGATCTTTGCTGACAGAGAATTGTTACCGTGGTTGTCTAGGGTGGAATATCTTCCTAGGGGCATATCTGATCACGCTCCTTTGATGGCAATCCTGAGGCTCCCGGTTGGGCTTCCCGCTAAACAGTGGCGCCTTAATCCTCGATGGTTGGAGGTCCTCCCGGTCGCATGGGCCGCCTCAGAGGGGGCAAAGGAGTATTGGGAGCTAAATGAAGGGTCCTCCGACCCTTTAACTGAGTGGGATGCCTTTAATGCGGTTCAGAGGGGGGTAATTGTACAGGCGAAAGCCTCCCATAGGAAGGAATTGGTCACCACTAGGAACAAGCTAGAGAGTGAGGTGGCGTCGACGGAGCTGGTCTTTTCTCATGATCCCTCTGAGGATAACCGCAGTAGTTGGGAGAAGGCGCAACGCAATCTTCGTCTCCACCTAATTGAGTATACGCAAAAGCGGATGTTGTGTCAGAGGCAAGTAGTTTTCTCAGATGGGGATAAAAATGGGAGGACGTTGGTCTTTTTAGCTAAGACGGACCCGTATCACTGACGGTGGGGGAGCCTCATTTTCTCAGCCGGAGGATGTCTGCTCCCAATTTGCAAAGTATTATGCCGATCTCTATGACAGTAAATCGGTCTCTGATGCCTTGGACATTAGTGAGTTCTTGAGGACTATCCCAGTTACCCCTCTCTCTAGGACAGATAAGGCTTACTTAAGTACACCACTCGATGTTGCTGAAGTGAAGGCAGCAATTGAGAGCATGGCGGTGAGGAGATCTCCTGGGCCTGATGGGTTTCCGGTGGAATGGTACAAAGCTGACATTGACAGGCAGAGTGAGAGACTGTTTAAGGTTTTTACTCATGCCTATGAACGCAACAGGTTGCCTAATTCCTTGATGGAGGCTACCATTGTGGTGATTTATAAACCCGGGCGTCCTCCAGAATCCTGCAGCTCGTACAGGCCGATCTCCCTGCTTAATGTAGATGCGAAGATCCTGCCAAAGCTTCTGGCGAGAAGGTTGAGGGAAATTATGCTGTCTGTAATTAACCGGATCAGTCGGGGTTCATGCCTGGGAAGACCACTGATATCAACCTTAGACGACTCTTTACCAACCTTCAGGTGACTCATGACAATGCGGGTTCGAGGGCCATCGCTTCTCTCGATAATGAGAAAGCGTTTGATTCGGTTGAATGGAACTTTATATAGCAGACGCTGGATTATTTGGGGTTTCCTTCGTCTTTTATTAAATGGGTTAAGCTGTTATATCAGGCCCCGAGAGCGCAAGTGAGGGTAAATGGATATATGTCAGAATCCTTTTATCTCCATAGGGGTACAAGACAGGGGTGCCCTCTATCCCCGATGCTGTTCGCACTAGTTATGGAGCCCTTGACGCAATTAGTTAATAATTCTAGACTAATAGAGGGGTGGTCAATTGCAGGGATACAGGAAAAGATCTTACTTTATGCTGATGATCTGTTGGTGTATTTGGCGGATACGGGCCCGTCACTGGAAGCTCTTTTGGAGATTATCGACGGTTTGGGGAAGTTCTCTGGCCTCAGGGTGAACTGGAGTAAGTCCAGTTTGTGTTTAGTGGATGAGGCGGCAGGTGTGGGGATCTCTCCTCTGTCCAGTTTGAGGGTAGTTGACCAATTTGAGAGATAAATGGAAAACCAGCTCTCCTGCCGTGTTTAAAGGTAGCTTAATCCGCTGTAGTGCACAGACCATCAAGCAAAGACTTGTGCGTGTAGTAACTCAAAAGAAGATATCCAGCACTGACGTCATCAATTGAAAAAGCCAAATTTACCTTTATAAAGGTAAATTTGGCTTTTTCAATTGATGACGTCAGTGCTGGATCTCTAGTTGACCAATTTGTCTATCTTGGAGTGAAGATTCACAAAGACACTAAACTGTTCTATCAACTGAATATTATACCTACAGTCCAGCAGGTGACTCGGAAGCTGGAGGCCTGGACTCATCTCCCACTCACTCTGCTTGGTAGGGTGAATTTGGTGAAGATGGCACTGTTGCCCAAGCTTTTGTATCTGTTTAGAGCAGCCCCCATTGTAATACCGCAGCTCCACTTTGATCACTTGGACAGGTTGATATCTCCATTTCTGTGGGGGGACCGACCGCCTAGGCTAGCGAGGCAGACTTTGAAAGCCCTGTGTGAGCGAGGTGGCCTGAGACTCCCGGATTTCTGCGTGTACTATGCCGCTGCACAATTGGTGTATGCCTCATGGTGGATTAGGGCTGATGCGAATAACCCAGCAGTGGTTTTGGAAGCCGCTCTAGCGGGATCCTTTGAGTCTCTGGCCAATCTGGTGTATGGGGGGGAAGGGACCTAGTCTTGCATTACACGAGTGCTATGGTGGTGGTGGTGTCAGTGTGGAAACAGTGGGTGGTGACTCATGTTGAGGGGGGATACCTGGTCTCCGTATGTGCCTTTGTGGCATAATAGAAGACTGATGGAGTTGTTTCACCTGGCTGACTTCGAATTCTGGCCCAAGAATGGCCTTAAATACCTTACCCAGTTGTATGTCAATGGGGTTTTTAGTGACTTCACTGTTCTACGGCAGCAACTGAATCTTTCTGGTGCTTGCTTTTATAGATATCTCCAGTTGCAGCATGCATGTGAGACCCAGTTTCGATCTCTGACTCTTACTCTACAGTGTGGCCCACTGGAATCGGTGGCTAGAAGGGTTCAGCTGTATAAACCCATTTCCTCATTTTATGTGGAGATCTTAAAACTGCAGGAGTCGCCGCTCCATCGTTCGTTTGAGCGTTGGAGAGCCGACATTCCAGAACTTGAAGCGGCACACTTGGAGGAATTGTCTTCTGGATGGAAATCGTCTGTGATAAGTGCCCGCGACCAGGTCATCCAGTTGAAGTGGATACATAGGGTCTACCTTACCCCTGTACGATTGTATCATATGCGCAGGCTTCCCGATTCTTCTTGTACTAGATGTGGGGGGGGAGAGGGGTACATTCTTTTATATGGTCTGGGGCTGCCCGGCTATACAACATTTCTGGAGGGCAATTTGTGAGTTTGTTGTGTCCAAACTGGGGCTTCCGGGGATATTGTCGCCATCGGTGTGCCTGTTGGGATTGGTGCGGGAAGTTGATCCGACCAAATATGGCAGGAAACTTTTGCGGCTTCTTATGTTTTATGGCAGGAAAACGATTCTTCTACATTGGAAGCCTCCCAAGAATTCTTCATTAGAGTCTTGGATCCAATTGATTAATGCGGACCTTCAGCTGTATAAATTGACGTATGCTGCTAGGGGTGTTCCGAGTCAATTTGAACGTATTTGGGGGTTGTGGTTGCAGGCTCAAGGTACTGTTTGAGGATCTCGGGGAGGGGAGCGTCTTTGGTCTATGAGGCGGATGTGTGTGTGCATGAGTGAGGTCTCAGTCAATTATATGTCTTGGATTATTGATTATAGATCTATCGGAATCAAGTTTGTCATGCTTTATCTTGGTCAGATTTCCTGATCATCGTGATTTGTAATCTGACTCCTCCCTGATTACTGTACTGAGACTTGATTGTGTTGGTTGATGTGTTGATCTGTGTCCAGTATTGTTACGACTTCTTAAAAACGAATAAATACTATAAAAAAAAAAAGGGAAGCAAGGTCTTTTAAAAATACAAAAACACACAGTTCATAAAGGACTTGAAGGAGTTCAAAGAAAATAGGGCCAGATCAGTTAGATATTAAGACCACCCACCCCGACCCCTGAGTCAGAGACTTCTTCATCTGAACAGGAGCTTTCAGATTCTGACTACACACAATATTATACACAATATAGAGGAAGAAGTAGTAATAGGAAAAGTCGTGGTGGTGGGAGGGGTGTAGTAGAAAATGGCAAAAACCAGGAAACCAAAGAGGAGATGGAGGGGACTCCTTGCCTTTCTCCTCAGCAACATCTACCACCTCTACCAATCGGATGCATTTCTGAACCAAAGGGACCCCCTATCATCTACGGGATCGCCCAAGAGGGGAGGAATAGAGGCCCGAGATGAATTACAAATTATCTTTCTGCCCGTAATTTGAGTAAAACTGAAATTAATCTCTTACAATAAGGACTATTGTTTGTTCCCACTACTAAGTTCAATACATTTACCTGGGTTAAAGATCTTAATCTTTTTTCAAGAAAACTTGGCACAAGTTCATGAAAAATTGTAATAGACAATCCTGTGAACAATCCTGTAATAGGGCGCACGAAAACTGGGGGAAGGCCCATTCACTGATCTTCGTCTGCAAAGCAACAGGTTACCTCCCCCGATGAATTTTGATCACATTGATATCTTTTTACAGATGGTTATCTCAGATATTGAGAAATTAAATAAATCCTTGCCTTCTTATCATAACCTTAATATTGAAATTGGAGCACCGCACACTATGTTTACTGGTGCCAGCAAGGATTATATAGTCGTAGTCAATAATATGCGAATTGCGGCACAAAGATATGTTGGATGCAATTTTGGTGTTTTATTGGTGTGATATCATACAAATATTCGTGATCCAGTTACATTATAAATTGATGACCATTCCTGAAAATGATGGCGACCGATGATGGTCCACCATATCTAACAGATAATAGGACCGCTGAAGAAGGTTCATCTGGACTGAAACGTTCGGTCGCCATCATTTTCAGGAATGGTCATCGATTTATAATGTAACTGGATCACGAATATTTGTATGATATCACACCAATGAAACACCAAAACCCAACAAATCTGTGTGCCGTAATTCGCTTATTCTTATCATAACCTGTCGGGATCTGAGATGAAGGCTTTGAGGTGCCTTGAGAAAGACACCTTAATAGTCATAAAACCATCTGACAAGGGAGGTAACCTGGTTGTTCTGGACCAATCAGTAGAGGCAGATGTGAAAATCTACTTGCAGATCAGAACTGTTACCGGATTCTGTCATCCGACAGACGAGTTTCTGAGGAATCTAACATCGATCCTGGACTGGGGTTCAGGGAGGGCATTCTTAGTGAAGCCGAGTAACACTTTATGAAGCCGAGATCACCCCAGATCGCTACATTTTATAGCTGCCAAAAATACATAAAGGGCTATCTCCCTCGAGGGGGCATCCCATTGTATCTGGGGTGAACTTGGTCACACAGAACTGTGGCATCTATATCGATAGAGTCTTGAGACAGTTTGTTTCGGCACTCCCCACATACACAAGGGAAACAATGGATTTCTTGAGAAAAATTTAGACCATCATCATCGAACCATTGTGTTTCCTTGCTCTTATAGACGTGAAATCTTTGTACTGTTCTATCCCCCATTCTAAGGGTATGGCAGCAGTGGCAGATTTTCTTAAGACACGTGGAACTCATTACAAACCACACAATGATTTTGTGTTGGCATTACTTGAATTTGTGCTTACACACAACTATTTTCTTTTCGATTCACGATTCTTCCACCAGCTCAGGGGAACCGCCATAGGGAGCCCATGTGCCCCCACTTATGCTAATCTCCTCCTGGGCTGGTGGGAGGATAGAATCGTTTTCCCTGATGAACAATATTGGTGGGGTGATAAAATCATCTTCTGGACACGTTACATAGATCATGTCTTTCTCACCTGGAATGGTAATTTGGAGGAATTCAAGCTCTTTATGCAGACACTAAATATCTATGAAATAGGCTTATCTTTTACTTTTGAATTCCATCCTGACATGCTAACACTTCTAGATGTCAAAGTTATGAAACAGATGGAAAGACTGGTAGCAACTAGTTTCAGGAAGCCCACTGCCACAAATAATTTGTTACATTGGGAGAGCTATCAGCCCATAACTTTGAAAAGAGGTATACCCAGGGGTAAGTAACCTCAGGATGAGGAGGAATTGCTCGGAGAGTTTTTATTGTGAGTCTAGCGGTCTCTTAGAGCAAGAGGTTATCCTCAACACGTTTTAAGAGACGCATTTCAGCAGGCAGAGATAAGAGATGGAGCAAATCTATTGGTTCCTAGAACAACCGATACTAGGGGTTCAGAGATTATTAGAATCATCTCAACCTATGGTGTAGAAAATAGGAGGATAAGGAACATCCTGAACAAATATTGGCCAATCCTTTTAATGGACCCGGACATGTCTGGAGTTCTCTTACCCATCCTAGTATCTTCTATAGGAGGGGTAGGAGTTTGCGAGATCGTTCAAGTTAAGTTAATATTGTTTTGTGCTTATAATTAATTAATATCTAGTCATCCAGAGTGTAATAAATTTGTGGAGGCAGGAGCGTAGCTAACCGCTCATGGGCCCTGGAGCAAGAGCTCCGCTAGGGCCCCCTTCCCTCAGTGCTTTGTGTGTCTTCTAATGCGGCACAAGGGTCTTTAGGCCCCTCAGGCTCCTGGGCCCGGTAGCGACTGCTACCTCTGCACCCCTTATAGCTACGCCCATGTGTGGAGGTTTTATAGGCAATTTAATGTTTTGGAGGGTGCTTGGATAGGTATGATATATTTTTTTGTAAATTTGCATCATGTAATATATCTTACTGGTCATGTGACAATGTTAGTAGTAGTAATAAGAAACAGGATATATTCATCTTTGTCTTTAACCACTTGCCGCCACGCTAACGCCGATGGGCGTCAGCGCGGCGGCTCTCTCAGGTCTCACTGCCGCCTATCGGCGTCATCTCGTGAGACCCGAGATTTCACATGAACGCACGCACGCGCGCACGCGCGCGCGTTCACTGTGACGCACAGAGGAGAAGTGAAACTACAGCCTGCCAGCCGCGATCATTGGCTGGCAGGCTGTAATTTTTTAAATCGACCTATTAAAATCAGATATCAGACGCTATTTACAAAATAGCGTCTGATATAAGTCCTGCTTGGTCCTCTGGTGATCCCTTTTGCTGGATCCACCACCAGAGGACACAAGCAGCTCAGTAAGTACACCAAATCACCACACATACATTACATACCCCCCCCTTTGTCAGTTATTAACCCCTTAGTAGCCCCTTAGTAGCCACTGATTACCCATATAAACCCCTGATCACCCTCTGTCACCCCCTGTCATAGATCACCCCCTATAAGGGTCCTAATCACCGTCAGGTAGTTAGCTACTTGTTAGGTAGTTAGCGCCCAGCCCACCGCACCGCACAGTCACTTATTAGTCGCTGATTAGCGTCATCACTGTCGCTTATCAGCACTAATACTAATATAGTATCTGTAAGTGATCAAGACTGATCGCAATCAGATCTATATCAGTAGGGTCACTTTAGGCTCTATAAAAAACGCATTGTTCGCCTGATCAGGCCTGATCTTGTGCGCACACTTGCGTTCAGTCCGCCCACCGCAGTGACAGAAATTTTTTTCTGATCACTGCAAAAACACAGTAAAATCGCTGCACCGCTATAAAAGATCACTTTTGAGTTATTGGATCTTTATTAGCGATCGCAGCGTTACTCATAAGCACTCCCTTTTACTAGGTAGGTGTGCTCTTTTTCCTGGGTAGTCTCAGAGGAATACCCCTAAATTTAGTTACTCCAAAATGGCAAAAAGGGGTATTCCGCTGAAGAGGCCTACAGGATTCTGGCCGTGATGGATGAAAGCGATGGGGACGCTTCACCCGCTGAATCCAGTGGTTCAGAATATGAACCTGTAGACAGCAGTGGCACTCTAACCGCTAGCGAAGATGACGAGGTTGAGGTCCCTGCTACGGTCAGGCGTACCCGACCCCATGTCAGTGTTTCGCATATCCCGCGTGATGAGCCTCATATGCAGCAGAGTGGTGCTAGCGCTGACCTTTTTGATGGTGCGGCATACACCGGCAGCGCAGCACATCCTGGACCTTCTACCAGCACTGCCGTATTCCCTGGTGAAGTGGCGAGCACCAGAAGGGCAGTTGCTGGTACGGTGGCACGTGCACTAACTCCCCGTCGCAGCCACCGCGTTCTCAGGCCCGTGGACCCCTTAGTCTCCCAGAGGTGCTGGCAAACCCTAATTGGCAATCCCCTCCTTCCGCCGCACCCGTATTGCCCCCTTTCACCGCCCAGTCAGGAGTTCGCATGGAGACAGCCAATTTCAGATCGGCCCTTGAATTTTTGAGCTGTTCTTCACCGCGGATCTCTACGACTTAGTTGTGGCAGAAACCAACCGATCGCCACACAATATATAACCGCCAATCCGGAAAGCTTCTATGCCCAGCCTTTCCGGTGGAAACCAGTCACCGTTTCGAATTTAAAACATTTTGGGCCTTACCCTCAGCATGGGCATAACTAAAAAAATGTATTGCGGTCATATTGGTCTAAAGACCCAATACATTACATGCCCATGTACTCTGCTGCAATGTCCAGGGCACGGTTTGAGGTCATCATGCGCTTTATGCATTTCACCGACAATGAAACCTGTCATCCAAGAGGCCACCCTGCTTATGACCGGCTCCATAAAATTCGGCCCCTCATAGACCATTTGTCATCTAAATTTGCAGATGCGTATACCCCCAGTCAGAACATCTGCATAGACGAGTCCCTCGTACAATTCACCGGGCGCCTTGGCATCAAACAGTACATCCCCAGCAAGCGCGCCCGGTGCGGAGGTCAAAATGTATAAGCTCTGTGAAAGGGCCACAGGCTATACATATCGTTTTAGGGTCTATGAGGGAAAAGACTCAAAACTGGAGCCGGTCGGATGCCCTGACTACCTGGGGTGCAGTGGCAAGATTGTCTGGGACTTGGTGTCACCCTTAGTCTGCAAGGGTACCACTTATACGTGGACAATTTTTACACAAGTGTGGCCCTCTTTCGGCACTTACATCTAGTCGGAATCAATGCTGTGGCACCGCGGCCCTAGTCGCGGGGCTTCCCCAACGGCTCATTAATACCCGACTTGCACGGGGAGAGGGCTGCCTTGTGTGACCAAGAACTGCTCGCGGTGAAGTGGCGGGACAAGAGGGACGTTTACCTTCTGTCCACCATTCACGCAGACACGACTGTCCAAATAGAGCGGGCGACAGGAGTCATTGAAAAGCCCCTCTCAGTCCACGATTATAATCTCCACATGGGAGGGTGGACTTCAATGACCAAATGTTGGCTCCATATTTAGTTTCCCGGCGCACCAGACGCTGGTATAAAAAGGTGTCTGTATATTTGATTCAATTGGCCATATATAACAGTTACGTTCTCTACAGTAAGGCTGGGAGAACGGGATCCTTCCTTAAATTCCAGGAAGAGATCATTTCGGAACTCCTGTATCCAGGAGGTTCTGTGCCCCAAGTCCCCCGATGTAGTGAGCCGGCTACATGAGAGACACTTCCCCAGTGTCTTCCCTGGTACCCCAAGCCACCGTTCCCCAAGAAAAGATGTCGTGTCTGTAGCAGGAGTGGACTAGGCGTGACACCACCGTTTTTGTCCTGACTGTCCTGACCAGCCTGCCCTATGCATAGGGAGTGCTTCATAAGTATCACACCCAGGTACATTATTAGCATAGGGATTGCAAGACACAGGCCAGGCACACAAGAGTCTTAGGGTCCTTGCACACGGCGTTGCTCACGCATGGTGATCGCAAAGGAGCGCCCGTCCTGACTTCTCAAAAACAGACGAGGGTCGCATAGCATCATATTGATTTATGATGCTATGTAACCCCTACAGTTCTGGAATGCATTGGATAGCACTGGCATACTGCTGCTGCCAGTGCTATCAATGCATTCAAGACTGTAAGGGTCACATAGCATCATAAATCAATATGATGCTATGCGACCCATCTGTCTGAGAGAAGTCAGGCCAGGCGCTCCTCTGCGATCACCATGCGTGGCTGCGCTTCGTCTGAAACCCACTCACACAGAGCTGCTGCAAACCTCTCCTTTCACCTGGGACAAAGTGCATAATGTACTTCGCCACAGCTCTGGGTGATTTGTGCTTTGCACATTGTCCCACGAGGGAAGGAGAGGTTTATCCTCTAAGGCCTCATGCACACGGCCGTGGAACACGCCGTGCATGGACCCGTGGTATCCTGGCCTGGCATCCATCTGACAGCAGGAGCGCACGGCGTCATAGCAACCAGTGACGCCGTGCACTCCTGCTGTCAGATGGCTGCCAGGCCGAGCCTAACGGTCCATGCACGGCAGTTTCACGACCGTGTGCATGAAGACTAAAGTAAAAAAAAAAAAAAATCCACAGGTAAGCAAAAAAGTTCAAGTTATGTTTCAAATGTTTAAGTTAACGTTCGGTTTCTAATGTTCTATAAAGTTAATGTTAATAAAATTATTGCGTTGCTGCCTGGTTTTTCTTTCTTTTTTTTTTACCTTCTAGGTGGATCAAGCAAAGAGCCAGCTGCAGCACTGATGTGCATTCTGAGAGAAGCATTGCGCTGCTATCAGAAGACACGTGAAGTCGGTGTTTGCGGCGCTGCAAGGCAGATTTCTCCTCTGCAGTACAGGTACGTTTGCCCAGGCATATGAGCTGAGGAGAGGTGTTGGAGTTCATATGCTTTGGCAAACACTTTGTATCAAAAAATCTGGCAAAGATGTCTTCCTCCACACCGATCGATTGATCGATGTGAATGGAGAAATCACGTTTGCCAGGACATAGGAAGCTGAAGTGGGTATGGATGTTTGGGCGGAGCCCCTATGTCCCTGGCAATCGCCAGGCCCCTTTTCTTCTTGCATATTTTTGGCAGAGATTTTTCATCCACATCAATCGATGCGAATGAGGAAATCTGTGCCGTTCATTTTTCTTTCAGCCCAGAGGCTGAACGGAAAAAAATCTCATTACCTGTATGCTCCATATAAGGAGAATAGCAGAAACTCCTAATGCTGGCCATACGTGTAATGATTGCGGAGACCCTCAAATGCCAGGGCAGTACAAAAACCCCACATGTGACCCCATTTTGGAAAGAAGACACCCCAAGGTATTCGCTGAGGGGCATATTGAGTCCATGAAAGATTGAACTTTTTGTCACAAGTTAGCGGAAAGGGAGACTTTGTGAGAAAAACTAAAAAAATCAAATTCCGCTGACTTGTGCGAAAAAAAAAATAAATATGAACTCGCCATGCCCCTCACAGAATACCTTGGGGTGTCCTCTTTCTAAAATGGGGTCACATGTGGGGTATTTATACTGACCTGGCATTTTAGGGGCCCTAAGCGAGAGAAGAAAAATGCGTAAAAATGCCCTCCTAAAAGGTACTCATTGGATTTAGGGCCCCTTTGCGCACCTTGGCTGCAAAAAAGTGGCACACATGTGGTATCGCCGTACTCAGGAGAAGTAGGGCAATGTGTTTTGGGGTGTATTTTTACATATACCCATGCTGGGTGAGACAAATATCTCTGTAAATGGACAACTTTGTATAAAAAAATGGAAAAAGTTGTCATTTAAAGAGATATTTTCACACCCAGTAATGAGTATATGTAAATACACCCCAAGCTGCCCTTCACTCTCAATCTGGCATACTACTATGTGTTACTTTTGCAGCAACATGCGCAAAGGGCTAAATCCAATAGTACCTTTAAATTTCACAGGACATTTTTACGCATTTGGATTCCAAACTGCTTCTGACGTTTAGGGGCCCCTAATATGCCAGGACAGTATAAATACCCCACAAGTGACCCCATTTTAGAAAGAAGACACCCCAAGGTATTCTGTGAGGGGTATGGTGAGTTCATGTAAAAAGTTTATTTTTGTCACAAGTTAGTGGAATATAAGACTTTGTAAAAAAAAAAAAAAAAAAACATTTCCGCTAACTTGTGCCAAAAATAAAAACTTCCATAAACTCACTATGCCACTCAGCGAATACCTTAGGGTGTCTACTTTCAGAAATGGGGTCACTTGTGTGGCATTTATACTGTCCTGGCATATTAGGGGCCCCTAAACGTCAGAAGCAGTTTGGAATCCAAATGCGTAAAAAATGTCCTGTGAAATCCTAAAGGAACTCGTTGGAATTTGGGCCCCTTTGCGCACCTTGGCTGCAAAAAAGTGGCACACATGTGGTATTGCCGTACTCAGGAGAAGTAGGGCAATGTGTTTTGGGGTGTATTTTTACATATACCCATGCTGGGTGAGAGAAAAATCTCTGTAAATGGACAACTTTGTATAAAAAAATGGAAAAGTTGTCATTTGCAGAGATATTTTACACCCAGCATGGAGTATATGTAAAAATACACCACAAACTACATTGCCCTACTACTCCTGATCTGGCGATCCCATGTGTGCCACTTTTGCAGCCAAATGCACAAGGGACCCTAAATCAATGAGTACCTTTAGGATTTCACAGGACATTTTTACGCATTTGGATTCCAAACTGCTTCTGACGTTTAGGGGCCCCTAATATGCCAGGACAGTATAAATACCCCACAAGTGACCCCATTTTAGAAAGAAGACACCCCAAGGTATTCCGTGAGGGGTATGGTGAGTTCATGTAAAAGTTTATTTTTGTCACAAGTTAGTGAAATATGAGACTTTGTAAAAAAAAAAAAAAAATCAATTTCCGCTAACTTGTGCCAAAAAATAAAAACTTCCATGAACTCACTATGCCCCTCAGCGAATACCTTAGGGTGTCTACTTTCCGAAATGGGGTCACTTGTGTGGTATTTATACTGCCCTGGCATTTTAGGGGCCCTTAAAGCGGAGAAGTAGTTTGGAATCCAAATGTGTAAAAATGTCCTGTGAAATCCTAATGGTATTCATTAGTTTAGGGCCCTTTGTGCACCTTGGCTGCAAAAAAGTGTCACACATGTGGTATCGCCGTACTCAGGAGAAGTAGAGGCAATGTGTTTTGGGGTGTATTTTTACATATACCCATGCTGGGTGAGAGAAATATCTCTGTAAATGGACAACTTTGTATAAAAAATGGAAAAAGTTGTCATTTACAGAGATATTTCACACCCAGCATGGGCATATCGTAAAATACACCCCAAAGCTACGTTCTCTACTTTCTGAGTACGGCGTACTCATGTGTGCTCACTTTGCATCCAAATGCGCAAAGGGGCCTAAATCAATGATTACCTTTAGGATTTCACAGGACATTTTACGCATTTGGATTCCAAACTGCTTCTGACGTTTAGGGGCCCCTAAAATGCCAGGGCAGTAAAAATACCCCACAAGTGACCCCATTCCGGAAAGTAGACACCTAAGGTATTCGCTGATGGGCATAGTGAGTTCATGGAAGTTTTTATTTTTGTCACAAGTTAGCGAAAAATGAAATTTTTGAAAAAAACAAAAAACAATTTCCGCTAACTTGTGACAAAAATAAAAACTTCCATGAACTCACTATGCCCCTCAGTAAATACCTTAGGGTGTCTACTTTCCGAAATGAGGTCATTTATGGGGTGTTTCTACTGTCTGGGCATTGTAGCACGTCAGGAAACAGGACAGGCGCTCAGAAAGTCAAATTGCGGAAATTCACTTTTTGCACCATAGTTTATAACGCTATAACTTTTACCCAAACCAATAAATATACACTTATAGAATTTTTTTATCAAAGACATGTAGAACAATACATTTAGTGAAAAATGTATGAGAAATGTAGTTTTATTTGGCAAATTTTCCAACAGAAAGTGAAAAATGTCATTTTTTTGAAAAAATTTCGCCAAAAAAGTAAAATATCAAAAAAAGTAAAAATGTCAGCAAGAATGAAATAGCACCAAATCAAAGCTCTATTAGTGAGAAGAAAAGGAGGTAAAATTCATTTGGGTGGTAAGTTGTATGACCGAGCAATAAACGGTGAAAGTAGTGTAGTGCGGATTTGTAAAAAAGGGCCTGGTCACTAGGGGGGTATAAACCTGTGGTCTTCAAGTGGTTAACATCAACATTTTGTATATAGGTATCTGCATATATTTATTTATTTGTATAAATCTCCATTATTGTGGCTGAGTGTAGTTTCTATCAGTAGCGTGGAATGCATGATAGAAAGCACTCTGGTCATGTGGCATGCTTTTTCACGTGATCGAAGGGAGTTACAGCCCATTTTATGCACGTTACATTTCTGCATCAGGGCGCTGGTTCAATAGAACGTAGTGTTTATAGCCATGTGGGGATATCGATCTCCATTCAGCCACACTATTTAGAGATTTTTTTGTCACGAAAGCGCCCTCCCAACATGCCTATTTCAGTGAAACGCACCATTTTGCAAGCAAGTTCAGTCAGTTTTGTCTGCGATCTTTTAAGGTAAATAGGATTTCTACAGTCTCCATTCTCAGCTATGCCTCGTGCCATGCCAGGCCTGGATCGATTCAGCAGCTGTCATGGCAACTGATCGGAGCCCAGCGATTTTACTGCCGGGGCTCCAATCGGAAGGCAGAGGGAGCCACATCCCACTGCCTTCACCTACAAGGGCTGCGATCAGTGTTGATTGTGGCACCTGAGGGGTTAATTGCGGGGTTAATATCAGTGCGGCCTGTATGATACAGCCAGTACCTGCCGTGTATGGAGCGGGCCCGCTCCATACATCCCCTGCACCAAGGGGTTAATGGTGGTGTCCATTTAAAGGGAATCTGTAAACAAGATCTTAGACTATTATCTGCAGCAATGAGTAGTATTGCAAATAAGGAGTCCAGATCGCCATTTTTTATTTTCCTACTACTCCCTGTTACCCCACTATCATCTCTTAAAGCTGCAATGGCGGGGACTTGTGCGCATGTACAGCAGCCCCAACAGTGTATTTCAGCTTAGTGCTGAGCTCTGACAGTGAGGGAATAGGGATATGCAAAATAAATGTGGAGCCCCAGTTATGGGTCTACAACACAATGAAAGCCAGATATCCCTTAAAGGAAGGAAAACCGAGCAAAGGGGTGTCCCCATTACAGAGATCACCAAATCCACCATATTAAGTGGCCCCTATGTCAAGATCCCGCTTTTTTTACAAGCTTTAAGGATGTGACGGGGAAAACCTAAGCCAGGTCTCCCTAAGATCAGCTATTGTTGTGTTTGAGTGAGGGAACAGGGGACAGTAGGAAAATTTTATACAAACATAGTAACATCACCAGGATGACACCAGGGAAGAGGAAAAAACGCTGCGGTCTGGATAACAACTGCAAGGGATTAAAGGCCTTTTCAGGCTGTATAGTTTTTTTTTTTTTTACTTAATCCTCTTATTAATTAAAAGTAACTTCTCATTTACTTTAATGTTTACATGTAAAAATATTTCAGCTGCACTTACATCCATACATGCCCGTACTGTACATTGCTCAGAGACTGTGTTCCTGCTACTGCAGTGTCATGGCCGCATCAGGGACAGTCTTTCTTTGCACCTTTTTTGAGTGAGGGACCAAATTATGAAGGCTAGATGGAACATTAGGTCAGAGTATCTACAAAATGGCAGGCTTTGTGTGGTTCTGGCATGCAGTGGTTAGCAAATGTGCTCCCAAGAAGGACAACCAGTGATCCAGTGACAGGGACATGGGCACCTATGTTGTCTGATCTTAGTCCAGTCACATAGAAGAGCTACTGTGCTACAAATTGATAGAAAAGTGTTAGGTTATAAGTGTTAAAACAAAAAATAACCGATGTGTGACACCAGCCCGGTTCAATCAAGTTATTAATTAATATCTGTTTCTCTGGTCCCTGTGTGTTTAAAGGCTATGTACACCTTTGGAGGCAATTTTTGTTTATGATTGCATTGTACTCATTTTTGGATAAAAATTATATTTTCAACTGGCCTGTATTAACAATATTGAGCCTTTCTGTTACAAAGGGTGAACTATTTTTCAAGCGGTGTTACTGGTACTTTCACTTTCATCTAATTACCCTGATCTCTAAACTACTAAGAGGTCATAAACACTTATTTAGGCCACATTCTTATCAGTAAGATAAGGATTAAGTTTTGATGAGTGTTTATAATGTTAGAGAGCAGAGATGAGGAGTCCATCAGCTCCCCAGGTGACGGAAAAGACAGAAAATCCACAGGCTGCTACTACAGCATCACTAGCTGTGTTTCTGGTTCTTGATTGCGTATTTTAGATTATTAGTGTTTTGATCTCTGCTTGTCTATTTGACCACTCTCTATCTAAGGTATTGGTACTGAGTTTTATGTCTGGTTCTAATTTCAGCATGGCTATTTTACTACTTTCTGTCTCTAGATTTGGTACCTTGTTTACCTCCTGGTTCTGACCCATTTGAGTATCACTCGGTGTCTTGTTTTTGTCCCTTGGTGGTGTTTGTCTCGCACCTTAGAAAGAAGGGAACATCAACCAGTTGAAGACTTGCTACTTAGAGCTTGCAATGCAAGTAGGCAGGGAAAGCGGGCGGGGTTCTAGTTAGGGCTCTTGTCCATGTGTGTCCCAACTTACTGACATTACAAAAAATGACATTCAGCAGGTCAGTACAATTACAGAAAATACAAAATTTATACAAGTTTTATGTTTTTATATTTGAAAACTGAATAAGAAAACAAAACATTTTTCTTTACATCAACATATTCTGATATCCATAACTTTTTTATATTTCTATCTACGGAGCAGTGCAAGAACTGTTTTTTGGGGGAGCGATCTGTAGTTTTTATTGCGTTTTGATTATTTTTTGTGGGTGGGATTGCTAATGAGAATCTGTCTTCATTGTTCTGCTGATCACTAAAGACGACTATGTGGAACATTCAGCCTGCCTCTTATCTCACTACCCTAGCCCCCTGCATTGATCCTAACAGACTCTGCCTGTCTCCGCGCCCATCTGACTTGCTGGCAGCTCTTCTTCTTTATCTCTGTTCTCTGTGCTTCTCTGTCAGTTACTGAGCGCAGAGACGGGAGAGAAGAACAAAGCTGTCATTGCTTAGTGCTGACAGTATAATGTACTTTGTTTCTGTATATCTATTGTCAGTGCTAAGCTCTCCTGTGCTCAGTTGCGAACAGAGAAATTCAGGGAATAGAGATAAAGCAGCAGGACTGCCAGGAGTCAGTGCTAGAAAGAAAGTCAGGGATACAGCCAGAGATAGTTAGGGCACATATAGGGAGTCAGGGGCTGGGTTAGTGAGATAAGAGACAGGCTGAGTAGAAAAAGATAGTGAGATAAGAGGCAATAGTACGCATTAGACTGTGTACATGCTGTTTTTATGTTGGCTTTTTTTGTAAAAATAAACATCTTTCCCTAATAAAGCATATTGTAAAAATTCTTAACATCACTGTCCCTCCCACAATACTAAAAGTAAACTGAAATGACAGTTATGATGTGATGTTCAAGTTCAGTTCTAAAGCAAGACAATAAGTACACAGTGGTTTCTATATTTAATTGTGACACTAGGTGGTGCTGTGGCGGAAAGATCCTGCAATTATGTTTTTTTAGACATCCTTCTGTAACAGTTCTGCAATGAGTTAACCTCGCTCACCAGTTAGGGTGGTGGGTGAGTTATATGAATTACCTGATCAACGACCTCAGTGTCTGCAATTGTGAGGGGGTGCAAGTGGATGGCGACAAACTCACTCTGACAACTAATTAACACTGGAGAGGCTTTACTGATGATAATTTTGCAGTACAGCAATAAAGGGAGGGTATAACTACAGTCAGTGTGAAATAGATTTAACTTTATACAGTCTTCCAGGGGCCGCACTTACTGATCGTGCTAGTGGGCGACAAACCCTCCTAGTGCTCTATCTCTATCTCTCCACGGTAGGACCTCTCTGCTGCAGTGGAGAATCTGGCCGGGCACTTCTGAGACATTGCTTGTCACTCTGCTCCTTTGTACTGGTTCGTGTTGCATTCTTCTTTCAGTGCCATACAACACTCTGCATGCTGCAGCAATTCTATGTACCTGTCTGGGCTGCACTTATTTACTTGTTTGGCCATATCACACCACCCTTGAGTTCTGGTAACGGACCCTGCTCTGGATCTCTGGCACTGCACGCCTCTTCTTCCCCAGGCCCTGGCTGACCTCCTCCTCTTGTGCAGCAGGCTTTGTCTTCCCCTGTTATCTCTAACTGGGAACTGGCTCCCTCTGCTGGACTGAAATGAGGACAGCAAGTCTCTATGTTCCAGCACTGCAACAGCTCATCCTGAAACTACACAATCATGGTTATCCGTTCTATTTTGTATCCTGAAATCAAAGCCTGTGACCTGACCCATGGCTTGGTAATTCAAGGAAAGAAGTCTGGAAAGTTGGAACACCATCTCTGTACCCCGAAACTCTTAGGACTCTTTTACACAGCCAAGTTTTGTGTCTGGATGTGATGCGTCTAGCGAACGCAAAGCCAGTGGCGGACTGGGAACTTAAAGTGGCCCTGGAATAACAAAACACCTAAAAGGGGTCCCATGTTGTAGGAGGGTCAAAATTGACAGAAGGAGGCACCATAATGCAGAACAAAATAATGTCCCAGAAGAACCAAATACCACAGTGCAGCACCAAATATTGCCCCAGCAGAACCAAATACCACAGTGCAGCAGAAAATACTGCCCCAGCAGACCCAAATACCACAGTGAAGCAGCAAATACTGCCCCCGCAGAATTAAATATTACAGTGCAGCACAAAAACTGGCCTCAGCAGAAACAAATATGACAGCTGACAGCCAAAAGGAGGGCTTGAGCGGCCCTCTGGGCATTGGCCCACCAGGGCAGGAAATTTTCCTGTAGGTTCTATGGTCAATGCACCCATGAAGCATAGCATCTGGATTAAATCCTGACCTATTCATTTCGATGGGTCTGTGTACATGATCATCATTTTTCGCGCATCATCTTTGTGTTCAGGAAAAAAAAAGTTGCATGTTTTATACTGTGCGTTTTTTCACACAGCCCTTGCTCCATAGAAGTGAATAAGGCTTGTGTGAAAAACAGAAGCCATCTGGATGCAATGCATTTTTAACTGATGGTTGTTAGTATATATAGATGGTTCTTGTTTTTCTTCACGAGCATGAAAAACGCATGCAATCCAGAAGAAATCCCAATAGAAAAAACATACACACTGAATGCAAATGCATAAAGAACTTGAACTTGAGAGTAAAACCATCACTTTTTCCTTGAACAGATCCTGACACAATCCATATTGCTTATGTGAAAGAAGCCTTAATGCGCATTTACACGCTCCGTGGAGCAACCAGTTATCGGTAAGAAAGCAATCACCTCCATATCTGCATTGTTTCTAGGCAGTAGATCGTTGTTTAGACAGCACAATCTGCTGCCCAGCTTTAGTTTATCTTGGGTTTTTTTTGTATTTAAATTTGTGCCGGAATAGATAAGTACTATCCCAGTCATTTAATCCCTCAGATGCCACGGTCAATAGCAACCACGATATCTGAGGCTTTAAACGTTGTGAAGGGTGTTCCCATATCCTCCAATCGGAGCCCCAGTGGCAAAATTGAATACTATAGTAGCATTCTCATTGAATACTATAGTAGCTTAGGGCCATCTGAAGGCTCCCAGGCCTGCCATAGCAAACTACCTTATAAATCCTGCCTGCGGCATGGGAGACCTGTCGAGATCCCATAAACTACAACAGTATTCTATTCCAGTCTATGATGCAAGCAATCAGGAGATTGGATATTCAAATCCCCTAAGGAGACTAAAAATTACAGTTAAAAAGTTTTTCTTTTTAAATGTACAAAACAAAAATATTTAATCCCCCCCTTTCCCAATTTTACATATACAAATAAATAAAAGATAAACATACTTGGTATCGCTGCATCTTAAAATGTAAAAATATTAAAATATTTAGCATGTGTGGTGAACACCATAACAGAAAATAAAAATCATATTTTTTTTTTCAAGAAAATTGACCAATGAGTCATATAAAACACAAAATGGTACCAATAAAACTACAACTTATTTCACAAAAAGCAGCCCTCAAACAGCTCTGTAGACTGAATTATAGAAAAAAAACTATGGGTCAGAATACAGCAATGCAAAGAAGTAAGTAAAGTAAAATATAACAACAAATTGGTATTGCTGTATTACTGACCCATAAAATAAGGTTGTCATGTAATTTTCAGTGCACAGTGAATGCTGTGTAAATAAAAACCCCAAAAACATGGCAGAGTTGCATTTTTCTTCATTGTCCGACTCCTTAACCCCTTAAGGACGAAGGGCCTACATGTACGCCCTTGCGTCCTGGTACTTAAGGACCAAGGGCGTACATGTACGCCCTGTGTTTAAACTGCTACTGCACCCGATGTGGGCGCAGTAGCAACATGGTTCCTGCTGATGTAGATCAGCAGGAACCATGTTCTAATGCCGAGGGGGGTCATGTGACCCCCCCGTATCGGCGATCGCTGCGAACCGCAGGTCAATTCAGACCTGCGGTTTGCAGCGGATTTCACGATCTCTGATCGGACCGCGGGGATCAGAGAGTTAATTGCCCCAAATGTAATTATTTTAACCCCCTGCAGCCCCCAATCTTGTTATGGCGGCGGGGGTGCAGAGAGGTGGTTGCGGCGGCGGTGGGCGGTGCGGCAGGCGGGATCGCGATAGCGATCCCCGCCCGCCTCCCTTGCAATAATTCCCTGGTGTCTAGTGGTTCTATCAGAGTGCCAGCACATTGCTGGCACTCTGATAGAAAGCGGCTGGCATCTGTGCTGCAGATGCCAGCCGTTTAACCTTCCTTACCGCGGTCCAGACGGACCGCGGTATGAAAGGTGTTAACAGGGAGGAGCTCCCTCCCTCTCCCATCGGGGGCTGCTGTGCCTATGCAGCCCCCAGGATGGGATCGCAGAGGGAGGAGCTCCCCTCCCTCCTATCCATCACCCACTGCTCTCTAATGGCAGTGGGTGATGGATTACCATGGCAGCAGGGCGCTTTCAGAAGCGTCCTGCTTGCCATGGTATAGTAACTCTGGTCAGACTTCTGCTAAAGGCAGAAGTCTGACCAGACTGTGAAAAGTAAAAAATACAGTGCAGTACACTATATAGTGTACTGTACTGTATTACTATAGACACCAGATCCACTGGATCTACAAGAACCAAGTGGGTCTGGGTCCAAAAAATGTAAAAAAGTGAAAAAAGTAAAAAGAAAAACACAAATCACTGAATAAAAAGTAAAAAAAAAAAAATACACTACACATATTAGGTATCGCCGCGTCCGTAAAAAACAGCTCTATAAAAATATCACATGACTGAACCCCTCACGTGAACGCCATAAAAAAAAAAAAAATGGTGTAAATAAGCCATTTTTGGCACCTTACATCACTAAAAGTGTAATACAAAGCGATCAAAAGGCGTATGCCTCCCAAAATAGTACCAATCTAACCGCCATCTCATCCCGCAAAAAATGAGCCCCTTCATAAAACAATTGCCCAAAAAATAAA
The DNA here is from genome assembly GCA_033119425.1 of Bufotes viridis. Lineage (NCBI taxonomy): Eukaryota > Metazoa > Chordata > Amphibia > Anura > Bufonidae > Bufotes > Bufotes viridis. Next base: position 175,676,700 of record CM065589.1, read on the forward strand.
AAAACTATGCCTCTCAGACTAAAACATGATTTTTTGTTTCAAAAATGCTTTTCAGTGTTAAATGTAAAAAATTAAAAAAAGTAGACATATTGGGTATCTCCACGTCCGTAAGAATCTGCTCTATAAAAATATCACATGACCTAACCCCTCAAGTAAACACTGTAAAAAAATAAAATAAAAACTTTGTCAAAAAGCCATTTTTTGTCACCTTACATCACAAAAAGTGTAATAGCAAGCGATCAAAACGTCATATGACCCCCAAATAGTGCCAATCTAACCGCCACCTCATCCCATAAAAATTATACCCAACCTGAGACAATCGCCTAAAAACTGAAAAAAATATGGCTCTCAGACTATGGAGACACTAAAACATATTTTTTTGTTTCAAAAGGATATTATTGTGTAAAACCAAAATAAATAAAAAAAGTATACATATTGGGTATCGTCGCGTTCAGTAACAACCTGCTCTATAAAAATATAACATGACCTAACCCCTCAGGTGAACGCCGTAAACATAAAAAATAAAAACGTTGCAAAAAAGTCATTTTTGTCACCTTACATCACAAAAAGTGTAATAGCAAGTGATCAAAAAGTCATATGCACCCCAAGATAGTACCATTCAAACCGCCATCTCATCCCGCAAAAAATGAGCCCCTACATAGGACAATTGCCAAAAAAAAAAAAAAACTATGGCTTTCAGAATGTGGAGACACTAAAAAATCATTTTTTTCAAAAATGCTTTATTATGTAAAACTGAAACAAAAAACCCCAAAAAGTAGACATATTTGGTATTGTCGCGTCCGTAACAACCTGCTCTATAGAAATAGCACACAATCTAACCTGTCAGTTCAACGATGTAAATAACAAAAATACAAAACTGTCCCAAAACAGCTATTTTTTGCAAATTATCCATTTTAATCCATTTTTCCAGTAACAAAGCAAGGGTTAACAGCCAAACAAAACTCAATATTTATTGCCCTGATTCTGTAGTTTGCAGAAACACCCCATATGTGGTCGTAAACTGCTGTATGGCCAAACGGCAGGGCGTAGAAGGAAGGGAACGCCATATGGTTTTTGGAAGGCAGATTTTGCTGGACTGGTTATTTGACACCATGTCCCATTTGAAGCCCCCTGATGCACCCCTACAGTGGAAACTCCAAAAAAGCGACCCCATTTTGGAAAGTACGGGATAAGGTGGCAGTTTTGTTTGTATTATTTTAGGGTAAATATGATTTTTGGTTGCTCTATATTACACTTTTTTGAGACAAGGTAACAAAAAATAGAAATTCGAAATTTCATCTCCATTTGCCAATAACTCTTGTGGAACACCTAAAGGGTTAACAAAGTTTGTAAAATCAGTTTTGAATACCTTGAGGGGTGTAGTTTCTTAGATGGAGTCACTTTTTGGAGTTTCTACTCTAGGGGTGCATCGGGGCTTCAAATGGGACATGGTGTCAAAAATCCAGACCAGCAAAATCCGCCTTCCAAAAACCATATGGCGTTCCCTTACTTCTGTGCCCTGCCGTTTGGCCATACAGCAGTTTACGCCCAAATATGGGGTGTTTCTGAAAACTACAGAATCGGGGCAATAAATATTGAGTTTTGTTTGGCTGTTAACCCTTGCTTTGTTACTGGAAAAAATGGATTCAAACGGAAAATTTTCCAAAAAATCGAAATTCTGAAATGTTATCTCCATTTGCCATTAACTCTTGTGGAAAACCTAAAGGGTTAATGACGTTTGTAAAATCAGTTTTGAATACCTTGAGGGTGTAGTTTCTAGAATGGGGTCATTTTTGGATGGTTTTTATTATGTAAGCCTCACAAAGTGACTTCAGACCTGAACTGGTCCCTAAAAAGTGGGTTTTTGAAAATTTCTGAAAAATTTCAAGATTTGCTTCTAAACTTCTAAGCCTTGTAACGTCCCCAAAAAATAAAATGGCATTCCCAAAATGATCGATACATGAAGTAGACATATGGGGAATGTAAATCAATAACTTTTTGGGCGGTATTACTATGTATTATAGAAGTAGAGAAATTGAAACTTGGAAAATTGCTAATTTTTCAAAATTTTTGGTAAATTTGATATTTTTTTATAAATAAAAATGAAATTTTTCGACTTAATTTTACCAGTGTCATGAAGTACAATATGTGACGAAAAAACAATCTCAGAATGGCCTGGATAAGAAAAAGTGTTTTAAAGTTATCACCACATAAAGTGACACTGGTCAGATTTGCAAAAAATGGCCTGGTCCTAAGGTGAAAATGAGCCCGGTCCTTAAGGGGTTAAAATCTACCACTGGAGTTGTGGTTCATCTCATCGCCATTCTGAGGTATATTGGGGCTAAGTTTCACCCGCATACCAACTTGCAAGTGCTTCCCTGCCTTGGTAAAGCTGAGATCAGCGGTAGTTTGTGAGTCCTGCTGGTTGCTCGCTGTATCGCTATTGGGGCGTTTAGACCATAAGTGACACGGTTGACTTTCAGTGCGCGCTCTGCTACTATAGACGTCTTGGGGCACAGAAAGTTTGTTTAGCTTCTCCAGCATGTTTGCTTCCATCTCTTAAATGTGTAAGGCAAGTGATTCTGATTATTTTTGCAATATGCCATTCTTTATTTGTTGATTTTGTACTTTTTGTTATTAGAAAGCTGCCCTTGAATTTGTCTTTTGGCAGTGATTTGGTATAGAAAACCAATCTTTACTGTTCAGCACAGCACTGAACAGTGAGGACGCTCCCGCTTCCCACATACTGTATGTATATATATATATATATATATATATATATACTGCACTATCTGGCTGACATAGGTGGTACACTGTCACAGTGGTGAGCGCTTACAGTGTACCTGCGGTCTTTATGTCCGGTCTGCTGGTTAACTAGCTGCCAGGAGATCATTGCCCGCTCTCCTGCATATCCCAGAGCCTTGTTAGTTATTCAGTGAGCTAAGGATACAGATCACGTGTACTGTACACTGCCATCTCTCACAACTGACAGTTTACTAATGTAATCCAGAGGTTCAGCAGCAGTGAACGAGGAGCTTCTTCACTGTTCTGTACTGCGCTGTGAAGACGGACAAGAGAAAACTACAGCAGCAGTGTTGTAATGAAAAAGTGCAACAAAGTATATTGCAAAAGTAATCAGAATCACTTGCCCTACACATTTAAGAAAAAAATAAATTAAAAGACAGTTACACCTTAACCTGCCTCTATAATATTCTATTTTACACAGATTGTGCTGCTCGTGTTAACAGCCTTTACATGATGAGGTTCCAGATCAAATTTGCATAAATTGCTGTCCTCCTCAGGATGACCCTACCCAGTAGAATTCAAAAAACTTCTTAAAATGGTTTAAAGGACAGCTTCAGGAAACCCTCTCTAGCTAATCATCTTGAAATCAGATGGACCAGTTTCTCTGTATCCTCAAGTTCAGACTCGGAAGATGGATCTGAAGATTTATTTATTTTTTAAAAGGAAACTTCTTTTAAGTTTAATAAAACCATCAAAAATTTGGTGAAAGTGGATTCTTCTAAAGTACCGAAAGATGTTAAGATCATGGAAGACAGAGCAGATGTCATTGCAGTGATTCCCCTTTGGCCCTGGAGAGCCTGGTATCCGCACTTATTAGATCTTTCAAAAGGGGATTTCTGGCAACTATCCCTACTGCTGGACCTTATTCTGCAGAAAGGCTTCCAATTCCCAGACCTACAACAGATTCATCTGACTGCATGAAGATTGATTCTTCTAAAATACCAAAAGATGGTACACAGTGTCTATTCTCTCCTAAAACCTCAGACAAAGTATTTCCCTCCCATCCGGCTGTAAATACAATTCTTCAAGAAGAATAAAAAAAAAAAAAAAAAAAAACGGATCTGGCCAAACGCTTCAAATCTATTTATCAGCTGGAAGAAAAAGTATCAGAATCTCCGGGGATCTTTCAGTAGCCAAGTTAGCAATAATTTTTTTTTTCCTGTGGATGATTCCTGGTTACTTAGAAATCCAATGGACAGAAGAGCACACACCATTCTGAAAAGAGTCTAAAGGAGTCTTCTTTACTGCAGAAGGTATCAGTAAAGCCTCCTTGGCCTCTATTCCATTTGCAAGAGTGTTGAGGTTGCGGCTCTGTCAGCTTGCAGATGAGATCACTCCAGGCACCCCCAGAATAATTATTATCCATGATTTTGCCCATTAACGACTTTGTAAATTTTATCTGTGATTACTCTGTGGATGTTGCCCACCCCTCTGCAAGATCTATGGCTGTTTCCAGCGCAGCTCGTAGGGCGATATACGTAGTTGAAGCTCTGCAATGCTGACTCCCATTCTAAGAATAATTTTATCTCTTTACCGTTTGAGCCAGGTCATCTATTTGGCAAGCAGCTTTCTGAGATCCTGAAATCTTTGAATAGGATAAAGGTCATTCCTTTCCTTCAACCCCTGAAGGCAGGCCATATTCATTTAAGAACACCAGAATATATTCTGAATCTTTTTACCCCGTGTGGCAAACCTCTACCACAGATCGCTGGGTCCTCAGTTCTATTCTGCATGGTTATAATTTAGAGTTTGCCTCCCCTCCTCCATTAAGATATTTTGTCACCCCAGACAGAAATCCATGGATCTCTTCCCTTTTGAACAAATTTATTCTCAAAGGTGCTGTAGAACTGGTGCCCATTGGCTCCTAAAAAGAAAGTTTCTACTCCATCGTCCTCACAGTCCCAAAGCTAGATATAAAGTGGCACCTGATAATAGATCTCAGAAAACTGAACAAGTTCGTGCTGACAAAATGAAAAGATGGATACCCTGAAGTCTGTTACAGCCATTCTTCAAATAGGTGACGTTATGGCAAAATTAAACTTTCAAAGACGTTTATCTTTCAGAGTTGCTCATCTTCACAGAGGGTATGGTCGTCATCTTCAGTTCAAATTCATCCCATTCGATTTTACCTCAGCCCCTTGGGTCTTCACAAAGATAGCGGTGGTCTTGGCGGCTCTTTTTTTTTCTTTTCAAAATTCTTTTTATGAATTCTATTATATCGAAAAACATGTATAAACATACCAAACAAAATTATGCGTACACATAACATGTCAATATGGCAATACAAGATCAGATATATGAGTACAGCTCTGCCTTATCACAACAGCCACAATGTTCTATCTTTTTTGTGGAACGGACGTGTCGGTGCTGACAGCACACGGTGTGCTGTATGCATTTTTTGCACCCCCATTGAAAAGAATGGGTCCACATCCGATCTGCAAAAAATGCGGATCGGATATGGACCAAACATACGGTTGTGTGCATGAGCCCTAAAGGTGTGCATTTCCTTTGAGAGAAACCAGTGGCCCAGATTTACTAAGCCTGCAGATGGCATAGACAGGTTGTCCAGACCTTTACCAGATTTATCACAGGATCTCAGGATGGATGATAAATGTTGTGCAGGGATAGACACTTTTCCCTGACTCTTTACCATTGGTTGGCTTGCTTTGAGACAGAATTTTATGCTATTTGGCGCAAAACGGTGCATCTTAGGCCCACCTCTTTCCCCCAAGCATGTCGGGGAAAAAAGTGTAAAAACCCAAGATTCGCCAGACTGAGCCACTTTTTTTATACAGATTTTTGGAACAGATACATTAGTAAATCTGTGCCAGTGTCTTCACAGAAAGACAACTGAACAGAGGGAGAACAGCAGATTACATACTGCCACTGACTGCTCGGCACTGAATGTGTTAGGTAGGGGGTTTCAGTAGGTGAGCCATCACTTTCTGCTTGTTTTCTCATCCATACATGACAAGGAGGTGTGTGAAATTGTAATTGGACAGTGTCTAAGCTGGCATAACCGTTGTGTGGGTGCAGATTGTGTGTGGACATAGCTGTTATATGGGCAGATTTGCTGTGTGGGACTGTTGGCAACCTGAAGTGGCCATATGGTGATATGTGTCCCTGCAGACTACCGTATATACATATAGTGCTGGTATCTGCTAATGTGTATATAGTATTTTTCCTGTCCTACTGTGAATATGGAATGACAGCATTCTGTCTACTTTAAGGCTGCAGTTTTTTGCAGCACCAAAGCCAAGAGTTTACAGAAAAATATCATGTAAACATTTGGGCTATATTAGCATATGCTTTAGCACATGTTATTTATCCTGGTTGAACAATGGGGTGAATGGATTATTAGCTACCACGTTGTTTTTTCTTAAGTCACAAAAATGCTGAGAGTAATGGTAAACTCTCGGCACAGGAGGCGGATGTCCCCCATTGCTAAAACTGGCCATACATCTAAGATCCCATACTGACCATGTAAAAAAGGCATAGTCACATTTGGCAGATTTGTTGAAGACAATTTGGTGACCATTACTCTGTCGTACCCCCTTAAAGGGGATGTGTCATAAAACACATTCTACATTTTATAAACCAGCACCTGGAGTGAGCTATTCAGTGAAACGTATGTTTATAGCACCCCCTGCTGCTTGTTCTTTTCCCTATTTCTTGTCCGTCTCACTGAGCTGGTCGCACATGCTCAGTTTAAATCTTTAACTGCCACCAGCCATATGTTCTGTTAGGGTGCCTTCACACGCTGTGGCAGAATTTTCCGCGACTGAAAATCAATTCCATTCACTTAAATGGGGCAGCAAGCACATGGATTTCTGCAAGCCCCATTCAGGTGAATGGGACTGATTTTGAGTCGCAGGATTTTCTGCAACAAAATCCGCAGTGTGTGAAGGCGCCATTAGAAGCTGTGGCAGTTACAGGAAGAGAGCTCCAGCAAAAAGGACACAACTTCTGAGCTGCCAAGCTGAAGATAATCTAGCAGATAAATTGAAGCAGTGAATGTGGAGATCTCTGGACCCATGAGCCAGTACAGGGCTGGTTCTAGCTTTGTTATAGGATGACATATAGTCATCAGTTATGGCATAACCCCTTTAACCCCTTTGGGTTGAGTCATGAAACATATTCTTCATTTTTCAAACCAGCACCTGGATCTGGATACCTTTGTAACTGCATGTAATTAAACATTTTGTATAGCCAGTGAGATATTCAATAAAATGTATTTGTGTAGCACCCCCTGCTGTTTGTTCATGGCATAACCCCTTTAAATGCTGCTGTTGCTGCTGACCACCATTACTACTGTTACAGCTCACTAGCTGCGCTATCATGGTGCCGTGAGGCAGTTTCATAAATCACGATGTAAATGGGTTAAATGTAATACTGAATTTTGGGACACACCTTTAAAAGTAGACAAGTCTACATTCCAGCAATATCTGTTGCATATTATAAAAGAAAATGATAAATGCCCCTAATAAATACATTGATAAATATGTTGTACAGCTTATAATTCATGCCCTGTTACACTCCTTTTGAAAGACAAAATCCCTAAATTTTGTTGGTATCAACAGCACTCTCAAAAATGTACACACACCCCAGCATGTCCTATGTCTGTAATACTACCACCACAAGGCGCGCTAAGGCATTTATCCCCCCGCTTCCTTAATGATCCAGCAGAGCGATTGTACTGCGCTCTGCTGGACTGATGATAGGGGTGTACCTTTCCACACTTCTCTCTCCCTCTGCCTGACACATATCTGTATGATTAGTGCAGGCAGGAGGATGTGCAATCTTGAAGAGGAACACAGCCATGTTCATGCTCAAAGGTCTTAAGGTACAGTGAAAGGAGATAAAAATCTCTGGGACCCGCTCTTACCTCCAGAATGGGCTTCCCAACGTGAAGGAGAGAGTCCTACTTTTACTTCTGTGGGAGTTCCAAAAATAGCCAAGCGAGCGCTCTTGGATATTTCCAGAACTCCCATACAGGTGAATGGAGAGCGCAGGGCATGCACAGCCACCTCTCCATTCATCTCTACGGGACTGCTGCAAATACCCAAGCACCTATCTGACATTGGTGGTGAATGCTAGCGATATTCGTCCAGTGTCTCAGATGAGAATACCGCTGATGATCTCAGACAGCCCTGTTTTTTATTTGGCCTACCCGCATTTGGCCCTCCATTTTCCAGTAGATATATTGTAGCATTTAATTTACATTCCTTTTTATTATGGAGAAATATTACACTCACCAGTTATTTCTCCATGACAGCACACCTAAAACTTCTTCTGCCCTGCTTGGACAGAAAAAAAAATTCAGAGAGGTTTAAATGGGCCCCTCACCATCATCCACTCTTTCTAATTTACCAAGAACCTCTGAGGCAGAAGTCATGCAAATTAGAATACTTTAAAGAGAAAAAAAGAGATATAGGGTAGAAAATTACAAATGCTGTCATAGAGACTTCCAGGAAACTGGATTACTGGTGAGTGTAATACTCGTTTATCCAGTAGTCTCTACAGCACACCTGAGAACTACCAATGAATTAAATATAGGAAGGGACCTAAACTGAAGGACCTGTTAGCTCCCAAAGCAGATCAGGCGAAGTAATAAAACTACAGTACTGCATATTCCTCTTACAAAAGACCATTTTCTATTCGCTATAACCTATGGGACAAATTCTATTTTCCCAGTATGCTCAGGGGCACGAAGCCAAAGCCCCAAAAATGCTGAAGGCCATAGCCCAGAGCCTGAAAGTTAATGCTCAGAGGCTGTAGCCCAAAGCTCAGAAGTACAAGGGCCAAATGTTCTTAGCAAGGTCTCAATCTGACCATATTAGACACTCAACGACATGCCTCCATGGTTGGGGTCCTATATTAAGGCCTAGAGCGACTCCTATAGGAATAGGATAACCATAGGTAGGAGAGTGAAGACAGCTTTAGTACAATAAAATTCTTAACTCAAGCATGACACAACAAGCCTGGATTAGATACATGCTCCATTCATACCAAACAGGAGAAGGAAAGTTAAAGCTACGTTCCACAGTCCTTATCACCCCAATCACTGGCTGGTGATTTTGAAATCATCTAGGGCTTGTGCATGACTGCATAAACTTCCCCTGGAGTGGCACAGCGGGACTATTTTATTTTCAGCCTGACTGCATAAACTCCCTTAGATCTACACAGTACAACTAGTGGGGTAAGGAAGGCGCACTCTTAAAAGATTACGGCAATCCTAAATAGAATTCCAAAAGAAGGGCTGGGAGCTACTTAGCTTTGCCAACTACTCATATAGCTATGTGAATGTAAAAATAAAAAAGTTAGCGCTATTGGACCGTGGGGAGGAAAACAACAAAAATGCAAAACCAAAAATGGGCCTGGTACTTAAGGGGGTTCATTTTTTTTTGTTACATATTACTAGGCATAATGTTAATAGGCATAATAATTAATATTTAATTATATTATTATGGCCTAGACTTACTAATCCATACCTCCCAACCGACCTGGATCCAACGGGACAGTTTCATATTTTGGTTGTCCCATGGTTCCGGAGGGATGAGGTATATCTCCATTTCAACTGTATCTGTGTCCTAAGGATGCAGATACAGTTGGATGCAAAGGTGAAGCAGGAATAACACTGAGCGCAATAATATTGTAGGGATAGGTAATGCAAGTATAAATGTATATACGACAGAAGGCATATACCTAAAACGTAACTTTTAATAGGCTCAATAAGAGCCACCGTTAGTGCCAAAGTGCAATACCTTCAAATGATTAAACATACGAGGATGGTTGAGACTAGGGATGAGCGAATCAGCTTCAGGTGAATCATCTGAAGTCGATTCGCATAAAACTTCGTTCTAATACTGTACAGAGCAGGAGCTCCGTACAGTATTAAAATATATTGGCTCCGATGAGCCGAAGTAATTGCTTCTCAATAACTTCATAAATTAATTTGTACTGTAAAAAACCATTTCCTGATCTCAAAATACGGATAGCATCCGTGTTGCGTCCACATTTTTTGCAGACCCACTGACTTCCATAGGTCTGTGGTTTGCATTCTGCGGCCAAGCATAGAACATGTTCTACCTTTTTGCAAAACAAACATACGGATGCAGAAACCAACAGATGATCCGTGCCCTTTCGGCATCCGTATGTCCGTTCTGCAAAAAGACAGAATGTCTGCAAAATGTGGACCATGGACCCATTACAGTCAATGGGTCTGCAAACAAAAATGCGGACAGCACATGAACCACATCCATATTTTGTGAATCTGCGAATTTTGGGCCCCAAAACAGATATTGTTGTGTGCGTGAAGCCTTACTCTCTGTCTGGGCAATTAAGTTTCTAGCTTGCTAGTTTCTTGCTGAGGCTTTCATACGGACAATACGGACTGTCAGGATCTGTTCAGGAAAAAAAACTGATGGTTTTGTACGCAAGTTCAGTCGGTTTTGGCTGCTTTTACGTTCAGTGTTTTTATTTTTTTCCTAGCGGGTGCGAGCAGTTCATGCGTTTTTCAAAGGGGTGAAAAAAGAAAATTGGATTTTTGTACTTACCGTAAAATCCCTTTCTCGTTCAATGCATTGGGGGACACAGCACCATGGTATATGCCCAGCTACCACTAGAAGGCGACACTAGCAAAAGAAAAGTGTTGGCTCTGCCCAGGTATTCCCTCTCCACAGACACTAGGCTAATCACTTTGTACCAAAAGCAGTAGGAGAGAAACAGAAGCAAGGAACCAACAAGTAGTAACAGAGGGTGGGATCTGTGTCCCCCAATGCATTGAATGAGAAAGGGATTTTACGGTAAGTACAAAATCCAATTTTCTCTTAATGGCATTGGGGGACACAGCACCATGGGACGTTGCAAAGCAGTTCCTGAGGGTGGGAAAAGAACAGCCATGCAAACGGTTGGGTGTACAGGTGCAGGAGAACCATATGACCCAACAGGACCAGGAGAGGCCATAGCATGAAATGGGAGATAGGAAAACAAGGAATAGGCCGAGAGGCTCCAGGACCATGAAGAATCCCAAGAGAAAATAGTGGGAGACTGCCAGAATCCCAGGACAAGTGCCTGGTAGAAAATCCCAAATGCAAGAAAAAGGCAAAGGGAAACACCCAGCTCGACCCAAGGCTGGGGAAATAGAAAAATCTGGAGTAGAGGAAGCAGGGCAGATGTCCTGCATAGAAATAGAGGTGAATAAATCAGACCCAGGACATGCCATGCCGTGGCAAATGCCATGTGAAGGCACAGGAGAAGATGCCAGGGTAGAGCGGAAACAAGTAGGCATAGGTGACTGAATGCTCCGAGAGAAGGAATCGCAACAGTCACCATGGGAAGAGAGCCTCCTTCCACCACGAAACAGGTGAGGGGAGAGAAATGCCCAATGAAAAGAAGGTGGGACCCTATCCCACCCAGGAATGCAGCTACCCCCTTGGGGAGGAGGGAGAACTTGGCAGTGGCTAGGATGAGGGCACGTAAGAGCATGATTTCCAGAAAAAAAGGGGGGAGTCATTCCCCATGAAAACCGGAAATGTACGGCCAGAGGGATCCCTGAGCACAGGAAGGCTCAGGAAAAACGCGACCAGTCGCAAGCTCTGGAAATACGAGTAGAGACATAATCCCCTGAAAGATATTGAAGAGAAGACTATAAACAGCCAAAGAAGGAAGTGTTCCCATACAGAGGGAAACACCATTCCCCTAATGGTCAATATGAAAGTAAATTGCTCTCTAGAGCAACCCACTCCCAGGAACTGGGACCTGAAAATGAGAAATAGAAAGTGAGGCCAAAAATATAAGAAGGAAACAAGCTTATGGGGACCCAGGAGAGAAAGGAACCAAACTGGGCCCAAAGAAGCTGCTCCAAAACAGAGCATATAGAGATGCCATGAGTAGCTGCCCCAGAGGGAATCGGCCAGCTGGATGCGACCATAGGAGCAGGAACCCCAAGTAAAATAACTCAGAAGAAGCCCAAGAGAGGCCCACCGGAGCGGAGTGGATCACATCCTCAGAACAATAGCTGGCGGATTCGCCAGCGGAAGCCGGAAGAGGCTACACTGACATGTAGAAACCAGCTATCGGCCAAGCACAGTGGCGTACACACAATCCATGGGGCCCCGGTGCGAAACTGATCCATGGGGCCCCCTCCCCATCGCCGCCCCCCACCCCTAACCTGCCTCCACCCCCTGTACGCTAAAAACATCCTATATTGTGCTCCAGGCAGTAATCCCTCTATAGTGTCCCCAAAAATAATAAAATTGCCCCTACAGTGCTTCCCCAATAGCAACGCCCCCCATGCTGCCTCCATATAGTAATTTCCCCCACACTGCCCATAGTAATTTGCCCCCCCACACAGTAGTTTCCCCTACACTGACCCCATATAGTAATGTCCCCCACACTGTCCCCCCCACTCTGTAGTTTCCTTCACTCTGTAGTTTCTCCCACACTGTAGTTTCCCCCACACTGCCCGTATAGTAATTTGCTCCCCACAATCATTTGCCCCCACAAAGTAATTCCTCCATTATCTCCATAATAATTTTTCCCCCACATGTCCCCCAAAGTTGGCACATAAAAATAAACAAAAAAGGGATAAAAAAAACCTAAAAGCTAAAAGACGCGCACACTTCTCTGTGCTGCTGCGTCCCGACGCACGCCTGTGCTGGGATTTCACTACCGCATAGGCCTCAGGCGTCCCCGAAGAGGTGCTGCAGAAGCGTGCAGGAAGGCTGCATGAGATGATCCTCGGTGCTTGCAAGATGGCGGCCTTGAAGCAGGAGTTAAGTGAAAACTCCGCCCACAGGGCTAAAGCCCATGCTTGAATGATATAGGAGGGGGAGGAGACCCCTCCCAGAAGCCGAGAGGAGTAGGGAGGGGCCAGGATAAAAGCCCGGGAAGCTAGAAGGGGGCGGGAGAGTATGTGGCCTAGTCGAGGTAAAAGCCGGGGCTTCGAATAATGAAGCAGCCGGAAAGAGTACGCTGTCGGCGGAATGGAACTGCGGGAAGCCGGGGGCCCTCCGGAAAAAAAAAAACAGGCGTGGGGCGTCTCAGGGAGGGTAAAAACAGGGCAAAAGGTGCACCTGGGACCCGAGGACAGGCCAGAGAAGATGTGGCCTAGAAGCCGGGGACTAACGTAGAAGGGAAGGCCGGAGAAGGGCATGGGTGGCCAGCAGGGGAAGGATACTGAAGGGTGGGAAGAAAGAAGGGCCCTCCCACAAGTGTGGAGAAATTTATCAAAACCCCCCCTGGAAAAAACAAGGGGGAAAAGGGAACCGTTTTTAAAGTGAAACCCACCCCCTGGCCAAAGGAGGGGAACTAACCCAAGACCCCATGGGACAAGGACGCAGGGGGTAAAATTTAACGTCTTCAGGCACCGCAGGGTCACCCCTTTGGCAAACTTGCACTTATGAGGGATTGCCGGCAGGGGACTGGGTGACCGGCCAGGTACCCAAAGTACGCGCCCGCAGGGGGTGCACCTAAAGCGGATGATACCCATGATAAAGCACCATCCTGTAGCAGGCAGAGACCTGCAGAAGAAAAGAAATAAAAATAATAAAGCAGCAATACCTGCAAATAAACAGAGCAGGTCATGTCTGCCTCCTACGGACACTAGACTAAAATCTGATTAGCCTGGGGCGTAGCTAGCCAAGCATGTGAGTGGCTGTGCGTCTGCTGAGCTCCTTCACTTTCTCGGCCAATTATCCTGCAAATATTGGGCTATTTCTGCTGCATACAAGCTTATCCTGTGTTGGCCTCATTGGGGATTGCTTGGGTACCTGACAGAAGCGCCATTCTGCCACCATGACCAAGAAGAGAGACAGGAAAGGAGCCGACAAAAATTCACAAGATGGCACCGGCTCCGCCACACCTAAGCGCCAAGACCTGATCATGGTTTGGACTCTGAAAATGAGGGAGTAGAAGACGCTGCAGAAAAAGTATGTGGCCCTAACAGATATGGCGTCTTACAGGCGCGCAGTGCAGAAACTGAGTCGGAGGCTCAGGAATCAGACTCAGAGGAGCCAACCCTCAAAGATGTCATGCAGGCTATCACTAAATGCGGCAAATCATGACAGTACAAGTGGGAGCTATGAAGGAGGACGTTTCCATAGTCAGTGCCCGCTGGATCCTCAGAACGCAAGTGTGAAAGAGGCCTTAGACAGGACTTCAGAAAGTTGGCGGAACACACAACCGCCTTGTAAGATCGAATGGCCGACATGGAGGACGCTGTAAAGCTTCTCAAGAGGGATGTTACTGATCATGTTTGCAGGCTGGATATACTAGCTACCAAACAAGATGATTCAGAAAATCGACTGCGTCGAAATAATGTGAGGTTAGTAGGAGTACCGGAGAAAATGGAAGGAGCCAACCCCACAGAATTTTTTGAAACTTGGCTAGAAGATCAGCTTGGTGTAGAGACATTAACTCCGTTATTCGCACTAAAACGCACTCACCGGTGCCTACTCGCCCGTTGCCACCGGGTGCACCACCGAAACCTGTACTCATGAAAATACTCCATTACAGAGATCGGGATATTCTTCTTAGAAAAGCCAGAGAGTTACCGGGTCTTTCAATCATTGGCCACAAGATGTCACTCTTTCCTGATTACTCCATTGAGGTGCAGAAAAAAAAAGAGCAAGATTCCTAGACATAAAGCATCGCCTGAGAGAGTATGGCGTCACCTACTCTATGATATACCCAGCGAAACTCAGGGTAGTCGCCTTAGGATCTACTACCTTTTTGTGAAGATCCAAGAGAAGCAGCGAGATGGTTGGACACTCATGAAAGACAACTGTCCGAGGAAGGACAACCGACAGATTAAGAGTGGGTCCCGGGCTCAAGCGCAAGTAAAAAGATCACATTCAGTGAGAGTTAATGATTTTGCGTATGCAAATGCAATTATTGAAACTTTTTACAATACCTGTAATTTATATAAATAGCTTGCAAACTGTAAGCTTGGCTGTACATGTATCCATAACGTGCAGTAGGAGTAATACACTGTATGTCATATGTAAACTTTGTAGAAACAATGACCGGGAGAAAGGGAGGGAGTTAAGATGCGGCTCTAAAAGTTTAGATTATCAGGTTAAAGGAAATCTGTCACCAGGTTTTAGCATTTTAAGCTGTCACCATTGACATGTACAATAAACGACCTTCTTTCCTGCTGTGGTCTTCTTTTCTCGTTTCATGGTGTCATTTTGATAAAAAAGCACTTTTTGTGTTATGCAATTGAACCTCCAAGGTGCCCAGAGGGGCGTTATTCTTCTTCTCTTGAGCCCAGTAAGGCCCCTCTGCAGTGCAAAGTCCGGCTTAATTTCCAGCCCAAGCACACCTCCTCATCAAGAAATATCCTCCCACAGCCGAGGTGAACGGCCCTGCCCCCTCCGCTACCTCATCTAATACATTCCAGATTACGCCCCTTGCTTCTTCCTTTCGGCCGCCGGAAATCTCGCGCAGTGCCGTCGACTGCCTGCGTCTGTGCGATCTTAATGCTCCTGAGGGCAATAGCCTCAAAAAAGTCCCTGGGCATGCGCCGAGCCTAGTGACTTAATCTGATCGCTGTTGCCTCAGGAGCTTTATGATCGCACAGGCGCAGGCAGTCGGCGGAACTGCGCCTGCACGAGATTTCCGTCGGCTGAAAGGAAGAAGCAAGGGCCGTACCTGGAATGTATTAGATTACGTAGCGGAGGGGGCAGCGCCGTTCACCTAGGGCTGGGCACTGCAGGGGGGCGTTACTGGGCTCAAGAAGAAGAATAACGCCCCTCTGGGCACCTTAGAGGTTAATTTGCATAACACAAAAAGCACTTTTTTAAATCAAAATGACACCATGAAACGAAAAAAGACCACAGCAGGAAAGAAGGTAGTTTATTGTACATGGCAATGGTGACAGCTTAATATGCTAAAACCTGGTGACAGATTCCCTTTAAAGTTGGTGTAATCAAGTTCAGGGCTGCCACTTCTCTATTTTTCGGTGGATTAGCTGATCAGACTAACTGGCTTTGCTGACGGGTGTTCTTTGAACTGGCAGACCTAAATATAGGTGTTTTAGGCCTGATGCACACGACCGTTGTTTTGGTCCGCGTCCGAGCCGCATATTTTGCAGCTCGGGCACGGACCCATTCACTTCAATGGGTCGCAAAAAAAAATAGAGCATGTCCTATTCTTGTCCGTTTGGCAGACAAGAATAGGCATTTCTACATTGGGCTGCGTTACGTTAATTGCGGAACGGAACGCAGAACAGCTTCCGTGTTTTGCGGATCTGCAGTTTGCGGACCACAAAACACATACGGTCGTGTGCATGAGGTCTTAGTCAGAACCTGTCCGGAATGTCAGTACATTAGAGTTTTAGCTGTTAACTGCCTATATAAGGCACCTTTTGGGAATAATCTGGGGTTAATAGCACAGGATCTGCAGTCATGGGGAACGTGTCATTGTGGTTACAACACCAGTTGCGCAATGCAATGCGAAGATATGGGCTGTGGGTTCTGTTAACTTGGTGGAAAGGTACGGCTACTGTTATGACATCCTGGGATAAATATGGCTAAACTAGTGAGATTTTTGAGCTGGAACGTCAGAGGGGTAAAAGAGGCTACTAAAAGAAAAGCCATTATGGAAGGTATGAAAATCTACCAACCCCTGATATGCTGATACTTACTGTCGGACCAGACTCATTTACTTAGCCCTCAATGGGCTGGTCAATGCTTCCATGCCACTTACTCCACTTATGCGAGAGGAGTGAGCATACTTAGTACATAAGTAACATAGTATAAGAATATAATATTTGAATGTATTTCTAACAAAATAGATGAAGAAGGGTGCTCTGTTTATCTGTATGGCACACTATTTAATATCCCATGTGTCAAAGTTTGGATCTACATACCTCCGCCGTATTCTCCGCTACTTGTCAGGAGAGTGCTATCATTTCTTGCGGACCTTCCTACTGTTCCGACATTAATATTAGGAGACTTTAATAACATGATTTGTCTGGTCATGGACGGAATGGGGACGTCTGCCCAATTAATAACTGTTGGGATTACTCTATTTGGGAGACTTTTAGCTGAAGCTTCCTTGTTAGATTTCTGGAGATTGAAGAACCCACAAACAAAACAATGTTCCTGTTGTTCCAGTACCCATGGTTCATTATCCAGAATAGACCTAATTCTAGGGAATTTTGAAATGGACCACCTCATTCATGAGATACAATATCTACCCAGAAGGATATCTGATCATTCCCCAGTGCTAGCTTCAGCTAACCTTCTTCCCCTGCTGGTGAGAAGAGGTGAGATATGGAAATGTAATCCACATTGGCTCTCTGTTTTAGCAGATTTGTCAGGTATAGGAGAAAAGTTGAAGGAATTCTTCACATATAATTTACCTACTGCAACCCGTTTGGTGGTATGGGATGCCATGAAGGCCTTTTGAAGAGGGTTACTTATAGCGGAAGTGAATAAAAAGAGGAACGAAACCAGGGCGACAGTACAAAAACTGATGCTAAGGGTGGAAGTGACAGAGGCAAAGTATGTAGAGCAACCATCTTTAGCTCATGAAACCCAATGAAAAGAAGCGCAGCAAGCGCTAAATGATCGACTATTTATAAATGCGAACAATAAACGGTTCTTTCAAAAGCAATTGTATTATAAGGAGGGGGAGAAAACATGTAAACTATTGGCATTAATGTCTAAGGCCCAACAACCCTCGGCATATATAGCTGCTCTCCGTAACACTACTGGAGACTTATGCACAACATCAGAACAGATATTAGAGATCATGCACAGGTTCTACTCCTCCTTATATGAATCTAAAGCACATGCTGATGACACAGAGATTGCAGGGTTTCTTGAACCGTTCCCTACTTTAACTGAGGAACAGAAAAGGGCCACTGTTTATGTAAATTGAGCCTTGTTGGAAGCGTCTGAACTAACAAACGGCACCCGGCAAGGTTGCCCTTCGATCTTTATTATAGCCATGGAACCATTAGCACAGGCAATCAGACAAGAACCGCGCATATCTGGAGTAAAAATTGGGGCCCGGGAGCATGTAATATCCCTATATGCTGATGACGTTCTATTATCACTCACAAACACGGAAGTGTTGCTGGAGGCGGTGATGGGTCAGATAGAAAAATATGGAGATCTTTCATATTATTATCTTAACTCAACCAAAACTCAAGCATTGCCAGTTAACATTCTGGAGGCTTTAGTATCGGCATTCCGAAGTAGATGGGATTTTGATTGGCAACAGGACAGTATTAAATACTTGGGCACCAATATGACCCACTCCTCATCGAAATTATATGCACTCAATTATGACTCCCTATTACTCTCTGTTGAAAAGGATTTAGAGACCTTTAACAAACATGAAACATCTTGGATAGGTAGGATTGCGGCCTTTAAGATGTTTATCCTTCCCAAGTTCCTCTACTTGTACCCCACCCTCCCGATCTCGCTGCCAGACAATGTCTTTAGTCGGGCACAATCTTTAATGTCCCAGTATATCTGGAAAAAGAAGCAAACTAGAGTGGCTAGGGAAATTATTAGAAGACATCGCAGGGCAGAGGATCTAGCAGCTCCCGATCTGAAGTTATACTATGTCGCTTCACTGGTTTCCATGCTAAAAAGCTGGGTACGTGCTGATGTGGAAACTCTGTGGGTCCATGTGGAACAAATTCAGGCTTCGCCTTTTCTATCGTCGGATCTGTTAAATCTGCCATTTTGGGATATCTCAATTCCAAAAAACACAAACCCAATGATATTAGCATCTGTCAAAGCTTGGTCTCAGTATCACAAGTTGGCGAACTCTGATAAACCGCCCAAGATTACTTCTCTGCCGTTTTCTACTCGCCGAGCTTTACTTCCACATATGGATTTATCTCTATGGCCCCTGGATGCTGCTCGGAGAGTGGAAGAGCTGTTTAAAGATGGGATATTGAGGTCCTTTCAATCACTCCGGGATTCACTGGCACTCCCAGCAACTGAATTCGATAAATATCTCCAAATTCGCCATTTGTTGCAAACATTGTGTCCATCAGGTTTACGCATGAACAAACTAGCTATGGTATACAGATCGGGGAAAAATAAAGGGCTTAAACCTTTATATGAGGCTATACTCCACCCGGTCCATTTCGAAAGATCACATCCCATGCGTACATGGGAACAGACCTTAAAAATACACATTAGAGATACAGATTGGATCAGAGCCATTAATGCAATCCACACTCACTTACAATGCACCCATATAGAATCAGCATTGAAGACGGTGCTACACTGGTACTACACGCCAGATAGATTAGCATATATGTACCCACGGGTCTCTAGCGGTTGTTGGAGAGGCTGTGGAAGCAAAGGTACGCTTTCCCATATCCCCTGGCAGTGTCCTATAATCAAGCCATATTGGACAGCATGTGGGAACATGCTGAGCCAATTGATTCAACATCAGCTTACGTGGTCCCCTCAACTTGCTTTACTCATTGGAATAGATGGTTTCCCAGCTGACAGCAGAAAACTAGTTTGTATATTTTGTGTTCCCTTACGTCCTACCAGCAGCACAGATGGGGTTAACCACCCCCCGTGGACTGGCAGGACCGGCGGAATGTTTAATGAGCCCAAGACTAATAACTCAATATAACAATTAAGTATCTCCTTAAAAGGAGGAAGTCAACCCCCAGCCCACTGTGTTTTTTTCTGTCCTCCTGGACAGGTGGACTAGGCGGTTTGTTCCCCCCTTTCTTATGGAAAGTGCGGGGAGCCTTCTTTTCGTTAGGGTAACGGCGTTGCCCTTTTTCCTAGGTACCTTGTCAGTTTGGCCGGCAGCTTATTTGCTGCCGGCCCCGCGCAGTTGCGCCTGGCTGGGGTATTTTGTGCGCCGCCATCTTCCGGAGGTGACGCGGGGACTCTCCTTTTGCATCACCTCCGGGTAATCCGGCCGTGATTTTTTCACGGGCGCGATTTTTTTCATAGATGCAATTTTTTTATGCATCTTCCTGTGGAGGATTTACTGGGGGAAGGGTGGATTGGCTATCCCTCCCCTTCCCCTATTTTGGGAGGCTGTGTGCTCCAGTTCAGTCTCTGGCTACATATGCTTTTTCAGCTAGCTCCCAGAGTCCTAAAATTGGTGTTGTTCCACTTGTGGTGTTTTTTTCCTCAGCTGCCTCCGGTCTATTTTTCTACCTTTCCTGCGTAGATAGGTGGTTTACAAATGTTTTATTTGTCCCATTTTTTCCCCGCAGTGATGTCTTCTCCGCGGGATTTGGAAGGCAGGAAAGTGGATTCCAAGAGGAAGCATCTATCCTGCTACCATTGCAGCAGTCAACGGTTATTGTAAGCTGATCATACCTGCACTCGTGAGATCGCAGAAGCTAAACAGCTTAAAGCTGGGCTAATACCAGCTTGGGAGACCGGTTGGGAATCCCTGGTCTGTTGGTCTGTTGACTTAACCTACACTAGAGGTTACAGCTGCCGTTAGAGGGTTCTGACCTCTAGTGAACCTATGTTGCAGGATATGTATCAATTGCTCTATTAAAGGAGTCATAGGCCTGCCGGATGGAAAGGCTTCCTATGCCTGCACAGGCCCCTATGGAGACCTCTGTCCCGGTAGAGAGACCTTCTTGGTCTCCTTAGTTTCTTCCTCCTCGGATGAGGAGGAGCTGACGTTGTGTTTTCTCCCCTGGAAAGACACATAAGTTGCTCAAGTCCATCAGGTCGGGGGACCATGATGTTGACTGTGGGGAGCCTCCCGTTCCCGCTACTCGGGCACCTCGTGTCTTCAAAGCGGATGAGACCCTCCTCTCTGTCATGATATAGAGTGGGAAAAACCTGGAAAAGGTCCGGTTTTAACAAAGAAGTTTAAATCCATGTTCCCGATGGCTTAACCCTTGGTGGATTAGTGGGGATCCATTCCCAAGGTGGACATGGCTATTGCCAAGTTGTCTAAGCGCACTCTGGTTCCTGCAGACGATGGGTCTAGCTGCAGGACCCCCTTGCAGAGTGCACACTAAGACGGGGTGTTACTGCGGCTTCCGCTTCCACAGCCATAGCGGCTTTTGAAGTCTCTACGTTCCTCCGGTCTCGCCTGGATCAAATTCAAGTTGATGTGAACCAGAGGTTTTTTCCAGGTCGACATACTGGCTGATTTCAAGACCATCAACCTGGCTACGGACTTCTTGTGTGATACCGCACAACTCCAGTCGAGGGAGTTTCCCCGCTAGCAAAGCAAGTCCTGAGGACGAGGCCAAACACAGATCCTTGCTCTTGAAGCTAAGCAGCAGGTCTTTGGCTCATGGGAGACCAAGTGTGCCTTTGACACCCTGTATTAAATACCGTCAAGGGCCTATATTTACCATGGCCCTGGGATCGGCTGCCCATATTCCATTTTGGGCAGTCCTTTCGAGGGCAGGGCAGACAAGACCGCGGTGTCAGGTCTGGCCAGCAAACAAGCTCTTGTAGTGACTGGAGAGCACAGCGAAAGGGTTTGAGGTGCTCTCGTGGAGGAGCCAAAGATGGAAAATCCACCTCCCGACTACGGGCCTCTTCGAGGCTCTTGGTTAATTCCCGTTACTCCTGCCGTCCTGCCAATAAGCTTCCCCATTCCTAAGCTTCATGTACCCGTCGGGAGTCGTCTCTCCCACTTCTGAGAAGAATGGATCCGAGAGATCTCGGATCCCTGGGTCCTGAATATCATTTCCGACGGTTATTTAGTCAACCTCACCTCTATTCATCTGGACAGGTTTGTCAAGATCAACCTTCTACAAGCTGCCAAGGAGGCGATCCTAGAGGCCTACATTCAGGACTACATTTGCAAAGGGGCTCTGGAGGAGGTTCCGGCAGGAGAACGGGGCCTAGGGATCTATTCACCAGTTTTTCTGGTTCCCAAGGCTTCAGGAGATCTCCGGATGATTATCGACCTGAGATATTCAATCGATTTATAAGGAAGGTGAAGTTTCGTATAGAAACCATCAGGTCAGTAGTTCACGTCGTCAATCCTGGAGACGTGATGGCAACCCTGGACCTCAAGAATGCATATCTGCACATTCCGATCCATCCTTGTTCCATGAAGTATATCAGGATCACGGTCTAGGTGTACGGTGTCGTCAGGCATCTTCTGTTTGTTGCCCTTCCCTTTGGCATTTCTTCTGCCCCTCACACTTTTACCAAGGTGGTGGTTCTGTGGTGGCGGCTTTGAGGCTTCAAGGACTGACCATCATTCCTTATCTGGACGACTGGCTTTGAAAGCCTCTGCTCTAGCGGTCCTAACCCAACTACTTCAGGTAACAATCTCCTTTCTGTTCCACCTAGGTTGGATCATCAGCTGGTAGAAGTCGAACGTGAGCCCATCGACTTCAGTAAGATATCTAGGCTTCATAATCGACTCCACTGGGATGTCGCTCCACTTGACTCCAGAAAGAAGATTCCGGGTTCAGAACACGGCAAGTTCCTTTCCCCGGCGAGTTCCAATCCGGACTCTCATGAAGATGTTGGGGCTCATGTCAGCGTCTGCGGAAGCAGTCCCTTGGGCTCTATGGCACCTCCGTCCTCTACAGTCGGAGGTCCTCTCCTAATGGAATGGCAGCCCTGGTGGGCTAAACTCCCTGACTTGGCAAACTCGGTATTCCCTCAGATGGTGGTGCCATCTTTTAGACGGGAAGTCTATGACCCAGGCAATCTGGGACATATTGACTACGGATGCGTCCTAAGTAGGCTGGGACGCTCACCTAGACGACTCTCCAGTTCACGGGACCTGGTTTCCTCAGGAGTGGCTTCTTTCATCCAATCTCTGCGAGATTCAAGCTATCCGGCTAGCCCTCCTTCACTTAGCCCCTCAGATCCGGGGCAAAGCGGTGAAAGTCCAGTCAGACAATGTGACTGCGGTACTTTACATCAACCAGCAGGGAGGCACGAGATCACTTCCCCTCCTGTCAGAGATCGGGGTGATTCTGGATTAGGCAGAGTTGTACCTTCCCACTTATCTGCGATCCACATCCAAGGCTCCCTCAATATGATAGCGGCTGAGCCGCGGTCTTCCGTCGGTGGAGTGGTCTTTACATCCGGAGAATCAAGCAGATAGTCCTGAAGTGGGTATGCCAGAGGTGGATCTCATGGCAACAAGGTTCAATGCCAAGGTGGAGAGGTTCTGCTCCCTTTACAGGGAGGACAACCCCCTGGCGTTAGACGCTCTGTCAATATCCTGGAGGTTCAGGCTGGCTTACATCTTCCCTCCCTTTTCCATGATACCGAGGGTATTGATGAAAATCCGTCAGGATCAGGCCTCGGTGATAGCCATCATACTTCTTTGGCCGAAGAGATCCTGGTTTACCTAGCTTACCCAGTTGAGTCGAGGACAATATTGGAGGCTCCCCCCACAGCAGACCCTGGTGTCGTGGGACACTCACCTCTGCTCAGATTCAACCTGACAGCCTGGAGGTTGATCAGTCCCTTCCCAGAATAGAAGGGCTTTCAGAGTCGGTCCTGAGAACGCTGTCTCATTCTAGAGCGGACTCTACCAAGAGAGCCTACTCTTCTATTATGAGGATATTCTCATCCTGTTGTACCTCAACTGAGGTGGCGTCTGCAGATCCGCCCCTCTCCGCTATCCTTCAGTTCCTGCAAGACGGCCTTGATAGAGGCCTTGCCCTTCTACTCTGAAGGTTCAAGTTTCAGCCATCTCAGCTTGCCTTAACAGGCTTTTTCTCAGGACCCGCTGATCAAACGGTTCCTTAAAGGAGCTGAAAGATTAAAGCCTACAGTACTGAGACCCCTTTTTTTCAATGGGTTTTCAGTAGTTCTCAGGGGTTAGCATCTCCCCCCTTTGAACCGTTAGAGGAGGTGGACATCAAGTTCGTCACTTGGAAGTTTGTGTTTCTCCTTGCAGTGACTTTGGCCAAGAGGGTCTCTGAGCTTCAAGCTCTCTCAGCACATGAGCCCTATACCATTTTCTTACATGACCGGGACCTTCTTAGATTCCTCCCGTATTGTAGGCCTAAAGTTCCTTCCTTCCAGAACATCAACCAGGTGATATTCCTCCCGGTTCTGTCGACATCAACCACCTCCTCCTAGGAACCTGCTAGACATCCTCTGGACGTCTCGAGATGTCTCCGGATCTATGTGGATAGATCAAGGAGTTCAGGAAAGATGAGAATCTGCTAATCCTGTTGCCGGTAAGTTTAAGGCTGGGAACACACCTAAGCGTTTTTGGAGCGGGCGTTTTTTTTAGCGTTTTTTCCCGCGACAAACGCGCGTTTTCATGGGCGTTTTTGCATTTAAGGAACGCGCGTTTTTGAGGCGTTTTTTTGATTGACAGGTTCCAGATCGACTAAAAAGGGTCTCCGTCTCACATCCAGCTTCCTCCATGCTGGTGCCTAGGATTCTGTGTTGAACCTGGAAGCGGTCTTTTTATGCTGGGTCAAATGAGAAAAACGCGCGTTCGTATGCGCGTTTTTTAAACAGAAAACGCGCATATCTTCATCTTGGAGCGTTCCCATGCATTCCAATGGGTGGAAACGCTTAAAAAAATGCCCCAAAGAAGCTCAAGCACTAGCATTTGTGTCAGGCGTTTTTCAGCGCGTTCAAACGCGCTGTAAAACGCCCAAATGTGTACCATGCCCATAGGGATACATGGCATTTCGCATGTTGTGCGTTTTACAGCGCGTTTGAACGCAATGTAAAACGCTTAGGTGTGTACCTAGGGTAAAGGCTATAAGGCATCCAAACCTTCCATCAGTCGGTGGATTGAGGAGGCTATTAAGGAATCCTTTGTTTCCACAATCTCTGGACCCTCCGGGATTCGTGAAGGCCCTCTCTACTAGAGTTGTGGCTACTTCTTTTGCCGAGAGGAGTCTTCTGCCTCTCAACATGATTTGCAAAGCTGCCTCCTGGAGTTCTGAATCGACATTCATCTCCCATTATAGACTAGATGCCAGTCTAGCTGAGTTTTTGGCCTTTGGGCAGACTTTTCTTAGTTCTGCCAGGCAGGAAGGCCCTCCCTAGGGGTTTCTTCTTGCTATCTCCCCATCTGAGCTGCTGGTAGGACGTAAGGGAATCATTAATTTCTAACGATAATTTGTTTTCCCTTAGTCCTAACCGCAGCACACAAATTTCCTACCCTAGTAAGTCTAGTTTTTTTTCTTACTATAAACACAGTGGGCTGGGGGTTGACTTCCTCCTTTTAAGGAGATACTTAATTGTTAAATTGAGTTATTAGTCTTGGGCTCATTAAACATTCCGCCGGTCCTGCCAGTCCACGGGGGATGGTTAACCTCATCTGTGCTGCTGTTAGGACTAAGGGAAAACAAATTATCGTTAGAAATTAACGATTTTGGCCAAACATGTTACTGAGGAAATGGAAATTCCCAGGAGTTTCGGATTTAAAAGAATTAATCTCCGCCATAAACACCACGTTTGCTTATGAGAAGATTTTGGCAATGGGTAGTAGAACCTTTCCAAAGTTTTCGAAAAAATGGCGAGCGTGGTCAATATCAACATTCTGTTCTGTATTGTAGCTTTAACCACCTTTTAATTTCCCATACAGGCATTGGACTACAAAAAACATATAGGTTGGACTAGACGAGGTGGTGGGTCCTTTTCTCATGTAAGGTTGTTATCCTCGAATTGATAATTTGTACATGCAAGGCATTCTATGATATTTGTACGACTGTCAGCACCAAAGAGTTGGTTGACGTTGATGTGTTGTCATTTCTTTGTTCCTTATGTCACCTTGACTGGATATTGCATTAAGTAATGTTACGAATCCTCAAGGATGTTTTCTTACATCTCCTGAAAAATTTCAATAAAAACGATTGAAACAGAAAAAAAAAGTGCTAATGTCATACACTTTGCTGGTACTGTAAGGCTCCATTCACACATCCGTAAGTGTTTTGCGGATCCACAAAACACAGACACCGGCCATGTGCACATGGCCTGCAGTATAATAGAAAATGCCTATTCTTGTCCGCTATTGCGGACAAGAATAGGACATGTTCTATTTTTTGGCAGAAACGGAAGTGCGGATGCGGATACGGAAATGCGGACAGCACATAATGCGGCATGCACTTGGCTGGGATCCCAGTAGTACAGTACCAGGAAAGTGAATGTGATCTGACAAATCTCATATACGCTTTTCATATTTTTTCCCTGTAGAAACTGACCTGTGGTGCAGATTTTGAAATCCGCAGCATTGTTTTTGCAGATTTTAAGCGCAAATTTCACCCTGCAGTGCAAAGGGTGAGATCAGGGCAAATCCGCATCAACATCTATAAGTAAAACATGCAGATTTTGGTATGAAAATGCAGAGAAATCCGCATGAAAATACTATTTGTAAGGGCTCATGCACACGACCGTACGAATGGGTCCACATCCATTCCGCAATTTTGGGGAACAGGTGCGGACCTATTCATTTCAATGTGCTGTCCACATCTGATGTTCAGTTCCGCGGCCCCGCAAAAAAGATAGAGCATGTCCTATTCTTGTTCGCAATCGCTGACAAGAATAGGCATTTCTATAATGGGCCGCCCGCCCTGTTCTGCAAATTGGGGAACACACATGGGCGGCATCCGTGTTTTGCAGATCCGCAATTTGCGGACTACAAAACACGGCACGGTCGTGTGAATGCGCCCTTATCCCGCACCTCTTTGCAGGTAGCCTAAATATGCCCTGTATGGTTTCAATGTGCTTCACCTACACAAGCTGAATGGGAAAAGACCGTGTGTGAATACATCGTGTATGGACATGCTTTAGGCTACTTCCGCACTACAGTTTTTTGGGGATCAGTCATAGATCTGCAAAAACGCTTCCGTTACAATAATACAACCGCATGCATCCGTCATGAACGGATCCGGTTGTATTATGTCTTCTATAGCCATGACGGATCCATCATAAACACCATTGAAAGTCAGTGGGGGATGGATCCGTTTTCTATTGTGTCAAAGAAAACGGATCCATCCCCATTGACTAACATTGTGTGTCAGGACGGATCCGTTTTGCTCTGCACCACATTGCGGACAGAAAAACGCTGCTTGCAGGGTTATTCTGTTTGCGATAGGCGCGCAACCAAACAAAACGATATGCATTTTGGTGCATTCCGTTTTGTCCCTATGGACAATGAATGGGTACAAAACTAAAGCGTTTTCTTCCGCTACTGATATCCTGTGACGGATCCCTGTATCCTCTAGGTATGGCATTTTTCTCATTGGAATCCCTGTAGGGCTAAAATAGAAGAAAAAAACGCCAGAAACAAAAATGAAAAATGGTTCAGAAAAATGCTATAAACACCCTGATATTCATGCCTTTTTTTCCCCAAGATTTGAATACTAAAATACATTGCGGAAGGCGGCGTCAGTGAGGAGGCGTGTGGGCCGCGTGTGCACATGGCCGTACATGGAGTGGGCCTGATTTACCGCCTGTCCTTGTCAGTCACGTGTGAACGCGTCTATAATGGCAGGGGGGGGGGGACTGGCAGGCTGCACACTGCTCCAGGTAAGGGCCGTCCTTCCGGAGGAGGCACTGTAATCAGTGCTGCTGCAAAACGGCCGCCCTGATTGGCCAGCATGCGGCGCTGTTTCATGATTACAGCGGACCTCTACCTCACTGAGGCTGCGCAGCGGCTAATAGAGGAGCATGGCGCCAGTACATAACTCATTGCACTGAGGGTCACGTTTGCACTGCCTCCCGCCATTACTCCATTGTTTGTGTGTTAATGAGTTTGCGGCTTGGCTGACGTGTACACGGCGCACATTACCATTTCTTTGGGGCGCGCTCCCCCCTTATGACGTTCTCTTTAAGGCGCGCTTCCGCGGCCACTTCCGCTACTAGGTACTTCCGGTACTCTCCCGCCGTGCTCCGCGCGGCCGGTCACAGGAAGCGGCAGGATGTCTAGCTGGGAGCGGGAGAGCGCACGGAGCTCCGGAGATGGGCGGATTTATGTCGGTAATCTACCGGCCGATGTGCGGGAGAAGGAACTGGAAGAGCTGTTCCATCGATACGGGCGGATCCGTACCATCGAGCTGAAGAATCGCGGGGGGAGCGGCGCTGCACCGTTCGCGTTCATTAGCTTCCAGGACCCGAGGTGAGTGGCGCCCTCTGCGGTGTGTGGCGGCCGTCGGAGCACTTACCGCGTGTCTCGGGGGGAGGCTTCCGGGCACTAGGCCCGAGCGGGGCTTTGTTGTGCGTCAGCCGCACGGTGGAAGGGGCGGGTGCGGTGATCGCCTCTCATTGGTCTCTTCTTCTAGGGATGCGGAGGACGCGGTGTTTGGACGGAACGGATACGAGTTCGGTTCTTGTCGGTTGCGCGTGGAGTTTCCCCGATCAAACCGGGGTTCTGGGGGTGGATACGGAGGACCTCGTGGGAGGAACGGGCCCCCATCCCGGAGATCTGAATACAGAGTGCTCGTCTCAGGTAACGCATCAGAGCTGCATGTATAAACTGTGCGCCGTGATCACACGTGAGGCAAAGTGAAAGTGTAAGGCCCTAGCAACCCGCCACCATGATGGGAGTAGTACCTCCTCCTTTCTTGTCTCTTAAAGGACAACTCTCCCTAATGTGCCGTCTTGTTCATAGCAGATTGTTGTGGGTGCAGTGAGGTGACCACGGGGGCGGTAGATTTGGGTTCTGTAAATTGGGTCCTGGCTGATCTGACCCGGTCCTGAAGTCTACAGTATCCAGCATGGATGGAGCTGACCACAAATTGTGTGCAGCCTTCCAAACAGCCCTGATCTTGCCAAAGCGGCGCTCTACAGCGGTATCAGTACCTGCCTTCCGGGGTTTGTTTTTCAATGGATAATGCTATGTTATCCAACCAGGACCCCACATGTCCATATGCCTTAGAGCCCATTCACACAACAGTGAAAACCGGTTGTGTAATGGCTGTCACATAGTTGTTTTCAGAACCAATTAAAAGGGTTTCCGGGATTTGGATGCTGATTACTTATCGTCGGTATCTGATTGGTGGAGGTCCGACACCATGGACTCAGCTGTGAGAGAAGCCACCAGTGTTTCTGTGAGTGCCACCGCCTTCTCTGTGCTCACCAACATAGAAGTGAATGGGGCTGAGCGCGATACCAAGCGCTGCCCCTACACAATGTACAGAAGGCGGTGGGGGTCCAGGGTGTCGGGACTCCCACTGATCAAATCCCGGAAACCGCTTTTAATCCATGTGACTATTCATATGGCTGGGTTTGTCGGTAATTTATTATTATTTTTTAGCAGCCATCAAAAAAATAGGGCATGTCCTATTTTTGGCTGTTTTCACGGGCAGACGGGTACCATTTAAATCAGTGGAGCTGTTTTTACGGCCTTTTAGACAGGCGTACACCCGGCTCAGCACTGGTTACTGAGGGCACAACGGGGGTAAAGGAGGTAGACACAACCCACTTGGGTCACAAAGGGGGGCCAAAGTAAAATTCATCCATATTTTTTTTTGTATGGCAGTGAATGACCGTTACAGATGCACTACGGTCAGAAAATGGATGCGCACACTGATGCAAAATGGCCATGAAAACTGACCGTTTATTTGTTTTTGATAGTAGTTTTATTTTGTTTTCACGATCGTGGGAATGTACTAGGGCAGTATGAGTGACGCGCCCTCTATAAGTGGAGAGAATCACATGCTTGCCCATTCATCTAGTAGCATATTTCTGCAGGCAGTCCATCAGGTGGGTCCTTGTTTAGAGGGGGGTTTAATCTGTTGGGACATCCCCTTTAAAGAGGTTGTCACATGACAAGTTATCACCTATCCACAGGTTAGGGAATAAGTGTCTGCTGTGGTCTGACCCCTGAAGGCCTATGTTCCCAGTCTGTCGCTCCGTACAAACAGGGAACATGGGCTCCCGTTCTAATGATCCGCAGGGGCCCCATCAGCCTGGTCATGGTATATTATCAGTCATCCAAGTCTGGTTTATCAGTAGGAATAAATCAGAGTCACTGGACTTGAGTGTTTTTTCCTGGAAGATGTTTTGCAAGCCCAGTTGCTTACTTATTACTACTGATCTACTGCCAGAGGATTCAATCCATTCACTTATACTGGAGACAGGGGAACGGGCACATACAGTCTGTCCCCCCCCCAATACCCAGGTCTCTTGTATGGATTATACTTACCTGCTTCCCAGCATGGCCACCGCTGCATCTCCCGGTCGCTCAGATCAAAACATCCGGCGATGGGGGTTGCAGCCAATAACAGACTGGCTGCGGAGCCCTGGAGGCTAGTCAGTCGTGGTCTGCTATTGGCTACATCCCTGTCGCTGGAAGTTTCCATCTGAGCGACTGGGATATGCAGCTGCGGCCGGGGACCTGGTAAGTATAACCTATACAAGGGGCCCGGGCATTGGGGGGGTGGGATTTTAGATATCGGCTAACCCCTTAAATGACCTCCATTGTAGAACTGATGATCTGTTAGGTGATGTCTTGGATTACAAAAACATGTCTGCTTTCTTCCCAAAAACGTACACCCATGGTTTGTGAGTCTATTGTGGCTCGGTTCCATTTAAGTGAATGGGACTGAACCACAATAGAACGTGTAGACAGGCGCAGGGCACATTTTTTGGGAGAAATTAAACATTTCTTTGTAATCCTGGAAAATCCGTTCGGTCACGTTGTACCTGAATTTTAGTAATGCAACCTACTGTAGTGTAATGGCCCCTGGCCTCACCATAGCTGCATCGGTACCCATGGGTAGCAGTGTAAACAGGCACTGGCATCAGTAGCCTTCCCAAAATGACATGTCTGTCTGTTACTATGTGTGCATTGAAAGTGGTCAGCACATATTGATGGATATCTTGTATCTGCCCCTGCACTGACTGCCTTCAGCACATGCCCACACTATAAGATAGAAGTGCCATCTTGGAAAGGCAGTGGGTGCCAGTACCTGTTTACACTGCCACTCAGGGGCTACTCTGTGGGCTGCAGTTAGCCCATATGGCAAGCTTAGTTCATATCACGCTGGTGAGTGGTAATTTAGGTACAAAGCAGTCAGCACCTTTATACTTTTCTGTTTATTAACCCTTTAGTGGTGGGTCTAAGCAGCCAATTTCTCTATAATCTGGAGCCCGGTTTACAGTTATAGTCCATATAATGATTGATTAAACCAGTAAATTGGTCATCTTCAATCCATATTGGAAGATTTAAGGGTGTATTAGACACCCCAATGCTGCCAGCAGTTGTCGGGAAGGAAGCGTTCCCTCCCAGCAGTCGCCAGCTATTACATGCAGCGATGTCCTCCGCAGCTTGGAAAGGAGCGATGGCGACGCCATCAATCGTCCCCCATGCAGGACATAGTTGTACTGGCCGCAGATAATGACCACGCAGCACAATCTGCAGCTGGCAACTCCAGATATGTCAGCGTGCTGAAAGATCTGAATAGCCCAATGAATGAGCTTTTGCTTGTTCCTTGGGCAATCGGAGGCAGTATCAGACTGCCAGATCACTTGGGCTGGTTAGTGATTATAGGGCAGAAAATGTGCCCGTCTTTTATACCCTTTAGGCTTAAAGGGGCTGTTCCATGAAGACAAATGTCTAATTGGTGGGAGTCACACCCCTAGGGCCCCCCACAGATCACAAGAACAGAAGCGTATGCACCCTGTTTGCATGCAGTGGCAAAAATGTATGTGTCCACTCCATTCAACTCTATGGGACTGTCTGAGTACTCGGAGTACAAGTGCTATGGCAGCCCCATAGAGCTGAATACAATCAGTGTGCATGAATGACTGCTGCTCCATTCAAAAAGGGCTACTGGCCCCTGTTATCAGTAGTAGGGGACTCGCGATACGAGATGGAGAGCGATAGATATCTCATCCCTGTTCTTTTCTCTGGCTTTCACCCCTGCAGCTTTCTCAGTACCTGTTCTTTCCCCCGGCTCCACTGACAGATGTGCAGCCACGACACCCATGTAAAACATCACTCCTCTTTCCAGTTTTTAGTCGTATACAGTCCTGTGTAAAACATCACTTCCCTCCTTCTAGTCTTCTGTAACATACAGTCCCATGTAAAACAACATCGCTGCCCTCCATCCAGTCGTCTTTGGAGCTCCGCCATCTACTTCTATAACTCCCAGCTAGACAGGAGGTCTTCCAAAGGCGCATCAGATAATCTCTGTATCACACCGAACCAGGCAACAAAGTATCAGTACTCAGTAAAATTCTAATCGGCAGGGACCCCAGGAATCAGACCCCTACGGATCAGACACTTACCCCTATCATGTGTAGTGGATACGTTTTCTTCATGAGACTAGTCCTTAAAGAGGACCTTTCACCACTCCTGACAGGCCTGTTTTAATAGCGTCATGCATTCCCCATGTAAAAACATTTCTGGAGGCTATTCTTATGGCTTTTATTTATTATTGAAATATGGCAACAAGGCGGCTACACCCCTGGATCGACCTCTGGAGATGGTGCTCACCTGTCGGTGCACCCAAACAGGGTAGAAAAATTCATTCCACTTTTATTTATTATTTCTACTAGAAGTTATGAATGAATTTCTAGCAGTCTGCAGTAAGGGTACAGAAGGGAAGTAACCGGGGGTACCTGCACAGTCTGAAAATGGCAGCAGCACTGATTGGATAGAATGAGTCTGTGCAGGAACACACCCCCAACTGGTTACTTCCCCTCTGTACCCTTACTGCAGACTGCTAGTAATTCATTCATAACTTCTAGTAGAAATAATAAAGGAATGGAACAACATAGTCATAAGACATATTAGATAAGGAATGCAAGTAGCTATTAATACAGGGGTGACGGGTCCTTTTTAAAGGGTTTTTGACACCTCTTTTCAGCGCTGTAGGAAAGCAGTGCCTGCTAGTCTTACTGCAGCACAGGCTGGGATGATGGATTCCCGCTCCTTGCCTGTACATGCATGCTCGCGAGGCTGCTATTCAATAGCGGCTTCTGCGCAGCTGAACTGTGGCAGATTGTGACAACCCATGGTAAGCCTAGTCGCCACAATCTGTTCTCTCTCCATCCTCCCCCCAATATGGAGACTAGCAATGTATAAACAGATGCAAAATGTATTCATTATATTTTACTCGCTTATATAGCGCTGTAACAGCGCTTTACAGACATTGTTTGCTGTCTCCAATGGAGCTCACAATCCAGGTTCCGGTCTGTCTTTGGAGTGTGGGAGGAAACCCGCGCAAACACGGGGAGAACATACAAACTCCATGCAGATATTGTCCTTGGTCGGATATGAACCTAGGACCAGCGCTGCAAAGCAACAGTGCTAACCACTGAGCCACACAAATAGAATGAAGAAAAGACTGGAGGCATTATTGAAAATGAAAGTAATTTAGTAAGTGCCTTATATCAGCTTTTTGCACCTAAAAATTGCATAATGAGTTGAGACGATTACATAATCTTTTATACAGAGTTTCTGAAAAGTATATGAAAGATAATTTACTGCCCAAAGTAAGAACCCCTTATAGTGATCGCCAGTAATAAGACCATTCCTAAAATATTCTAAGTGGACGACCATAAAAAAAATCAGCGTATTGTGATCGTTGGATAAGGGTGACTGAAATGCCTGTCTGACCTAAAGGCGGGTTTACATGGCCCGATGCAGCAGGCGATCGACGGGAGGGATGCGTTCCTTCCTGACAACTACTTGCTCGGCAGTGGAGGTGAAGCGCTGCGTTTACATGCAGTGATCCCTAAACGGATTCATTGTTTCTGGCCAGCCGAGTACTGTTTACACCCACGAGATCGGTTCACTCAACCAATGAGCATTTTGCTCGTTCATGGGGTGATCTGCGGCCCGTGTACTCGGGCAGATTATCGGGAACCAGCGTTCATATGAACTTTATTCCTGTAAATCCAGGCATCCCTGCTCTGCGATATTGCGTAGCAGTCCCCTTTTATATGCAAATGACTACCAGCAGGCCTCATGCTGAAAAGCTTTGTGTTGCCAAGTGTTCCCTTTTGATTAGAGGCTTTGTTGGTAGGAGGGCATCCCCAGGGTTCTTTCTTATGCTCGCTGGGCGTGATGCTGTAGTGATTGTGCCGTAGGGCTGCCTTTGGAGTGCGGGGGTCTATAGTAGCTCTTCCTCTTAAACCACACTGAACAACATAAAAAATGTAAATCAACCGAGTCTCTATACAGCTACATCAACTGGAAAATAAAAAAGCTACAGATGTTGGAATGTGACATTTTTATTTTTTGGTTAAGATGCTGTTATAGAAAAGTACCCCAAATTAATATTATTAAAGTGCAACTCGCCTCTCAAAAAAAAAAAGCCCTCTTACTGCTAGATCAATGGGGGGAAAAAAAGGTTATCGCCATCTGATTGCAAAAGTGAAACAATTCCTAGACTCTTATATTAATGGCCTATCATTAGGCTAAGTCATCCATATCAGATTGGTAGGGGGTCTGACTCCCTCCATTATAGCTCCAGCGTGGTAACTGCACAGCTCCATCCACTGTAGTGTATAGTCGGGGCTGCTCCGTTCAAGTGAATGGTAATTGGCGCCATACACTACACCAGGGATGCTCAACCTGTGGCCCGCCAGCTGTTGCAGAACTACAACTTGCCCAAACAGCCTACAGCTATCAGCCCACAGCAGGGCATTGTGGGAGTTGTAGTTTTACAACAGCTGGAGGGCCGCAGGTTGAGCATGCCTGCACTACACTATGCATGGAGCTACTGCCAGAACTGATTGATTGGGGATGCCGGGAGTCGGACCACCAATAAGCTTGGATCTTAAAGGGACCCTGTCATCAACTTTATGCTGCCCATACTAACGGCAGCATAAAGTAGAGACAGGTGAGTTGATTTCAGTGGTCTGTCATTTAAGGTACATTCACACGACCGTATAGTTTTATCCGCATCCGTTCCGCATTTTGCGGAACAGATGCGGATCTATTCATTCCTTTGGGTGAATAAAATGTGCAGACAAGATTCAGTGTGTTGTCTGCGTCAGTGTTTCCGCATTTCTAGTCCGCAAAAATATGAAGCTTATGCTACTATTGTCCGCACAGATCGGTCCGCAGCCCAATTCAAGTCTATGGATCCACAAATTGCGGATGACACACGGAATGGTTTCCGTATGTCATCCATTTTTTGCGCATCCGTTTCCAACTATAACTTATTTTTTTTTCTCTGTACAGTCCGCAAAAAAACGAAGTCATACGGAACACAAACAGAAGCCATTTGTCTGCAAAATGCGGACATGCAGTTCTGTTATTTGCGGACCACAAAACGGAAAGGATTACACAGTCGGGTGAATGTACCCTTAAAAGTTAAATGTAAGTGGTTGCCGAGAACAAACATCACAATCATTGCAGACTAGGCCTGGAAAAGTCACGGCCACATGAAAAGTCCTGGTTATTCATAAATTCCTGCCCACCTGCTGATGACTGACAGTCTTCTACCTAGTTTTCTCCCTTTCTCTCTAGGAGAGAACTGCCAATCATCAGCAGATGGGCGAGAGAGCAGGAGATTATAATAACCAGGACTCGTCTTTTCAAGTCCTCGGCTGCAATGGTTATGATGCTGGTTCTTGGCAACCACTTAGGCCTCTTTCACATAAGCGTGACAGATTGGCTCTCAGTGCGTTTAGTGAAACTCGCACCATTTTGCAATCAAGTTCGGTCGGTTTTGTCTGCGATTGCGTTCAGTTTTTCCGCACGGGTGCAATGCG
This sequence comes from Bufotes viridis, assembly GCA_033119425.1. Taxonomy (NCBI): domain Eukaryota; kingdom Metazoa; phylum Chordata; class Amphibia; order Anura; family Bufonidae; genus Bufotes; species Bufotes viridis. The sequence continues at coordinate 175,712,102 of CM065589.1, forward strand.
TTTTGATACGTTTTTCATGTGCGTGATAAACTAAAGGTTTACAAACAACATCTCCTAGCAATCATCAGTGAAAAACGCATTGTATCTGCACTTCCGGATGCAATGCGTTTTTCACTGAAGCCCTATTCACTTCTATGGGGCCAGGGCTGCATGAAAAATGCAGAATATAGAGCATGCTGCGTTTTTCATGCAACACAGTGATGCGTTAGAAAAAAAAACCTAGTACACAGAGCCATTAAAATGAATGGGTCAGGAGTCAGTGCGGGCGCTATGCGTTCACATCACGCATCGCACCTGCGCTGAAAACTCGCTCATATGAAAGGGGACTTATTAGCTCGGGATGGGCAAACTGTGGCTCTCCAGCTGTTGCAAAACTACAATTCCCAGCATGCAAAGACTGCTTACAGCTATCAGCCCACAGCAGGGCATGGTGGGAATTGTAGTTTTACAACAGCTGGAGAGCCGCAGTTTGCCCATCCCTGTAATAGCTCATGAGTGACGCACCGCTGAGATCAGCATTTCTGTCACTATTTTATGCTGCCCTCAGTGAGGTCAGCATGAAGTTGATGACCGGTTCCCTTTTAAAGAGGTTGTCGCACTCGAGCAAATTGCATTTATCATGTAGACAGTTATTACAAGGCAGTTACTAATCTATTGTGATTATCCATATTGCAGGGATGGTCAACCTGAGGGTCTCCAGCTGGAAAGCCACAGGTTGGCCATCCCTGCCATATTGCCTCCTTTGCATACACTGCTTGTATCCAGGGGTTATGACCACTGAAATCCATTACTGGTGGCTGTACATCGGCCTCTTTGGTGGCCAGGAGTGCGCATAGGCCGACGTCTTTTACTATAGTGTGCAAGCATGGCCACCGCTGCTGGATTGCAGAGTGGTCGTAATCATGGAAAGGACTAATGTATGATGTGATGGGAAAATGAGTCCAGCCAGCAAAAGAGGCAATGTGGATAATAACAATACATTAGTAAGTGCCTTGTATTTGCTGGAGTGAGACAACCCCTGTAAGATGTTTTAGTGCCGATGCTGCATCTTGGAAGTGGCACTTCCACTCTGTGGGTAATATGTAGAGATGAGCGAAATTTATTCACGCTTCGTTTACTCGTAAAAGGCGAATTGCGTTTTGGATTCCGTTACCACGACCTTAACGCAATTCTATGACAGAATGACTTTAAAGGCATTCCGTTATTCCTTCCGTCATTATACAAGTCTATGGGCTGCATAACTGATCCGTTCCGTTATGCTGGAGTCCTCTGCTGCATAATAGAAACGGGACGGATCCGTCGTTACCACGGACCATAGCGCAATTCTATTCCGTCATGGTCCGTGGTAACGAAACCCATAATGCAACTCACCTTTTACTAGTAAATGAATTTCATAACCGAAAATTTGCTCATTTCTAGTAATATGTTTGAAGGGGCTGTCTGATGGCTCAGTTTATAGCTAAGCCAGCCTCCTTTTCTCTCATTCTCTACATCTGCTGTGATGAGGAAGACTGGCTTAGCTAATACACAGCCAGCCCTCCTCATCATGTAAGTGATACAGAGGAGGAGGAAGCCACTTGCCTGTATCAGAACCTGTGTGTAGTGTAAAAAATAAGTTTTGAGGACATCGGGTTGGCACTGAAATCTAGACATTGGGGTAGCTGTAATTATATTAGTAAATTAAATTTTTATTTGAAATTCATCAAAACTAAGTAGCTGAGCAAACCCATTCCATGGTATCCCCTTTAGAGCTATAAAGATATATTATAGCCCAACTGAAGGGGTTATTCGTTTTCTGATATTGATGACTAGACTTGAGAAAATCGAGCTTCGGATCCAAGGTCATTTTGTTAAAAAAAAAAACGTTTTTAATGCTGTTTTGGTACAGCATTAAAATGTATTGCCTCATGGAGCCAAATTATCGCCCAAAGTTGCGTGCAACTTCAGTGAATTATTACAGTATTCCTATCTGGGCTTTGGTGCTGGCTGGTACCTCGATACCAAAGGCCACTTCGGATTCGCAGTTGGAAATACAGTAGTAATTCACCGAAGTCTCATGTGACGTCGGTCAATATGAAGTTTGGCCCCACGGAGCCAATACATTTTAATGTTGTATCGACAGCATTAAAAGCAAGGTTTTTGAATAAAATGATGTTGGATCTATGATCAAAGCTCGATTCGCTCAGGCCTATTGATCTTCCCTCAGGATAGGTCATAGATATCAGATCAGCGGGGGTCTGACACCCCTGCCAATCAGCTGTTTGAAGAGAACGCAGAGCTCATATAAGCTTTATCTTTACTGTTTACCTACACGCTGTCAGCATTGCAGCAGCACTCAGGTGTATTTACAGCTCCTCCATTCACGTGATTGGGATGGTTAACTACAACTGCTCCTTCCCAGTGAAAATGTAGCGCTTCTATGGGCGTTGTGTTCGCTTCAACCAGCTGATTGGCAGGGGTGCCCAGTGTCAGACTCCCCACCAATCTCAGAATAGGTCATCAATATCAGAAACCAGACAACTCTTTTAGTATATCAGATTTTTATATATTTTTTTTTTTACATTCTGATTAAAATCTGGCAGTGTCCCCCCTGCTGCTTGTGCATTCCAGTGGTGGCAAGACATCCACAGTGACGTTGTCTTTGGAGGACCTTAGAAGCCCTTCTTTATTGCATATGTGTATGAGAAGGCAGCAATGTTCTCCATGCAGTCCAGTTTTGCTTTTCTGCTCAAAGAGAAGTTGGAGCACAGGGAATAGACAATGTACGCAGTAACCAGAGGTCTGCATGGGAGCTGTAGACACAAACTGGTAGGACCTTCTCAGTGAAGACTTCCATCTTCTTTTAGATGTGCTGGATAACCTGTATACGCTACTCCAGCCATTTGCTACTCTATTTATTCTTGTAACCTGAATTGAAGGCATTGTCCTATGATAAATGTCCTCTATTCTGTGCATAGGAAATAAGTGTCTGGTGAGGTCTGACCTCTGGGACCCCAACCAATCATGCAGTATGAATGAAGCAGCGGTCCAATGTGTGCTGCGGCACTTTACTGGACTGCCAGGTTGCAAAGTGCTGTGCTTGGCCACCCCCAGCAGTCCCTCGGAGTATGACCGCTCAATCACTGCTTCATTCATATGTAGGAACACGTAACCTTGTAGAGCCTCATTCTGATGGACTTTGTGTTTTAGCCACTGTTCTTCCCCATTACTTTCTAAAGGCTTAAACAATGTAATTTTAATTTAATTTTTGTTTGTTTCAGGTCTTCCCCCATCTGGGAGTTGGCAGGATCTGAAGGATCATATGAGGGAAGCTGGAGATGTCTGTTATGCTGATGTACACAAAGATGGTATGGGGATTGTGGAGTTTATTCGCAAGGAAGACATGGAGTATGCATTGAGGAAACTGGATGACACTAAGTTTCGTTCTCATGAAGTAAGATGGTGGCTCTAAGTGGGTTACATTGTAAATCGCTGCGTGTACTGAAATGTAGACAAACCTAACTTTTTTTTCTATTTTTTTTTTAGGGTGAAACCTCCTACATCCGTGTCTGTGCAGAAAGAAATGCCAGCTATTCACGATCCAGATCCCGCTCTAGAGGGCGTGATTCCCCCTATCAAAGTCGTCGTTCTCCCCGTTATGCCTCCCCCTTCCGACAGTACTGAGCTGCCACGCAGGGACACTTTCTATGGATTTAATTCTGAAGACCATCTGCTCTTACATTCCACGACTGATGGATTTCATCAAATGTCTTTTATACCATTATTTTCTGCCCGTATTACTTTTTTTTTTTTTTTTTTTCATTTTAGGAGATGTGTGCTGTTGGCATCAGACGTTTATGGTTTAATTTCTGTCATATTTTAAGCAGGCAACAGACAGTATTGTGCCTAATCTGATGTTTGAATAAGTGTGCAGTGAGTCATAGGTATACGGGATGTAACAAGGTGGAATGCTGTGGCGCTGAGACAAACATAAGGGAATGTTCATGGTTGTCTTCTATATCGACCTACTCCCACAAATTTGTTAGTACGATATTATTATTTGGAATAACTTTTAATCCCCAATCAAGTTTGTATGTGTTTCCTTTTATTATGAAAGTGTTTCAGTTGAATAAAATAAACATCTGTAGCTGTCCTAATAAAACAGTGAGTTTTCCTAGTGCTGCATTCTTTGTTTTAGCGAGCAATGGGTCCGGGGGGGGGGGGCTCATCAATCGCCATTGTTGCTGGAGAAGTGGTACATATGGTCTGGTGGTGGCAAAGGAATGTTTCCTGTTGATATAAGATTATATTAGCTTAAACTGAACACCTCTCCAAATGTAAATGTATTGATATAATAAATACCTGGAGGGGCTACAAAATAATCTTCCACAACAGTCTGTGCATTTTCCAGTAGACGTTCTGTACAGTTCCCAGCTGTGACACTGTCACTTCTCATGTGCAGTGCTCTACAACAGAAGTATCTGGATTTAGAGTGGTGATTATTTTTTTGGTGAGATACAGTTCTGAAAACATACCTGTCCTCTAACACGGAGGATAATGGTTGGACTCCTTCTGTGTTAACATTATGTAGCTGACCGGCAAACTGAATTGCCCTCTCCAGGCGCTCTACCCCTTCTTGGTTGCGAAAGTCAACTAATGCCAAACGTTCTAGGTGATCAATTACCTCTGCGGACACGTGACCATCCTAAAAATATATATAGCTGTTTTAATGGCTTTATAGGTCCAACGAGACCTGAAGTGACCTGTTAAGTGCATGGTTTTAGTATAAGGTGAACCTGAGCGCATGCACATTTTTGGTGACGTCATAACGCCATTTAGGGTACGGTCACTTGCAGAATGTGCACTGAAATTTTTGCAACTGTACAGTGCTAGTAAATGGGGTTTAATGTTCACTCAATGTAGAAAATTTGCAGCATGCCCCTCTCTGCTGTGGAAATGCAGCAGATTATCAGGGCATTGCTTTGAGGAATTTGATTCGGATTTATCTTCATATTAGGTTATTTCAAAAAAATGTTTAATATTCCAACTGGCCCTAGTATTAGTGGCCACTGTCGTGTTAGGAATTTGATCTGAATGACCGTCGCTTCTCCTTCCACTGTGTATAATCTATTCTAAATTAAGAAAACCGCTATTTTTCTGGGACCAGCAAGTAACTTACCTTGGGTTCAGCTTTAGGGTACTTTCACACTTGCGTTATTCTTTTCTGGCACAGAGTTCCGTCAAAAGGGCTCTATGCCGGAAAAGAACTGATCAGGCATATCCCCATGCATTCTGAATGGATAGAAATCCGTTCAGTATGCCTTCCGTTCAATCGCTGTCAGGTGTTTTGGGCGGACATAATACCGCAGCATGCTGCGGTATTATGTCTGTCCAAAATGCCTGATCAGTGACCGGCATGCCGGATTCGGCATTAATTCCCAATGACTTGAATTGGTGCCGGATCCGGCATTGCGAAACAACTGAAGGACGCAGACCTGGAAAACTGTAAGACTGACCTGTCCATCCATATGACAAGCGGAGAGACAGATCCATTCTTGCAATGCATTTGTAGACTGATCCGCACACTGAACGGCGGATCTGGCAGGCAGCTCAGACGACGGAACTGCCTGCCGGATCACACTAACGCTAGTGTAAAAGTACCATTTAGGCAGGGCTACATGATGTATATACTGCAGAAAGTGTATGACATTTCAGAAGTCCCATGCTGTGGGATGTACCTGCATGTAAATAGGCTTGCACGAGTGGGTTTCTAAGGCTACTTTCACATCTGCGGTTTCCTTTCCGGTATCGAGATCCATCATAGGATTTCAAAACCGGAGGAAAGCGCTTCAGTTTTGTCCCTATTCACTGTCAATCTAGACTGAACTGAGTGCACCAGAATGCTTTATTTGTTGTGTTCCCATGTCAAACACAGAACCGCTGCAAGCAGTGCTTTTGAGTGTGTCCCAGGCTACTGATCCGGTGTGAAACACAATGTAAGGCCTCATGCACACGGCCGTTGTGTGGCCTTATTGCGTTCCGCAATACACAGGCAACGGCCCGTGTGCACTCCGCATCACGGATGTGGACTCATTAACCTGAATGGGTCTGCAATCGCGGAGATGCAGAACGGAAGCACTACGGAGTGCTTATGTGGTGTTTCTGGGCGTGCCTCCGCACTGCAAAAAAAATAGAACTATTTTTTTGCGGTGCGGACAGATCACGGACCCATTCAAGGTGAATGGGTCTTGATCTGTCCCGGCCGCTGCATGGAGGTTTCCCGTGCAATGGGGACCGCAAATTGCAGTCTCCAATGCACAGAGCAGCTGCACAACGGCTGTGTGTATGAGGCCTAAGTCAGTGGTTCCGGATCTGTTTTCTCAGGCATGAAAGAAAACTGATCTGTTGGGGGACAACTTACAGTGGTTTTAGAGACGGATCCATCTTGGCTATTTTTTAGAGATAACCGGATCCAACAAAAACACAGATGTGAAAGTAGCCCAAAGGGCAATGTAGCCAGTCCATATTGATAACCTATCCTCAAACAAGTCAATATTTCATCAGTGGGGGTCTGACTCCCGACACCCCCATCAATTAGCTGTTTAGAAGGCGGTGTTTGTGTGAGTGCTACTTCCTCTGCCAGATTAAACCACCCGTTGGCGCAGTGTAATTACAAGTGCTCGTCCCGTTGAAGTGAATGGAACAAGCACTTTAATTATACTGTGCTTTCGAGACAATGGGCAGTATAAACTTGAAGAGGAAGTAGCGATCGCTCAAGTGCTGCCTTCTCTTCAAACAGCTGATCAGGAGTCCGACCCCCTCCCACTGATCAGATACTGAGGCACTATCCTGAAGGTAGGCCTTCAGTATGTACTGGCTGCATAACCCCCGTTAAGCTGCAGCATGTCAAATGCAAAGGCTGAAAGCGGCAGAAGGCCAGCTAAAAAACAGCCTATCCCCACACCGCTTTGTGACAGAAGATTGTTAGAAACTCCTAGCTGACTCGTTATGGGTAATGCAAATATTAATGGGGTTGTCCCATGAAAAACGTCTCCAGGATAGGGGATACATGTCTTGATGGTTGGGGGTCCTATACACTGGAATGGAGCAGCAGTGCTAATCCGGGACCATGCACTGATCAGCCACGTATCCCCTATATTGAGGATAGGGGGATGTGTTTGTTATTGCAGCTCCAGAAGGAAATTATGAATAGTAGGAAAATATGTCTGTGGCTACAGATATAGCAGAGCTGAAGTTGTCATTTACTGTTTTCTTCTCTGCACCATAAGTGATAAACATTGATGGGACGTGTACATCCACATGCTTTGCCTTTTTGTTTCCTAGTACAACTGTGTTGGATTTGTAAGACAGTCCCATGTAAGTGAATTCCTGGGGATAATAGCAGGTTTAGGGCTCGCTCACATGAACATTTTTTGCGTTCCGTATACGGGACCATTCATTTCAATAGGTCCACAAAAAAATGGAATGTACTCCGTATGCATTCCGTTTTTCCGTCCTGCAACATTTTGAATCAGGTCCTATTATTGTCCGCAAATCACGTTCAGTGGCTCCATTCAAGTCAATGGGTCCGTATAAAAAAACGGAATGCATACGGAACACATGTCCGTATGTCATCCGTTTTTTGCTGATCCATGCTGTAGAAATGCTATGCTCAGGCCATTTTGCACATGTGTTTGGTATTTGCAATGATTACAAAGTTCCTGTTTTTGCAGAAAAACGGACCGCAAAACCATGCGGTCGTGTGAACAAGCCCTTAGACAAAGTGATACAGAAAAAAAGATATAGTACACTGTGATGTCAATGCATTAAAGAGTATGTGGCTTAAAGGGGTATTACAATTCTAGCAAGTTATCGCTTATGCACAGAGTAGAGGATAGCTGTTCGATAGGTAGAGGCCTGACTGCTTACATCGGCGGACGAGCATGTGCGCCATTCATTCTCTATGGAACTGACAGGGATAGTCGAGTACAGGACGTGACTATTTCCAGCAGTCCCATAGAGAATAAATACAGCACATCCTCAACCAAGCACTTAATTTTGCGGTACGGTGCCTGTATTCTCGTGATCATGGTGGTTTGGTCAGATCCCCATCAATCTGATAGCTATCCTGTGGACAGGAAATAACTTGTTATAAGCAGAATACCCCTTTAATATGTCCATTATATTAATAACCCATCTACAGAAGCTATTGTCACCCAGTAATGATGAAGTATAACGTTGCATGAGCCCTGGATCCGATCACCTGGGTTTTTGTGTCAGGTTCCATGCTCCATGTCGGACACTGTGGTACCTGAAAAGAAAACGTCATGGGGTTAACCACAGGCGTGTGCTCCCCTCCCAGTGCTAGCACCCCGGAATTGCTTATACCTTACTCTGTAATGACAAGAGCCGCCTGAACTCTGCCGTCCGCCAGCAGCGGACAGCTGCCATTTGTATCCGCCACATTTTGGAAAAGGATTTGTCTTTGCGTGTGACGTCAGAACAAATGCGACCGTCAAGACGCCAGCGTGACCTTGACTAAGCGCGGCGGCCATGTTTAGTAAGGGCACCTGCCTATGAACATTCTGTATCTTGCCCCGGAATAAGATGGCGGCCGAGGCTCCCTGACCTCGGTGTGGATGTCTGTCGGGAATAGTTGAAGTGCTACTTGTTAGTTGCGGGTTGTCTTCCTGGCGTTATGAACAGCGTGGGTGTGGAATGCACCGAAATGAAGCGCGAATATGATCAGTGCTTCAACCGGTGGTTCGCGGAGAAGTTTCTTAAAGGGGAGGGCAGCGGGGACCCGTGTAACGAGCTGTTCCAGCGCTACCGGCATTGTGTTCAGGTGAGGGGAGATGAGGCGCGGGCTATAATGGCGGCCGGGTTGTCTCTAACGCTTAGCTCTGTTTTACAGAAAGCCATTAAGGACAAGGAGATCCCGGTAGACGGAATAGAGTTCATGGGACCGAGCAAGGACAAACCAGAGTCTAACGAGGGCTCGTGACAGACAGCGGGGGCCCTGATAGTGGCCCCGGCCTCGCACCTCTGCATACCAGGACTGGCTTATACCCATGACACCAGAACATCAGGCAGATAGTGATGGGGGGGATCTGGGCCCTGCAGCCCCCTTTGTTATACCTGCCCTTGAAGGCCCCCTGGTTTGGTCGGTCTGAAAGGGTACAGGCTTCTAGAAATGTCAGGGAACGCATTCCATATTATCCGCTAGGTGTTTCTTCAGCTTCTGGAACTTTCCTCCCTGTATAGAACAATAAATGCCTTCTATATCTTTATTGGTTTCACTGGGTCCCTCAAGAATACACCAATGGTGCTTAAAGAGATTTTCCAAGAAAAAAACGCACTTATTTTCAGCGAGGAATCTGTATTTGAGAACCTGGAACAGTTCCAAAAACGCACGCAAGCGACTGTTATGACTGAAACGTGTTTACCTTGTAACTAGGCAAATATAAAAAGAAAAAAAAAAAGTGTTTGTTTTGTGTGACCTGTGATTGGTTGAATTTTAGCTTCTTTTGGACTATCACAATGTGTTGAGATTGATATTGCTTGATTTAAAGGGATTGTCCAAGTTGAGAACTAAACCTGGATATATCCTCATCTTCACCCTTCTGCCCCCCCCCCCCCTGATCTGAGCATCGATGCATTTCATTGCTCTCCGTGACTCAGCGCAGGGCAAAGTCATTTTTAGGAGATCCGGTGCCGTAGCGGCGTCTCCATAGGAACTTCTAGGCGGAGGCTTCCGCTCAGCAGTGAGCCTGGTAATGTCAACGGAACTAATGGGAGGACTGGGTGAAGATGGGGATATGTCTGGGTCCAGCTCTGAACCCGGACAACTCCTTTAATTTTTCTATCACATTATACACTGCTCGTTTCCATGGTTACAACCACCCTGCAATCCAGCAGTGGTGGTCGTGCTTGCACAGTACAGAAAAAAATGACGGTTTTACGCGGGCTACCATGGTCCCAGCCGCTGCTTTTTCCTATAGCGTACAAGCACGACCACCACTGCTGGATTTACAGGGTGGTCATAACCATGGAAACGAGCAGTGTAAATGTGATGGAAAAATGAATCAAGCCAGTAAAGGAGGCAATATGGACACAATACATTAGTGGCTTGTATTCACTTTCCCTACATGATAAAAATGTCACTTGCTGAAGTGAGACAACCCCTTTAAGATCTGCACTGTATATACTTTCTTTACGGTAATAGGAGGTGGATTTTGGAGTGGAATGCTACTGAAATCATCATGGAAATCTGCCATGTGAACATAATGTAAAGAGGATCTAAGAGCTCTTCTGATGTGTCTGTATTAGCAAGCGCCTGTATCTCTACAACCTACTAAACCATCAATTAAGATGAAGAAATGTGTGAAAATGATACTACAACACCAAAAGAACTCTAGGGACACACACATAAAATTATTGCATCTTTTATTAAGTAATAAACCATTCCAAACAAGACATATAATGCAAAATTAATTATAAATACAGCAGCAATGAATGCGTTCAGTAGGTGAGCTCCTTGCCTGCATTGCTGCTGTATTTATATTTAATTTTGCATTATATGTCTTGTTTGGAATGGTTTATTACTTAATAAAAGATGCAATAATTTTATGTGTGTGTCCCTAGAGTTCTTTTAGTGTTGAAGCACTTGTATCTTCCTTGAAATAACCCAGAGGGAGCTTCTTTAGACTATTTTGAATTTTGCCTTGTTATTCCTCTGGGAAACGAATTTCCAACTGGGCGTTATCAATCCTCCTATGAACAGGGTCCGTCTCCACACTCTATTGTCTGTGTCAGACAAAGACAACCCCCTCTTACAGATGGCAGTTTGGGGACATGGGTTCTGTCGGTCAGAAGTTACTACTGGAGGATGCGTTTTCCCTGCGGCATCTGCATTACATATATGCTGGCCATTCAAATGGCCGCCGTTCAGTCAGCTCTTTATTCTGCCTCATGTGATCCCCAATATCCCAACTTCCTCTTGTTCTTGCCCCTTATTTGACTCTATAACAGAAGAAGTCTCCAGGCACCTCTCTTTTTCTTGCCCAACTACCTGCAGTAGTGATCCTATTCCCTCACCCTCTTCCAGTTCCTCTCCCTAGCTGTTATTAGGCTTCTTTCACACTAGCGGCGGGTGAACAGCCTGCCGGATCCGTGCTGCCGCTAGTGCACGTGTGCCGCTTCTCAACATGTTTGCCGTGCTGCCGCCGGAACTCCGGCACGCCCCCATCATAGTCCATGGGGCCGGAGCAGACCTCCGGTGGCACGCGTGCACTAGCAGCAACACTGATCTGGCAGGCTGTTCACCTGCCGGAAAAGGCTGCTGGTAGTGTAAAACTAGCCTTAGTGAGTTAGGTACAATATTTATTTTCTCTCCCTCTCTCTTCTGGCATCTTACTGTCCTCTTTTAAACATTCTGTTATAACTCTACTACTAAAAAAATCTCTTGACTTCTTGACCTGTGCTGCTAACTACCAACCTGTCTCTAATCTCCCCTTCATCTCTAAACTCCTGGAAAGTCAGATCTACTTTCACCTAATAAGTAACCTTTCTGCTAATTATATTCTTGACCCCTTAGGCTACATTCACATGAATAAGAAAAAAGCCCATGTGACGGCCGATACAAAACCTGATTGAAGCTACATAAACCGAGAAAAAGCACATACACGAGGCACACCTAACCAAATACAACAAATTATATAATAAAAAAAATACTTTATAGAAACCAGGGCTGTGGAGTCGGTAGATAAATGCTCCGACTCCTCAGTTTTTGGTACTTTAATATGCAAATGTAGTTTATACATTCCTTGAAGGAAAGAAAGGCAACATACATGTCATTACCACAGAACTACTGGCTAGGAAGCCAACAGTCTACTGTATTGAACAGTTTTAGCAAAAGACTTCTCCTTTGTGTGCTGATCTTCTGCTGAAGATAGGGCAGTGGGAGGATCCAGGAAGGGGCAGGGGAAGGGGCATTCATTTTAAAACATGATTTCCCTAGTAGAATCCCATAGTCATGGTTAAAGGGATTCTTTCACCCCCAAACCCCAATTTTCACTACTTACATCATTATTTGGTAAATAGTGCCCCCATTATATAGCCACTTACCCCATAATTTTTAAACTTACAGATGATGAGAAAACGAAGTTTATAATACCTGTCAATCAATAGTGAAGGAGCCCAGGGGCGGCGTCATACCGGCCGGAGCCCAGGCCGCGCGCTCATCTAACTTTTCTACCACGCCCCCTTTCACCCAGGCGGCCCGCCCATTGTGATGCGCTCGGCCTCGTCCAGAACTGGCCAAATCCCGCGCCTGCGCCGTGGATCGGGCAGTCCGCGCCTGCGCACTGGATTCCCGACTACTGGCGCAAGCATCGGGCTACCCTGTGCGCAGGCGCGGGGCCCGTACTGCGATAGTGTACCAGCGCAGGATCGGAGCCTCAGGAAGAGTCGTGGGCGCTGGAGCTGGCTGTCACCCTGCCTGCCTCCCTCCCTCCCTCCCTAGGAATTTCACCAAATACATTTTCAAAGCAGAGTATGTGTTTCTCATACATTTTTATGCAATACAATAAAAAGACCCACAGTACATAATCCACGGCGCAGGCGCGGGATTTGGCCAGTTCTGGACGAGGCCGAGCGCATCACAATGGGCGGGCCGCCTGGGTGAAAGGGGGCGTGGTAGAAAAGTTAGATGAGCGCGCGGCCTGGGCTCCGGCCGGTATGACGCCGCCCCTGGGCTCCTTCACTATTGATTGACAGGTATTATAAACTTCGTTTTCTCATCATCTGTAAGTTTAAAAATTATGGGGTAAGTGGCTATATAATGGGGGCACTATTTACCAAATAATGATGTAAGTAGTGAAAATTGGGGTTTGGGGGTGAAAGAATCCCTTTAAAGTTTAAGCTAACAATCTGAGTTTAACAAGTTTTTATAGCCTCAGCTGAATGATAGCAGTTTTTCCAATGGTTTACAGCTTCAGTCTTGAACTATCGACTATCTATTCCCTTCACTTATTCAAGTGTCTCTAGTCCTGCAAAAATCATATTTACTGAATCATTTATCAGTAAGAGGCTAGGTTAACCATGTAACAGAGGAACCCAACACAATGGAAAGTATAAGTATTGCCGCTCCTTAACTGTGCGTTGCGTGCCATATAGTAAAGCATATGAAAAGCATGCTTCTTCACGGTCACTTAACGTGTTCGTTTTGCGGTAACGTGACGCACTGCATGGATTGGCCTTTATTCTTACAGTAGAGAAGTAATTAATTATAACTTTTTGTGAATTGGGACATTTAAACTTGCTTTTTTTTTTTTTTATTCCAATTTAAATTTAGTAGGAGTCGGTTCATTTTTTGCCGACTCCAGGTACCCAATATTGCCTCCGACTCCCCAGCACTGATTGAAACAGAGTTTACAGACATGGACATTTAAAAACATCTAAAACCAAGAAGACAATTCTCAGGAGACAATGAATGTAAACATGTCCCGGTACATGGCATCACCCGCTATAAGGCTAAAATTTCATATACCAAAAGGCATTAAAGGGGATTGCTAGGATATGCCCTCATTGTCTTATGGGTCCTGCACTTATATCAGGAACGGAGCTCCGCAAGGTGGTGGCTGGAGGACTCCAGTCTGCCACCACCAAGCGTGCTCCCCATAGAAGTAAATGGGAGCGCACCGCGCATGACCGGCCACCGTTCCAATTCACTTCTATGGGCCTGATGGAAATACCTAAGCCAGGGCTCGGTTATTTTCGGCGGCCTCATAGAAAATGAATGGAGGGTGGCTGCGCATGCTCGGTGCTCCCTCCGAAACTTTCGGGGCTCCGTTCTCGATTTAGGTGCGGGTCCCAGCGGTCAGACCTGCACCTATAAGACAATGGGGGCATATCCTAGCGATATGCCTCCATTGTTTGTGATGAGACAACTCCTTTAAGTTCCCTCAACACATGATTGTCAATATTATGAATCCAAACATCGAAGTTGGATAAAAAGAAAATATAATAAATACTTTAAATGTGACATCTAAGGGTACTTTTACACTTGCGGCAGGATGGATCCGGCAGGCTATTCAGCCTGCCGCAAGTGGCCGTGCACTGCCGTGCTGTCGCTCCATCCCCATTGACTATAATGGGGCGGGGGGCGGAGCTATGGTGCAGCACGGCACTGCACAGCCGGAGATCGCCGGACTAAAAGTCGGACATGCATGAAAATATATACTTCTTTAGAGTGCCCAGTAGGGTTGTTTCGATACCCAATCGATACTTTTCTCTGGTATCGAGCTCGATACCAGGATTAGTATTTTATCGATACTGGGCTGCGCTACTGCACAGCCCAGTATCAGAGAACGTGGCTGCGCCGCTCTCAGCGCGGCCATGTTCTCCTCGGCAGCACAGGGAGAAGGAGGCAGTCTCTCCCTCCCCCTATGCTGCTTCCACCAATGAAGAGAGAAAGGCGGGGTCACTGGCCACCAATGAGGAGTAACGTTTACTATACAGATGCAGGCAGAAGAAGCTCATTGCCGGCACCTGCCTGTGACCGGGCGCTGCGATCAGCGGCAGTTAACCCCTCAGGTGCCGCAGCGCCGGTCACAGGCAGGTGCCGGCAATGAGCTTCTTCTGCCTGCATCTGTATAGTAAAAGTCACTCCTCATTGTTGGCCAATGTCCCCCCTTCCCTAGTATTAAATACATTGGTGGCCAGTGCGCCCCCCATCCCCCATTCCTCCCTCCCCCCAGTATTAAAAGCATTGGTGGCAGTGGCCACAGGGTCCCCTCACCTCCTCCTCATTCGTGGCAGTGGTCGGAGCCCCAGCAGTGTAATGCTGGGGCTCCGATCGGTTACCATGGCAACCAGGACGCTACTGAAGTCCTGGCTGCCATAGTCAGCTCCCTGCTGCTGTGTGCACAAAGTACAGGGCAGCAGGGAGAGGGTGAGATCCTATTCACCCTAATAGATCTGTATCAGGGTGAATAGGATAAAAAGATCCCAGGTTCTAGCCCCTAAGGGGGAAATAGTTAATAAATAAACTGTAAAAAAAAAAACTTAAAAAAGTACACCAAAATATTAAGTATAAATCACCCCCTTTCCCAATTGTACATATAAAATATATAAACAATAAATAAAATATTACATATCGCTACGTCTCAAGTCCAAACTATTAAAAAAATCCTCGTTTAAGCGGTGAACGCCCATAAAAGAAAAAAAAACTACACAATTCGCCATTTTATTTTAGTCGCCTTGTCCCCCCAAAAAATAGGATCGGACTGTTGTATTATTGGCCGGACGTTCCATAAAATGCGTGGTATCGAATGGTATCGAGTATCGCAATGCTTTTTTATGGTATCGATACCGAATCAAAATTTTGGTACCGAAACAACTCTAGTGCCCAGTGCTCTGGTCAAACCCACATGGATGGAAACCTAATCAATACGTCATGTTGAGAGCCACACGTATATCACTGCAGCTCCCTCATATACTAGGGTACATGGAGGCACCCCATAATTGATATTTAATAGGTGGTGATTTCATTTTGGTGATTTGAAGCTATTTGGGCCAGTGAATAGTGGCCGTCAAAAAATAACATGGTCTATTTTCATCTGTTATCACGGCCAGACGAACCCCAATAAAATCAATGGGTCTGGTTTTAATGCCAGTTTGGATAGGAGTGCACCCGTCTAATGGCTGTTATGGGGTACACTGTGAAAAAAGGGCATTTCAGGGTTTATAAAACACTCGCTCGCCACTGGAAGCTGCAGGACTTGAGGTGCTTTTTTTTTTTTGTCAATGTCAGCACTAGTTGGGGATGGGAGGAAAGGCGGGGGCACAAAGGCGTGCTTTATTTATACTAGGGTAGGCATAATATACTGAGGGTACTGCAGGTTGCTTAACCCAATGAAAGTCGGCTGTTTTTTAACAGCCGTTAAAAATGGATGCAACACATGCTTTAAAATGAGACGGACAGAAAACGGATGCACAAAAGGTTGAAAAAGGGCCATGAAAAACTGATAGTGTGTCCATTTTTAAAGGGCATCTGTCAGCAGATTTGTACCCAGACGTTGCACTCAGTTTTTTCCAGAAGAGTAAAAATACTCCTCTGACCATTTTTGAGGAGTATTTTTACCCGAGGAGGATTACGAAAGTTACGGAGCAGGGTCGCCAGCGGGGCGACAGGAGGAGGGGGGGCAAAAAGTCTAAGGCGTATGGGTACTGGCCTTAGACTTTTTCCAGGGAGTAAAATTGCCTGAACAAGCATCATAGATGCTTTTACAGGCGTTATTGCGACCTCTGTACCTATGACACCGGCTCACCTGTTACATGTGCACTTGGCAGCTAAAGACATCTGTGTTGGTCCCATGTTCATATGTGCCCGCATTGCTGAGAAACTCAAGTTTTAGTATATGCAAATGAGCCTCTAGGAGCAACAAGGGCGTTGCTGTTACACCTTGAGGCTCTGCTCTCTCTGCAACTGACGCACCGTCTGCACTTTAATTGACAGGACCAGACATGATGACGTTTTCAGTGCCTGGCCCTATGAAAGTGCAGAGAATGCGGCAGTGGCATAGAGAACACAACCTCTAGGTGTAAGGGCAACTCCCCTGTTCCTCCTAGAAGCGCATTTGCATATTCTCAGCAATGCAGACTTACAGTATGAACCTGGGACCAACACAGATGCTTGGCTTAAAAAAGTCAACACCCATTGCACAAAATTTTTTAAAGTTACAAAAAGAAAAATAATCACGGGCGGACTAGCCATAGACCCTAGAAGGAAATTTTCCTGGTGATCTGATGCTCCTGACAGGTGAAAAAAGGCCTGTACCTCTAGAGCTTGATACTTCCCATAGATTTCAATGCAGCATCTGGAAATGACACGTGTATGGAGCAGGCGCAGCAGCCGGCTCCATACAATTCCCTGTGTGTAATGCCGAACATGTATAGCATTATGTATTAAGGGGTTAAGATAACTTTAAACATTTTTAATCCCTCAGTGGAATATGGCGGTGTCACAGGGGCAGCTGATTGTTTACATAGTCATATAATCATACAATAAGGGACACAGAAAACAAATTACACAGAGACAAGGTTTTGTGCAGTTGCCTAATGTAACCAATCTTAGTGCCTTCAATCGGGCCCCGCGGTTCCTTGTTGCACAGTGCGATGGCCATCGGCAGAAAGGATCGCCTTAACCTGTCCATGCTGTGTCTTTTCGGGACGAACCTCCCACTGAAGCTGCTCCTTTGCCTCAGTCCTAGGGGATGTAGGGACTGGTTGTCAATGATACTCTTAAATTTTGCAATGATTTTCCCATCTGCCACAGACTCGAGCTGTGGCAATTGGGTGCCAACCACACTGCCAGCCATTTAGATCAATTTGTGTGCTTTGTTCTGGTCAGCCTCCTTGGCACCCCCTCCCAAAACATACAACTGCAAAGAAGATTGCCATTACTGAGTGATGACCTCGGTTTCCTCATCAAGCGACAACAATCTTACTTCTTGTTTATTTTCTCTATGTTCCTGTGCCATTCAAGTTTTTCGTCAAGGTATTCCTAGATATTTGTAGCTGTTAACAGTCTTGACCTCCTGGCTGTTGATCATGATCGGCTGCACAGGTTCCTTCATCACATTCAATATCAGACTGTTCTCTCAGCATCAGTCTACGACGTCTTGTGTCATTTGCCTGTATTTTATCTTCCTCATCGTTGATGCACCCTGTGACCACGGAGTAGCCTGAGAATTTTTGCAGATGCCATTGCTCAGTGTTGTATGCAAAAGTCGGCAGTGTATAATGAGAAGAGTAGTGGCGACAGAACTGTTTCCTGTGAGATGCCTACACTGCAGACCTGGGTATTTGAGAGAGTTTCCTAGCCTTACATAGGCCTTTTTACAAGTTAGTGCCAGATCCAGTTAGTCATGTGTTCCCAGGCTCCCAGCTTCCTTAGTTTCTTGCATAGCCCCCCTGTAGGGCTGCACGATATGGGAATTTTATGCGAGTGCGATTGGGGCCCTAAAAATTGCGATAACGATATGCGATGCGATATTTTAAGGGAATTGTGCTAGAGGTCTATCTGCTTGGATTTTCAAGGTAAAAGCACACACAGATGACTGATAATGTGAAATGTAGTTATGCTGAACTCAAGAACTGAAATGCGCAGTGTTTTTCAAAATAAAATACATATTTGCATTACTGCAAAAGTACAAAATACTAAACTTGCCATTTTCTTAATAGCGCTGCACAGAACAGATAAATAAAATAGATAGAAGAACATGTGTTCATTAAAATAACGACTTTCCTCTAGCCCCTCCTCCCTCCCCGCACTGTAACCGATGTATCGCCGCCTGTGCAGCATAGCGGCCGGAGATACAGTGTCAGTGTCACGTAGAAAGTCAACCATCGCTTTATAAGACGCACTGCCATTGCCCCCACTTTTTTGGGGGAAAAGTGTGTCTTATAAAGCGAAAAATATGGTAATATAATTGCAGCATTTTTGGGTCAGCAAATTGCAATTGCGATATATTGCGATTGCTTTCGCGATATATTGTGCAGACCTACCCCCTGGTTGGATAGTGTTAAAGGTGCCAGAGAAGTCGAAGAAGATGAGTCTTACCTACATTGCCTTTTCCCTCTTAAGTGAGAGTATGCTCTGTGTAACGGCTCATGCACACAATAGTTTTTTTTTGGTTGGGGGGGGGGGGGGATTTGTGTCCATTCTGCAAAAAAAAAAATGTCCTATTATTGTCCACATTACGGACAAGAATAGGACTGTTTTATTAAGGGCCGACCCTTCCGTTCACCAAAATGCAGACAACGTGTTTTTCAGCGCCGCAATTTGAGGACCACAAAACACCAGTCGAGGGCATGAGCCCAAACGGGTAGAGGACAGCTTGACACCAATAGGTTGTTTCTATGCAAATTGCAGAAGGTCCATCCTGTTTGCTTCAGTACAGATCACTTTCATAGCGTGCTAAGTTAGTGCTACTGGTCTGTATTCACCTACACTAGCCGGTGAGGGATTTTTCAGGATCGGAATGATACAGGATGTTTTCTGTAGAGACGGTACCATTTTGCGTGCCTAGGCTGCAGATGGATATTGTGCTTAGAACATCGCCTATCTGATCAGCACAGACCTTTAGTACTTTAGATGAGATTCCGTCTGTTCCCGCAGTCTTGCTGATCGTGGTTCTCCCTAACTCCTTCTTTACCACATCTGGGGTGATCCTTATCCTACTTTGGATCTTGTCTCCCACACCCCAGGGTTTGCTCCCTAGCATCAGTGCTGTCCTATTGAATGTTAAGAGGTGTTAAATTCATCCACTTTGTTTTGGTTACCAACACACCCCGCTCCTCTTAATTTTGGCTGGAACAATGCTTGAGCACTGTAGCTGCCAGGTGCCTGCTGTTTTAAACAGCAGACACCCAGAGGCATTGTCCATGATTGGTGAGAACACCGATCACTGATGACCATGGCATCATATCGGTTAAGCCCGGGAAGTGCTGCTTCCCCAAGCTGAGATCGAGGGAGCTGCTTGGTTTCTGTGGCAGCCTCGGCCCTTCTGCAGGGATCCATAGGAAAATCACAGGATTGATAAGTCAGCCATCAATGAGCTTAATGAAAGCAGAAAAGAGCAATAAAAACTACTTGCATGTCCCGACAAAACCTCCCTTGCAAATAGGGAGGACTGGAGGAGGGTATATAACCTCCTTCAGTCCTATCTCTACATCTGCGATGGCTAACCTCTGGCACTCCATCTGTAGTAAAACTTACTTGGCTGTTCTTAGAACTCCATAGAAATGAACGGATCCGTTTGCATTAGGTTTAAAGAAAAATGACAAAGTCCAAAACGGATCCGTTTTAAATTACATTGAAAGTCAATGGGGAACGGATCCGTTTTTCAAATGCACCATATTGTGTTATTAAAAACGGATCCATCCCCATTGACTTACATTGTAATTAAAGACAGATCCGTTAGGCTCCGCATCGTCAGACGGACACCAAAATGCTGCATGCTGCGTTTTGGTGTCCGCCTCCAAAACGGAATAGAGGAGGAACGAAGCCAAACTGATCCTTATCCATTCAGAATGCATTGAGGCTTAACTGATCTGTTTTGGACCGTTTGTGAGAGCCCTGAAACGGATCTCACAAACGGAATCCAAAACGCTAGTGTGAAAGTACCCTTAGAGATAATACAAGCGGATCCGTTCAGAACGGATGCAGACAGTTGCAATAACGGAACTGTTTTTGCTGATCCATGAATCCAGCAAAAAACACAGATGTGAAAGTAGCCTTACAGGTTTGTCATTTAGTTACCAAAAGTGAGTCCTCAAAATGAAAAATTCACTTTAAAGCATCAACCAAGTCTTGGAGGTCCAACCATAAACTTTATTCAGACGATTTTTGCTGCGGAAGGAAGGCGGGCATTTACAGCATTAAATAGAATAGCATGATCCCTGCATATTATGTGGGCCCATACAACACACTGGTCCAGACAACAAGGTGTCCACAGTCTAATGCTCAGAATGCTCCGATTCTTCGTAGCCGGTGGGGAGAGGATTCACATGTGGGTTGTGGAAAAGGCTCTTCTCTCCATCACCCCAAGGGAACTTCTGTAAGAACACAAACACATACTTCTGTGAAAGCTGAAGTAGGGAGGCCTCATAAAAACACATGTCTTAGACTTCACAGGACTAGGGAGAACCTATAAAACCTTGTGTAATCAGAGGCTCCCTGTATACCCGACATTTAGAAAGCCAGCCAACAACGGCAAAGTCAATATAAAGCGCAGAAGTACTTAAAGGGAAACTGGCAGAAAACTGCTTAGAACAGAAGATCAATATTACATGGATGGAGATGCGACCAATCCAGCGTTTAGACCAGCACCCCTTCACCGGGCGTATCTCTGTACCATTTATACCAGCGTTTACAGAATTTGCCCTAATCTCTAGCTGATAAGCTAGAGCGCAAATTACATCCGGATTTACAAGCCCATGGACACGATGCAGGAATGTTCCGCACATAAATTGAGGTGCAGTTTCGATTTTGAAATCTGCGGCTGGTCAACTGTTTGTGCAGATTTTACCCATCGCATAGATCGGCACCAAACTTTTGGGGCACGTCTGGTGCATAGACACTGCAGAAAGTACACTGCTGTGTGCAAACGTGAAGGTCATTCTAGACACCCGCACAAGCCGACAACTGGCAGAACGATCTGTGTCCTAGTAGACCTGACAACAGACCTCGCATCAAGGGGCACAAATGACTTTCCACAAATTGCCAACAGATCAGTGTTGGGGCAACATCAGTCACTCATGTGCCAAAAAGAGTAAAAACATCAGAGGCTACTGCACTGCCTCATTCTGTACAGTGGGAAAAAATCCACATATATAATCTTACAATAAGGCCCCATTCACACATCCGCAATTTAGTCTGCATCCATAACGCAATTCTGTAGAATGGATGCGGACCCATTCATTGTGAATAGGGCTAGACGTGATGCGGAGAGCACACTATGTGCTCTTCGCTAACGCATTTGCGGAGCCGCGGCCCCGAAAAATCCAGCCGCGGCTCCGCAAAAGATAGAGCATGTCCTATTCTCGTCCACAACCTGCGGCAAGAATAGGCATCTCTATGGCAAGTGCCGGCATGGTGTGCTGCGGATCCGCAACACACTACGGACGTGTGAATGGAGCCTAAAGCAAATCCATATAAAATCACCCCATAAGTGACAGAGATGTCACCTGTCACTGTAAGTGCCCCTCTGGATGGGTTACCTTGGTCCGGATCCGTAGGTGCTCGTAGGCTACAAACTCTGGAGGCGGCTCGTGGTGCTGCGCCTTCAGGAACACGTTCAGCATGCACACGGCCACGCCAGGAAGCGCCACCACAAAGGTCAGGATCTTCCATGTGCGAACTGTGGAGAGACAAGAAGAGACTGAGACACCGCTGACCGGGGGTGACCTTCACTGACAGCGCCTGAAGGTGACCCGAAGAACACAGGCCAGACCTGACCACACTGCATTCGCTCTGTACCTGCATCTCCATGCTCAGACTGAGCCGCCGCGGAATACAGGCGCCCACGGCTAGCCACAGTACGACCGAGAATGCCAGACAGTCTGCCCAACGCCGCCATGATGTTCCTCACTGAGAGCGGATGCGGACGTGCGGTACCTTCTACACAGGAGACCGGAAAGGGCGGGGACCAGCGCTCTGCGCGTGCGCTAGCGGTCTCGGCTGACAAATTTAATGGCTGCGCATGCGTGGGGCAATGTATGCTCAGGGACAGGGGAAAGGAAGGACACTGAGGTGGCTGGGAGGGTGCGGTATATCGTTATACTATGCAGTCACTGGGGAGAATTTCTATAATATATGACTATTGTGGAAGGAATAGCTTTTGCTTCAGTAGCCCGTACTGCGTTAAACAAAACTCTAGCACGTATTACAGGCTATATTTGGTTATTATGGAGAATAGTTTATTTTCAATAAATAGGGTTGCACGTGAAACCTTGCACGTTAGTCTACCCTGTGTGATGTGGCTTATGGTACAGAAAAAAAGGCACACAGTGATGTCACAGTACCCTGATAATGCACAGAATGATGTCACAGCACTGGGATATGGCAAATTATGATGTCATAGTGCTGGCATAGGTCTCTCTGTCACAGTACTGGGATAATGCACTGACGTCACAGTACTGAGATAAGGCAGTGATGTCACAGTACTGAGATAAGGCAGTGATATCAGAGTACTGGGATAAGGCAGTGATGTCACAGTACTGAGATAAGGCAGTGATGTCACAGTACTGAGAAAAGGCAGTGACCTCACAGTACTGACATAAGGCAATGATGTCACAGTACTGAGATAAGTCAGTGATGTCACAGTACTGGGATAATGCAGTGACGTCACAGTACTAGGATAAGGCACTGACCTCACAGTACTGAGATAAGGCAGTGTTGTCACAGTACTGAGATAAGGCAGTGATGTCACAATACTGGTATAAAGAAGTGATGTCACAGTACTGAGATAAGGCAGTGTTGTCACAGTACTGGGATAATGCACTGACGTCACAGTACTGAGATAAAGCAGTGATGTCACAGTATTGGGATGAGGCAGTGATGTCACAGTAGTAAGATGATGTCACAGTACTGAGATAAGGCAGTGTTGTCACAGTACTGGGATAATGCACTGACGTCACAGTACTGAGATAAAGCAGTGATGTCACAGTATTGGGATGAGGCAGTGATGTCACAGTACTAAGATAAGTCAGTGATGTCACAGTACTGGGATAAGGCACTGACCTCACAGTACTGAGATAAGGCAGTGATGTCACAGTACTGAGATAAGTCAGTGATGTCACAGTACTGGGATAAGGTACTGACCTCACAGTCCTGAGATAATGCAGTGATGTCACAGTACTGGTATAAGGCAGTGATGTCACAGTACTGAGATAATGCAGTGATGTCACAGTACTGGGATACGGCACTGACCTCACAGTACTAGGATAATGCACTGACCTCACAGTACTGGGATAAGGCAGTGATGTCACAGTATTGGGATAAGGCAGTGATGTCACAGTACTGTGATAAGGCAGTGATGTCACAGTACTGAGATAAGGCAGTGATGTCACAGTATTGGGATAATGCACTGACGTCACAGTACTGAGATAAGGCAGACATTACAGTTCTGAGAAAAGGCACTGACCTCACAGTACTGGGATAAGGCACTGACCTCACAGTACTGAGATAAGGCAGTGATATCACAGTACTGGTATACGGAAGTGATGTCACAGTACTGGGATAATGCACTGACGTCACAGTACTAGGATAATGCACTGACCTCACAGTACTGGGATAAGGCAGTGATGTCACAGTATTCGGATAAGGCAGTGATGTCACAGTACTGAGATAAGGCAGTGATGTCACAGTACTGTGATAAGGCAGTGATGTCACAGTACTGAGATAAGGCAGTGATGTCACAGTACTGGGATAATGCACTGACCTCACAGTACTGAGATAAGGCAGTGATGTCACAGTACTGGTATAAGGCAGTGACGTCACAGTATTGGGATAAGGCACTGACCTCACAGTACAGAGATAAGGCAGTGATCTCACAGTACTGGCGTAAGGCAGTGACGTCACAGTATTGGGATAAGGCACTGACCTCACAGTACAGAGATAAGGCAGTGATCTCACAGTACTGGCGTAAGGCAGTGACGTAACAATACTGAGATAAGGCAGTGATGTCACAGTACTGGGAAAATGCACTGACGTCACAGTTCTGAGATAAGGCAGTGATGTCACAGTACTGGCATAAGAAAGTGATGTCACAGTACTGGAATAATGCAGTAACGTCACAGTACTGGTATAAGGCAGTGATGTCAGAGTACTGGTATAAGGCAGTAACGTCACAGTACTGAGATAAGGCAGTGATGTCACAGCACTGGGATATGGCAAATTGTGATGTCATAGTTCTGGCATAGGTCTATCTGTCACAGTACTGGGATAAGGCATACAGTAATGTCATAGTATTAGACAAGGTACACAGTGATGTCACAGTACTGGCATAAGGCACTGATGTCACAGTACTGTGATAAGGCAGTGATATCACAGTACTGGGATAAGGCAGACATTACAGTACTGAGATACGGCACTGACCTCACAGTACTGAGATAAGGCACGGACCACACAGTACTGAAATAAGGCAGTGATGTCACAGTATTGGGATAAGGCAGTGATGTCACATTACTGAGATAAGTCAGTGATGTCACAGTACTGGGATAAGGCACTGACCTCACAGTACTGAGATAAGGCACTGACGTCACAGTACTGGTATAAGGAAGTGATGTCACAGTACTGAGATAAGGAAGTGATGTCACAGTACTGAGATAAGGCAGTGATGTCACAGTACTGAGATAATGCAGTGATGTCAGAGTACTGGGATAAGGCACTGACGTCACAGTACTAGGATAATGCACTGACCACACAGTACTGGGATAAGGCAGTGATGTCACAGTACTGGAATAAGGCACTGACCTCACAGTACTGGGATAAGGCAGTGACTTCACAATACTGGTATAAAGAAGTGATGTCACAGTACTGAGATAAGGCAGTGATGTCACAGTACTGGGAAAATGCACTGACGTCACAGTACTGAGATAAGGCAGTGATGTCAGAGTACTGGGATAAGAAAGTGATGTCACAGTACTGGTATAAGGCAGTTATGTCACAGTACTGAGATAAGGCAGTGATGTCACAGTACAGGGAGAAGGCAGTGACGTCACAGTTATGAGATAAGGCAGTGATGTCACAGCACTGGGATATGGCAAATTGTGATGTCATAGTGCTGGCATAGGTCTCTCTGTCACAGTACTGGGATAAGGCATACAGTGATGTCCTAGTATTAGACAAGGTACACAGTGATGTCACAGTACTGTGATAAGGCAGTGATGTCACAGTACTGTGATAAGGCAGTGATGTCACAGTACTGAGATAAGGCAGGGATGTCACAGTACTGGGATAATGCACTGACATCACAGTACTGGGATAAGGCAGACATTACAGTACTGCGATAAGGCACTGACCTCACAGTACTGAGATAAGGCACGGACCTCACAGTACTGAGATAAGGCACTGACCTCACACTACAGAGATAAGGCAGTGATCTCACAGTACTGGCGTAAGGCAGTGACGTAACAATACTGAGATAAGGCAGTGATGTCACAGTACTGGGAAAATGCACTGACGTCAAAGTTCTGAGATAAGGCAGGGATGTCACAGTACTGAGATAAGGCAGTGATGTCACAGTACTGGCATAAGAAAGTGATGTCACAGTACTGGTATAAGGCAGTGACGTCACAGTACTGAGATAAGGCAGTGATGTCACAGTACTGGGATAAGAATGTGATGTCACAGTACTGGTGTAAGGCAGTAAAGTCACAGTACTGGGATAATGCACTGACGTCACACTACTGGGATAAGGCAGACATTACAGTACTGAGATAAGGCACTGACCTCACAGTACTGAGATAAGGCACGGACCTCACAGTACTGAGATAAGGCAGTGATGTCACAGTACTGGTAAAAGAAAGTGATGTCACAGTACTGAGATAAGGCAGTGATGTCACAGTACTGGGATAATGCACTGACGTCACAGTACTAAGATAAAGCAGTGATGTCACAGTACTGGGATAAGGCAGTGATGTCACAGTACGGAGATAAGTCAGTGATGTCACAGTACTGGGATGAGGTACTGACCTCACAGTACTGAGATAAGGCAGTGATGTCACAGTACTGGGATAAGAAAGTGATGTCACAGTACTGGTGTAAGGCAGTAAAGTCACAGTACTGGGATAATGCACTGACGTCACACTACTGGGATAAGGCAGACATTACAGTACTGAGATAAGGCACTGACCTCACAGTACTGGGATAAGGCACTGACCTCACAGTACTGAGATAAGGCAGTGATGTCACAGTACTGGTATAAGGATGTGATGTCACAGTACCGAGATAAGGCAGTGATGTCACAGTACTGGGATAATGCACTGACGTCACAGTACGAAGATAAAGCAGTGATGTCACAGTACTGGGATAAGGCAGTGATGTCACAGTACTGAGATTAGGCAGTGATGTCACAGTACTGGGATAATAAAGTGATGTCACAGTACTGGTATAAGGCATTAACGTCACAGTACTGGAATAAGGCAGACATTACAGTACTGAGATAAGGCACTGACCTCACAGTACTGAGATAAGGCAGTGATGTCACAGTACTGGTATAAGGCAGTAACGTCACAGTACTGGTATAAGGCAGTGACGTCACAGTACTGGGATAAGGCAGTGATGTCAGAGTACTGGAATAAGGCAGTGACGTCACAGTACTGAGATAAGGCAGTGATGTCACAGTACTGGGATAAGGCACTGACCTCACAGTACTGAGATAAGGCAGTGACGTCACAGTACTGGTATAAGGCAGTGATGTCACAGTACTGGTATAAGGAAGTGATGTCACAGTACTGGTATAAGGAAGTGATGTCACAGTACTGAGATAAGGCAGTGATGTCATAGTACTGGGATAAGGCACTGACCTCACAGTACTGAGATAAGGCAGTGATGCCACAGTATTGGTGTAAGCAGTGACATGACAGTACTGAAATAAGGCACTGATGTCACAGTACCAAGATAAGGCAGTGATGTCAGAGTACTGGGATAAGGCAGTTATGTCACAGTACTGAAATAAGGCAGTGATGTCACAGTACTGGGATAAGAAAGTGATGTCACAGTACTGGTTTAAGGCAGTAACGTCAAAGTACTGAGATAAGGCAGTGATGTCACAGTACTGGTTTAAGGCAGTGGTGTCACAGTACTGGTATAAGGCAGTGATGTCACAGTACTGAGATAAGTCAGTGATGTCACAGTACTGGGATAATAAAGTGATGTCACAGTACTGGTATAAGGCAGTAACGTCACAGTACTGGTATAAGGCAGTGATGTCACAGTACTGGGATAAGGCAGTGATGCCACAGTATTGGTGTAAGCAGTGACATGACAGTACTGAGATAAGGCAGTGATCTCACAGTACTGGGAAAATGCACTGATGTCACAGTACCAAGATAAGGCAGTGATGTCAGAGTACTGGGATAAGGCAGTGATGTCACAGTACTGAAATAAGGCAGTGATGTCACAGTACTGGGATAAGAAAGTGATGTCACAGTACTGGTTTAAGGCAGTAACGTCAAAGTACTGAGATAAGGCAGTGATGTCACAGTACTGGTTTAAGGCAGTGGTGTCACAGTACTGGTATAAGGCAGTGATGTCACAGTACTGAGATAAGGCAGTGATGTCACAGTACTGGGATAATAAAGTGATGTCACAGTACTGGTATAAGGCAGTAACGTCACAGTACTGGAATATTGCACTGACGTCACAGTACTGGGATAAGGCAGACATTACAGTACTGAGATAAGGCACTGACCTCACAGTACTGGGATAAGGCACTGAACTCACAGTACTTGGATAAGGCACTGACCTCACAGTACTGGGATAAGGCACTGATCTCACAGTGTCAGAGTACTGGTATAAGGCAGTAACGTCACAGTACTGAGATAAGGCAGTGATGTCACAGTACTGAGATAGGAAAAATACGTACCTGGGATTTTACTTTCCTTGAGTCCGAAGGCAGCACAGAATGGGTTAAGATCCCGTCATCCTTGTTTCTTGGACCGCCCACCTAGTAAAAACAAACCAATAATGGTTAACAACTAACTGATCCTCCCCTATAAAAGGGTCCTTCCCCCTAGGCATTCTGTGTAAAATAAATAGATTCTGACAACAATATAATGGCAATCAAAAAATTTATTAGGGAGGGTATCGTTGTGCTGCCTTCGGACTCAAGGAAAGTAAAATCCCAGGTACGTATTTTTCCTTTCCCCTATCGTCCTACGGCAGCACAGAATGGGATTTTCATATATCTTAATGGGAGGGATTTTCTTCCAAGGCTGCAGACAGAACCCCGGTACCGAAGGCTGAGCTCCTGGCATAGACATCTAAGCGGTAGTGTTTTGCAAAAGTTAGAGATGACGACCAAGAGGCAGCGTTGCAGATATCCTCGATGGGTACTTGAGCTACTTCAGCCCAGGATGTGGCTGTCGCCCTTGTAGAGTGAGCTTTTAGCGGAAAAGGCGGAGGTAAGTCTTCAAGAGAGTAGGTTTTAAAAATGGCAGTTTTTATCCACCTAGCTAGGGAATCTCTTGATGGTGAATGACCCTTCCTAGGGCCGGCGAATAAAACAAAGAGGTTATCCGTCTTCCTGAACTCTCTTGTTCTTTCCAGGTACATTAGCAAAGTCCTTTTACATCCAAAGTATGCCACGAAGACTGGCTTTCATCAGATGAATCCGGGTGAAATATGGGCAGAAAAGCTTCTCTATTCTTATTAGCTGCAGATGGGACTTTCGGTATAAAGGATGGTACAGTCCGTAGCAGTACCCCATCAGGGAGGAAACGGATATATGGAGGCTTTGAAGACAGAGCCTGAAGCTCTCCCAACCTTTTCGCGGATGTTATAGCGGTTAAAAAGAACGCCTTAAGCGTTAACCATTTGATGTCTGCCTCTTGCAAAGGCTCAAAAGGTGGCCCAGTCAAGCCATTTAGTACCACCGAGAGATCCCAGACTGGCATTGGTTCTCTATGTGTTGGTTTCAGTCTTCTAATGGCTTTAAAAACCGGGATACCAGAGGATGGTGAAGGAATTTATTCCCCGTCATAGAGTTGATTGCTGTCATGTGGGCCCGCAAAGTATTCGGCTTGAGGCCCTTTTGAAAACCATCTTGCAAAAATTGTAAAATGGATGCTATCCGGAGTTCCTTCTGACCGGCGTCAGATCTCCAGGACGTAAACTTCTTCCAAATCTTCGCATATTTTTTATTAGTGGTGTCTTTACGGGAAGCCAGTAGAGTTTCAATGACTGATTCTGAAAGACCATCTCTTTTCAGTTTAGATCTTTCAGCCTCCAGGCTGTCAGATGTAGACGCTCCACATTCTGGTGGTAGAGACCGTTCTGTGACAAGAGATCCGGACGAAGAGGGAGCTTCCAAAATTCCCCTGGACAGATGGAGAAGGAGGGGGAACCACAACCTTCGAGGCCAGAACGGGGCTATTAGAATCAATAGGCGTGGTTTCTCTTCCATAGCCTTCCGTAGAATTCTCGGTATTAACGGGACTGGAGGAAATACATAGGCTGAGAGGTTCTTCCATGTTATTGAGAAAGCATCCACTACAGTGGGCCTGTCCACTGATCTGAGGGAGCAGAATCTGTCTAGTTTCTTGTTTTCTGCTGTCGCCATGAGATCCCATGTCGGGCATCCCCATCTGGCTGTGATGTCTTGAAAAATAGAGACATTTAATTCCCATTCCGCCTGATTGATAATCCTCCGACTGAGAAGATCCGCTCTCGTATTCGAGCAGCCTCTGATATGAAGCGCTCTCAATTCTAGGAGGTGTCTCTCTGCCCATCCGAAGATCTTCTTGCACAGACTCAGTAGGAGGCTGTTCTTTGTACCTCCTTGCTTGTTTAGGTAAAATACTGTAACCAGATTGTCTGATCTGATCAAGACTGCTTTGCCTGCTATGTAGGATTTGAAGTGGAGTAGAGCGAGGTAGACCGTCTTCAATTCTTTGTAATTTGATGACTGCATCTTGTCCCTGGGGGACCAGAGACCCTGGGTCCAGAGATCCTGAAGATGTGCGCCCCATCCGTGACCCGAGGCGTCCGTGGTAATAATTGTCGGGGACACAAACTGGAAACTCTTTCCTTTGGTGAGATTGTTGGACTGACACCACCATCTGAGACTCTGGATCGTCATAGGTTTCAACTTCAGTCTGGCTCCTAGGTGATAGCCGCTGCGGCGCCAGGCCTGTAGACAATTCTGCTGCAGATCCCTGGCATGGATGCTCGCCCACGGAACCGCATCTGAAACAGCGGTGAGATGACCCAGTGTTTTCATTACTCTGCGAACTGAAGGGCGTGTATCGATATTAGATTCTTCACCTCCTTTTGTATTGCTTCGACCTTTGGAATGGGCAAGAATAGCTTCATGGAGATTGAATCTATCAGGAAGCCTAGAAAGATCTTTGATGTTGATGGGAGTAGATCCGATTTCTTCTGATTCAGGAGGAATCCCACAGATTGGAGAACTCTTATTGTCTCTTCCAGATGACGAAGAAGTAGATCTTTTGATTGAGACACGATCAGCCAGTCGTCTAAATAAGGAAAGATCTGAATCCCCTGTAACCGTAGGTAGGCTACAATTATGATGACGACCTTTGTAAAGACCCTTGGAGCGGAGCAAAAGCCAAATGGAAGAGCTTTGAACTGGAAGTGTTGAATCTTTCCGTTCTTTCTGACAGCGACTCTTAAAAATTTTCTGGAATCCGGATGGATAGGAATGTGCAGGTACGCATCCCTCAGATCCAGGGAAGACATGAACTGGCCCTTTTTGATTACCGCCGAAATGGATCTGATGGTCTCCATTTTGAAGCTGATCTTCTTCATGAAGTGATTCACGTATCTCAAATCTATTATTAAACGGCTTTTCCCATTTGCCTTGGGGACACAGAATACTCTGGAGTAGACTCCTAAGAAATCCTGGCCAGGTGGAACAGACTCCAGGACTTCTTTTTCTTGGAACTCCTGAAGTAAATGAAGGACAAGCGGATCTTCTCCCTTGTTGAGTAGGAACCGGTTTCTTGGCAGGCGCTCGAACTCCAAGGAATACCCTCTTTGAATTAAATTTAGGGCCCAGGCGTCTGTGGTGATGACCTGCCAGCCTGACAGGAAGTGCTGCAGACGTCCTCCCACTACCTGGTTCTTGGCGTCAGAACTCTGTTTTCGATGTTCTGTTGTCCTCGCCCTTTTTCTTTGGCTTCTCTGAAGCTGACCATGTTCTTCGGTCAGTTCTCCCTCTATTGTAACGCCCCCTGAAGGAAGATCTTCTGTATTCTTGGTTCCTGTATGGACGAAAAAATTTAGTTTTTTCTCTCCGTTTTGGCTGAGGGAAACTTAAGGCTTTCTCATCCATGTTGGCTTCCAGCAACTTATCCAAGTGAGCCCCGAATAATCTTCCCGGCTCAAAGGGGAGGGAACAAAGATTATTCTTGGATGCCTGGTCTCCTGACCATAATTTGAGCCATAATGCTCTTCTTACTGCATTAGAGAGAGCCATGTTCCTGGCGGTAAGTCTTACGGTGTCAACCGGAAAATCGCACAAGAATTCTGCCGCTAGTTTAAGCGTCGGGATCTGTCGGAGCAATTCCTCTCTGGACACACCATCCTCAACATCTCTGCCTAGCTGGCTAAGCCACACTCTGAGGGCTCTGGCTACCGGACGGCGGATAACGCAGCCTTATTCAGGGAGGCAAGGTGAGTATGCTGCCTCTTCAGGAGGCTATCCGCCTTCTTGTCCATCGGATCTTTAAGTAATGCCGAATCGTCGGATGGAAAGAGAGATTTCTTAGCCAGTCTAGTAACGGCTGCATCTACTCTGGCCGGATCTTCCCATGATGATGATTCAGCCGGATCCGTTTTATAAATATTTTTAAATCTGGTCCCCAAATTGATTCTGGAGACTGGTTGCTCCCATTCCTTCCGCATAATACTCTCTAACACGGGATGACTAGGGAAGACCGATGCCTTCTTTTTGGAAAATAAAACAGGTCCTCTTCTTGGCGGGAGCTTGTTTTATCTTTGCTGGCTTCCATGACGCTCTTCACCTCTTTTATTAAATGATTCGCTTCCTTTTTGTTAAAAAGAAAATTGTCTTCCATGACCGTAGTTTCTGAGTCTGAAGAAACCTCGCCCTCAGATCTAGAAGATTCGTCCGGTGAAGATGGAGAAACGTATGACTTTTTAGGAGCCTTCTTTTGGATTTTTTCAAAAGGCTTTAAATAAGGACATAATTTTCCTTGTTTCAATATCCGAATCTTCTTCTGGCTGAGTACAGTCCTCACATATGGTGGAGGGGTAGTCAGATGGCAGTTGAGACAAACAGGATACACATAGTGCAGACTTCTGCTTCTTTTGTGGTGGAGGAGACAGTGCGTCACGGTGACATCTAATGCATAGCTCAGCTTCAAAATCATCTGGAAGCGGCTGCTCACATCCCTGACACAGCCTGTGCCTGGACTTTCTGGACCGCTTTTCCCCTTTACTAGATGAAGTAGACATCTGTAAAAGGAGATATAACTGCATGAGTGACCATAATATATATGTAACACATGCGCCCCAAGTACATAGATACAGGTAGGATACACATAGTGCAGACCTTGAAAATGGAGGAGTTTGGCTGCCTGGTAGCAAGGGCACCGAGCTCCACATAGCCCCCTCCTTAAATACTTAACTTTAGCGCCTTTTCGCGCTTATGGCGCGAACCGGGGGACCGGAAGTGCGGAAGTGACGTAACCGCAGCGTGCGTGTCACGCTGCGTTCCATTGCAGGCCGACACCGGAAGTGTCGGCACCCGACTTCCTCTCTCGGCATTCCGCTCATATAACATGCCCCCGATACTGAAGACATGGGGCTGACTTCAGAATATGCGCCGGAGCGGGGCGGGGAGCGGAGCCAAGGAACCACCAGGGCTATACCCGCTCCCCCGGCCATCAATCACCTTTTCCCAAGGTATAGGGCCAATCCAAATGGTGGGCTTCATCCTCAAGGAGGACAATAAAAAAACACAGAATGCCTAGGGGGAAGGACCCTTTTATAGGGGAGGATCAGTTAGTTGTTAACCATTATTGGTTTGTTATTACTAGGTGGGCGGTCCAAGAAACAAGGATGACGGGATCTTAACCCATTCTGTGCTGCCGTAGGACGATAGGGGAAAAGGCAGTGATGTCACAGTATTGGGATAATGCACTGACGTCACAGTACTGAGATAAGGCAGATATTACAGTACTGAGAAAAGGCACTGACCTCACAGTACTGGGATAAGGCACTGACCTCACAGTACTGAGATAAGGCAGTGATATCACAGTACTGGTATACGGAAGTGATGTCACAGTACTGGGATAATGCACTGACGTCACAGTACTAGGATAATGCACTGACCTCACAGTACTGGGATAAGGCAGTGATGTCACAGTATTGGGATAAGGCAGTGATGTCACAGTACTGAGATAAGGCAGTGATGTCACAGTACTGTGATAAGGCAGTGATGTCACAGTACTGAGATAAGGCAGTGATGTCACAGTACTGGGATAATGCACTGACCTCACAGTACTGAGATAAGGCAGTGATGTCACAGTACTGGTATAAGGCAGTGACGTCACAGTATTGGGATAAGGCACTGACCTCACAGTACAGAGATAAGGCAGTGATCTCACAGTACTGGCGTAAGGCAGTGACGTCACAGTATTGGGAT
The DNA here is from genome assembly GCA_033119425.1 of Bufotes viridis. Classification (NCBI taxonomy): domain Eukaryota; kingdom Metazoa; phylum Chordata; class Amphibia; order Anura; family Bufonidae; genus Bufotes; species Bufotes viridis. The sequence continues at coordinate 175,746,004 of CM065589.1, forward strand.
AAGGCACTGACCTCACAGTACAGAGATAAGGCAGTGATCTCACAGTACTGAGATAAGGCAGTGACGTCACAGTACTGGTATAAGGAAGTGATGTCACAGTACTGGTATAATGCAGTGATGTCACAGTACTGGTATAAGGCAGTGATGTCACAGTACTGAGATAATGCAGTGATGTCAGAGTACTGGGATAAGGCACTGACCTCACAGTACTAGGATAATGCACTGATCACACAGTACTGGGATAAGGCACTGACCTAACAGTACTGAGATAAGGCAGTGATGTCACAGTACTGAGATAATGCACTGACGTCACAGTACTGAAATAAAGCAGTGATGTCACAGTATTGGGATAAGGCAGTGATGTCACAGTACTGAGATAAGTCAGTGATGTCACAGTACTGTGATAAGGCACTGACCTCACAGTACTGAGATAAGGCAGTGATGTCACAGTACTGGTATAAGGCAGTGACATCACAGTACTGGTATAAGGCAGTGACGTCACAGTACTGGTATAAGGAAGTGATGTCACAGTACTGGTATAAGGAAGTTATGTCACAGTACTGAGATAAGGCAGTGATGTCACAGTACTAAGATAAGGCAGTGATGTCACAGTACTGAGATAAGTCAGTGATGTCACAGTACTGGTAAAAGGTACTGACCTCACAGTACTGAAAAAAGGCAGTGATGCCACAGTATTGGTGTAAGGCAGTGACATGACAGTACTGAGATAAGGCAGTGATGTCACAGTACTGGGAAAATGCACGGACGTCACAGTACTGAGATAAGGCAGTGATGTCAGAGTACTGGGATAAGGCAGTAACATCACAGTACTGAGATAAGGCAGTGATGTCACAGTACTGGGATAAGAAAGTGATGTCACAGTACTGGTATAAGGCAGTAACGTCACAGTACTGAGATAAGGCAGTGATGTCACAGTACTGGTATAAGGCAGTGACGTCACAGTACTGAGATAAGGCAGTGATGTCACAGTACTGGGATAAGAAAGTGATGTCACAGTACTTGTGTAAGGCAGTAACGTCACAGTACTGGGATAATGCACTGACGTCACACTACTGGGATATGGCAGACATTACAGTACTGAGATAAGGCACTGACCTCACAGTACTGGGATAAGGCACTGACCACACAGTACTGAGATAAGGCAGTGATGTCACAGTACTGGTATAAGCAAGTGATGTCACAGTACTGAGATAAGGCAGTGATGTCACAGTACTGGGATAATGCACTGACGTCACAGTGCTAAGATAAAGCAGTGATGTCACAGTACTGGGATAAGGCAGTGATGTCACAGTACGGAGATAAGTCAGTGATGTCACAGTACTGGGATGAGGTACTGACCTCACAGTACTGAGATAAGGCAGTGATGTCACAGTACTGGGATAAGAAAGTGATGTCACAGTACTGGTGTAAGGCAGTAACGTCACAGTACTGGGATAATGCACTGACGTCACACTACTGGGATAAGGCAGACATTACAGTACTGAGATAATGCAGTGATGTCAGAGTACTGGGATAAGGCACTGACCTCACAGTACTAGGATAATGCACTGACCACACAGTACTGGGATAAGGCACTGACCTAACAGTACTGAGATAAGGCAGTGATGTCACAGTACTGAGATAATGCACTGACGTCACAGTACTGAAATAAAGCAGTGATGTCACAGTATTGGGATAAGGCAGTGATGTCACAGTACTGAGATAAGTCAGTGATGTCACAGTACTGGTATAAGGCAGTGACATCACAGTACTGGTATAAGGCAGTGACGTCACAGTACTGGTATAAGGAAGTTATGTCACAGTACTGAGATAAGGCAGTGATGTCACAGTACTAAGATAAGGCAGTGATGTCACAGTACTGAGATAAGTCAGTGATGTCACAGTACTGGTAAAGGTACTGACCTCACAGTACTGAAAAAGGCAGTGATGCCACAGTATTGGTGTAAGGCAGTGACATGACAGTACTGAGATAAGGCAGTGATGTCACAGTACTGGGAAAATGCACGGACGTCACAGTACTGAGATAAGGCAGTGATGTCAGAGTACTGGGATAAGGCAGTAACATCACAGTACTGAGATAAGGCAGTGATGTCACAGTACTGGGATAAGAAAGTGATGTCACAGTACTGGTATAAGGCAGTAACGTCACAGTACTGAGATAAGGCAGTGATGTCACAGTACTGGTATAAGGCAGTGACGTCACAGTACTGAGATAAGGCAGTGATGTCACAGTACTGGGATAAGAAAGTGATGTCACAGTACTTGTGTAAGGCAGTAACGTCACAGTACTGGGATAATGCACTGACGTCACACTACTGGGATATGGCAGACATTACAGTACTGAGATAAGGCACTGACCTCACAGTACTGGGATAAGGCACTGACCACACAGTACTGAGATAAGGCAGTGATGTCACAGTACTGGTATAAGCAAGTGATGTCACAGTACTGAGATAAGGCAGTGATGTCACAGTACTGGGATAATGCACTGACGTCACAGTGCTAAGATAAAGCAGTGATGTCACAGTACTGGGATAAGGCAGTGATGTCACAGTACGGAGATAAGTCAGTGATGTCACAGTACTGGGATGAGGTACTGACCTCACAGTACTGAGATAAGGCAGTGATGTCACAGTACTGGGATAAGAAAGTGATGTCACAGTACTGGTGTAAGGCAGTAACGTCACAGTACTGGGATAATGCACTGACGTCACACTACTGGGATAAGGCAGACATTACAGTACTGAGATAAGGCACTGACCTCACAGTACTGGGATAAGGCACTGACCTCACAGTACTGAGATAAGGCAGTGATGTCACAGTACTGGTATAAGGAAGTGATGTCACAGTACTGAGATAAGAACAGGAATCAGTCAGCACTCGATCAACAGCGTTGCACGGGAAGGAGCCTTCTCCACGAAAATAGAAAATAAATCCCAGCAATCGTAACTTTGTTGTAGCTTATTCAAGTAGCTTAGTAGTACAGCGTTATCCTGGACGCGTGTTTCGGCTAATAGAAAGGCTGAGAAAGGCTATTAGCCAAAACGCGCGTCCAGGATAACGCTGTACTACCAAGCTACTTGAATAAACTACAACAAAGTTACGATTGCTGGGATTTATTTTCTACAGTACTGAGATAAGGCAGTGATGTCACAGTACTGGGATAATGCACTGACGTCACAGTACTAAGATAAAGAAGTGATGTCACAGTACTGGGATAAGGCAGTGATGTCACAGTACTGAGATTAGGCAGTGATGTCACAGTACTGGGATAATAAAGTGATGTCACAGTACTGGTATAAGGCATTAACGTCACAGTACTGGAATAAGGCAGACATTACAGTACTGAGATAAGGCACTGACCTCACAGTACTGAGATAAGGCAGTGACGTCACAGTACTGGTATAAGGCAGTGACGTCACAGTACTGGGATAAGGCAGTGATGTCAGAGTACTGGAATAAGGCAGTGACGTCACAGTACTGAGATAAGGCAGTGATGTCACAGTACTGGGATAAGGCACTGACCTCACAGTACTGAGATAAGGCAGTGACGTCACAGTACTGGTATAAGGCAGTGATGTCACAGTACTGGTATAAGGAAGTGATGTCACAGTACTGGTATAAGGAAGTGATGTCACAGTACTGAGATAAGGCAGTGATGTCATAGTACTGGGATAAGGCACTGACCTCACAGTACTGGGATAAGGCAGTGATGTCACAGTATTGGCATAAGGCAGTGATGTCACAGTATTGGGATAAGGCAGTGATGTCACAGTACTGGGATAAGGCACTGACCTCACAGTACTGGGATAAGGCACTGACCTCACAGTACTGAGATAAGGCAGTGATGGCACAGTACTGGCGTAAGGCAGTGACGTCACAGTACTGAGATAATGCAGTGATGTCACAGTACTGGTATAAGGCAGTAACGTCACAGTACTGAGATAAGGCAGTGATGTCACAGTACTGGTATAAGGCAGTGATGTCACAGTACTGAGATAAGGCAGTGATGTCACAGCACTGGGATATGGCAATTTGTGATGTCATAGTGCTGGCATAGGTCTCTCTGTCACAGTACTGGGATAAGGCATACAGTGATGTCATAGTATTAGACAAGGTACACAGTGATGTCATAGTACTGGGATAAGGCACTGATGTCACAGTACTGTGATAAGGCAGTGATGTCACAGTACTGAGATAGGAAAAATTCGTACCTGGGATTTTACTTTTCTTGAGTCCGGAGGCAGCACAGATTGGGTTAAGTTCGTCATCCCTTGCTTCTAGGATTGCCCACCTAGTAAAAAATAAACCAATCAAAAGTTAATGAATTAATTAGACCACCCTATAAGAGGGTCCCACTCCCTTGGACATATGTGTTAATAAAAATAGACTAAGACAGATTCATGCAAAAAATAAAATAAATTTTTTATTAGGGAGGGTATTGTTGTGCTGCCTCCGGACTCAAGGAAAGTAAAATCCCAGGTACTTATTTTTCCTTTTCCCTATCGTCCTCCGGCAGCACAGAATGGGATTTTTATATATCTCAGAGGGAAGGATTTTCACTTAAGGCTGCAGACGGAACCCCAGTACCGAAGGCTGAGCTCCTGGCATTGACATCCAGGCGATAATGCTTCCCAAACGTCAGAGATGAGGACCAGGATTCCGCGTTACAGATGTCTTCAATAGGAACTTGAGCTGCTTCGGCCCAGGATGTTGCTGCTGCTCTCGTAGAATGAGCCTTCAGGGGAAAAGGTGGAGGCAAGTCTTCTAAGGAGTATGCTTCCAGAATGGTCGACTTTATCCATCTGGCTAGAGAATCTCTGGATGGTACATGACCCTTCCTGGGCCCCTCGAACAGAATAAACAGGTTCTCCGCTTTCCTGAAGTCTTTGGTTCTTTCCAGATACGACTGTAGCGCTCTTCTAATGTCCAGCGTATGCAACCGGACCTGATCTTCATCAATCGGATCGGGAAAAAATACTGGAAGAAATGCTTCCCTGTTCTTGTTAGCCGCAGATGGGACTTTAGGTAGGAAGGCAGGTAAAGTTTGTAATGGTACACCATCCGGAAGGAAGCGAATATACGGAAATCTTGAAGACAGGGCTTGCAATTCTCCCAACCTTTTTGCAGAGGTTATCGCTGTCAGAAAGAACGCTTTGTACGATAGCCACTTGAGATCCACCTCTTGTAAGGGCTCAAACAGTGCGGAAGTTTGCATACCTGCATATACCGATCCACCCAAGCTAAAGAAGATTTCTGCGAGTAGCCATCAGAAGGGGGAAGAAGATAATGCACCTTCAATTCAAGGCTTTGCCATTCGGTCTCTGTTCTGCTCCAAGGATCTTCACAAAGATCGCTATCATCATTGCAGTAAAACTTTGTCTTCAGGGGATTCAGATCCTTCCCTATCCAGACGATTGGCTGGTCGTTGCAGAATCAAGAACCCTGCTTCAGCAGCATCTAGAGGAGACCATAAAACTTCTCCAGTCTACAGGTTTTCTTCTAAATTGGGAAAAATCGGATTTAATCCCATCCACCTCCAAGGTCTTTCTCGGCTTCCCCATCGATACGGTGTCCATGAAGTTATATCTTCCTCCTCAGAAAATTACAGGATTAAAAGAGAAGTGAAGATTCTAATATCTCTACGATCACCTTCGGTTCGAAGAGTCATGAAAACGTTAGGACACCTGGCATCTGTAGCAGATGCTGTCCCTTGGGCAAACATCCATTCCAGGGACCTCCAGCAGAACCTACTGCAAGCCTGGCGTCACAAGCAATTATCAATTGGGGACGAGGCTAAAATTGTACCCTTCCACAATACAGAGTCTCAGTTGGTGGCTTCAGACCAAAAATCTTACCAAGGGGAAGAATTTCCAATTTCTCTCTCCAACAGTCATCACAACGGATGCTTCAGGTCAAGGATGGGGAGCTTATCTCCAGGACAGATGGGTGCAGGGCCTCTGGTCTCCCAAGGAGAAGATCCAGTCCTCCAACTACAAAGAACTGAAGGCAGTCTTGCTAGCTCTCCAGAGGTTCAAAACTTATGTATTAGGAAAGCCAGTGCTAATACGATCAGACAACCTAGCAACTGTTTTTATTTAAAAAACAAGGCGGAACGAGAAGTGCCTCGCTACTACACCTTTGCAAGAGAAGTTTTAATTGGGCAGAATTACACTTAACAGAATTAAGAGCCATGCATATCAGAGGTTGCTCCAATACTCAGGCGGATCTTCTGAGCAGGAAGAAGATCAATCAGACAGAATGGGAGCTGAATCCAGAAGTTTTCAGAAGCATTGTAACCAGATGGGAGTGGCCCACTTGGGATCTGATGGCCTCGGCCAAGAACAGGAAACTAAACAGATTCTGTTCTCTAAAAAAGTCCAACAATCCTACAGTTGTGGATGCCTTCTCCATGAGCTGGAGAGATCTGTCTGCCTACATCTTTCCCCCAGTGCCTCTCATTCCGAGGGTCTTGCGGAAGATAATAGAAGAGAAGCCTCAAGTAGTGATAATAATAACTCCTTTTTGGCCAAGGAGATCTTGGTTTCCCCTTCTTCTCCATCTAGCCAAAGGGGAATACTTGAAACTTCTGCTTCGTCCAGATCTGCTTCTTCAGAACGGTCTCTATCACCAGAACCTAGACTGTCTACATCTCACGGCCTGGAGACTGAAAGATCCAAATTAGAGAAGAAGGGCCTCTCTCAATCAGTTATAGGTACTCTTTTCGCCTCTCACAAAGATTCTACTAACAAAAGATATGCTAAAATATGGAAAAAATTCAGTTCCTGGATGTCAGATTCCGGCCATGAAGATATTAATGTATCCTCAGTCCTACAATTTCTTCAAGATGGCTTTCAGAAGGGTCTAAAGCCCAATACTTTAAGAGTGCACATGACAGCCATAAACTCTATGACGGATAATAAGTTCCTTCATCACCCATTGATCTTCAGATTCTTCAAAGCAGTTAAAGACTAAAACCAGTACACAGGGATCCTATACCAATTTGGGATCTCTCACTAGTCTTAAAAAGACTTATGTCAGCCCCGTTCGAGCCTTTACAAGAAGCAGACCTTAAATGGCTATCCTACAAAACTTTGTTTTTGACGGCTATTACATCTGCCAAGAGACTGGGAGAACTACAAGCGTTATCTTATAAACTCCCTTACCTACGGTTCCTTCCAGACGAAGTCTTACTACGTACAGTACCTGTTTTTCTTCCTAAAGTTCCTTCTTCAGCCAACAAAAATCGGGAATCATTTCTTCCGTTCTTTCTACCTGACCTGGTCAGTGAAGAGCAAAATCTTCTGCATACTCTTGATATAAAAAGAGCCTTACAGATCTATATTCAGAGAACCCAGGATTTCAGAAAATCCGAAAACCTTTTTGTCCTTTTTTCAGGTGCAAGAAAAGGACAAAGGCCTTCCAGAGACTCTCTCGCTAGGTGGATAAAATCCACAATTTCTGAAGCCTACTCGCTTGAATCCTTACCTCTCCCATTTCCAGTCAAGGCCCATTCCACCAGGGCCGCAGCAACCTCCTGGGCAGAAATGGCTCAAATCCCGATAGAAGACATTTGCAATGCGGCATCATGGTCTTCGTCACTGACGCTTGCAAATCACTATCGCCTGGACATCAATGCTAGGAGCTCAGCCTTTGGTACCGGGGTTCTGTCAGCAGCTTTGGGTGAAGTTTCCTCCCTTTGAGATCTATAAAAATCCCATTCTGTGCTGCCGGAGGACGAAGGGGAAAGGGAAAATCTTACCTGGGATTTTACTTTCCTTGAGTCCGGAGGCAGCACAACTATACCCTCCCTAATAAAACAATTTTTATTCATATATCTTGTGTCGGAGTCTATTTTTAAACACAGGAATGCTATAGGGGAGGAGTCAGTTATAGGGCATATCACTGGATAATTAATTGTTTAATTGTTTTTGACTAGGTGGGCGGTCCTATAAAGTAGAAGACAACAGTTTAACCCATTCTGTGCTGCCTCCGGACTCAAGGAAAGTAAAATCCCAGGTAAGATTTTCCCTATCCCAGTACTGTGACATCACTGTCTTATCCCAGTACTGAGACATCACTGCCTTATCCCAATACTGTGACATCACTGCCTTATGCCAGTACTGTGACATCAACGCTTTATGCCAGTACTGTGATGTCACTGCCTTATCCCAGTACTGAGATGTCAGTGCCTTATGCCAGTACTGTGATGTCAGTTCCTTATGAAAATACTGTGACATCACTGCCTTATCTCAGTACTGTGACGTCACTGCCTTATACCAGTACTGTGACATCACTGCCTTATACCAGTACTGTGACATCACTGCCTTATCTCAGTACTGTGACATCACTGCCTTATTTCAGTACTATGACATCACTGCCTTATCCCAGTACTGTGACATCACTGCCTTATCTCAGTACTGTGACGTCACTGCCTTTTACCAGTACAGTGACATCACTGCCTTATCTCAGTACTGTGAAATCACTTCCTTATACCAGTACTGTGACATCACTGGCTGTGCCTTATGCCAGTACTGTGACATCACTGCCTTATCTCAGTACTGTGAGGTCAGTGCCTTAGCCCAGTACTGTGAGGTCAGTGCCTTAGCCCAGTACTGTGAGGTCAGTGCCTTATCCCAGTACTGTGAGGTCAGTACCTTATCTCAGTACTGTAATGTCTGCCTCATCCCAGTACTGTGACGTCAGTGTATTATCCCAGTACTGTGACATCACTGCCTAATCTCAGTACTGTGACATCACTGCCTTATCACAGTACTGTGACATCACTGTGTACCTTGTCTAATACTATGACATCACTGTATGCCTTATCCCAGTACTGTGACAGAGAGACCTATGCCAGCACTATGACATCACAATTTGCCATATCCCAGTGCTGTGGCATCACTGCCTTATCTCAGTACTGTGACGTCACTGCCTTATACCAGTACTGTGACATCACTTTCTTATCCCAGTACTGTGACATCACTGCCTTATCCCAGTACTGTGACATCACTGCCTTATCTCAGTACTGTGACGTCACTGCCTTACGCCAGTACTGTGACATCTGTAAGCTACCTGCGGGGTCAGGGGGGACCAGGACATGCTGGGTGTTGTGGTGCAGTGCGTCACCCACCTGAGAGGTATGCTTTGATGGATTTATGGATCCCTTCCGTGTTCTGCTCCAGATGGTGGACTCAGTGTATAGCAGCTGTAGCACTCCCCTGCTAGCGGGAATAATTGAAGACCAGGCGATTCAGTTAAATTGTCAGTCTTTACTTAAAAGGGTTGCAAAACGTTTCTCCACCTCAAGCAGATTCCTCTGCCGGCCACACACTTAACCAGGGAACAATCACGTCTTTATCACAGCAGACCTTTTCCAGTGAACGGTACACCAACGGGCCTTCAATGCAGGACATGGACAATATGCCTCCTGATCCCTGCGCCCTTCCTGTGCTTCTCCTCACTAAGGCTCTGCTCTGTGTCCTCAGCCCCGTCTGGCTGGTATCCAGTGATTCTTTTCCTTCCCTGCTCCGTTTCTCACTCTCTCAGCCCGGCCTAAGGGTATTGCTCCACTTTGGCCCTTGGAACTGGCGTCCTCCTATCTCCGGTTGTCTATGTTCACCTCCAGGCGGGACCCTTCCGGCTGTTCCTCAACTGCACACCCTTCCCTAGGTCATAGACCCAGGTCTCCCTGGCTTCACCAGGCTCAGGGGCCTGTACTTCTCTGCCACTGCAGCTACATCTTAACTTCACTCCACTGAACTGAAACTGAACTCCTCCTCCCCTCACTAAGCCTTTTGTACCTATCCTAGGGGTCCCTCTAGTGGCCAACTCTCCTCACTACACCCCTACCGGCTTGCAGGGATCAAGAGACATGACAATTCACATTTTTTATATATATACAATTCAACAATAACGGTTAAACAACATGTTCCCTTCTCGCACCACTTTCCCAAATAACGGACGCTCCCCTCTTTAACCCTCCCATACATCTGTACCCCTATTACATTTCCCCACCGCTTAAATTGAGCACGTCCCCGTGCTCACTAGCTCTACCTTTCCGGGACCTGTAAATAAAAAGTTAGCAGGCACATATACGCATATACCCAACAACGCATAACATCTGCTCTCAAACTTTTCACATCCGGATACACTGGCAAGGGATAAAGTTCAATGACAGGGGCGCCGTCCTCTTCTCACAGGAAACAGGTCTGGAACACGGCGTTGTCCCGGCACTGCGTACGCCAGGATAGTCCTTTATACATACAACAGTCCTCATATTATATAAATATAAAACACAGAGGTCCACACCTGAAAGTCCACCTCTGGGCACCTTTACCTTAAAACAGTTGCAAACACCGTATGTCAGCAGCATTTATCTAAAACAATGCAGAGTTCTAACAATACCAGGGGCACGTTATCCTGGCGAACTCTGCGGTCCCTTTAAAACGCTGACATACGCAGTTCCCTGTCAACCTGAAATGGGGGTTAAAACAGGGGAAATAAAGTGCAACTAGCACAACTGGGACATCCTGGAAGGGTCCAGGAATCAAACAGCAGGTCCTAGGAACACACAAAGGTCAGGCTGGGAGCAGTGGTACTCCTGGGGCAGTTCTTCAACAACGCTGCCACCGGCCGTGGGGAAACTGGCAGATAGCTTCCACCAGCCTGACATACGCATGGCTCCTGTACTCATTCAGCTAGACACGTTTCACCTGTCACAAATACGTGTCGTACTCCTCCGGCTCGCTATCCGAGGAGTCATCCTTGTGAGGAAACCACAATTGCTCTGGGCGAGCTGGCCACAGCTGGAAACCGTCGGCAGTGACGATTCTCAAAGGTCGCCACCGTATTGTCCAGGCCTCTTCAACGGACCTGGGAAAAGGCCTCAACCGGGTCTCCTCACTGCCAGGGACTCTCTCCTCCCAATACACTGGCTGCCTATGGGCTCGTGTCGCCGTCTTACCCTGGACAGGTAGCTCCAGCACCGCGGGGACCTCCACCTCCTCAGCAACCGTCACCGTCGATGCAGGCCTCGACACATTGCAGGAATCCGCTGCCACCTCCATCCAGACGGCACCCGGGGTCGTTTCATGGATCATCTCCGGATCTTTTACAGGAACTCGTGGTCTCTCTCGACGTTGCTGACTTTCCGCAGGGTAATCTGGTCCGGATAGGGGAAAGGGCCGGTTCTTCTCATCCTCCTCCCATCCTTCCGGTAGGCCTCTGGGCCGACTGACCGCAATGGCATAGGCCCCACGGGGACCCTCAGCAGGGGTGAAGCCCACAGTCTCACCGACTTCCAGATTATGCATATAGTCCGGCAGGTATGATGGTTTCACAGACCGGCGGTTCACATAAAAGTCCCTTCGGGTTTGCAGGTCCTTGATGAACCCGTAGCCCTTCACTGTATCAAACTCTAGGACCACTCCGATCCGCCGCTCCATGGGCTGGGTCCTGCTGGCCGGAAAGTCATATTGGAACTTGGCTTTCTCTTCTTCCTTCTTTTTCTTTTCCACGGCCCAGGCCACTGCTACTGCACGCAACTCCTCCATCAGAGCCGGCCACGCGGGGTGATGCTCACCATCATAGTCACTCGGGTCCTGCCACCGGACCGCACCGGCCCATTCCTCGGGACCACTCCACTCCTCAGCAAGAGGAGAATCAGGTGGGGTAACTCCCCACTCCACCACCGCCAGCTCGGGTTGGCCCTCCATGAAGTCCTCGAAATCACGGAGCTCCGCCATCTTCTGTGTTGCCTCTATACTGCACTCGCTACCACTGCCTACCAGAGCGGATCCCCACAATTGGTGGCTTGCAGCGGGCATACTGCAGTGAGGCTGGCAAAGAATATTTATCCGGGTGGTGCACGGCTGCACGTCATACATTAAACCAGCAAGCTTGGTCATCCCTGACAAAATGGAGGAGCTGGTTAAGCAGTTGGTGCAGAGCAATGCACAACAGCAACAAACAAACAGTTTGCTGGTACAACAGTTGGCGCTTATGCAAGAGGCTCTGAGTGCATCCCAGCGAGAGACCCCACCGGCAGTGACTCCTTTGCCGCCAGCTCCCAGGGATAAAGTCCGGTCTGCATTAAGGAAAATGGCTCCGGAGGATGATGTAGAGGCCTTCCTGGTGGTGTTCGAGAGGACTGCGGAACAGGAGAACTTACCGTCTGGACAGTGGGCAGAAGTGGTGGCGCCATTCCTAGTCGGAGACGCCCATAAAGCATACTTCGACCTCAGCCGTGAGGATGCCCAGGATTATGGGAAGCTAAAGGCGGAGGTAATGGCACGCTTGGGTGTTACCACTTATGTGCGGGCGCAGAGAGTTCATCGGTGGGCCTTTTCCGAGTCCAGACCCGTCCGGTCTCAGGCATACGACCTGGTGCATCTGGTGAGGAAGTGGCTCCAGCCGGAAACTTTGAGTCCCTCCCAAATAGTCGAGCGAGTGGTCGTGGACCGTTTTGTGCGGACACTGCCAAGGGCCATACAGCGCTGGGTCGGTCAGGGAGACCCTGGCAACCTCGATCAGTTGGTAAGCCTAGTCGAGAGGTATGTGGCGACCCAGGATTTGGTGCGGGACTCCACGCAGGCACGGGAAACCCGTCAGGCTCCCCCTCAGGCTAGGGATCCGGAAAAAGGGTCCCAACCACAAAGGGGGGGGAGGCTAGTCCTACTCCGGGGAAGAGAGACCGGGGAGGGACCACGAGGATTCGATGTTGGCACTGCCACGGACTGGGACATAGGGCCGCGAACTGTCCTCAAGCCCCTGAACCCATGGACTGCGGGTTTGTTCGCCGGTCCTCTTTCTTTGCCCGGCCTGTATGTACCGCGGACCCCCTACTGGCCGCCGATATGCCACCCCTGTGCCAAGTCTCGATCGATGGGCATCCGATTAATGCTTTGCTGGACTCTGGGAGCCTTGTGACCCTTGTGCATGAGTCCTTAGTGTCTGAGACCCTACCAGAGAAGCAAACCCTTTCCATTGTCTGTGTCCATGGGGACCGCCGAGAGTACCCCACCGCCAGGGTTACCATGTCCGTGTTGGGCCGAGAGGTGCAGCTTGTCGTCGGTGTGGGACGCCAGATCCCTTATGCCGCCATACTGGGAAGGGATTTTCCGTTGTTCTGGGCTCTATGGAAGAGTGATATGCCTTACTTTAGGGGTGGACAACGATCGGGCCCAGTGCCCGAAGATCCCGATGCGGGGGTACCAGCCTTAGGGGTCACCACATCACCTGTAGAGTGTCATCCCGATAGGTTTCCCCTAGAGGTGTTGGCAGGCGAATCTGTGGAAACCCCGTCCATCCCGGACCTGGAGGTATCCCGTGACACGTTCGGGACCGCCCAGCTCCAGGATCCGACATTATTGCAGGCGAGGGAAGGGGTTACAGTGGTAAATGGGGTGGCTCAGCACCCAGGCGCCGACTTGGTGTTTCCCCGTTTGGCTTTTAACCAGGACCTGCTGTACAGGGTGAACAAGGTGCAGCAGGAGGTAGTGGAGCAGCTGGTGGTACCCCAGCCATACCGCCGTATGGTACTGGACTTAGCCCACTCCCATGTGCTGGGAGGACATTTGGGTGTAAAAAAACCAAGAGCGGATTCTGCAAAGGTTCTATTGGCCCGGGGTTTATGAGGAGGTCAAAAGGTTTTGTCAATCCTGTCCAGTGTGTCAGATGACAAGCCCCCAGCCCCACTATCGCAGTCCCCTAGTGCCCATGCCCATCATCGAGGTTCCCTTTGAAAGTATAGGGATGGATCTGGTAGGCCCCATAAACAAGTCGGCCAGAGGGCATCAGCATATCTTGGTGGTCCTAGACTACGCCACCAGATATCCTGAAGCGATCCCCCTACGTCATACCTCGGCTAAGCTCATAGCCAAAGAGCTCATGGGTATGTTTGCAAGAGTGGGGATTCCGAAAGAGATCCTGACCGACCAGGGGACCCCCTTCATGTCTAAGGTGATGAGGGAGCTCTGCAAGCTTTTAGGGGTTAAACGGTTGCACACGTCCGTGTACCATCCTCAAACCGACGGACTGGTGGAGCGGTTTAACAAAACCTTAAAAACTATGCTCAAAAGAACCGTAGCCAAAGACGGAAAGGATTGGGACCTGTTGCTGCCTACGTATTGTTTGCAGTGCGAGAAGTGCCCCAGGCATCTACGGGGTTCTCGCCCTTCGAGCTATTATACGGTCAACGTCCAAGGGGGTTGCTGGACATCGCTAAAGAGGCGTGGGAGCAACAGCCCACTCCACACAAGAGCCTCATAGAGCATATAGAAAAGATGCAGGACCGCATAGAGACAGTCCTACTAATCGTCCGGGAACACATGGAGGCCGCCCAACTGGCACAGAGCCGGGTATACAACCGGAGTGCCCAGGTCAGGACATTTAACCCGGGTGACCGGGTACTGGTACTAGTCCCCACCATTGACAGTAAGTTTTTGGCACGGTGGCAAGGTCCCTACGAGGTGAAAGAGAAGGTAGGGCCAGTAAATTACAGGATATCCCAGCCAGGACGGCGGAAGCCAGAACAGGTATATCATGTAAATTTACTGAAGTCGTGGAGAGATAGGGAGAATCTCGTTGGGGACGGCCCAAGCACTGTCTTGACTGCGGGGAAGATCCCCGCCCCACCGGAGGGCCCGGAGGGCACCTCCACAGTAAAGATAGTTGGTGGACTGTCGCCCAAACAAGCTCAGGAAGCCAAAGAGTTCGTGAGTCGAAATAGGGACGTGTTCTCTGATCTTCCTGGTCGAACTTCAGTAGTCCGACATGACATCATCACCGAGCCCCACGTCAGGGTACGGTTGAAGCCATATCGGGTACCGGAGGCCCGACGACAGGCCATTTCAGAAGAAGTAAAGTCCATGTTGAGGTTAGGAGTCATTGAGGAGACCAGAAGCGAGTGGGCCAGCCCCATAGTCCTCATCCCAAAACCTGACGGTACTCTACGCTTCTGCAATGAATTTAGAAAGCTCAACGAGGTGTCGAAATTTGATGCCTACCCCATGCCTCGGGTAGACGAGCTCAAAGAACGGCTGGGGAAAGCTCGCTATTTCTCGGTCCTCGACCTTACAAAAGGGTACTGGCAGGTGCCTCTCACGGAGGCGGCAAAGGAGAAGACGGCCTTTGTCACCCCCGAGGGGTTGTTTCAGTACCGAGTTTTGCCCTTTGGCCTACATGGCGCTCCAGCCACCTTCCAGCGATTGATGGACGTCATCCTACGGCCCCATCGTCCATATGCTTCGGCATATCTGGACGACATCATTGTGTTTAGCCAGGACTGGGAGAGTCACCTGCCCAAGGTTCAGGCCGTAGTTGATTCACTTAGAAAAGCTGGACTGGGGGGGGGGGCGTGTCTGGACGCCGCTGGAGATGGCCGCCTGAGAGATCAGCTCCTGCCCGCACCGACTTGTTTTGGCCTGCTTCTCCTGCTCCCCGGTCCTTATGGGGAAGAAAAGCGCAGCAAAGAGGGCCCCTACCTCTCCCCGCACCTCCTCACCTGCCAGGACATTGGTGCAGTGCTGGGATCGGATGCCGGGTTCAGCGCTCCCTCCACGCTGCGCCCGGTCTCAGAGGGCCTCCCGCCATTCCTCCCTTCCTCCTCCTGCTTACCGCTTACAGGAGGAGGGTTGTAGTCTGGATCTCGGCGCTCCGGAATCAGCGCGCTGCCCTGGTCTGTGCCCCTCAGATGGTGTGCTCGGCTCGCGATCCCAGGAGCACTCATCCTTCATAAAGGACACCTCCTCATTTGCTGCTGGGCCTGCAAGCTGCAAGATGGCGGCCCTGGACCCTCAGCTTGACAAGATGGCAGCCTGCATGCTGCAGAGAGCACCAACGCCTGCAGGTACTGTGACCCCCCCTGTAGCTCCACTACCTGATCCTCCTAGCCCACCCTCACGGGCCCCTGGCTAGATAGAGCCCCTGCATCCCCACCTGCCATGGACCCAGGGAACAGCAGCTCTCCACTACCCTCCATGCTGTGGGCAGGATCACAGAACCCTCCACAGTTGCCTGCCATGGGTCTCCCTGCTTCCCCTGAGCCTCCACAACCGTGGGCCAGCTATTTTCAACAACTCCCTACAAAGGAAGACTGTAGGGCGCTGGTGTCTGAAGTTACTGAGGCGTGCAGGGCAGCGGTCCGTACCAATATTAAACAAGTGGTGGTTCGAGTGGACACTTTAGAGTCTGCACATGAGGACACCAGGCAATATGTCTCCTCCCTCCATGAATCCATTGTAGCCCAAACAGCAGTGATCCGTGGCATGGGACGGCATCTGGAAGACCTGGATAATCGGGGTCGCCGGAATAACATCCGTGTGCGGGGGCTCCCTGAAGCTGCTAGTGAGGAAGACCTCTTTGCTACTTTGGAGGCTGTATTCAACACGATTTTGGGACAGCCATCTTCGCATAAAATTAAGCTGGACAGGGCCCATAGAGCGCTTAAGCCAAAAGGCTCCTCTGCTCGTCCTAGAGACGTAATCTGCCGTGTACACGACTTTGCCCTTAAAGAGTCTATCATGGCCAAGGCACGCTCTTTGCGCAACTTTGAATTTTATGGCGCCTCTCTGCAGCTGTTCCCGGACTTGTCCTGGTTCACACTCCAGAAGAGGAGGCACCTTCAACCCCTTCTTGCGTCTCTCCGGAGCCGTCAGATTGCTTACCGCTGGGGATTCCCCTTTAGCCTCATTGTCCGTCATCAAGGACGAACGGAGACTCTCCGCTCCTTCGCGGATCTTCATCCCTTCTGTGAATCTTTGGGGGTACCTGTGCCAGATATCTCTGATTGGGAATTTGAGTCCCCCACACCTCCACCGCCGGGCATATGGTCCTCCTCAGCGAAGAAAAGAAGAGCTACCTCCAGTGCGTCTTCCTCCCCGCGGTCTGCTGCATCGCCTGGACTCCGGCCGCCTACATGATTTCACATCTTCCCTGGGACGAGGGGATCCTAGTCCCTGTTCCTGACCTCTGGAGTCCTTGAGGTCCCTGGACTCCATGGGCTTGCTGATTGGGCTATACATTTGCTTTACTTGGCCAGTTACTGTTTGTTTGTTATTACTGCTCCACATCGGTGCGGGCTTCTTGTGGAGCCTTTCTGATTGTTTTATTACTTGTTCTCATTTTTTTTGTTGTATTGATCTCTGATCGTCTTTTTCCTGCAGGCATCTGATACTCTTACCCCTTGAGGGATCTGTTATCTCCCTCCAGCAGGGAATATTTCCCTGGGAATAGTTGTTTACCGTTACTTATCTGTTTGTTTTAGTGTTGTCTTGTCCTGTCTCCCCCTTTCCTCCCTCCTGTGTCCCCTACTCGACGATAGGTCTCTGATCACTCGAGTGTGCAAGATCTGTGTATTTGACCCTCCCTGGGATCCTCGGCTACCTTGACGATCTACTCCTGGTTCCTGACGACTTCTCCTGGTGAGCTGCACCATTTCTATTTCGGACACTATTACGTAACCTCATGGTTCGCTGTGTGACCTTTAATGTTAAAGGGTTCAACTTCAACGCTAAGAGGAGACTTTTGCTCTTGGAGTTGAAATCCCTTAAGGCGGACATTGTGTATTTACAGGAGACTCACTTTGATGGCGACTCCTCCTTTCGCTTTCTTTCCCATATGTATCCCACTGCCTATTCGGCTACCCATAGTCGTCGGAGGGCGGGGGTCGCCATCTTGGTGTCCGTTCACTGTCCACTCAGAATTGACTCCTCAATTCTGGATCCTCAAGGAAGGTACATTATTCTCCGGGGTCTCCTTGCGGATAAACCCATCACCTTGTGTAATGTATACGCTCCAAATACCTTGCAAATACGGTTTCTGGGCGGGGTCCTACGTAGGGCTTTTTCTGAATGTATAGGTTCTTTGGCACCCTTGGCCCTATTGGGAGGGGATTTTAATGTCACTTTTTCTGAATCGATGGATTATCTGTCCCCACGAGGCAGGGTGACCCATGCTACGCAGCACCGTCTAGCTAGAGACTTCCGTAAACTAGTGAGGAAATATTCTTTATACCACCTGTGGCGTACTACCTACTTCCTACTGACAGGTCGTTCTCCTTTTACTCCGCCCCGCACGCCTCCCACTCCCGTATTGACTACTTTTTTGGTACTATCTCGACCCTTAGGCTATTGGAAGGGGCAGATATGGGCCCGATAACCTGGTCTGATCATGCTCCTGTTTCGGTCGACATCAATAGTGGTTCGGGTCATGTCCGCCAATGCCATTGGAGACTCAATGAGTCTCTCTTGAAGCAGCCCATCCTGAGGGACGAGCTTCGTGACCACCTGAAATCTTATTTTGACATTAATGTCGGCTCGGTGGATGATGTCCGTTCCCTCTGGGAGGCCCATAAGGCAGTCATGAGGGGTCATTGTATTGCAATGGGATCCCGACTTAAAAAGGACTCTATTGCATTGGTTAAATCCCTTACTTCCCATCTGCATGCCTTAGAGGCCAAGCTTGTTAACTGCCCCTCTTGCTGCACTTTGCGACGGATTGTAGATACTCGAGCTCGGCTGCGGAGCTTAGCATTCGGGAGGGTTAATAAATTGCTACTTTATACTCGGCAGCGTTACTATGCCTGGGGGAACAAACCCCACTCCCTACTAGCTAAACAGCTTAGGAATCGTCCCCCTACGGCGAGCCCGTCTGCCATTAAAGGGGTCGATGGTACGATTCACTATGACCCTAGGGTGATTGCTGAGAGGTTTTCCGATTATTACACGGACCTGTATAACCTCCCTACGGAACTCCCTTCTGATGTCGATCGACGGGATGCGGCTCTCCAGTCTTATCTAGCCTCATGTCACTTACCCACCCTGTCTACTTCGGACCTCTCTGCCCTCAATAGTCCCATCACTTCAGAGGAACTAGATATAGCCATCAATACTCTACCAGAGGGCAAGTCTCCAGGCCCTGACGGCCTTCCGTATAGATATTATAAGACTTTCAAGCCTGAATTGTCCCCTCATATGTTGACCCTTTTTAATCATTTCTTGGCTGGCAACTCAGTTCCTGCTTCTATGTCTCGTTCTTACCTCACGGTGATTCCAAAACCGGGGAAAGACCCCCACGAATGTCAAAATTATAGGCCCATCGCCCTGCTTAACTCGGACCTTAAAATTTACACTAAGGTCTTGGCCTCTCGGTTGAATGTCTTTCTTCCCTCCCTGATCCATAAGGACCAAGTAGGGTTCGTTCCTGGTCGCCAAGGGGCTGATAACACGCGGCAGAGCATTGACCTCATTGATGTTGTTTCTCGCTCTGGGGAGGAGGCGCTGCTTCTCAGCCTGGACGCTGAAAAGGCGTTTGACCGCCTAAGCTGGCCTTTTCTTTTTGCTACTCTACGGGCGTACGGTTTTTCCGGCCCCTTTGTTCATGCTGTTCGTGGCTTATACTCCTCCCCCACAGCGACAGTTAAACTACCTCATGCCCAATCACGCCCTATTCGCATTGCCAATGGGACGAGGCAGGGATGTCCCCTTTCTCCTCTATTGTTTGCTATGTGTATTGAGCCTTTGGCGGCCAGGATCAGAGCTAATCCGGATGTTAGTGGCGTTATGGTCAGGGACAAGGAGTTTAAGATATCTCTTTATGCGGACGACATTCTCCTTACCCTTTCCAATTTACACGTCCACCTGCCGAATCTTCACTCCATTTTACAGGACTTTGGCCGTCTGTCGGGGTATAGGGTTAACACCCATAAGACTGAGGCTCTTCCTCTTAACATTCCACACGAGACTCTGACCCGTCTCAAGGGGAATTTCTCCTTCCACTGGAAGAGGGACTCCTTGGGATACTTGGGTGTTTGCCTTACTCCCCGATATGGAGACCTGTATAAAGCTAACTTTCCGCGTATGTACGCTGAGATTAGGAACCTTCTAGATAACTGGCATACACTCCCGCTTTCCCTTTTAGGACGTGTTGCCGCCACCAAAATGACAATCCTGACCAAATTCTTATACCTATTCGAAACTCTTCCGATCGCAGTGCCCCTTCGGGATTTGAGATCCATGCAATCCCAGCTCCTCCGGTTCATCTGGGCCGGGAACCGTCATAGAATTCCTAGATCGGTCCTCTTAGCTAGAAAATGTCAAGGAGGATTGGGGGTTCCGGACCTGGTCAAATACTATTGGGCAGCCCAGTTGCGCTGTGTTATGGCATGGGCATCCTTACACCCTTATTCCGTTTGGATGCAGATCGAAAGGCTTTGGCTTGCTCCGGTACACCCCAACTCCATGTTGTGGTCAGGACCACATGACTTCCAGCCAAATAAAGATCTTCTGGGGCCTATGGCCTGCACTAGATCTGTGTGGCGACTGTGTAGCGGTAGGTTTCCTCTGGTTTCTACTAACTCTGCCATGACCTCCTTCCTGTATCATCCTCAGCTCCCCTCCAGCCTCACTTCTGCCGCAACGAAGCCTTGGTTTCAAAAGGAGGTGTTTAGGTTCGCTGATATCGTGGATCCTTTTACTAGGGACTTATTACCGTTTTCGGCCCTTCAATCCAAGTATGGTCTACCCACATCTTCCAATTTTTTTCATTTACAAGTCAGACATTTTGCCCAATCACTTTTTGCGGGGGTTACAGTATCACTCCCGACTGCTTTTGAATATCTCTGTAGGAAGGGGGTTCACACCAAGGGAGTAATATCAGAGATCTACTCTATCCTGCTGAATCCCTCCCCTGACCGAATTCAGAGGCATTCCTATATGACGCGATGGGAGGAATACCTGGGGAAGTCCTTTTCAGATGATGTTTGGCGCCTCATATGGAGGAGAGCGGTGAAGTCCTTCATGTCGATTTTACATCAGGAAAATCAATATAAAATTCTGATGTTCTGGTATCACACTCCTGTTCTCCTCCATGGGATGTGCCCGACAGTTTCGAATTTATGCTGGAGATGTGGATTACACAGAGGTACGCTGCCTCATATTTTTTGGGATTGTCCGAAGATCCGCCCCTACTGGTCCGGGGTGGGTTCCCTTTTAAGTGATATTTTTGAGGTGGACCTACGCCCGGACCCGTTGTCTTTTTTACTTAATGTACCTTCCTCCAGGCTTAAGAAGCACCCTCTCAAACTGTTGCTGCTGATACTTACAGCTGCACGCTGCCTGATATCCAAAGGTTGGAAAAGTCCTGCTCCCCCTAAGGTCTCTGACCTGTATGCTAGGGTAGTAGAGGTCCGCTCATTGGAGTATTGTACAGCCGTCCTCCAAGACAAAGTTGCAGTTTTCAATTCCATTTGGGATCCCTGGGACGACTACTGGGCGACGAGACTCCCTTAGTAGTCTGGAAATCATGAAATAATCTCCCCCTACCCTTCCCTCCCGCCCCTCCCTTGTCTTTGTCCTTGTCTGTTGTTTTTGTTGTTTGTCTTATGTTGAGGTTCACTGTTATAGCTCTTCTAAATAGACAAAGGGTTGTCTTGGTACACTCCATGTTGAATACGTGCGTTTTTTGCCATCATGCCTGACAATCCTTCTTGCTTCGATATTAATATATGCTGATTTTCTTCTTGCTGTATACTCCGCAGTGTTTCTTTTTGTGTACTTTATACTCTGTACTGCTGTATTCCGATCTGTTGTGGATTGGCGTTGTCATTTCTATATTCTTTAATTTTATAATCTTCAATAAATATACAATTATAAAAAAAAAAGAAAAGCTGGACTGACGGCCAACCCAAAAAAGTGTTCGATTGGGTTTGAGGAAGTCCGGTACCTGGGATACGTGATTGGGCAGGGAGTTGTCAAACCCCAGGTAGTCGGCTCTGTGTGGGTCACCGATTTTGGTGACACCCGACTTCACACGGGAATTTATTGTTCAGAAGGACGCCTCTGGAGTAGGCCTAGGGGCAGTACTCTCTCAGGAAGTCAATTGGGAAGAACACCCCGTTGTCTTCCTGAGTCGCAAGCTCACTCCAGCGGAAACCAGGTATAGCGTGGTAGAGAGAGAATGCCTGGCCATCAAGTGGGCCCTCGAGTCCCTTAGATACTATCTGTTAGGGAGAAGGTTCCGTCTGGTGACTGATCATTCCCCTCTCCAGTGGATGAGCCAGGCCAAGGAGAGGAGTGCCCGGGTCACCAGATGGTTTTTGTCCCTCCAGAATTTTAAATTCAGTGTCGAGCACAGAGCAGGCCGCTTACAGGGGAATGCAGATGCCCTGTCCCGGGTACACTGCTGTACATGTGTCCAACCTCTCAGGATTGAACACGGTGTGCAACCCTGCAGGGTTGAACAAAGGGGGGGGGGATATGTAGGAGAGTACCTGGGGTGGTAATAGATGGTAGGTACGTGCCACCGGGGGTCCTGGTCCCGGTGGAGTAAGAGCCGGAAAAGTGTGTTTTGCAGCGGTTATGCTGTTAACACAGTGGATCCGGGCCGGCTCTTACTGGGAGCAGGCAGATATGCGGGTGGGTGCCTGTCTCCCCACGGTCCAGGCCAGGTTTGCAGGGAGGGTTTAAAACCCGACCAGCAGCAAGGGTGTGGGGTGGAAGCTGTTGATCTCTTGCTGTGAGAGTGAGAGGTGAGCTGGGCTGTGTACTGAGGCCTGTAAAAGACTGTGTGGGGAACCCCAGCTGAAGCCAGGAGGGATCCGTATTCCGTGGCTAGAAGCCGGACCCAGGGGCTTGCTTCCCCAAGGAGAAAGAGGTGACATTACTCCTGGCTTTTAATAGACTTTTCTTGTTGTGATGGAACCAGGCCTCAAGTAGCCTGCAGCTGGTTTGGGACTGAACTATTGTTTTGCCGTTGTGTGTGACCACCCTCCCTATGAACTGCACTGCCTTTTCACTTGTGTTCACCGTGTGAATAAAGAAAGCACCGTTTAACACCAAGACCTGTCTGTGTTGCCTCTATACTGCACTCGCTACCACTGCCTACCAGAGCGGATCCCCACACTGGGTACAAGATTCAAGAATATCTATAAAACGGATCCAGCAGAATCAACAAGTTGGGAGGCTCCAGCTAAAGTGGATGCAGCTGTCACTAGGCTGGCTAAAAAATCTTACTTCCCTGCTGATGACTCCGCTTTGTTGAAAGAACCGATGGACAAGAAAGTGGATGGCCTCTTGAAGAGATCACATACTTACCTGGCTTCTTTAAACAAAGCAGCTTTAGCTGCAGTTCCGGTGGCCCAAGCTCTCAGAGTTTGGCTAAGCCAATTGGGCAGAGATGTGGAAGACGGTGTATCCAGGGAAGATTTACTCTGACAAATTCCGACCCTGAAACTGGCAGCAGAATTTCTTTGCGACTTCCCAGTGGATGTCATTAGACTCATCGCCAAAAATATGGCCCTCTCAAACTCAATAAGAAGGGCATTGTGGCTCAAGCTTTGGACTGGCGATTTATCATCGAAAAACAACCTCTGTTCCCTCCCTTTCAAGCCCGGGAAGTTCTTCGAATCTCACCTGGACAAGTTGTTGGAGGCCAACATGGAAGACAAAGCTTTGTTTTCCGCAGCCCAAGAGGAGAGAAAGGAATAGATTTTTTACGTTCCTACAGAGGTCAGGACTACAGAAGATCCACCTTCAGAGGGCGATCCAATCGAGGAAGGTCAGACCGAAAAACCTGGTCGGCTTCAGAGAAGTCGATGAGAAAGAACGAAGATAACAAACCTCCGAAGTCCGAGTTCTGACGCCAGAAGTCAGAGAGTGGGCGGACGGCTTCAGCTTTTTCTTTCCAACTGGCAAAAGATCACCACGGATTACTGGGTTCTGATTGAATATAATTAAAAAAGAGTATGCCTTGGAATTCAACCATCTTCCAAGGGACAGGTTTCTGCTCAACAAAGGGAAAGACCTGCTTATCCTACAGCTGCTCCAGGAATTTCTAGAAAAAGGGGCTCTGGAGCCTGTTCCAGCTCACCAAAGATTTACAGGAGTTTACTCCAGAGTATTCTGCGTACCAAAAGCCAACGGCAAAGACCGGTTGATAATAGATCTTCGATTCGTGAACCACTACATGAAAAAGATCAGTTTCAAAATGGAGACGATCAGGTTCTCAGGAGGGGCCAATTTATGTCTTCTCTAGATCTGAGAGATGCATATCTGCACATCCCCATTCATCCGGGATCAAGAAAATTCTTGAGGGTTGCCGTCAGGAAAGGGGAGGAAATTCTTAATTTCCAATTCAAGGCTCTTCCGTTTGGCCTGTGTTCCGCTCCGAGAGTCTTTACAAAGACTGTCATCACCATTGTATCGTATCTTCGGTTGAAGGGGAGTCAAGTCTTCCCTTATTTAGACGACTGGCTACTTGTGGCAGAATCAAGAAGCCTTCTTCAGCACCACTTAGAAGAGACAATAAAAATTCTTCAATCTGTTGGATTCCTAATAAACTGGAAAAAGTCGGACCTGTTTCCAGCGACATCCAAGATTTTTCTAGGATTTCAAATAGATACGGTTTCCATGAAATTGTTCCTACCTGCCCCAAAGGTCACAGCCCTAAAGAAGGAAGTGAAAACCCTGATGTCTCTGCGTGCGCCTTCTATCCGCAGGATCATGAGGACACTGGGTCATCTGACTGCTGTCTCAGATGCGGTCCCCTGGGCAAGCATTCATGCCAGGGATCTTCAGCATGACTGTCTCCACGCATGGCGTCGCAGCAACCACCGACTTGGAGCGAGAATAAGGCTAAAAATCTCAACAATACAGAGTCTCGTGTGGTGGTGCCGGACCAACAATCTGGTCAAAGGGAAGAAGTTTCAATTCATCTCCCCTATCATCATTACTACAGACGCTTCCGGACAAGGATGGGGTGCTCACCTCCTGAACCACTGGGTACAAGGCCTCTGGTCTTCCAGGGAGAGGATGCAGTCGTCCAATTACAAAGAACTAAAGGCAGTCTTTCTAGCCCTTCTCCGGTTCAAGACCTATATAGAGGGGAAGTCGGTCCTGGTCAGATCGGACAATTTAGTCACGGTATTCTATCTGAACAAGCAGGGAGGAACGAGGAATACTCTCCTTCTGGACATCTGCAAGAAGATCGTCGGATGGGCAGAATTACATCTTCAGGAGCTAAGAGCAGTGCATATCAGGGGCTGCTCGAATACTCAAGCGGATCTTCTGAGCAGGAGGATAATAAGTCAAGCGGAATGGGAGCTGAATCCTTCTGTGTTCCACGACATCACGACCAAATGGGGATGTCCGACCTGGGACCTCATGGCATCAGCGGTGAACAAGAAGTTAAACAAGTTCTGCTCCTTCAGGTCGATAGACAGACCTACAGTGGTGGATGCCTTTTCGATCAATTGGAAGAACCTCTCTGCCTACATATTCCCGCCTGTTCCGCTAATATGGCGGGTGTTACGGAAGATTGTAGAAGAAAAGCCGCGACTGATAATAATAGCTCCATTCTGGCCGCAGAGGTCATGGTTCCCCCTCCTCCTCCAGCTGTCCAGGGGGGAATTCTGGAAACTCCCTCTTCGTCCGGATCTTCTTTTACAGAACGGCCTTTATCACCAGAGCCTGGAACGTCTACATCTAACGGCTTGGAGGTTGAGAGATCTAAGTTGAGAAGAGAGGGACTCTCAGACTCTGTGATTGACACGCTACTGGCTTCCCGTAAAGACGCTACCAATTTGAAGTATACCAAAATCTGGAATAAATTTGTCTCTTGGATGTCCGAGTCTGGTCACGAACAGCTACAAGTGGCTTCAATTTTACAGTTCCTGCAAGAAGGATTCCAGCCTTAAACCAAATACTCTGCGGGCCCATATGACGGCCATCAACTCTATGACAGGAAATAAATTTCTCCATCATCCTCTAATTTTTAGATTTTTTAAGGCCGTAAGAAGACTGAAGCCAGTTCATAGAGAACCTATGCTGGTCTGGGACCTTTCTTTAGTTCTAAGAAGGCTAACTTCCGCACTGTTTGAGCCCTTACAAGAGGTGGATCTCAAGTGGCTATCGTACAAAGCGTTCTTTCTGACAGCGATAACCTCTGCAAAAAGGTTGGGAGAATTGCAAGCCCTGTCTTCAAGATTTCCGTATATTCGCTTCTTTCCGGATGGTGTACTATTACGAACTGTACCTGCCTTGCTGCTTAAAGTCTCATCTGCGGCTAACAAGAACAGGGAAGCATTTCTTCCAGTATTTTTTCCCGATCCGGTTGATGAAGATCAGGTCCGGTTGCATACGCTGGACGTTAGAAGAGCGCTACAGTCGTATCTGGAAAGAACCAAAGACTTCAGGAAAGCGGAGAACCTGTTTATTCTGGGCGGGGCCCAGGAAGGGTCATGTACCATCCAGAGATTCTCTAGCCAGATGGATAAAGTCGACCATTCTGGAAGCATACTCCTTAGAAGACTTGCCTCCACCTTTTCCCCTGAAGGCTCATTCTACGAGAGCAGCAGCAACATCCTGGGTCAAAACAGCTCAAGTTCCTATTGAAGACATCTGTGACGCGGAATCCTGGTCCTCATCTCTGACGTTTGGGAAGCATTATCGCCTGGATGTCAATGCCAGGAGCTCAGCCTTCGGTACTGGGGTTCTGTCTGCTGCCTTAAGTGAAAATCCCTCCCTCTGAGATATATAAAAATCCCATTCTGTGCTGCCGGAGGACGATAGGGGAAAGGAAAAATACGTACCTGGGATTTTACTTTCCTTGAGTCCGGAGGCAGCACAACAATACCCTCCCTAATAAATTATTATTTTTTTTTTTTTGCAT
Source organism: Bufotes viridis (assembly GCA_033119425.1). Lineage (NCBI taxonomy): Eukaryota > Metazoa > Chordata > Amphibia > Anura > Bufonidae > Bufotes > Bufotes viridis. The sequence goes on from CM065589.1 coordinate 175,772,692, forward strand.
TAATCTGTCTGAGTCTTTTTTTATTAACACATATGTCCAAGGGAGTGGGACCCTCTTATAGGGTGGTCTAATTAATTAATTAACTTTTAATTGGTTTATTTTTTACTAGGTGGGCAATCCTAGAAGCAAGGGATGACGAACTTAACCCATTCTGTGCTGCCTCCGGACTCAAGGAAAGTAAAATCCCAGGTACGTATTTTTCCTATCTCAGTACTGTAACATCACTGCCTTATCACAGTACTGTGACATCAGTGCCTTATCCCAGTACTGTGACATCACTGTGTACCTTCTCTAATACTATGACATCACTGTATGCCTTATCCCAGTACTGTGACAGAGAGACCTATGCCAGTACTATGACATCACAATTTGCCATATCCCAGTGCTGTGACATCACTGCCTTATCTCAGTACTGTGACGTCACTGTCTTATACCAGTACTGTGACATCACCAGGCTTTTTTGAAAAATTAAAGGTAGAATCTGGTTAGTTGCTATGGGCAACTAAGCAATTTTTCCTTTACACCAGTTTTGATAAATCCCTATGTGCGTCAGCATACCTAGTCCTCCTTAGGCCCCATTGACCCTGGGATATTTGGCGCAGATGCCATGTCAAAAAACTGTCAGCAGCAGTGCTGAATCTGCCTTCAATTATTTTCAATGAGAGGCCACACCGCACTTCATGTGGCCCTGGTTTATAGCTGCAGCCACACCAAGAATGGACATGCCCTTTCTTGGTGCGGTGTCTGGATGGACACTGCTGGAACCTACGGTGGGAGTCGACTTGTGATTTTACTCTATTCACTGGGGCTAAACTGCGAGCTAGTCCGCATTCAAATAATAAAAGCACTGAAGAAACCGTGGGGTTTTCTGTTGTGGAATACACAGCGGGTTTTGCCTTTACAAAATCTGCTGTGTGAACTAGCCCATACCATGAGAAAAGGTCGTCCTGCTGCACAGACAAGCTGGTACAAGCTGACTCCCAGGTACAAAATCAGCTGTGAAAGCGGAAAGCATCCACAGCTCGGGAATAAAATTGTTCATTTTGCATCCCTTTTTGTCCATTTAAAACTTTATTTTATAATTTTATAGTTTTTTTTTTTTTAAATCCCACCTGCAGTGCCCTCAGTATATACTATGCCCACACAGTGATCTCAGTATATATAATGCCTCCCATGGTACCCACAGAACATATAATGGCCCCATAGTGCCTCTATTTTAAATATTGGCTCCCCTACTGCCCAATTTAAAATAATGCCCCTCAGTAGTGCTCCCACTGTAAATAATGCCCCTCAGTACCGCCCCCATTTTAAATAATGTCCCCAACAGAGCCCTTTGTAGATATAATGCCTCCCCTAGAACCCTCAGTATGTATAATTGTATAATGCTCTCCCTTTGTGCCCCTCATATCTATAATGCCCCCGCTTTTCCCCCATCCCTCACATTGAAAAAAAAAAACTCACCACAGGCATTCATGGGAACACTCCACACTAGAGGCAGCAGGACCTGACGCTTCCAGTGTGATCATGTGACGTCACAGCGCTAGGAGCATCATGTCCTGCTGCCTCCAGTGCAGAGCGAGTATTCTCAAATGCCTGCTGTCTATTATTTTTTTTTTTCTTAAATGTCCTTCGTGTACCCATTATTAACGGCCATTAGATGAATGCACCTCTGTCTAAACAGCTGTTAAAAAGAGGCCCCATAATTTTAATAGATCCAGCTGGCCATCAAAACGGCAAAAAATAGAACATGTCCTATATTTTCACAGCTACTATTCACTGGCAGTTAAAAATAGTCTGAATGCAGGGGCGTATTGGCCATAGACCCTACAGGTAAATTTCCCAGTGGGTTGATGCCCAGGGGGCCACTCAAGCCCTCTTGATGGACACAGGCCAGGTACATAATGATCTGATGCTCAACAGCCGTAGGTGCTCTCCTGAACTCAACTGTGTAACTGTCCTCACGATGGTGATACAATTGAATATTGTGGTGAGGGCGGCAGTATTTTGTGCTGTCTTGTAGTATTTGGTTCTGCTGGGGCGGTATTCTGCAGTGCACTACAGTATTGCAGGCCCTGCCTACTTTGGTTGTTTATTATTTTACAGTCTGATCTGAGGTCTGATATGGAGGTCTAATGGGTGTCTGGAGAATTCTAATAGGGGTCTGGAGTGGTCAATGGGGGTCTGGAGGTCTGACTGTGGGGTCTGGAGGTCTGACTGGGGGGGTCTGGAGGTCTGACTGTGGGGGTCAGGAGGTCTGACTGTGGGGGTCTGGAAGTCTGACTGGGGGGTCTGGAGGTCTTACTGGGGGGTCTGAAAGTCTGACTAGGGGTCTGGAGAGGTCCAATGGGGGTCTGGAGAGGTCTGACTGGTGTCTGTAGAGGTGTAATGGGGGTCTGATTGGGGGTCTGGAGGTCTAATGGGGGTCTGGAGGTCTGATTGGGGGTCTAGAGGTCTAATGGGGGTCAGATATGGGGGTCTGGAGGTCTAGTGGGAATATGTAGGTCTAATGGGCGTCTGCTCTGAGGTCTGATATGGGGGTCTGCTCTGAGGTCTGATATGTGGGTCTGGAGGTCTAATGGGGTCTGGGGGTCTTATCTGAGGTCTGATATTGGGTCGGGGTCTTACATTGAGGTCTAATAAAGGTCTGATCTGAGGTTTAAAACTGGGGTCTTATATGGGGTCTGACATAGAGGTCTAAATGGGGTTTGGTCTGAGACGGGGGGGGGGGATCTCATTTAGGGTTTTATGGGGGTCTGATCTGGAAGGAAGGAGGGATTTTTTTGTACTAGAACACAATATGAACACACTATCTGTGTTGAGCCAGTATTTTCAGGGGGACTGTTTCTGCAGGAAAGTATTGGGGAGCACAGTGGACACAGTATTGGGGGTGGCAGGATGGGGTGTTGAGAAGGTGGGAGGATGATGGAAAAGTAGGAAAATAAGATGTCTGCTTGTTAATCTCTGCATAGACAAGGCACTGCTGAAAGAAGTCATAATGGTGGTCTGGTATAATAGGAGAAGAAGAGGAAAGAGAATATGTAGAGAGGAGACGCCACTGGATGTAAGAGGTACATATGTGGCGCTGTATGACCCTGTAAGTTCTGTAGCGCTGTATGTAATGTTTTCCAAGTATGTCTTTAAAGGGGTTGTCCGCTTTTTTTTTTGTATGAGTGCTTCCTTCTCTGCTCTGTTTACCTGCTCATCACTGCAAATGCTACGGCGAGCAGGTGAACAAAACAGAGAAAGCAGGTCTCATATGAGCGCTGCCCTCTCTTCAAACAGCTGATGGTTGGGGGTGCCAGAGGACCCCGGCCAATCTGATATTGATGACCTATTCTGAGGATTGGTCATCAGTAGTAAAAAGAGGACAATCCCTTTAACAGTAGGACTGGAGGGAAGGGGTTAGGTTGAGAATTTGGCCTGGGGGGGGGGGGGTTTCAATATTTGCCTCGGGCAGCGGAAAAGCTAGGTGCACCAGGGGGGGCGTTTCAATATTTGCCTCGGGCAGCAGAAAAGCTAGGTGCACCAGCATTGAGTGAAGAGGGAGCCCAAGCTGAACTCTTGCACCAGCGCCCATGAGCCTTTAGCTACGCCCCTGGATGGATCTGTTGCATTTTATTAATCTTCCTGCACGAGCATTTTAAGAGTCTGTTCATATAATGTGGCTTTATTGCTTTTTGGCCACAAGCATTTTCTACTTCACTGGCCAGATGTTCTAGAGTATTGAACAGGAACAATGTGGCACAATTAGATGAGTTGTGTAGTTTCTAGGGCATGCTGTTTTTTATCCGTAAGTCAGTTTGTCCTCCTCTGACATTTATGTTATTATGTTATTTCCTTTCTCTCCACAAGGTGTCAGTTTTTAGCTCCAATTGTAGGGAAGAACTAACGCGGAAAGATACAATAGCCGTTGGTCATCCTGCTATTTCCAGTACATGACTTAAGAAAACTCTGGTGCGAGTTGCTTCTGTATATTTTACTCCACTACCTCCATATATACTGATATAGTATTGCTTTCCTTGGATTACACTGAATGATTACTGTGGCATAAGAACAGACCATGTGCCAGCAAGGTGACCACCAAGTTCCTAATGTAGTGGCCACCATGATAGGGGTGTAATGATGTAAACACAAATAATATTTCCTCCCAATTTCTCTGTATGCTGTGATTCATGTTACAGCATCTCTCATATATTTGTACAGCACTACGAAAGTAACCTGTTCGTATGATCAGACTGAATTTCAGGCGTAAAATCTGCAGCGTTTTTCAGTAGCAAAAAGAGTTAAACAAATATCATTCACATGCAAACTAAAAAAAATACATTCTTTTGCCTGCCTATCCTCTCATCACTATAGCTAGTGGGGCAAACAGTAACAGGGAGAGGGGACAGCCTTGATAATACAAAGGAGTCTGTAACCTCCACATTTATCAACTCTTGCCATAGGGTAAGTATATATATTTTTCAGCCAGTTAAAGGGGTTGTCTACTTTTTTATATTGATGACCTATTCTCAGGATAGGACATCAATATCAGATCGCCGGGGGTCTGACTCTCGGCACCCCGCCGATCAGCTGTTGGAAGAGAAGACTGCACTCGTACGAGCAATGCCTTCTCTTCATTTTTTACCTGCTCGCCATCACAACCGCAGAGGTGAGCAGTGTCATTACAACTATGACGTCCCATACACTCCAATGTGACGGCTCTGTAGTATTCACTTGAATAGGGAATAGGACGGCCTAGTTATAATTATACATGCTCACCGCTGCAATTGCGACAGCAAGCAAGTAAACAGTGAAGAGAAGGCAGCTCTCATATAAGTGCTGCTTTCTTTACCAGACTTGTGGTCAAACCCCCCCATACTTGCACAACCCCTTTAAGTTATTCTAAATAAACAGGTTGGTTCCCAGATGAGTCCTAATTACATCGATTGTATGTTGCCCTTGCTGATTCTGTATCATATTTGGAAGAGGTTTTCCTGGTTTCCCTGCTTCCGCAAATTATTTTTGCTCAGCAGAGGTGGGACCTGCACCTCTCTGACATTGATAGCATATCCTAGCAATATGGCTGAGCAATTATTTTTTTGTTCCATAAAGCTTACTAAATGGCACAAAACATTCAGTGAGAAGAAAAGAGGTGTATACATACAGGTGAAATTCGAAAAAATAGAATATTGTACAAAGTTCATTTATTTCAGTAATGCAACTTAAAAGGTGAAACTAATATATGAGATAGACTCATTACATGCAAAACGAGATATTTCAAGCATTTATTTGTTATAATTTGGATGATTATGGTTTACAGCTTATGAAACTCCCAAAGTCACAATTTTTTTGTACCTTTTGCTCGGGGGTATGGATTAATTAGCTGACTAGAGTGTGACACTTTGAGCCTAAAATATTGAACCATTTCACAAAATTCCAATTTTAAACTGCATTAATGCAATTCCTTTTAATTTTCATTACTGAAATAAGTGGACTTTTGCACGATATTTTAATTTTTCAAGTTTCACCTGTACATGTAAGTCCAGCCAATAGACTATATAAAAAAACATCAGTCTCTAAAGACAACAGCTTAAAATCCACCCTTCTGTGTATCACAACACATACTCTGTGCGAGTAGGAAGAGTATATAGAGAGGGTTTTTTACCCAACCCAGCCTGGATCTCCAACAGAACAACAATGCCTCTTAGGCCTCATGCACACGACCGTTGTTTGATTCCGTGTCCGTTGCTCCGTTTTTCGTGATTTTCTGCGGACCCATTGGTTTTCAATGGGTCCGTGGAAACCTCGGCAAATGCACTGTTTGTCCTCCGCGTCCGTGGTCCGTGATTCCAGTCCGTCAAAAAAATATAACCTGTCCTATTCTTGCCGCGCAACGAGACAACGCTATCCCCATGTCCGGAACCCGCCGCAGACATGTCCGGGTCAGCTGACCCTATCACATGATCGGCAACGGCTCCCGCGTCATGCGGAAGGAGAGTCCCAGAGATCAGACTGGATAGCAACAGGACAGCGTCAGGGGGCGGGATGCCACCCTTGCCCTTGACATGTCTGCGGCGGGTTCCGGACATGGGGATAGCGTTGTCTCGTTGCGCGGCAACGGGGCATGCGCAGGAGAGACCAGGGAACGCCGGGCCGTGCGCCATTGAACCACCAATGTGAAGTAAGTTCTTATGTATCTTACGATGTTATAATTACTATTTCAAGCGGATTGGTCTCTTGTTTTTAAACCACCACATGCACAGGTGCACTTTATCAGGGTAATCATGTGTTTTATATGATTATACGATATATTTTATTGTCACTTTTCATATATACATTGATCTTTTTGTATTTCAGCACATGATGTTTGTAAATTTGTGATATGAAATTTTTCCTACATTTTGTTACACATTACTGATTAATTGACATTTGAGTATGGCACATTGCATTTTGGGTATATATACCCCCTTGCTGACACAATGTTTGTAGCTTGAAAAAGACTGCAATGAGCAGTTGAAACGTCGCTTTGTGGGTTAATAAAGAGGGTTCACTATTCACCGCCACTTGGAGTGCTGCCTCGTCTTTGGTAAATATACTACTGGGATCGCCTTGCCAGCGATTTTGTGGATTTGCACCCGACTGCTTTGTTTGCTGTGCTGCTGTTCCTCTCTGGATAGCTATATATCTATCTATATATATATATATATATGTATTTATATCAGATCGGTTGGGGTCCGAATTCCGGCAACCCTGCCGATCAGCTGTTGAAAGAGAAAGCAGCTCTTATACAAGCGCTGTCTTTTCTTCATTGTTTACCTGCTCCACCATTGCTATCGCTGCGGTGAGCAGGTGTAATTATACCTAAGTCGTCCCATTCACTTATATGGGATTGCTCCTTCCTATTCACTTAAACAGACGGAGCTGTCCCTTAGAAGTGAATGGGACGGCTTACGTGTAATTACACCTCATCACTGCTAAAGTTGGAACAGAGCTCATACAAGTGTGACCTTCTCTTTAAAAAGCTGATCGGCGGGGCTCCCAGGAGTCATACCCCCGCTGATCTGATATTGATGAGCTCTCCTAAGATTATCAATATAAAAAGAGCAGAAAACCCTTCTAAAACCCCCATACGCATTAGTCATTGTTAGTTGAACCAGTTGAAAACAGCGGGTATAGCTAACATTCACAGAGTTGTCCCTAAGCCACTCATTTGTTGTCCTGGCTCTGTGCTTACTGACATTGTCTTTTTGGAAGGTGAACCTTCCACCCAGTCTGAGGTAAAGTTTTTATTAAGAATTTCTCTGTATTTTGTTCCCTCAACCCTGACAAGTCTCCCTGTCCCAGCTGCTGAAACACACTTCCAGAGCATGATGCTGCCACCACCATGCTTCCCTTTAAGGATGATATTAGGCAGTTCAGTACAAACATGACGCTTAGAATTGAGGCCAAAAAGTTCAATCTTGGTTTTATCAGACGAGGTAATCTTTTTTTTATTTTTTTTATTTTACAGTCTGAGAATACTTTAAGCGCTTAATTGTAAACGCCAGGTGGCTTTCATGTGTCTTTTACTGAGAAGAGGCTTCTTTCTGGCCACTCTGCCATAAAGAAATTTCCCGGTGGGCCGATGCCCCAGAGGCCACCTGGCCAAGTACGATCTGATGCTCTCGCCGTTAACACCGCAAGCATTAGGTATTTATACATGGCTGGTGGTTACAGGTGCCCTCCTGAATTCAATTGTATTAGGATGATTATAGTTGAATACTGCAGCGGCGCATAGGAGCCCATGGCTCTCTGCCCTGCTGTTCATCCTCTTCATACACAGGCCAATATTTGAGGTAGTGAACAAATGAAGCATGGACGCAGGCCTCTCAGGCTGCAGGCTGGAAGACACGGCTTGGAACTGGACTCAAGTATTTTATTTTTTCCTTTTTTCCTTGACCACTTGGGGAGCATATTACTAGGGGGCATCTCTCCTCCTCAGCCCCCTGCTCCATATCTCAATTACATACAACTGGAGAATGAGGAGGACAGAATGTGGCAGTTATTGATGGCCACTAAAGAAAGGGCAGCTTCTGTGAAGCTATTCTGTGCTGTTGGTAATATTTTCTGCTACACTGTGGTATTTGGTTCTTCTGAGATGATATTTTGTGCTGCACTGTGCTGAGCTGCCTACTTGTGTTAACCCTGCCTACTTCTGTTGTGCCCTTCCTTCTGTCATTTTGGACCTGACTACAACATGGGGGCCAGTTTTAGGTGTTTTTCAAGCGCCACTCTAAGTTCCCAGTTCGCCCTTGGGTGGAATGCGGCTGGGAGAAGAAAAACTCCCAGGCTATGAGCTGAGCGCTGCGGTTGGTCAGCGCTACAGCCTGGGAGAAGGAGACGCCCAGGAGAACAAGGGCAGGCTCCTCCTAGTTGAAACGCAGAGCTGAAGTCACCGGAGGACATACCGGGAGAACGGAGCGGCGCCCAGGGATAATAGTAAGTGCAGGGAGATCCCTGGGCGCCGCTCTCCATGTATGTATACTTAGTTTAGATTTGTTAGGGTGATGAAAGGTCCTCTTTAAATATCCAAGCAGTCAGCATATAAGCTGCGGGATCGCAGCGCCCATTGCCAGTGGCAGTTAGGCTTCCCACAGAGAAGGCAGTTTTTTACTGTTCTTGCCTTCTCGATCACTGTATACAAACTGCTCAATGAGCTTTGTGTATACAGGTCAAGAAGCAGCTATTCCGTTTCCTGCTCTGGTCCTAGTGATCATGTGATCGCTGGGGGCCTGGTGTCTGAACAAACTGCTATGTGTTAGCAGATCCAGAACAGTTCGGCAGTTAAGGTTGTATTACACTGGCGGATTGTCGGCCAAATCATTGGTAACTAGTGTTCATAGGAATGCTTGTTAGCTATGATGTGGCAGTGTTATACTGCCAGGTATTACCTGATGAAAGAGCTCGTTCATCAAGCAATCCAGATTTTTAAACTGGTTTAAAAACCATTGTTTCCTGGCTGCAGATTGTGCTATCTAATCAGGATCTGCTGCTGGCAAACAACTAGTCAGTATGAGAATGAGCGTTGGCATCAGGCTGGGTTCAGACTTGCGCGTATTTGATACGTGCATTTTACGCGCGTTTCTGTCGCGCGTATTACAGCGCGTTTTTGCAAATAGGAAAGGCGCGTCGTACGTGCGTTTGTGTGATTGACCACTGTGGCGTCAATCACAATACGCGCGACAATACGCCCCAAAGAAGCTCCTGTACTTCTTTGGGCGTAGGGCGTTTTACAGCGCGTTCGTACGCGCTGTAAAACGCTCAGATGAGAACCATGCCCATAGGGAAACATGTTTTTTTTTGCCTGTTGAGCTGTTGCCTGTTGAGCGTTTTACAGCGCGTAGGAACGCGCTGTAAAACGCTCAAGTCTGAACCCAGCCTAACGCTGGGTTCAGACCTGAGCGTTTCTGAGACGCGCGTTTTACGTGCGTTTTTGTGCGCATTTTTGGCAAAAGTAACCGCGCGTTTTACGCGCGTTTGTGTGATTGACTGCAGTGTTGTCCAATGACCAAATATCCCTGTGTATATGAAGTTTGGCCTTTCCAGCATGTTGCCAATTCATAAACGTTTTCAGTGTCAAAAACGCGCAAAATACAAGCGTTGCGCGTTCCCATTGAAGTCTTTGGGCCAAAACGCGTGACAAACGCCCCAAAAAAAGCTCAAGTACTTGTTTATGCGAAAATGTGAACCAGTCCCATAGGGAAGCATTGGTTTGCATCGGTTATGCGTTTTACAGCGCGTTCGAACGCGCTGTAAACGCGCAAGTGTGAACTGAGGGTAAAGGCTGTATTCTCCCTGTAAATGGGGTTAATATGTCTACCCCAGTTACAGGAAAAATCATCAATAAAAAAAAAAAGTAATGTTAAATGCCTCCCCAAAGATTTTGTTTGATCTTACGGGGAGCACACAGTGTAAAATAAAATAAAGAATACGAAAAATAAAAATGCCCTAACACAACTTCTAAATCCGCCTCTGTGACGAAAACTCATACATCCTCTATATCAAAACCACCATTATGGAAAGGGCTCATTTTTTTTTTAAGGATTTTTAGTTTCACTTGCATTTTCCTGGGTATAAAAAAATAAATAATAATACTATAATAAAAATGAAAAAAATAAAACCCATGCATCCCTGAAGAAGGTGCAAAAATGATTTACATAACACAATGGGCTATTGCTTTTAAGGGCACATGTACTGGAAAAAGAAAAAAACTCAAAATGTGCCTAGTTAGGTTGAAGGGAAATGGTCCGGTCTTGAACTGGTTAAACTGACTGGTCCTGACTGCGGTCATTTTTTGTATGGATTGAATCTGTGATACATGACTTGAGCTGTTTTCACACCCAAACTCCAGAATATTTCCTTTAGGCATGGCCACTGTGATTTTCTGGAACATTAACTGCTGTTTTCACACATGCACTCAATCGGACAAAACCCAGAGAGAAAATCTGGGAAAAGTCCGGGACAGATATTGCAGATGTTTGCATTCACACATACAGCCCCTCCGGGTAAACGCCAGAAAATGTCTAGATTCCCCTGTAAGGACTTTTTCACACGAGCGGATCCCGTGCGTGGAATCCACTGCTAGAAAGAGTGCCAAGCCCCGTTCCAGACAGCAGAGACATCTCTCTGTGACCTTTTTACTACAAAACCAATCACGGTGACAACTTTATCTCAGTGTGATTTTGTAGTAAAAAGGTCACAGAGAGGCATGGATCATTATCAATCATGTTAATGCTGCGTGTCTCTGCTGTCCGGAACGGGGCTTGGCTCTCTTTCACGCAACAGATTGCATCCGCTCGTGTAAAAGAGACCTAAAGGGTTAATGAGGCTTTGGAAAGACATTGTGGTAGATTTATTAAGACGGGTGTAAAACGAAACTGGCATAGTTGCCCATAGCAACCAATTAAATTCCGCCTTTCATTTTTCACAGCTCCTTTTGAAAATGAAAGGTGGAATCTGATTGGTTGCTACGGGCAACTAAACCAGTTTTCCTTTACCCCAGTTTTGATAAATCACTTCCATAAAATATGATGGTGCTTTTAGGGTGTAAGATTCTTTTTGTTGAATATGGAAATGTATGTTGTACATTCAGAATCAATTAGTAAAATAGTTGCCAACCCATGTACAATTCCAAATGGTCTTTATTTTCTGTTCAAGTTTTACGTGTCTGCAACTTTAATGCAATCTCCTGCCCCTCAGCAGGGCCCCACACTCAGCCTGAAAACACACAAAACTGCTGCCTTTCAGCTCCTGTCTTTCTTTACTTTTTGGGACTGAATAGGAGAAGGGTCCTTTCATGTGTTAATCATGCTACAGCTTCCCAGATTGAAGTGCCTCATAGCGGGAGCAGCGGTAACAGCAATGCTGACCAAACAGTCATTAACTGAATAGACACATCCAACCCAACCGAGTTCTCACTAAGATGGTATGCTATTTCCAATTTTCTTCCTACTGATTATGCTGAGCATCTCTGAACAACCAAAAGAGAAAAAAAGTCCTATAGTCCCATTCAACATCAGGTCAGGAGCTACATTCCTTTACTTCGCAGAAATTTATGGATATGCTCGCATATACCCTGAAAATCTGCAACAAAATGATGAAATCCAACACTTCTCGCTGACAAATGAGGTTGTTAACTACAGCAATCACAACCCAGTTGTAATATGTTTTTCTGGCAGTGAACTGAGGTTGTTACATGACCATTTACTTGCTTTAATGAGACCCTCCAGGCTTCCCCCTGCTGAGACTTATTTCCCTCAGAATATGTGTGGCAGTAACCTGAAAATTCTTCATTTCTTACTGGTGGTTTAGTAATCTGTATAATCCATGAAGGCAGAGATGTAAGGGGAGAGAGTAAGCAGCAGCCTGAACCAATAAGGAGCAAGGAGGTGTGTTTCAGACTGCATCAGACCGCCTGTAGGCACTGTAGCTAGGCAATGATCAGAGACCACAGTTCTGCCCTAATGGTGCTGAGCTAAAAAGCTGAGAGAAATAAGGGGGTATTCACATCACCGTATCCATTTTGAGGCCCCTAAATCGTGGATCCGCAAAATACAGATGTGGTCCCTGTGCACCTCTGCATCCTTTTTTGCGGGCCCCATTGAAAACATGCAAAATAGACAAGAATAGGACATGTTCTATAGTTTGCGACTCGGCCGCTTGGATGCGGACAGCACGCGAATGACGTTCATGTGCTGTCGGCATTTTTTGTGGTTACATAGAAATGAATGGCTCCACGTATGATCCGCAAAAAATGCATATTGGACGCCGACTGAAAATATGGTCATGTGAATGCACCCTAAATAGCAGATGCACTCTCTATGAGTACTGACACTTTTCTAAAGGGTTTTCCAGGAGTTCAGTAATGATGGCCTATTCTCAGGATACGTCATCGTTATTAGTGATGAGCGGCAGGGGCTATATTCAATTTCGCGATATTTCGCAAATATATGGGTGAATATTCGCCATATATTTGCGAATTCACTAATTCGCGGTTATTTTCTTGATTCCAAAAAATCGGCAATGTAATATTCGCGTAATGCGTGCGCAATACAGGCGTGGGTCACTTTGGGTACATTTTTCAAGCTGATAGAAGTTTACTGAGACTGGAGATAAAGAGTTTAATGCGCATGCGCCGGGATCGGGATGTACGGGCCGGCGCATGCGCATTAAACGCTCTAGTGCCTCTGCCCTTAATGGGTAATGCTGTGCGCAGACTCGGAGATTCGCTGAGGCGCTGGATTTCTCACTGAAGGGAGGAGGTAATCAGAAGAACCTAGGGCGGCCAGAGGAGTGAAAGGGGAGGCATTTGGTTTCAAAAGCGCTGAGGGACATGGGCACCGGCCGCATGAACGCCGCCCCTGGGCACCTTCAGAAGCTAATTATCATATGAAATAAAAGCGTTTTTCTGATAAAATGGGCGATGGACAGCAATATGAAAGGTAACATTATAATATGGGGAATGTAATGGAGAGCCTGATGTTAGTGTTCTATAATGATGATTTTAGGTGAAAGACTCCCTTTAAACAAAAGTATTAGGTCTGCTCTTTACTTTCAAAATAGGAGATTTCATAAAAACTACCGACTCTTCGGGTGGCTCCTCCACTTGATTTTCTTTCATGTCTTCACCACCTCTTCAATCTGTATACCAACCAGCACCAGGCATGTTTCTATCCTCCACAGTACAGATAACCAGCAGTATCTTTCCTTGAAAGAGGAAAACAGCATAGGGCGGACCTGTGTATAAAAGTGCTCGAAATGCTTTATTGTACTCACAAGATTGTCTCTTTTCACATCACATATATGTTAAAATTGCTGCCCAACCCGGGCTTCGCTCCTGCTCCGTCTGGGGCGTTTTCTTTGCGTTAATCAGGGCGGGTTTTATAGCCGCATCATAAAAACCACTTGACTTAACCCTTCACATCTCTCTAAAAACTTTTCATATTTCTCCTGTGAGCGTCGCGGCCTTCTCGCAGCATACCAAGCACAGTGCAATACATTGTATAGTGGCTGTGCTTGGTATCACGCTCAGCCCCTTCACTTCAAGGGGGCTGAGTGTGATACCAAGCACAGCCGCCATACAATGTATTGCACTGTGCTTGGTATGCTGCGAGAAGGCCATGACGCTTACAGGAGCACCAGTGTCTTCTCAAACAGCTGATTTGTGGGGGTCCCGGGTGTTGGAACCTCACTGATCAGATACTGACCTATCCTGAGGATAGGTCATCAGTATCAAAATTTCGGAAAACCCCTTTAGGCCTCTTTCACACGAACGTATGGCTGTTTCAGTATTTTGCGCTCTGCAAAAAACGGATCCGCAAAGAAAACGGTTGACATCCGTGTGCATTCCGATTTTTGTGGAACGAAACATCTGGCCCCTAATAGAACAGTACTATCCTTGTCCGTGATCCGGACAAGAATAGGACAAGTTCTATCTTTTAACGGAACGGAAATACGGAAACAGAATGCACACGGAAACAGTTTTTTTTGCGGACCCATTGAAAACGGCTTGTACACTCACAAAAAAACGTTTGTGTGAAAGAGGCCTAAATTGGATTAAAAGTGGTCCTACTCATTAGGTAGTGGCTGATGCTTGAACAGCAGTTGAACAAGCAATCATCTGGTAAATGACGGTTTCGCAGATACAGCCATACACATTATTGGAGAGATCTATCATTCTCTCTGCGCCTAAAAAGTGGCATTAAAAAGTCACAACTACATTTTGGCCTACTGCATATAACCCACACATTATTAATGTCTTTGCTCACTTTATTGTGAAAATGTGAAGAAATGTTGTTTTGTCCCAACGTGCCGATTTATATAAGCACAAATGATACCCTTGTACTACAGGATTATGTATACTGCATACTTTTGACATATGTCCAAATGATTGTACCACGATCTTGCCTTGTTACTCTTTTTCAATAAAACGAGTTTAAAAAAAAAAAAAAGTCACAACTACGACTTTTTAACAGTGACTTTTTAAAAAATTGTCGCACCTCCTGTTTTTTGCCATTCTAGCTACTTTTCTAAAATGGGGCGTGAAAAGGGCGTGGCCAGTCACAGTCAAATGTATCTTCATTTAGGCAAGTTTTAAATAAAGCCAGAAAGCCATGGCAGCTCTGAGCTGTCCTAGATTTCTGGTTAGGCGCATGGACTGCACGGGGATACTCCTCATTTATGATGAGGAGTGCACCTAGTCATAAATTAGGAACATCCATAGGCAGCGCAGGGGATATCAAGACAGGCGCAGAAAGACCCATTCGTGATAAATCTCCCCCTATATGTGTATGGAAATAGACACAATAGAAATGTCCAGAAAGGCTCTCTCAGCCATTCACAGGCCTTTTTACTGACCCACCTTAAAGGGAACCTGTCATCAACTTTATGCTGACCTCACTGAGGGCACCATAAATTAGTGACAGAAATGCTGATTTCAGCGGTGCGTCACATATCAGCTAAAAGTAAGTGGTTGCTGAGAACCAACATCATAATCATTGCAGCCCAGGCCTAGAAAAGAGTCAAATCTACCTGAGAAGAGTCATGGTCATTCCTGATCTCCTGCTCTCCATCTGCTGATAATTGGCAGTTCTCTCCTAGAGAGAAAGGGAGAAAACTAGGTAGAAGACTGTCAGTCATCAGCAGGTGGGCAGGAGAGCAGGAATTCATGAATAACCAGGACTCTTCTCAGGTAGATCTGACTCTTTTTCCAGGCCCAGTCTGCAATGATTGTGATGTCGGTTCTCAGTAACCACTGGTCATCAGTATTAAAAGCCTGGAGAACCCCTTTACTGTACCACATAAAAGGTTAGTATATAAAATGAGAATGCTCGGGACTGGGAGAAAATGTCTGTATGTGGGTAAGTAACTGGCTGAGTGACAGAAAACAGAGGGTGGTTATTAACGGTACACACTCAGATTGGGTCACGGTCACTAGTGGGGTACCTCAGCGGTCAGTATTGGGTCCTATTCTCTTCAATATATTTATTAATGATCGTGTAGAAGGCCTGTACAGTAAAATATACATTTTTGCAGATGACACTAAACTATGTAAAGCATTTAACACGTAAGAGGACAGTATACTGCTACAGAGGGATCTGGATAGATTGGAGGCTTGGGCAGAGAAGTGTCAGATGAGGTTTAAAGAGTAAAGAGGACCTTTCACTTAGGATTGAGGTAGTGAAATACTTACACTACCTTCCTGGGCGGCCCCCGCTGAGGTCCAGGCAACAGTTTTTTTTTCAAAATAACCCCTGGTTCATCCGCTCCGGTCCCCGTTAGTTTTCATATGCGACGATTCTTTGTATGAGGCTGGGGACTCGTCTTTTTGAAAAAAAATGTTGCTTGGACCTCAGCGGGGGCTGCCCAAGAAGGTAGTGTAAGTATTTCACTACCTCAATCCTAAGTGAAAGGTCCTCTTTAACACTGACAAATGTAAGGTTATGCACATGGGAAGGAATAATGCAAGTCACCCGTACATACTAAATGGTAAAACACTCGATAACACTGACATGGAAAAAGACCTAGGAATATTAGTGAACAGCAAACTAAGCTGTAGAAACCAGTGTCAGGCAGCTGCTGCCAAGGCCAATAAGATAATGGGTTGCATCAAAAGGGGCATAGGTGGCCGTGATGAGAACATAGTCCTGCCACTTTACAAATCACTGGTCAGACCACACATGGAGTACTGTGTACAGTTCTGGGCTCCTGTGAACAAGACAGACATAGCAGAGCTGGAGAGGGTTCAGAGGAGGGCAACTAAAGTAATAACTGGAATGGGGCAACTACAGTACCCTGAAAGGTTATCAAAATTAGGCTTATTCACTTTAGAAAAAAGACGACAGAGGGGCTATCTAATAACTATGTATAAATATATCAGGGGTCAGTACAGAGATATCTCCCATCATCTATTTATCCCCAGGACTGTGACTGTCACGAGGGGACATCCTCTGCGTCTGGAGGAAAGAAGGTTTGTACACAAACATAGAAAAGGATTCTTTACTGTAAGAGCAGTGAGACTATGGAACTCTCTGCCTGAGGAGGTGGTGATGGTGAGTATAATAAAGGAATTCAAGAGGGGCCTGGATGTATTTCTGGAGTGTAATAATATTACAGGCTATAGCTACTAGAGATGGGTCGTTGATCCAGGGAGTTGTTCTGATTGCCTGATTGGAAGGAGTTTTCTCCCCTAAAATGAGAAAAATTGGCTTTTTCCTTTACAGGTTTTTTTTTTCCTTCGTCTGAATCAACTTGCAGGATAACAGGCTGAACTGGATGGACAGATGTCACTATGTTACTATGTTAATTTATAGATACAGTGTATACACTCACTTCCTATGTATTGGTGGTGTAATTGGGTATTAAGGGGATGTCCAGGCTATAGATATTGATGACCTCAGGATAGATCATCAATATCAAATCGGTGATACCTGGCACCCCCACAATCAGATGTTTTGCATATCTCAGATGATACTAGTCCCGCAGTGTTTATTGCCTGCAAACGCCGGCTTCCCTGATTGGCCATGTTACCTGCTGTGACATGGCAGTAATGTGGCATGTTCCATGTACAGCTATGCACAATTACAATCACTAGGTTTGCTACACTTAGGCCCCTTTCACACGGGCGAGTTTTCCACGCGGGTGCAATGCGTGAGGAGGACGCATTGCACCCGCACTGAATCCGGACCCATTCATTTCTATGGGGCTGTGCACATGAGCGGTGATTTTCACGCATCACTTCTGCGTTGCGTGAAAATCACAGCATGTTCTATATTCTGCGTTTTTCACGCAACGCAGGCCCCATAGAAGTGAATGGGGCTGCGGGAAAATCGCAAGCATCCGCAAGCAAGTGCGGATGCGTTGCATTTTCCCGCATTGTTGCTTAGCAACGGGACCCAATCTCTATTATTTTCCTTATAACATGGTTATAAGGGAAATAATAGCATTCTTAATAAAGAATGCATTGTTAAATGAAGTGGAGGGGTTAAAAATAATAAAAGTTAACTTACCTTAGCCACTTGATCGCGTAGTCGCGATCTCTCCTCTCTTTCCTGCAGCATCTAAGATCTAAAGGACCTGTGATGGCGTCACATCACATGGTCCAATCACATGGTCCATCACCATGGTAAGATGGACCATGTGATTGAACCATGTGATGTGACGTCATCACAGGTCCTGTAGATCTTAGATGCTGCAGGAAAGAGAGGACAGATCGCGACTACGCGATCAAGTGGCTAAGGTAAGTTAACTTTATTATTTTTACCCCCTCCACTTCATTTAACAATGCATTCTTTATTAAGAATGCTATTATTTCCCCTTATAACCATGTTATAAGGGAAAATAATCAATTCTCCAGAAGACCCGAAACCGGACTTCAGTGATGAAGTCCGGCTTCGGGTTGGGTACCAAACATGCCGTTTTTCTCACGCGCGTGTAAAACGCGTTACAAACGTTTGCACCCGCGCGGGAAAAACGCGCATATTCCCGCAACGCACCCGCCTCTTATCCGGGCGTCAAACATGACGCCCGTGTGAAAGAGGCCTTAGGCCCCTTGCACACGTCTCGGAGGGCATACGGTCGTGTGCAAGGGGCCTTATGTTAGTGTTAGTGGAGCAGACATGGATGGCCTGAGTACTGCTTACTTAATGCTAGCCATGGAGGTCTTCAGCAGTATTACTTTCATGGTATTTGACCAGTGTCTACTATTGCTGTGCAAATAAGATGTCCCTTTGTTAATGGAGTTTCGTAGGAACAGTGGATGTTCTTTCAGCATCAACCTATCAGTACTGAGGTGTGGCACATGCGTATCTCAGCTACATTGTAATGGATGGTGTTGTTGCAGCTCCCTAGCAATATGGGTTTGTCTTCTGTTAACCAATTAAGACTACATGCACACGACCGTTGATCTGGTCCGCATCCGAGCCTCAGTTTTTGCGGCTCGGGTGCGGACCCATTCACTTCAATGGGGCCGCAAAAGATGCGGACAGCAGTCCGTAAAAAAAATATAGCACCCGTAAAAAAACAAGAATAGGCATCTCTATAATGAGCCGCCCAGTCCGTTCCGCAAATTGCGGAACGCACATGGAAGCCATCCGTGTTTTGCGGATCCACAATTTGCGGACCGCAAAACACACAACGGTCGTGTGTATGTAGCCTAACTTTTACAACACTGGGTGTGCACACTAGTTTTATTTACAGACAAGGACCCACATGGCAGTCAGCATGGCATCTTCTAGTTTTGAAGGAAATGTATTGGATACTGCGCCAGCAGGGTAGCCGACTGAGTGCTGTGTAGAGAGATTAGGAAGTGGCTATGCCAGTGCCAGTGGTCATGTGACCGCCGGGCAGGGTTGCCAACCAGAATTTTTCTTTTTTTCTGGACAACTTATCCCAAAATCACGGAAAGACAACATTTTTTACGGACATATTTGAATACCATGATGAATGATAAAGATTATAAGTAATACATGTCTATAGCTCAATATACTGATAAGAACTCATTACCAGCATTTACTGTGAGCTGTAAAATGATAAGTACCACCAAAATAATCTACTCAAGTACCATCAGCCTCTAAAAAATCAAGGACACTTCTATTTTTATTCACGGACACAGGAAAAAAGTTGCATATTTTTAGAGGCTGTCCAGAAATTGGAGTCCTCATAAGCGCTGTACAACCTCTCTGAGGGCTGTATTCCTCCTGTAACTGAGGCCAATATGTAAGCCCCAGTTACAGCAAAAATCAGCAATATGTATGACCATATGGGGGCACAAGGTATAAAATAAAGAAAATCCCAAAAGCTTTTCATTAAAAACGAAAATGAAAGTTTCCAGTGTAAAAAATGCACCTCTCCCCATCAAGCCATTTATTAATGTAGAAAATAGAGAAAAAAAAAATAGACATATTAGGTATTGCCAAGTCTGTAACCACCGGCTGTGTGAAAAAAAATCATATTATCTACCCTGTCAGGTAAAAGTCATAAAAAATAAATAAAAACTATGCATGTTTTGGTCCCCTTGCCTCCCAAAAAATATATAATATTATATATAATATCAAGCGATCACAAAGTCTTATGTATCCCAAAATGGTATTAATGAAAATCTCATCCCTCAAAGAAACGAGCACCACCCCCCCACAAAAGACCATGGCAAAAAAACTAAAAATGAAAAAGATATGACTGTGAAAATGCAGACACAAAAAACAATTTATTTTTCAAAAATACTATATTTTTTCGAACTATAAAACACATTTTTCCCCTAAGTGTGAGCGAAAAGTGGCAGTGCGTCTTATAGTCCGAATGCTAATGACTGCTTCCATTATGCAATCAGTCATCAGCATGCGGGAGGTGTGGGGAGTGGTGAGGAAGTGCTGCGCTGGTTATACTAACCCTCCCTGGTCTTGTTCCAGGCCCAGCTCTGCACTGTGTCCAGACTGCATACAGTGTCAGGACGTAGTGCACATAGGTGCTCACCATGACCTGATGCTGTGCAATGTCAGGTCACAGTGCAGAGCGGGCCAGAAGAACACTAGGGAGCAGTGAGTAAGTGGCAGCGTCATCTGGAGCAAACGAGGTAAGGTTTTGTTATGGTTTTTTTTTAAACTTCTGATCTAAGGTTTGATGGGGGTCTGATCTGAGGCTGATGGGATCTGATCTGGGGTCTGATCTGAGGCTGATGGGGTGTGATATAAGGTTGATGGAGGTCTGATCTGAGGCTAATGGGGTCTGATCTGAGACTGATGGGGTCTGATCTGAGACTGATGGGGTCTGATCTGAGGCTGATGGGGTCTGCTATGAGGCTGATGGAGGCTGGAGGGGCTGATAGGGGCCTGATCTGAGGCTGATGGGGCTTGGGGGTCTCGGGGTTTGATATGAATCTGGGGTATGGTTTTGGGGGACTGATGAGGATTGGGGATCTGATCTGAGGTCTGATGAAAAGTACTTTTTTTTATATTTTCCTCCTCCAAATCCTAGGTGCATCTTATAGCCTGGTGCGTCTTATAGTCTGAGAAATACTTTTATTGTGTAAAATTAGCAAAACTAAAAAACAAAACAAAAGCTATATACAATTGGTATCCCTGTAATCGTATTGACCAGCACATAAAAAGTTAATATGTTGTTTTTCCTACCTGGTGCACAGTGTACCCAAAAAGCAATGACTGATTTGCTGCCTTTTCTTTACTCTGCTTCCCAAAAAGCAAAATAAAAAGTGATAAAAAGTCATATGTACCCCAAAATAGTACTAATAATAATGTCAACTCGTCCCACAAAAATAAGCCTTCAGACAGCTCATTTGAGAGAAAAATAAAATATGTATGGTTCTCAGAAAATAACTATACTGGTACCCCAGAGGCTGATCAAAATAAACATGGCACCCATGAACAAATCTGCGCTGCAAAAACCAAAAGGTGGTCTCTTCCTTCTGAACCCTGCAATGTACCCAAATAGCACTTTATATCCACATTTATGACATTTCCGTACCCAGTAGAACCCACCTAAAAATGTAAGAGGTGTGATGTGTCTCTGATGGCACCCGCTGGGCACAGCATATTGGGCAGTGCAATGTTATATCTGTGGAAAATTTGCTATTTTTATTTTGCACTTTCTCCAGCTGATCAATTTCTGTAAAGTATATTTTGTGTCAAAATACTGACTCCACCCCTTGATAAGTAACTTGAGGAGTGTATTTTCCAAAATGGGTTCACTTCATTGGGGGTTTCCACTGTATTGGTACCTCAGGATCTCTGCAAATATGATTTTGCACCTGTAAACCATTCCAGCAAAATCCGTGCTCCAAAAGACAAAAGATGCTCCTTCCCTTCTGAGTCCTGCCATGTGCACATACAGGAGCATACGTCCACATTTATGGCATTTCCGTGCCCAGCCTATCAGTTCAAGAAATGTGCTATGAGTCTCAGATGGCACCAAATGGGCACCGCAAATTTGGCACTGAAATTCCAGATTTTCTGTAGAAAAATTGCAATTTTGTCGTCTGCACATTAATTTCTGCAAAACACCTGTTATGTAAAGTTGCTCACTAAACTTCTCAATACCTTGAGGGGCAGAGTTTTCAAAATGTGGTCACTTCTCAGGGATTCCATTTATTATTTCATCCCAGAGCCTTTACAGTTGTCAGCACAAGCTGCATAAATCACCACACTGGGCCTCAAATGCACGTGATGCTCTTTTACCCCTGAGCCCTGTTGTGTGTCCAGGCAAAAGATTAGGGCCACATGTAGGGTGTTTCTAAAAACAGAAAGCCCAGCATAATTATAAGATGGCTTAATTTTCACACTGCCACATGCAGGGCACCACATATTGGGCACTGAAATGGCAAATCTGTGAAAAAAACACCTGTGCGGTTAAAATGCTTACTACACCTCTTGGTAAATTCTGTGAGAGGTGTGGTTTCTAAAGTGGGTCATTTCTTTGGGGTTTATTTTTTTTACTTCACCATAGAGCCTCTACAGTTGTCGGCCAAATCACCAAACTAGGCTTTGAATACACAGGGTGCTCTTTATCTTTTAAACCCTGCAGTGTGCCCAAACAGCAAATAATGACCATATAGGTGGTATTGTCGTACTCTGGAAACATTATGTAACAAAATTTGTGTTGCCTTTTCTCCTATTTTCACTTGTTAAAATGAAAAAAATAAAAATAAAATGGGGCTATAGCAACATTTCATTAGAAGAAATTACATTTTTCATTTTCACAGCCAAGTGTTTCTAAATTCTATAAAACACCTGTCAAAGCTCTCACTATACTCTTGGATAAATTCCTTGAGAGGTGTAATGTATTTTTCGCCCAATAAGACGCACTTTTTCCCCCCAAACTGGGGGAAATGCCCCTGCATCTTAAGGGGCAAATACTAATGAGCGCTTCCATTATGGAAGCCCTCATTAGTACCGGAGAACAAGGAAGCACCTCGGCTGTGCAGTGGCTGCGCACAGTGTAAGGGCGCTCTGTGACCTCACGCTGTGCGCCAGTTCACAGCACAACCGACAGCAGGAGGAAAAGGATCGTACTGGAGAAGCGTAGCAGCGGCGTCCAGGAGCAGGAGAGGTAAGTGGTTTATTTATTTCGTGATCTGAGGCTGGGGGCTGCTGAATAATGGCTGGGGGCTGATTATATGACCTGGGGCTGTTTACATATGACTGGGGGCTGATTATATGACTAGGGGCTGAGTACATATGGCTGGGGGCTGAATACATATGGCTGAGGGCTGATCACATATGGCATGGAGGACTGATATGAGGCATGGGGGTCTGATATGAGGTCTTATTAGAGTCTTATTAAGATTGGGGGTCTAATTCGGGCTGTCAGCTGAGGTCTGATTAACATTGGGTGTCTGGTGGTCTGACCTGAGGTGTAATGAAAAATATTTTTTTCTTATTGTCTTACTCTAAAACCTAGGTGTGTCTTATGGGACGGTGCGTCTTATAGGGCGAAAAATATGTTAGTTTCTAAAATGCGGTTACTCTTAGGGTTTACAATGTAGAGATACATCAGTAGCTCTTCAAATATTACATGGTGCCTGAAAACCATGCAAGCAAATCTGCCTTTCAAAAACCATATGCCGTGTGCCCATACAGCAGTTTATAACCACATACAGTATGGGGTGTTTCTGTAAACTGCAGAATCAGGATAATAAATATTGAGATTTGTTTGGCTGTTAACCCTTGCTGTGTTAATGGGAAAAATCAATTACAGTTGTGTTCAAAATTATTCAACCCCCAATGCTGTAAAGGGTTTCAGGGAATTTAGTGTACATTTGTAATTGTGTTCAGAATGAAATCTTACAAGGACTTTTTAAAGAACCAAATGCAACTAAAATGACATCAATTGTTTTTGTAATACAGTATTAAATGTTTTTTTGTGATTTCTTCATTGACACAATTATTCAACCCCTTAAAGACTACCACTCTTAAGAACAGAGGTTCATTCAAGTGTTTTCCATCAGGTATTGAAAACACCTCTGGATGTCAAAGAGCAGCAATCAAGCATAATAAGCACCAATTAGGCAGATGTAAAATGACTGTGATACTCAGCTCCTTCTAGACATTTACTGGTGTGTTTACAAACATGGTGAAGTCAAGAGAATGGTCCAGGAAGACAAGAGAAGAGGTGATTTCTCTTCACAGGAAGGGCAATGGCTATAAGAAGATTGCAAAGATGTTAAACATACCAAGAGACACCACAGGAAGCATCATTCGCAAATTCAAGGCAAAGGGCACTGTTGAAACGCTACCTGGTCGTGGCAGAAAGAAGATGCTGACTTCAACTGCTGTGCGCGACCTGAAGCGCAAACTGAAAAAAGATTTGTCAGATGCGGGTACTGAAGTTTCAGCTCAGACAATAAGGCGCACACTGCATAATGAAAGCCTCCATGCCAGAACTCCCAGGCGCACCCCCTTGCTGTCTCCAAAGAATAAGACGTTTTGGGATAGTGTTCTGTGGACTGATGAAACAAAATTAGAACTGTTTGGGCCCATGGATCAATGCTATGTTTGGAGGAGGAAGAACAAGGCCTATGAAGAAAAGAACACCTTGCCTACTGTGAAGCATGGCGGGGGGTTAAACATGCCTTGGGGCTGTTTTGCTTCTACAGGTACAGGGAAGCTTCAGCGTGTGCAAGGTACCATGAATTCTCTTCAGTACCAGGAGATATTGAATGAAAATGTGATGCAGTCCGTCACAAACCTGAGGCTTGGGAGACGTTGGACCTTTCAACAGGACAATGATCCCAAGCATACCTCCAAGTCCATTAGAGCATGGTTGCAGAATAAAGGCTGGAACATTTTGAAGTGGCCATCACAGTCACCAGACTTAAATCCGATTGAGAACCTCTGGTGGGACTTAAAGAAAGCAGTTGCAGCGCGCAAGCCTAAGAATGTGACTGAACTGGAGGCTTTTGCCCATGAAGAATGGGCGAAGATACCCGTAGATCGCTTCAAGACACTTGTGTCAAGCTATGCTTCACGTTTAAAAGCTGTTATAACTGGAAAAGGATGTTGTACTAAGTACTAAGATTGAATGTCACTTGGGGGTTGAATAAAACTGATAATGATGTGAGCACAGAAAAGACATTTGTGGTTATTTCATTATAAATGTTATGTTATATTTGTCTGACTTACAAGTGCCTCTTTGATTTAATTGTAAACAAGATGACAGAAATGATCAAAATCAATGTCAAACTGGCCAAAACACTCAATTTCAGTGGGGGTTGAATAATTTTGAACACAACTGTAAAATTGAAAATCTGAATAAAATAAAATTTTTATCACTTTTATCATTTTGCTTTAATTACTGTGGAACACCTAAAAGGTAAGAAAAAAGTTTGTAAAATGTTTTTTTAATAATTTGAGCTTGTCATTTTTAAAATCAGGTAATATACTGGTGGTTACTATTATGTAAGCCCCTCAAAGTAACTTCAAAACTGAATTAGTACTTAGAACAGTCGGGTTTGGGAATTTTCTTGAAAAATTGCTACTAAAATTCTTCTAGCTAAAGCTAAAAGTCTTCTAGCATCCTCAAAATAAAAAATAACATTTTTAAAATGAGCCCAACAAAAAGTACACATATGGTAAATGTTATTGTTTATAAATATTTTGTGAGGTGTCACTATCTGTCTTAGAAGCAGAGAAATTTAAATTTGGCAAATTGCCAAATTTTCTATAAAGCTTGGTTTCTTTTTTTTTTTTATATATATAAATAAAGTTCAAACATATGGACCCAAATATATCACTAAAGGCTCTTTCACACTTGCGTTTTTGTTTTCCGGCATAGAGATCCGTCGTCGGGTCTCTATGCCGGAAAAATCCTGATCAGTTTTATCCCCATGCATTCTGAATGGAGAGAAATCCGTTCAGGATGCATCAGGATGTCTTCAGTTCAGGACCGGAACGTTTTTTGGCCGGAGGAAATACTACAGCATGCTGCGCTTTTTGCTCCGGCCAAAAAACCTGAACACTTGCCGGAAGGCCGGATCCGGAATTAATGCCCATTGAAACACATTAATCCGGATCCGGCCTTAAGCTAAACGTCGTTTCGGCGCATCGCATAGGGCGGTCTGACGTCATTCTGGAGCGCCCCGGGAGCCACACGGACTGTAAGTATCTGCTCCCCTGGCTCCCTACTACTACTATGGCAACCAGGACTTTAATAGCGTCCTGGCTGCCATAGTAACACAAAGCATTTTGAAGACTGATCAGTCTTCAAATGCTTTCAGGTCACTTGCATTGTGACGGATCCGGCGGGCATTTCCGGCGATGGAAGTGCACGGCGGATCCTAACAACGCAAGTGTGAAAGAGGCCTTACATGAACTACGATGTGTCACGAAAAAACATCTCAGAAACGCTTGGATAAGTAAAAGCGTTCCAAAGCTATTACTATATTTTGCGGATAGGATGCAGACCTATTCATTTCAATGTGTCCAGAAAAATACTATCCGCATCCGTATGTCCGTTCCATAGCCCCTCAAAAAAAATAGAGCATGTCCTATTCTTGTCCGTTTTGCGGACAAGGATAGGCATTATTATAATGGATCCGCAAAAAAATGGTTGCCATACGGAACGTCATCCTTTTTTTTGCGGATCCGCGATGTGCGGACCGCAAAACACATACGGTCGTGTGCATGTAGCCTTAGTCAGGAGGTTCAAAACTGATTTGGTCTGGAAATGGTTAAAGAAATATCCTGTGTCTGCAGTCATCACACATTACATGAGGGCCATCTCCCGATGCATACTTGCATTTTTTGGACCATTGGAGTTTTTTCCACCTCATCAACGAAACTATCATAACCGTGCTTTGGAAAATGTTATGTAATATTAGAAGCAGCATCCACATACAGACCAGGTATCTTCCATATCTACCAGTTACCATACCCACATAATGACATGGCACAGTTCCCATACTAATCTAGTATAATATGATCCTAATGCTGAGTGGTTACACCTAGTGTGGTGTAACAAATAAATTATGCCAGCAAGACTTTTTTTTTTATTTCATTATAAAATTTACTGCATATACATAGGTACATTATACTTTTGTAGAGTATCGAAATATATATCCCAACCAGGGGTGTAGCTAATGGCTCATTGGCCCTGGTGCAAGAGTTCAGCTTGGGCCCCCCCTTCCCTCAGTGCTTTGTGTGTCTTCCTATGCGGCACAAGGGTCTTTGGGACCCCTTAGGCTCCTGGGTCCGGTAGCGACTGCTACCTCTGTACCCCCTATAGCTACGCCCATGATCCCAACTATTTAGACCCTAGCATTCTAACCCCAAAAATCCAGAGAGAGCTGGGGACAATGTAGAAAGAAAAAGAATGGAGGAGAGAATACACAATAGATAAATAATGCCAGTGAGGCTAGATTTCATTGTTTTTTTTATTTTAGCCATATTGTCTATAAAAATATTAGCCACATCTGGTGAAGTTTTAAATCTCATAATTAAGAAGAACAAATCGAATTTTAGTGGTTGAGGAAATTTGCTACCTCTACTTTTGTAATGGTTTTCTTGTAGAAATATGTATATACCACAAGACTGAAAGATAAATGACTGCAGTTTTTGTATCTGCCACTAGGAGTCAGAATTTCAGAAGCACTGGCATTCCAAAGACATCCCAGTTTGACAGCTGACAATGAATACACAATATGTTATCAGCAAATGATCATTCTGCCTCTTCCATTTTTTTTTTTTTTTTGCACTTCTTACAATGAATTTCTTTTGTAACTGTACAAATAAATTAAAATAAAATTATTTTTCCCCCTCTTTCATCTTAAAGGGGTTTTCCGACTTTTGTATACTGATGACATATCCTCAGGATAGATCATCAGTATCTGATTGATGTCAGACCCCCTGTTTGTGGAGACCATGACACTCCAATGATCGTTGCTACCTCCTCACAGCTTACCCAGCACAGCGCCTTACATTGTATAGCGCCTGTCCTTGGTATCGCAACTCAGCCCCATTCACTTGTGTGAAATTTCTTTTTATTGAGTTTTCAAGTTTTCATAGATACAAAACATTTAATTGTTACATTGTGCAATTAACATATGCATGTTCAGCTTTAACAGTAGGATGCAATGGGGTACATAACCAAAGGCGAAATCATATGAATCGGAGACCGATTCATGAGGTCTCGTCTGAGTGCTTGACCGAGCTAAACAAGGTGAGACACGAGTTAACTAGGTGTCAAGTTAAAGTAGGAGAGAGAGAACATGACAACTGTGAAATAAAACGTAACAGACATTCAGCCCCATTCACTTGAATGGGACTGAGCTACACCTAGGCCACCTGACGTCAATGGCCTAGGGTAAACTGTGAGAAGGGGAGTGCCAGTGAGTGCTGCGTTCTCTTCAAACAGCAAGCATTTTAAGATTATTAATCTGTAGCAGATGAGAATGGCCTTAAGGGGGTTATCCATGAAAATATATTTATGACTTATCCTCAGGATAGAGATAAAAAAACTTCCTGGCACTCTGGAAGATGTTGCTTGGAGTTGGGCTCCCACCCCATATATAGCAAATAGAAAATAACTCCAGCAATGTGCGTCAAGGCTTGTTTATTTGAAATGCGGCATCGTAACAACGTAACGTTTTGGCCCAAACGGCCTTTATCAAACAAATGCCGCTCTAAGGAAAACGCCAATGGATGCTGCGCTGTAAAGAGAGTGGTGTGTACCCACACGCTGAATGAAGAGGCGCCTCTGGGACTTGGTCCCCCACTGATGTGATAACGATGACATATACTGAGGATAAATCATCATTATTTTTTCCAGTATAACCCCTTTAAAGGGGTTTTCCAAATATTTTATACTGATGACCTATCTTCAGGACAGGTATTCAGTATCTGATGAGTAGGGGGACGACATCTGGAACCCCTGACGATCAGATACTGATGACCTGTCCTGAGGATAGGTCATCAGTATAAAAGACTTGGAAAACCCGTTTAAGGCCATTCGCATCCGCTACAGATTAATAATCTTAAAATCCTTGAATTTCAAACTGTCATGTTGTCCACTATGGATACCATGATGTACACAGATTGCAAGTTAGTAGTGCATTACATCTATCAACAGAAGTTGATAGAAAGGCATGCATGTGCACTCAAAATGGTACCGTACTGAAACCATTATAGTCATCAGGAGAATGTTGAGATGAGGCAAAAGCACACAGAGAGAGGTTGGTGATAAAAAGTAACAAATCTCACAAACAGGTGCAAATTGTGGTGTATATTCTGCATACAGCCTGCAGTACTATTCCGTACATCAATAGCATTGCTGGTCGGTTACAGAATGATTGATCTAATAATAATAATATTTTTAGTAAATTATATAGGGTTACTATATTCTGCAGTGCCTTACAAATTCAGAGGGTTCATGTACAAAACAAAAGACATCACAACTAGCTAATATACAACTGAAACACTAGGAGTGAGGGCTCTGCTCCCAAGAGCTTACAATCTATCAGATGACAGGGAATCAATGGAGATAGGTATATTGTGCTCTTATTTCCTGCAAAACAGATCTCTGCAACCAATTTGATGAGATCAGGATCTTTGTGAATCAGAGTGAATGCACATCTGATTACTTCTTAAAACGAAAGCTGCATTTGTCATCAGGCAAGGTAGGCAAGATTTAGCGCTAAAGCTGCATGATGATGTTGGTTTCCTACAGCTATGCTACTAAAGCTTTCCAGTTATACATAGAGTGCATCCAGAAAGTCTTCAAACCCTTTCGATTTTTTTCACATTTTATTATATTGTAGCCTTTTAAAATAAAATAAAAAAGTTCAACATTTTCCCCATCATTCTGCACTCAGTACCTCATAATGAGAAAGTGAAAACAAAATGTTCGAAATTGATTGAAAAGGAAAAAATAAAATATTGAATTGACAAAAGTATTCAGACCCTTTACTCAGTACTTCATTGAAGCAGTTATTACAGCCTCCAGTCTTCCTGAGTGGGATGCCACAAGGTGTGCACACCTAGATTTGGGAATTTTTGGCCATTCTTGTCTGCAGATCCTCTTAAGCTATCAGGTAGGATGGGGATCGTCAGTGGACAGCCATTTTCAGGTCTCTCCAGAGATGTTCGATTGCGTTCAAGTTAAGAAGTCAGGGCTCTGGCTGAGCCACTCAAGAACATTCACAAGGTCATCCCTAAGCCACTTCTGTGTTGTCTTGGCTCTGTGCTTAGGATCATTGTCTTGCTGGAAGCTAATCCTTTGGCTTAGTCTGAGGTCCAGAGCACTCATAATGAAAATTAAGAATATCTCTGTACTTTGCTCTATTCAATTTCCACTCAACCCTTGCTAGTCTCCGTGTCCCAGCTGCGGAAAAACATCCCCACAACATGATGCTGCCATCACCTTACCTCACTGTAGGGATGGTATTGGGCAGGTGACAAGCAGTGCCTGGTTTTCTCCAAACATGATACCTAGAATTGAGGCCAAAGAGTTCAATCTTGGTTTCATTAGACTAGAGAATCTTGTTTCTCATAGCCTGAGAGTCCTTTAGGTGCTTTTTGCACACTTTTATGTCTTTTACTTAGGAGAGGCTTCTTTCTGACCACTGTGCCATAAAGCTCAGAATGGTGATGGTTCATGCTCAGTGATGCTCTGATATGCAATGTTAGCTGGGAGACCTTCTATAGACAGGGAAGTGTCTTTCCAAATCACGTCTAATCAGCCAAATTTACCACAGGTGGACTCCAATAAAATTTCAAGCCTCATAGCAAAGGGTCTGAATACTTATGTCTATGCGAAATTGTATTTTTTCCTTTTTAGTATATTTTTAAACATTTCTAAAACTCTGTTGTCACTTTTTCATTATGGGGTATCGAGTGCAGATTGATGGTGGAAAACTTAATTTCTTTTTTCATTTTAGCACAAAGCAGCAACGTAATAAAATGGGAAAAAATGAAAGGGTCTGAAGACTTTCTAAATGCTCTATTTTTACAGTATAGTATAGTCAGTATAGTATAGTCACATAGTGAAAGACTATTCATATACAGGTGCTGGATGTGCTCATCATACCCTAAGACCTCTACAGCATTGTCAGCGGCATCCTAGGCAACCGCCTACTTACTCCCTTGTTTTGGCCCAGGATGTGGCCCTCAGGGTAAAGCATTTGTGCATCCCTGAACTGGTGTGTTATTGTGGTGGCTCTCTGAAAGTCAATTAACACATTTTTAGATGGCAGTATATTCGATTATCAATAGTATAGTTTACAGATGGATGTGCATCATTATGTGGTTAACAGAAACACATATATTAACATGAATCTAAAAACCCTTTTCATATGGAGGTCAACAGGGGTGGACTGGAAATTCAAAGTGGCCGTAGAAAAAACCTTAAAAATGGCCACATGTTGTAGACAGGTCCAAATTGACAGAAGTAGGCAGGAACAACAGACATGTGTGGGAGGGAGGCAGCAATACCACAGTGCACCTCGAAATACTGCCTCAGTAGAACCAAATACCACAGTTTACCTCCCAACTTTGGAAAATTGCAAAGAGGGACAATATGTGCACCGCACCATGGCAATTTTTTTCATACTAGGCCACGTCTCTAACTCTGGCCAAAGCATAACTATACATATCCAGTCCTCTTAACGCCCCCACATAGTAATTATTCCCCCTTTGTACCAGCACACAGTAGTAATGCCCACACTGTGCTCTCTTCACAGTAGTTATGCCCATATGATCCCCCTTCACAGTAGTAATGACCACATTGTGCCCCAACGGCTCCCTGCTTCACCATTACAATCAGCTGAGAATGGGACCTACCGCGGGACAGCCACCGAAATCTGGGACTGTCCGGTTGGAAGGAATGCCACAGTGCAGCACAATATACTGCCAACCTTGCTGCAGTATTCAACTTTGTTACCGTCCTGAGGACAGCAATATTGTTAAAATCAGAATTACAGCTGTGGCAATCAGTCAGGTGCATAAGTACCTATTAATTAATGCTGAGAGCATCAGATCCTTATTTACTCAGCTGGCAGGGGTGAGGAGGGCCCAGGTGGCCCCTGGCAATCAGCCCACTGGGAAATTTCCCTATAAGGTCTTGGGCTAGTCCACCCATGGAGGTCAAATAACAAGGCAAACTAGAAAAATGGTAGTTTAAGTCTATTTGTGTTTAAAAGCAATGTGGAGATACTTCTCCGGGTGCACAGGTGAGTTAGCCTTAAAGGGATTGTGTCACTTCAGCAAATAGCATTTATTATTTAGAGAAAGTTAATACAAGGCACTTACTAATGTATTGTGATCATCCATATTGCCTCCTTCTCTGGCTGGATTCATTTTTCCATCACATTATACACTGCTCGTTTCCATGGTTACAACCACCCTGCAATCCACAGCGGTGGCCATGCTTACACACTATAGAGAAAAGCACCAGCCTATTTGAGCTCCCACGATCCCGGCTTCCAGACAGGCCAGCACTTTTTCTTATAGTGTCCAAGCACGGCCACGGCTGATGGATTGCAGGGTGGTCGTAACCATGGAAACGAGCAATGTATAATGTGATGGAAAAATGAATCCAGCCAGCAAAGGAGGCAATATGGATAATAACAAGACATTAGTAAGTGCTTTCTATTAACTTTCACTACATGATAAATGCCACTTGCTGAAGTGACACAACTCCTTTAAGGGAGGAGAAGAAAAATGGAAAGTTTGAAGAATTTCCATTGGCTCTCATCACAATGCCAGGAATGCATTTAGGATGAACAGGTGCAAAACGGAACTATGCATAGTAAGGCAAGCTCTTGGTGCATTTTCAAAACATTTAAATTGTGTTACATTTGGTGTTATCGCTCTCACACTCCCTTATACTGGTCACGGGAAGTTCAACATGGCACCTCATGGCAAAGAACTCTCTGAGCATCTGAAAAAAAGAATTGTTGCTCTACATAAAGATGGCCTAGTGTTATACAAGCGGGTGTGGACCCACTGCACCACTGATTGGCTATACCCTGGAGGGGTGTGACTAAGTAAATACCTTGTGTGGATAGGCTTGGGCCGCTAGGGTAGTTACCAGGTGTCGCTCCAAAGCAGTCCCCGAGTCAGTGGCAGCTAATCAGGGGGTCAGAGATACTGGTGCAAGCACCGAGTGGAATGACACGGTCAGGAAGTCCAGAGTCAGCGCAGGCAGCGACCAAGCAAAGTCCGTAAATGAAGTCCAAGGTCAGAGGCAGGCGGCAAACAAGCAAAATCGTTAACTACAAAATCAGGGTCTGGTACATAGAAAAGCAGAAACTCTAACAACACCTTCACGCTAGGAACTAGACAAGCTAGTGACCAAGATTGATCAGGTGCGTTACTGGGGCAGAAAGCGCCCTTAACTACTTCCTGCAACTCAGCCATAGGCTGGGGAGATAGAAGGCGTGTATGTGCTGCCTCACAAGTGAGGAGAGACTCACCCATGCAAGCCCTAACAACATACAAGACTAAAGCAGGAAGTTAACTCTGGTACGGAGAAAAAATACAACAGTTAAGCTATCATCTGTCCACGCTTGTCAGCATGGTGCATGGCAGCAGAAGGGAATGAGGAAGCCCGGCACCCATGCAAGGTCAGCAGCACAGGAACGGAGCACTGGGCTATCACCTAGGCTATAAGAAGATTGCCAACACCCTGAAACTGAACTTCGGCATGGTGGCCAAGATCTGTCTAACAAGACAGGTTCCACCCAGAACAGGCCTCGCCATGGTCGACCAAAGAAGTTGCTCAGATTTATATCCAGAGGTTGTCTTTTCAAAGTAGACAAATGAGTGCTGCCAGTATTGCTACACAAGTTAAAGGGGTAGGGGTCAGCCAGTCAGTGCTCAGGCCATACGCCACACACTGCATCAAATTGGTCTGCATGACAGAAGGAAGCCTCTTCTAAAGATGATGCACAAGAAAGCCCACAAACCATTTGCTGAAGACAAGAAGACTAAGGACATGGATTACTGGAACCATGTCCTGTGGTCTGATGAGACCAAGTTAAACTTATTTGGTTTAGATGGTGTCAAGCGTGTGTGGCGGCAGCCAGGTGAGGAGTACAAAGACAAGTGTGTCTTGTCTACAGTCAAGCATGGTGGTGGGAGTATCATGGTTTCAGGCTGCATGAGTGCTGCCGGCTGCGTGGAGCTACAGTTCATTGAGGGAACCATAAACGTTGACATACTGAAGCAGAGCATGACCCCCTCCCTTCGGAAACTGGGCAGCAGGGCAGTATTCCAACATGATAACTACCCCAAAACACACCTCCAAGATGACCACCGCCTTGCTAAACAATCTGAGGGTAAAGTGCTGAACTGGCCAAGCATGTCTCCAGACCTAAACCCTATTGAGCATCTGTGAGTCATGCTCAAATGGAAGGTGGAGTTCAAGGTCTTTAACATCCACCAGCTCCCTAATGTCCTCAAGGAGGAGTGTAAGAGGATTCCAGTGGCAACCTGTGAAGCTCTAGTGAACTCCATGCCCAAGAGAGTTAAGGCAGTTCTGGAAAATAATGGTGGCCACACAAAATATTGACACTATAGGCACAATTGGCCATTTTCACTTAGGGGTGTACTCACTTTTGTTGTCAGCGGTTTAGACATTAATGGCTGTGTGTTGAGTTATTTTGAGGACACACCAAATTTACACTGTTATACATGCCCTACACTGACTACTTTATATTGTATCAAAGTGTCATATCTTCTGTGTTGTTTCATGAAAAGTTAAAATAAAATATTTACAAAAATGTGAGGGGTGTACTCACTTTTGTGAGATACTGTATATGCCATGTTCCTGCAAATTGGCACATAGAGGCTATAATATGGCTCCCTAGTATGGAGCTAGATGGCTTCTGGGGACTGCAGTACAGGTTCCATTGAGTGCTGTATTTAGGAAGGTAGCATCTGCTGGAGCATGAAGCATCCATATAAATTTGGAATCATATGGAGGTTCAGTGAAGTTCTGCAACTCCATATAAAAAACGAGCCATAATACTGCATGAGCCATAACTTCTCAAACATTAATGCAATTAATAAATGTTTGTATTAGAAATATATGTTGCTGCTTTTTCAAATAAAAAATCCTGGAATTTCCACTGTAGAAAACCGTATCGCAGTATGTGTCTTAACACCACAATTTGTTTTTCCTGTTAGTTTTTTGTTTTGGTACCAAAAACCCCAGGATGTCCTGGAAACAACATGATTTCTTAGAGCGCAGTATGAATTGGACAAGATATTGCAGCCTAAGGCCAGGGTCACACATGATGGACAATCCAGCGGAAAAAAGCACACAAAACCTGCAGATTTCACCCTCTTCATTGAGAAGGGTGAAATCCGCTGTATACATTGACATGCTGCAGATTTCAAATACACAATACAGCATTTTCTTTAACGCAGCATGTGAATGAGAATTCAGAAATTCAATGCTTTGTCATTTGAAAAACTGCAACAGCAAATCGGCAGCTGATCAGCAATGTGTGACCCTGGCCTAATGGTGCCTGCATACGATGTGGATTAGGCTACTTTCACACTTGCGTTGTTATTTTACGGTATTGAGATCCGGCAGATAATCTCAATGCATTCTGAATGGAAAGAGATCCGTTCAGGATGCATCAGGATGTCTTCCGTTCTGTCAGCATTCTGTTTTGTGACCGGACACGAAACCGCTGATGTTGGTTAAAAAAACAGCATTTTTTAGGAGCCTAAAAAAACAGATCCGTCTCCCATTGACTTTCAATGTATTTAGTGACGGATCCGTTTTTTTTCCATTTTGATTTAACACAACTGCATCCTAACAAAATGGATGCATCCTGATGAGCAAAATTAAAACGGATCCATTTAACTCGGGTATTGAGATCCTCCGCCGGATTTCAATACCGGAATTAAAAATGCAAGTGTGAAAGTAGCCTTAGGCCTCTTGCACACAAACTTATTTTTTTTTCAGTGTTTTGCGGTCCGTTTATAACGGATCCGCGGTTCCGTTTTTTGTGTCCGTTTTGTTTCCATTTCGGTTCCGTTTTTCCGTTCCGTTTTTCCGTATGGCATATACAGTATACAGTAATTCCATAATAAAAATTGGGCTGGGCTTAAAATTTTTAATAGATTGTTCAGCAAAAACGGAACGGATATGGAAGACATACGGATGCCTTCCCGTATGCTTTCCGTTTTTTTTGCGGACCCATTGACTTGAATGGAGCCACTGAACGTGATTTGCGGACAAGAATAGCACATGGTCTATATTTAAACAGAACATAAAAACGGAAAAACGGAAACGGAAGGCATACGGAGACACTTCAGTATTTTTTGCAGACCCATTGAAGTGAATGGTTCAGTATACTAGAATGAAGAGAAAAACGGTCCAGCTTCACTGAAAAAATACTTGAGGCTTTATTCCCGTGAAGATAAAAACCAACATACATCAATGCAAAAAATCGACCAGTTTCGGATCACTATAAGTGCGGACCCTTAGTCATGATGTCAGTATACTGAACTGAAAAAACTGCCAGTATACGGTCCGCAAAATACTGTCGTGTGCAAGGGGCCTTATTCGTGGTTTTTCAGCACAAATTTCATGCAGAAAAACTGCAGCTTAATATACGGTAGTACCAGCAAAGTGTATGAGATTAAACAAATCTCATGTACACTTTGCTGTTTTATTTAGGTGTGGAAATTGACCTGTTGTGTGGGTTTTGAAATCTGCAGAATGTCAATTGTTGTTTTTTTGTGCGTTTTGTTGTGCGGATTTCACCCATTTCAACGTAAGTGTGAGATCTGTGGAAAAACATCATCAAATCCACACCAGAAACTGCACTGAAAATGTGATAAATAGTGCAGATTTACGTGTGTGTGTGTGAGATTTTGGTGCAGATTTCATGCAGATTTTCTGCACATAAATCCGAACTGTGTGCAGCCACCCTAAAACCCCAGCAATTTTGCAAATTTTGCCTTTTCTAGCTCACATCTGGTGCTTCTTTTTCATGCATTGTATTTAATAAGTTATCCTTATATCAAAGTCTTGATACAATCTGATAGTATACTTTTTAGGCTATGAAATGTGTCACATTTCAGGAACTCTTGGGTTAAAACTCATTAAAGGGGAGAGCTGAAGGAGGGGCCATGGCTGAATGGGTCACTTCTTTTGTAATTAAAAGGTCATAGGATGGGGCTACACTTAGTGGGGCAGGGGAGGGGGGACTAACGTGCAGTGCAGTTTGTGAATAGAAAACTTGAAGGATTCACTTTGTTTTCCCTGTACCTGCTAACGCCACTATAGAGTACACATTATTGTCTAGGTCAGGAAATATATTTCTTTATTTATACCGGTAGAGACCCTTCGTTTCACATCTATATGAAAATACAAACAAATTAACATCAGAATCCGTAGCCCATCATTACGATGTGAGCTAGATTTGTTACCTGGGAAGTTTTATCATCATTGTCATCTGTATTATGGCTCCTAGATCATTTAGCGACTGTTCACACTGGGCAGATGCAGAGAGTTCTGTGACTGAAATCCTTCTCCAAATATATTAATGGGGTTGTTTCTACAGCCAGCATGTGCATGGATGTTTACAAACCCCATACATTAGTTGCAGAGATTTTTGTAAAACTTATCTGCTAAGTGTGAGACTAGATTGTCGCGTTTTGGGCGGATCCGTCATGGATATGCAAAAATGGATCCGTTACAATAATACATCCGCATGCATCCGTCATGAACAGATCCGTTTGTATTATCTGTAACATAGCCAAGACGGATCCGCAATAAACTCCATTGAAAGTCAATGGGAGACGGATCCGCTTTCTATTGTGCCAGATTGTGTCAAAGAAAGCGGATCCGTCCCCATTGACTTACATTGTGTGCCAGGAAGGATCCGTTTGGCTTAGTTTCGTCAAGCGGACAGGAAAACGATGCAGGCAGCGTTTTGTTGTCCGCTTCCAGAGCGGAATAGTGACTGATCGGAGGCAAACTGATGCATTCTGAGCGGGTCCTTTTCCATTTAGAATGCATTAGGGACAAAACTGATCCGTTTTGGACCGATTGTGAGAACCCTAGACAGATCTCACAAACAGAAAGCCAAAACGCAAGTGTGAAAGTAGCCTCAGCTTATATGAGCAGGGATCTTGGTTTATTTATGTCTCAGTGTTTGAAAATAATAATGTAGGCCCTCAATGTGTGATCTGTGATAATGAAGTGATACTGACCTCCATGATTAGCACAAAGAAGAGGTTGTTTTTGCTAGCTCAGTGTCTTCTTCGTTGTACATGGTGCTGATGGATAGACCCTCTGTAGGCAAACAGTGCTATAGTGCTCGAGGACCTTGCGATTTTCTGTTTTTGCGTTTTTGTTTTTGACTCCTTGCCTTCCCAGAGAACGTTCTTATTTTTAGGCCAAGAGGAAGCGCGGGTGCACGAAACGTCTGTCGCCTTTCACTTGCCCCTCGTCCTGTGCCACAATGGTGTTTTATTACCGCAACTTTGGAATAAAGGAAGACGTTTTTATGTGGTGAGTGCTGCGATTTCTTTTTTGTTGTTCGTTTTTATTTTTCTGCTCACATAGCCGTATAAGGGCTTTTTATTTTTTTGCGGGAAAAGTCGTACTTTCTAATGGCATGGGAAGCTGGAAAAACATTCCCAAAAAGAAGGAATTGGAAAAAAACGCAATTCCCTCACAGTTTTATGAGTTTCATTTCTACAGCGCTCCTTATGGGGTAAAACTGACCTGTTAGTTACCTTCATTCTCCAGGTCAGTATAATTATGATGATGCATATTTATATAGTTTTTCTTGTGTTTTAGTACTTTAAAAAAAAACTATGTAAAAAATGTATTTTTTCTTTGCTTCTCCATATTCTGACCCCCATAACTTTTTCTATAGGTTTTATTGATACCATTTTGAAGTGTGAATTACGTTTTAATAACTTTTTTCTTTAATTTTTTAGTAATGTTAAGCAACAAGAAAACGGAATTTCCCATTTTTCTTTCCATTACGGTGTTCACCATACAGGATAAATACATTTATATTTTAATGGTATGGGTGTTTTGGTACCCAGTGGTGTAAATGATCATTGTTTGTTTTGTTTTTTTTTCAATACCCGTATTTTCCGGCGTATAAGACGACTGGGCACATAAGACGACCCCCTACTTTTCCTGTTAAAATATGGGGTTTGGGCTATGGTCGCTGTATAAGACTACCCCCCTTCCAACGCACACCAAATAGAAATTAAACAGACGATCCGAGCATGAGAAAACCACTGAGAGCAGGGAGAGGGGCTGCTTCAGGAGCGACTGGCCAGGATGCAGCGCACGGTGGCTCAGCTAGAGGGCGCCTGTCCCTGAAGCTGGAGAAGGACAGCTTCTCCAGTCCGGCTTGGAAGTAAAGAGGACCTTTCACTGGTCCAACAATTGTTAGATAATGATATATACCGTATGTGTAAAGCGGCGCCCAGGGACAATAGTAAGTGCAGGGAGATCCCTGGGCGCTGCTCTACACATACATATCATTATCTAACAATCATTGGACCAGTGAAAGGTCCTCTTACGTTTCAGCACGCAGTATACCGGCGTATAAGACGACCCCCGACCTTTGAGAAGATTTTCATGTGTTAAAAAGTAGTCTTATACGCCAGAAAATACAGTACTTTACCATTTTTAACATTTTCCTTCTTCACTAGGTCCCCCTTGGAGACTTTAATATGCAAAAATTAGATTGCTATTCACATAGACTGCATTTATTTAAGAGTGCAGCCTATGGGAGATTCAATATATTCCAATGTAGTACTGCCATCTGCAGGCCTCCATAGGAATATGCCTGAGGTAGGCATTGTAGCCTCCTGAAGGCTCCAGGCTACCCCACCAATAAACGGCTTCCCTGATCTCAGCATGGGGAAGCCGTTCAGGCCCTGGGAGTGCAGTACTCCTGGAGAAAGCCGCCTCAGCTGCCTTGGTCAAAGGATTGCGGAATTTAAGGGGTTAAATGTCTGTGATTAAGTATCTATTAAAGGGGTTTTCTGGGATTCTAATTTTGATCCTCAGGATAGGTCATCAATATCAGATTGGCGGGGGGCCGGGAAACCCCTTTAAGCATTCCTATTATATAGCCTATCATTAACCCTATATATTACACACCTGGTATTAGTGGTTATAGTCCCTGTTATGCACTCTATCTATCAAATGTAGACAGTGCCCATACTTATGATATACATCTTTTCCAAACGCGCTTACATAACCTCTTTTAAGTTGGCTTCTACTCTGTACAGTGCGGCTCTGCAACACAACATCTTCAGGGGAAGCGACCCAGCAACCCAACAGCACCCCAGCTGACAGGCTAAGCCCCCTTGCCTTTGGGCCAAAGCACCCCACCGGCATAACATCACAGAAACAATAGTCACAACTGCACCGCACCATGTGAACAGATTACAAAAGTTTACCTTTCCCTGAGGTCT
Organism: Bufotes viridis; assembly: GCA_033119425.1. Taxonomy (NCBI): domain Eukaryota; kingdom Metazoa; phylum Chordata; class Amphibia; order Anura; family Bufonidae; genus Bufotes; species Bufotes viridis. The sequence continues at coordinate 175,812,627 of CM065589.1, forward strand.
CATACAGTGGACTGAGAACAAATAGCAGTCTCCTACAAATCAAAAACACGTGTATAGCAAGGAAACGCAGCACACTGAGATGCTCTTGAAATGAAGTTTTAGCATGAAAGTAGTACTCTAGTGCCACATAACAGGTTCCCATTCCACAATGCTGCTTAGGATAAGCGATGGTTTGAAGGTCACATAACCAAAATTGTTAACCACTTATTTTGGAGTATCCTATGTCTTGAATTAAAAATTCATCCCAAGTGTATCTGAGTGTGCTGAGCTTCCTTGCTATATCGATTGGGTTGGTAACCTGCTTCAAGCACCTCACAATACTCCTGAGGGCCATCATTTCCCAGTAAATTAAAAACGGCTGGGGCTAGACAAAAAAAAGCTGTCACCCTCATCATAGATTTTTTACTGTAAGAGCAGTGAGACTATGGACATGTTGACATATGAGGTCCTGATTGTTGATTCATTGAATAAGCTCAAGAGGTGCTTAGATGCCTGTCCTGAATGATATGATAGTAGTAGTTCTGGAGATGTTGTTGATCCAGGGATTTATTTTTGATACCTTATTTGGAGCTAGGGAGGAATTTTTACCTTAGATTGGGAATTTGGTGTCTGCACTTGGACCAACACTATAGGATTATACTTGGTTAGATTTGACGGACCTGTATTTTTTTTTTCAAACTTATTAACTATTTAACTGTGTAACCTATAGAACAAAATATACATATTGTCTATGTATACCTACTTCTGTTATATATGAAACATTATGTCACAAGAACCCACGAAGAATAGGAGGGTAGCTGTTCATCAACAGTCTGTGGGGAAAAAAATCATTTTACCTGAATCGGGGACGTGTAATAAATCAGTGTTTTATGGATTTGATGTTTCTACAATAAAGATTCTACATTTTATGAAGATTATCCTTTTCCTTTTGGTCTAATAAATCAGTGCATCATTAAAACAGAGTAACTGGACACTAAATTATTGATTTAAAAGGGGTGTCCAAGAGCCTGCCTCTGCCCCTACTGAAAGAATTCTACCTACCTTTCTTCCTGCTGTTCTGGTCCTCCGTGCTAGCTCCCACATCTCCATCTTTTGGTCTGGCATGGGCATGGTCAACCAACAGCTTCAGTGGTGACTTGTCTCTTGTGGACACACTAAAGCCGGTGGTTGGCTGAAGAGGATCAGGTGACCATACCCATGTCGGAGATGAAGAAAACAAACCCTGGACTGGAAGATGGAGACGCAAGCTTACTTTTAGGGCTCCTTGTTCTTTAGGCTGAAAATAATGAAAATAGCCATATATTGGCTATATGCTTAAGGACATTTCCTGCTTAAGAATAAATTTACATTAAAGCTATTAACACTTCTGATTTTTAAAGCATTCTTACTTTGCAGCATTTTCTCCACACCTTTCTCTAAAACTTTTGCACAGTACTCTACATACAATAAAAATGCAACCCCATAACCCCCCACTGTGCACCTGCTCCCTCTAAACTGATGTTACGCATTGCTTGATAGAAAAGTACTAGCAGGGCCGTTCATAGATGTAAAGGACAAACTTCCATAATTTTTCAGAGCTATGGATCATTTTGCTGTGCACTGAATTTTCTATTGCATTTCCGATTTCCGAATTTAGAAAGTATTTTGTTCTGTGTTAGGGTGCTGCCACGCGTTTTGGTTTTATGATGCAGTTTCTGAATCCAAAACCAGGAGTGGATTAATAGAAAAGTGGAGAAGTAGTATCTGTCCTAATCACTTTTTCTCTTTTTATGATCCTTTCCTGTTTTTGGCTTCAAAAACTGCATAAAAAAACCTGAACGTGTGGCAGCACCCTTAATGAGCTGACACATTAACTGGTTCGTCATGTGGAAGGCAACGCATCAAACATGTTCTAACTTGTCTTTCCTGTACTTTTCATGCATGACAGTCCATATAAACACATCCAAACAATATAAATATTTCTCATAATATGCACACAAATGTATTTGTGCACCACGTCTGATCCACAGTTTCTGCAGTCCTGATTGCCTTTCCATTCATTTCTATGGTTCCACAAAAAAAACAGACAGGACACTGATGTCATCCATGTATTGTCTGCATCCATAAGTCTGATCCGCAAATTACAGAACATCTTATTCATGGCGGCATTTTGCGGCCCGTGCTCCCATTCAAGTCAGTAGATCTGAGAAAACCACGGACAGCACACAGAAACCATCTTTGTGCCATCCGCGATTAGTGGAGGGGTTGCTTGGAAACACCTAGGAAATCCCCTCTGAGCCACGCTGAACACAGCAGAGCCAAGCCCTAGAAGAACTACAGAGCACATCTAGGCCTCATACCTTGCAAAGTCCACAATGCTACGACTGGACATTGCGAGATAGATTACTCTGGTCAAGGAAAAGCAAGAACTGTGGGATAATTTTGCTGTGTCCTACCACAGCTGTATCTGTAAATATGCAGGGTGGAAGGAGGTTGTCAATGAGCAAATACCCATGCAGTGGGAGACTGCAAGCTGGGGCCTGCCTCAAAAATGGGTAAGTGCCTCCACTGGCATACATAAAAGTATGTGAACTACTTTTACACCCTAAAGTATGTGAACATATTTTGCACACATTAACTATGTAACCCCACTTTGTACCTTAAAGTATATGAACTACCTTTGCACCCTAAAGTATGTAAACCCACTTTGCACCCTAAAGTATGTGAACTTCCTACTTCGTCACAATTGTGTTGGTTATGCATTTAAAGGGGTTCTGTCATTAGATATGTTTTAATAAAACAGTCTCACCTAAAACGTGCACTTGAAGGTTAAACATCATGGCCTTGGTCCCATCTATCTAGGTGCCCACATTCTTGAGAAAATTTGTTTTATAATATGCAAAAGAACTCTTAGGAGCAAAGAAGGAGGTACTATTACACTTTGTTGCTCCCAGAGGCTCGGCTGACTGTCCTTCATACCTCGACCCCATCACTAAGTGACAGGGCCAGGCAGTGAAGACATTCTCACACCTGGACCTGAAGTCTCGTGAGGGGTCATTCTACACATGAGCTGTAAAGGGATGGGGTGTGACTTGTGTTTTATCAGTTTGATCATGGTGGTGATCGACATGTTTATGGCACTTACCAACCCCTTTGAGCTATACCATTGTGTGTAGCAATATCAGTGGCATTTGGCATGTCCAGGGTCATCTAGCCAAACCCCAATTACTGTATTTTTCGCTTTATAAGACGCAATGCATCTTATAAAGGGAATACTACTGAGAGCTTTCATTATGGAAGCGCTCACTAGTCTGCAGGAGGACTGAAGTGCTGTCAGCATTCAACTCTCCCTGCTTGATCTTCTCCAGGTACAGCACTAAACTGTCCTGACGGCATATAGTGTCAGGACAGAGAATATCAGGGAGCAAAGAATGCAAGGTAGACTGTCGAACCTGGAGAGAAGCAGTGGAGCAGGAGAGGAAAGTAAATTTAAAGGTCTGATCTGAGGTCTGATACTTGGGGGCTCGGACATGGAGGTATAATGGGGTCTGATCTGAGGTCTGATACGGGGGGAAGGGGTCTGACATGGAGTTATGATCTGAGGTCTGATGCAGGGTTCTGACATGGAGGTCTAAAGGGGTTCTGATCTGAGGTCTGAAATCAGGGTCTCACATGGAGGTCTAAAGGGGTCTGATCTAAGGTCTGATGTGGAGGTCTAAAGGGGGTCTGATTTGAGGTCTGATATGGGGGTCTGACATGGAGGTATATTCCTTTGATGCTACAGAAAACTTGAATTTGGAATGTAAATGTAGATATAAACCAAAGACATTAAGTATATGGTTATTGATGAACTATGCTCTTGAAAGGTCATCAATCTGCCATTTCTGTGATTACCTGTCACCCCTATCCCACATATCAAATTTTTCCACGTAGCAGGTGTGTGCACTTTGTCCACTTCATTGTTTTTTGGAAAGTCTTCATCATTTGCAAGTAATCATGGAAGAGGACAAAGCTCTCACACAAACTCAATCCACATGTATAGTTAGTTTTCATAACACAAGTATAAAGTATACCTGGTTATTATCAGAATATTTACTGGGGCACCATATTGTGTCTTAATAGGAACATGCATCCTCTGTCAGCATGGCCAGTAGGGTATGTATTAGCGGTCGCAGTTATTTTCCAGTCTGATCTGAGGGGTCTGGAGAGGTCTAATGGGGGTCTGGAGAGGTCTAATGGGGGTCTATAGTGGTCTATGGGGGGTCTGGAGGTCTGACTGGGGGGTCTGGAGGTCTGACTGGGGGTCTGGAGGTCTGACTGGGGGGTCTGGAGTGGTCTAATGGGGGGTCTGGAGGTCTGACTGGGGAGTCTGGAGGTCTGACTGGTGAGTCCGGGGGTCTGACTGGGGGGTCTGGAGGTCTGACTGGGGGTCTGGAGTGGTCTAATGGGGGTCTTGAGGTCTGTCTGGGGGTCTGGAGGTCTGACTGGGGAGTCTGGAGGTCTGACTGGGGGATCTGACTAGGGGGTCTGGAGAGGTTAGACTGGGGGTCTGAAGAGGTTTGGCTGGGGGTCTGGAGAGGCCTGACTGGGGGGTCTGGAGGTCTAATAGGGGTCTGATTGGGCTGATTGAGCTACCATGACTGCATATTTGACCAAGCTTTATGCTTCTGTTGTGTTGTTTTGGACCACAGCTCATCAAGTTGTGTTGCTGTAAAAAGTTATGTTATCAGATTCCACCTTCGGCTCTATTATCACCGTCTCAGGTTGGACTATAGGGTGCTAAAATGGCCTATCCTAGACTATTGGGAGACAATGGGGTGAAAACAGAGCCTCCTCCTTAATTATTTGTCCAGCACAGGAATATGCTGTCCATATCGCTAAGAAAAGTCAGTATAGGAGAGCAACATCCTCAGGGTTTTTTGCCATGGTTATCAGCCAGAAATCACCAGAAACTTAGGCATCCAAGCAGAGCAGTTTAAGGGCTCATACACACGACCGTATTTTCTTTCCGCTTCCGTTCCATTTTTTGCGCGGCCCGTATGCGGAACCACTCGCTTCAATGAGGCTGTAAAAAATACGGAAGTTACTCCGTGTGCATTCCGTTTCCGTTTGGCCGTTCCGCAAAAAAGTAGAGCATGTCCTATTATTGTCCGCAAATCACAGTCCGAGGCCCCATTCAAGTCAATGGGTCCGCAAAAAATACGGACCGCACACAAAACACATCCGTATTTCATCCGTATTTTGCGGATCCATACTGTAGAAATGCTATGCCCAGCCCATGTTGCTCATGTGTTTGGTGATTAATAAGTTATTGTTTCCGTATACTATCTGCAAAAAACAGATCAAATACGGAAACCATACGGATATGTTTTGTGCAATAACGGAATAGAAGAAGACTTAAATCAGAGAAAAAAAACTCAGATGCTGAACAACGAATCCGTGAAAAATGGACCGCAAAACAACAACGGTCGTGTGCATGAGCCCTAACAGAGCTCTCTACACTGTGAAAGTAGAGAATTACACTGAAGTGATCCCCTGACCTCTTTATGGGTGTTTCCGGAGCATTGGGGCTGAAATAGTAACAATTTCTTTATTCCGTTTTTTTTTTAGGTCTGCAAAAACGGATGACAAATGGAAACATGGCTATAAGATAAGGCCTTGCAGGACGGATGGTATGAGCAGAACAGAAGCACAAGGGTCATAAATGTGGACTCACAAATCTGTTGTTTGTGTGCCATTGTACAGGAACGGTCATGTGCATGAGGCCTTAGGCTAAGTTCACATCTGCGTTGACTTCCATTATTCTGTTCCATCAGAGAAACAGAAAATAATAAAATAAATTAAAAAAGATTAAATGACACAATCAGAACACCTTCCTTTTCTATCCATCATCCATTGACTTATTGTTTTTTAAAAAACAAAAAAAAAACAGAGAGCTTTATTCCAACCTGTATCCATCATTTTAGGGTAAAGGGAAATCCTGCAGACAGGATTTTTTCTTCTACATAGTTGGGGCTCGTTCACACGACCGTATGGTTTTGCGGCCCGTTTTTAATGGATCCGTTTTTCCGTTTTTGGTTTCAGTAGTGTTTCTGTTCCATTTACGTATGGTTTCCATTTGTTATCCGTTTTTTGCAGATCGCAAACGGAAACATATAATAATGTTTTACCAGTAAGTACATTGAAAAATTGGGCTGGGCTAAAAATTTTCAATAAATGCTTCCGTAAAAACGGAACAGATACGGAAGACATACGAATGCATTCCGTATGCATTCAGTTTTTTTGACAGCCCCATTGACTTGAATGGAACCACGGAACGTGATTTGCGGGCAATAAAAATGTAGCGGAATGGAAAAAACTGAATACATACGGAGAAAATAATTTTTTTTTTGCGGACCCATTGAAATTAATGGTTCGGTATATGGACGGTATACTGAACCCAAAAAACGGCCCATATACAGAACGCAAAAAAAGTTTGTGTGACAACCCCTTAGGCTACATTCACACAACCGTATGTGTGTTGCGGTCCACAAATTGCAGATCCGCAAAAAAAACAGATGATGTTCTGTATGGATCCATTGTAACAATGGCTATCCTTGTCTGCAAAATGGACTAGAATAGGACATGTTCTATTTTTTTGGGGGGTTACGGAACGGACATATGGATGCGGATAGCACACAGTGTTCTGTCCACATTTTTTGCGGACCCATTAAAATTAATGGGTTCACATCCAATCCGGAATGGACACGGAATCAAAATACGATCGTGTGAATGTAGCCTTACATAAAGTTACATAGTTAATACGGTTGAAAAAAGACATAAGTCCATCAAGTGCCACCCATTAAGGTGAATGGTTGCGCATAAGGGACGCAAAAAAAAAAAACAGAACGGACACAGAAAAAAAATACGTTTGTGTACACGAGCCCTACCAGACAAGTCAAGGCAAGTATAAACAGCCTAAGGGCTCATGTACACAATCATATTATTATTTTTTTGTGTTTGTTCATTCTTTTTTGGGGCAAGTATGCGGAACCAGGGACGTGCACAGACATTTTGAAGGACAGGGGCTTAAGTTAAAAAAAAGGCCCCCCCCAATGGCACATTTCTCCCCCTCCATGGGCCTGGCAGTGCAGCAGCCCCACGTACTTCTTACATCCAGTGGTGATGTCTCCTTTGATGTAGATGGTCTCTTTCCTCATTTTCTCCTTTCAGACCAGACCACCATTTTTCCACCATTTTTCGTCCCTGCAGTTTAACAAAAAAATAATCTTAGTTTACTACTTTTCCATCATCCTCCCATCTTCTGGACAAATCATCCTACTACCCCCAATACTGTGCCGCTGTGGTCCCCAATACTATACTGCAGAAACGGATAATACCCCTGATAATACTAGTACCACACAGAGTCCCCCATATAAAATACCCCGTCTTTGTGGCCTCAGTAGAAGCATCCATAGTGCCCCATAATGTGCCAGTAACAAGTGCCCTCCATAGATGCCCCCAAACATGTGCCAGTAACAAGTGCCTCTTCCCTCCTCATCATGTGCCAGTAACAAGTGCCTCTCTCCCCCATCATGTGCCAGTAACAAGTGTAAACACTTATATACCTCCAATCATGGTAGGGATGCAATGCAGGCCTCTTCTGGCCTGTGTCCCGATGACGTTATCGTGCCGCCAGCGCCAACCTCTGATAGGCTGCCGACACAAGGCCCGCAGCCTATCAGAAAAACAGGGAAGGGAGACGCCTCTCTCCTTTGAGCCTTATGTGTGCACGTCCCTGTGCCAGACAGCTTCCAATGCAGGGAGAGCGGGACTACAAGCTTGATACTTATGCTAACTAAAGTCAGCCCATAGAGCCGTTAGCTATGCTCCTATGTGCCAGTAATAAGTGCCTCATCTCAATCCCCCCATCATGTGCCACAGTGCCACTAATAAGTGCCCCCATCATGTGCCACAGTGCCAGTAATAAGTGCCTCCCCATCATGTGCCACAGTGCCAGTAATAAGTGCCCTCCCATCATGTGCCACAGTGCCAGTAACAAGTGCCTCTCTCCTCTTCCTCCCCATCATGTGCCAGTAATAAGTGCCTCCCCCATGTGCCAGTAATAGGTGCCTCTCTCCTCTCCCCCACCCATCATGTGCCAGTAATAAGTGCCTCTCCTCCCATGTGCCAGTAACAAGTGCCTCTCTCCTCTTCCCCCCATCATGTGCCACAGTGCCAGTAATAAGTGCCCCCACCATGTGCCACAGTGCCAGTAATAAGTGCCTCCCATCTTGTGCCACAGTGCCAGTAATAAGTGCCTCTCTCCTCTTCCCCCCCATCATGTGCCACAGTGCTAGTAAAAAGAGCCCCCACATCATGTGCCACAGTGCCAGTAATAAGTGACCCCCAATCATGCTCCACAGTGCCAGTAATAAGTGCCTCCCCATCATGTGCCACAATGCCATTAACAAGTGCCTCTCTCTCCCTCCCCCCATTATGTGCCAGTAATAAGTGCCCCCTCCCCATGTGCCAGTAATAAGTGCCTCTCTCCTCTTCCCCCCCATCATGTGCCAGTAATAAGTGCCCTCCCCCCCCATCATGTGCCATTAATAAGTGCCTCTCTCCTCTTCCCCCTCATCATGTGCCACAGGGCTAGTAATACGAGCCCCCACATCATGTGCCACAATGCCAGTAATAAGTGCCCCCTCCATCATGTGCCACAGTGCACCCAGTGCCACCCAGTAAAAAGTGCCTCTTGTAAAAAATAAAAAACACTTATACTTACCTCCATGGCAGCGATGCATTTCAGGCCTATTCTGGCCTGTGTACCTTGCTGTATGGCTCAGGCGGCCCGGCACAAGGCCCGCAGCTTATCTGAGGAACAGAAAAGGGAGACGCCTCTCTCTACCTTGCCCCACAGCACAGCCATCTGTATCGCTGTCCTGAGGACGGCAATACAGATGACTATGGAGATGAACGCTTCCACAGTGGAAGCACTCATCTCCCTGTGCCCTGCCGCCTCCGCCACTGCTGCCCACATTCTCGGGGGCATTAAAGGGGCAGGGGCAAGGGCAGAAGGAGCAGGGGCTGAAGCTCCTTTTGAGCCCTATGTGTGCACGTCCCTGTGCGGAACCATTCACTTCAATGGGGCCAGAAAAAAATGGAAATAACTCCATGTGCATTCTGTTTCCATATGTCCGCATGACCGTTCCGCAAAAAAAATAGAACAGACCGCATGACAACAATGGTCCTGTGCATGAGCCCTAAGGCCTATTTACACAAGCTGAGGATCGAGGCAATCATCGGAAACGAGCATTCATATATATTTTTGTTCATTATAATTGTCCCATGTAAAGGTGCTGGCAATCATCCGCCTGATGGTCAACTCATCACATTTTATGCAGCACATATAATTGTTTGCCAGCAGCACATTTGTCCTGTGTAAACAGGGATCTGCTGCCGGCAAACAGTGAATCTGCATGGGGACCAGTGATCGCAATAAAAGTCATTTGTTCCCATACAGAGGGGAGGATTTCTGCATGTAATACTTCTTGTACTACATATGTGCTACATACACACGTCCACACTTTTGGTCTGCATCCGATATGTATTTTTTACAGATCACACAGACCTATTCATTTCTATGAGTCGGCAAAAAATATGGTCCATGTGCTGTATGCATCTATGTGGATGTTCCGCAGAATATAGAACATGTCCTATTCTTGTCCATTTTGCAGACAAGAATAACCAGTTCTAGCGAAGGGAGTGAGAAAATTGTGGCATACAAACGGACAGTATCCATATTTTTCACATATGTGGTTTGTGGACCACAAAACGGATACGGACGTGCGCATGTACTGTTGCCTAACTAGAACAGAATAAAGTTGCAATTTTTACTGAGATGAGTGCTGGATAAATTCTTTTGCACACGAACATGCAGTGTTTTGCAAAACACGGATTCTGCCCGTGTGTCTTCCGCAATTTGCGGAACGGAACAGACGGCCCATTATAAAAATGCCATTTTGCGGACACGAATAGGACATGATCTATAATTTTTACTTGGCCATGGAACGGAGTAACAGATGCGGACAGCACACGGAGTGCTGTCCGCATCTTTTGCGGCCCCATTAAAGTGAATGGGTCCGCACCCGAGCCGCAAAAAATGCGGCTTGGATGTGGAACCAATCCACGGTCGTGTGCCAGAGGCCTAAGAGTAACACTTTTATGGATATTGATGTATTCATATTGACACTACTTGGAAGCAGTATACAAGTATCTCTCCTGTGAGTGGCTGGCATCATTAACAAGGCACATGCTCGGTTAGTGAATCCGACGCAGGATTAAATGGGTTTTCCAGGATTACTATGGTTTTTAATAGATACACTCATGTAGTTGCTTAAAGCGAACCTGTCACCTGGAATAGACTTCATAAACCATTAACAGTACCTGATAGTGCCCCACAAGACGTTTCCAACAGTGTTTCCTGCACTTTCCCTGTATTTAAAATCATCTAAAAATCGCCTTTTAAAATCCTTGCAGAAGTCAAGATAGAAGTCAAGGGGGCAGCGGCCTCCTTGACTCTAGGTCTGCCTTCCCTGCCCTAACCCCGCCCCTCTGCTCCATAACTGACAGTAGCTAAAGTTGCTGGGACCGCGCTCGTACAGCCCGCGCATGCGCGGTATGCCTCCTTTAGCAGCGCGATCCTGGCTCTCCCGCTGTGACTTGCGCGTCTCCTGTACATTATGGGCGCATGCGCAGATAGTGTACAGGAGACGCGCAAGTCACAGCGGGAGAGCCAGGATCGCGCTGCTAAAGGAGGCACGCAAGTTACAGCGGGAGAGCCGGGATCGCGCTACTAAAGGAGGCATACTGTGCATGCGCGGGCTGTACGAGCGCGGTCCCGGCAACTTTAGCTACTGTCAGTTATGGAGCAGAGGGGCGGGGTTAGGGCAGGGAAGGCAGACCTGGAGTCAAGGAGGCCGCTGCCCCCTTGACTTATATCTTGACTTCTGCAAGGATTTTAAAAGGCGATTTTTAGATGATTTTAAATACAGGAAAAGCGCAGGAAACACTGTTGGAAACGTCTTGTGGGGCAACATCAGGTACTGTTAATGGTTTATGAAGTCAATTCCAGGTGACAGGTTCGCTTTAACTCATATATATCTTCCACCTGCTTTTTTTCAATTTGGACTCTCTTGACCTGTTTTCACTATGTAAACAAATCACTCTGGTTTACATCTTGTATGTAGCACTTCCTGTTGCTGTGTCCAACCAAACCCATGATGCACTTCTCCTTTCTCTGCCCCAGTTCCAGCCCCGCATCTAATAACACCCAGCTAGTCTATAGCTCCTCCCACCCAGCTACTTACATAGACACTCCCCTATCACTGCCTCTTATAACACCCAGCTAGTCTATAGCTCCTCCCACCCGGCTACTTACATAGACACTCCCCTATCACTGCCACTTATAACACCCAGCTAGTTTATAGCTCCTCCCACCCAGCTAGTTACATAGACACTCCCCTATCACTGCCGCTAACACCCAGTTAGTTTATAGCTCCTCCCACCCAGCTAGTTACAGAGACACTCCCCTATCATTGCCCCTAACACCTAGCTAGTTTATAGCTCCTCCCACCCAGCTAGTTACATAGACACTCCTCTATCACTGCCCCTAACACCCAGCTAGTTTATAGCTCCTCCCACCCAGCTAGTTACATAGACACTCCTCTATCACTGCCCCTAACACCCAGCTAGTTTATAGCTCCTCCCACACAGCTAGTTACATAGACACTCCCCTATCACTGCCCCTAACACCGAGCTAGTTTATAGCTCCTCCCACCAGCTAGTTACATAGACACTCCCCTATCACTGCCCCTAACACCCAGCTAGTTTATAGCTCCTCCCACCTAGTAGTTACATAGACACTCCCCTATCACTGCCGCTAACACCCAGCTAGTTTATAGCTCCTCCCACCCAGCTAGTTACAGAGACACTCCCCTATCATTGCCCCTAACACATAGCTAGTTTATAGCTCCTCCCACCCAGCTAGTTACATAGACACTCCTCTATCACTGCCCCTAACACCCAGCTAGTTTATAGCTCCTCCCACCCAGCTACTTACATAGACACTCCCCTATCACTGCCCCTAACACCTAGCTAGTTTATAGCTCCTCCCACACAGCTAGTTACATAGACACTCCCCTATCACTGCCCCTAACACCCAGCTAGTTTATAGCTCCTCCCACCAGCTAGTTACATAGACACTCCCCTATCACTGCCCCTAACACCCAGCTAGTTTATAGCTCCTCCCACCTAGTAGTTACATAGACACTCCCCTATCACTGCCCCTAACACTCAGCTAGTCTATAGCTCCTCCCACCAGCTAGTTACATAAACACTCCCCTATCACTGCTCCTAACACCCAGCTAGTTTATAGCTCCTCCCACCATCTAGTTACATAGACACTCTCCTATCACTGCCCCTAATAACACCCAGCTAGTTTATAGCTCCTCCCACCCAGCCAGTTACATAGACACTCCCCTACCACTGCCCCTAACACCCAGCTAGTTTATAGCTTCTCCCACCCAGTAGTTACATAGACACTCCCCTATCACTGCCCCTAACACCCAGCTAGTTTATAGCTCCTCCCACCCAGCCAGTTACATAGACACTCCCCTACCACTGCCCCTAACACCCAGCTAGTTTATAGCTCCTCCCACCCAGCTAGTTTATAGCTCCTCCCACCCAGCTATTTGATACCTTGCAGTTAATAAAGATGTCAGTGCATGTTAAGTATTGCTGTGTCTTAGCCTCTTTATGAATCTTCATAGTCAGCTGGATGGGGGTGCAGGGTGTCAGAGCCTTGCTGATCAGATAATTATGGCTTTTCTAGGTTTTACAGCTCAGCTTATTTTTTATTTTTTTTTATCCCCGACCTACAGGATAGTGGGTAAGTATCTGATTGGTGGTTGACTGCTGGGTCCCCCATGATCATGAGAACGGGGATCCTGTGTCCCCAAAAAAATGGAATGGTAGGTCAACCATATTCCCTTCTGCTTCATTCAATGTCTATGGGACTTCTGGAAATAGCTGAGCATTGTACTTGGCTAGCTCCACAGTCCCACAGAGAGTGAACAGAGTGGCTATGTGCACGTTTGACCTGCCGCTTCATTCATAAAGGGACACAGGATCCAGTTCTCGTGACCAGTGGTGGTTCCAGATATTCTGTGGATAGGGGAAAGTTTTGTATCGACAGAAACAATCGCCGGACCACATACCCATTGAAGTCAACGGGTCGGCAAAAAATGTGGATGTAACATGGACCACATTCATATTTTTTGCGGATCCGCGATTTGCAGACCGCAAAACGGATATAGTTGTGTGCATGGGGCCTTATAGAGATTAAAAAATTAAGAGGTGCAGTCAGCGGTGTACCTCCAACGGAGGCAGACCACGCGGCTGCTATGGGGCCCCTGGAGGAAGGCAGCCTGGTCTTGGACAAAAGATGCCGCCTTCTAATTACACTTAATTCTCGCTCCTGTTTTAAGTTCCTGTCCGGGGCTCAGGCTTCGACTTCCAGCTCCCTGCTTCCTCTGTCCTGTCCTCGGGGCCCCCATTTACACAGCACATCATCAGTGGCTAGCGCTGCACCCGCTGAAGTCCCAACTAGCGCTCTATGTTGTCTCGCTGCTGGGCGCTGGGCTGGCCAATCAGCATTAGCAGTGCTTGCAGAGCCGGCTGCTGATTGGCTTGCCTAGCGCCCAGCAGAGAAACTTTAGTGTCCTGGGTCAGGATGTCATTCCTCTGCAAGCTACCTGCAAGTTATGCTCAAGCTGCGGCCCTCCAGCTGTTGCAAAACCCCCAACATGCAAAGAAAGCCTACAGCAGGGCATGATGGGAGTTGTAGTTTTACAACAGCTGGAGAGCCGCAAGTTGCTCATCCCTGGTGTATAGGATGATGAGATTGACTTCTGCGGAAACGTTGATGTTAGGTGAGAAATGACTGTGCTGTCATTAATATGTGTTTTGGGTGAGAAGTGAACCCCCTCATTTCCAGTGCTGACCCCCCATTTCTGATGCAGAGCTGTACTCTCTCAGCTCTGCATATTAACCTGAATCTTCACCCTCTCAGTCACTGACACAGTGTAACGCCGCCATGCCCTGCTCTGTGCACTCAGGTACAGTAAGTGTCTCTGTGTCAGCTTCATGCACTAATGTAGAGACGCATTGTTTGTCCTGCTTTACACTGCATCTTAGGCATTACTATGATCGAACTGGGGTGCCTAGGGCCCACCAGTAAAATTTATTTTGGGGGCCCACTGTATGGATAGATTCAAATATTACCTGCTCACACAGCAGCAAGATGCCACCAGATGACTGAATATGGGGGTCCCTGCAGCAACTTTGAGAAGGTAGGTCCTGGAGAAAGGAGGATACTGGCTAGATTTCCTCTATTCCTTAAAGTAATCTCAGCTCTGATCGTGTCTATAATAATATCTGGGGAGTTTTTTTAATAAACTATCAAGTTTTTCACATGAACATAGGCTGGTTGAGGTGCTGTGCATTGAACATATGTATGTAGTGCAGTAAGTCTACTGTGGTATATGCCACTTGTGCAGGGGGTGGGAGACTAGGGACCCATCTTGCTCAGGTTCCCACCGGGTGATTCACCTGTACCCCTGTGGGCCAGTCTGAGCCTGTCAGCCAGTTTCATTGGTACAAATCTGCTGACAGTTTTACAAAAAACTTTAAAAACACTGGTCCCATTTAATGTATGTACCGTGGTATGTGCCACTTGTGCAGGGGGTGGGAGACTAGGGACCCATCTTGCTCAGGTTCCCACCGGGTGATTCACCTGTACCCCTGTGGGCCAGTCCGAGCCTGAGCGCCAACATATTCTGCAGTGCTTTGGATCAGTGAAGAAAAGTGTCCCTTTTATTTTTTTATTCTGCTCCTTTCTAAAGAAGTTTCCCCCCCTGGATGACCCCTTTGACCTTATGCTGATCCACAACTTTTGTCAGCTTTCTAATAACAGTCCGACTCCTGCTGTTACTACTATTCTTTACTAACCCTGAGCTATTCAGAGACTCTGCTACAGATTCCGTAATATTCCGCAGCCTTTATTTAGTCAGTGGGTCCATTGGGTGTCATTGATATCTCTGATATGATGGATCCAGCTCTCGGAAATTACAGCAGAGATGTGAACAGAGACTAAGTAGTGGATACACATAGTCCTATATATACACGTAAGGCTTTGTTCCGCTGTCGATCCATACATTTCAATGAAGCTGTACATGTATCAGCAGACTATTTTAATTAGCGATAACCTACAGTTTATTGCTGATGATTTGGGCTTTTACACTGGGCAATTATCATTAAAATCAAATAAAACAGTACAAATCAGAACCATCATCGGTATGTGTTATACTTTTTTGTTGTTTCATGCAGCTGTCACATTTATTTGTTTGTTTTTTGTTTTTAGTTGTCCCGTATGTTTTCTTTATTGCTTTCAGTTGCCTATAATTTTTCTGCTCTTGTAGTCAGTTCTCTGGAGCTGAGGCATATTAAGTTCACCTTTATGTGTTTGTCCCCTTCCTGTTATCTGCACCTGCCTGCATCTTTCACTCATTGCTCTGCAATCTGGTTCTCCAGGTACCTGCCTCCTGCTGCCTTGTCATCTGCACCTGCCTGCCCGTCACCCTCTCATTATTTTTACCTCTTAATGTCCCTCTGTTACTGTTGTCTCTACAATTGTCACTGTATTTGTCCACGCATAAAGTATCCCTTATGGTTCTGCATGTTTCCTGTGCTGTGATCATTAGATTTAGGCAACATGCACACGACCGTATGTGTTTTGCGGTCCGCAAAAAAAAAAAAAGGGATGACATTCCGTATGGCATCCGTTTTTTTGCGGATCTGTTTTTTTTTGTGTGGATCCATTGTAATAACGCCTATCTTTGTACGCAAAACGGACAAGAATAGGACATGCTCTATTTTTTTTGTGGGGCTACGGAACGGACATACGGATGCGGATAGAACACTGTGCTGTCAGCATTTTTTAAATGAATGGGTCCGCATCCTATCCGCAAGAAAAACGGAGCGGACACGGAAACAAAATATGTTCGCGTGCATGAGGCCTTACACTGTTTCCTCTGTTGCTGACCCCTAAAAAAAAAGTTTATGCTACTATTTTTTTATTTCTTGCAAACTTTTTATGTCTTTTAAAATCATGTACGATGAGAAATGGGTGCATGTTCTGGCTGTCATAGGGCAGCCCTTTGCCTTCTTAGCCACATCTGGGTGCAGTGCCCATGGGGATCCCCTGGCTCACATGGAGCTGGCATCTAACAGATGGGCGCTTGGATCAGCTTTCCAAATCCTGAATAATTTATTAGGAACAAAATAGTTGAGTCTGTGAACAGGTCCCTCCTTCCT
The DNA here is from genome assembly GCA_033119425.1 of Bufotes viridis. Taxonomy (NCBI): domain Eukaryota; kingdom Metazoa; phylum Chordata; class Amphibia; order Anura; family Bufonidae; genus Bufotes; species Bufotes viridis. The sequence continues at coordinate 175,829,022 of CM065589.1, forward strand.
CTACTCTTTGTCTCTATAAAGTGCCATTGAGTGGCAGAGTTTCTAATTACAGGTCAGACAGGACAGGCCCTCCTCCCCGTCACAGGGAGTTATTTATACACCTGAATTACAGTGACGTAGCTTCTGTTGGAAGAAGCAGATTTATTTCACCTTTTAGAAAAGCCTGTATTCACTCAAACCTCATGACCCAGTTTAGATACAGAGAGAGCCAGACCTATGGGGAGGAGCAACACTGTGGGGGAAAGGACAGAAACTAAGGGGGAGGTTTGTGTTCGGGTAGAACTCTACTGTACTTCATATCAAACCAATAATAGTTAGTTATTGATCCATCATTGCATTATGCCCAAATTGTCTTTTGGAAACACTATAGTTAGTATATATATATATATATATATATATATATATATACTAATCCAGTAATAAATATAAAGCATCGTGATATGTAGAAGTATCAGTGCAAATATTGCAAACATTAGTGGTATATGTTACTGAAGTGTTTCGGACTTAGTATCACGCCTGGAGGTTGGGTGTAAGATTTGGACAAACTGGGTTATAAGAGTTCCCTGGAAGTGGCCTCTGCAGTTTGTACCCAGTGAGTGATAGATGGGAGGCGCTGGACTATGCCTGTGGGTCTCTTTCCCAGCTCCTGTTTGCTCTCCGCTCCCATTGATCAGGCATGTGGAAACATTCCGCCTCCTGTACTCCTATTGTCAGAATCATGTTGCCAAGCCGCAGCTGCCCTCAATAACTTCACCACAACCCCCACCTCTAGGGCACCAACCTGTGCCATTTAGCCACTGTCCAGTTGCAGACATGCTAGAATCTTCAGAAGGCAAAGGCATAAGAACATCAGTCCATAACAATATTATACGCGTCGCCTCAATAAAAGATGAAATATGGGGAAAAAAGACATTCAAGTTGTACAGGGCAGTTATGCTGACAACGCTGATGTGGGTCTCGCTTTTAGAGTTCCTAATGAGATGTAATGTGACGTGCTAAGATTGGGGGTCTTTTGGGGAGGCTTTCTGGGGGGCTCCAACATGTTCCCTGAGCTTGAAGGACACTGGAAGTGCTGAGCTCAGCTGATTAGCATAACAATCCCTGCAGATCCTCTTCATCCTGCACTAACGCTGGGCTTTTCAATCCAATTTCCAGCCTCCTTCTTTAGCTGATTACATCAACTGGGAGGAGGGGACTGACCTTAAATCGATGCAGCATCTCCACAAACAGAGTATATAGGTCACCGTGAGATGGATGGAAACAGCTTGTAACAGAGGGGACCAAGAACAGCACATAGTGATACACAGATACAGTGTGTGGGGGAGAGGGGGAGGACAATGTAGGAGGGAAGTAGGAAGTGGCAGAACCTCAGTGCTTGACCAGGTGATCTTGCAGGTGGAAACTCCTTAGTCCTTGAGCTACCACTGTGCTGTTGTGCAGTTTATATGCAGACCTCACATTGCACATAGAGAATCCACATTCTTCATCGTTGAAAAGGATCATAGGCCATGGCTAAAATACAAAACTCTGATGTCCTACAGAATTTATATAGTTTCCAACAGGCCACTTCAAAATGGATCTCCTAAGAGTGTAAGTTTTGTTGGCTCATGAGAAAATCCTAAATCCTGATACTTTAGACCTAGCTCCCCCACCTGTGAGTCAATGAATTCTTATGAATGCGCCTCTGCTTCCCACATGAGCTCACAAAGCCCTCCCTGCTCTTGTTGTGTGGAATAAAAGCTTCTATTGAGGCCCTCCCTGTAATCTCGGCAGGTCCCTCTTACCCTCTGGAATTCTTATGCGAGGCACGAGTTAATTTCAGTTTGCTAAGCTGAGAGGGAACTGGGAAGGGACCTGTTAGCAGGACACATAGTAAAGTTTGCATCTGTCCAACCATAATGTTCCAGCACATAGACATCTGCGTGCAGTAGGAGGATAAGACTCCCTCTAAGAGGGCAGGTGACATAGACTCTCTATGACCTTTTAAGTATTCCATGCAATATGGCAATGGTAAAACGGTGTAGATAAAACCTCCAAAATCGTTGTATGTCAAACCAGTCTACTTGGGTTTCTTGTAGACATCAATTGCACATATTTTATTTCTTCTTCATAATATTACACCTGTCTGATAGTATACACCTCTATTCATTTTATATATGGGGAGTTATGAATAATCTGCCGTATGGACAGGCTTTATTGAAAACATAAGAAGAAACCTGAATCGAGCTAGGCCCGAAGGGCCATAAATGACAGCAGTGTGCTGCCTTATCATATATTTTCTCCTTTTGTTTTAGCGAATTGTATCTTGAGACTAGGAAAAAAAACACTCAAAGAGGGAGATTCGCTGTTCAGATTAGCTGATGGTTATTTCTGCTTTTATTTCACCCTTAGAGATTCATTACTTTTTACCTGCTGAAATAATCTGCAATATACTTTAATGGCTTAGCAAGGCTTGATCAGTTAACTGTGAGGTACCTAAAGCCAATCAATGGAAACAGCCAGAAAAGCTTTTGTGCAGTTTAATTTGGGGGAAATAGTGTTCTAGGTAATAGCACACAATAATATTTTACAAACACCTTTACATCTCAATTACTACACCAGTAAAAGTAATGTGCATCAACTGCATTTATTTCATGGTTATTATGTTTCATATAGTAATTTAATAAAATATCAGTATCTATCTATCTATCTATCTATCTATCATCTATCGTTATCTGTCTGTTGTCCTCAATCCAGACAGCTTTTTTCAATCTAGAGTTGCTTTTTGTAAAAGGATCATTCATTTAGTAATATATGCAATTATCTGTATAACTTTCCTTAAAGAAGACCATCACCATGATATGCAATGCTATCTGCAGGCAGCAGGATATAGAGCAGGAGGAGCTAAGCAGATTGCTACATGGTTTTGTGGGAAAAGATTCAGTAAAACATGTATGGCAGCATGATTGACAGCTATCTATGTATACACAATTACACAGAGAATGCTATCAATCACTGATAACCTCCTCCCTGTGTACAGCTATCAGTGACTGACAGCATTCTCTGTGTAATTGCGTATGCAGAGATAACTATCAATCACTGATAACACCTCCCTGTGTACAACTATCAGTGACTGACAGCTATCTCTGTATACACACTTACACAGAGAATGCTATCAATCACTGATAACGACTCCCCTGTGTACAACTATCAGTGACTGACAGCTATCTCTGTATACACACTTACACAGAGAATGCTATCAATCATTGATAACGACTCCCCTGTGTACAACTGTCAGTGACTGACAGCTATCTCTGTATACACACTTACACATAGAATGTTATCAATCACTGATAACACCTCCCTGTGTACAGCTATCAGTGACTGACAGTTATCTCTGTATACACACTTACACAGAGAATGCTATGAATCACTGATAACACCTCCCACATGTAAAGCTATCAGGGACTGACAGTTATCTCTGTATACACACTTACACAGAGAATGCTATCAATCACTGATAACCCCTCCCCTGTGTACAACTATCAGTGACTGACAGCTATCTATGTATACACACTTACACAGAGAATGCTATTAATCACTGATAACACCTCCCCCGTGTAAAGCTATCAGTGACTGACAGCTATCTCTATATACACACTTACACAGAGAATGCTAGCAATCACTGATAACCCCTCCCCTGTGTACAGCTATCAGTGACTGCCAGCTATCTATGTATACACACTTACACAGAGAATGCTATCAATCACTGATAACCCCTCCCCTGTGTACAGCTATCAGTGACTGCCAGCTATCTCTGTATACGCACTTACACAGAGAATGCTATCAATCACTGATAACCCCTCCCCTGTGTACAGCTATCAGTGACTGACAGCTATCTCTGTGTACACACTTAGGCTACTTTCACACTAGTGGCAGCCGTCTGCGACAGGCTGTTTCGGCGACTGAACAGTCTGACGAATCCGTGCTGCCACTAGTGCACGTGTGCCGCTGGCAGCACGGCAAACATGCCTAGAGGCGGCCGGAATAAAACCCACATCTATAAGACAATGAGGGCATATCCTACCGATATGCCCCCATTGTCCATGATGAGACAACCCCTTTAAACATATAACCGTAAGCAGCATTATGGATTTATGCTATATCCCTTACCTTGCATTACATTGTGTGCAAAGATTGCATTGTTTTCAATGGGATTTTTTTAAACAATAGCTCAATAAGTGCTTTTTGGGCATGCTGGTACATTTTTGTCACATGTTTGCTGCAGTTGATCCTCATTAACATTTAATAACATTGAAAAACTAATGCAAAAACCGTGAAACATTTCCCAGAAGTGCTGTTATAAGTAAAATGCCACCTGCGGTGAGGCCAAAATATGATTTCTGTAGTGACACAGTGCCACTAACATGGTACATGTGAAAGTCCCCTTGTTTTACAGCTGCACGATCTATTACTTTCTGCTGCACTATCTGGTCCTCAAAGTGGCATCTACTACAGCTGTGTGCAGGGCCCATTTTGGATGGTCCTGGTTTCCTAGGGGCCACCCTACCATATCAATCCCTGTGGTTAACTAAAGCCACCTGCTCTTATTGGTGGTATTATTTAGTATTAACGGATTATGTGCAAACTGTAGGAGAGCATAACGTGGACTCTTGATGGGTAATTTGCTTTTCATGCTGCTTATCATGTGGGTACTTTATGGCAGTATTATATGGGCTCAAAATATGAGAAAAACAGTCCATAAATTTAAAGTGGGGGGTCCAATTTTGCTTGTTGACCTGGGCTCTATTTTATGTAAAACCAAAAAACATGTATGTTCATTTACACGTAAACATCCTTATACCAAGTACATATACAAGAACGTACGGTAACTATATTTCTATCGACTTTGTTTCTGTATATGAATAATTTCCTGTAGTATCTTCCGCCTAATCACATTCATGTCTGACATTCCAGCACCTAGTCTACACCTATTCTAATTATATTTGTGGAGGTAGAATTTAGTTGGGGGTTCAAACCAATACAAACAGACATAAATTGGAATGATGGATGTATTCCCGAGGGATTAAGGCTGGGGACAGTAACGATGAGTCAGTTGCAGAGATAGATGTAGGTTATATATGTATTTCTGGTGGGGGGGATGGGGTTTAAAGAAGACATTTTATTTTTTTTAATCACAAAGCATTGGTGGCATGAGAACCTCTGTTAAAGTCCAACAGAACTCCCACCCTTTTATATGTATTTTCAGGATTTGCGTCTTCCTAATGGTTTGCTAGCGCTTGCTACTCATGAAAAGGTGTATGGAAAGCTACAGCTTCTGTCACTACTGTTGTAAATAGCAATTCTCTCGAGGGGCTTAGCCTGGTGATGGAATAAGGGATTTGGTTTAACATTCTATTGAAAGCAACGTGTTATTATAAAAATGAGACCATCGTCATTTTAGACGTGATTCAGGCACATGGTGAACAAAATGTGAAATTAGAAGAATTACAAAGTGCTACTGCTGCCATGTTGTTATTGCGCAGCAGCACTGTGCACGAACACAAGAGATGTCTGAATGTCTGGGCTGTCAGCGTTTGGGGGGTTCTGAATGTTAGGATATCCCCTCAAAAAACTTTTAGTTTAAGAATCCTATACATCCTATGCATCCTCTGGCCTGGAGATGGGTGTCCCCAGATCTACTCTAAAGGCAGAATATAGTATATGACAAGCTTTGAGCTCATCTTTTGGTGACTTCAGTTCAGTTTAAAGGGAACCTGCCACTACAAAATGCAGTGCAATCTGCAGGCAGCGTGTTATAGAGCAGGAGGAGCTGAGCAGATGGATAAATAGTTTTAAGGTCCCTTTAGACAGGACAATTTAGCAGGCGATTGTTGAGAAGGAAGCGTTCCTTCCTGGCAATCGCCTGCTCGTCAGTGGAGGAGTCTGCTGTATTTACATACAGCAATCTCCTCCACAGTATGGGGAGCAGAGATCACTAATATCATCGCCCTTCCCCGTACAGACTTGTTTTTTGCCGACAGCAAAGCGTGATTAAACGGCAAGATCCGCTGCCAGCAAACAACAATTTCGGTGCCTACACAAACTATTCAATTACCCGACGATGGAGCATTTCGCTCATTCATTGGATAATCTGTGGCACCATTACACTGCCAGATAACGCTCATTAGCTATTATTTGGCGGATTCTCGGCTCATGTAAAAGGTCCTATAGGGGAAAAGATTTATTAAAACGTGTAATTTGTGCATTTACATCTCTGCTTTTTTTTTAACTTCAGATGTACACAGGGGAGGTGCTATCAATTAATAGCCTTCCTTGATAAGTGTGTATACACAAATCGCTGTCAGTCAGTGATAAGACTGCCTACTTGCGTATTCAACAGAAAGAGCAGAGTTAAATGTAAAAAAAAAAAAAAAAAAACATACAAGTTTTACTGAATCTTTTCCCATAAAACATTAAATCATTCTGCTCAGCTCCTTCTGCTCTATAGCAGACTGCATTACATTGCAGGTTCTTCTTAATCATACAGGCTACAGGGGTACAGAAATGGTCACATAACTGAAATGTTACAAGACTACTTTAAGGTGTATATTATTTATTGTGTGTATTGCAAAGCCCTATATACACAGAAAATATGGCTTTGTTCACGTTGGCGGTGCATCTTCCCTTCCATACCAACAAGCACAAGGCCATACCAGATCTGCTGTATGACAGATACTGATGGACCCAACAGATGTGGACTGGCCATAGACACTACACAGGGTGTAGGGCCCTCCTCACTGCCACTGGCCAGGTACATAATGATCTCATGCTCTCCCTCCTAATTAATGCTGGAGGCATTAGGTACTTATGTACCTGGCCAGCTTACGCAAGTGCCCTCCGGAACTCAACTGTATCGCTGTCCTCGGGATACAGTGATACAGTTAAATACTGTAGCGGAATGGGACTTAGATCAGAGACAGCGACTTAGAACGGCACTTAGGTATTTAATTTTTTTTCTTTCCTTGGCCACTTGGGGAGCATACAACTTGAGCACTATAGGGGTCATGGAAAATCCAGGTAGTTTGCTTATGGTAGGGCAGGCTTGGTGCTGTGGACCGCATCTCACCAACTAAGCCCCCTGCTCCATATCTTAATTAGAGGCAATTGGTGGAGGAGGAGGCCTGAACATGCCAGAACATGGACAACTTCTGGGGAGGTATTTTGTGGTATTTGGTTCTGCTGGGATGGTGTTTTGTGCTGCACTATGGTATTGCTGATCCTGACTACTTGTGTTATCACTGCCTACTTGTGTTGTCCTGCCTTCTATCAGTTTGGACCTGCCAACATAGGGCCACTTTTAGATTTTTTTCCAGGGCCACTTTACGTTCTCGTTCCACCCCTGGGACCCATTGACACATAATGAAGTTGGGTGGGTTCTGTCATGGTGTCTATAGTTCTGAAGGAAAGAATAGTGCTGCCTACAGCACTAATCTTCTGCTAAATCTGATGAAAGAGACCATAAATATTACTTTGGTCAAGTCTGTGACCATCACTTAAAATCTAAGCAAACCAATTACAGTTTGCCTAGGATGTCTTGAATTTTAAAAAAATCAGAGATTTGTAAGCAGAGCCAAAGGAGCTAAATAGTTTGACCCTTTTTTTCCCCCTGGAAATCAGCGGTGGTCTGAGACCACACACTTTACCAATGTCATTTTCTTACTAGGGTACGAGCAAGGCCTAGGGGGCCACAATAAAAGGATTAAAATCCAATAGTCTGCTTGAATTGCTTTGTAAAATGAATTGGACGGTATTTCTGAGGAGGTGATAGTACTTTAGGTCCCAGGGTCCGAGAACACTTCCCTTTAAATATATTGGTGTGGGCAAGAAATCGACTATGGTGGGGGTGTAATTCTGAAAACCTCTGGCTTGGGCTTCAAAATCGTTCTCCCTGCTTCTTACATGTATCTATGATAATCAGAAGATCATTTTGCCTGGATGTCCCTTCATTAAACTGCCTTTACGCAAGCCAATAATCAGCCAGAATCTGCCCATTTTAATGTGTCCCTGATCACCCAATGAACAAGCGAAACACTAGTTCATCGGGTGATCCTGACGTTCATCCTGGCACCACCGATCATGGCTTCTGGGCAGAAGATCGTGTGATCTAAACAGCGATCTGCTGCCCAGAAACAATGAATCTGTATGAGGACGAGGGATCGCTATAGCAATCCCTCATCATACTGTGAAGGAGATCACTTCACTGAACGAGCAGCCGACTGTAAGGAAGGAACGCTTCCTTCCCGACAATCGGCTACAGAATCGTCCTGTCTAAATCCACCTTACAGGGGTTGTCTCACTTCAGCAAATAGCATTTATCATGTAGAGAAAGTTAATGCAAGGCACTTACTAATGTATTGTGATTGCCCATATTGCTTCCTTTTCTGTCTGGATTCTTTTTTCCATCACATGGCTTTGTTACAGTGGGTCCGCAAAAAAAAAAAAAAAACAGATGCAACACGGATGTCACACGGACATAATTCAGATTTTTTGCAGACCGCAAAATGCATGCGGCCATGTGAATGCATCCTAAATGTGCCACTGATAACCAGACTAACAAGCAAGTAATCGTTTGAATCGCATCTTTCATCAGGAACCTAAAATCCTAGTTCATTAGCAGCACATTGCACTATGTAATATAGGATGTGGAAAAGAGGAAACTGTATGGGGACAAACGATTGTAATAATGATCATTCATCCTCAGACATCCCCAATTATTGCTGCATGTAAATGCAAGCAAATGTTCCTATGACTGTTCGTTCCCAATCATTGCCGCTCTATCAACCCATAGAGGGGCCCTAAGGTGTCGGCTGTATGGATAATTATTTTATATCACTATTTATAAAATGGAGTAATATTCAGTTTGAGCGAGGCCTCTTGCACACGAACATATGCTGGCCGTGCACGTGCTGAGGACCGCAAATTGTGGTCGGCAATGCACGGGCACCGACCGTGGGCAAGCCGCATGCTGATCGCGGACACATTCACTTGAAAAGTTCTATCTGTTTGCGGAACGGAACTCCACAGAAGCACTTCGTAGTGCTGTTCCGCACCGCATCTCCAGAATTCACTTGAATGGGTTCACATCCGTGATGCGGAATGCACACGGCCGGTGCCCCGTGTATTACGGACCCGCCGTATGCCACGGGAAACACGCGGTGGTGTGCAAGAGGCCTAATTGAGTAGTACTTTTTAGGATGGATCACGTGCAATTTTTTATTTTTTTTTACTGGTAAACTTTACTATATAAAGTAGTTGAACAGTTATTAAAGTTCTCCATTATACAGTATAGGCAAAAACATAAAAAAATAACAAGAACTACTAGTTTATGATCAGTTTGGGACACTGATCAACTCCCCGGTGACCAAAAGCATAAATATACCCTGTTAATGTAGAAAGTCCTATAAGCCCAAATTAGTATTTTATTTAATTATTAATCTTTTATGTAACGTAGGCCTATTTAATAATAGAACTTTGTATTAGGCTATATTCACACAAACGTGGTGTTTTGCGGATCCCCAAAACACGGACACCGGCCCATGTGCGTTCCGGTGTGCTGTCCGCATCTTTTGCTGCCCAATAGAAATTAATGGGTCCGCACCCGTTCCGCAATTTTGCGGACTCATTCATACGGTCGTGTGAATGTAGCTTTAAGGGTACGGTCACACGTTCAGGTTTCTCGATGCAGCATTGGAAGACAAAATCAGGAGTGGATCATAAATAAAAAGAGATGTTGTTTATCTTTTTTCTCAGACCCACTAGCCCCGTGGTGACAATCATACTACTCTGATCCCCGCTGCTGGGTTCCGACTCCATCGCTCCTCCGCCGGCTCTGCCATTCCTAGGTCTCCCCGTGTCAACATCCTTTTTTGACGTGGGTCGCCTGATCGCCGCAGCTACTGATTGACCATAGTGGTGGTGTGTCACCCACATGGCACATGACATGCCACACAGGTGACACATCACTGCTCCCGCAGTCACGTGACCTAAGATGATGTTGCCATGGGACCTGTGAAGCTGGTGCGGGAGCGATGGAGCTGGAACCCAGCAGCGGGCATCAGGTAAGTACGATTGCCACCTTGGGACTGAAAGAAAAAGTCACCAGATATGAACAACCCCTTTAAGTACTGATACCACTTTTTTTTTATTTTTATTCACTTCTGGTTTTGGCTTCAAAAAATGCATTACGTGGCTGTAGCCTAAATGGGGCAAGAAATGTTGTTATGTAAACCTGTAGGTGGTGAAGCTGGTGCTGCCAGGCTGGACACCTGCTGTGCCTCTCCAGGATCAGCACATACATTATATATGGCACTTGTGATGTCCTGGCTGTGCCCTGCAGGAGGGAGTGCAGAGGATGAGCATCATTTTATTAGAAAAGTTTGGCCAGCCTTACAATGGCGCCTATTAGAATGCACTGGTGATGCCAGCCCAGTCATTCCCAGCTCAGGCGGGCAGGGCATGGTGACAGGTTACTGGAAGCCCCTTTTTCTAGGGCTTGTGATTCATAGTTAATGCTTCATATGAAGTCCGGGAGGAATGTCATCCCCACCCCCACCGCATTTCCAGTGGCTTTAGGGACAGTCAGTGGCAAGCTGGCTCAGTAGGGGGGGGGGGTGGGGGCAGGTGTCTGGGAGGGCTCCAGGACAAGGGGCGGGGGCGCACCGCTGCGTGAGGGCGTGGCCTAATAGCGGGGAGGCGTTTTCTTTTCGGATAAACCGCTATGTTCTGTCCCTAAGGGGGGTGTGGTAGGGTTTAGTGGGCGGGGCCGACACGCCCCCTTCCATCCTCTTGTCCCGGGAGCTGCCTCCGTTCTCAGGAGCCGCCAGAGACCGAATGGAGACAGAAGCGCCCCAGCCCGGACTGTCGCCCCCGGACTCTGCGCACGATCCTTGGTAAGGAGCTCAGCCCATCCTTATGCCCGGTGCCGCCGTCTTTGCACTGGGATCTGTGCCGTACTGGCCTCAGAAGGGCATCTTACGTGGGGAGGTACCTGGATACATGGGGACCTTATGTGCAGACTCTGGGACGTGAGTAAAAAGAGGCCACAGCGGTGATCGTTCTCCTGGGCCACTGGTGCTGACCCCCTGTAGCGATGCAGAAGGAGTGATGTCCAGGGCAGCACTTGTGACCATGGCTGCCAGGTCTCTGGAGTCTCTTGTTCAGCTAAAGTTTAAGTGGCACTTTGATTATTGCCCCTGACACTGGCATGTACTCAGTGTGCCAGCTTCTAAATGTAATATTTCATCATCTTGATTATTTCTATGGCTGTGATGTCCCCCCATCATGGGGCTGTACCCTTAATCCTTGGTGCTGATCATTCAGGGCATCACTCCTGCCCTACCTTCCTGATAAGTTTGTGGTCCATACTTCTGCTGGTGTAGGTTATAGCTTATGGCCTGATAGCAGTATCTTCTGTAAAGTCACAAAGCTGTGGAAAATGTCATAGTCACCCAGTGATCACTGATGGAGGGATACAGAGACCAGGAGAGGAGGAGGGGGGGGGGGGGGGGGGTCATGTGCCTCTCAAGTTTCCTGGTGGTCCCACAAGTCAGAATCTATGCTAGTTTCTGAAGTCGTCTGATTATCTTTGCTTTATGACACAATGAATATATATCTGTCTATTTCATATCTATCTATATCTCTATCTATCTATCTATCTATCTATCTATCTATCTATCATCTATCTATCTAATATTATCTATCTATCTATCTATCTATCTTTCATCTATCTCATGTCTATCTATCTATCTATCTATCTATCATCTATCTATCTATCTATCTCATATCTATCTATCTATCTATCTATCTCATATCTATCTGTCTATCTAACTATCTCATATCTATCTATCTATCTGTCTATCTATCTATCTATCTATCATATATCTATCATATATCTATCTATCTACTGAAGTGTGGCAGTCATTGATGGATTTAGGAAAAGTCTATAGGAGATTGAAACCCTTTTAGGAAATAGCCCAGATTGATAAACTTTGGGCCGGTTTCCTTGGCTGGGTCTCCTCCTCTCTCTCCCCTAATGTAATAACCTTCATATTACAATATGCTCTTTTCAGTCGGTTGGCGCGGCAGTAGCTCTGAGGCCCCCTCTTCATCTGCCGCTCTTGCCCCAGGTTTTCATTTTGAATAATATTCTTCATCCAGGTATTTTCGCGGTGCCCTGACATCTCTCCTGAAGACCACATCCAGTGAGACGACTGTTCGCGTTGCGTTATATACATATTCACACAGATAACTTATGACTTAGCGTTTGCCTTTTGTTTGTCTTTCCTGACGCTTCTTCGTGTTCCTTTTTGTCCTTCCAGCAAAATGTTCATCGGGGGACTGAGCTGGCAGACTACACAAGGTGAGCAGGAATCATAGCACTGAGTGGGGTGGGCAGAAGGTGCGGGTTCTGAATTGTTCGCACCCCTGTACTTTTTCACCCCTCTTTTCTTCCTTGTGTTCTCCACCCTTTTCTTTCTTTCTCCCTCATATGTGCACCCTCCCTCCATCGCGTTCTCTCCCTCTCCCTTTGCTTGGACACGATGTGATTGGATTTTCTGGTGCATTCTGGGATCCGTCTGCCTCGCTTGGTTGTGATAGGCTGCTCTTGTGTTTCTAGAGGGCCTGCGGGAGTATTTCAGTCAATTCGGGGACGTGAAGGAGTGTCTTGTCATGAGAGATCCATTGACCAAGAGATCCAGGTGAGGTCCGGTGTAGCTATGGATTTGATGTACTGGTTCCTAAGCGTACGCAGCTCAAGGGTCTTTTTTCTTTGCTCTTCATTAGGGGATTTGGATTCGTCACTTTTATGGACCAGGCCGGAGTGGACAAAGTCCTTGCTCAGTCAAGACATGAACTGGACTCAAAGACGGTATGGAGACCATTTCTTCACTTAGAACTGTTGTCATATGGCGTCTGTGAGGAAGGATCCATGTGTTTTATATGGATTTGACGTAGATTGTTGCAGAGTTTGTCCTTACGAGTTTATCTGTTGTATAGACGATGGCGTTGGCGTTGTGGACAATATTTCACAATGTGACAGTGGATAATCACTGAGGCCTACGGTCTTCTACCCAACGTGATTATTTAGAAGTTTGGGTACAGACAATGGTTCACACTTGCGCAGACTGTAGCTGAATTACAGCCAGCGCAAGGTTCATAGGTGATCTCCAGCTTTAGTGGCGCGGTGGCGTCAACCGCTGCAGATAATACGGACTTGCTCGTCATTTGTGTGAAAAGTAAAGTATTTTTTTTATTTAGCAGGCAAGCAATTTAGACAGCATGTGGGGGAAAGCAGGTATGATACCGTGTTGTATAGGTTGTGTCATTCCCATTAGTGATGCCACATACTAGATCACTAAAAAGAACCTAGCTAGACTGCTGTGTTCAGTACTGGAGACCAGATCTTAGAAGGTCGTCAGTTCGTACAACTGCTTTCTTGTCACATATCCATTAATGTCTCTTAGCTTTTTAGTTATTTATTCTATCATTTTTTTTCCTCTAAGATATCTATGTTTGTGTGTTCGCCTTATGACTGTGTGACCTTTTTATGACTTGAAATCAATAGTTTATTCTAAATCTCTAGTTATCAGTAGTAGTTTACTACAATGTTTAGTTGTTTTTACCTGTTTTCTATACCGTCAGCAGCTGTAGATCTAGACTACATGAATGACTTTTTGGGTATATGTTTTTTCGTGATTCTCCATCAGTTACTTTTACTTGAACATTTACCATATAAATAGACTGGCTAACTTCAACTCCCATGATACCTTAGCAGTATTCCGAGGATCCGGCAGACCTGTCATAAGACAATACCTGATGTGACACCAGAGACTTGTATAATTATTGGCAGGTGAACAACAAAATAATGCAATTTTCAGAAAACATCAGATCTATTCAGTTTATACGGTGAACATACTAATGTGGGGATGCTGGGCTGATCAGCATAGACTATGGAGGTGAGCAAGATTAAATTCGCGACCATTACGTCTCAGAGAAGAATAGACCATGCAATTCTTACGGAACATTTCAGGTGGCAGGAGGAGCTTTCGTCAGGTTGTCATGATCATTAGCACTTCCCCCTAGAGGATTTACAATAGGCAGAAATCTGTGCTCAGGGATCAGTAGGCCTTTGTCAATATCAGTATATGCATTACAGTTTTAACTTTTTTTTTATCCAGCAATATTATACCATTATAGCTCCAACATATTCTGCAGCACTGTTCAAAGATTGTATTCTCGTGATACCACTGTAAAAAAATACACTTGTTATGGTTATATATATATTTTTTCTATATATCTAGATGGTTGTGGATAGATCAGATCTTTTTTATTGACGATTTCCTTTTTTATCTCTTCCTATTATTGGTATTATTTGGCGCCATGTAACTTGTGCAGCCATTGGGTTAACTCCCTGGCACTTTCCATTCAGTTCAGTGCAGTGCGTCCCAGTCGGTGGGCTCTTGTTTATCAGCGAAAGCTGTGTGGCACTGGGGACTGTGTCTCTGCAGACTCAGGGGGAGGGGGAGCAGTGCAGCTCATGCTGCTGTCCCCAGCTCCTTGGATGGGAAGTTTCTTTTGTTACCTGGGAGGGGACAAGTGTGTGTTTCATACAAAGAACAGTTGGAAACAGAAGAGATGCAAATGTAGACACTTTATCATTTCTTCGCGGTTGGAGGGTCTGGTTCGAGCTCTAGAGGGTTACGTTAGCAAAACTGGGGGAGGCCCACCATTTTAAATGATGCCTTGACATGGACTGTGATGGAAAAGTTTTCATTGTCAATTAATTGGGGTCTGGTAGCTCCCGACTACTTGACATGGTGACTGTTTGAAGTATATGAGGAAGTTTTTATTGTACTAAATCAGTTATGGTAAATTCCACAAATCAGTCATCGGTGTGTTGAGCGAACCTATCCGTATGGATCCAAAATCATGTATTTCATCTTCGTGTGTATTTTACAAAGCTTATCTTCTCCTGATCAGAATGTGTTATGAAACTTTTTAATGTTATTGGTTTTCAGAATATATATATAAATAAATATATATATATATATATAGTGCAATTTAGTATATATATCATTAAATATATATATATAAAAAAAAAAATATATATATATATACACACATATACCAAAAACACAGGAACAGCCAACATTCTTCTTTAACCATTTCCCATTCTGTCACCCTGCACTTACAAAAAATCCTTAAAATGTTTTTTTTTTATTTTTATTTGTAATGTATATAATGCGTCTACGGTCTATACTTTTACTAACAGTGGACTTATACCAGTATAAGGCGTGTTTTACTAGGGGTTTCACCAAGATAGTTTTAGGCTCTTTCTTTACGTGTACACCTGTATCCCTGAGCGCTTGCCTCCATACCCAACTGCTTCAGTGTTGAGTGTGCTCAACATGGCCGATTCTGCCGTAATTATCTCTGGATTTGAGGTTGCTGGACGGACGGGTGTTATCTGGAGGCTGCCGCTTTGGTGAATTGTACTTTTGATTTTTTTTTTAAGCCGCATGTAGATCATTACCTTCTATGTGCATGTAACAGGACCCATGTGGGAATGAAGTCTTTTTTTTTCTTAAGTCCAGAATGGCCTCTCCCGCTGTCTCTGTCTGTCTGTACCCTTCCTGTCTCTTCTCCTGCTACTGAATGCTACAGGTGTCTGTGCCATTTACCTGTAACAATAGTGACTTGTGTTTAGTGATGTGAAATTGGTGCATTCCCTCCTGCTCTGAGCTGCCGCTTTCTCCGTTAATAGCATCTTCCTGGCCTTTGCTGACATAGCACAGAGGAATGTCATGACAAAGGGGTATTGTTGGGATACTCTATCTCCTGTTTTGATTTCTCTCCCTTGATGCCCAGAAGCACAAACATTCCCCAGTCCATGACGGGTCGGTGAGGGCTGCCAGTCCTGACCCCGCTGTCCCTGCAGATCTGGTGTCCAGGTAGCAACAACCATATCTTGCAAGCATCCATAAAAACTGTCCTCATCTAAATTGTCATTAAAACTAATCTTTGGGAAAGACATGTAAACGGGCCCATAAATTTACTCAGAGCAAATAATTACAGTGATCTGACGTGAAAAGCAGTTTTCCGTACCTTTTCTTCTTATGAAATGAGCAGCGCTCCTGGAGTGAATGTTTACAGTAACCATGGCGATGAGGGTGTCACCAGGCTGATATGAGATCCGTACAGGCACATATATTTTACTACAGCGTCCACTGATGTCATGAATCCATCTGATGAACAGTTTGTAATTCGTTTGCGTAATGTGATTGTCTAATTGACATAAATAGCTTGAATTATTATTGCAAAAACATCATTGATTCATCATTGAGAACAAAAAAGGCAAACCCTGGTGTGAGCTGTCATCCATGAAAAGGGTATTCCCATCTCATATATGGAATATACACAGGAGAAGCTAGAAATGTCTAAGATGGCAGATGTTCAAAAACCCATATGCGTTTTAGATGCATTTTTTTATATATTTTAGTAGAATCCTGATATGAACTATTCTAGAGGCAGCGCTAGATTTTCTTCTGTTTTGTAAATTATTGGTGAATTTAATTTTTCAGAGTTTTTAAAAAGGTTAATCTTACTTGATGAAGGGGGTTAGTCCAACCCCGAAACGCATTGTATCCACACCATTAAAGTTTACTTCTGGAGTTACATCGGCTGTACTCGGCAGCGCTAGATTTTCTTCTGTTTTTTAAATTATTGTTGAATTTATGTTTTGGGAGCTTTTAAAAAGGTTAATCTTACTCGATGAAGGGGGTTAGTCCAACCCCGAAACGCATTGTATCCACACCAATAAAGTTTACTTCTGGAGTTACATCGGCTGTACTCGGCAGCGCTAGTATTTCTTCTGTTTTGTAAATTATTGAGTTTTTATAATGTGCCTATGTGGTCTTGGGTGGTAGTTAGCATTATTTTTTAAAGTATAGGTAGTCATGTTAATCACCAGATAATAACACCAAATTAATAGACGTTGGCCCAGATTCACTAATGTACCCGTGCCAAAAATCTCTCTTAAAAAGTGGTGCAAATTGGTGCAATGTGGCACATTTAAGGTTTTTGCTTTTTCCTCCCCGACATGCTTGAAAAAGGGGTGGGCTTAGAAAGTGGGCAGGGCTTAGTGGGAAACTGGGCGGGCTTAAGATGCACCATTTTGCACCTAAATTTCAGCACAATTCTGGTGTAAAAATCTGTCTTAAAATAAGCCAAGCAATAGTTGGTATAGTGTCAGAGAAACGTGTCTCTCCCTGCACCACATGTATTGTCCAGCCTAAGCCCCTGTGATAAATCTGGTGCAGGTCTAGGCTGCCTAGCTAAGGTTGTGTTCACACTTCAGTCAGTTATTTCCATCAGTTATTGTGATCCAAAACCAGATTTGGGTCAAAAACACAGAACAGGAGCAGATCTTTCCATTATACCATATCTCTGAGTAGGCTTCACTACTGGTTTTGGTGCACAATAACTGATGGAAATAACTGAAGTGTGAACTCAGCCTAATCTCACGCCATCTACAGGATTAGTAAATCTGGCCAATTTTAATCATTGACTTTTAGTTTGATTTAACAAAAAGACCCATTTGCAAAACGAGAAAATAAAATAAAAAGATGCTGATTTCTTGTTCAGTACCTACAGTATCTAACCACACAGGTCATGCAGTCTAGTTTCCGTTACTATGAACTTTGGGCTGTCTACAGCACAGAACCGTGCAGTATATAATGCGATCATTAGCTGGGCCGGAGGTTTTTGTGATGTTTGCACATAAAATACCACAGTTATTTGAATAATTCATGATACATTCTATAATGTATGTTGTGTAAATTTGTAAATCAGGGGGCAAATCCTAGGTTGCTGTATATCTGCACAGTATTTTTCCTTGGATTTTCATAACATACGTTTTTTTTACGGCATTACTTATTTTGTCATTGTATAGCTGTTTAGGGGAGCGCCTGCAGGGTGTGGCTAAGTTATTGCTCACCTCTCTGCATAGACCAACAATTTTTTTAAGATGTCATTTCGGTGGGGACCCACATGTCTGTCGTGTTTCTAATTGGTCACTAGTCAACGGGGTTGACAATTCTTTTTATGTTAATCAGTAGGTTTTACTGTCTTTGTGTCTTGCTCTTCAGTTTTCTAGGCATTAGTCACGTTTATATATTACATCTCAGTAGGCCTTTGTTCTTTGTAGTTCTTTCAGTTGTCCCAAAAAAGTTTCAAATCTCCATATTTTCGTTTTCAGATTGACCCAAAAGTGGCTTTTCCTCGCAGAGCTCAGCCCAAGGTGAGTTCAGGATCATCAGTATGTAGCTTTCCATAGGCAGATATTAATAAAAACGAGAAAATTGGTTTATTTCAGAATTCCTGGAAGCAGTGCGGTGGAGTTAGTTGGGGACAGTCGGTTAAAGCAGCAGGGGAGAGGGCTAGGAGGGAGCTGTAACTATTGGAAGGAAATCAGCTTACGTCCAATAGCTAGCAGGTGGATCAGCATTGGGTCCTGCAAACACCGGCAGAACTGGGTTAATTCCCTTAAGTAGTTTGTTGACAGACGGCATCTTGGTGTCAGAGCCAGGAAGCTTAGCGCCAGGGTAATTAGGGGCAGCTGGGAGACCCTCAAACAAGGCTCATTTTATTACTTGCTCTGATTGTTTTTGTCTTATGCTTTTATGTGATGTATGTCTTTATATAGTCGCTGGCAAGTGCCTTACGCGATTCATTTCACTCTGATCTCCCTATAGCAAAGACTGAGATTTTCGCAAGAACTAGAATACTTTTCTGCACACTCCATAACCTTCCAGGGAGCTAGGAAAAATCTACCCTGCCCGGCTCCTGTCCTCTGGTCAGTCTCTTGTCCGCAGACGTCACCTAACTACTCTTAATTGTTACAGATGGTGACAAGGACAAAGAAGATCTTTGTGGGCGGACTGTCAGTGAATACGACTGTTGAGGATGTAAAACAATATTTTGAGCAGTTTGGAAAGGTGAGTCTGTATTGTTTTATGTCAAGCAGATCCCAATATTGACGGAGCCGTTTAGAAATTAGCCGAATATCCATCATCATGGTAATGGCGGCCTGTGGTCTCTATGACAGCTGGGGAGGCATTCTTATCCACGTCAGTAAGTCTCTGGTCAGCACGTGGGGAGATTTCAAAAGAAGCCTGTAGATTTGGGGATTAGGTGAATAAAGCAATAGACGTTTCCTTTATTTCTTTTTTTGGGAGGCATATTAAAAGTTGCAGTTCTGTAGCGATAATCAGATTATTGCAAAGTATATGGCTTCTCTTCTCTGACCATGACACCTGAGGATAGCCCTCCCCCATTATAAACCCCTCATAGACACTGACGAACAAGCCTTGTTATAAGGCGATTAGGTCCCCATTTAATTAGGAGGTTGGAGGGATCACTGGATGACTCGGATTTCTCTCCCATCGGCTGCAGATTATCTACCACAGTGTATTGAGGGAGGGGTGGGGGGGTCGTTGTGCATTACACACGTATGACAGGAACACGCTTTATTGCAACAAGTATTTATAGACCGTGATTCTGTGGTTCACCTGTCCGGACGCACTGGCTACAAAATAAAGTACCGTACTGCCTCACTTGTATTCATGTAGTGTGTTTTGTTATTTCATTCTTGCTGCTGTTATTTTTCTTGCCCACTTTTGTCTTTGTTTCTTCTTTCTACATCTCTGTCTTTCCTTGCATCTCATACTCCCTCTCCCCCTGATATCTGGTGGGGCCCTCCCCCCTCCCCCCATCTTTTCAGTTGCACACAAAAGCTTTTGCCTCTTTCCCTCTCCCCTGCGGCTCAGGACATACTAAGCTGCAGTCATAGTAACAGGACAGGGCTCCCAGAGCCTCTGATTCTCCAGGGAACCAAACGGTTTTCTTTGAAAGGCAAGAAACTGTTTGACCTGATGAGTAAATAAATATCTCCTAGATCTTAGAGCCGGGAACTAGCAGGACACACAGAATTCCCAGAACAGCGGTGTTTCTCGGAGCTCCATTTTCTCCCCTCGGCTCCTTGTGCACCTCATGCTTTTCTTTTCTCTGTGTTCCCCCTCATTCTGAAGTCCCTGTGTGGCCTCCTGCTCCTTCCTTTCTTCTGCTTGCTCCCTGCCCTTCTCTGTAGGCCTCCTTACCCCCTATTCTTTGCACAATGTAGAGTTTCAACGCCCCCCTTCTCCTGCATGCTTCCTCTATGGGATCCACCTGTGTCATTTTCAACCGACTGAAGTGTGATCGTTCGATTTTAACCCCTTTTCCACGCCTAGGCCGATACATTTACATGGGACTGATTGCCCCCTCTCCCCGTTCTCTCGTACAGGTTGATGACGCCATGTTAATGTTTGATAAAACAACAAACAGGCACAGAGGTAAGTCTCCTTGCCTTTAGACATGGAACAGCAATGTGTCCACCCAGATCTGCTTCTTGTGATGTGATAATCCTCTTTGCCGAGGCTTGTGTGTGTATAAAAATGGTCAAGTTCCTGGGGATGAGTGTTCAGCATGTGGTCCGAGCTGAGCTGGACACAGCTTCATTGTTCTCCCCCTTCCTGACTCTGAATACCTGTCCATCCTCTTTCTGCTGCCTGCAGCTTCTCCTGATATCCAGTCTCCGATTTTCTGGGTACACTAGGGCGGTGCGGTTAACTCGTGCTGACAAAGCATAGATAGATCCACTGGTTGTGGCCAGTTTATACAGATCTTTATCTGATCAGTCACATGGTACGGTCATCAGGCAGGCATCACAGTTACACGCTCCCCTTAGGGCAGAGGATGAATTAGGGGGTACTGATGCAGCTAATGTGGGCCCAAATACGTAAAACCACGGATAGGACAATGAGGTATCTCCACTATTGTCCATAATACTCTTTATGCATTTCTGCATATTCCTCATAAATTTTATTTCTGGCCTCATACTCACAACCGTATTTTTATCTGTGTGCTATCCACATTGTTTGCGGATGGCACTCATACCCATTCCTTTCTGCAAAAAACGGAATACTGTACAGATGTCATCCGTGTGCTGTCTCCACCCATTCACAAATTATAGAACATGTCCTATTCTGGTCCGTTTTGCGGAAAAGAATAGTCATTTCTAGTGATGGGAGAGCGGAAAAACGCGGATTGCTGTCGGAACATATCTGCATTGTGCAGATCCGTGGTTTGCGGTCCGCAATACGGACACGGTCGTGTGCATGAGGCCTTCAACTGGTGTCTAAAGGATCTTTTAGTTGCTACACTGAGATCAATCCTCACTAGTGTCACAAAGATTTTGGTTTCTCTTGTGTTTTTTTTGGCAATTAAAAATGGGATCAGATCCCAGAAGAGAAAACAAGAGAAACCATTTGTAAATGAAAGGTTTGGGAACGTTTTCCCATGTTAACTTGTTAACTGTTCTGAGATACATTCTTCGGTTTTTGGTGAGAAAAGACTTGAAACGATAAAGTAGGACAAACATACATGCATTTGTACAAGTACATAAGCGCACACTAATATATATATATATATCAGCATGTCAGCTATGGGACAGTCATGTCAGTCACTGTCTCTAATTGTAAAAGACAGCTTTGTATCATCCGTCATACCTTGCTGAAACGTGTTAGTATTCCAGAAGATGACGGCACACAGGTTAGTAAACGCTGCTGGATATCACGTGTTTTCTGCATGTTCCAGCCTGTTCAGTAATGACCAGTTCAATTTGAAAGCATCATTTTCTGTTGTTCTGAGCTCACGCATGCTGTGATATCGGACACTTGCCCAGAACTGACTGTGATAGAGCAACATGTACACGCATCTTAAAGATCTTGAAGGCCTGTGTCAGGAGAACATCCCTGTTCATATGCCCTATGGACATCATAGAAGGGGGGTTTCTCCAGGAGAAATGTTTAGGTTGCTACAATTTGGCCCATCAAAATGATCTGTTTGGCAGGATTACCCGCTCGCCACCATTCTGAAAGGGGTTCTTCTGCCATCTACCTTCTATATCTTCTAAAAATAATTTAGACCCCGTTTCTCTTATTCATGTGTCATTATGGGGGTCATTTATGAAGCTGAAATACGCCTGTATTAGGCGTATTTCAGGCGCAGATTGCGGTGCAGCGGTTAGTTGCACTGCAATCTGCCACTCCCCCACCAGGTCTAAAAGAGGTGGGCGGTGAAGGGGATGGGCCAGTAGGCACATCTCATTTAACGTTTTCTACGCGTGTTTTAGGCGTAGAAAAAGGTCTAAATGTAAGACAGCTCGGAAGCATTGACTTACATTTATAAGCAGCGGTGGATCCGCTGAAGTCATGAAGAAGCCAGCGCTCTTAATGACTTCGGCGGATCCACCGCCAGTGCAGGGGGTTAAGACCAGTGTATTAAGGCCGGTCTTAGTAAATGACCCCCTATGTGTTTAGTATGTATTGGATTTTCCGCACATCCTAAGGGCCCATATACATGAGCCGATACTGTGATCGGGGCAAACAGTTCATTCGCGATCTCTGCCTGCTCATTCAGCTGCATTTACATCCCCTTCGTATGGAGATCAATGATTGTTGCTGTGATTTATCAACATACAGATTGATTATCAGCAGCATGTCACTGTTCACACAAGGAGATATGCCGACAAATCATGGCTTTGTGAACTGCATGAATGACAGATCTCTCAACAAAAGGGCGTTTTGCTCTTTCGCTGGGTAATCAGTGGCACATTTTCACAGACAAGTTTGTTGGAATGTTTGCCCGTTAATTGGACTGATCCTTGGCCCTGTGTGAGGGCTGTTTCACACGAGCGGATGCCGTGCGTGTCATCCGCAGCGTGAAAGAGTGCCAAGCCGCGCTCCGGACAGCAGAGACCTGGGGCATTAACATGATTGATAATGCTGCTTCTCTCTGATCTTTTTACTACGAAATCATAGAGAGATCAAGTTGTCCCTGTGGTTTTGTAGTAAAAAGATCACAGAGAGGCAAAGAGCATTATCAATCATGTTAATGCTCCATGTCTCTGCTGTCCAGAGCACGGCTTGGCTCTCTTTCACGCAGCGGATTACCCGCATGGCATCCGCTCGTGTGAAGACCCTAAAAGGGCTCTAAATGAGAGAGGTGGTTATGTCATTTGTAAGCAATATCTGTTACTAGGCTGAAGATCAGATGTGACAATCAGGCTCTTAAGGGGGGCAATTGTGTACTGGCCTATTACCGTTCTTACATGGGATCTTACAGAATAAGCAGTCATTTATGCACATGAGGAGCAGCATTAAATATGGCCATTATATCACTTGTATCCTGCATTTACCACCAGTTTCCCCCTTCACAGCCTCCATCTCGAATGGTCAGCTCAAGAGGAGCCTAGCAGCTAATATGTCTCCTATACACAGCACATAGAGAAGTCTCTCTCACACTCTCAGAAGCAGCAACACAGAGTATATTATCCAACATTTAAGAGGTTTCCAGGATAAGAAAAAACATGACTGCCTTCTTCCGAAAACATACCTGTCCATAGTTTGTGTCTGGGATTGCATCTCAGCTCCATTGAAGTGAATGGGGCTTAGCTGCAGTACCACCCTCAACCTACAGACACGTGTGGTGCTGTTTTTGGAAGAAGGCGGCCATGTTTTTTCTAATCCTGGACAACCCCCTTAATGTGCAGTGGTGCTGCGAATGTAGCTCTGAGGTTAGATACACTTACTAGAAGCAGCTGCAGCATCTCTGTGTGCCTTTCTCTTTCTCTCTGCAACTGCCCCCATCTCCTCCTCCTCGTACCCTCTCCATTGACTTTTGTGGGCAGCAAGTTTAACCTGATTTTTGACTGAGGCCTCTTGCACACGACCGTTTTTTTTCCGTTTACATTCAGTTTTTTGCATTCCGTATACGGAACCATTCATTTCAATGGATCTGCAAAAAAAACGGAAGGTACTCCGTATGCCTTCTGTTTCCGTATTTCCGTTCCGTTTAAAGATAGAACATGTCCTATTATTGTCCTCACAACAGACAAGGATAGTACTGTTCTATCAGGGGCCAGCTGTTCCGTTCCAAAAAACGGAATGCACATGGACGTCATCCGTATTTTTTGCGGATCCGTTTTTTGCGGACTGCAAAATACTAAAAAAGCCATACGGTCGTGTGCAAGAGGCCTGAATGTGTGGTTCACTGAAGATGGATTTTTCCACTGAAATGAGAGTGGGAGAAGGGAGACTTGGCTGAAAAATGGAGAAATATTTTTCTGTAAAAGTTTATCACCACTTTTACAATTGACTCACGGGTAAAATCTGAAATGATTATTACACTTTAGAAAAGAAAACTTATGGTGCAGTCCGTAAATGGAGATGCCCAAGTTATATTTGCAACAGGCATCGCTGTTTTTAGCAAGAATGACAGTCCTTGCCCGATTGAAAGCAGTGTCCTTCTTGTAGGTGAGGGTCAGTCTTGGACCATCAGATCCTTGCTGTATGACCTTTCAAACCAATCAATAATAGTATCTTAAATATAGTTATCAATAATAGTATCTTAAATATAGTAATCAATAATAGTATCTTAAATATAGTAATCAATAATAGTATCTTAGACCAATCAATAATAGTATTGTACATAGTATTACCTAGCGATGGAAATTGTGAGACCATCAAGCTGTGTTCATACACAGAGGAGTTCTGACCTTTTTAGACAGAAAGAATCGCATGGCAGATTGTGCACAAATATGGTATCCCCTTTCGGAAAATGAATTTTTTTTTTTTAAATAGGGCATAATGTAGACAGTTTGAGGAGAAAATAAAAACTGTCTTTTTTATCCACACTAACCAATCACAGCCAAGATTTCATTTCTTTGGTTCACTTGAAAAATAAAAGCTCCGTTGTGATTATGGTTGCTATGGGCAACAGAGATGGTTTTCATAAATTTGCCCCATATGCCTCTCATTGGGTTGCATTTTATCTCAGTTTTGTGTCCACTGACATCTAATGTCTCTTTTTGGCCCTACGGTCACCCCGCTGTCTTTTGATGCCAGGCGCTGCAGGTGCCAAGTCTGCAAAGAAGAATTTAGACACAGTTTATAAAAGCCTTATAACCATTTCTGACCTCCCTTGTGAAGTCTACATAGTGCCCAATGTGCAGTGTATAGAGGAAACAACAGTGTCACTGCTGCTGTTGGACCTGGCGATCACATGATCACTGGGCATCTTCTGCCCATAGCAACCAATCAGATTCCACCTTTCATTTTCAAATGGAGCTCTGAAAAATGAAAGCTGGAATCTGATTGGTTGCTATGGGCAAGTGAGCCAGTTTTCCTTTACACCACCTTTGATAAATCTCCCCTATAGTTTTTTACAATCCAGGAGCCTGTCTGTATTGTATGTGGCCCATGAGGAAAGTATGGATACCAACAGTTTCCTTCTGTCAGCCATGTTCTAATAAATACATTGTTTCCCCATGATATTACATTTATAGGTCACCTTTTTGTCATAGCTCTGTGCTGTGCGACTGTTCTGTCATTACTTCTTATTTATGAATAAATTGACGACTGCATGTTACTATTCCCCTTGTAAATGTGTTGTGTATGTAGACATTGTCAGCACTGATTGCTGAGTCTCAGAGTGTATAGTGACACCTCCCCTCAACTATTAACACCCAATTGTCAATTCATTCATACGTTTCTAGGAGGAATAACAGAGGAATGGCACAAAGCAGAATTGTAAATGCGTAAGAGACAAGGCACCACCAATATGAATACCATAATTAGCAATTTATTATGAAGTAAGCTATTCTGTTATCTGCTCGTATAATTAAAGCAGGATTTATGCGGATGCTGCCTTCCCTCTTCATGCATTCTGGATTGTTTGGGAGGATCAAGGTGGAATCCACCCCCCAGCTAGCACGCTATCCTCTGAACACCTGCTTGGATAGCCAGCGCAGATGTCTGAGGAAGAGGTTTCCAGAATTGTTATTTAATGAAGTATACAACATGTGGCGGGGTTCTTCTTTAAGGCTGGGAACACACCTAGGCGTTTCTGAATCGCGCATATGACGCGCGTTTTTGGATGCGCGTTTTTGTAACTAAGAAACGCGCGTCATACGCGCAATTCAGTGATTCTCCCCTATGGCATCATTGTCCATAGGCGCATTAAAACGCCCCAAAGAAGCTCATGTACTTGTTTGGGCGTGGGGCGTTTTACAGCGCGTTCAATCGCGCTGTAAAACGCCCAAATGTGAACCATGCCCATAGGGAAGCATGGCTTTTCACATGTTGTGCGTTTTACAGCGCGTTTGAACGCGCTGTAAAACGCTTAGGTGTGTACCTAGGGTAATGGTTGAGTAGAGCAGTAGGAAGCTATGCACCGGGGACTTTTTACAAATTTCCTGCCTTTTAGGCCTTATGCACACGACCGTTAGTGTTTTGCGGTCCGCAGAACGGAACGCGGCCCATAGTAGAAATGCCTATTCTTGTCCGCAAAACGGACAAGAACAGGACATGCTCTATTTTTTTTTTGCGGGGGCACAGAACGGAGCAACGGATGAGGACAGCACACGGAGTGCTGTCCGCATCTTTTGCGGCCCCAATGGGAGTGAATGGGTCCGCGCCCGAGCCGCAAAATATGCGGCTCGAACGCAGACCACAACAACGGTCGTGTGCATGAGGCCTTAGACCTTATGTCTATAGAGGCTTCAATGGAAATCACTGACCAAATACTGACGTGTGAATGAGGCGTAATGGTGCGTTCCCACATTGTGCCAAAACCATGGGCACAATCAATAAGTGGGGGTTTCAGATAGCTTACTAACTGGCTGCATGATTTTGTCCAATAATACCGCAGTTTTACCCGTAAAACTATGCTGCCATTAACACTTATTACTATGCAATAAATAGGACATTTCCAAAGAAGTATTATTGTAGTATACATGCAATACAAATATTGTTCATGACATTTTCCTCTCTGGTAGCGCCCCCTACTGTTTATCCTTCTCCTTTATTCACTTGTGGTCTAATGTGCTCAGTAGCATCTACTCTCACTGTTAGCGTAGAGATCTCATAGAGAAGCGTCCAGACACCTTTCATCCATTCATCCCCACTTCTAAATTCATAGAGACATATCTATATCCCTCCAAACAGTGGAGAAGGACATTGTGGGGGCATTGTCTACCGTACGTATCTCTGGGGCTATACGTTAAGGGCTGTTTTCTATGCAGGGGTGGAAGGGATTAGGAAGAACATTGCAATTAATCTTGGGTGGGAGATGCAGGTGCTTGATTGTCTCATGTGAGCTGCTGCCCACCCACAGAAAGGGAAGAAAGTCCTCCACATAATTGAGCAAATTTGTGGGAGAATCCCTTCAATTGTTATATGGTTTTGTGCGGAAAAATGCAATATTAGGCCTCTTGCACACGACCGTATGTATTTTGCGGTCCTCAAAAAACGGATCAGCAAAAAATACAGATGACGTCCGTGTGCATTCCGTATTTTGCGGAACTGAACAGCTGGCCCCAAATAGAACAGTACTATCCTTGTCCGTTATGCGGACAATAATAGGACAAGTTTTATCTTTTTGCAGAACGGATTTACGGAAATACGGAAACGGAATGCACACGGGGTACCTTCCATTTTTTTTGCGGACCCATTGAAATGAATGGTTCCGCATACGGTCCGAAAAAAAACCGGAACAGACATGGAAAGAAAATACGTTCATGCGCAAGAGGCCTTACTAGCAAAATGATGCAGCCATGCAGCTGGCTCAACCCTAAGGCCCCTTTCACACGAGCGAGTTTTGCGCGCGGGTGCAATGCGTGACGTGAACGCATAGCATCCGCACTGAATCCTGACCCATTCATTTCAATGGGGCTGTGTACATGAGCAGTTTTTTTCACGTATCACTTGTGCGTTGTGTGAAAATCACAGCATATTCTATATTTTGCGTTTTTCACGCAGCCCTAGCCCCATAGAAGTGAATGGGGCTGCGTGAAAACGCATTGCATCCGCAAGCAAGTGCGGGTGCGTTGCGTTTTTCACTGATGGTTGCTAGGAGATGTTGTTTGTAAACCTTCAGTTTTTTATCACGCCTAAGGCCTCTTTCACACGAGCGTGTCCGGATAAGGTCTGGATGCGTTGCGGATGCGTTCAGTGAAAACTGTGCGATTTCACAGACAAAGCCATTCAGTTTTGCCTGCGATTGCGTTCAGTTGTTCAGTTTTTTTCCGCGCGGGTGCAATGCGTTTTGATGCGTTTTTCACGCGCGTGATAAATAACTGAAGGTTTACAAACAACATTTCTTTGCGGACCCTTGTAACAATGCCTGTCCTTCTCCGCAAAACAGACAAGAATAGGACATGTTCTAAGTTTTTGCAAAACAGACTTGCAGACATGCCAATACGGAATGCACATGTATTCCGTTTTTTGGTGGCCCCACTGAAATGAACGGTTGTGCATACGGGCTGCAAAAAAAAAAATGGAACAGACACGGATAGAAAATACGTTGCAGTTGCCATAGGTTCACCCAGCTCCTTGTTTGCTGCATGCTATAGTATTTCAGTGATTGCGCTGCATTCATTTACCGCTATAGACTGGTTTATAAAACAGGGTAGTTATAACCAAGGATTGGGAAACCTGCCAGGAATTGTATTTGTGAGCCATGTCTCATGTTGAGGTAGAAAATAGTTGAAAAGTTTGAAATCCTCTTTTAGATGTAGGAATGTATGAAATGTTCCAAGATAAAATATTCAGCGCTGGACCTGAGAAGAGGCACTGCTCTGAATTCAGTGAGAGTTGTGTCTGCACTAAAGCGTATAATGGTGCCATTGTTTCTTACTGCAGAAGGTTCTGACACAGCTCCATATGCCGAGCGCTTGTCACAATGACCAGTCTGCACGGTGAAGCCTGATCGTATATGATACTTGTGCTACGCTATTGTCCACTGAGCTCCTGGTGCAGAACTGAGACTAGGTGCAAGGGAGAAAATGTGAAGAGGCTGAAATATCAAGTATAATGCTGAATTCTGTGTCTGTACATGGAAATCTGCAAGATACCTTCATAGAACCCACACGATACAGACTCTCATCGTATCTGTACAGATACAGTGAAGCAAACCATTTGCGGTAATACGCAATTTTTGTATTAGTGTATTTAACCTGTGAATGTAGTGAAATGGAGTCTATCTACAGGAAATTCATTGTTAAACCAGGCCTAATGGGGGAATTTATCGTCCTCTCCACCCTCCATGCCATAAAACATTTCCCCCAATCTCTTGTAGGGCTAGCTCCGCTGAATATAATTATGCCTTTCACTTAGTGGTCTGTTCCTTCATTCTGGAGAAAAAAAAAATGTTTAATCCATTTGCAAATGAGTAATTAAGTGCACCTAGGGCGGGCCTAAGCCACTCTGTGCACCCTTGCTTCATCTGCCAACCCTTGTTTCTTTTTCTAGTTTGGCAGTCCAAGGTTCCTGCATAATCCTTCAAGAAGGAGAGGAAGGGGCTGACAAGGGAAGCAGGAGGAGCAAGTGTGCACAGAGTGGCTTGAACCCGCCTTCAGTGCACTGGTCTGCTCATTTGCATATGAATATGGAGTATGGGCTTATTCACATGTCACAGTCAATTAGCTTTTTTTTGCCATGATTTTCTCAAAAGTGTGGAGTTTTGTAGTCATTCAGCAACCACTTCAAAAATTATGAAATGACCGTCCTATGTGAATATTATTATTTATTACTAAAGCTCCATTACTCCATTCATTCCATGGCGCTGTACATGTGAATAGACCCTAACTAACAAAAGCAGGAAAATAAAGCTTAGTTTTGGGTAGAGCTGCACATAATCTAACCCCCCACCCATAATACCCATAAAGGTGACTATAGAACTATAATGTCCTTTTCCCGATTGTTTTACTATTTCAAAGCAAAGCTATGTCTGCCTGACGCCTGATTGTACTTGCAGGATTTGGATTTGTAACCTTTGAAGGGGAAGATATTGTTGAGAAAGTCTGCGAAATTCACTTCCATGAGATTAACAATAAAATGGTAAGTGGGACTTTTATGGTCGCTTAGATCGGATCAAGGAGATGGCAACAAGGATAGGGACTTTGGGGCTCACTGCCGCTACCTGCTCCTTTGCCCCGCTCACGCCAGGTCTAAAATTGTGGGTGGGGAGCGGGACAGGCCGGCAGGCCTGTCTCATTCATCATTTTCTACGCCTGTTTTAGGAGTAGAAAATGGTCTAAATGTAAGATAGCACGGAAGCTGTCTTACCTTTAGAACTGGCGCTGGATCCGCCGAAGTTATGTAGAGGTCGGCACCTCTTCATATCTTTGGCGGATCCAACGCCAGCTATGGGGCTTTATTAAGACTGGCATCTAAAACACCGGTCTTAATAAATGTTCCCCATTATTTATTCAGAATTGTGGCAAAGCTGAGTGACACTGTGTGTGAGCTGTAGTGGCCGTCATACTGATTGTCATATAGCTCAATAATATATGAAGTCTTCACACAAGAGGACAGCTCAAGGATGCACATCTCTATTATGTGTCACATGTAAAGCTAGGTTACCAATTTTATTTTTAGGTTGAATGTAAGAAGGCACAGCCGAAGGAGGTGATGTCACCAACAGGCTCTGTACGGGGACGATCTCGAGTGATGCCATATGGAATGGACGCCTTCATGCTGGGAATAGGCATGCTAGGTAACTGTAGATGGATATTGAAGTAGATTGAACAGGGCAATAGATGTGCACAGTTTCCCTCTAGTGGTCACAAGTGGTTTCTACACCCCTGAAACCACACATTTTTATATTTCTTAAAAAAACAGCTTCTAATATTATGTCACATTTAACAAAAACATAAATATATTATATCTTCAAAATAATAAGCCATATCATTATTAAATGGACCCTAGTTTTTGAAAGCATACTGCACATCTGCAAAAAATGGCGCACAAACTAAAAAAATAGTCATTATATGATTGTTCTTTAGATATTATTTATAATGTATAAGTAAATTGTCAAGAGACTAAAAAATGTCCCCCATATGCTCGGGCCCCTCACACTGAATATACTCAACCGCAATGCTAGGGAGGCTCATCCCCGCCTGCCATTGGCTGCTCCCCCCGAGACCGGGTGTTTTCATCCGCGCACTGGGAGAAGCAGCAGCGGCGGTGCAGGAACCAGGAATGGAGTGGGGAGCTAGGTAAGTAAATTCAGTGTGAGGGGCCCAGGCATATGGGGGCATTTTTAGTCTTGGATAACCCCTTTAAAGTTATGGACACCTTCAGTGGCAATTTTTTTTATTATTACCGTACTTATTTTGAGCTTAAAACCATTTTTTTAATTGGTCTTTTTCAGCCACTTTCCCAGTGTAATGGTCTTATCTGTTTATTTGCAGATCAGCAGGGTTCTGTGTTTACTCTGAATCCTGTCATCTGACGGCTCATGTGCATCCCTTATCTGTGATCTCCTGAAGCTCATAAACACTTATTTAAGCCATATTCTTATCAGTGTGACAAATATTGAGCTTTGATGAGTGTTTATGAGCTGTCAAGAGTTGAAAGAACAGGGTTACAGACTCAGAAGACAATTCTGCAGGATGATGGGACTGGTGGTAAATAGAAACTTGACAGTCTGCAGATACACTCTCAGTTAACCCCTGTAGTACAAGAATTGATGAAAGTTTTTTTTTTTTTTTTATAGTAAAGACCAATTGAAAAATTAGTTTTTATCCTGAAATAAGTAGAATGGCATAATAAATAAAAATAAATCAATCTTTATATTACTTAGAGTAGGTAAAGCTGCATATTAAAAACTAAAACACCAAGTTCAGAAAGATGTCAATGTGTTGTCATGTTAGCATGCATACTTAGGTTACTTTCACACCAGCGTTTTTGCTGGATCCGTCATGGATCATCAAAAACGCTTCTGTCATGATAATACAACTGGCTACATCCGTTATGAACGCATCCAGTTGTATTATCTCTAAAATAGCCAAGACGGATGCGTCTCTAAAACCACTGCAAGTCAATGGGGGATGGATCGGTTTCTTTAGTGTCAGAAAACGGATCTGTCACGATGGACTTACATTGTGAGTCATGACGGATCTGTCTTGCTCCGCATCCCAGGATGCACTTAAAAACGCGTGCGGCATGGGAACGCAATGAAACTGAACGGAATGCATTCTGGGGCACTCAGTTCCCTTCAGTTCAGTTTTGTTCCCATTGACAATGAATGGGGACAAAACGGATCTCAATAGCGGAAAGGGAAAGCGCAGGTGTGAAAGTAGCCTCACATACAGAAGAACTGCTGTAATGGCCGTTGACGGCATGTGCTGACACATGCATGTGTAGTAGTAGAACTTAACACTACTACGTGATTATATACATAAGAAGCCCATCATAGAAAACGAATACCCACATAATGTCCTGCTGGTGATTCCATGATGATTTCTAGAGGGTTCTCTTATTTTATGTCTTTTTTTTTTTTTGTAGGCTATCCAGGTTTCCAAGCAGCTACTTACGCCAGTCGCAGCTACACGGGCATTGCACCAGGGTATACTTACCAGTTTCCAGGTAAGTCAAATGTACCATTATTATAGTGTTTAACGTGCATGTTGCTTCCCTGCAGTGGACTAATGGTGGCAGATTAGTGTAAAGACTTCACTGCTTTTGTCAGTTCATATGTCCATTCAAGGATTGGGAGTGTCAGCAGTAATTTACATTTCCTGGTTTTTTCATTGGCACTGGGTGGTTTTGGTCAACTATTCCATACTCATTGCCAGTCACCTCTGTAGGCTGGGCTTCTAGCCATTCCTAAGCTGTTTCACGTTTCGTTTTAGAATTTCGTGTAGAGAGAACCCCTCTCCCGGGCACCCCCGTCCTCCCAGAACTAACAGGTCAGTCCCATTAACTTTTTAAACCTCACCAATGAGGAGAACAGCATAAGCAGAGTGTGAGCTGGTGCCCGCCGTGCTCTGTGGGTAATGAGGACTGCATCTGGCACTTCACTGGTGGCCTTTTAGCAGGATAAGGCGTCATCTTGTCCAGGACAATTCATATTAGATGTTCCATGAAGTGCTCACGGTAGTATTCTTCCTTGTGTGGGTGAATCGGTTGCTGTCTTATGACTTCCCATCTACAGATGTGGGGAGACGTGTGGAGTAGTTTCTTCCTCTCTTCCTATTTACTTTCTTAAACAAGGAGACTCTTCTCATTGTGACCTTGTGTCAGTCTGCTGGGCCTCCTCCTAAGGGAGCTGATATGTGCACATATCCGCAGCTGTCTCCTGCTACAATATAGCAAAACATTTCTTTGACTTGATATGTAGAGAACAATCTCATGTGAGATATTAGACTTTCTCCATTTCTGCTAAATATTCTTTATTATTTCTGGATTCATTTAGATTCTGTTGTTAAATCAGAAAATCAGCTTTGGTGGTACTTTTTATCTGTCTACCTCTACTCCTTCTCACTCTGCAGCTCTATAGCTGTTGTTCAACGGCTGTTCCTTCCGACTCCCCCATACACATGCATGCAAGAATAACCGAGCATGCACATGTTTTCATTGCCAAGAGAGGAGAAAGCCACCGCCAGGGACCTCTCCTTCCAGAACAAAAGGATCAGGAATTGAAAGTCAACTTGCCCGATCCTTCTTTCTAGAGTCAGGAGGCCCCAGTACACATTAGTTGGCCAGCCCCACCAGAATTGGTGGGTTCGGCTGATGGTGATCTAATGTATATGGGGGCCTTCATGCTTTTAGTTTTCTTCTTCGTCCAGGAGCTGAAATCTCCACAGTATAGCTCTGTTTCTGTGTATCGTGCTGCATGTTCCATGTGTATTTGCTGACTAGAGCAGTATTCATTAGTCTGGTGGCATCATACTTTCTTGCATGTTTTTAAGAAGCAATCCTAATCATGCTTGTTGATGTTGGTTTTAGTTTTGCTGATCTTTTGCTGTATTCTAAGTGCAGTTGTCTTATGTTTTTCAGCAATTCCATTGACTGCATATGGACCAGTAGCGGCAGCAGCTGCAGCCGTGGTCAGAGGTAACCAGCCTATTATGAATGCATTGAGAACATGATAGGAAATGAGTAGTCAGGAATAGAGGATTGAACTCTTTGGGTTACAGGACAAAGTTTGAAAACTTTTCAGTAGAAGATTCACAACGAACGGGGCAGGGAGACAAAACATGTCTAGGTTACTTTCTGCATTTGTATAGCATTCCAAGTGGAGGGGACAGAGCCGGGGACAGAGCGTAGGGGGCTGTCTGTAAGATCTACATTTTTCCTTTATAAACAAGGCTCCACTCCAACTCGCACAGGGGGTTTTCTGGGAACTAGCAGCCCAGGGCCAATGGCAGAACTGTATGGAGCAGCCAATCAAGAATCCGCAGTCAGCAGCTACATCAGTGCAGCAAGTCCCGCACCAAGCACTGGCTTCGGACACAGCCTTGGGGTAAGTGTCAAATTTGTATAACAATGTGTTTTGAGAGTTACAGAATATTTATAAAGATATAAACTGAAATATTGTAGTTGATGTAAGGTAGACTTCCTTTTTCAGCAGATTTGTACCTATGTGCACTTGGCGGCTGAAGGCATCTGTGTTGGTCCCATGTTCATATGTGCCCGCATCGCTGAGAAAAATGAAGTTTTTATATATGCAAATGAGACTCTAGGAGCAACCGGGGTGTTGCCATTACACCTAGAGGCTCAGCTCTCTCTGCAACTGCTGCGCCCTCTCCACTTATATTGACAGCGCCAGACAGTGAAAACGTCATCACACTTGTCTGGTCCTGTCAATCAAAGTGCAGAGGGTGCGGCAGATGCAGAGAATGTGAGGTCACTAGGTGCAATGGAAACGCCCCCATTGCTCCTAGAGGCTCATTTGCATATATTAAAACTTTTTCTCAAGCAACTACTTGTTCAGGAAAAACAGATGTAGTCACACAGTATCCATGTTGAAAGTTCTCTCTTTATTAAAGCCAACAATGACGAACAGGAAAATGACAACATTTCCCTGTATGTCATTATTGGACGGACTGTTGAAGGTGGATGCTGTGGCTATATCTGTTTGCTGGACTGATACAGTAGAAGTGAGGACCATCCCACATATTGCACACAGACAACCAAATATTCTCTGTGGTTGATGCTGTTCTGCGTCCCTAGACCGCTTACTGGTTGTCACTCAGTTTAATGGTGGACCTAATGATCACCTGCTTAATTTCTAATGGAAACCCTGGTAAAGAAATTAATAGCTGCATTTTATTCAGGGTGCTTTCACGCATTGCAGCATTTCTTTTTTTTAAACATGATTTTTTTGAAAAACCCTTTAGGGTACATCCACAAAGGACAGGAGAATCTGTTGCGTATCTGCCTGTATTCCACAGCAGCAAAAGCCACACCGAATCGTGCAGATTTTGTTGCACAATTCATAGCATAAATACTGCTGGTTTGTCCCAGATTTCAAATTCTGTATTGCAAAAGGTGAAATTGCGGCAAAAGTCCACAGCATAAATAAAGCAGATTTACAATCCGCACTGCAGGTTAAGATATGTGTGGATTCAGTTGCGATTTCTTTAAGATCTCATCAATGTGCTTGTCCTTGACTGTACATGTCCACGCTAGTAGTGCTTTTTTGAATTAATGAGGATTCTTCTTCCCCAGGGTCCTCTGATCGCCACGGCTTTCACTAATGGATACCACTGAATTTGCAGGTCACAATGGAGGTTAGTCGGAATATTTCAGTCTAATCTAGAAACAGCTTCTGCTATTACATAACTAATCCAGGAGGTCTACTGTGCTCTCTATGAAATCCAAATGCACAGCCAACTGACCTTGGATGGGAAGCTTTGTGACTTTTAGGCTACTTTCACACTTGCGGTGTGGGGATTCGGCAGGTAGTTCCGACGGAGAGACAGATCCGTCTTGATTTTTTTCCCACAGTTTTAAAGGTCTGCGCATGCGCAGACCCAAAAGACGGATACGTCGTTGTGGTATTTGTAATGCCGGATCCGGCACTGATACAAGTCAATGGGAATTAATGCCGGATCCGGCATTCCGTCATGTGTTCTGGAATTTTAGACGGAGATAATACCGCAGCATACTGCGGTATTTTCCCTGTCTAAAAAACGTTTACATACTGAACTGAAGACATCCTGATGCATACTGAACGGATTTGTTTTCATTCAGAATGCATGGGGATAATACTGATCAGTTTTTTTCCGGCACAAAGCCCCGACGACGGAATTCTATGCCGGAAAAGAAAAACGCAAGTGTGAAAGTAACCTAATTTCAGTATTTAGTCCCTTCTCTAGAACTTCAGTAGGTTACATGTTTGGTGAGAGTAATAATGTAGTGTCACACATAGTGAAACATCAGGACGAAATTTCTTCAACTAAAATGAGTTCTATTCATTTGAATGGGATTTGCAGAAATCCGTGTGCTTGCCGCCAAAACAACCCAATTCATATGAATAGAACTGATTTTCAGTCGCAGAAATTTCAGCAAGAAAATCTGCTGTGTAGAAAGGCACCCTTAGCCTATATTCACAAAGCTAAAATCCGCTGCGCAAAAAACAGTAGCATATAAGTAGGCTGATCTGCCACTGTTCACGCGCTAAAGACCACTAGCTATTTTAGCCCTAAACCATAGACTAAAATAAAGAACACAGCTAAAATCCTCTGTAAAGAAGTAACATGCTACTACTGAAGTGGATTTGTAATAAGCGGAGAAAAAAATGTCACCATGTGTATTTTCCCATTAAAGCCAGTGGGAAGCTGTTGTGGGCCTTTTGATAGCGCATTCATGGCAGTGTGAACATATCCTCAAGTTGCCACTATGGTTTTTCTTAGTACAAGCAGCCACAACCAATAGGAACTACTAGTTGTAATTAAAGGGGTTGTCTCACCTCAAACTTTGGTGGCATATCGCTAGGATATGCTAACCAATGTCAAATTGTCGCGGGTCCTACCTCTGGGACCCGCGCACGTATCTCTAGAACAGGGGGCCCAAAGTTCCTAGTGATATGCCACCATTGTTTGAGGTGAGACAACCCCTTTACCCCTGCTTCATACTTTTTTAAAAATGTATAGAAAAGCATAGTCTTAGCCTTCACCCTCCTATACAGAGCCATACGTAAAAAAAAATTAAATGGTACCCTGTGGGCTAGTTATGCCACTGTATGCCTACTTGGCTCTGTCTATAGTATCCAACACACTTAACGGAGATAACAAAAAAATCATTCTTAAAAACCATAGTGTAAAAGCTTACACGTTTCAAACTTGGTTATGCCCTGTGGTACACTTTTTTTTTTATGCAGGCATGAACAGGTGCACATACTAGGTATCACAATTAACCCTACCATTGCTGAGCATTTTCAGTGTCATGTGCCTGCATGCTTCTGCTTTCTTTGGAGCTAGACGTCGAGAAATATTCCCAACATGTGCCTACAATAAAAGGCAGAGGACGTACCAAGTGCTGTTACTGCCTTAAGCATAATTCACTTGGCAGAGCATGCTTCTGCATGAAATCAGAGGCATAGGAAGGTACCCACAATAAGGGAGAAAGGGGGTAGAGAGGATCCAAAGAAGTCTTTGAGTGCAGTGTTCTCCTATGAACAGGAACTCCCATGATTGTTCCTGAATGGAAAGTAAGGAAGCACACAATCCCGAAGCAAGCCATGTCATCCTTATACAGAGACAGAACTGAGACTGCAGCCTCAGGCCACAATTCCATTATAATGTGGCATCCTTACATTGTTTCTTTTGTAATTTAATATTTATTAAAAAGGGTTTTTTACGGGACTAGAATAGGTAATTTCCTTAGGATAGGTCAACAATATCAGATCAGCAACGGAGTCAGGCCTCCGCCGATCTGATATTGATGACTTATCTAAAGAATAGGTCATCAATATTAGTCACGGAAAACTTCTTTAAACGGGTTTTCCAGACTTTTATGCTAATGAACTATTTTCTGGACAGATGGGGGTCAACAACCCCCCACTGATCAGGAGTAGCACTGCAAGCACAGACACTACCAAGCATAGTCGTTATACAGTGTACTGCTTTATGCTTGGTGAGCTGAGAGAAGAACGCAGCATCTCAATCAGCTAATCAGCGGGGGTTCCGGGAGTCTGACCCCACCGTTCCGACACTGATAACCTATACAGAAGATAGGTCATCAGCATAAAAGTCTTGGAAAACCCCTTTAACAGGGCACATTACTGATTCACAGTGGTCTCAGAGAAACCTACAGTCCAACCAGTCTGCTACTCTAGGGCCAATTTCACAACAGTGTAGGATCTAAAAAATGATGCCGGTAGCTAATGGATTGCTATATTGTCTTTGTAGGTTCCAATGTGGAAGCTATTCATGTCCGTGACTCTGTCCCTCTCCTCTGAGATTGTCAGACGGCCACACGCCACCTTGTGTTCAAGCAGAGTAACTGGTGCCTCCTGCATAACTTTCCCTTCTCCCCAGGACGTTTTATTTATTTTTGTTTAGTTTTTTTTTTGTCTTGTTTTTTTCTCTCTCTATTATTTCATGTCTGTCTTGTTTTTCTCTTTTTGTTAGTTTTGCGTTTTCATGATAGAGGTCAGGAAAACATTTCATTTGTTCTGGTGGGATGCAGGGAAATTCTGGTACCACATGCTGAAGGGAGGGGATAGTATTTTAAGTCCAGCTGTCTGGGAATGTTTTGTTTATTTTTAACTAAAAAAAAAAATATTTTTTATGTAAATTTCGGCTTTTATGACATGGAGTGGACAATGCACAAGAACAAGACAAATGTATATTTTGCTAAATGAGAAACTATTTGTAGAACAGAAATTATTTTAATTTTCTCAAAACTGGGTTGAATTTTTTGTTCTCTGTAAAATATGTAAATATTGCAGACTGATCGTTCTGCTTCCTCCAGGTCTCCTCTGGTCCCGGCTTCTCCTTCGCCAATTTGGGTCCGTACTTTAGCAATATTTTTCCCATAACCTGGAAGGATTGACCTTTTTTTTTTTTTTTATAAACTTTTTACTACAACTGAGTTCTGTCCACTGGAATAGGCTGGGGTGTTTTCAGTGCAGGAGAACGCTGAACCCCAACATTATCCTCTGTTCAAATCAACTCTGTCTGTGCCACACATCTTACCATTGCAGAGGATCTTATTAATATGACCTAGTAAACTGTCAGGATACAACAAGAAAAAAAATGAATGTGCTGCTGATTGAGCTACATAGTATAGGCAAAGTCCGATATTTCTTTTTCCTGGTCATATTTGCTGGAGAGTAAAATCTTGGTATTTTCAGGTGTCTCCAAACACTTAAAATGTTGGTACATTCCTACAAGCAGGAAATAAAACCATTGCATTCCAAATTGTTGGTGTCCTGTAACGGTCTCCTCCTGCAGAGATTGTGTGATTGCACATAAAGAGTTAATTCTGAACAGGGGAAACGTACAATGCTGTATTGCAAGTTCAAAGCAATAATGTTTGTTACTGCAACTGGAATTTTTTTTAAGATAGTTAAAAAATAAATGATGAATTTTACTGTCTGTGTGGTGTATTTTTAAGTCTTCAATGTTTCTAAAATTTTGAGGGATCTCTTTCACTGGTTTCCTTTCATATTTGAATGTGAAAGCTAGGGCTCCCCGATCAGAATTCTCAGTCCTGCTTTAGAGGTGACCAATTATTACATCGTCACCCTTTTGCTAGAGTACAGTATGGGGAGATAAGCAAACTTCTGTAAATTCAATTTATGTCCAGTTCAACTGAATCGACCATTCGATTCTATGACATTATATCTTTCTCTCTCGCGCGCTCTTCCCGTTGTCAGCATCCCCTGACCTCAAGAGAGTATGATGACCACAGGATCTGCATTTAGAAAAGAGGTTGTCCTGATGGAACATCCCCTTCATATTGCTTATATTATACTTTTTCTCATGCCTATCACAACTATTCCATTACACTACAGGCCCGTTGGATAAGGTTAAAGGGGCTGTCTCACTGCAGCAAAGGCAAGGCACTTACTAATGTATTGTGATTGTCCATATTGCTTCTTTTGCTGGCTGGATTAATTTTTCCATCACATTATACACTGCTCGTTTCCAGGGGTTACGACCACTCTTCAATCCTGCATTGGTGGCCGTGCTTGCACATTATAGGAAAAAGCGCAGGCCCCTCTGATGGCCAGAAACATGGGAGCTCACGTAGAAAGGTGCTTACTATAGTGTGCAAGCATGGCCACCACTGATGGATTGCATGGTGGTCATAATAATGGAAACGAGCAGTGTATAATGTGATAGAAAAATGAAGCAAGCCAGCAAAGGAGGCAATGTGGACAATCACAATACATCAGTAAGTGCCTTGTACTAACTTTATCTATATAATAAATGCTATTTGCTGATGTGAGACAACCTCTTCAAGGGAAGTATTATTATTATTAATTATTATTAAAGAGCCATTCATTCCATGGCACTGTACATATGATAAGGGTATACGTACATAATACAGACAATTGCACCAAGCATGATCAAGGCGAGTTACAAACTGGTACAAAAGGAGAGAGCGCCCTGCCCGTGAGGGCTTACAATCTACATGGTATGGGAGGAGGACACAGTAGGAGAGGGTGAAGCTGGTCATGGCGGTATAGAGGCAGCAGGGTCACTGGGTGTAGGCTTGTCTGAAGAGGTGGGTTTTTAGGTTTCTTTTGAAGGTTTCCACTGTAAGTGAGAGTCTGATATGTTGTGGTAGAGAGTTCCAGAGTGTGGGGGATGCACGGGAGATATCTTGGTGGCAATTGTGGGAACAGTTGATAAGAGGAGAGGAGAGAAGGAGGTCCTGTGAGGATCGGAGTTTACGTCTGGGAATGTATTGGGTAAGTAGCTCAGAGATGTAGGGAGGGGACAGGTTGTTAGTATTTTAAACTGAATTCACTGGGCAATGGGGAGCCATTGAACTGATTGGCAGAGGGGAGAGGCAGAGGAGTAACGGGGGGGTGAAGGTGGATTAGTCGGACAGCAGAGTTTAGGATAGATTTGGAGGGGTGCGAGAGTGCTAGATGGGAGGTTACAGAGAAGGATGTTACAGTAGTCTAGGCAGGAGGTTGAGGTCGAATGATGGGGGCGAGTTGGATGATGAGGGCAAGTAATAAAATTCTGAACTAATTAAAGGTGTTCGCTAAAGTGAGACAACCCCTTTAAGGGAAGTATATAATTCTGAACTAAATAAAGGTGTTGCTCATTTAATTTAATTTATTGATCATTTATATGTGTTTAAACTA
Organism: Bufotes viridis; assembly: GCA_033119425.1. NCBI lineage: Eukaryota > Metazoa > Chordata > Amphibia > Anura > Bufonidae > Bufotes > Bufotes viridis. The sequence continues at coordinate 175,870,281 of CM065589.1, forward strand.
GAACATATAGCACCTACTAATGTACTTGAATTAGGATAAAGTTGCCCGATTTCCTGCTATCAGCTGTGGTCACAAACATGGTCGCTTCCGTCTCCAACTTAGTGTTGACACAGGACAGAGTTTCCTTTCTCAGTATGGGACCTATGCTGTGTATGAAAGGGTGCTGGTAACCGGCTTATTTCAATAGTTATGCCAGCCCCCTTCATTGTCTGTCTGTCAGCAGAACTTAAAATCTTCTGGGAATGGAAATGAAAATGTTGGAAGCTCTTAGCCCTGTGCATTCTGCTGTTGTCACTGCACTCCTGTAAACCAAACCTCCACCCAAGGAGGAACAACATCATGACGCAGATGAAATCGGGACATGCCTCAGTCTTCCCTGGCCTGTGGGATAGCCACCATAGTCCAGGACTGTCCCACTGCATCTAGGACAGTTGTAGGCAAAGCTTTTCTCCTTCTTCCTTTGGACTGGAATATTTTCTAGGGCTCCTCTCTTGGGCAGACCTGCAAAGGAAAGCATATTTACCTGCTTCCCTGCGCTGGCTCTCCAATCCTTCTTTCCCTGGCCTCAGCTGCTCTGCTTGCGCTCTCAGGATGTAAAGTTCTGTTTTGACGCCATTGCTGTGCTCCCCTTATGTCATGTCAAATGGTCACGTGATGTAAGAGTTGCAGTTGTCATCTGAATTTAAAGTTAAATGAGTTATTTTCTCTTTGTTCTTATATAGGAAGAGACAAACACACTGTATAGAGGTGCAGCAGATTGTCTGCGGTATATTGTCAAAGTTTAGTATGATATAGGACTTAGATGTGATCTAGCCTTAGCACAAGCTATACAGTCAGTTATAGTTTTCTGTATTGCAGTGTATCTCATCCAGCTTAACCTTTTATTTTTATCACTATATCCTGTTTCTAATGCAAGTTTATCCTCATAGGTTAAATTGGACAGGTATCGTATTCCTGGGCTGGGTTCTTTATCGGGATTGCTAATCTCCGTAGTTCCAGAGGAGGTTTCATAATTTTTTAAGGCTTTTAATACCAATTTTCCCAAGGGATCGGTTTCAGGGATGTATGCTCCCATCACATATGTTCCTTTTTGTTATTATTATAGGATTACATTCATCTTTGTTACACCCTGGGGGAACTGAACCTTTTACCATGGTCATTCTATGTAACAATTTGCGACCATACCTTATTTTCTTTTGGGCTGTATATGGTGCACACCCCCAGCCTAAAGGGATATTCCCATCATAATGATCACTGTTAAATCTGTTAATGATTTGATAGTGATCTTTTTTGTACTTTTTATTACCCAATTCCCATCCTTCTTGAGATAATTCATCCCCACTTACCTCATTGTTGTCGTTCGGTCTCCCCTAGTTATGGCCACTGCTCTTCTCCTGAATCCTGGTGCCGCGCTTGCGCAGAAGACTGTGTATTTTCTTCCGGCCGGTCCGCACGATGTCCTGAACGCGCACGCCACCGTGCATGCGCCATGGTGACTTCTTCCTGGCCAGTACAGTACAGAGCCGCGAACGTTTAAGACAACGCGCTGACCGGCCAGGAGAAGACGTCAATCAAGCTGAGTTGAGCCCTTGCAGCCGAATCCAGGAAGTGGACGTCGCACTCGCCGCAGGTAAGTATGAAATGGGCTGATGGGACAACCCCTTTAAGGATCCGGTGTTCCATCCTACAAATCCCTATTTCTTACAATTTGATCCAAATCCTGTTGTTACTTCAGTGACAGATATATTTATCAGCCCGCTGTAGCTGTTCCTGCCTATCTTCAGGGCAAATGGCAACCCTACAAAAGTCTATTTCTATGACAAGCAGGTTTCTAGTTATATCTACCAAAATTGTGGTTATTTTTGTGTTTTCTATGATCCCCAGATACAGTACTACAATTATTATAACTTGCTTCATCCTGCCCTATCTCTCTCCCAGGCTCTGGATGATTTCTTCACTAAAATTTGAGACCAGGCACTTCTAACAAATGACCACCCTTTGTAATCAGACTTTTGTAGCCTAGGAGAATATTGGCAGTTCCCTTACTATCTTGCAGTTTGATAAGTGTATTCAAGAGGTACGCTCAGCTATTTTTTACTGCAGTAGGTGTAGTAAGTAAAACCTGGTCCCTCCCAACGAAGATGATGCCAGTGTTTCCTCTTTATACTTTGATCAGCACCCAACTTCCTGGCTTCACAGTCTCGCTCTCATGTGTAGGATTATCTTAGGTAGCTGTAGGGTTGGGCAATATACCGGTGTCTGCGATATACCGCGGTATTAAGAAACTGCGATATGGCGATATCACAGTTTCCTAATAACCGCGGTATTTAATGACGTCATAGGAGCGGTCGCACGTGTGCCGACCGCTCCTAAAACATCCATGTCAGGGCCGAATTCCTATCGCCCGGCGCCCGGGACATGTAGTGCCGGGCAGGTAGGTTAAGTAGCGGGCTCTGCCGGGAATTTAGCACCGGCCCTGCAGTGAAGTAGCCCGACCTTATTTACTATTGTTGCGCAGGCTCCCCGGGCAGCTCTCTGTTCCTCCATGCGCTGTCTGCTCCTTCATTCATAAAGTGGGCGGAGCATGGAGGAACAGAGAGCTGCCCGGGGAGCCTGCGCAATAATAGTTAATAAGGTCGGGCTACTTCTAAAGACATTAACTACATAAATACTGGATCAGAGCTGCGGGGCCGGTGTATTACTGCAGAGTAAGGCCCCTTTGACACGGGCGAGTTTTCCGCGCGGGTGCAATGCGTGATGTGAACGCATTGCACCCGCACTGAATCCGGACCCATTCACTTCTATGGGGCTGTGCACATGACAGTTGATTTTCACGCATCACTTTTGCGATGCGTGAAAATCGCAGCATGCTCTATCTTCTGCGTTTTTAACGGAACGCAGGCCCCATAGAAGTGAATGGGGATGCGGGAAAATCGCAATCATCCGCAATCATGTGCGGATGCGTTGCGATTTTCCCGCATGGTTGCTATGCAACCATCGGGATGTGTAACCGGTTCTGTATTATTTCACATTATAACATAGTTATAATGTAAAATAATACCCTTGGCCATCTTCCTAATGTTTAAACAGGTGCAGAATTGGTTAAAAATAATAAACTAATATTAACTTACCTGTCCCATTTGATCGCGAAGCCCGGCCTCCTCTCCGTTAGCTTGCTAGTAGGAAAAGGACCTGTGATGATGTCACATGGTCACATGGCCCAATCACCTGCTTCATCACTATTGTGATCCCCCATACAGTATAATGTCTCTTTGTGGCTGCCCCATACAGTATAACGTCTCCTTGTGGCTGCCCATACAGTATAACGTCTCCTTGTGGCTGCCCCCATACAGTATAACGTCTCCTTGTGGCCCCCCATACAGTATAACGTCTCCTTGTGGCTGCCCCATACAGTATAACGTCTCCTTGTGGCCCCCCATACAGTATAACGTCTCCTTGTGGCTGCCCCATACAGTATAACGTTTCCTTGTGGCCCCATACAGTATAACGTCTCCTTGTGGCTGCCCCATACAGTATAACGTCTCCTTGTGGCCCCCATACAGTATAACGTCTCCTTGTGGCTGCCCCCATACAGTATAACATCTCCTTGTGGCTGCCCCCATACAGTATAACGTCTCCTTGTGGCTGCCCCATACAGTATAACGTCTCCTTGTGGCTGCCCCATACAGTATAACGCCTCCTTGTGGCTGCCCCATACAGTATAACGTCTCCTTGTGGCTGCCCCCATACAGTATAACGTCTCCTTGTGGCTGCCCCATACAGTATAACGTCTCCTTGTGGCTGCCCCATACAGTATAACGTCTCCTTGTGGCTGCCCCATACAGTATAACGTCTCCTTGTGGCTGCCCCATACAGTATAACGTCTCCTTGTGGCTGCCCCATGCAGTATAACGTCTCCTTGTGGCCCCCATACAGTATAACGTCTCCTTGTGGCTGCCCCATACAGTATAACGTCTCCTTGTGGCTGCCCCTATACAGTATAACGTCTCCTTGTGGCTGCCCCATACAGTATAACGTCTCCTTGTGGCTGCCCCCATACAGTATAACGTCTCCTTGTGGCTGCCCCCATACAGTATAACGTCTCCTTGTGGCTGCCCCATACAGTATAACGTCTCCTTGTGGCTGCCCCCATACAGTATAACGTCTCCTTGTGGCTGCCCCATACAGTATAACGTCTCCTTGTGGCTGCCCCATACAGTATAACGCCTCCTTGTGGCTGCCCCATGCAGTATAACGTCTCCTTGTGGCTCCCCATACAGTATAACGTCTCCTTGTGGCTGCCCCATACAGTATAACGTCTCCTTGTGGCTGCCCCCATACAGTATAACGTCTCCTTGTGGCTGCCCCATACAGTATAACGCCTCCTTGTGGCTGCCCCCATACAGTATAACATCTCCTTGTGGCTGCCCCCATACAGTATAATGTCTCCTTGTGGCTGCCCCATACAGTATAACGTCTCCTTGTGGCTGCCCCATACAGTATAACGTCTCCTTGTGGCTGCCCCATACAGTATAACGTCTCCTTGTGGCTGCCCCATACAGTATAACGCCTCCTTGTGGCTGCCCCCATACAGTATAACGTCTCCTTGTGGCTGCCCCATACAGTATAACGTCTCCTTGTGGCTGCCCCATACAGTATAACGTCTCCTTGTGGCTGCCCCATACAGTATAACGCCTCCTTGTGGCTGCCCCCATACAGTATAACGTCTCCTTGTGGCTGCCCCCATACAGTATAACGTCTCCTTGTGGCTGCCCCATACAGTATAACGCCTCCTTGTGGCTGCCCCCATACAGTATAACGTCTCCTTGTGGCTGCCCCATACAGTATAACGTCTCCTTGTGGCTGCCCCATACAGTATAACGTCTCCTTGTGGCTGCCCCATACAGTATAACGTCTCCTTGTGGCTGCCCCATACAGTATAACGTCTCCTTGTGGCTGCCCCATACAGTATAACGTCTCCTTGGCTGCCCCCATACAGTATAACGTCTCCTTGTGGCTGCCCCATACAGTATAATGTCTCCTTGTAGCCCCCATACAGTATAACGTCTCCTTGTGGCTGCCCCCATACAGTATAACGTCTCCTTGTGGCCCCCATACAGTATAACGTCTCCTTGTGGCTGCCCCCATACAGTATAACGTCTCCTTGTGGCTGCCCCATACAGTATAACGTCTCCTTGTGGCTGCCCCATACAGTATAACGTCTCCTTGTGGCTGCCCCATACAGTATAACGTCTCCTTGTGGCTGCCCCATACAGTATAACGTCTCCTTGTGGCTGCCCCCATACAGTATAATGTCTCCAAGTGTTTTTTTCTTCTAAATGGGCATTTATCGTGATATATATCGTTATTGCGATAAATTTCTTAATATTGTTGCAATATTTTTATATCGCCCAACCCTAGGTAGCTGTATGTAGTTTACCTGCAGTCTCTGGAACAGGTAATCTGCTCTTGTGCTGCTCTTCCTGGGTACTTCGGGTAGGCTTACTAGGGTTATGCCTTGCACATGTAAGGCATCCTTACAAATGTTTCTCAACCACATTCTGAAACCCTGGGAAAACTAGTTCTGTAAAACTATGGCCCTTGAAGTTATGGACCACTGACTGAGACAGGGTGGTCATCATGGAAAACAAACAACAGGGCAGACAGACCTTAGTGTGTATACGCTAGAACCCTCCTAGGCTTACCTACAGAACTCAAGAAACTGCGGCTCCGCCAAATGGCTCGAAAGTCATGTGCTACACCGAACGCATACCTCGAGTCCATATGGATGTTCACCTCCTTTCCCTTACCCAGATTACATTCTGCAGTGGTTGCCTTCAGCTCCACATCTTGTGTCAAACAACTAGAATGGAGTGTTTTCTGTATTTTTTTCTTCACCATTTTGGACTACGGCATACCCGGCGAAGAATCTTTCTTGGTCCTTGTCCCCTGAAATAAAGCCATCTACAAAATACTCAGCAGAAGGGTTATTAAGTGGGACACCAGTAAAATTTGCCAATCCACTTGTTTCCATACCTTCCAATGCTTGACTATCATATTTGTATAACATATCCTTGTGGCTGCCCCCATACAGTATAACGTCTCCTTGTGGCTGCCCCATACAGTATAACGTCTCTTTGTGGCTGCCCCCATACAGTATAACGTCTCCTTGTGGCTGCCCCCATACAGTATAACGTCTCCTTGTGGCTGCCCCATACAGTATAACGTCTCCTTGTGGCTGCCCCATACAGTATAACATCTCCTTGTGGCTCCCCATACAGTATAACGCCTCCTTGTGGCTGCCCCCATACAGTATAACGCCTCCTTGTGGCTGCCCCCATACAGTATAACGTCTCCTTGTGGCTGCCCCCATACAGTATAACGCCTCCTTGTGGCTGCCCCCATACAGTATAACGTCTCCTTGTGGCTGCCCCCATACAGTATAACGTCTCCTTGTGGCTGCCCCATACAGTATAACGTCTCCTTGTGGCTGCCCCATACAGTATAACGTCTCCTTGTGGCTGCCCCCATACAGTATAACGTCTCCTTGTGGCTGCCCCATACAGTATAACGCCTCCTTGTGGCTGCCCCATACAGTATAACGCCTCCTTGCGGCTGCCCCCATACAGTATAACGTCTCCTTGTGGCTGCCCCATACAGTATAACGTCTCCTTGTGGCTGCCCCATACAGTATAACGTCTCCTTGTGGCTGCCCCATACAGTATAACATCTCCTTGTGGCTGCCCCATACAGTATAACGTCTCCTTGTGGCTGCCCCATACAGTATAACGTCTCCTTGTGGCTGCCCCATACAGTATAACATCTCCTTGTGGCTGCCCCTATACAGTATAACGTCTCCTTGTGGCTGCCCCATACAGTATAACGTCTCCTTGTGGCTGCCCCCATACAGTATAACGTCTCCTTGTGGCTGCCCCATACAGTATAACGTCTCCTTGTGGCTGCCCCCATACAGTATAACGTCTCCTTGTGGCTGCCCCATACAGTATAACGCCTCCTTGTGGCTGCCCCCATACAGTATAACGTCTCCTTGTGGCTGCCCCATACAGTATAACGTCTCCTTGTGGCTGCCCCATACAGTATAACGTCTCCTTGTGGCTGCCCCCATACAGTATAACGCCTCCTTGTGGCTGCCCCATACAGTATAACGTCTCCTTGTGGCTGCCCCCATACAGTATAACGTCTCCTTGTGGCTGCCCCATACAGTATAACGTCTCCTTGTGGCTGCCCCCATACAGTATAACGTCTCCTTGTAGCTGCCCCATACAGTATAACGTCTCCTTGTGGCTGCCCCCATACAGTATAACGTCTCCTTGTGGCTGCCCCCATACAGTATAACGTCTCCTTGTGGCTGCCCCATACAGTATAACGTCTCCTTGTGGCTGCCCCATACAGTATAACGTCTCCTTGTGGCTGCCCCATACAGTATAACGTCTCCTTGTGGCTGCCCCATACAGTATAACGTCTCCTTGTGGCTGCCCCCATACAGTATAATGTCTCCAAGTGTTTTTTCTTCTAAATGGGCATTTATCGTGATATATATCGTTATTGCGATAAATTTCTTAATATTGTTGCAATATTTTTATATCGCCCAACCCTAGGTAGCTGTATGTAGTTTACCTGCAGTCTCTGGAACAGGTAATCTGCTCTTGTGCTGCTCTTCCTGGAGTACTCGGGTAGGCTTACTAGGGTTATGCCTTGCACATGTAAGGCATCCTTACAAATGTTTCTCAACCACATTCTGAAACCCTGGGAAAACTAGTTCTGTAAAACTATGGCCCTTGAAGTTATGGACCACTGACTGAGACAGGGTGGTCATCATGGAAAACAAACAACAGGGCAGACAGACCTTAGTGTGTATACGCTAGAACCCTCCTAGGCTTACCTACAGAACTCAAGAAACTGCGGCTCCGCCAAATGGCTCGAAAGTCATGTGCTACACCGAACGCATACCTCGAGTCCATATGGATGTTCACCTCCTTTCCCTTACCCAGATTACATTCTGCAGTGGTTGCCTTCAGCTCCACATCTTGTGTCAAACAACTAGAATGGAGTGTTTTCTGTATTTTTTTCTTCACCATTTTGGACTACGGCATACCCGGCGAAGAATCTTTCTTGGTCCTTGTCCCCTGAAATAAAGCCATCTACAAAATACTCAGCAGAAGGGTTATTAAGTGGGACACCAGTAAAATTTGCCAATCCACTTGTTTCCATACCTTCCAATGCTTGACTATCATATTTGTATAACATATCCTTGTGGCTGCCCCCATACAGTATAATGTCTCCTTGTGGCTGCCCCATACAGTATAACGTCTCTTTGTGGCTGCCCCCATACAGTATAACGTCTCCTTGTGGCTGCCCTATACAGTATACATTTCCTTGTGGCTGCCCCATACAGTATAACGTCTCCTTGTGGCTGCCCCATGCAGTATAACATCTCCTTGTGGCCCCCATACAGTATAACGTCTCCTTGTGGCTGCCCCATACAGTATAACGTCTCCTTGTGGCTGCCCCCATACAGTATAACGTCTCCTTGCGGCTGCCCCCTTACAGTATAACGTCTCCTTGTGGCTGCCCCCATACAGTATAACATATCCTTGTGGCTGCCCCCATACAGTATAATGTCTCCTTGTGGCTGCCCCATACAGTATAACGTCTCCTTGTGGCTGCCCCATACAGTATAACGTCTCCTTGTGGCTCCCCATACAGTATAACGTCTCCTTGTGGCTGCCCCATACAGTATAACGTCTCCTTGTGGCTGCCCCCATACAGTATAACGTCTCCTTGCGGCTGCCCCTTACAGTATAACGTCTCCTTGTGGCTGCCCCATACAGTATAACGTCTCCTTGTGGCTCCCATACAGTATAACGTCTCCTTGTGGCTGCCCCATACAGTATAACATCTCCTTGTGGCTGCCCCCATACAGTATAACGTCTCCTTGTGGCTGCCCCATACAGTATAACGTCTCCTTGTGGCTGCCCCATACAGTATAACATCTCCTTGTGGCTGCCCCTATACAGTATAACGTCTCCTTGTGGCTGCCCCATACAGTATAACGTCTCCTTGTGGCTGCCCCCATACAGTATAACGTCTCCTTGTGGCTGCCCATACAGTATAACGTCTCCTTGTGGCTGCCCCTTACAGTATAACGTCTCCTTGTGCCCCCCATACAGTATAACGTCTCCTTGTGGCTGCCCCCATACAGTATAATGTCTCCTTGTAGCTCCCCATACAGTATAACGTCTCTTTGTGGCTGCCCCATACAGTATAACGTCTCCTTGTGGCCCCCATACAGTATAACGTCTCCTTGTGGCTGCCCCCATACAGTATAACGTCTCCTTGTGGCTGCCCCATACAGTATAACGTCTCCTTGTGGCTGCCCCATACAGTATAACGTCTCCTTGTGGCTGCCCCATACAGTATAACGTCTCCTTGTGGCCCCCATACAGTATAACGTCTCCTTGTGGCTGCCCCCATACAGTATAATGTCTCCAAGTGTTTTTTTCTTCTAAATGGGCATTTATCGTGATATATATCGTTATTGCGATAAATTTCTTAATATTGTTGCAATATTTTTTATATCGCCCAACCCTAGGTAGCTGTATGTAGTTTACCTGCAGTCTCTGGAACAGGTAATCTGCTCTTGTGCTGCTCTTCCTGGGTACTCGGGTAGGCTTACTAGGGTTATGCCTTGCACATGTAAGGCATCCTTACAAATGTTTCTCAACCACATTCTGAAACCCTGGGAAAACTAGTTCTGTAAAACTATGGCCCTTGAAGTTATGGACCACTGACTGAGACAGGGTGGTCATCATGGAAAACAAACAACAGGGCAGACAGACCTTAGTGTGTATACGCTAGAACCCTCCTAGGCTTACCTACAGAACTCAAGAAACTGCGGCTCCGCCAAATGGCTCGAAAGTCATGTGCTACACCGAACGCATACCTCGAGTCCATATGGATGTTCACCTCCTTTCCCTTACCCAGATTACATTCTGCAGTGGTTGCCTTCAGCTCCACATCTTGTGTCAAACAACTAGAATGGAGTGTTTTCTGTATTTTTTTCTTCACCATTTTGGACTACGGCATACCCGGCGAAGAATCTTTCTTGGTCCTTGTCCCTGAAATAAAGCCATCTACAAAATACTCAGCAGAAGGGTTATTAAGTGGGACACCAGTAAAATTTGCCAATCCACTTGTTTCCATACCTTCCAATGCTTGACTATCATATTTGTATAACATATCCTTGTGGCTGCCCCCATACAGTATAATGTCTCCTTGTGGCTGCCCCATACAGTATAACGTCTCTTTGTGGCTGCCCCATACAGTATAACGTCTCCTTGTGGCTGCCCTATACAGTATACATTTCCTTGTGGCTGCCCCATACAGTATAACGTCTCCTTGTGGCTGCCCCATACAGTATAACGTCTCCTTGTGGCCCCCATACAGTATAACGTCTCCTTGTGGCTGCCCCATACAGTATAACGTCTCCTTGTGGCTGCCCCCATACAGTATAACGTCTCCTTGCGGCTGCCCCCTTACAGTATAACGTCTCCTTGTGGCTGCCCCCATACAGTATAACATCTCCTTGTGGCTGCCCCCATACAGTATAATGTCTCCTTGTGGCTGCCCCATACAGTATAACGTCTCCTTGTGGCTGCCCCATACAGTATAACGTCTCCTTGTGGCTCCCCATACAGTATAACGTCTCCTTGTGGCTGCCCCATACAGTATAACGTCTCCTTGTGGCTGCCCCATACAGTATAACGTCTCCTTGTGGCTGCCCCTTACAGTATAACGTCTCCTTGTGGCTGCCCCATACAGTATAACGTCTCCTTGTGGCTGCCCCATACAGTATAACGTCTCCTTGTGGCTGCCCCATACAGTATAACATCTCCTTGTGGCTGCCCCCATACAGTATAATGTCTCCTTGTGGCTGCCCCATACAGTATAACGTCTCCTTGTGGCTGCCCCATACAGTATAACATCTCCTTGTGGCTGCCCCCTTACAGTATAACGTCTCCTTGTGGCTGCCCCATACAGTATAACGTCTCCTTGTGGCTGCCCCATACAGTATAACGTCTCCTTGTGGCTGCCCATACAGTATAACGTCTCCTTGTGGCTGCTCCCTTACAGTATAACGTCTCCTTGTGCCCCCCATACAGTATAACGTCTCCTTGTGGCTGCCCCCATACAGTATAATGTCTCCTTGTAGCCCCCATACAGTATAACGTCTCTTTGTGGCTGCCCCCATACAGTATAACGTCTCCTTGTGGCCCCCATACAGTATAACGTCTCCTTGTGGCTGCCCCCATACAGTATAACGTCTCCTTGTGGCTGCCCCATACAGTATAACGTCTCCTTGTGGCTGCCCCATACAGTATAACGTCTCCTTGTGGCTGCCCCATACAGTATAACGTCTCCTTGTGGCTGCCCCATACAGTATAACGTCTCCTTGTGGCTGCCCCCATACAGTATAATGTCTCCAAGTGTTTTTTTCTTCTAAATGGGCATTTATCGTGATATATATCGTTATTGCGATAAATTTCTTAATATCGTTGCAATATTTTTTATATCGCCCAACCCTAGGTAGCTGTATGTAGTTTACCTGCAGTCTCTGGAACAGGTAATCTGCTCTTGTGCTGCTCTTCCTGGGTACTCGGGTAGGCTTACTAGGGTTATGCCTTGCACATGTAAGGCATCCTTACAAATGTTTCTCAACCACATTCTGAAACCCTGGGGAAAACTAGTTCTGTAAAACTATGGCCCTTGAAGTTATGGACCACTGACTGAGACAGGGTGGTCATCATGGAAAACAAACAACAGGGCAGACAGACCTTAGTGTGTATACGCCAGAACCCTCCTAGGCTTACCTACAGAACTCAAGAAACTGCGGCTCCGCCAAATGGCTCGAAAGTCATGTGCTACACCGAACGCATACCTCGAGTCCATATGGATGTTCACCTCCTTTCCCTTACCCAGATTACATTCTGCAGTGGTTGCCTTCAGCTCCACATCTTGTGTCAAACAACTAGAATGGAGTGTTTTCTGTATTTTTTTCTTCACCATTTTGGACTACGGCATACCCGGCGAAGAATCTTTCTTGGTCCTTGTCCCCTGAAATAAAGCCATCTACAAAATACTCAGCAGAAGGGTTATTAAGTGGGACACCAGTAAAATTTGCCAATCCACTTGTTTCCATACCTTCCAATGCTTGACTATCATATTTGTGTGTCATGTTAAATGGGCATTCCTCACTGACTAATTGAAAATTAGAGACTGGTTTTCACCTTGTTCTGTGCTTTCGCCATGCTCTTCCCCTTTTCTAAATTCACCAGCAGCAAGGTGGTTGGATTCAGAACATTGCAACACTCATTTAGATTGGAGGGTAAGAGAAGTAAAACCTCATATTTGGTGAATATAACCTTGGAAAGGTGTCTGGTCTAGCTGTAGGCAGGTTGTCTGGTTTGGTAAAATTTCAGACATTGCATGGGGCTCTTGCAGCTTATTAACGAGTTCAGCTGCAGCTACAACTGTTCATACATAAATGGAGATCCAATGATTACAGGGTCCAGAACCACTGAGTAATACCCCAACAGTCTCTGCCTGCCTCCATGGTCTTGTCTGAGGACTCTACTAGCTTATCCTGCTTGTCCATGGCAAAATAATACAAAATTAAGGGATGCCTAGTTCAAGGGGCAGCAATCAGTGCACATGTCATGTTATAAAAGACATCTATTGCCTCTGCAATTATGTTGGTCCAACTTGAGACATGCAAACAACGGGCCCCTGTACTTGAAGCACAAGATCCAGAGCCGACAATACTTTTTTTTTCCCATCTCAAGAAAAGAACTGTAGTGGATCCCCACAGCTCCCAAGTATCCAGGAGCCCCTAAGTGAACAGGGGGAGGGGGTAGCTGCTCCCTTCCCTCTCTGTTATCTAAGTCCATCCCTTTTTGTACTAATCAGTTTTCTATTTGGCAAGAAAGGGATGAAAATGAGCTCTTAACAAGCTCTGCCTCTAATGCCACCAGATGTAAGGCAGCTATCCTATAAGTCAATGTTCAACCCTTTAAATAGGCCTTGAGACATGAATCGGATATGAAATAAGCCAGCACCTCATTTGCAGACACCTGTTTTGGGGTGATTGCCCCCTCAAGTCTATTAAGGAAATATAGTACCCCCAAGTCTATTTGGAAGCACATGAGGTCAGAACTCTGGTCCACACAGACATAACAAGGAACAGACACAACATTCAACGTAGAACAGACATAGAAACATGATCTGGGGACAGACACAAAGAGACGTTTCCAATACATTAACACACACAAGTTCCTTGAACACATAACAAACAATAGGTTTTCCAGGAGCTCCATACACATGATATAAAAACACATAAAACATACATGATTCTAATTTCTCTCCACACACTCATTATCTCGCTATTAACCATTTAAGCCTCTTTCACACTTGCGTTCTGAGGATCCGGCAGGCACTTCCGTCCCGCCGGATCCGTCAGAACACTAGTCGCCTGAAAGCATTAGAAAACTGATCAGGATCCTGATCAGTCTTCGAAATGCTTTCAGCTTACCATGGCAGCCAGGACGCTTCTGAAGTCCTGGCTGCCATGGTACTCCACAGCAGTGTACTTACCGCCGGGCGCTCCTTCATGACGTCACAGGTCCCGGCGGTGCATAGATCAATGCGCCGCCCGAACCTGTGACGTCATGAAGGAGCGCCCACAGGCCGCAGCGCAGGTAAGTACACTTCTGCGGAGTACTTACCATGGCAGCCAGGACTTCAGTAGCGTCCTGGCTGCCATGGTAACCGATCAGAGCCCCAGCTTACACTGGGGCCCCGATCGGAACTGCTGCTGCGCATGCGCAGAGTTAAACGTCGGATCCGACGTTTAGCTTAATTCCGGATCCGGATTAATACACTTTAATGGGCATTAATTCCGGATCCGGCGTTACGGCATGTCTTCCGGATTTTTGGACGGAGACAAATCCGCAGCATCCAAAGAACGTTCACATCCTGATGCATCCTGAATGGATTTCTCTCCATTCAGAATGCATTGGGATAATCCTGATCAGTATCTTTCCGTCCTAGAGCCCCGAGGACGGAACTCTAGGACAGAAAGCAAAAACGCATATGTGAAAGGGGCCTTACATTCTTCTTTAGGTACAAACTTCACACACTCAAACAGTCAATGAATGATTTATGACTGCAACACTTCAGTTACACTCTTATTATCCTATCAGGGTCATGAGGTCACTCTACTCACAGCTGCGCCCCCCCGCTGTCTCCCTTCTTACAAGTACCCAGCTTTCCTGATATTCAAGGAGAAAGAGACATTTTAAAAATGCAATTTCTGGCCAATAAAGGACATTCTTCTTATCTTTTCTCCTACAAACAGAAAGTTATAACAGATACAAATCAAATTATTCAAGACAGAACCTTAAAAATGCACATAACAGGATAAACAAAATGAATACAATGCCATGTGGACTTACTGATATATACATATATATATATATATATATATTGTGGGGAGTCGCTCTGGTAGATAGCGGTGCGGGTGCAGTACTGAGGCAAAACAAGGAGTCCAGCATGTGCAATAAACAGTGTTTTATTCACACTTGCACAACATAAATGAAAAAACAGTCTCTTGGTGATAATTCACACCTAACAGAAATAATGTGGCCACACAAAACAGGCCAACACAGGGTCCAGTCACCTGGGAGGTTTAGGTGCGGGTTCACACCTAGCAGTCGGCCCAGCCGTAGGAGATTCCACCTTCAAGTTGCAGGGAAAAACACCACCTTGCTGAGCTCTTTCCTCCAGGTCATAGAACTCCACAGGACTGTTAGCAGCTCCAAGACAATCACAGCCCTCAGCTGCTGGTGCTGGCTGAGTTTATAAACCCAGCCCAAAACCAGGACTGGGTCGTGGGGAGCAGCCACCCACCCTACACTTTAGCTGCTCCCGGTAAGAGCCGGCCCGGATCGGCTTTGCAGCCATGCTATTTAAAACTATGTCAGTAGCACTAGCTGCTGCTGACATCAACAAAAACGTCTCTCACCTCACCGAGGCTATGAACCTCGGTGACACATACCTGCCATCCACGACGGCACCCTGCACCTTACCACACCCCCCTTTGTTCAACCCTAAGGGGTGGACACATGTGAGGCAGTGGACGCGGGAAAGGGCATCTGCATTCCCCTGCAAGCGGCCTGCCCTATGTTCCACGGAGAACTTGAAGTTCTGCAGGGATAGGAACCACCTGGTGACCCGAGCATTCCTCTCCTTGGCCTGGCTCATCCACTAGAGAGGGGAATGGTCGGTCACCAGACGGAACCTCCTCCCTAACAGGTAGTAGCGGAGAGATTCGAGTGCCCACTTGATAGCCAGGCACTCCCTCTCCACTATGCTATACCTGGTCTCGGCGGGACTGAGCTTACGGCTCAGGAAGACAACGGGATGTTCTTCCCCGTTGACCTCCTGAGACAGCACAGCACCGAGGCCTACCTCCGAGGCGTCGGTCTGTACGACAAACTCCCGGTTGAAGTCGGGTGTCACCAAAACCGGGGACCCACAGAGGGCCGACTTCAACGCGGAGAAAGCCTCCTCCGCCTTCTCACTCCAGCTAACCTTCCCAGACTTTCGCCCCTTCAATAGGTCTGTCAACGGCGCTGCTATTGTGGCAAAGTGGGGCACAAACCACATGTAGTACCCTATCATTCCCAGGAAGGACTTTACTTGCCTGGCAGTGACCGGTCGGGGCCAGTTACGTATGGCTTCCACTTTAGTTACCTGCGGCTTGATGACTCCCCGCCCAATTACATATCCCAGGTATTTGGTCTCTTCCAATCCAATCGCACACTTCTTTGGATTGGCAGTTAGACCAGCTTTCCTCAGGGCATCCACTACCGCCTGCACTTTGGGCAAATGGCTTTCCCAGTCGGTGCTGTGGATGATTACATCGTCTAAGTAGGCCGAGGCGTACCGACGATGAGGTCGCAGCACAATATCCATTAACCTTTGAAAGGTGGCGGGGGCGCCATGCAGGCCAAAGGGTAACACCTTATAATGATACAGGCCCTGCGGGGTAACAAAAGCAGTTTTTTACTTGGCCGACTCCGTTAAGGGTACTTGCCAGTATCCTTTAGTGAGGTCTAGCACAGAAAAATAACGGGCTTGCCCTAAATTCTCAACAAGCTCGTCTACCCGGGGCATGGGATACGCATCGAACTTGGACACTTCATTTAATTTGCGAAAATCGTTGCAGAACCACAACGTCCCATCCGGCTTGGGTATCAGGACTATGGGACTGGCCCACTCACTTTTCGACTCCTCAATGACATCGAGCTTCAACATTACTTGCACTTCCTCCGCGATGGCCCGTCGCCGAGCCTCGGGTACCCGGTATGGTTTTAACCGGATCTTGGCCTGAGGCTCAGTGACGATGTCATGTTGGATGAGAGACGTGCGGCCAGGGAGGTCTGAGAACACATCCGTGTTCCGACTGATGAACTCCCTGACTTCCTGAACTTGTTTGGAAGACAGGCTGTCTGCAATTTTTACCGTGGTTACTGCTTTACAGGCCTCGAACTGTGGGGCTGGACCCTTCTCACCTAGAAGCCCTGGCCGGGGGCTGTTGTCGTCGGCCATGTTCCTATCTTTCCATGGCTTTAGTAAATTCACGTGGTACACCTGCTCCGGCTTGCGCCGCCCTGGCTGGTGTACCTTGCAATTTACTTCCCCTACCTTCTCGATCACCTCATAGGGGCCCTGCCACCTAGCTAGGAACTTGCTGTCAAGGGTGGGTACCAGAACCAAAACCCGATCTCCCGGATTGAAGTCCTGTACCCGAGCCTGACGATTATACACCCTACTTTGGGCTTGTTGCGCTGCCTCCATATGCTTCCGGACCAGCGGCAACACCCTTTCCATCCGTTCCTGCATCTGGGTGACATATTCAATGACACTTTTGTGGGGGACAGGTTGCTGTTCCAACGCTTCCTTGGCAATATCCAACAGGCCTCGAGGGTGTCTGCCATAAAGCAGTTCGAAGGGCGAGAACCCAGTAGAGGCCTGGGGCACCTCTCGCACTGCGAACATGAGATAGGGCAGAAGCAGGTCCCAGTCCTTCCCATCTCTAGACACCACTCTTTTTAACATATTTTTTAAAGTTTGGTTAAACCTCTCGACAAGACCGTCTGTTTGCGGATGGTAAACGGACGTCCGTAACTGCTTTATAAGCAACAATTTACACAGTTCCCGCATAACTTTGGACATAAAAGGGGTCCCTTGGTCTGTCAGAACCTCTTTTGGCAGGCCCACACAGGAAAACATTTCCATTAACTCTTTGGCGATGAGCTTAGCTGAGGTATGTCGCAGAGGCACCGCCTCTGGATACCGAGTTGCATAGTCGAGAACTACCAGAATGTGTTGGTGGCCCCTGGCAGACTTTGGTACAGGCCCAATTAGATCCATAGCGATTCGCTCAAACGGGACCTCAATAATTGGAAGAGGTACCAGAGGACTACGGAAATGTGGCTGGGGGCTATTTATCTGACAGGTCGGACAGGACTTACAATAATTTTCTACCTCCTTGAACACACCGGGCCAATAAAACCGCTGCAGTATGCGGTCCTGGGTTTTCTGCCACCCCAAGTGTCCCCAAGAACATGTTGGTGGGCAAGCTCCATAACCAGCTTGCGATATGCGGTGGGCACCACCAACTGTTCAACGGGCTCACCTCGGATTTGGTTCACCCGATACAACATATCCTGAAGAACAATAAACCGTGGGAACATTAATTCAGCCCCAGGTTTCTGGGGTTTACCATCAATTATTACGACACTTTCCCAGGCCCTGGTTAGGGTTTGGTCCCGGTGTTGTGCGGTCCCAAAATTATCTCCGGAGACATTGAGGTCTGCCAACTCAGGTCCCGGTGGCAAGTCCTCCGTGTCTCCCACCATTACACTCAGTGGGGTTGTCTCCCCTCTACCGCAGCAGTGGTGGTCACCCCTACCGCAGGCCCTTCGGACTCGGGCTCCCAGGGCTCTGGCCTCCCACTGGAACCAGGCCACTCTGCTAGGGTTACCCCTGTCTCAGGGCTATTAGTCACTTTCACCTCAGGCCATAGTGACGGAAAACCAGGAAGTCTCTCCCAATTATTAGTTCATAAGGTAGCTTTGTGGAGATCGCCACTTCATAAGTCCATGTGCCGGCCGCCGTGGACAGAGACATTACAGCAGTGTGATAGTCCTTTAAGTCTCCGTGTATGCACACCACACCAACTTTCCGGCCCGTATACTGGGTGGGCTGTACCAGGCCAGCACTTACCAAGGTTACTAGGCTCCCTGAGTCCAACAGAGCCACTGCCAGGTTATCACCAACTTGCACCTGGCACAGATGACGATTGTCTATTATCTCGGGGTTGCCGGTCGCACACAGTCTCCGGGCATACATGGAAGCCCGGTACCCATAATTAGTCTCCATGGGCTCTCCCGGCGTGGACAGTCGGCCCTTATGTGTCCAGGCTCCCGACACTGCCAGCAGATCACTGGGGATGGGTCTGCAAGGGGTACATCCCAGGCGGGTTTGGCCGGCCGCCAGGTCTGGGGTGGAGATTTCCTGGGTTTGACTGGTCCCCTCCCAAAAGAACCCCCTGCAGGTTTCTGGTGGCCTCATATCGCTCCACCAGGTCGACCATCTCTAAGGCATTCCCAGGTGACACCTGGCCGATCCAGTGCTGGAGAGGGTATGGCAAAGCCCTCCAGAATACATCGGCTAACAGACGGTCGAGCATAGCAGTGGGAGTCAGTATGTCTGGCTGCAGCCATTTTTGCAACCGTTGTAGCAAGTCATAATATTGTGGTCTGGCGGGTTCAGCCGGGTTGAACTCCCACTGATGCACCCGCTGGGCCCGGACCAAAACATTCACCCCCAGTCTTGCCAGGATCTCACCTTTCACGGTCGGGTAGTCAGCTGCTTGGTCATCTGGGAGGTCAAAAATACTTGCTGGGGTCCAGACGCCAGGAACGGAGCGACGACTTCAGCCCACTGGTCACGGGTAGCTTCTCCCTCACGGCTACTTTCTCAAAGACCGCCAGATACGTCTCAACGTCGTCCGAGGGGGTCATTTTTGGGATCGCCGCACGGACCGCTTTCCGGGCATCATGGACATGGTGGGACGCTCCTGCAGCTTGTAAAGCCATCACCTGCTGAAGTAGTAGCTGGTTGGTCTCCTGCTGCTGCTTGTTGGCCTCCCGCTGCTGCAAGTTAGCCTCCACAAGGGCTTTTACAACCGCCTCCATTTTGTCAGGGATCACAGGCTGCAACTTTGCTGGCCTAATATAGGACATCCAGTCGTGCCCAGCAAAAACAAACTTCGGCGTTCACGCCAGCCTCACTGCGCATGCCCGCATCCGACACCAAATGTGGGGAGTCGCTCTGGTAGATAGCGGTGCGGGTGCAGTACTGAGGCAAAACAAGGAGTCCAGCATGTGCAATAAACAGTGTTTTATTCACACTTGCACAACATAAATGAAAAAACAGTCTCTTGGTGATAATTCACACCTAACAGAAATAATGTGGCCACACAAAACAGGCCAACACAGGGTTCAGTCACCTTGGAGGTTTAGGTGAGGGTTCACACCTAGCAGTCGGCCCAGCCGTAGGAGATTCCACCTTCAAGTTGCAGGGAAAAACACCACCTTGCTGAGCTCTTTCCTCCAGGTCATAGAACTCCACAGGACTGTTAGCAGCTCCAAGACAATCACAGCCCTCAGCTGCTGGTGCTGGCTGAGTTTATAAACCCAGCCCAAAACCAGGACTGGGTCGTGGGGACCAGCCACCCACCCTACACTTTAGCTGCTCCCGGTAAGAGCCGGCCCGGATCGGCTTTGCAGCCATGCTATTTAAAACTATGTCAGTAGCACTAGCTGCTGCTGACATCAACAAAAACGGCTCTCACCTCACCGAGGCTATGAACCTCGGTGACACATACCTGCCATCCACGACGGCACCCTGCACCTTACCACAATATATATATAATCCCAAACTACACACAAACAATCATCATTGAAATTATTATTATTTAGGAGCATATATAAAAGTACAGTTTTCTGTACACAGCATTCGCAAAAATATTCTTAATTCGGGGTAATCTGAATACAAGGTATCTTTTTAGTTGTGTTTTCCATTTTCTGCAACTTCCAAACTTCCATCTTTTGGCATCCCAGCCTTTATCAGCAACTTGCTACACCCTTCCATTTTCACCACATCTCTACCTTCTTTTCCCTGCTTTCTCCATCACAATTTGTCTAGCAGTATTCCTCTTTTTTTAGAGACTTTCAATCATTTTCTTGCACAATCAATCCCATTCTTTCTTCTCCTTTTCTCATCATAGTTTTCAATTTCCTTCACTAATTTGTCACATCCAACCACACTCAGCTTCCCTTTAAACTCAAACTTCTTGCGCCACTTATCAACGTACTTTAGAAACACGTATATTCAACTTATACACTGTAAAAATTAGGTATTTAGATATCAAAGGACTGTATGCAGTATATATTTCATAGTACCCTTTGTCTACAATTTACAAAATCCTCATCCTTCTAAAGAAATGCCTAGCATTGACCCAAATTTACACTGTAGGCAGGATATTTAAATCAATGTAGTGGGTGGAAGATTTTTTTTATATTTCTGATGACAAGAAGGCTCAAATGCCAATAGTCCTATGATTATTAGAACACTTCCTTCAGTACAGTGGGCATTGACCTACTTAAACTGAGAGAGGCACGGCCCAGTTATATTCAATAATAACCGGGATCCAATTTGGCCTGTGAAATAATACTACTCTCTGTCTTTCTATGTCCACCCGCCTATTTCCTAATAATTATAGAGAAATTACCTCCTAACAACACAAGGTAATTACAACCTGATTTCTCCAATAAATTAAGGGTTTATGGAAAACTTGGTTACTCACAGATCTAAGATATATTTGACCTGAAGTCTTCAGTCCAAACAATGACCTCAGACCACACCTAATTGAATTTCCTTTATCCATTGAGGGTTTTATTTCTTTAACCCTCATACATTTACACAAATCACTCAAGGTGTTTCATATTTATATACAAAACGTATATTTTATGGCCAGGTGGGATGACTCAAAGAGTTGTGAGTAACAGTGCTCGCTGCACTATGATTCGGGCAAGAATCAAAGCCGCTTTCCAAAACGATACCCTCCTGGGACTGTAATGGTCGCCCCACTCTGGACGCCCAGAGCCGCTAGTCTAAATACAGTCCTCAGACAGTAATGTCGCTCACCCGAGGTGACCACGACTGGTATTTGTAAGAGACTGTCTTAACTTTTGCTTTTGCACCAATTAGACACAAAATAGACAGCTTACATACAGTAGAAACAAAAATACATGATTACATAAAGACAGTTAATTGCTGCATATCCCTAAAGTCCCTACCTACCAGGTACCTATCATCTTTTACATGCGCAAGGAGTTATTTTTTCCTGTAGCCTTCTCACACAGGCTATGGACCTTACTCCCTTAAGAATCCTATCTCAAGTGCTCAAGAATCTAATCTTAAATTTCCGTATTCACTAAATCTAATCTTCCTAAAACCCCAAGACCCCGTCTTGTACTGGTAAACACAGTGATAACTATATAGCTATATACCAACAGAAATAGTTACTGTCTTACCTATATTCAGATGATACTGGATCCTCGATTCTCCATACTATGTTCTTTGAATCCGTCATTCCTCCTCGTTCTTTCACCTGCTGGCCTCTGTTTAACAGCAATTCAGCCGGAGGTCTTTCCAAATCAGGGAATCAGGGGACTCCCCGCCATCGACATTTTTCAACCGCGAATGAACCGAGGTTTTAGGAGATATTGGATTCCGACTCGAAGGGCAAACTTTGTTAAAAGAATTTTCTTTACCAAGGAAGGATCACGAAGTCATCTGAATTTAAGGTTAAAGGAGGTATTTTCTCTTTGTTCTTATATAAGAAGAGACAAACATACTGTATGGAGCAGATTGTCTGCGGTATATTGTCAAAGTTGAGTTTATATAGACAATCTTAAGGCATAGTGAAGCTGGGTTGAACTAGTTTTAACAACATATTCACAGTTTGAAAGACATATGGAAAAAGTTACAGACATTGGGGGCAATTTATCAAAAAGTGCATGAGAATAAGATCTGTTCCAGCTGTCCTCTGTTATGCCTGCCTCTAGTTTCAGGGTGGCAATGATCTATGTCTCCAGGGCCTCTGACCTCTTTATTGCATAGACCAGGCCCCTGCATATACATCAAGTAATTACAATAAAGTATATTCTAGAAAATATAGTCAGCAATTGGCAGCAGCGGCGTCAAAGCGGAAGTTTACATTTTAGGAGCACAGTGGAGCAGCTGAGGTAAGGGAGAGAAGGGGCGGGGAGCCAGCACCAGGAAGCATGCATCCCTTAGCAGGTCTCCTCAAGATGGGGGTTGCCAAAACGTTCCCTAAGGTGTACAACCCCTTTAAGCTGCCCATAAACATTCAATAGCTGTCAGCCAAACGATAGTTTGGTTGACAGCTATCTCTCCCAACTCACCCATACACAAGTTTGGCTCAGCCGAATGGGTAGTGTATTTTATGGAGAGAGCAGAGAAAGCTACTGTCACGCTTCGGTGTGGGAGGGAAACACCACACCGAGCATAGGAGGGAAGGGGGAAACAGGGAATCAGGCCTGAGAACTAGGGAGTGAAGATGGACACCTCCTAATGAAAACCTTAAGCAAAATCCTGACTGACTACCAAAGGTAAGTGAGTTCATACGCAGGAATACCTAGAGTCCTATCTAGCCCTATAGGACCCTGGTACTAATGGCAGGGACGAGACTACCTGTTCCTCCAAAAGGAAGGATGAACAGAAGTTTCAGGCCTAATACAGGCCTAATACTTCAGGCCTAATACAGACAATAGGGAAATGCAACACACGGAAAACAAACAAAATACAAAAGGGAAAGGAAAAGACTTAACTTCAAAGAGGCAATGGAAGCACCAGGAACTCAACCGAGATCTAATCACAAACAATCCACAGGCACAGAAGCTATAAACAGCACAGCATAGTGGGAGAAGCAACTATAAATAAGGAAGGTTAAATCACCACATAAGCAACACCTGGAGGCAAGGGGTGTGGCCATTACCAGAAACAACACAGACAACTATTGATCCACAAGGAAAACCTTTCATGCACCACTTGAGATAAACACTTCTGAGTTAGAGGTGCAGAATCAATAGCAAAAGTTCACCCCTGGCCCCGCTGTCGATAAACACTTCAATCCCCACAGTTTTTTACTCTAGCGCCACCTCAGCAGTTTAGGAGAATTTGGGTACTACCAGTCAAAGTCAAAGACAAATGCACATTTTCTGACTCTCCTCTCACCCCTCCAGGAGTCAGATGGGAATTAAATGTCCCTCTTTTTTCTTTTTGCCATTGAATGTATGGACATATTCTGATAAAATGTACCTTCTGTCCGCAGAAAAAAACACACTAACTTCCTATTACCAGTATCCTTAAAAGCGGCTTCAGGAGTAGTTCCCCCTAATCGCATGGGTTCGTCCCCAGACATAAACCTAAGAGTAGCTTCATCCAAAGTGTCAGAGGAGGATGATACATCATGTGATAGTACGTCCTGAGAGTGTTGGCCACTAGATCTCTCTCTCAGGCGTTTATCAATGCATATAGCCAAAAACATAGCAGCCTCCAGAGACACTGGGGTTTTATGAAAGGCCAAAGCGTCCATCAGCCTTTCTGATAACCCTTGACAAAACTGCCTACGGAGGTCAGGATCGTTCTACTCCGTATCCGTAGCCCACCTTCTAAACTCAGAGCAATAAATCTCAGTGGAATGATCACCCTGACATAGGCCGCGCAGCTTGGTTTCAGCTAGAGAGGTCCGATCCGGATAATCATAGATAAGACCCAAAGCTTTGAAAAATCGTCTATAGACCGGAGAGTCTGCGATCCGGTCGGCAGAAAAAAAGCCCTTGACTGCGCATCCCCCTTAAGCAAGGAAATAACCACACCAACTCGCTGTTTCTCATCCTCAGATGAGTGTGGACGTAGTCTAAAATACAGTTTGCACGCCTCCCTAAACAAAATGAACTTATCTCGTCCCCCCAGAGAATCTGTCTGGGAAGGCAACTTTAGGCTCCAGATAGGCCTGGTCTCCACCACTACCACCAGGACCAACAGCCTGTGATCTCTGCATCTGCAAGATGGTATTGCGGAGGTTAGCTACCTCCAAAGACAGCCTTTGCAGCTGACCTGCCAGTGCAGCAATAGGATCCGTGGCTGCACACAAACAAACAAAAAATTACGATTTTGGCAGTTTATAATGTCACGCTTCGGTGTGGAAGGAAAACACCACACCGAGCATAGGAGGGAAGGGGGAAACAGGGAATCAGGCCTGAGAACTAGGGAGGGAAGATGGACACCTCCTAGTGAAAACCCTAAGCCAAATCCTGACTGACTACCAGTATAAACAGACCCCAAAGGTAGGTGTGTTAATACACAGGAATACCTAGAGTCCTATCTAGCCCTATAGGACCCTAGTACTAATGGCAGGGACGAGACTACCTATTCCTCCAAAAGGAAGGACGAACAGGAGTCTACTTCAGGCCTAATACAAACAATAGGGAAATGCAACACACAGAACCCAAACAAAATACAAAAGGTAAAGGAAAATACTTAACTTCAAAGAGGCAATGGAAGCACCAGGAACTCAGCCGAGATCCAACCACAATCCACAGGCTCAGAAGCTTTAAACTGCACAGCTTAGTGGGAGAAGAAACTGTAAATAAGAAAGGTCAAATGACCACTTAAGCAACACCTGGAGGCAAGGGGTGTGGCCATTACCAGAAACAACATAGACACCTATTGATCCACAAGGAAAACCTGTCAGATCAAACCACGTGTTGCCAGTCTCACAGATCTCCTGCCACTCACTGTCGCTGGGAGGTCCGTATGTCTTGGTACGTCCGTGACAGCTACTGCCAGACACTTCTGGTGGTGGCTTATCTCCTAGGAGACTAAAAGGATTAGGCAAAAATAATCATTTTGCCCGATCCTTGTCTTCCCCAACGTTATCTGTCGGGGGTGATTCCGGAGATTCCCACACATATCAGTGTGTCTGCTGAACCCTCTGTTCTTGGCAGGTTTGGACGACAAACGACTAATGTGTATGGCCAGCTTTAAACCTCTGCCTCTGCATTAGGCCTCTTGCACACGGCTGTTGTTTGCCCGATATATGCACTGGGAAACGCACTTTGCGGTCCCCAATGCACAAGCCCCATCTGTACGGCTGCCGTTACGGATCCAGACCCATTCAACTTGAATGGGTCTGTGATCCATCTGCACCGCAAAAAAATAGAACATAAAGTGAATGGGTCCGCATCCTTGATGTTGTGAGCACACAGCCGGTGCACGCATATTGTGGACCTGCTGTTTGCGGGCCTCAATACGGGCCATAGCTGGGAGCGGCTGCGCGCATGAGGCCTTATCCTACTAAAAATCTGGAATGATCTTTATAGTTTCTGATAGATTTGACCTTCCTCTGGGCACAGCTTCTGCCTGCAGATAAGAATTGTAACTAAAATCAATATGAGAGAGGCTGGACTATTTAGATCTAAAAATCTAATTAGATGTTGCATGAAAGAAGTAGATTAAAACAGTGAAAATGTAAACTAAGGGGTGGTCAGTATAAATTGATTTGTCCACTTTAGTTTTGTAATCAATGTAGGAGTAATCAATGTACCAGAATACCAGTCCCAAGATGATCTGGGTCCTGAGAAGAAGCTGCCAAAGACCACCATGAAGCCCTGCTAATTGGGGAACTAGATCCTAGGTTACACAGGAGTTTTAAATATTTCCAACCCCAAAAATAGAGCTAATATCTTGCCAACTATTGTAACTTACTAGTTAATGGTAGATTGTGATGTGGGAGGGTGTAGAATGTGGCGTGACTCAGACCAGCAGGTAGTTTAGATATAAACCCTGCAGATAGTTTACAATTCTATGTGCAACGTAGGTTTACTGAAGGGTTTGTTAGGCTTGCTTCATACTTTTTATTCACCTTTATGTTTTGTTTTTTTCACCCATATACTGGATTAAATTCCAGGAGGAGGTGAAAGGACATATTGTATTTTCCTTCTCTTAGGATGTGAGATCTATTTTTTTTTCTTTGTATTATTATTATTTTTTTTTTTAAATGGAGGCCAAGTTAGTGTGAAGTGATCCTAATAATCTTATGCAATACTAATTTGAATGATCCTGGTATATGGTATGCTGTTCGTATTCTTTACGACTCAAATATAGTTATACAAACTTTATGTATGTGCATGTTTAACTAATACATGATGGTCTCATGATCCTTTCTCCCTTAGCTGAGGCCGAGGTCCATGATGGACACACAAAAGTACAACAGGCAACCGCTGAAAGCAAAAAACATTTAGATTGCAGCTCCACGGCAGTTACCAGCTGAATGGAGAGCTTCCAACTGAAAGGCCCCTCCGCTATCAGCTCCTGGCATGCAAACATCATTGTAGGAAGTAGTTGTTTAATTTGGACAACTTAAGAGCTCTAAATGTAGAAAATATTTTTTTTAAAGACAGCATCCCAGCAGTTCCTTTTTTAATATGCTCCTTTCATTTGATCTTATTCTGTCTTATATTAAAATGAAAACTGTGATAAACACAATTACTCTATATGTGTCCCAGGACAACAGCCACCACCACCCCACCTTCCTTCTCAAAAAACTCATACCAGACCTGTATCTGACTGCGAAGCAACTGGCTGCAGCAAGAGCCCTCTCCTCTGCATTCAGAAGGACCCAAATTAGTTGTCTTAGCCCGTTGACCACAACCCCATTAGCCACCCGCCAGACAAAAATGTATGGGACAGAAGGAAATTAGCATCTCAGTTCTCTGTAAGCTTTCTTCAAGACGGCAATAGGACAATTACTACTTGTGTTTACTTCTATGACTCATTCCCAGGTTTAATGATCTTCTGGGAGATGATCTGTGCAGAGCACCACATTGGATTGGTTCTTCTTTATGAACTAACATAACCCTCTTTATGTTGCCATATATGAGGCACTAAATCAGACTCAGGGGACTAGCAATTCTGAACATGAAAAATACCTTTGCAAGAGCCCAAATAATTTCCATCTGTTCAGCACGAGCATATTTAAACTCACGCTTTGTAATATCAAATGTGTTAAAATGATGCTGTGGTGAGGAGCTTTCAAGAACGCAAAAATTACAAAAAAGAGTCAATCTCACACCAAAAACTGGACCAGCATTTCTAGAAACAAATGCATTAGGTTTAAAGATGCACTAAATTTCACAGAATTTCACAAAGGCCCTGCACCAAAAATTTGGCGAAAAAAGTGGCGCAATTTGTTGCATCTTGGATTTCTACACTTTTTTCAATGGGGATACAGTATCTCCTTCTTGAACGTGCCTAATCGACATGAGGAGTCTTATAAGCAAAGCATTCCTCTGGAATTCTGGGAAGTCAGTATGCAAATCAGCTCTTAATAAGCTCTGCCTCTGATGCCACCAGATGCGAGGTCGTTCTCCTATAAGTCAATATTGGCCTTTTAGACAGGCCTTGAGACATGACTTGGATAATAATTAAGCCACCATCTCATCTGCAGACAGCTATTTTGGGGTGATTGCCCCTCATCAGTGCAAAGCAAAGAGTACTGGCTTAGCTGGGTGAGAGGTACAGCTGTCTGTAGATGAGGTGCTGGCTTAATTATTATCCAAGTCATTTCTCAAGGCCTATTTAAAAGGTAAAACATGGAGTTGAAGCATAGCTACCTTATTTACAGCTATCCGATGGCATTAGCTTGCTAAGAGCTTATTTGCACACACTTTCTTCTGACATGCTCGACAAGGAGTTTGGGCTTAGTAGAAAGGAGTGTGGTTTGATTGGAAAGGGGGCAGCCCAAAGATGCACCATTTTGCACCAAAATTGCACCATAGTTCTGACGTTAAAATCTGTCAAACTAAGCCGCTCTAGACAGTTTGTCTAAGCTTACACCAAAACTGACTACCTTACCTTCATAATTCCCTCCAAAGGGTGCAGCTGTGGTCACAGTGCAGTCACAGGAGAGGAAAACTTAAAGGGGATTTTTTATACTAGTTCCTGAACATGATTATGGGGTCGGCCATCTTTCCCAAGCTGTTACCAGCTTTTAGAGATATGCTTTGCAGCAGCCACATGGACCATGGACGCAAAAGATTAGTGGGGACTGACTCATTGACTTCTATGGGAGAGTTTTCTAGGCATGATCTGTCACATGGGCAGAGCTCATTGTACAAGAAAGGAATAGATAAGCTGTGATCACATATTGTGAATGCTCGATCCTTTAATAGTAAAATAACTGCTGAAAAGTGACCTGTACAGACCAAGAAGTGAATATTAGGCCCATGAATGTTCATTCTCGATACTTGGCCCATGTTAACGTGCCACCAATCATCAGATCAGAGCAAACGCTCGTTCATCAGGTGAAAAAATTGTTTCTGTGGACACCAAAATCATAATTTCTGGGCAGCAGATCGTGTTGTTTAACCTGTAGAGGACCTTCACTGTACATGTATGGCGCTGGTGGACATGACTTAAAGACTAGAACTGTACATGTGGCACGAACCTGGCAGTCACTGACAGCCGGGCCCCTGCTGCATATGCCTGCATCGATGAAAACACCAATGCCGGCATATTAACCCCTTGTATGCTGTGGTCAAAGCTAACTGCAGCATGCAGGGGGTGTGCAGAGGGACCCCGCACTGCAGTGATGGACCTGATGGCAGAGAAGGCAGCCCGATGCCTTCCATAGGCATAGAGCTTGCCTTCTACGGCAGCCTGTGAGATCCAGCCCCTTAGGCTGGGTCTCACAGCTAGCCTGTCAGTGTAAAAGCTGACATGCAATGCATTACAATACAGATGTATTGTAATGCATTGCAGTGGGGATTAGACCTAATGTAAGAAGCTTGACTAATAAAAATGGGGAACTGGAATTAATGATGTGTGAGAAGGACTATGACATAGTGGGAATAACTGAGACATGGCTGGATAATAGCTATGAGGCCCCATTCACACGTCCGCAATTCTGTTCCGCATTTTGCGGAATGGAATTGTGGACCCATTAATTTCAATGGGGACAGACAATGTCCCGCCTGGGTGTGCAATTGCGGATCCGCACTTCCGGGTCCGCAATCACGTTCCCGGAAAAAATAGAACATGTCCTATTCTTGTCCGCAATTGCGGACAAGAAAAGGCATTCTCTATATAGTGGCGGCGATGTGTGGTCCGCAAATTACAGAACGCACATCGTCGATGTCCGTGTTTTGCGGATCCGTGGATCCGCAAAACACTTGCGGACGTGTGAATGGAGCCTTACTCTGCAGTTAATGTACAGTGTTAGAGTCTGTTTAGAAAGGGTCGCCAAAATCAGAGAGGGGGAGGGGTCTGCCTTTATGTAAAGTCCTATCTAAAGCCCACAGTTCGAGAAGATATAAGTGAGGGACATGAACATGTGCCTACACTGTGGGTAGAAATACATGGAGGTAAATAGGAGTTTATTATAAACCACCTAATATACCAGAGTCCAGAGAAAATCCACTACTAAACGAGATAGACGAGACGGCAAATCATAATGAGGTCATTATTATAGGGGACTTCAACTACCCAGTTATAAACTGGGAAACTGAAACCTTTACATCTCATAAAGAAAACAGGTTCTTGGCATTAACCAAAGACAATTACCTTTCCCAACTGGTTCAGGACCCGACTAGAGGGACGGCCATACTGGACTTAGTATTAACCAATAGACCTGATAGAACAACAGGTGTTCAGGTTGGAGGACAACTGGGAAATAGTGACCATAAAGTTAAAACCTTCCAATTATCATTCAGAAGAGTGTTTCTTCGGGGAGGAACAAAAATACCAAACTTCAAAAAAGCTAAATTTTGCCAACAGAGAGGCCATAGGCCTAACTAACTGGGACAAAGTCCTCAAAAATAAAAATACAGCCACAAAATGGGATATTTTTAAAAGCATCCTAAAATCTAATTGTGAGAGGTACATACCTTATGGGAATAAAAGGTTAAGGAACAAGAAGAAACCAATGTGGATAAATAGAACTGTAAAGAAAGCAATACATGACAAAAAGAAAGCATTTAAATCACTAAAACAGGAGGGTAGCAGGAAGCACTGAATAACCATAAGGAAAAAAATAGAATATGTAAAAGACAAATAAAAGCAGCCAAACTAGAGACCGAGAGATTAATTGCCAAAGAGAGCAAAACTAACCCTAAATGTTCTTCAATTATATAAATGGTAAAGTATAAATCTGAAGGTGTCTGCCCTTTACAGAGTGATGAGGGGGAGTTGCAGAGAGCGATGAGGAGAAAGCAAAGCTATTAAATATTTTTTTCTCCACTGTATTCACTGAAGAAATGCAGAATGTAAAAGTAAATTCCTTATTAAAAGTGCCCTGTCTGACCCAGGAAGAAGTACAGCGGCATCTTAAAAAGATTAAAATAGACAAATCGCCAGGACCAGATGGCAGACACCCCCGTATCCTAAGAAAATTAAGTAATGTCATAGCCAGACCCTTATTTCTGATATTGAGGACTCTATACTGACAAGAAGTGTTCCACAGGATTGGCGCATAGCAAATGTAGTGTCAATATTCAAAAAGGGTCCAAAAACAGAGCCCGGAAACTATAGGCCGGTAAGTTTAACATCCTTCGTGGGTTTTCTAAGAGATGCTATCTTGGAGCACCTCAATGAAAATAAGCAAATAACGCCATATCAGCATGGCTTCATGAGGGATCGGTCATGTGAAACTAATTTAATCAGTTTCTATGAGGAGGTAAGTTCTAGACTTGACAGCAGTGAATCAATGGATGTCGTATATTTGGACTTCTCCAAAGCATTTGACACTGTACTGCATAAAAGGTTAGTATATAAAATGAGAATGCTCGGGCTGGGAGAAAATGTAAGTATGTGGGTAAGTAACTCGCTCATTAATAGAAAACAGAGGGTGGTTATTAATGGTACACATTCAGATTGGGTCACTGTCACTAGTAGGGTACCTCAGGGGTCAGTACTGAGCCCTATCCTCTTCAATATATTTATTAATGATCTTGTAGAAGGCTTGCACAGTAAAATATCAATTTTTGCAGATGACACTAAACAGTGTAAAGTAATTGACACGGAAGAGGACAGTATACTGCTACAAATGGATCTGGACAGATTGGAGGCTTGGGCAGAGAAGTGGCAGATAAGGTTTAACACTGACAAATGTAAGGTTATGCACATGGGAAATGTAAGGTTATGCACATGGGAAGGAATAATGCAAGTCATCCGTACATAATAAATGGTAAAACACTGGGTAACACTGACATGGAAAAGGACCTAGGAATTTTAGTGAACAGCAAACTAGGCTGTAAAAACCAGTGTCAGGCAGCTGCTGCCAAGGCCAATAGGATAATGGGTTGCATCAAAAGGGGCATAGATGCCCGTGATGAGAACATTTACAAAAGGGGCATAGATGCCCATGATGAGAACGTTACAAATCACTGGTCAGACCACACATGGAGTACTGTGTACAGTTCTGGTCTCCTGTGAACAAGGCAGACATAGCAGAGCTGGAGAGGGTTCAGAGGAGGGCAACTAAAGTAATAACTGGAATAAGGGAACTACAATACCCAGAAAGATTATCAAAATTATCTAAAGTTATTTACTTTAGAAAAAAGACGACTGAGGGGAGATTTAATTACTATGTATAAATATATCAGGGGTCAATACAGAGAGCTCTCCCATCATCTATTTTTCCCCAGGACTGTGACTGTGATGAGGGGACATCCTCTGCGTCTGGAGGAAAGAAGGTTTGTACACAAACATAGAAGAGGATTATTTATGGTAAGAGCAGTGAGACTATGGAACTCTCTGCCTGATGAGGTGGTGATGGTGAGTTCACTAAAAGAGTTCAAGAGGGGCCTGGATGTATTTCTGGAGAGTAATAATATTACAGGTTACAGCTACTAGAGAGGGGTCATTGATCCAGGGAGTTATTCTGATTGCCTGATTGGAGTCGGGAAGGAATTTTTTTCCCCTTAAGTGGGAAAAATTGGCTTCTACCTCACAGTTTTTTAATTTTTGCCTTCCTCTGGATTAACTTGCAGGATAACAGGCTGAACTGGATGGACAAATGTCTTTTTTCGGCCTTATATACTATGTTACTATGTAAGTAAAAAGTCCCTTTCACATAATAAAACACATATAAAATTGTAAAAAAAAGAAAAAAAAGAAAAACGGACATATTGGGTATTGCCGTGTCCGTAACCACCGTCTCTATAAAAATATCACACGATCCACCCCGTCACCTGAATGCCGTAAAAAAAAAAAAAAATGGTGCTAAGACCATTTTTTTGTCACCTTACATCACAAAAACTGTAATACCAAGTGATCAAATAGTCATATGTACCCCAAAATAGTACCAATCAAACCGTCATCTCATCCCGCAAAAAGTGAGTTCCATAAGACAATTGCCCCCCGCCCCTGAAAAAAAAACATCGCTTTCAGAATATGGAGACACAAAAACATGATTTTTTTTTCCAAAAATGCTTTTATTGTGTGAAACCGAAATAAATAAAAAAACATATTATGTATCGCTACGTCCGTAACAATCTTCTCTATAAAAATATTACATCATCCACCCCATCACCTGAACGCGGTAAAAAAAACTGTGCTAAAACAACCCTTTTTTGTCACCTTACATCAGAAAATTTTTAATACCAAGTGATCAAATAGTCATATGTACCCCAAAATAGTACCAACCAAACTGTCATCTCATCCCTCACAAAATGAGCCCTACATAAGACAATCGTCCGAAAAATTCAAAAAATATGGCTTTCAGAATACAGAGACACTAAAACATGATTTTTCTTTTTTGAAAAATGCTTTTATGTATCGCTGCATCCATAATGACCTGCTCTATAAAAATATCACAGGTAAATGGGGTAAAAAAAACAACAACACGAAACAACCTGTGCTATACAGTAAAAGTGATGTGGGAGTTAGAAATCACTTGTACTATCCCTTTAAGCTCATGCAAAAATTATACCAAGAAAGGGAAACCTAATACTTAACTTTTAATAAGGTCAGCTAAAATAATCAAGTAGGATCAATAAACACACTAGACCATATAAATGAAATAAACTATCTTACTGGTGTAATGCTTTTACTATGGACACTAACCAACCAGATGGTAGACACTAGGTGGATGAGTCAGTTGGTGTCCTGCTGGTCGGGTATAGTCAAATTATAACAGAGACTAGGGCTTGTGGGGCCAAAGGTCCTGAGGGAGGAAAAAACGATATATGAAGGTTTAAAATCACCTGTCCTTACGCGGCCCTAACAGTACTGTTGTGCCCTGGTTATCCTGACTCAACTATGCAGGATATGAGTTGAGCACTGCGATTGGCCAGCGCTCCAGCCTGGGAGAAGGAGACGCCCAGGGCAAAAGAGGATGTCTCCGCCCAAGGCAAAACTAGCAGCAGCACATGAGCCAGTACCGGGGGCTACAGCGGGCGAATGGAGAGGCACCCAGGGATACCAGTAAGTGCAGGGACATCCCTGGGTGCCGCTCTGCATGTACATACCTTTGACTAACAAACTTTGGACCGGTGAAAGGTCCTCTTTAAGTTTTAAGGTTCCCTTTCTTGGTATAAAAAATAAATAAAATAAAACCTGTGCCAAAACAAACATTTTTTTTGTCACCTTACCCCAAAAAGTGTAATATTGAATGATCAAAAAATCATATGTACCCAAAAATAGCACCAATAAAAACGTCAGCTCTATCCTACACAAGATGATCGTTGGAAAATTAAAAAATATGGCTTTCAGAAAATAGAGATATAAAAACATGATTTTTTTCTCAAAAATGCTTTATTATGTAAAACAGAAACAAACAAAAAAAAGTATGTGGTATTTTTGCACGAGTATCAATCTGCTCTATGAAAATATCCCATGATCTAACCTGTCAGATGAACACTGTAAAAAACAAAAAATAAAAACGGTGCCAGAACAGCCATTTTTTGTTACCTTACCTCACAAAAAGCGTAATATAGAGCAATCAAAAATCATATGTACTCCAAAATAGTACCAACAAAACTGCCACCTTATCCTGTAGTTTCCAAAATGGGGTCACCTTTTGGGAATTTCTACCGTAGGGGTGCATCAGGGGGTCTTCAAATGTGACATGGCAACTTCTTAAAATTATCCCAGTGAAATCTGCCCTCCAAAAACCATATATTTCTCCTTCTCTTCTGCGCCCTGCCGTGTGCCCGTACAGCAGTTTACGATTACAAATGGGGTGTTTCTGTAAACTGCAGAATCGGGGTAATAAATATTTAGTTTTGTTTGGCTGTGTTACAGGAAAAAATGGGTTAAAATGGAAAATCTGCCAATAAAGTTAAATTCTGAAATTTCATCTCCATTTTCCTTTAATTCTTGTTGAACACCTGAGGGTACTTTCACACTTGCGTTGGTGCGTTATTTGCACTTGCTTTATTTGCACAGACGGATCCGCACCTATAATGCAAACGTTTGTATCCGTTCAAAACGGATCTGCATTAGGTTTAACCCCTTAAGGACTCAGCCCTATTTCACCTAAAGGACTTGGCCATTTTTTGCAAATCTGACCACTGTCACTTTATGTGGAGATAACTTTAAAACCCTTTTTCTTATCCAGGCCATTCTGAGATTGTTTTTTCGTCACATATTGTACTTCATGACACTGGTAAAATTAAGTCGAAAAATTTCATTTTTATTTATAAAAAAATATCAAATTTACCAAAAATTTGAAAAAATTAGCAATTTTCCAAGTTTCAATTTCTCTACTTCTATAATACATAGTAATACCGCCCAAAAAAGTTATTGATTTACATTCCCCATATGTCTGCAGCACAGATGTCAGCAGTTTACAGCAGGGGGTCAGCAATGTGCTGACCCCCTGCTATACCCACTAGACACCAGGGAAATCGATTGAAAGGAGGCGGGCGGGGGATCGCAATTGCGATCCCGCCTCCCGCGCCGCCCACCCGCAGCACCGCCCGCAATCCCCCCCCCTGCACCGCCCGGGGGGACACTAAGATGGCGGGGTGCAGGGGGGGTTAAAATTTACACTTTGGGGCAGATTTTAGTCTATGATCCCCGCTCACAGACCGCGGGGATCAGAGACTACAGATAGCGCAGCAAACCGCAGGTCTGAATTGACCTACAGTTTGTTGCGATCGCCTACACGGGGGGGTCACAGGACCCCCCTCGGCATTGTCACAGGATGCCTGCTGAATGATTCAGTCCCTTGTCCAGCATAGATGCTACCTGGCCCATCCAAGACGATGATGCCTGCGGTTAGGTACTCTTGCAGATCATCTAGCACGCAGACCATGCCAATGTAAATGGTTTCAAATGATCTGAATGGTCTGAAGTGACATTTCGGGGCCTCTCACCTCCCTTAAATATGCCTGGAGTTGTGTGGCATAGATTATCCGGTTCCGCAGGGCATTGTTCACAATGAAAAGGTCATCAGTGTTTGATGTGGCCAAAGGACGTCCACTTCTAAGGCTTTCTGTGACTCTTCCAGTGTCTCTGTATCTCTGTTGAAACCTGCTGATGACACTGTGTGACACCCTAAGCTCAGTGCCCACTTCCCTCTGAGAACATCCTGCTTGAAGCCTCTCAATGGTGAGGTAATGTTGATCAATTGTTAGGTGTCTTTTTGGTCTCTTGATGTCGAAATGTGAACAGCATGATGAGGAGGACTGTTTAAATACCAATTGTAATTGAACCACTAAATTTATTGGGTGATTTATGGATCAAACACCTGTTGTGAATTTTGCCGTTAAGCTCCTTGTTAGAGAACAGCAAGTTGTGCAACAAGTACTGAAACATTGAACAGTTGGACATGTGCATTCAATAGTTTATAGAAGGTCACATTAAGTTCACTTGTAAATGTTAGAGCGCATTTTAGGTTCATCCTAAAATTTTACCCACAAGCCAAATATCCCTAACTTTTTGTGAGTATTGTATGAATTTGTGGTATTTAACCTATTATTATACCATTCAAATATATTATAGAGAAGTAAGCAACAGACTGATTACACAAGTAAAATATTATCTCTTTCCTACGAAAATACAGGACTTCTAGTAACAGTAAAAAAACAGGTTGAAGGCCATGCTTCGTCTGTCACATCTAAAGTGAGAAAATGTGCACTTGGCAGCAGAGTGTTGTCATAACTTGATATTCCTGAATGTGAAGGTCAATGTTTCACTATTTATAGGGGTAAGGTTAAACATGCACTTCGAGTCTTTACCACCATGATGCTCCGATTCCTCGCTGTTCTCCTAGCAGGTAGGGTTATTCTTTTTACCTGTGGCACATGATTAGTTATGGTCTTCAACTAGCATGGTTGTGAAGAAGGATTCTATTAAGAGCATTGTATACTAGTATAATATATACATATTGGTATAGCAAGGTTTTATATGTGTTACAAAAAAACAGAACTATACAAAGAGACTTAGTGACTCATAGAGACACATATTGGTGTAGGTCTATCAAAAACTATTGCAAAGGAAAAGTGATAGAATATAATCCAATGAGGAAACATGAAAGCCAGGACCTGACTGATTGTTATCAGTATGGGTGACCTCACAGTTGACGAGTCCGCAGGGAGTAAAATCAATGGTGAGATTGCAGAGGGTCCACTGCTGATTTTAACCTCTGCAATGCAAAAGCTGAAAGCAGTGGGTAAAACTTGCCGCACAGGGGCGTAGCTTATGGCTCATGGGCCCGGTGCAAGAGTTCAGCTTGGGCCCCCTTTCCCTCAGTGCTTTGTGTATCTTCTTATGCAGCACAAGGGTCTTTGGGCCCCCTTAGGCTCCTGGGCCCGGTAGCGACTGCTACCTCTGCACCCCCTATAGCTACGCCCATGTTGCCGCATAAATTTACATACTGTACAACGCTGAGGATCTGTTGCCAGAGACAGATTCGGAATTTAAAGTGGCCCTGGAAAAAAAACCTAACAGTGGCACCATGTTGTAAGCAGGTCCAAATTGACAGAAGCTGGGTCCAGCAATACCGTAGTGCAGGACACAATACCACAGTGCAGCATAAACAAAAGCCCCAGCAGAACCAGATACCACAGTGCAGAACAATACACTGCCTCAGCAGAATCAAATACCATAGTGCAGTACAAAATACTGCCTCTGCAAAACCACCAAATACCACTATGCAGCTGAAAATACTGCCGTCTGTGGTACAGTATGAAACTATATCTTCAGGAGGAGACATGTGACCGCTGGCCAGGAGCATAAGTGCCTGAAGATCCTACATTAGTTAAAGTTGAGAGCATCAAATCTTTATATAGCTTGCTAGTGGCGAAGAGGAGGACTTGGGTGGCTCTCTG
Organism: Bufotes viridis; assembly: GCA_033119425.1. Classification (NCBI taxonomy): domain Eukaryota; kingdom Metazoa; phylum Chordata; class Amphibia; order Anura; family Bufonidae; genus Bufotes; species Bufotes viridis. Next base: position 175,907,855 of record CM065589.1, read on the forward strand.
GGCTTCGGCCCACTGGGAAATATTCCTGTAGGGTCTATGGCCAGTCTGCCATAGCAAATCTACAGTGTTTATGCCCTATGTAGACATACCTCAAGTATACTCTTTCAGATAAAGTATTGACTAGTACTGAGTCTTCCTTACGTTTACTCGAGTAGTATTATGCATTTACATTAATTCACTTACTTTAGAGGCCCTGTTTCAAAACTTTTAAAATCCCCCCCTAATATACATTCACACGTGGCATAAACATAATAAGACATATGGGCTTGAATTAGAAAAAAATGATTTTACTACTGTTTGTAATGATATAGTTCTATTACTTGTAGAAAACTTTGTAGAAAAACTATATAGACAGAAAACATGATCTGTTCCAAAAAAGACAAAATTACTTAGTCTAACAAAACAAAAATCTATAGCAAGTAAACCTGAATGGTACTCAAAGTCAGTAAAAGTAAAAACCTTCATTTCTTACTGTAATGAGTCACTAGAATTTTTTTTCAAAAACTAAACAAACAAATTTTCAAATGAGTTTAGGTCACTGCTTAGCAGCAAAGGACTCAACCTGGCAATGCTGTATCTCTGCCTGTAGTGGACTTCTCTACTAGTATTTCCATTAATGAGTAGCCAAGGGATGAATATGGTAAATCATTATTTACACACACCCTTTTTTTGTTAATCTGTCATCTTCAATCAATCATATTATAATTGGAGGTAGAGAACTCCAGCTCTGGTCCCTGGCTTGTCCTGATTGTCCCTTGGGCACCCACGACATTTATTTCAGTCTACTTTTAGATGTTATTTTCTTAACTTTGTTCTTTGTCTTAATTCATAATGACACATTGGTTAATGTGAGCACTATTAATGAAAACAAGATCAGATTCCGTCAGAGAGAAACAAGGAATCCTTCCCCAAAGGAAAGTTTATTGAGAGATTTTCCTACATTCTGCTGGGTTCAAAAATGTACAGCATACACACTGTCTACTTGAATAGGACCTGAGTTGAAGGACTACACCTTGAAACGGAGCTCTCTGTTTCGAGCTCCATCTGAAGACAGTTGATTGGTGAGGGTTCTAGGTGTCAGACCCCCACCAGTCTGATAATGATGATCTATATTGAGGACAGGTCACGAGTTCAAAACTCCTTGAAAGAGGACCTTTCACCACTCCTGACATGCTTGTTTTAATAGCTTCATACATTTCCCATGTAATAACAATTCTGGAGCATCTATTCCTATGGCTCTATGTTGTGCCATTCCTTTATAATTTAAATTAGAAGTTATGACTGAATTGCTAGCAGTCTACAGTAAGGGTACAGAGGGGAGGTAACCAGTTGGGGGGGGGGGGGTACCGGCATGGCCTCACTCTATCCAATCAGTGCTGCCATTTTCATACTGTGCAGGTACACGCCTCCAACTTGTTACCACCCCTCTATACCCTTACTGCAGACTGCTAGCAATTCATTCATAACTTCTAGTAGAAATAATAAAGGAATGGCACAGCACGGACATTCTGCAGAGATAGTCCTGCATGTTGATGGGGAAGTCTATCATTTTGTCACCCAAAAGATCTTTCATATGAAATGATGTTGCACAGCATAACATCAGAAATTCAAGCCAGAACTGCAAGGGTAACACTGTGACCAATAGTTGGCATTAAACTATCATACAACTACAGTGAGCATTGTGTGATACTGTTGAATTATAATACCGCCATGTTTCGGGCATGTTTGGGATATAATCAGATTTTATTTCATATATCAAATGTCAAAAGCGAATCAAAAGATAATCTTCATAGTTTCTATCTTCAAAACCACAGTCTCTGACTACATCAGCTTTTTTCTGTTAAGTATGAAACTTGGTTATAAACTGGGTTATAAAGACATTGGGGGAGATTTATCAAACTGGTGTAAAGTAGAACTGGCTTTGTTGCCCATAGCAACCAATCAGATTGCACCTTTCATTTATCACAGCTCCTGGTGGAACCTGATTGGTTGCTATGGGCAACTAAGCAAGTTCTATTTTACACCAGTTTGATAAACCTTCCCTATTATCTGTATTATAATCTGAGTGAGGACAAGTCTTTTTACCCCTTCAGTAACATATTTTGGTTTTGTCCTAGTATCCTGCGCCTGTGCCTCTCCTCCCAGTCGGGCACTCTGGCAGTTTCACAGTTTGATCAAATGTGCCATTCCTAACAGTGCACCCCTGCAAGAATTTAATAACTATGGATGTTATTGTGGACTCGGAGGTAGTGGGACTCCCAAGGATGCTCTGGACAAGTAAGCTTTAATTTCTCTCTACTGAACTGATGAACTGATATTGACTGTGCAGCTCAGGGAGCATCCTGACAAATCTATATAGTAGATCTATGGGATGATGCTATGGTTCATAATCTTCTTCATACTATATTCTAGTTCTATTTTTTTCATCTGCAGACCATTTTGCTAAGGTTAGCCACATATAGTACCACTATAATTTTCTGCAGCATTTTGAAATATTTTCTGCAGATCTTCAAATACTTTCAAATGGCTCTGCTTAGTTTAAAGCGGTTTTACAAGATTTTTTAACCAATGACCTATAGGTTACCGGTAGAGATGAGCGAATTGACTTCGGATGATACAGCTAAAGTCGATTCACAAAAACGTTGTTGTAATATTGTAGAGAGTTCCTGCTCTGTACAGTATTAGAATGTATTGGCTGCCATGAGCCGAAGTTATTACTGTGCGAAGTCGCACGAGACTTTGTGTAATTACTTCGGTAATTGATTATTACTGTAAAAAACCCTGGCACCGAACTTGGGTACCGGTTCCTAGTGGTACCTTGGAACCGAACCTGAGTTCGGTACCAAGCTTTTTTACGGTAATAATCAACTAGCGAAAGTAATAACCGCGGAGCGGGAAGTTTTTAGCGAATCGACTTCAGATGTGCCATCCAAAGTCAATTCGCTCATCCCTAGCCATCGGTATCTGATCAGAGGGTTCCGGCATCTGGGACCCCCACGATCAGCTGTTTGAGAAGGCACTAACGCTCGCAGTAGCTCCACGTTGATGTTCATAAGTCACATGGTCTAGGCGCAGCTCGTCTTATTGAAGCGTGTTGAGCAGAGCTGCGATATCAAGCACAGCTGCTGTACAATGTAAAGAGAAGGCTGCCGCTCTACTGCGAGCTCTGGTGCTGATCGGAGGGTGTCCTGGGTGTCAAACCCCCACCAAATTAGGTCATCAGTTAAAAAATCAAGGAAAAACCCATTTAATATATTACCACTATTATGTTTTAAAATCACTGTGTTAAATATATATACTGTATATATATATATATATATATATACACACACACACACTATATATATAAGTATATATACATATAGATACACACTATGTGTATGTATGTATATATTGTGGGGAGTCGCTCTGGTAGACAGCGGTGCGGGTGCAGTTTAGAGGCAAAACAAGGAGTCCAGATTGTGCATCAAACAGTGTTTTATTCACACTTGCACACCAGAAATGAAAACAGTCTCTTGGTGACAGTTCATACACAACAGAAATCATGTGGAAAAACCAAAAACAGGCCAACACACGGTCCAGTCACCTTGGGTGGTTTAGGTGCGGGTTCACACCTAGCAGTCGGCTCAGCCGCAGGCGATTCCACCTTCAGGTCGCAGGGCAACACCACCTTGCTGAGCTCCTTCCTCCAGGACAGAGAATTCCTCAGCCCTGTTTGCAGGCTCCAGGATAATCACACACACCCAGACACAGCTGCTGGCTGCGTTTTATACCCAGCCCCAAAACATGGACTGGACCGTGGGGAGCAGCCACCCACCCTACTCTTTAGCTGCTCCCAGTAAGAGCCGGCCCGGATCGGCTTTGCAGCCATGCTATTTAACAGAGCAGCACTAGCTGCTGCAGACCAAAAACCCCGGCTCTTACCTCACCGAGGCCAGCAACCTCGGTGACACGTACCTGCTATCAAAAACAACACCTTGCACCCTCTTACACACCCCCTTTGTTCAACCCTGAGGGGTGAACACACGTGAGGCAGTGGACGCGGGACAGGGCATCTGCGTTGCCCTGCAAGCGGCCTGCCCTGTGTTCCACGAAGAATTTGAAATTCTGAAGAGATAGGAACCACCTGGTGACCCGAGCATTCCTCTCCTTGGCCTGACTCATCCATTTGAGGGGGAATGGTCGGTCACCAGACGGAACCTCCTCCCTAACAGGTAGTAGCGGAGACTTTCGAGTGCCCACTTGATAGCCAGGCACTCCCTCTCCACTATACTATATCTGGACTCGGCGGGATTGAGCTTACGGCTCAGGAAGACAACGGGATGTTCTTCCCGTTGACCTCCTGAGACAGTACCGCACCGAGGCCTACCTCCGAGGCGTCGGTCTGTACGACAAACTCCTTGTTGAAGTCGGGTGTCACCAAAACCGGGGACCCACACAGGGCCGACTTCAACGCGGCGAAAGCCTCCTCCGCCTTCTCACTCCAGCTAACCCTCCCAGACTTTCGCCCCTTCAAGAGGTCTGTCAACGGCGCTGCTATTGTGGCAAAGTGGGGCACAAACCTCATGTAGTAACCTACAATCCCCAGGAACGACTTTACCTGCCTGGTGGTGACCGGTCGGGGCCAGTTACGAATGGCCTCTACCTTGGTTACCTGAGGTTTGATGACTCCCGCCCAATTACATATCCCAGATATTTTGTCTCCTCTAACCCTATGGAGCACTTCTTTGGGTTAGCGGTCAGTCCGGCTTTCCTCAGGGCATCCACTACCGCCTGCACCTTGGGTAAATGGCTTTCCCAGTCGGTGCTGTGGATGACTACATCATCTAAGTAGGCCGAGGCGTACCGACGATGTGGTCGCAGCACTATGTCCATTAACCTTTGGAAAGTGGCGGGGCGCCATGCAGGCCAAAGGGTAACACCTTGTAGTGATACAGGCCCTGCGGGGTAACAAATGCGGTTTTTCCTTAGCCGACTCCGTTAAGGGTACCTGCCAGTACCCTTTAGTGAGGTCCAGCACAGAAAAATAACGGGCTTGTCCTAAACTTTCAACCAGCTCGTCTACTCGGGGCATGGGATACGCGTCAAACTTGGATACTTCATTTAACTTGCGAAAGTCGTTGCAGAACCGCAGCGTCCCATCCGGCTTGGGTATTAGGACTATGGGACTGGCCCACTCACTTTTCGACTCCTCAATGACATCGAGCTTCAACATTAACTGTACTTCCTCCGCGATGGCCCGTCGCCGAGCCTCGGGTACCCGGTATGGTTTTAACCGGATCTTGGCCTGAGGCTCAGTGACGATGTCATGTTGGATGAGAGACGTGCGGCCAGGAGGTCCGAGAACACATCCGTGTTCCGACTGATGAACTCCCTGACTTCCTGAACTTGTTTGGAAGACAGGCTGTCTGCAATTTTACCGTGGTTACTGCTTCACAGGCCTCGAACTGTGGGGCTGGACCCTTTCACCTAGAAGCCCTGGCCGGGGGCTGTGGTCGTCGGCTGTGTCCCTATCTTTCCACGGCTTAAGTAAATTCACGTGGTACACCTGCTCCGGCTTGCGCCGCCTGGCTGGTGTACTTTGTAATTTACTTCCCTACTTTCTCGATCACCTCATAGGGGCCCTGCCACCTAGCTAGGAACTTGCTGTCAAGGGTGGGTACCAGAACCAAAACCCGATCTCCCGGATGGAAGCCCCGTACCCGAGCCTGACGATTATACACCCTACTCTGGGCTTGTTGCGCTGCCTCCATATGCTCCCGGACCAGCGGCAACACCCTTTCTATCCCGTTCCTGCATCTGGGTGACATACTCAATGACACTTTTGTGGGGGACAGGCTGTTGTTCCCATGCTTCCTTGGCGATATCCAACAGGCCCCGAGGGTGTCTGCCATAAAGCAGTTCGAAGGGCGAGAACCCAGTAGAGGCCTGGGGTACCTCTCGCACTGCGAACATGAGATAGGGCAGAAGCAGGTCCCAGTCCTTCCCATCTCTAGACACCACCCTTTTTAACATATTTTTTAGAGTTTGGTTAAACCTCTCAACAAGACCGTCTGTTTGCGGATGGTAAACGGACGTCCGTAACTGCTTTATACGCAACAATTTACACAGTTCCTTCATTACTTTGGACATAAAAGGGGTCCCTTGGTCTGTCAGAACCTCTTTTGGCAGGCCCACACGGGAAAACATCTCCATTAACTCTTTGGCAATGAGCCTAGCTGAGGTATGTCGCAGAGGCACCGCCTCCGGATACCGAGTGGCATAGTCGAGAACTACCAGAATGTGTTGGTGGCCCCTGGCAGACTTTGGTACAGGCCCAATTAAATCCATAGCGATTCGCTCAAACGGTACTTCAATAATTGGCAGAGGTACCAGAGGACTACGGAAATGAGGCTGGGGGCTAGTTATCTGACAGGTTGGACAGGACTTACAATAATCTTCTACCTCCTTGAACACACCGGGCCAATAAAACCGCTGCAGTATGCGGTCCTGGGTTTTCTGCCACCCCAGGTGTCCCCCAAGAACATGTTGGTGGGCAAGCTCCATGACAAGCTTGCGATACGCTGTGGGCACCACCAACTGTTCAACAGGTTCACCTCGGACTTGGTTCACCCGATACAACATATCCTGTAGAACAATAAATCGTGGGAACATTAATTCAGCCCCTGGTTTCTGGGGTTTACCATCAATTTCCAGCACATTCTCCCAGGCCCTGGTTAGGGTTTGGTCCCGGTGTTGTGCGGTCCCAAAATTTTCCCGGAGACATTGAGGTCTGCCAACTCAGGTCCCGGTGGCAAGTCCTCCGTGTCTCCCACCATTACACTCAGTGGGGTTGTTTCCCCCTCTACCGCCGGAGCAGTGGTCACCCCTACCGCCGGCCCTTCAGACTCGGGCTCCCAGGGTTCTGGCCTTCCAGCGGTATCAGGCCACTCTGCTAGGGTCACCCTGTCTCGGGTCCCTCAGATACCTTTATTGCCGGCCACAGCGCCGGAAAACCGGGAAGTCCCTCCCAAGTATTAGTTCGTGTGGGAGTGTAGTAGCGACAGCCACCTCGTGGGTCCACCTACCAGCCGCTGTGGACAAAGTCACTAGTGCAGTGGGATAGTCTTTCAGGTCTCCGTGGATGCACAGGACCCCGACTTTACGGCCAGTATACTCCGCAGGCCGTACCAGGGCAGCCCTTACCAGGGAGACTAAACTCCCGGAGTCCAGCAGAGCCACCGCCAGCGAATCTCCCACCTCTACCTGACACAGGTGGTTATGGTCTTGTACCTCACGGGTGCCAGTTGCGCACAGCTTCCGTGCATACAAGGAGTGGCGACCCCCGTAGTTCACCTCCATCAGCTCATCCCGACGCGGACAGTCGGCCCTGATGTGGCCGGGCTCCTGACACCTCCAGCATACCACGGGAGGCGGGCTCGCAGGGGTATATTCCGTGCAGGCCGCTCTGTCGCCGGACGTTGGAACTGGGGCAGAGGCCTCCGGGGTTTAACTGACCCCTTCCCAGCAAGACTCCCTGCAGGTTTCTGGTGGCCTCGTACCGCTCCACCAGGTCGACCATCTCCAGGGCATTGGTGGGCGATACCTGGCCGATCCAGTGCTGGAGAGGGTAAGGCAAAGCCCTCCAGAAGACATCGGCTAACAGACGGTCGAGCATAGCAGTGGGAGTCAGTATGTCTGGCTGCAGCCATTTTTGCAACCGTTGTAGCAAGTCATAGTATTGTGGCCGGGCGGGTTCAGCCGGGTTAAACTCCCACTGATGCACCCGCTGGGCCCGGACCAAAACATTCACCCCCAGTCTTGCCAGGATCTCACCTTTCACAGTCGGGTAGTCAGCTGCTTGGTCACCTGGGAGGTCAAAAATACTTGCTGGGGTCCAGACGCCAGGAACGGAGCGATGACCTCTGCCCACTGTTCTCGGGTAATTTCTCCCTCACGGCCACCTTCTCGAACACCGCCAGATAGGTCTCAACATCATCCGAGGGGGTCATCTTAGGGATCGCGGTACGGACAGCTTTCCGGGCATCGTGGACGCGGTGGGACGCTCCTGCCGCTTGCAACGCCATCACGTGCTGTAGCAGTAGCTGGTTGGTCTCCCGCTGCTGCACGTTAGCCTCTATGAGGGCTTTCACAGCCGCCTCCATTTTGTCGGGGATCACAGGCTGCAACTTTGCCGGCTTAATATAGGACATTCACTTTTGCCCAGCAAAAACAAAGTTCGAGCGTTCACGCCAGCCTCACTGCGCATGCCCGCATCCGCCACCAAATGTGGGAGTCGCTCTGGTAGACAGCGGTGCGGGTGCAGTTTAGAGGCAAAACAAGGAGTCCAGATTGTGCATCAAACAGTGTTTTATTCACACTTGCACACCAGAAATGAAAACAGTCTCTTGGTGACAGTTCATACACAACAGAAATCATGTGGAAAAACCAAAAACAGGCCAACACACGGTCCAGTCACCTTGGGTGGTTTAGGTGCGGGTTCACACCTAGCAGTCGGCTCAGCCGCAGGCGATTCCACCTTCAGGTCGCAGGGCAACACCACCTTGCTGAGCTCCTTCCTCCAGGACAGAGAATTCCTCAGCCCTGTTTGCAGGCTCCAGGATAATCACACACACCCAGACACAGCTGCTGGCTGCGTTTTATACCCAGCCCCAAAACATGGACTGGACCGTGGGGAGCAGCCACCCACCCTACTCTTTAGCTGCTCCCAGTAAGAGCCGGCCCGGATCGGCTTTGCAGCCATGCTATTTAACAGAGCAGCACTAGCTGCTGCAGACCAAAAACCCCGGCTCTTACCTCACCGAGGCCAGCAACCTCGGTGACACGTACCTGCTATCAAAAACAACACCTTGCACCCTCTTACACTATATATATATATATATATATATATATATATATATGTATACTGTAGATAGATAGATAGATAGATAGAGAAAATGTTCTACAGAAGCCAATAATCCAATACTATAATAATTCTGTAGCAATTTTTTTCATAACTCTACATTGTGTCATTTCTCTGTTACTCCTCCTAGAAATCAATGAATAAACTGACAACTGTGCATTTCCATTCCTCCTGTAACTGTCATTTTAGCCATATATTTAGAGAAGGAATAACTGTGCAGTTTTAAGAAAAGGTGCAACAGAATGGTTAAATTATGGTGAATATGAAGCATTTACTAAGGCCTCATACACACGACCGTTGTTTGATTCCGTGTCCGTTGTGCCGTTTTTCGTGATTTTCTGCGGACCCATTGGTTTTCAATGGGTCCGTGGAAAACTTGGCAAATGCACCGTTTGTCCTCCGCGTCCGTGGTCCGTGATTCCAGTCCGTCAAAAAAATATAACCTGTCCTATTCTTGTCCGCAAAAAACGGTTCGCGGACCCATTTAAGTCGATGGGACTGTTAAAAAATGCGGATGGTCATCTGTGTGTCATCCGCGTTCCGCGTCCGCATTTTTTTGCGGATCCCTTGGCAGGCACTTGGCAAAAGTTGTCAGCCTGTCTTTTGGTAAAATCTTTTGGGTCATGTCCGCTAAAAAAAACGGAAGACACACGGAAACACAACGGAAGCAAAAACAGACACGGATCACGGAACAACGGAACCCCGTTTTGCGGACCGCAAAAAAATACTGTCGTGTGCATGAGGCCTAAAACAAGAACATCAGGAGCAGTAACAGGGCCTCCTGAAAATTTACACTCATAAAAGTACAGAAGTAATTAAAGTTCAAGGCCAAACATATCCAATAAGATTTAATGCAAATTTGTATTCACAATTCTTTTATGATGAAAACACTACCCTAGTGTCAAATTTTGCTTGAATTGCTTAGACAGAATGGACAAAAACTCCACATATTAGTGCAGATATAAATGTAAATGGATGGCTCTTGCAATTATTCTTACAGATGCTGTCAGGTCCATGACAACTGCTACTCGCAAGCGTTGGCATACCCCAGTTGCAGTAGCTTTTCAGATAATCCATATACCAGGAACTATGCTTATACCTGTTCAGGAACAACTATCACCTGTACATGTAAGTGTTAAATAATATTAGCTTAATATATATGATAGGAATGTCAAATACAATGTATGATTGCAGATGCAAACTGTGTATAAGGCTACATTCACACGAACGTATGAATGAGTCCGCATGCGTTCCGCAGTTTTGCGGAACGGGTGCGGACCCATTCATTTCTATGGGGCCACAAAAGATGCGGACAACACACCGTGCCGCAGGGCTGTGCCGCAGCCTTGCAAAATAAATTGAACAAGTCCTATTATTGTCCGCAATTGCGGACAGGAATAGGCATTTTCTATGATATCTGCGGCATGTGCGGTCCGCAAATTGCGGAACGCACATGGGCCGGTATCAGTATTTTGCGGATCCGCAAAACACAACGTTCGTGTGAATGTAGCCTTACAGTAATGTCAGTAACAGACATATAGCTAGAAATTTCCCACTGACACTGCCAATAGTCTGATGTTATAAGGACCTTCTGACTCTCCCCCAATGGCAAAAGAAAGAAGATAAAATGATATTGCAGTGCAATGGACGGGTACACCCATGGCACCACATACATGACCAGTTGCTTGGACTGGCAGATGTGCACAGGGGAGAACACAGATCTCATAGGGGTCCCATAGAAAAACGTAGTATGTCCCCCCTGCACCTAGTTTCTCAATGTACGTGAATCAGTCACTCCCAGGCAATTAAGAACATGCACATTACCCCTGATTTCTCGGGAAGAAATTTTAATTAAATACAAACTGTAATTTTAAAAAAGATGTCTGTGGCCTCACCTACTTTATCTGACTTTTATGTCCGAAAAGTGGACAGGTGCTTCAAATATATGGAGCTAATTCTGAACACAATGTATTTACACCTGAAAATGTCATAATACAAAAATACATGAATAAATCTCCTGCTTCTCTTCTATAACAAAGCTAGCTGGCTGCCTGCAGCCACCACTAGGGGGAGCTCACTGAATAGGAATGAATACATCTACCATGGAAGCTGTAATATCCAAACAAAACAGAAAAAGTCCATCTTCCAAAAAATCGTGGCAACTTTATTAATACAGTGCAATAAAAAACCTAAAAAAAGCTGTCCATGTCTACGCGTTTCGGAAGCTGTAATAATCTCTTTGCATTGAGCTCCCCCTAGTGGTGGCTACATGAAAATGCAGTGTTTTTGCACAGGAAAGACAAGAACAAATTCAGTGCTGGTGTTCTGCCAGATTTCTATACCTCGGCAAAACGCTATACCGGAAGGGACGAGGTCGCACCGGAAGTAACGAGGCCGCACAGGAATCAGCTGGAGTAGGGTGTGTGCGGTGCTGCGCAAAATGTTCCATCAGATGTGGTGACATTGATATTCTGCACTGAGCTCTGCCATAAAGATGAACTGCTCCTGATGATTTGTGCGTGCGTGCGCACTTAGAGGTAGGGAGATCTGATGGAACATTTTGTGCTGGGAAAATCTACCTACCCCTAAATGTGCATGCGCGGTGTGCAGTTTCGCGCATGAAGTCCTTCTGCCGCAGCGCTGGAATGATTTTTTTGCTAATCCAGTGGATGTGCGCGTGGGCAGCACCGCACACACCCTCCTCCAGCTGATTCCTGTGCGGCCTCATCACTTCCAGTGCGGTCGTGTCACTTCCGGTATAGCTTTTTGCCGAGGTATAGAAATCTGGCAGAACGCCGGGCCGCCCTCCCCCAGGGCCCCATGGCAGTTGCGTGGTCTGCCTCTATTTCAGGTACACCACTGGCTTCGCAATGAGCTGCAGCTTGAGAGCATGTTTAGCGGGCAAAGTATCCACTGCTCCGGCTTTTTATGTATATCTTTCCTACGTCTATCTAGCAATAGATGCACTTTGGCTCTACAAAACTTTATACAACTCTGAATCTTGACCACAACATTTTAATGTGTCTTTCAACAGCTTATAGTGATCCGTGTGGCCAGTTTATCTGTAGCTGTGATCGGGCTGCTGCAATCTGCTTTTCAAAATCTCCATACAACCCTGCCAACAAAGATTTGGATAAAAGCAAATACTGTTAAGGGACAGTAATATAACATGAAATCAAATAAAGGCATAAAACTACATGACGGTCTGGTCTGTGTTTTTCTTTGCTTATACCAATGTTGGCCAACCTGCCACATTTTTATTGAAAATAACTATGTATAATCAGTGGCCAGAACACTAACATACAGTACAATATAGTGTGATGCAGCACATCACACTGGGGCATAGTACAAAAATTCTACGCACGTACTGTATAGTACAAGAGGATAACGTATAGCACAGGCCCAAATCCTATACATTATGCACTGTAACACTCCGACATTCTCATAAACCATCACATATAAAATCAATCAACAAGCATCAGACATGTGATATAGGATGGGGAGAGGGGGAAAGGGAGGGAAGTCTCAAGCCCAAAGTTTTTTTTGAAAGACAGACACTTCAAAGGGAGAGGGGTATCAATCATCTTCTATATCGATGTCTGGACAGTCCAGTCTACAATGGAATAGTCTCTGAGCAGACTGTGGCACTCCTGGATGGGCATCCTCTCCTATGTATAAAAGTTCTCAGGGGCAAGGCCCCCGGAATGTCCATACATGCCAAGTCTTTGAGCCCGCTGATCAGGGGCGTAGCCAAAGGCTCATGGGCCCTGGTGCAAGAGTTCAGCTTGGGCCCACCTTCCCTCAGTGCTTTGTATGTCTTCTTATGTGGCACAAGTATCTTTGGGCCCCTTCAGGCTCCTGGGCCCGGTAGCGACTGCTACCTCTGCACCCCCTATAGCTACGCCCCTGCCGCTGATTAACCTGCTAAAATCCACATGCTTCAAAACAGCCTCAGCAGTGGTAGCAGGAAATCCAGGAATAGACTACGCTAAAGGGGGTTGTCCAGGATTTTTATTTCTCCCCCAGCCAGCGGTACCTGTGAAGAAAGCTATACTCCCCTGCTCCCCACCTCTCTGTTCCTACTCCACGGCTGAGGCCAGCTATTGTCTGTGAAGGTGCACCTGAACCTGTCAGCGCGGATGTTGACAGATGGGAACTGGAAGTCCAGTGAAGAAAGTCTGGGAGCCACAGAGATAGAACAAAGGGGCAGTAAGCAATTAAAGGGGTTGTGCCATACACTACTTTTCTCTCTAAAGTTTATTTTCATCAAGTACTCTAGCTTCCATACCTCCTTGGATTTTTTTTTTTTTCTTTTTAGATTTTTTTCAAATTTACCTTATTTGCAGTTTTCTCTTATCCCCCATGCTTGAATCCTACTTCCTGGCTTGTCATGCATGTGACTGCTGTTCCATCATGCCATGACCTGTTCATTTTCTACTTTCACATATTAAAATGCTCTGTACAATTTGATTTATAACAGAAACAACTTGTGCTAATGTCCATTATTAGAGAAAATTTATCCTTATGTTTATCCATCCGTCTGTCCATCCATAACTGATGCTGTAACTGACATGTGCCTGACACTACACATAGAGAAGTGGTTATTGAAGGGAAGGAAAGGAGGGGTGTGAGCCAGGGTGGCAGTATTTTGTGCTGCATTATGGTATTTGGTTCTGCTGGCGAGATATTTTGTGCTGTTCTATGGTTTTGCTGCCTACTTCTGTTGTCCCCTAACAGTGATGCCCCCCACAATGCCCCAGCAGTAATGTTCCCAAGTAGTCAGGGAATTAAAAAAAAACTTTCCCTACTGCCCATGATGCTGGCCACAGACCTCTACCCACCTATCGCCTGGGAAGCAGACAGCCAGACGCAATGTCACTGGGCTGCGTCCCAGTGCAGAGGGGCATGATAATTTCATTGCGCCCGTCTGAGCAGGAATTTACTGCCTCATATGCCTCAGACATACTACAGTAAGACTGAGGCCAATAAGGGTGAACAGCGGAGCAGGGAACAATTGTCTCCCGTGCCCTGCCGCACTATTCAACTGAATTCAGGAGGGCGACTTGTAGCCGCACAGTAGAGTGCCGCCACCCAACTTCCTGGTGCCCTAGATGTGTCAAAGGTGCCTAATGGTAAATACGGCCCTGGACATATCCTCAGGATAGGTCATCAATATCAGATTGGTGGAGGGACAACACCTAGCAGCTCCACTGATCACCGGTTTTTAGCAGCAGCCTGGAACCGGAAAAACACAGTGGACGGAGTCAGAAGAAAAAAGCTCTGTGCAGAAAGGCCATGCTGGGTTACTGCATCTCATCTTCCATTTACTCGGCATGGCCACAGCTTTGTATGACACCAGGGGCATAGCTATAGGGGTTGCAGAGGTAGCAATCACTACTGGGCCCAGGAGCCTAAGAGGGCCAAAAGACCCTTGTGCCACATAAGAAGACACTGGTATTATAGAAAGTGCATGCTGGTCAAGTTACACCTCTGGCTGGAGGAAGGGGTTAGGTCAAGAATTTGGCATTGTGGGGGTGCCGTTTCATTTTTTCTCCCAGTCCTCAACACCGGGTCTAATTGCTTCCCTGCTCCTGGCCACAAAGCACTGAGGGAAAGGGGCCTCAAGCGGAACTTTTGCACCAGGGCCCATGAGCCTTTAGCTACACCCCTGTATGACACCATAATACTATTTTAGCATAATTTATCTAATAAACAATGTGCTCACAAAATGAAGACGTACAAATTTCAGTATTTTATTGATCCAGGTTGGTCACTGAATATTTTCTAGCACATAGAATTTATCCAGTATATTGCTAATTAGAGTTGGAGTCCAATCTCGCAACAACACAAATGGTTTAATACCCCAGAAAGGATAAAATAGTTCTGGTTTCCGTAAGACGGCTGCTTTTACCACCTCATCAGCGCATATCTCTTTGGGTGATGCTGACATGGTCACTTTGTCACCTACTTTACGCACAGCACTCTCTGTAAAATAAAAACACATGTCACATAGTCCATCCGATCTGATACCAGTAGACTTGACCTTAATGAATATTCACCTAGAGCAGGGGTACTCGAGAGGCAGACCGCAAACAGCTGTCCGGACCCCTGTGTGTCCCACATCCAACTGTATGTACATCCTGAGCACTTACACACAGTTAAATACCTTGGTGAAGCAGGGTGCCGTCACCTCACTGCTCCACCATTCCCTGGCCGGTGCTCTCTGACCCCAGCAGCAGGTGCAATTAAATGACATCATCATGCCTGCTGTGCTGAGTGGGAGTAGCACAGGGCATGATGTGCACTGGTTATCGGAGGACCGGGCGCTAGGAAACGTGCTTATTTTATTAAAACTACAAGACATCACTACTGGTACACTAAGTGGGCATATCTCCTGTCAGGGAGCATTAAAGTGGCATATCTACTATGAGGGGGCACAAAGGGCCCCCCTGTGAGGGGGCATTAAAGGGGCATATCTATTGTCAGGGGGCACTAAATGGGCATTTCTGGTGTGGTGAGCACTAAGGAGACATATGTACTGTGAGGGGACAATAAAGGGGCATATCTTTTGTGAGACGGCACTAAAGGGGCATATCTACGGTGGGGGCACTACTGGAGCATATCCAGTGTAAGGGGACACTAAAAAGTCATATCTACTTTGAGGGGGCACTAAAGAGACATATCTATTGTGAAGGGGAACTAAAAGGACATATCTATTATGAGAGGGAACTAAAGGGGCATAACTGCTGTGAGGGTACACTAAGAAGTCATATCTGCTAGGAGGGGGCACTAAAGGGACATATCTACAGGGAGTGCAGAATTATTAGGCAAATGAGTATTTTGACCACATCATCCTCTTTATGCATGTTGTCTTACTCCAAGCTGTATAGGCTCGAAAGCCTACTACCAATTAAGCATATTAGGTGATGTGCATCTCTGTAATGAGAAGGGGTGTGGTCTAATGACATCAACACCCTATATCAGGTGTGCATAATTATTAGGCAACTTCCTTTCCTTTGGCAAAATGGGTCAAAAGAAGGACTTGACAGGCTCAGAAAAGTCAAAAAACGTGAGATATCTTGCAGAGGGATGCAGCACTCTTAAAATTGCAAAGCTTCTGAAGCGTGATCATCGAACAATCAAGCGTTTCATTCAAAATAGTCAACAGGGTCGCAAGAAGCGTGTGGAAAAACCAAGGCGCAAAATAACTGCCCATGAACTGAGAAAAGTCAAGCGTGCAGCTGCCAAGATGCCACTTGCCACCAGTTTGGCCATATTTCAGAGCTGCAACATCACTGGAGTGCCCAAAAGCACAAGGTGTGCAATACTCAGAGACATGGCCAAGGTAAGAAAGGCTGAAAGACGACCACCACTGAACAAGACACACAAGCTGAAACGTCAAGACTGGGCCAAGAAATATCTCAAGACTGATTTTTCTAAGGTTTTATGGACTGATGAAATGAGAGTGAGTCTTGATGGGCCAGATGGATGGGCCCGTGGCTGGATTGGTAAAGGGCAGAGAGCTCCAGTCCGACTCAGACGCCAGCAAGGTGGAGGTGGAGTACTGGTTTGGGCTGGTATCATCAAAGATGAGCTTGTGGGGCCTTTTCGGGTTGAGGATGGAGTCAAGCTCAACTCCCAGTCCTACTGCCAGTTTCTGGAAGACACCTTCTTCAAGCAGTGGTACAGGAAGAAGTCTGCATCCTTCAAGAAAAACATGATTTTCATGCAGGACAATGCTCCATCACACGCGTCCAAGTACTCCACAGCGTGGCTGGCAAGAAAGGGTATAAAAGAAGAAAATCTAATGACATGGCCTCCTTGTTCACCTGATCTGAACCCCATTGAGAACCTGTGGTCCATCATCAAATGTGAGATTTACAAGGAGGGAAAACAGTACACCTCTCTGAACAGAGTCTGGGAGGCTGTGGTTGCTGCTGCACGCAATGTTGATGGTGAACAGATCAAAACACTGACAGAATCTATGGATGGCAGGCTTTTGAGTGTCCTTGCAAAGAAAAGTGGCTATATTGGTCACTGATTTGTTTTTGTTTTGTTTTTGAATGTCAGAAATGTATATTTGTGAATGTTGAGATGTTATATTGGTTTCATTGGTAAAAATAAATAATTGAAATGGGTATATATTTATTTTTTGTTAAGTTGCCTAATAATTATGCACAGTAATAGTCACCTGCACACACAGATATCCCCCTAAAATAGCTAAAACTAAAAACAAACTAAAAACTACTTCCAAAAATATTCAGCTTTGATATTAATGAGTTTTTTGGGTTCATTGAGAACATGGTTGTTGTTCAATAATAAAATTAATCCTCAAAAATACAACTTGCCTAATAATTCTGCACTCCCTGTATTATGAGACGGAACTAAAGGGGCATAACTACTGTAAGGGTACACAAAGAAGTCATATCTATTTGGAGGGGGCACTAAAGGGACATATCTGTGTCTATTATGAGAGGAAACTAAAGGGGCATAACTACTGTAAAGCTATAATAAGAAGTCATATCTACTAGGAGGGGGCACTGAAGGGACATATATATTATGAGACGGAACTAAAGGGGCATAACTACTGTAAGGGTACTCTAAGAAATCATATCTACTGGGAGGGGACACTAAAGGGACATACCTGTATCTATTATGAGAGGGAACTAAAGGGGCATAACTACTGTAAAGGTATACTAAGAAGTTATATCTACTAGGAGGGGGCACTGAAGAGACATATCTATTATGAGACAGAACTAAAGGGGCATAACTTCTGTGAGGGTACACTAAGAAGTCATATATACTGGAGGGGGCACTAAAGGAACATATGTATTATGAGAGGGAACTAAAGGGTCATATCTAGTGTGAGGGACACTAATGGGCATAACTACTGTAAAGGGGAACTAAAAGGACATATCTATTATGAGAGGGAACTAAAGGGGCATAACTACTGTAAAGGTACACAAAGAAGTCATATCTACTGGGAGGGGGCACTAAAGGGACATACCTGTATCTATTATGAGAGGGAACTAAAGGGGCATAACTACTGTAAAGGTATACTAAGAAGTCATATCTACTAGGAGGGGGCACTGGAGGGACATATCTATTATGAGACAGAACTAAAGGGGCATAACTACTGTAAGGGTACACTAAGAAGTCATATCTACCGGGAGGGGGCACTAAGGGGGCATATCTACTATGAGCGGAACTTGCACTGTGCTGTGCTATCTGTGGCTCAGCGCAGCAGGTATGATGGCGTTTTGTCATTGTACCTTCCATCTTAATCAGTGTGGGTCCATTTAAGGGGGTCATCGCTGAGTGGGGGACACTTAACGTACACCCTAGTGGACACTAAGGGGATATTTTTATTGTGTTTGGGCACAATTGGGAGTGGATGGGATCAGAGGCATGACTTACTGTAAAAAAAAAAAGAACTCTGAAAAATTAAAGGTGGAATCTGATTGGTTGCTATGGGCAACTAAACCAGTTTTCCTTTAGACCAATTTTGATAACTCTACCCCAATGTCTTAGTGTATGTTGAGCAGCACCCAAGCAGAAGCCATTGACCTCACCTGTATCAATAAATCCCAGGACAGCCATAGTGACAGATACATTATTCTTGTTGAGATCAAATTCTCTGCGGAGGGAACTGTAGAAGCCTTCCAGTGCAAACTTGGCTGCACTGTAACTTGTTGTAAATGGTGCCCCGATACGTCCTGTTTGGAGAAGAGCTATATTAACAATATGTCCAGGTGACCCAACCTTGAATTAGGCATTCTATATTGTATTTAAAGCAGAAAACGTGGGTAAATATTTCAGAAAGATCAAACACCAATGGGTAATTAAAGGGATGCTCAGCTTCATTTTTAGCTGTTTGACAACATTTTCAGCATGTGTTTTAACTTTTAGAGGATGGGGTGGTTTTCTGTTTTTGTTTTAATCTCTCTGCATTCCCAGAACCATAACTTTTTTTTATTTTTCCGTTCACATAGCTGTGTGAGGGCTTATTGAGGGACATGTTGTACTTTCAAATAGCTCTATTTTATATTGCATACTATGTAGTGGCTAGGCTGAAATAAATTCCAAATGGGGTGCAATTGCGGAAAAAAAATCAATTCTGCCACAATTTTATGGGTTTTGTTTTTATGGAGTTCCGTATGTGGTAAAATAGTACCTTATTAACTTCATTCTCTGGGTCAGTAATATTAAAACAATACCACATTTGTGTCATTTTTCTTGTGTTTTAATACAGAGGGGAAAAAAATAAAAACCTTGGAAAAAAATGTTTTTTTCTTCTTATTGCCATATTCATATAGGAACAACGCCCCCCCCTGCTCCTAGAGCCTCATTAGCATATTATAAAAGTTAGATTTTTAGCGTAATGGGGGCACTGAGAAAAGTAAGAATAGGCTAGTTAGGTTTAGCTGACATTAGCACATCGCTAATATCAGCTAGCTTCATAGGGTTAAATCTGGTGACAGAAACCCTTTAATAAAAAAAAATAACAAGCAATCATTAGACTGTTACCTGTATTCTGTAGTGGATATTTATCCATAACAGAATACAGCATTCAGTGTATTCCAATGCAGTGCTGCCACCTGCATGCCTGTATTGGAATATACTGTCCTGGTACTGCAATGTGACAGCTTCCCCAATCTCAGCTGGAGTGTCCTTACAGCTCCACTACAATGTGGATAGTGAGCAGGTGTAATTACAGCTCCATTACAATGTGGACGGTGAGCAGCTGTAATTACAGCTCCACTGCCATGTGGACGGTAAGCGGGTGTAATTACAGCTCCACTACAATGTGGACGGTGAGCAGGTATATTTACAGCTCCACTGCCATGTGGATGGTGAGCAGGTGTAATTACAGCTTCATTGCAATGTGGACGCTGAGCAGGTGTAATTACAGCTCCACTGCCATGTGGATGGTGAGCAGGTGTAATTACAGCTCCACTGTAATGTGGACACTGAGCAGTTTTAATTACAGCTCCACTGCAATGTGGACGCTGAGAAGGTGTAATTACAGCTCCACAACAATGTGGACGGTGAGCAGCTGTAATTACAGCTCCACTGCCATGTGGACGGTAAGCGGGTGTAATTACAGCTCCACTACAATGTGGACGGTGAGCAGGTATAATTACAGCTCCACTGCAATGGGGACGATGAGCAGGTGTAATTACAGCTCCACTGCAGTGTGGACAGTGAGCAAGTGTAATTACAGCTCTATTACAATGTGGACGCTGAGCAGGTATAATTACAGCTCCACTGCCATGTGGATGGTGAGCAGGTGTAATTACAGCTCCACTGTAATGTGGACACTGAGCAGTTTTAATTACAGCTCCAATGCAATGTGGACGCTGAGAAGGTGTAATTACAGCTCCACAACAATGTGGACAGTGAGCAGGTGTAATTACAGCTCCACTGCAATGGGGACGGTGAGCAGGTGTAATTACAGCTCCACTGCAATGTGGACACTGAGCAGGTGTAATTACAGCTTCATTGCAATGTGGACACTGAGCAGTTTTAATTACAGCTCCACTGCAATGTGGACGCTGAGAAGGTGTAATTATAGCTCCACTGCAATTGGGACGGTGAGCAGGTGTAATTACAGCTCCACTGGAATGTGGACGGTGAGCCGGTGTAATTACACCTCCACTGCCATGTGGATGGTAAGCGGGTGTAATTACAGCTCCACTGTAATGTGGACACTGAGCAGTTTTAATTACAGCTCTATTGCAATGTGGACGCTGAGAAGGTGTAATTACAGCTCCACAACAATGTGGACGTGGGCAGGTGTAATTACAGCTCCACTGCACTGGGGACAGTCAGCAGGTGTAATTACAGCTCCACTGCAATGTGGATGGTGAGCAGGTGTAACTACAGCTTCATTGCAATGTGGACACTGAGCAGGTGTAATTACAGCTCCACTGCCATGTGGATGGTGAGCGGGTGTAATTACAGCTCCACTGCAATGTGGACGTTGAGCAGGTGTAATTACAGCTTCATTGAAATGTGGACACTGAGCAGGTGTAATTACAGCTCCACTGCAATGGGGACGATGAGCAGGTGTAATTACAGCTCCACTGCAATGTGGACGGTAAGCAGGTGTAATTACAGCTTCATTGCAATGTGGACACTGAGCAGTTTTAATTACAGCTCCACTGCAATGTGGAGGCTGAGAAGGTGTAATTACAGCTCCACTAATATGTGGACGGTGAGCAGGTGTAATTACAGCTTCATTGCAATGTGGACACTGAGCAGGTGTAATTACAGCTCCACAGCAATGGGGACGATGAGCAGGTGTAATTACAGCTCCACTGCAATGTGGACGGTGAGCAGGTGTAATTACAGCTCTATTGCAATGTGGACGCTGAGAAGGTGTAATTACAGCTCCACTACAATGTGGACGGTGGGCAGGTGTAATTACAGCTCCACTGCAATGGGCACGGTCAGCAGTTATAATTATATCTCCACTGCAATGTGGACGGTGAGCAGGTGTAATTACAGCTTCATTGCAATGTGGACACTGAGCAGGTGTAATTACAGCTCCACTGCAATGGGGACGATGAGCAGGTGTAATTACAGCTCCACTGCAATGTGGACGGTGAGCAGGTGTAATTACAGCTCTATTGCGATGTGGACGCTGAGTAGGTGTAATTACAGCTCCACTGCCATGTGGATGGTGAACGGGTGTAATTACAGCTCCACTGCCGTGTG
This sequence comes from Bufotes viridis, assembly GCA_033119425.1. Taxonomy (NCBI): domain Eukaryota; kingdom Metazoa; phylum Chordata; class Amphibia; order Anura; family Bufonidae; genus Bufotes; species Bufotes viridis. The sequence goes on from CM065589.1 coordinate 175,929,477, forward strand.
GACGCTGAGCGAGTTAAATTACAGCTCCACAGTAATGTAGATGGCAAGCAGTTAAACAGAGAACACAGCGCTCATATGAGCACTGCATTCTCTTCAAACAGCTGATCAGAGGAGGTGCTGGCAGTCAGGCCCCCGCTTATCTGATATTGATGACCTATCCTGAGGATCTGCACCAGATTTATCACAGGGGCTCAGGCTGGATGAAACATATGATACAGGAATAGACACTTTTCTCTGACTCTATATGAACTATTGGTTGACTTACTTTGAGACCAAAGTTTACGCTAGAATTGTGGCATAATGTTGGTGCAAAAGGGTGCCCTGCCCTCCTTGAGAATGTCAGAAAAAAGTATAGAATCCCTAGTTGCACCAACTTGTGCCTTTTGCACCACTTATTAGATAGATTTTTGACACGGACACATTAGTAAATCTGGGCCTTAGTTTTCTCTTTTCACAAAGCCATGTATTTTGCAAACTTTGGGATAATGGTGCTCATCAAGCAGTCATATCTGGTAACTACTAATGAGGTAGTTGGGAAGTGGGACAGTTTTTTTATTAACTTTTGCTATTAATCATCTAAAATTTTCAGTATCTCCTATGCATATTATCTACAATACTATCAGGGGCAGACTAGGAACCTAAAGTGGCCCTGTCAAAAAATCTAAAAGTAGCGCCATGCTGAAATGGGCTTGGGCTGCCCCTAGGCCATAGCCCACCGGGAAGTTTTCATGTAGGGCCTATGGCCAGTCCGCCTCTGAATACTATCTACTTTTTAAAGGGAGCCTGTCAACAAGAAATTCACAATTAAACCAGGTATCTTGTAGGGCTAGCTCATCTGAATGTAATGTTGCCTTTTACTTCAATGCTTCATTCTGGAGAAAAGTACTTTTAATCAATATGCAAATGAGCAGTTTAGTGCTTTAAGGGTGGGCCCAAGCCACTCGATGCACCCTTGCACCTGCTGTCTTCTCTGCCAGACTCTTCCTAACCTTGATTGACAAAGCCAGTTTCCTGCATAGTCATCTTGCTTGGCCCTGTGAATCATGAAGTAGAGGCAAGGGTTGGCAGAGGAAGCAGGAGAGGCAAGGGTGCACACAAAGGGGATGCCCAGGTTTAGAAAAACATAGCTGCTTTCTTACAGAATCAGCACCACACCTGTCTATAGGTTGTGTATGATATTACTGCTCAGCTCTACTAACGTAACAGCTTATGGACAGGTGTAGTTCAGTTTTTGGAAGAAAGCAGCCTGTGAATAGGACAGGTTGACTCCACAGCTCCTCACAGTTACACTGTTCTTAGGCGTCACTTTTCCTTCACACTGCCGGGATTTGCAATCAGGCTGCTCAACCTAACAGCATATCTTATGTACTATTGCTCCATTGCTATCTATTGTAGAATAGGAACTTTGTTCTACAATCAAGAATAATCGTACAATACTCTGTGCGATATGCTGTTATTACTGAGCAGCCTGACAGGAATGCAGAGCAAAATTACATCCCTCTTCCCACTCCTGTCAGACTGGTCAGCCATTACAGCATATCATGTAAAGGATCACATTATTACCATCTACTGTAGAACAGGGTTCCTGTTCTACAATAGGTGGTAAAGGAGCGACCGCAAATAAGATATGCTGCCAGGCTGAGTTTCCTGACAGCAAATCCTAGCAGTGTGAAGTGAAGGAAGCCCCAGCACACAGTATAACGAGGCCATGCCCCCTGATTCCCTCTAAGCAGATGTACAAGTGGAGGCAACCCATCCTAATCCAGTTCTAGGATGGGTTGTTGAAGATATTGATGTCAGCATCAGTGGTGGCCTAAGGTAATGAGAGGGTTAATGTAAGATTTGTTATGGTCTAGGTAGGGTTGTCATGATACCAAATTAGATTTTGATACCATAAAAAAGTATTGTGATACTCGATACCATTCGATACCACGCGAAAAAAATAAAACACCAAAAAAGCTATGTGCATTCCATATTTTATGGAACGTCTGGGCCATAATAAAACAGTCCTATCGTATTTTTTGGGGGTACATGGTGACTAAAAATGGCGAATTGCACGGTTTCGATTTTTTTTCTGTTACGCCGTTCACCGCATAGGAAATATTTTTTCATATTTCAGGCGTGGCAATATGTAATATGTTTATTTTTTATTGTTTGTATATGTAAAATTGGGAAAGGGAGCGATTTAAAGTTTTAGTATTTTGGTGTTTTTGTAACTTTCTTTTTACTATTAGCCCCCTTGGGGGCTAGAACCCTTGTCCTATTCACCCTGATAGAGACTTCACACTCTCCCTGCTGCCCTGTGCTTTGTGCACACAGCAGCAGGGAGTTTACCATGGCAGCCAAGGCATAAGTAGCGTCCTGGCTGCCATGGTAACCGATCAGAGCCCCGCGATTACACTGCTGGGGCTCCAATCTGAACTGCCACTGCCACCAATGAAGAGGAGGGGAAGGGACTCTGTGGCCACTGCGCCACCAATGATACTAATACTGAGGTGGGGAGGGGGGTGCGCATTGCGCCACCAATGGCTATAATTTATAATACTGGGGCGGGGGCGCACCAATGAATGTAATTAATACATTAATTCAAGTATAGGAGGCAGCGGGTTTCGGCAGCAGTATCACATACCCGGCACCCGGCCTCAATAACAGGGCATGCGATCCGCCGAACCGCGGCAATTAAACCCTCAGGTGTGGCTGCTGGCAACCGCTGCCTATACTTGAATGAATGTGTTTTACATTCATTGGTGGCCCAGTGGCCACAGCCCCTCCTCTCCTCCTCCCTGCTATCTCCACATTGATGGCAGCGCCAGCTGCGTCACAGTATGGAGGGAGGGAGGGACTCCCTCCTTCTCTACTGTGCTAGTGAAGAGAACATGGCACGTGCTGAGAGCAGCGCATGCCATGTTCTTTAATTGATACTAGGCTGCGCAGCAGTGCAGCCTAGTATCGGTAAATAGTAAGACCCGGTATCGTATCGATCTGGGTCTGAAAGCATCGATTGGGTATCGATACTTCGATACCCCGTGTGCAACCCTAGGTCTAGGCAGTGAACAGGTTAATGTGTGATCTTTGGTTGTCTAGAGCACTGAATGGGTTAACACCATCCCTAGTGGTCTAGGATGGTGAGGAAAGTTACAATTCAGTACGTGGTATCCAGTGGTTTAATCATTTCCCCATGTTCCAGCACTGTCTCTGTTTATCTTCCTCTTTCACTATGAGAACAATATAAGGCAGGAATCATGGTACCCATGTTCATTTTCCGTAGGTGGGGGTAGGGATGGGAGGGTTAGGAACTTTTGATGCTGTGTAGACTTGACACACTGAATTCTACCTATTTAATAGTTTAGACTGTTAAATTAATCTACAGGTGCCCTAACAATAATCATTTTAATAAAGCATACAAATACCTAAACAAAATATACTGTACTGTACAACCATTAATATTACCACTCAGAGAGGACATAACAACGATGCTCCCTTGGGATTGCAGTAGCGCCTTCAGTGCTGTAGACGTCAGTTGGATGTAACTGAGAAAATTTACATTGTTGGAACTCAGCACAGCATCCATGTCACCTTTAAAAGATCCAAAGGACCCAATTCCTCCAACATGATTCAAAACCAGATAATCCAGACCACCTAAAAAAAGAGACCAGAAATAAAATCTCGCTTAAAAATTCCATAAAATATCACTGTGGCTGTATCTACAGTGCATTTGGAACGCCTCCAATCCCTTTCATTTTTTCACGTTTTGTTATGTTGCAGCCTTTTGCTAAAATGAAAAATCAAGTTTCCCCTGTCAACCTGCACTTAACCTCCTTAATAAGAAAGCGTTTTAGAAATATTTGCAAATTTATTAAAAAATAAAATTTTGCATAAACTTAAGTATTAACTATTAACTTCAGGCCCTTTGCTATGACACTTGAAATTTAGCTTGGGGGCTCTCCTATTTCTCTTGATCATCATTGAGATGTTTCTACACCTTGGTTGGACTGCACCTGTGGTAAATTCAGTTGATTGGACATGATTTGGAAAGATACTTGCCTGTCTATAGAGCAGGGGTGCGCAAACTGCGGCCGGGGGCCACATGCGGTCCTTGATACCATTCTGTGCGGCCCCCAAACATCAGGTAAAAGACATGTAGGTCTATGTTTTATGGCTGCTTACATGTATGTTTCCTTTGAAAATGGAACTTGAACCCTGTTGGAACGATCATATTTATAGGGATATTGTGTAATTATGTTTATACAACCTTCATTATCCAGCTATGGCCATGAGGGGATTATCCCCTGTCTTTTTGAAACACATATTTATTAATGTTTACTGTCAGTTATCCTGCTCTTTGCTTGATGACACCGCCCTAAATACCCCCCCCCTTCTTTTTGATGTCCTGATTGGCTGCTGGGGACATGTCCCCATCACCCAGCATCCCAGTCAGCCTCACCCATGCTATTTGGGGTGGGAGGGAACACAGGCAATCCGACTACCTGTGTTTTTCCCTTACCAGTAACCTTGCGGTGATCCTCGGATGAAGTGCGCATGCGCGCGCCGGCTCCGGTCATGTGACCGGACGTAATGACGTAGCAGATGTGCGCCGGGCCTGTCAGTGACCGGAGAGGCCGCTGGAGCATGACGCGATGCACCGCAAGGTATGCTGGACATTACTGATGCCTTTAAAAAGTGGCGCCGTTTTCTCATACGGCGCAGCATCGCCAGCAGCACACATTGTTTGTGAAGGGAGTATGAGAGAGGGGGGCTGTTATCTGTAGCCCTTTCTCCATATTACTATATTATTCTTTTCTCCCCCTTCATCTTTCTTACCCCTCCCATCCCTGTACATCTATAGGTCTGGGTTAGGTCTCACTGTGCTATTACAGTGGAACCAGGTGAATTACTATGTAGGTTCCAACCATTGGTGGACCTACTCCTTTAATGCTTAATCTATCATCCAGTACAAGTTAAACCTATATCCCCTGATGATTGTCCCTTGTGGGCATGAAACATGCATGTAGGGAACAGGGAGCATTCAACAATAGTGTAGGGCATTATTAGGCCCAAGTAGATAAGGGACAGGTTCCTGACGGGGTCGCCCTTCTAAGGACGAGTGCCCTGTGGTTTGGCCGCTACCCCCACTTCTAGTGGTTAGGGCCCCTGCAGGACTACAGCTAATTGTAGGGTTAAAATAGACCCCCACCTGTTCCCTTTCTACCTTTAAAGCCGTTATTTGAAGGTATATCGCTGACTTCACCGGCATCGGAGACCAGGACTGCAGTGCGGTAGGATACTGGTGTTTACAGAGTGCCGCCGCGCACCTATCTATCTAACCATTGCGGTATAAGTGTATGTCGAGTAGTTGGCCGATTGACAACAACTCAGATGCATATGTGTGTCATATTTTGTTTTCTTATCTAAGTGTGGGGCATATCTTTTAAAGCGAGGCATTAAAAGTTCATTTTTAAATTATTCCAATCCACAAATTTTGTTTTGACTGCTTACATGTATCTTTCATGTATGCTATTAGATGGGAGTTCTAGAACTGTAACTAGACATTTATAGTATATACTGTGTGTTCAATATGCCAAAAATACAGTATTACAGTTGGTAATACCCCTTTAAGTTTTATTTTCGGCCCTCGGAATTAGTTCAGGCTGACAATGTGGCCCCCAAACAGAAAAAGTTGTGCACCCCTGCTATAGAGGGTCTCACAGCTGACAATGCATATCAGAGAAAAAGCCATGAGGAGGAAAGAACTTCTGGTAATGCCCAGAGACAAGATCTTGTGGAGGCAGATCTGTAGAAGAGTACAGAGAAGAGAATACATTTCTGCTGCACTGAAAGTTCCCATAAGCACAGTGACCTCCATACTTCTTGAATTAAAGAAGCTTGGAACAGTCAGGGCACTATAGCTGGCCACCCTACCAAATTAAGTAATCAGGGCAAAAAGGCTTTGGTAAGAGAGATGACCAAGAACTGAATAGTCTCTCTGGCTGAGCTCCAAATATCCTTTGTGCAGATGGGAGAAAAGTATTACACCAATCTGTACTTTATAGCAAAGTGTCCATAAAGAATCACGTTCTTCAAAGTGTAAGAGGGTGCAAGGTGTTGTATTTGATAGCAGGTACGTGTCACCGAGGTTGCTGGCCTCGGTGAGGTAAGAGCCGGGGTTTTTGGTCTGCAGCAGCTAGTGCTGCTCTGTTAAATAGCATGGCTGCAAAGCCGATCCGGGCCGGCTCTTACTGGGAGCAGCTAAAGAGTAGGGTGGGTGGCTGCTCCCCACGGTCCAGTCCATGTTTTGGGCTGGGTATATAACGCAGCCAGCAGCTGTGTCTGAGGTTGTGATTATCCTGGAGCCTGCAAACAGGGCTGAGGAATTCTCTGTCCTGGAGGAAGGAGCTCAGCAAGGTGGTGTTTCCCTGCGACCTGAAGGTGGAATCGCCTGCGGCTGAGCCGACTGCTAGGTGTGAACCCGCACCTAAACCACCCAAGGTGACTGGACCCTGTGTTGGCCTGTTTTTGTTTTGCCACAGTATTTCCGTTGTGTGTGAACTGTCACCAAGAGTCTGCTTTTCATTTGTGGCGTGCAAGTGTGAATAAAACACTGTTTGATGCACCATCTGGACTCCTTGTTTTGCCTCTAAACTGCACCCGCACCGCTGTCTACCAGAGCGACTCCCCACATTTGGTGTCGGATGCGGGCATGCGCAGTGAGGCTGGCGTGAACGCCGAACTTTGTTTGCTGAGCAAAAGTGTATGTCCTATATTAGGCCGGCAAAGTTGCAGCCTGTGATTTCTGGCAACATGGAGGCTGCTGTGAAAGCCCTCATAGAGGCTAACGTGCAGCAGCGGGAGACCAACCAGTTATTGCTGCAACATGTGATGGCATTACAGGCGGCAGGAGCGTCCCACCACGTCCATGATGCCCGGAAGCGGTCCGTGCGGCGATCCCAAAGATGACCCCCGCAGACGACGTGGAGACATACCTAGCCGTCTTTGAGAAGGTCGCCGTGAGGGAAAAGTTACCCCGTGACCAGTGGGCCGAGGTGGTTGCTCCGTTCCTGGCAGCCGGACCCCAGCAAGTTTTTTCGATTTGGCAGATGTCCAGGCAGCTGACTACCCGACCGTGAAAGGTGAGATTCTAGCAAGACTGGGGGTGAATGTTTTGGTCCGGGCCCAGCGGGTGCATCAGTGGGAATTTAACCCGGCTGAACCCGCCAGACCACAATACTATGACCTGCTACATCGGTTGCAAAAATGGCTGCAGCCAGACATACTGACTCCCACTGCTATGCTCGACCGTCTGTTAGCAGATGTATTCTGGAGGTCTTTGCCATACCCTCTCCAGCACTGGATCGGCCAGGTATCCCCACCAATGCCCTTGAGATGGTCGACCTGGTGGAGCGATATGAGGCCACCAGAAACCTGCAGGGGTTCTTTTGGGAGGAGGCCAGTCAAACCCGGAAACCTCCACCCCAGTCCGGCGGCCGGCCAAACCCGCCCGGGATGTACCCCTGCAGATCCCTCCCCAGTAGTCTGCTGGCGGTGTCACGAGCCTGGCCACGTAAGGGCCGACTGTCCACAGTGGGGGAACCCATGGAGATTAATTATGGGTACCGGGCTTCCATGTATGCCCGGAGACTGTGTGCGACCGGCACCCCGAGACAATAGACAATCGACATCTGTGCCAGGTGCAAATCGGGGATAACCTGGCAGTGGCGCTGTTGGACTCAGGGAGCCTGGTAACCCTGGTAAGTGCTGCCCTGGTACAGCCCCCCAGTATACGGGCCGGAAAGTTGGTGTGGTGTGTATACACGGAGACTTAAAGGACTATCCCACGGCTGTAATGTCTCTGTCCACGGCGGCGGCACCTGGACTTGTGAAGTGGCGATCTCCACAAAGCTGCCCTATGAACTAATAATTGGGAGAGACTTCCCTGGTTTTCCGTCACTGTGGCCTGAGATGAAAGTGACTAATAGCCCTGAGACAGGGGTAACCCTAGCAGAGTGGCCTGATACCCCTGGAAGGCCAGAACCCTGGGAGCCCGAGTCTGAAGGGCCAGCGGTAGGGGTGACCACTGCTGCAGCGGTAGTGGGGAGACAACCCCACTGAGTGTAATGGTGGGAGACACGGAGGACTTGCCACCGGGGCCTGAGTTGGCAGACCTCAATGTCTCCGGGGAAAATTTTGGGACCGCACAACACCGGGACCAAACCCTAACCAGGGCCTGGGAGAATGTGCTGGAAATTGATGGTAAACCCCAGAAACCAGGGGCTGAATTAATGTTCCCACGATTTATTGTTCTGCAGGATATGTTGTATCGGGTGAACCAAATCCGAGGTGAACCTGTTGAACAGTTGGTGGTGCCCACAGCGTATCGCAAGCTTGTCATGGAGCTTGCCCACCAACATGTTCTTGGGGGACACCTGGGGTGGCAGAAAACCCAGGACCGCATACTGCAGCGGTTTTATTGGCCCAGTGTGTTCAAGGAGGTAGAGAATTATTGTAAGTCCTGTCCGACCTGTCAGATAACTAGCCCCCAGCCACATTTCCGTAGTCCTCTGGTACCTCTGCCAATTATTGAAGTACCGTTCGAGCGAATCGCTATGGATTTAATTGGGCCTGTACCAAAAGTCTGCCAGGGGCCACCAACACATTCTGGTAGTTCTCGACTATGCCACTCGGTATCCCGAGGCGGTGCCTCTGCGACATACCTCAGCTAAGCTCATTGCCAAAGAGTTAATGGAGATGTTTTCCCGTGTGGGCCTGCCAAAAGAGGTTCTGACAGACCAAGGGACCCCTTTTATGTCCAAAGTAATGAGGGAACTGTGTAAATTGTTGCGTATAAAGCAGTTACGGACGTCCGTTTACCATCCGCAAACAGACGGTCTTGTTGAGAGGTTTAACCAAACTCTAAAAAATATGTTAAAGAGGGTGGTGTCTAGAGATGGGAAGGACTGGGACCTGCTTCTGCCCTATCTCATGTTCGCAGTGCGAGAGGTACCCCAGGCCTCTACTGGGTTCTCGCCCTTCGAACTGCTTTATGGCAGACACCCTCGGGGCCTGTTGGATATCGCCAAGGAAGCATGGGAACAACAGCCTGTCCCCCACAAAAGTGTCATTGAGTATGTCACCCAGATGCAGGAACGGATAGAAAGGGTGTTGCCGCTGGTCCGGGAGCATATGGAGGCAGCACAACAAGCCCAGAGTAGGGTGTATAATCGTCAGGCTCGAGTGCAGGGGCTTCAATCCGGGAGATCGAGTGTTGGTTCTGGTACCCACCCTTGACAGCAAATTCCTAGCTAGGTGGCAGGGCCCCTATGAGGTGATCGAGAAGGTAGGGAAGTAAATTACAAAGTACACCAGCCAGGGCGGCGCAAGCCGGAGCAGGTGTACCACGTGAATTTACTTAAGCCGTGGAAAGATAGGGACACGGCCGGCGACCACAGCCCCCGGCCAGGGCTACAGGTGAAAGGGTCCAGCCCCACAGTTCGAGGCCTGTGAAGCAGTAACCACGGTAAAAATTGCAGACAGCCTGTCTTCCAAACAAGTTCAGGAAGTCAGGGAGTTCATCAGTCGGAACACGGATGTGTTCTCGGACCTCCCTGGCCGCACGTCTCTCATCCAACATGACATCGTCACTGAGCCTCAGGCCAAGATCCGGTTAAAACCATACCGGGTACCCGAGGCTCGGCGACGGGCCATCGCGGAGGAAGTGCAAGTAATGTTGAAGCTCGATGTCATTGAGGAGTCGAAAAGTGAGTGGGCCAGTCCCATAGTCCTGATACCCAAGCCGGATGGGACGTTGCGGTTCTGCAACGATTTTCGCAAATTAAATGAAGTGTCCAAGTTTGGCGCGTATCCCATGCCCGAGTAGACGAGCTGGTTGAAAGTTTAGGGCAAGCCCGTTATTTTTCTGTGCTGGACCTCACTAAAGGGTACTGGCAGGTACCCTTAACGGAGTCGGCTAAGGAAAAAACCGCATTTGTTACCCCGCAGGGCCTGTATCACTACAAGGTGTTACCCTTTGGCCTGCATGGCGCCCCCGCCACTTTCCAAGGTTAATGGACATAGTGCTGCGACCACATCGTCGGTGCGCCTCGGCCTACTTAGATGATGTAGTCATCCACAGCACCGACTGGGAAAGCCATTTACCCAAGGTGCAGGCGGTAGTGGATGCCCTGAGGAAAGCCGGACTGACCGCTAACCCAAAGAAGTGCTCCATAGGGTTAGAGGAGACAAAATATCTGGGATATGTAATTGGGCGGGAGTCATCAAACCTCAGGTAACCAAGGTAGAGGCCATTCGTAACTGGCCCGACCGGTCACCACCAGGCAGGTAAAGTCGTTCCTGGGGATTGTAGGTTACTACATGAGGTTTGTGCCCCACTTTGCCACAATAGCAGCGCCGTTGACAGACCTGTTGAAGGGGCGAAAGTCTGGGAGGGTTAGCTGGAGTGAAAAGGCGGAGGAGGCTTTCGCCGCGTTGAAGTCGGCCCTGTGTGGGTCCCGGTTTTGGTGACACCCGACTTCAACAAGGAGTTTGTCGTACAGACCGACGCCTCGGAGGTAGGCCTCGGTGCGGTACTGTCTCAGGAGGTCAACGGGGAAGAACATCCCGTTGTCTTCCTGAGCCGTAAGCTCAATCCCGCCGAGTCCAGATATAGTATAGTGGAGAGGGAGTGCCTGGCTATCAAGTGGGCACTCGAATCTCTCGCTACTACTTGTTAGGGAGGAGGTTCCGTCTGGTGACCGACCATTCCCCCTCAAATGGATGAGTCAGGCCAAGGAGAGGAATGCTCGGGTCACCAGGTGGTTCCTATCTCTTCAGAATTTCAAATTCTCCGTGGAACACAGGGCAGGCCGCTTGCAGGGCAACGCAGATGCCCTGTCCCGCGTCCACTGCCTCACGTGTGTTCACCCCCTCAGGGTTGAACAAAGGGGGTGTGTAAGAGGGTGCAAGGTGTTGTATTTGATAGCAGGTACGTGTCACCGAGGTTGCTGGCCTCGGTGAGGTAAGAGCCGGGGTTTTGGTCTGCAGCAGCTAGTGCTGCTCTGTTAAATAGCATGGCTGCAAAGCCGATCCGGGCCGGCTCTTACTGGGAGCAGCTAAAGAGTAGGGTGGGTGGCTGCTCCCCACGGTCCAGTCCATGTTTTGGGCTGGGTATATAACGCAGCCAGCAGCTGTGTCTGAGGGTGTGATTATCCTGGAGCCTGCAAACAGGGCTGAGGAATTCTCTGTCCTGGAGGAAGGAGCTCAGCAAGGTGGTGTTTCCCTGCGACCTGAAGGTGGAATCGCCTGCGGCTGAGCCGACTGCTAGGTGTGAACCCGCACCTAAACCACCCAAGGTGACTGGACCCTGTGTTGGCCTGTTTTTGTTTTGCCACAGTATTTCCGTTGTGTGTGAACTGTCACCAAGAAGTCTGCTTTTCATTTGTGGCGTGCAAGTGTGAATAAAACACTGTTTGATGCACCATCTGGACTCCTTGTTTTGCCTCTAAACTGCACCCGCACCGCTGTCTACCAGAGCGACTCCCCACAAAAGACACATGAAAGTTTGGAAAAAAAGCACCTAAAGAACTCTCAGATGGTGAGAAACAAGATTCTCTGGTCTAATGAACCCAAAATTGAACTTTTTGGCCTAAACTAAGCGTCATATTTGGAGGAAACGGACCAATACCGCCACAGTAAAGCATAGTTGTGGCAGAATCATGTTGTGAGGGTATTTCTCAGTGGCTCTGACTGGGAGACTGGTCAGAGTTGAGGGAAAGCTGAATAGAGCAAAGATATTCTGAATGAAAATCTGATCCAGAGTGTACTGGACCTCACACTGGGCTGAGTGTTCACCTTCCAACAACACAGTGACCCTAACTATACAACCAGGACAGGACAACTCTGTGAATGTGAGTGGCCCTGCCAGAACCCTGACTTGAACCCAATCAAACATCTCTTGAGAGGCCTGAAAATGGCTGTCTACCAATGGTCCCCATCCAACTCGACAAAGCTAAGTAATGAGTAAAGGGTCTGAATACTTATGTTAATGCAACATTTTATTTTTTGCTTTTCAATAAATAAGAAAAATTTAAAATATTCAGTTCTCACTTTCCCATTATGGGGTATTGAGTGCAGAGTGATTGAGGAAAAACTAGAATCTTCTTTAACCTAACAAAATGTGAGAAAGTGAAAGGGTCTGAAGACTTTCCAAATGCACTGTATATGGGCTGCAGACCCTGACCTCAGGGATCTCCACCAATCCCAAGATAAAAGGGACTGTGTTTATTTTGGTCATTTCTCCGCACAACAGCTCCTGGCTAACCACTGTGCAGAAAAATGCAACACAGCTCCATTTGTGTGCAATTCCCTGCTCAACAATATTTTTCTTAATCTCTATCTTATCTGTATTAACCACTTAACACATAATGTTGTACGTGTAATCATGTTGAAGCCGTAATCAGCTTGAAGGGAATGTATGGAACTAGCTCTGAAGTTGAGCTTGCTCTATACATGGCGGTTGCCTGCTGTATCATGACTAGGATCGGAGATGATACTGATCCCAGACATTTAACCCATGCCACTGTCAATAGTGACCGCAGCATCTGTAGGGTTAGACAAAGGGACGGAGCTCTGATCTGTTGCAATGACAGCCTGGGGCCTTCTGAAGGTTCCCAGACTTGTCAAAGTTAACTGCCTGAAAATCCATGCCCAGGGCATGGCTTCTCAGGCAGGCTGTCACAATCCCATAGACTGCAATAGTATTCTGTTTCTATCTATTCTAAATATTTTACCCAACTATATCCCGATATGTAAAGAGTGATGTGTCAGAGCACAGATATAGTTATCCTCTTTGTAGAGGGTCTCAACATGTGGTGCCGGCCTGTGAGCGCTGAGTTGCCATGGGAACACGACGCTCGACACTTAGCTAAAATGCATATACACAGAGCGCGAGATCTTGGATAAATCTGGATGTTATAATACTGATTATAAGTAAGGTTATGTGAGATAGCCATCACGGGACATTTGCTGTCCTATGGTGGATGATATACTTTTGAGAGAAAGTGCATATGACATAAGACACATGTGTAGGTATACCTGGGAGACAACGAGGAAGCGTCGATGCGGCCATCTTGTAGCCCTCATATCCATTACATATATCATGTTGTCGTCACACAAAAGATACAAAGTGAAAGGGGATGTTGTAATCTACATTATGCACCTTATTGTGATTGGTAGTTATGTGAGTGCAACTGTGCAAACAATATTGATTGGTGAAGGTTTGTTACCAACCCCTTTTGTAAGGTATATTCAAACTGGTGATAACACTGATATATTATAGCTTGAAAAGGGCTTGTAAGAAGCCAAAAAGATTGCCTGTTCTTATGTATTGACGGGTTTGGAATAAAAGATGCACGGTTGCTTCTTATTCTTTACAGATTGAACTGTGATGAGCCTGTCCACTGGTGGCTGTGCATCTGAGGATTAAGAATTGGGCGCTGGTGATGTCTCCATATATTGACTAACCTGAGGATAGGTCATCAGTATCAAAATCCTGGAAAACCCCTTTAATTAACAAAGTTTGTAAAATCACATTTAAATAACTTGTTGGGAGGTTTGTATTATGTAAGCCCCAAAAGTGACTTCATAACCGAACTGGTCCTTTAACAATGTGGATTTTGGAAATTTTCTTAAATCCACATTGAAAAATTGCATCGAAAATTCTAAGCCGTCTTCTTAAAAAAAAAAAATGATATTTTCTAAATGATACAACCATAAAGTAGACATAGGGGGAATGTAAAGCATCTATTTTATGAGTTATCACTATCAGTCTTAAAAGCAGAGAAATTCAAATTTAGAAAATTGGTAATTTTTAAAAAATTTAGGTAAATTTTAATTATTTTTATAAATAAAGGTGAAACATATCGACTCAAATTTACCACTGCCATTAGGTGCAATGTGTCACGCAAAACAGTCTCAGAACAGCTAGGATAACTAAAAGTGTTCCAAATTTATTACTACAAAAAGTGACACATCAGGTTTGCAAACAAAATGGCCTGGTCAGGAAAGTGAAAACTGGCCAGCGGTAGAAGGGGTTATAAAAGTAGTTTACAGTAAACGCTGTAATAGAAAACAAATTTAAATAACAATAAGGATATCATGTCCTCAGCATATTTGCCAATTCTCCTGGAACGTCTAGGATGCTTCCAGAAAAAATAGACATCCCACACACTTCCTAAACATTTCTTTTGCATGGTGTTGCAATTCTGCATCCTCAGCCCCATGCTACAGTACACTACTCACAAAAAATAGGGATATTTGGCTTTCAGGTGAAATTTATGGAAAACGTAAAAAGTTCACGCTACAGTGATATTATATCATGAAGGTAAGGGATTTACAGTGGATATAAAAAGTCTACACACCCCTGTTAAAATGTCAGGTTTCTGTGCTGTAAAAAAATGAGACAGAGATAAATAATTTCAGAACTTTTTCCACCTTTAATGTGACCTATAAACTGTTCCACTCAATTAAAAAACAAACTGAAATCTTTTAGGTGGAGGGAAGAAAACTAAAAAAACTTAAATAATGTGGTTGCATAAGTGGTGTGCAGTCTTATAACTGGGGATGTAGCTGTGTTCAGAATTAAGCAGATCACATTCAAAATCATGTTAAATAGGAGTCAGCAGACACCTGCCATCATTTACAGTGCCTCTGATTAACCCCAAATAAAGTTCAGCTGCTCTAGTTGGTCTTTCCTGAAATTTTCTTAGTCGCATCCCACAGCAAAAGCCATGGTCCACAGAGAACTTCCAAAGCATCAGAGGGATCTCATTGTTAAAAGGTATCAGTGAGGAGAAGGGTACAAAAGAATTTCCAAGGCATTAGATATACTATGGAACACAGTGAAGACAGTCATCATCAAGTGGAGAAAATATGGCACAACAGTGACATTACCAAGAACTGGACGTCCCTCCAAAATTGATGAAAAGACGAGAAGAAAACTGGCTTGGGAGGCTACCAAGAGGCCTATAGCAATATTAAAGGAGCTGCAGGAATATCTGGCAAGTACTGGCTGTGTGGTATATGTGACAACAATCTCCTGTATTCTTCATATGTCTGGGCTATGGGGTAGAGTGGCAAGACGAAAGCCTTTTCTTACGAAGAAAAACATCCCAGCCAGGCTACATTTTGCAAAAACACATCTGAAGTCTCCCAAAAGCATGTGGGAAAAGGTGTTATGGTCTGATGAAACCAAGGTTGAACTTTTTGGCTATAATTCCAAAAGATATGTTTGGCACAAAAACAACACTGCACATCACCAAAAGAACACCATACCCACAGTGAAGCATGGTGGTGGCAGCATCATGCTTTGGGGCTGCTTTTCTTCAGCTGGAACTGGGGCCTTAGTTAAGATAGAGGGAATTATGAACAGTTCCAAATACCAGTCAATATTGGCACAAAACCTTCATCTTTCAGCATGACAACGACCCAAAGCATACATCTAAATCAACAAAGGAATGGCTTCACCAGAAGAAGATTAAAGTTTTGGAATGGCCCAGCCAGAGCCCAGACCTGAATCCAATTGAAAATCTGTGGGGTGGTCTGAAGAGGGCTGTGCACAGGAGATGCCCTCGGAATCTGACAGATTTGGAGTGTTTTTGCAAAGAAGAGTGGGCAAATCTTGCCAAGTCAAAATGTACCATGCTGATAGACTCATACCCCAAAAGATTGAGTGCTGTAATAAAATCAAAAGGTGCTTCAACAAAGTATTAGTTTAAGGGTGTGCACACTTATGCAACCATATTATTTTATTTTTATATTTTTTCTTTCCATCTACCTAAAAGATTTCAGTTTGTTTTTCAATTGAGTTGTACAGTTTATAGGTCACATTAAAGGTGGAAAAAGTTCTGAAATGATTTATCTTTGTCTCATTATTTTATATCACAGAAACCTGACATTTTCCAGGGGTGTGTAGACTTTTTATATCCACTGTATTATCACAAGTAGAACTTATATCACAAGTAGTAGTAGAACTTATATCACAACTTATATCACAAGTAGAATAATTCAGTGGTGATTTTCCTCATCTCAAACTATTTGTTAAAACAAAAGCCAACAACAGTGGTGGGTATACCCTCACAAAAAATCTAGGTGATACATTTCCTAGCTCTACTTCATTTTGAGGATTGTAAGTTTCCCAGAAGTTGGAAATTATTAAAACACGAATCTAATATTTAAAGCTGAGTGTATGTGTGTATGTGTGGGGTGTGTGTATGTATGTCCGTCAAAGGAATCCACACCGTTGCATTTACAATCACGAAATTTGACACACAGGCACATCAGGTGTCCGGGAAGGTTTTCAACCGGGTCTCAGCTCTCTAGCATTTATCGTTCTTGAGATATTCCCCAAAAAATGCATTAGCCAATAGAAGCCTGGCCACATGACCCTTATCAGCCAATAGAAGTTCGCTGGCCCTTAGTCTCCACACACATACAGTTTTACACCAGGTTTCCATGACAACCCAGCCATTTTTCTTCGATACTGTAGGTCAGCTTTAAAGGGGCAGGGTGCTGTGGATGACACTGTTAAGGGAGCGGAATGCTGTGGAGGTCACATTTCAGGGGGCAGGTAGGGTTGCCATTCAGGCCACCCTCAAAAGACAGACTTAAAAACCCCTCCCTTAGGTCCTGATAAGACACACCCCTAACCCAGTTAGGCCACGCTCCTCCAAAAATGAAGGTCAAAATCAACTTCTGTCAGCTGCAGGGGTGGGAGCGAAGGTGACTTTCTTCCTGCAGCTCATGCTCATACAGCACTGTGCTGCTGTCTGAGAGTGAGCTGTTCCAAAGGACTTCCCTGCATCTGTCCAGGCCCTGCGCCGGAGGACGGAGGACAAGGAGTCCGAAAGCCAGACTGTCTGGCCTAGAACCGTACCTCTGGCCACCCTAGAGGCAAGCTGCTGTGGAGGTCACCGTTAAGGGGACGAGATGCTGTGGAAGTCACTGTTAAAGGGGCAGGATGCTGTGGAGGTCACTGTTTTATCCTATCTTTTACTATAGAAATAATACATTTTTAATGGGTTTGCATTATGTTTTTATCAATTAAAAGTACATACCTAACATTTTTTTCCCATATGTTTGTGGAAGCTATCTAGCCTGAACTTCTAACACATCATACCTTACCCTGGTAGAAGTGTTACCTCTGTAGGTAGGGACAGACACAGACCTAGAACCCAGCCCGTTTCCCTACCTGCTTGCAGTACAAGCCAGCCCCTGTAGCAAGACTGCAATTGGTCGACAGTCCATATATTACTAAGGTGCAGAGATAATCAAACACCAAGAGACAAAACAACACAAAAACAGGGTTGTATGCAAATGGGCCAGAACCAGGCAGGCTATGTAGTACCAAACAAGAAACAGAGAGTAGTCAGAAGACAAGCAGAGATCAAAACCAGACAGACAACGCAGTACCAAACAAGAGACAGAAGGTGGTCAGAAGAACATCTATACTTAGTGCTTTTCTATAATGTTTTGCATGCTCTGCTGCTTCTCTGTATATCAAAGACTGGGATAGGGTAGAGATGTCCCGAACTATTCGCCGGCGAACGGTTCCTGGCGAACATAGCAACCATTAGGAACTCAGATAGTTGTAATCGCAATTCGATTAATATAACCTGTAATAATCGCATTGCGAATTCAACTTAGATCCGTGTTCCTAATGGTTGTATTGCTAGAATTGACGAATATAACGAATATAGCGCTATATTCTCAATCTTCGTTATATTCTAGCAATACAACCATTAGGAACCCAGCTCTAAGTTAAATTCGCAATGCGATTAATGCAGGTTATATTAATCACATTGTGAATTCAACTTAGAGCTGGGTTCCTAATGGTTGTATTGCTAGAATTATATAACGAAGATTGAGAATATAGCGCTATATTCTCAATCTTTGTTATATTCTAGCAATACAACCATTACGAACCCAGCTCTAAGTTAAATTCGCAATGCGATTAATGCAGGTTATATTAATCACATTGTGAATTCAACTTAGAGCTGGGTTCCTAATGGTTGTATTGCTAGAATTGACGAATAAAACGAATATAGCGCTATATTCTTAATTTTCGTTATATTCTAGCAATACAACCATTAGGAACCCAGCTCTAAGTTAAATTCGCAATGCGATTAATGCAGGTTATATTAATCGCATTGCGAATTCAACTTAGAGCTGGGTTCCTAATGGTTGCATTGCTAGAATTATATAACGAAGATTGAGAATATAGCGCTATATTCTCAATCTTCGTTATATTCTAGCAATACAACCATTAGGAACCCAGCTCTAAGTTAAATTTGCAAATAAGATGTCCCGAACTATTCGCCGGCGAACATAGCTTGTGCGCGTTCGAAGCAGCGGACGAACATATACGATGTTCGGTACTCCCCCTATTCCATTATGTAAACTTTGACCCTGTACCTCACAGTCAGCAGACACATTCCAGCCAATCAGCAGCATACCCTCCCTCCCAGACCCTCCCATCTCCTGGACAGCATCCATTTTAGATTCATTCGGAAACTGCAGTCTTAGTGAGAGGAGGGACAGTGTAGTTGCTGCTGATTTAATAGGGAAATCGATAGCTAGGCTAGTGTATTCAGTGTCCACTCCAGTCCTGAAAGACTCATCTGATCTCTGCTGTAAGGACAGGGTCTGACAGCACCCCAAAAAGCCCTTTTTAGGGCTAGTACATCAGTCTCCCTCCCAGACCCTCCCACCTCCTATCAAAAAGCAAGGACTGCATCCATCTTAGATTCATTTTGAAGCTGCAGTGTTAGTAGTTGTAATCGCAATGCGATTATTATAACCTGTATTAATTGCATTGCGATTACAACTTAGATCTGAGTTCCTAATGGTTGTATTGCTAGAATATAACTAAGATTGAGAATATAGCGCTATTAAGGAACCCAGCTCTAAGTTGAATTCGCAATGCGAATAATGCAGGTTATATTAATCGCATTGCGATTACAACTTACCACACTCTGCGTCAACTACGTAATTTTCCATGGGAGTTTTGCCATGGATCCCCCTCCGGCATGCCACAGTCCAGGTGTTAGTCCCCTTGAAACAACTTTTCCATCACTATTGTGGCCAGAAAGAATCCCTGTGGGTTTTAAAATTCGCCTGTCTATTGAAGTCTATTGCGGTTCGCCCTGTTCGCCCTGTTCGCGACATCTCTAGGATAGGGTAGCAGAATTTCTTTCACTTTCTATGTGCAGTGTATGGGAGACAATATAGCAACTAGACTTCATCCACTAGCTCAGGGAGAACTGAGAATCAGAAGTGGAGCCTACAGCAGAGACAACTGCTTAAAAAAAAAAAAAAAAAGGATATAGTGTTAATTCTCATGTACATGCACATGGCAGCTTATCCTGTAAAGCCACCTGTAAGTGTAGGTAAGCTTTAACATAACTATTTGACTTACAATAACAGTAGGTCATAAATGTATGTTAAAATGATAGGTATAACTAAGTGATTCTAGATTGTCATCTACATTAATCAGTGAAAGTTCTAATACTGTAAGGCCCCTTTCAAACGGGCGAGTTTTCCGTGCGGGTGCAATGCGTGAGGAGGACGCATTGCACCCGCACTGAATCCGGACCCATTCATTTCTATGGGGCTGTGCACATGAGCGGCGATTTTCCCGCATGGTTGCTTAGCAACGGGACCAGATCTTTATTATTTTCCCTTATATCGTGGTTATAAGGGAAAATAATAGCATTCTTAATAAAGAATGCATAGTAAAATGAAGAGGAAGGGGTTAAAAATAATAAAACTCAACTTACCTTTGCAATCACATGGTCCAATCACATGGTCCATCTTACCATGGTGATGGACCATGTGATTGGACCATGTAATGTGACGTCATCACAGGTCCTTTAGCTGTTAGTTAAAGCATGAAGATAGATGACAGATCGCAACTACACGATCAAGTGGCAAAGGTAAGTTAAGTTTTATTATTTTTAACCCCTTCATCTTCATTTTACTAAGCATTCTTTATTAAGAATGCTAATATTTTCCCTTATAACCATGTTATAAGGGAAAATAATAAATTCTCCAGAATACTCTACCCGAAACTGGACTTCAGTGATGAAGTCCGGCTTCGGATCTGTGTACCAAACATGGCGATTTTTCACACGCGCGTGCAAAACGCATTACAAACGTTTGCACCCGCGCGGAAAAATCGTGCATATTCCGCCAAGGAAACCCGCCTCTTATCCGGGCGTCAAACATGACGCCCGTGTGAAAGAGGCCTAAGTCAGTCAGCTAAATGTGATGGTGGAGTCTTTGGTTCATATTTTACCGAGTTTTGTGATTGCTTCTTGGGCCACATTGTGAGCCGAGGTCAAATTCCCCATATCAGACACCATGTAATGGGCCGATCCTGCCCCCAGTTTCAGACACTTCTTTGTCACCTGCAAAACAAGTAAGATAAAGAATAAAGGCAGAGTGCCATAGGTCTGATCTGCTTGACATACATTGTTATTTTTCTTTTTATGGTAGTACACTTAGAACTTAAAGACCAAGGTGGCCATAGAGATGAAGATAATTCAAGCTTTTTAGCAAACATCTGGCTTTGGAAAAACCCTGGAGACGTCAGAAAACAGCTACAAAAACAGCATTTTTTTCAATAAATGCTACGTGTGAGAGCAAAAACTGCAACCATATTGCATCTGACTATTGCAGCCAATAACTGGTCTCTTTGGTACATTGATAAGGCAAACAATTTACTGCGGCGGTCATATGTTGTCAACGTAACTTCCCTGCTGCAGCCTTGTGCAGTGGGGCTGGATCCACTAGGTAAGTACTGCTCAATCCTATATCTCAGGTTATGCCCAAGCTGGACAACCCCTTTGAACGGGATATTCCGGTTATAACAAATTATCACCTATCCTATCGGAGCGCTAGAGATAAAAATGAATGGAGTGGTGGCCCTGTGAATCAGGGGTAACTTATTATAACTGTAATACCCCTTTAAATATCCCCTAGCCCAGTGGTGGCTTACCTATGGCATAGGTAACAGAGGCTGCACTCAGATCCCTCTCTGTGGGCACCCGCACCCTGGAAACAGTCTATGGTATACCAGTATGCCTTAGACTTTTCCTGCCATTCAATCAGGGCAGGGCGTACTATGAACAGAACAGGCAGCGCACTGAATGTAGGCAGCTATTATAGCTAAATGATAAAGTACATGGAAGGTAAACTATATTGGTATTCAGGTTAAATTGCCGTGTTGGCACTTTACGATAAATAATTAGGTTTTGGGTTGCAGTTTGGGCACTCGGTCTCTAAAAGGTTCACCATCACTGCCCTAGCCATACTGTCATACTGTATGATGGCCATTTATTTGTGGTATAGCTCATTTAGCGTGAATTGTATTCATAGAAAGAAAGATGAATCTGTATAAACCTACCTCCTCTAGTTGTTTAGCCCTTCTGGCGGTGAGCATCACATGAGCCCCCATTTCTGCAAATTTATATGCAATCTGTTCTCCAATCCCAGTACTTGATCCAGTCACTAGTACTCTCTTCCCTTTTACCATTTCTGCAAGAAAGCAAAAGTTACACAATTGGCAGGCAGCACTATGCTTGGCAGTGTCCGTACTACTCCTGAGTGACATGAACTTGTGCTTCAAGGCAACAATCTTCCAGCACCACATGCGATCCAGATAAAAAAAAAATCTTTACTGTCTCCATTAAAAGGTTTTCATAACAGAGCAGTATGACAGGTTTACATAAAAGCCTTAAAGAGGACCTTTCACCAAAAAAAAAAAAAGTGTAATCGTTATATTACCTTTTAGGGGACCTGCCCCTGAAGTCTTCACCATATTTTTTTTTTTAAAATGACCCCCCGTTCGGCCGCCTTTGTTCCCGATATGTTCTGCGCCTCATATGCAAATGAGGCACAGAAAGTTATAGTAGGCGTCTCCTCGGATGTTCTGGTGGGCGTGCCTGGGCGTTTCTCCTCTCCCCTGGCTGCGAGCGCATCCAATAGCAGCGCTCGGCTCTTAGCCAGGGAGAAGGAGCTCAAGTTCTCGCGAGAACCGCGAGAACTTGAGCTTGCTGAGTCCCGGAACCCGCGCCATCTTGGTACGCTCGCTACGCTCCTCTTCTGCTCTGGGGAATCATACACCTCATCTATACACCTCTTGTACCAACTAATGCGTGGGCGCTATATGTTTGACTTTTCCCATTATGTCATATAGATATTTTCCAACTAGGTAGAAAATGATGCCCATGGATGCCCCCCTCGTTTGCAAATAATATGCTCCATTAAAAGAGAAGTAATTTAATTTTAAGGGGAACTCAACGGCCATAATGAGAAATTCCTTTAAGAGAGGTCTGTACATACTGTAACTGTCCAAATGCCATTTCAAGGCCTGTAAACCCAAATCTTGGGAAACAGAGGGACGTAGGGTCACAACATCCATTGTGGCCCACTTATATTCCTCTTGCTATTCCAATTTCTTTATGTCTAGAATCGTGCGAACGACATTAAAGTCAAATATAGGCGCAAAGTTCAAACCAAAACTTGTGCATCCAATAAAATATAGCTGAAAGGATTAATAACAGAGTCACTTATCTCGGATTCGGTCAATTCTTGATGAGATATTTGCTTGTTTTCTTCCATCTATCTTCTTTTTTTTTTCTGTTTGTTTTTTTGTTTTTTAATCCTTCTGATTATCAGGTTCCAATATAATTGCCTTTCTCATTATGATTGCACCGGTGTATGTGTATGTTAATGTTGGAGGTTTCATGGGGTTATGAAAGAGAACAATGCCATTTATTGTTCATTTAGATTATAATTAAAGGGGTTGTCCCATCTTGAACATTGGGGGTATATCGCTAGGATATGCCCCCAATGTCTGATAAGTCCGGGTCCCACCTCTGGGACCCATACCTATCCTTAGAATGGAGCCCACAAAGTTCAGGAGGGTGCACCGTGCCTGCGGGGCTGCTCTCCATTCATTTCTATGGGACTGCTGAAAATAACTGAGCAACGCGCTTTGCTATTTTTGGAAGTCCCATTGAAATCAATTAGAAGCGCACCGTGCAAGCACAGCCAGCGTTTCATTCACTTCTATAGGGGTTACAGAAATAGATGCTCCATACAAATAAATCAAGGGTGGCCGCACATGCATGGTGAGCCCTCCAGCACTTTGTGGGCTATGTTCTAAGGAGGTTCTATGTTCTATGACCGGAGGTGGGACCTGCACCTATCAGACATTGGGGTATATCCTAGTGATATACTCCCAATGTTCAAAATGGAACCACCCCTTTAAGGTTTTTTAGCTGAAGTATATAAACCTGACCTACTGCTCTGATATACAGCAGAAGGTAAGATGCACTATACATTGCAATCCCATACCGGTATGTTCATTTTATATTTCTCAATAAATAATAATACATTTTCATAGGAATACTGAAACTTATCTAAAGCCTCATTCACAGGTCAGTGTTCCACGGACGCGCGCTGTTTATGTTCTCCACGGACAGCACACGTCCCCATTCATTTTAATGTTTGTACTCACACATCAGTGTTTTACAATGGTCCGTATTTTTAGCACGGAAGCATGCTCTATTTTGTCTGTGTTCATGAATCCATCACGCCCATTATAGTCTATGGGTCAGTGAAAACCACAGATGTCATCTGTGTTTCACGGACCATTAGGAAGAGATGAATGATTTTTCAGCTGTGCAGTGTCAGTGAAACACGGATGACACATGGACAGCAAAAACACGGATCCTTCACAGGCAGCTTCACGGAGGCATCACTGACCACCTTTTCACGGACTACATCATGGACGTGTGAATGAGGCTTAAGGCATATTATATAGAATACTACAATTAGCACATAATCTATCACAATATACTACCACACTTACCTGGAGATATGCTCTCTGAGCTGTAAAAGTAATAGGCACCCAGCCCTATGACCAGAGAGAAGAGCAGCACATTGATCCCAGCCATGCTGCAAGTCAGCGGCTTGTTGATGACAGGAAGGTGACTACTGGACAGAAGAGTCCGCACTGACTCACAGCTTCTCTGCCAGAGACCTTGATTTTTCTATAGTGAAGTAAAAAAGCTCCTCCCAGGTAAAAGTCCAGCAATTTCTGCAGCTATAACGCCCAATCTTTACTGCTTTTACAGGTTCTATGGCTAAAAAAACATTTCACCATGCAAAGTCCTCCAATAAAACGTATATTTTACTATAACCATTTAAAATATCCAGTACAAAAAAATACAAAGCAAAAATCCACGAAAAATAGCTAAAGACACTAGAGGCAACAGCCAGAGATTTTTATCCAACCAACTAAATAAGTCATACAGGGGTACTAATGCAAAGAATATTTAATCCATTGTATTGTATCTGTCCATTCTGGCATTTATCCCCCATTCCTAGCCAGGAGTGATCTATCGTCTGAGGAGGGTTCAGTACACAAATACCCTTTATCCAGGGTCAATGAACGCTCCTGTGTTGGAGATTAAAGGGGCCTGTCCCATCTGAATATTCATGGCTTAAGTGTCAAATAGGTGTGGGTTCAATCTCTGAGAACTGCTCCTATCTCAAGAATGGGCCTGGCTGTGAATGTCGCTATGGAACTTCTGCAAACAGTCCCCCCTTCATAGCAGTGAATGAAGGTGTGGTCACACAGCTCACTCTCCATTCATGGTGGGACCCACACCTATGGGACATTTATGCAGGGCCGGCGCGTCCTATACGCGGAATAGGCCGCCGCGTAGAGCGCCCCTTGGGAAGGGGCGCTGCTAGGAGCGCCGGCCCCGCCTCATGCTGCAGCCGCCCGAGCACTCTGAATTGAGCCTGAGGGCGCACCGCCCGGGCCCACCAAGAGGAGAGAAGCTGACAGGGGGGAAGCGCTCAGCGCTCCCTCCTGTCACTCCCTCATTGTAGCGCGGCCGAGCTCTTTATGGTCCGCGGGTATAGGAGCATCTGTCTCCTGTACCCGGCCGGACTGACAAGAAGTGCGCACACAGTGTGCACTTCCTGTCAGTCTGCCCGGGTACAGGAAACAAAGCTCCTGTACCACGGACCATAAAGAGCTCGGCTGTGCTACACTAGGGGTAGTGGGGAGAAAGTGAATGACAAGGGGGAGGAAGAATGACAAGGGGGAGTGTGAAGAATGACAAGGGGGGTGAAGAATGACAAGAGGGGGAGAGAATGACAAGGGGGAAAGAATGACAAGGGGGAGGAAGAATGACAAGGGGGAGGGGAGGAAGAATGACAAGGGGGTTAAGAATGACAAGAGGGGGAGAGAATGACAAGAGGGGAGAGAATGACAAGGGGGAGGAAGAATGACAAGGGGGAGTGAAGAATGACAAGAGGGGGAGAGAATGACAAGGGGAGAGAGAGAACTGGCGTTAGTTAAAGGGGTTCTGCAGTTTATTTAAACTGATGATCTATCCTCTGGATAGATCATCAGCATCTGATCGGCAGGGGTCCGACACCCGGGACCCCCGCCGATCAACTGTTTGAGAAGGCAGCGGCGCTGGCAGTAGCGCCTCGGCCTTCTTGCTGTTTACCACAGGCGCAGTGACGTCACGACTAGTATCACTGGCCTTGGCGGGGTTAAGCTCTGTTCACTTGAATGAAGCTTAGCCCCACCCAGGCCAATGATACTAGTCGTGACATCACTGCGAGAAGGCTGAGGCGCTACTGCCAGCGCCGCTGCTTCTCAAACAGCTGATTGGCGGGGGTCCCGGGTGCCGATCAGTTTAAATAGACTGCAGAACCCCTTTAATATGGCAGATCATATGGGTGGGGCATTGTGATGTCACATGGGGGGGGGGGGCGGCAAACTTTTCTTTTGCCTAGGGCGGCAAAAATCCTTGCACCGGCCCTGCATTTATGTCATATCATATCGAAATGCCATAAATATCCATATGGGAATAACCCTTTAATAAATGGACAGGATAAGATTGCTTTAGAACTATAGCAGCGATCTCAAGTGAGAGGAGCAAAATAGGATGGAATGAGTGGCTAAGATGGAGATAATTGTACTTACAGATCACAGTGACAGTCCTCCCTGCACCCATGCAGTGAATGGAGGGCGCACCCTTTCTTCCCTCGGGGCACTCCCTGGTATTGGGGCTCCTGCCTGGTGGTAGTTGAGGTGCCCTTGATAGATTATGTTAGCTTAGGCTGGGTGTAAGGATGGAGTGTGGATGCCAGTAAATGGTGGAGACAATAACCAGGCTTGTTGATTGCAATAAGTCTTTCTTTACTGAAAGAAAACTTAAAGTTATTGGTCCCGCGCGATGCACTCCCCACTACCCGCCTGCTACGTGTGATTGCTACTGAAGACACTCTCTATATCCAGCTTTTTCTTACACTCCTATTAGGCCTCTTTCACACTAGTGTTTTAGCTTTCCGTCCTAGAGATCCGTCCTCGGGTCTCTAGGACGGAAAGCTACTGATCAGGATTATCCCAATGCATTCTGAATGGAGAGAAATCTCTTCAGGATACATCAGGATGTCTTCCGTTCAGTATGTCAACGTTTTTTGGACGTTGACAAAAGCGCAGCATGCTGCGGATTTGTCTCCGTCCAAAAATCCGGAAGACATGCCGTAAGGCCAGATCCGGAATTAATGCCCGTTGAAGGGCATTAGTCCGGATCCGGCCTTTAGCTAAACGTAGTTTCGGCGCATCGCCGGATCCGACGTTTAGCTTTTTGTCAATGGTTACTATGGCAGCCAGGACGCTAAAGTCCTGATTGCCATAGTAAAGAGTAGGGGGAGCGGGGGAGCATCATACTTACATTCCGTGCGGCTCACAGGGCGCTCCAGGATGACGTCAGGGCGCCCCAGTGCATAGATCACGTGATCGCATGGATCACGTGATCCATGCGCGCGGGCGCTCTGACGTCATTCAGGAGCGCCCCGGGAGCCGCACGGAATGTAAGTATGCCGCTCCCCCGCTGCCCACTGCTACTATGGCAACCAGGACTGATCAGTGTTCAAATGCTTTCAGTTCACTTGCGTTGTGCCGGATCCGGCGTGCATTCCAGCGACGGAAGTGCACGCCGGATCTTCACAACGCAAGTGTGAAAAAGGCCTTAGTGTTACCTGTCATGCGGTGTATGCTGTTTTCATGCGTCCTCTTCACTGTAGCTTCCACACTGGTTTGAGGGAGGGAGGATCAAGGGAGGCTTTGCCCTGCTTTACTTCTCTCTGACTAGGCTTGCCCCGGCCGGTGACAGGCTCTATATGTAGGAGAAAATCTATGGCACACCACGTATAATGATATCGGATGTCATCCGATCTCTCCTGAGGCACAACGATTACAGATCCCTTGATAAAGGTCAGAAATGACCGAAACGTCGGGACCACTGTATACAATTCCATGCTATGCATTGATATAAAATTGGATGTAATGTGACACAAAGTGTTCAAAACGAGTATAAATGAATAAACTTTGAATATCATTATACGTGGTGTGCCATAGATTTTCTCCTACATATTGACCCTCTCTCTATGAGCACCCACTACTAAGTAAAGGTGTGCAAATCTCAAACAACCAAAATGGTGACAGGCTCTAGTCTGAGTTCGGAGGTTTTTTCCTGCTCACGCTCTCCCGGAGCGCTCTGTGACGTCACGAATTGAGCTACGGAGTTTGCGGAGGTTCAGAATAGGACGGACTATTCTGAACCTCCGCAAACTCTGTAGCTCAATTCGTGACGTCACAGAGCCCTCCGGGAGAGCGTGAGCAGGAAAAAACCTCCGAACTCAGATTAGAGCCTGTCACCGGCCGGGGCAAGCCTAGTCAGAGAGAAGTAAAGCAGGGCAAAGCCACCCTTGATCCTCCCTCCCTCAAACCAGTGTGGAAGCTACAGTGAAGAGGACGCATAAAAACAGCATACACCTCTTGACAGGTAACACTAATCTCTAAATCTGGATATAGAGAGTGTCTTCAGTAGCAATCACACGTAGCAGGCGGGTAGGGGGGAGTGCATTGCGCGGGACCAATAACTTTAAGTTTTCTTTTAAGTGTAATCAGCAGTGGGAGCGATACCACTGCGGTACCGTAGCGAGAGTCTCTAAACAAACACATCGGGTGCAGCGCCGGTGCAA
Organism: Bufotes viridis; assembly: GCA_033119425.1. NCBI lineage: Eukaryota > Metazoa > Chordata > Amphibia > Anura > Bufonidae > Bufotes > Bufotes viridis. The sequence goes on from CM065589.1 coordinate 175,957,605, forward strand.
TACTCTGAATATTTCTTTACTGAGTTGATGATAGGTGCAGTAGTGCATTTAACAGCAAATAATACACAGTTCCAAAGCGTATCACAATGCAGACTTCTCCCAACAGCAGTATATAGGCAACAATAATGGTAGTTGTAGTATTTAATAGTTAAAGATGTCCAGGTCTTCTATACTGATGGCCTATCGACAGAATAGGTCATTAGTATAAGATCTGTGGGGGTCCGACTAGGTCAGTGATGTCATTTCCAGTGGTCATATGGTCTAGTTACAGCTCAGTCCCATTCAAGTTAATGGGCCTGAGATACCAAGCACAATTTTTTCTTCTCTTTCTCCCCCCTTTATACCTGTCATTCTCTACCCTCTACCCTTTTCTAGTGTATAGCTCATTACTATTAAAGGCAGGGGCGTGGCTAAAGGCTCATGGGCCCTGGTGCAACAGTTCAGCTTGGGCCCAGTTTCCCTCGGTGCTTTGTGGCCAGGGGTAGGAATTCACATTGCCTTCGTGCTGCCTGAGGCAAAAATTGAAATACACCCCATACACCCCAAGAGCTCATTTACAGCCGTGCCCCAACTGCCGCCCAGTGCAGTGAATACTAATGAGCTGGGCGGCACTAGGAGACGGCAGTTGGGGCACGGCTGGGCACAAAACTGAATGAGGGACAGCCCCTTGGGCACAAAGTAAGGTAATTTGCATATTGATAAAAACGCTTTTTATAAGTAAAGGAAAAGCAGCCAGGGGTGATAATGGTATAGTTTAATTAAGCATATTAAAACCAATAGAAGCATATATGTCACTTTATATGCTCTAACAGCCTGTCAGTGTCCCTTTAATATCCGAGTCCTGTCTCAAGGCCGATTTAAAGGGTTGAACAATGACTTATAGGATAGCTGCCTTACATCTGATGGCATTAGAGGCAGAGCTTGTTAAGAGCTCATTTACATCCCTTTCTTCCATCACAGTATACACTGCTTGTTTTGATGGTTACGACCACCCTGCAATCCAGCAGCAGTGGGCGTTCTTGGATAATATAGGAAAAACCTCCCTGGCGGCAGTATACAAACTTTTGTACACAAAAGTCACAGTATAATTACATGGATACTAAAATACTCACCTGGAAAACATAGTGGAGACTTAACACCAAGGTCCGTATTTTTAGCACAGAAGTATCCATCACGCCCATTATAGTGTATGGGTCTGTGAAAACCACAGATGTCATCCGTGTTTCACGGATCATTAGGAAGAGATGCTTTGAAAATTATTTTTCAGCTGTGCGGTGTCAGTGAAACACGGATGACACACGGACAGCAAAAAATGGACACATGGACCAAACACGGATCCTTCACAGGCAGCTTCACGGAGGCATCACCAACCACCTTTTCACAGACTACATCACGGACGTGTGAATGAGGCTTAAGGCATATTATATAGAATACTACAATTAGCACATAATCTATCACAATATACTACCACACTTACCTGGAGATATGCTCTCTGAGCTGTAAAAGTAATAGGCACCCAGCCCTATGACCAGAGAGAAGAGCAGCACAATGATCCCAACCATGTTGCAAGTCAGCGGCTTGTTGATGACAGGAAAGTGACTACTGGACAGAGGAGTGCGCACTGACTCACAGTTTCTCTGCCAGAGACCTCGATTTTTCTACAGTAAAGTGAAAAAGCTCCTCCCAGGTAAAAGTCTGGCAATCTCTGCAGCTATAACGCCCAATCTTTACTGCTTTTAACAGGTTCTATGGCTAAAAAATCATTTCACCATGCAAAGTCCTCCAATAAAAGTATATTTTACTATAACCATTTAAAATATCCAGTACAAAAAAAATACAAAGCAAAAATCCACTAAAAATAGTTGTGCTGCTACACAGTTAAAATGTATATGGAATTTATATAGTGAATCATTGAGCCATTTCCTATGCAGTATTTGTATATTTGGTTATATGCTCCCAACTGGACGCCGTTTTTGGTAATGCACTTGTTTTTTCTGTGTGCTCTTCTTTTAAATCTATGACTCATTTCCTGTCAATGCTCCACCCCTTCTTCTGTGTACTTCACTTCCTGTATCTTCCAAGCTGCTTCAGCCACATGTACAGGGACACATGTATTCTCATGTACGCTAATGAAAGCATCATTTTTTGACCACACAATACCGGAATCCATCGGTTCTGCTGTACTCTGTTGTCTGACTTACACAATAAAGCAAGTTACACAGATGAACCCGGTGTTAGTAAGTTCAAGCTATCTGATAAAGATTGTCCGCAGTGATTATATTTGCTTATACAGGCCAGGCATAGAGGTCTCACTAGGGATAAATCGCTATTACAACAATCAGAGTCAGAATAATAGCTAAAGAAACCAGAAGCAAAAGCCAGGGATTTTTATCCAACCAACAAAATAAGTCATACAGTGGCATTAATGCAAAAAAATATTTAATCCATTGTATTGTATCTGTCCATTCTGGCATTTATCCCCCATTCCTAGCCAGGAGTGATCTATCGTCTGAGGAGGGTTCAGTACACAAATCCCCTTTATCCAGGGTCAATAACGCTCCTGTGTTGGAGATTAAAAGGGTCTGTCCCATCTGAAATCGCAGGTTAACAGCAGCTCAGATTAGAGACCAGGTCAATGCCACACAGAGTTCTAACAGCAGACACATCTCTAGAACAAATAGTGACAGCAGCACTGTCCAATCCGAGCCAGGAAGAAAAAAAAAACTCGCTGACTCTGAGCTCTGATTGGACAGCGCTGCTGTCAGAGAGAAGGAGAGACACTGGCGTCTCCTCCTCCTTGCTCTCATTGTTGAATATACCGGGGGCCAGGAAGATTTGTAAGTGCACTTAGATCCCCGGACGCCGCTCTATGTAGCCCGATACTAAGTTCATATTGTTTTGACCCATGAAAGGTCTTGAATTAGATTCATTGGTGGTGCAGTGCGCCCCCCCCCCTCCCCAGTATTAGTATAATTGGTGGCACAGTGGCCACAGGCCCCCCACCCCCCTCATTGCTATATGGTGGCCACAGGGTCCCCTCCATTGGTGGCAGTGGCAGATTACACTGCTGGGGCTCTGATCGGTTACCATGGCAGCCAGGACGCTCCTGAAGCTCTGGCTGCCATGGTCAGCTCCCTGCTGCTGTGAGCACTATGCACAGGGCAGCCAGACGAGTGTCAGGTCCTAATCACCCTGATGGAGATCTATTAGGGTGAATAGGACAAGGGATGAAAAGATCCCAGGTTCTACCCCTAAGGAGGCTAATAGTTATTAAATAAAAAGTAAAAAAAAACACTAAAATACTAAAAGTTTAAATTGCCCCCTTTCCTAATTTTACATATAAAATTTACAAACAAAAAAAAATAAAACAAATCACATATCACCACGACCGAAAAAGTGTGAAGTATTAAAATATTTCCGCTGCGGTGAACGCCGTAACAGAAAAAAAAATCAAAACCGCACAACTCGCCATTTTTAGTCACCTTGTCCCCCAGTAGATGTGGGATATGAGAGGTATGTGCTGCTGTATTCTCCTATGTGTAGAGCTGGCTCATTACTGTGACAATGCGTCTCATCTTCTCCTCCAAGTCCTTTTTTTTAATTATATGCATTTTAAATTTGGCAACTAAAAAAATTTGATTTGGCTCCTAAATTTTTTTAGGTTAGGAGCAAAGGCTCCTGTTATTTTTTTTAGTCTGGAGCCCTGCAGCCGTTTAACCCCTTCCATACTGTGGTCCATAAAGACCGCTGTATGGAAGGGGTTAACAGGGGGGGAGCTTCCTCCCTCTCCTATCGGGGGGCTGCTGTGCCTTTGCAGCCCCCCGACAGGATGGGATCGCAGAGGGAGGGAGCTCCCCTCCCTCCCCATCAACCGCTTTCAGAGGCGTTCTGCTCTCTATGGTACTGAAAGTCTAATTAGACTTCTGCTAAAGGCAGAAGTCTAATCAGACTTTGTAAAGTAAAAAATACAGTACAGTACACTATATAGTGTACTGTACTGTATTATATAGACATCAGACCCACTGGATCTTCAAGACCAAGCGATCAAAAAGCGTATGCCTCCCAAAATAGTATCAATCAAACCGCCATCTCATCCCACAAAAAATGAGCCCCTACATAGGACAATCGCCTAAAATAAAAATTAAAAAATATGACTCTCAGACTATGGAGACATTAAAACATGATTTTTTTTGTTTCAAAAATTATATTATTATGTAAAACTTAAATAAATAAATAAAAAGTATACATATTAGTTATCGCCGTGTCCGTAACAACCTGTTCTATAAAGATAACACATGAACTAACCCCTCAGGTAAACACAGCAAATAAAATAATATAAATACGGTGTCAAAAGCCATTTTGTCACCTTACATCACAAAAAGTGTAATAGCAAGCGACCAAAATGTCATTTGCACCCCAATATAGTGCCATTTCATCCCGCAAAAAATGAACCCCTACATAAGACTGCCGCCCAAAAAATAAAAATAAAATATGGCTTTCAGAATGGGGAGACACAAAAAAAAATTTTTTTTTCACAAATGCTTTATTATGAAAAACTAAAACAAAAATTCCCCAAAAGTAGTCATATTTGGTATTGTCGCGTCCATAACAACCTGCTCTATATAAATAGCACATGATCTAACCTGTCAGATCAACTATGTAAATAACAAAAAAGAAAAACTGTCCCAAAACAGCTATTTTTTTTCAAATTTCCCATTTTAATTGATTTTTCCAGTAACAAAGCAAGGGTTAACAGCCAAACAAAACTCAATATTTATTGCACTGATTCTGTAGTTTGCAGAAGCACCCCATATGTGGTCGTAAACTACTGTACGGGCACACGGAAGGGCGTAGAAGGAAGGGAACGCCATATGGTTTTTGGAAGGCGGATTTTGCTGGACTGGTTTTTTGACACCATGTCCCATGTCCCATTTGAAGCCCCCCGATCGGAAATTTTATCTCTATTTGCCATTAAGTCTTGTGGAACACCTAAAGGGTTAATAAAGTTAGTAAAATCAGTTTTGAATACCTTGAGGGGTGTAATTTCTTAGATGGAGTCAGTTTTTTGGAGTTTCTACTCTAGGGGTGCATTAGGGGGGCTTCAAGTGGGACATAGTGTCAAAAAACCAGTCCAGCAAAATCTGCCTTCCAAAAACCACATGGCGCTCCTTTCCCTCTACGCTCTGCCGTGTGCCCGTACAGTAGTTTACGACCACACATGGGGTGTTTCTATAAACTACAAAATCAAGGCAATAAATATTGAGTTTTGTTTGGCTGTTAACCCTTGCTGGTGACTTGAAAAAATGGAATAAAAAAGAAATTCAGAAATTTTGTCTACATTTCCCATTAACTCTTGTGGAACCCCTAAAGGGTTAACAACATTTGTGAAATCAGTTTTGAATACCTTGAGGGGTGTAGTTTCTAGAATGGGGGTCATTTTTGGGTGGTTTCTATTATGTAAGCCTCACAAACTGATTTTCAAACCTAAACAGGTCCCTAAAAAGTGGGTTTTTGAAAATTTCTAAAAATTTTCAAGATTTGCTTCTAAACTTCTAAGCCTTGTTACGTCCCCCAAAAATAAAATGGCATTCCCAAAATGATTTATACATGAAGTAGACATATGGGGAATGTAAATTAATAACTTTTTTGGCGGTATTACTATGTATTATAGAAATGGACAAATTGAAACTTGGAAAATTGCTAATTTTTCAAAATTTTTGGTAAATTTGGTATTTTTTTTATAAATAAAAATAAAGATTTTTTTTTTTTACTCCATTTTACCAGTGTCATGAAGTACAATATGTGATAAAAAAAATTATCTTAGAATGGCTAGGATAAGTTTTAAAGGTGAATTAGGGCTGTGTCCTCAAGGGGTTAATAGGGGTATTTATGATAAGGGGAATATTTGAAGTCAGTTTTGCTTGAGTACTTTATGCTACATTTATCAAATGTCACGTTGTTTGATAAATTTATCTTACCCTTAAACCTGACACTTTTGTGTAGAAAAACTACCAGTTTTCCTACTCCATTATGCTACTGGAGTGAGATTGTGAATTTTTTTTCTTGTTAAAAAGGGAAACTCATTAACATAGCTAACCACTTTTCCATCCATATTTCAAAACTGAAATGATTGGTGTAAAAATGCAAAAACACTTTAATCTAGCGGACCCTTCTCTGGGTGAGGTTATTCAAACATCATTTACTATTGCCCTGCGGGGCCTTAACCTATTATTACCCAGAGAATAGTTTTAAAACTTCATATTTATTAGATCTTCTAAAATAGCTACACTGTAATCTGAGAGCTGACACTTATTAAAAAGTTGTGTCACAAATAGGTAGCGCTAATATCTAGTAATACTCAAGTCTATGTCAGTAGGGAGTTGTGCACTAACTCCCTCCAACTAATTCTTAAATTTGGGATGGGAACAAAATAGTAGCCACAATGTATAGCTATCTGCTAACAGGTATATGGGACACTACTGCAGTTTGGTGCTAGGTGTACAAATTATATCCCACCACTGTGGGTAAATTTACCACTCGCAATTGTATATACTGCAGTGTCCTATCTAATCCTGTAATTAAAAAAAGGGAAAATGAGAAGCAGCACACCGTCTTCCTGGGTGCAACTCCCGCACAGGTCCACAACGCGGTCCACTAGATACAAATTCGGAAAACGCAGGCAGCACTCCAATAACAAGGTGGTTTATTAACCCAGTGTGGTACAAGCAACGTTTCAACTGTTCAATACAGTCTTTGTCAAGCTCAAGTCAGCGTGTGTCTTGTGCAGTATATAAAGGCAGTGCACATCTTAATTGACAATTAATCAAAATATCATAAAAACATTCATAAAGAGCCACATAATGTGAATCATACAGTACTGTACATCAAAGTGCTAGTGCTTCATTTCATTACATAACAGTGAACAGTAAATATATATCTTCAACATGATTTACATTATAAAAATCGCATAATTGGTGCATGATTGTGTAAATAATTTCATCTGTGTAACACCACGTGTTTAGATTGAAAAAAGGGGGAGGAATGGAAAACTCTCACATGTGGGTCCGCACATCATGTCCAGCATGGCGTTCCACATCGTTCACAGCGCATGCGTCTATGCCGCTGATCTCGCGATGTGTATAGTCCATCCCACACTTGGATCGGTACCACACAAAACATGGCTGAACAAAGCCAGCAACTCACTAACGCGCATGCTCCAACTACCTCTCGATCAGCTGTTCAATCACATGATCCCAGGCACATCACTCCTCCGGCCTTCAGAATCACCGGACCACAGTATTCATGCAGTTTCGTGCCACTTGCTTCTTGGCTACGTCACATTGGTCATGTGATAATCTCATTCAACCAAAAACACACCTATTGACTTTGGGTTACCTGGCTACAGGAGACGCTCTCGTGAAAGGCGCCACCCCCAGCCTGGCCTTACTCGCCGCCAATGCCAAATCACTAGCATTGATGCGGTTTCGTGCCAATGGCATCCCTGTATTCTATAAACCTCGTCACACAATATTTCAAGTGGATATCCCAAAAAGGGTCCACCGTCAAATACGGGGTCGGGGTGCACTTTCATACAAAAGATTACTTTAAAAGGGTCATATAGTTCAGCCGATCAGAGACTGTATTGGAGCACACTTATTCAAAAATACAATTTCAAATGACTAGTCAAGTTGCGGCACCGATGTTTGTGTTGTGACAATATCATGGCGGTCAAATGTTGCGCAGATCCCAACCGGAGACATCCAATCCATAGCTTGTAAAATATCTAAAATACAGAAACAATATATCAAAATAGAGAATAATACATCTTTTACAAAACACACTCTTTTTCACCTTGATTATACAGGTAAGGAACTAGGTGTAGTATCACCTTTTAACCCACTTTGAATTCAACATTCAGACCCCTAGGCTTAAGGGTCTGTAATGTAAAAATCCAAAAGAGTTCCCTCTTCTTTAGGTGCGCTACTCTGTCTCCCCCTCGTCGAGACACCATCACTTGTTCCAAGATTCTAAACCGAAGGTCCTTTTCTGTATGTCCTTTCTCTGTGAAATGCTTTGAATTGCTGCCCGTTAGCCCCTGATGAAGCCACTGTTGTGGCGAAACATGTCGGGGGGCAGCTAGCAAGTTTCAAATTGTCACAATAAGAGCGCAGCACTGTTCAGGGTCACGGCTCAGACATTTGTACCTGTTCACTCTTGGGACGGACGCCAATAGTAGCAATATAGCAGAGGCAGCGTCTTCAGCTGTATTATACATCATATCAGGTCATCTCCACACATAGGGAGAGGGACCTCTGTGCAAACATCTAATTACAGGATTAGATAGGACACTGCAGTATATACAATTGCGAGTGGTAAATTTACCCACAGTGGTGGGATATAATTTGTACACCTAGCACCAAACTGCAATAGTGTCCCATATACCTGTTAGCAGATAGCTATACATTGTGGCTACTATTTTGTTCCCATCCCAAATTTAAGAATTAGTTGGAGGGAGTTAGTGCACAACTCCCTACTGACATAGACTTGAGTATTACTAGATATTAGCGCTACCTATTTGTGACACAACTTTTTAATAAGTGTCAGCTCTCAGATTACAGTGTAGCTATTTTAGAAGATCTAATAAATGTGAAGTTTTAAAACTATTCTCTGGGTAATAATAGGTTAAGGCTCCGCAGGGCAATAGTAAATGATAAAAATGCAAAAAGTCACAAAATTCCCCATTTTGCGACTTTTTGAAGTGAGCATTCTGGAGTGAAGGCATAATAAATCAGGACCAATGTTTTTACTTGAAACAAAACAAAAAAAAAAAAAATCATTCATGCAAAAAAAGTATATTAAAGGAAGTCTGTCAGCTATTTTGACCATTCAAAACCGCTGATAGCTTTAGAACAGGAGAAACACATATTTTCAGGAGCTTTTATTATCAGTGGATCAACTTGCAGGATAACAAACGGAACTAGATGGACAAATGTCTTTTTTCGGCCTTATATACTATGTTACTATTTTATAGTAGTGTGAATATGAACTTATATTCTGCTGTGCAATGCCCTGAGTTGCTTCACAGCCCCATCACTCTGCGGGTTGGATACTACAGTGATCTGTCAGAGTGCAAAATGTTGATTCAAAATCCACTGTGCCTCTCTCAACTAAGGGGTGTGACTTGATAGAAGAGGGGAATGTTGCCTAGTAAAACAAAAAAAATATGCCCAAAGGGGAAAGTAAGATGATTACTTCCTCTAAAACTACCACAGATCAATGACACAAAAAGAAATATGGAGGTAGTAGCGTATATAAAACTTAACTTTTAATCAATTATATATATGAATAAACCACGCATGCACCTAAATAATAACAAAAAGTGTGTGCACACCAAAACACATGCCACAAACAAATAGCAAAAATGTTAATTACCCTATCAACGAGCAAATATTAAGGGCAAGTAACAAAAGGAGCTTCCACACACTGGAGTCATAGTTACCGGATAACAAAAAAAAGGAAAGATCCTACTGGTAAGTAGAAGTTGTTTGAGGTCCAGCTTGGGGTATCACTTGTACATAAGGGGGATAGAGGATTTATATTTTGGGGGGCAGGGTTAGTAATGTTGAACACTGTTCTTAGATCGCCCTGTCAGGTCTAGTATGCCCTAATGAGCTCCTAATACAGAGTAATTGTCCTGACAAGAGCAGTCCCGTCAGGAAGCTTTCCCTAGATAGGAGGCCCTGGATGTCCCTACCCAGGGAGAATAATTTTGAAGGACCCCCAGGGTGGATATTTTTCAATTTGATTATGGCAGGTGTTTTGGTGTGCGCACACTTTTTGTTAAAAGTTTGTTTTGTTTTAAAATAATTTTTATTGGTTTTCTAACAAAGAAAGAAATACGTAACATATAACAATTATAATGCTTCACAGAGGCAACTTGGAGCAAACAGGTTTTAACACTAATTGAGATGTTTCAGCAAAATCATGTGTGTATTACAATGAATAAAGCTTAGTCTTATCATTGCTTAGATCACAGGATTATTACTTCAAAGCATAATTAAAAAGTATATTCCAAATAAAGGAAACAGAAGAAGAAAAGAAGGACGAACAGAGAAAGGAAGGGAAGAAATTAGAGGAAGGCATATGATGGGGGGGAGTCAGAGGGGAAGGTAGGATGGGCTAGGGTGTGAGGCTTGATCTATTTATTCATATACAGTTCATGATTCAGCACCCCACAACGCACGCTAGGGCACGCCATAAGGGGATATATGCAATACAGGGAAATGTTGCTAATTTTCAAATTACTTCAATTTGTTGACTAACCTCGATGTAAACAGAATCTCGCTGCGAGACCAAGCAGAGCAAATGTTAAAAGTTAAGTTTTATATATGGTACTACCTCCATATGTCTAACATGCAACAATTTCCACAAAATTCTGCCACAGAGTAAGCCAATATGTGGTATAAAGTCAGACCCAGATTTATCATCCAGGATGTGCCCCTTTGATAAATATTGTGCATATTTAGGATACCTAAATTTATACTGTCTGTATTTTTGGCAGGATTAGTAAATCAGCCTTCTCCATTTCCAGCTAAGCCATACCCCCTCATCTACTGAGGCACAGTGGGTTATGTGCTTTTGTCCTCCACTATAAAGTAGGGACAAAATGTATCTGCCTGTGCCTTGTATCCGTCTTGCATTTTGTCGTCTTTGCTTCATAAATATTTCTAAAATGAAAAAAGCACCAGGTTTGGGCACACATGGAAATTCTGGCATGGCCATAATAATACATATTGGCTATTGTTTTTATTGTTTTTATTCACTTGGTATTTACTAGTTTTAGTCGCAATAATGTTTAAAAAAAAAAAACGCAAAACCGGGATTTGCAACTTTCTAATAACAGAGGACTAGCATAGAGGAAATTATAAATCCCCCCTTAATTTTTTCTTCTCCAGGTGAAGGCAGTGTCCTCTTTCAGAGGATTTTACATAGAACAGCTTTTCACCATATTGTTTGTATGGGTTCTGTGAGTAACCCTAAAGGATACTGTAGTCTTGTAGATGTAAAATGTGTTATGATGAGGGAACAGGTTTGAAATATTTTTTGGTCCAGGGCTAGGGCATTTGGAACCTTTTCATTCTGACAAGGCATTACCCATTATGAACAGCTTTTTCTAGAAGACCACATTGACTCTTCTTAGCACCAGTATGCCCCTTGAAATTAAATGCAATGTGAGACGGCAAGGTCTAGCAGAAGACAGGAGTGAGCCAGGGAAGATGAGACAATTGTCATGATTTAAATCTTCTTTTTCCCTCCTTTCCAGCACCAATACATCCCCTAATTGAATCTAGCCCAAGGGAACAATGTGTCATTTCCACGTAGGAAGACAAGGAATAGAAACTGTCAATCTCTATATGCAGCAGACATCATGCTGTACCTAAACGGAGCTGAGGCCGCACCATCACCTGCAGCAGAGTCTACCACTACCTGTTGAGGAACGAGCTGTCATCTGAAGGGGAAAAAAGTAAGCCATGTTGTGTAGAATGAGAGGAGAGGCTATGTTAGGGGCTGAGGAGAAGAGCTCTTCAGCTGTGAAACACCCATTATGTGCTACAAGTCATTGGTAGGGTAAACTGGGAAGTCATGGGCCGTAGATCACTGCAGTATATGGTTTAGATATTGAATTTACACGTTACACATTAGTTACAAGACTAGGTGTAGGGCTCGACAATACGTCCTGGATGCAGAGAATACAGTATTTATATGAACGGCGTCATGTATAATTCAGAGTCTGTTTCATCACTTTGTGCCTATATGTGTGCTCCAATGGTTGGTGACTATGTTAAAGGGTCACTCCTAGCTAGACATTTTTGGCCTATCCACAGGGTATGCACACCCACCTCTCCCATTCTCAGAGTTAGGGCTCACGCACACGAACTGATTTTTTGTACGTATCAGTTCCCTTTTATTTTTTTTGTGGTCCGTATGCGGAACCATTCATTCCAATGGGGCTGAAAAAAACAGGCATGACTCCGTGTGCATTCCGTATCTGTATGTCCACAAGTCCGGGCAAGGACAGGCATTGTTACAATGGATCCACAAAAAAATGTATGCAATACGGATTTCACACGGATATCATTCGAATTGTCTGTGTTTTGTGGACCGCAAAATACATGAGTCGTGTGCATGAGCCCTTAGGTGGTCAACGTATTTTAAAGTGATACAATTACACTGCCAGATGGATCAACAAACCTTCAGCTAAGCAACATACAGTATGTTTAGCCACACGGTCAAGTTTCTGCATGCAGTTTTGGAAGCCAAAATCAGAAGTGGATCATAAAAAGAGAGAAAGTATAAAGAAAAAATACAACTTCTCTTATTTTTTTTAATTCATTCCTAATTTTGCCATCCAAAAGTGCATGAAGAAACCTGACCATGTGGCTGTATGCTAAAAATCACAAGACTATTTGCAGCAGCTAGAAAAGTATAAAGAAAGCCACTTTTAATGCTTATGTCACAAATACAGACTCTATGGGGGAGATTTATTATGGCTTACCACTACCAAAACGTGGGCAAGGCATGAGGAGGCGTGCACCAGAAAACTGGAGTACGTTACATATGAAATCCATGTCTGCTCCTGGCTAGCATAGATTGAGCATCAGTCTGGCGCATGGAGAACAGGAGATACAGCAAATTTATTAAGAGGCATGAGATTTATCTAGGTGACCAACCCTTACGGTTAGCGGAACTAGAGATGGCACTTCAGTCGTTCCCGAATGAAAAAGCCCTTGGAACAGATAGGTTAACAGCAGAGCTCTTTAAAAAATATAGTACTTTCTTATTATCGCAGTGCCTGCTTCAATGAGGGAGGCCATAGTCATAGTTTTGCCGAAACCAGGGAAAGACCCGTCTCTTCCTGATTCGTACAGACCTATTTCCTTACTGACCTCTGACATTAAAGGGCTTCTGTCACCCCCGATTTAGCAATTTTGAGTAGTGGACATTAGCTATTTGCTAATGTCCGCTGAGTTCATACATATTACTATTACCTCTCTCTGTGCTCTAAATTCTGTAAAAATCGCACTTTTATGTTATGCTAATTTCTTCACAACCAGCAAGTTGGGCGGTTACTTGCTGGTAGCCGCCGCATCCTCGGACTATAAACACGCCCCCTCCTCCACTTGATAGACAAGGCCAGCGAGCGCTCTTCTCCTCCCGCTGGCCCTGTCTTCCCATGAAAGGACGGGCACTTGCCAGCTCCTTCACTCAGAATGCCTGTGCCGAATAAAGACCGTTACGGCGCAGGCGCGGGATTTCATGGGAAGACAGGGCCAGCGGGAAGAGAAGAGCGCTCGCCGGCCCTGTCTATCAAGTGGAGAGAGGGCGTGTTTATAGTCCGAGGATGCGGCGGCTACCAGCAAGTAACCGCCCAACTTGCTGGTAGTGAAGAAATTAGCATAACATAAAAGTGCGATTTTTACAGAATTTAGAGCACAGAGAGAGGTAATAGTAATATGTATGAACTCAGCGGACATTAGCAAATAGCTAATGTCCACTACTCAAAATTGCTAAATCGGGGGTGACAGAAGCCCTTTAAGATTATAGCTAAGGTCCTGGCGAACAGGCTGCAAACTGTAATCACTACAATTATTCATAGTGACCAAGCTGGTTTTATGCCTGATAAATCTACATCAGTTAATCTCAAGCGGCTGTTCCTCAATATTCTGAGGCAGTCGGAGGCGGTTCGGGAATCGAGCTATACTATCCCTTGATGCAGCTAAAGCCTTCGATAGTATTGAATGGCAATATCTGTGGAAGGTGCTGAGGGCGATGGACTTTGGCGATACCTTTATCTCTTGGGTTCAATTTCTGTATCAATGTCCTATGGCAAGGATTAGGGCCAATGGTGATACTTTGGAGGCTTTTGAGCTGGAAAGGGGCACCAGGCAAGGCTGTCCTCTCTCCTCTCCTCTTGCTATAGCAATTGAACTGCTTGCATGCCTACTTAGGTCGTCTAGGCAAATTGTAGGGTTTCCAGCTGGTATTAGTGAAGAACGTGTCTCCCTATATGTGGATGACATGCCTATATACATAGGGGATTTGAAGGGGTCGCTCAGTCTTATAATGTCCTTCATAAAGGATTTCGATGATAGATCGGGTCTCCAAATAAATTGGGATAAATCTAATCTGTTTTCGCTGGACCCGATTCGCTCTGGTTTCTCCCTTATGTCCACCCAGCTACAAGTTGATAAGTGTTTCAAATATCTGGGTATTAACGACTCATCAGATATCGGCAATTATGTGAATATATAATAAGATAATATTGATCCGCTTCTAAAAAGTATGATTGACAAAATTAATGCAAGGTGTAAGCTGCCACTGACTGTAGTGGGCAGAAGCAATCTCCTTAAAATGATACTTATGCCGAAGCTTATGTATGTTTTGCATAACTCTCCAGTGTGGATCTTTTTTAAAATACAGGGCTTGTTCAGAAGCCTGATCTGGCGTAAAAAACAGCCAGGATGAAGCTGGACACCTTGCAGAGGGTAAAGGGTTATCGCTTCACAGATGCAAAAGGCTCCTAGGTGGAACGCGTCAGCAAAACTAGTAGCCCACATAATAAGATGCAAATTCCCTATTGTATTGTTGGAACAGGGTGGTCTTGCTGCTCAGGTTGCGAGACTGCCTACAATTAACTTAATCTGCAAGGTGTGGCGCAAATGCCGAGATCTGCTGTCCGTAAAAGGTTTCACCCAGGCTACTCCACTGTGGAAAAACCCTCAGTTACCTGAAATATTCCACCTGGAAGGGGTCTCCCCGTGGGAGGAGAAGGGAGTGGTATTCCTGTACCAACTGCAGAAGGACGGGGAGTTTAAGTCATTTGAACAGATTAAGGAGTTTTTCCTTCCCCGTACTGCCTTCTATCAATTTTTACAGCTGAGACACGCTTTCCAGTCACAGGCCAAATCTGTCTCAGTGACCTGTGTTATGGTTCCACTTCTGCAGCAGATTCTCACCAGGTCCTCTACAAAAGGGTTAATTTCTTTAACATATAGGAACCTTTTCGTAAAGTCTCTGAGTGAGGAGTCACTTCCGGTCAGACAGAAATGGGAGAAGAATGTCGGCCCCTATATCAGTGGAACAATTGCTGGCACTTACGCCACCACGTTCCCCAATAATTACTGGTCCATCGAGTATACAGGACCCCATCCTTCCTGTTTAAAATTGGGGTTCGAACGGATGCCTCTTGCCCACGGTGTGGATGGGGTCCTGCGTCTATACTACACATGTTCTGGCAGGAAACTGGAGAGGATGTTATGGAGAATAGTTGTGCCCTAACTGAGTAACTGGGTATGGATACTGGTGGGACATGTGCTATCTTTAGTGAGGTATGATACTCATACTAAGAATGGCGGGACCGTCTCTTCGCTAGGGGTTGGGGGGATTGGGTGGGGGTTCTGGGACTCAACTATCAGCTCTATATGTTTATTTCCATTTCTTGTTGCAATATTACTTGAGATGTATGAGTCCCTATTGTTTGTACAATTTTCAAAAAAAGGAGGCATGAGATTTGGTGCATCTCACACTAGCGCTGGGCAAACTAAGAGAGACATTAATAATTGCTCCCCATGAGTTCCATCATTTCCCACTGAACCATTTAGGACTAGTAAACAGTTAGCACTGTTCCGTGGAGCCCCAGGACATCATCTGCATGAAGACTGCATGTTCTGTGCCTAGGTGGGTGTGTTCATTTGAAAATTAACAAACATATAGGTGTTTTTCCAGTTAGGCATGAGGGTCGGCATATGTTTAAAAATCTAATATTTGCAGGGGAAGAACCATTTTCATTATATTATTTGATTTACTATATTTAATAGTTTGACAATATAATAATATCAGCCACATTCTATTACCATCCTACAAGCAATGACATATGTTAGCCAAAGGTGCACAAGTGGTGCATGTGGCAAATGAGGTAGTTTGTAGTCAGCAATACATGCAAAAATCATATTTACAATCTAAGATGGAAAATAAACTCTGGTGGTCTTTGTGTAGTATCTTCAAACAATTTTCATTATACTTATGCTTATTTTGATTTGCTCTTACTAGAATCTGTGTAATGTAGTTTATGATAATATTGCTTTTTACATATACTGTATAACCTATGACCTGAGGGTACTTTTGTACATTGCTGCAGGGGTGACGGGTCTCTTATAGAGATGAGCGAACTTCTATTTTTAGTTCGGCGTCCAAAGTTCGGGTTCGGGTTATCCGCTGACACTCTGGTATAAACGGCTGACATCTGTGCTGTGATGTCAGCCGTTTAACCGCTTCTATGCTGCGGTCCGTACGGACCACTGTATGGAAGGGGTTAACAGGGAGGGAGCTCCCTCCCTCTCTCATCGGGGTCTGCTGTGCCCTTGCAGCCCCCGATTCTTGACGGGATCACAGAGGAAGGGGGCTTCCCTCCCTCCCCATCACTTGCTGCTCTGTTCTGGCAGCGGGTGATGGTTACCATGCTAAGTCCGATCTGACTTCTGCTAAAGGCAGAAGTCTGATCAGACTTTCTAAAGTAAAAAATACAGTACAGTACACTATATAGTACTGTATTATACAGACATCAGACCCACTGGATCTTCAAGAACCACGTGGGTCTGGGTAAAAAAAAATTAAAAAAGAAGTGAAAAAAAGTAAAAATAAAAAAACACATTTATCACTGAATAAAAATGAAAAAAAAAACATACACTACACATATTAGGTATCGCCGCATCCGTAAAAACCTGCTCTATAAAAATATCACATGACCTAACTCCTCAGGTAAACACCATAAGAAAAAATAAATAAAATGGTGTAAAAAAGCCATTTTTTGTCACCTTACATCACAAAAAGTGTAATACCAGGCGATCAAAAAGGCGTATGCCTTCCAAAATAGTACCAATCAAACCGCCATCTCATCCCACAAAAAATAAGCACAATCGCCCCAAAAATTTTTAAAAAATGTCTCTCAGATTATGGAGACACTAAAACATGATTTTTTTTTCTAAAATGCTGTTATTGTGTTAAAGTAAAATAAATAAAGAAAAAGTATACATATTAGGTATCGCCGCGTCTAACCTGTCAGATCAACGATGTAAATAACAAAAAATAAAAACTGTCCCAAAACAGTTTTTCCAGTAATAAAGCAAGGGTTAACAGCCAAACAAAACTCAATATTTATTGCCCTGATTCTGCACAGAAAGAAAGGAACGCCATATGGTTTTTGGAAGGCAGATTTTGCTGGACTGGTTTTTTGACACCATGTCCCATTTGAAGCCCCCCTGATGCACCCCTAGAGTAGAAACTCCAAAAATGTGACTCCATCTAAGAAACTACACCCCTCAAGGTATTTAAAACCGATTTTACAAACTTTGTTAACCCTTTAGGTGTTCCACAAGAGTTATTGGCAAATGGAGATGAAATTTCAGAATTTCTATTTTTCGGTACCTTGCCTCAAAAAAGTGTAATATAGAGCAACCAAAAATAATATTTACCCTAAAATAGTACCAACAAAACTGCCACCTTATCCTGTAGTTTCCAAAATGGGGTCACTTTTTTGGAGTTTCTACTGTAGGGTTGCATCAGGGGGGCTTCAAATGGGACATGGCAAAATCTGCCCTCCAAAAACCATATTGCGTTCCTTTCCTTCTGCGCCCTGCCGTTTGGCCATACAGTAGTTTACAACCACATATGGGGTGTTTCTGCAAACTACAGAATCAGGGCAATAAATATTGAGTTTTGTTTGGCTGTTTACTCGTGCTTTGTTACTGGAAAAAATTGATTAAAATGGAAAATTTGTCCAAAAATCGAAATTCTGAAATTTTATCTCCATTTGCCATTAACTATTGTGGAACACCTAAAGGGTTAACGACGTTTGTAAAATCAGTTTTAAATACCTTGAGGGGTGTAGTTTCTAGAATGGGATCATTTTTGGGTGATTTTATTATGTAAGCCTCACAAAGTGACTTCAGACCTAAACTGGTCCTTAAAAAGTGGGTTTTGGAAAATTTCTGAAAAATTTCAAGATTTGCTTCTAAACTTCTAAGCCTTGTAATGTCCCCCTAAAATGGCATACCCAAAATGATCCAAACATGACATATGGGGATTACAAGATGGGGCACGGCATTGTTCCAGGTTACACCTCTGCCTAAACAAGCACTGGAGGCTATTATTACCATTCTGCCTAAGGAGGGTAAGGATCTGGAGCAGTGTGGGAGCTACCGTCCCATCTTACTGAATGTAGACTTGAAGCTATGGGCTAAGCTACTAGCTAAAAGAATGACCCCACTCATTCCTAAGTTGATCCATTCAGAGCAAGCAGGCTTTGTACCAGGAAGGGAGGGAAACCACAATTCCTGCAGAGTAATACACGCTATCCACTCTGCCAGAGATAACAGAATCCCCCTAGTTCTAAGGCATTTGACAGAATCAACTGGTCATTTATGCAAACTGTCTTAGATAATTTTGGTTTCCCCCCAATCTTCATCCAGGCTATTATGTCCTTAAATAGCTGCACTAGTGCCAGAATTAGGGTAAATGGCATTCTGTCTTATCCACTAGACATACATAATGGCACTAGACAGGGCTGCCCTTTGTCCCCTTCCCTTTTCATTTTGGTGAT
The DNA here is from genome assembly GCA_033119425.1 of Bufotes viridis. Taxonomy (NCBI): domain Eukaryota; kingdom Metazoa; phylum Chordata; class Amphibia; order Anura; family Bufonidae; genus Bufotes; species Bufotes viridis. The sequence continues at coordinate 175,976,263 of CM065589.1, forward strand.
GGAAACCCTTTTGAGAGCCATTAGGAGCTACTCGGGTATTGAGGGCCTGAGGGTTGGTGATCGGGTGCATACTACAGCAGCCTTTGCAGACGACTTGTTGCTACTGATCACCAACCCCTCCCAGGCTTTTCCCCATATTATCACTGTATTCGAGACTTTTGGGGAAGTCTCGGATTTAAAAGCGAACACAGCAAGTCAGAAGCACTTAATATTTCAGTCCCAGATAGTGTGGTTACTTCTTTAAAGAAAAATTTCCCATTTAAATGGTCTGCCTCACAACTGACATATTTGGGTATACTACTCACGAAAGACCCGGGAAAGTTTTATCGGGCAAACTTTGTCCCTCAAGACGCAATTAAGCACAATGGCTGTTCCCTATGTTTCATGGGTGGGGAGAAAAAATCTGCTGAAGAGGTTTATTATGCCCAAGTTTTTATACCTGTTACCTATTGACCTTCCTAAGACATTCTTCCTACAGGTGAAGTACTTATTTTACACATTTTTATGGCAGGGAAATAAGCCTCGCATCTCCTATAACAGACTAAAACTGAGGAGGGAAATGGGAAGCTTTGGCCTTCCAGACATCTTTACATATTATAGAGCTGTCCAACTCAGACCCTCAACTCCAACCTGTCCTTGCTCTCCAAGCCATCACCTATGTTACTAGCTCCCATGATCCCGTTTCTGCTTCGGCCCGAATCAGGAAACTGTTCTGAGATATGGAATAAGCTGAGTGACCATTCATTGGAGTCTATTTTTTAGATATTGAGATGTGGGGATGAGGTGGTAGGATTTGCTCCCCTGGGGAACTTGCTGGGGTCTTTGGATCTGTCCTCATCTTTATCTCCTAAACGGGTTGTCCGGGTTCAGAGCTGAAAGGGAATACCCATAATTTCACCCAGGCAGCCCCCCAGATGTTAGCATTGGAGCAAATCGCGCAGGGCAAGGGCTCTTTTATTTACAATAACACACTGCTGGGCAGAGGCTTCCGCCCAGCAGTGTGTTCGGTGACGTCACCAGCACTGATGGGCGGGCTTTGGTGCTGCCCTGGCCGTTTTACAGGCTATGGCAGCGCTGAAGCCCATCCCTCAGTGCCGGTGACGTTACCGGGCTCACTGCTGGGTGGAAGCCTCCGCCTGGCAGCCCTAAGGAAAGCTGGGTCGTCACCGGAACTCTAGAAAATGCATTTGCCCTGCGTGATTCAGCACAGGGCAAAGGAGAGCATCGGAGCATCCGTTGCTTAAGTCGGGGGGGCTGCCTGGGTGAAAATGGGGATATGTTCGGGTTCAGCTCTGAACCCGGACAACCCCTTTAATGTCAAAATACCCATCCTTGCCCTCCTGCACATGGATAGAGAAACTGCTCCAGATTTAATCGCCTCCTCAGAAGTGGGTTTCCCTGTTATACAATGCCTTGTTAACAACTAAAAGGGAAAGGTACCAGCCTACATCAGGACATGGGAAAGAGAACTTAATAGGTCTTTTTCTGAAAAGAATATAGCAACTATACACCTTAGGTCAAATGGATTCTCAAGATGTGTTAGAATACAAGAACACTCTTATAAGACTCTGACACAGTGATATAAAAAAAACCCGAGTCAGCTATACCGTAGAGGCTTGAGGGATTCTAGTCTATGCTGGAGATGTGGACTGGAGGAAGGGACTATGAACCACATATTCTGGCTGTGTCCAGTTATCCAGGAGTATCGGAAAGAAATTGGAAGCAAGATTAATGCCTTTTGCACAACCAACATAACATTTGGTCTGGAATCAGTGCTACTATGGCTCCCTAATACTTCATGGATCCCTTCTAAAAAAGATCTTCTCACACATCTACTACAGGCGGCTAGACTGCTTATTCCCTTGAGGTGGCTAAGTAAGGATCCCCCCACAGTACAGATGTGGATTGAGAAGGTAGATATGATATTTAGGCTTGAGGAGCTGGCTAGCTGGGAACAAAGAACACATCCTTTATATTCTAAATTGTGGCAACCTTGGAAAATATTCAGGTCTAGCAACCAGTCTACATAAAAAGATACTAAGGTCCTGATGTGGCTCGGTCCCTGTCTTGAGATGTCTATATCAAGGGTTCTTGTGCAGTCCTAAAGTATTTGGTCCAAACATGACCATTCCTCGGCTGGAAGGACTTTAGTGTACCATGGACAGCTTATAAATACAGTGCGTTTAATCACCCAACCTAGCTTTAATGTGTACTCGCCCTTATGACCTTCGTCGCTACTACTCTTATTATTTAATATTTTTACTTATTACTTATCTATTTGTTTATTTAACCATTTATTTATCCTTATTTTTAATTATTCATATTTTATGTTATTGTACTTTATTTAAATGCGCCTCTCTTCCTTAGCTCTTAATTGCATATGTCATGCTTCTCATTTGTCAGTATGCTGGATGATTTATACATTGCAATGTACATGACCAATCAAAGAGTTTATACTTTAATGTTCAATAAAAACATTTATACAGAGAAAAATTAAAGTTAACATGAAAATATTCAGCCCCCAATTTCTTGCTGCTCCTGATCCACTGCCATTATCTTGGGTAAGACATCTCCGCAGCGAGCATTAACTTTAACCGTTGGAAGGTGATCGGCTCTTGTGGCTCCAATGTTTAGTATAGCAACAGGAATGTTCTTCTCTTGGGCTTTCAGTGCAAACCGATATCCAGAATAAACCTGGGAAAAAACAAAAATGGAGTCATTCAAATATGTTTAAAGGAGTTGTGCAAGAATGGCTGGCTGGACCTGTAAGGCCTTATTCACACGTCCGCATATATGTCCGCATGTATTCCGCAATTCTGCGGAATACATGCGGACCCATTGACTGTGAATGGGGCACGGAACGATGCGAAGAGCACACACTGTGCTCTCTGCATCAGTTTTTGCGGATCGCGCCGCAGATCTTACGGCCGCAGCTCTGCAAAAAAGTAGAGCATGTCCTATTCTTGCCCGCAATTGCGGACAAGAATAGACATTTCTATGGGGCTGCCGGCCGGGTTTGTTTATGGATCCGCAATTTGCGGATCCATAAACACTACGGACGTGTGAATAAGGCCTAAAGGGAAGCTTACTTTCCTACTTCCCGGTTCTGGCACCTTCTCCCACTGCCCGCGATACTCAGCTGCACTCCCTTGCTAAAAAAATCCAGTTTGACTCCACTTGCAGCCAATCACTGGCCATGGCGGTAACCGGATCACCTTATATTGTGTGACCATTTGTCATGATGAAAGAAGAGCCCATCACCACCACAGCCAGTGATTAGCTGTACAGGTGCAGCCAAGTGGGGGGGGGGGGGGTGGCGTTGTGCGGGTTGCCCTTCCATTTTTGCACAAGAATATTTTTAAATAATTTATTAGGGTATTTTATTGGTTTCGGAGGTAGACATTTAAGTTACATAACGTGAGACAAGACATGGAAAATATCCAGCCTGTAGTTTGACGTCTGACATCCATAGTTTAACGCTAGATCCCTGGATGTAATTCTAGTTATGAATTAACATGCAGTAAAAGAAGAACCTGCTCTCCCGGTCTTAAACAAGGCAGAAGGTGGATGAACTCCGTGTCATAGTGTATAAACCTCGCATACAAACAAACCCATGTGTGAGGCTTAGACAGCTTCATATCTCAGGGTATTCTACAGGTCATTTTATTTTACTGCTCTATAGGGACTGCGGTGGTTTTTGTGTTATGTATGGCAAAGGGTGAAATCCAATGACCTTTTTCACTTGCTAATAATTAAAGGAATATATATGGAAAGACAGCTCCACCAATGCAGTGAGTCAATAACACTTTTTCGAATACTGTACATTATATTTTGTCATTCCAATAAATCCTGTTTTGGGTGTAGAATATAATGTATTTACTGTATTTTCTGGCATATAAGACTACTTTTTAACACATGAAAATCATCTCAAAAGTCAGGGGTCGTCTTATATGCCGGTATACTGCGTGCTGAAACTTAAGAGGACCTTTCACTGGTCCAACGATTGTTAGATAATGATATGTATGTGTAGAGCGGCGCCCAGGGATCTCCCTGCACTTACTATTATTCCTGGGCGCCGCTCTACACATACGGTATATATCATTATCTAACAATTGTTGGACCAGTGAAAGGTCCTCTTTACTTCCAAGCCTGGACTGGAGAAGCGGTCTTTCTCCAGCTTCAGGGACAGGCGCCCTCTAGCTGAGCCACCGTGCGCTGCATCCCGGCCAGTCGCTTCTGAAGCAGCCCCCTCTCCCTGCTCTCAGTGGTTTTCTCATGCTCGGATCGTCTGTTTAATTTTTATTTGTTCTGCATTGGAAGAGGGGTACTCTTATACGGCGAGTATAGCTCAAACCCCATATTTTAACAGGAAAAGTAGGGGGTCGTCTTATATTCCCAGTCGTCTTATACGTCGGAAAATACTGTACTTTTGAGTCATTCCCAGTCGTCTTATACGTCGGAAAATACTGTACTTTTGAGTCAAAGGCTTATTCCCATCTAGAAATTTATAGGATTTCCACAGGATATGTCATACATGTAGCAGTGAGACACACCTATCTCACGATCAGGTCCCTGTCACATGGCGGCTTACTCGGGTATTTTCAGTCCCGCAGCAGTAAAAGAAGAAATACGCACATGTACGGTTTCATCTCCATTCCCGGCAGGGCCTCCTTGTTGAGATAGGAACTGGTTCCAAAGGTAGGGCCTGAACCCATCGGTCTTTAATGGCATGTCCTGTGGATATGCCATAAATGTCCAGATGGGAAAACCCCTTTAAAGGGGGTTCTCCATCCCATTATGAAATATTTGCCCAGAGCAAATCAAAGACTGCTTATTTTTGCCCTAAATACCTGTGTTTCAGGTCAGAATTTTCCCTCCCCTGTTCTTGGCATCACTACATCTTGGCTGTAAGTTAACATGCAGAACTTCCTGTTTTCATCGGCTTTCTGCCGGGTTTTCTAACCAATCCCAACATGCTTTGCTCTGTAATGTTTCTCAAATGATAGTTAAGCCTTTGCTTTAATGGCCCGGACTGGCAGGAGTTCCGATTCGGGGTGTTTAACTCCACAGATATCGTGGTCAATAGCGACTGCAGCATCTAAGCATTTACAGAAGGATTTTTTTTCAGGACAACTTATTCAAAGATCACAGACACCCAACATTTTTTTTACTAGCAAATTGGAAAACCATGAACCATTACTTATGATAAAGATTATACGTAATACATGTCTATAGCTCATTATACTAATAAGAACTCATTACCAGCTGAGCTATAAAATGATAATAATTACCACCAAAATAATCTACTCATGTACCACCAGCCTCAAAAAAATCATGGACACTTCTATTTTTTAATACGGACACAAGCAAAAAGTCACCTATTTTTACAGACTGTTAAATTTCTGGATGGTTGGCAACACTGCTCTCTCTGTCTCCTATGGGCACCCCATAAATGAGGCCTGCTTTCAGCATATTTGCAGATGGCTGTGCCTCTCTGGCGCAGCCTGCTGGGGAATGTCAGTATAGCATGGACAGAAAAATACATAACATTGCATAAGCAATACAATGCATAATACAGGGCTTGACAAATTTCCTTTGAATCTAGGAGCCAGCTAAAAAAGTTAGGAGCCAGACAGAGCCGCGTCATAAAGCTCCCAATAGATGCCCCCATAGTGTTCCCCCCACTTTTCCATAGAGCCCCCAATAATGCATGCCAGTACATTGGGCCCCCAGTAGATGCCCCCATAGTGTTCCTTCCCCTGTTCTCCATAGTGCCCCCCATAATGTGCGAGTATATAGGGCCCCCCATAATGCTTCCCCTCTTCAATAGGTTATATGACACGTCAGATGCTGCCAGCGTCTAAGTGATCGCCACTTGCGGCCGCCATGACATGTGGAAACCTTTACAAGGATTACAGGGTCCGGAGGGGAGGGCAGAGGGGTCCGGAGGGGAGGGCAGAGGGGTCCGGAGGAGAGGGCAGAGGGGTCCGGAGGAGAGGGCAGAGGGATCCGGAGTAGAGGGCAGAGGGGTCCGGAGTAGAGGGCAGAGGGGTCCGGAGAGGAGGGCAGAAGGGTCCGGAGGAGAGGGCAGAGGGGTCCGGAGAAGAGGGCAGAGGGGTCCGGAGGAGAGGGCAGAGGGGTCCGGAGGAGAGGGCAGAGGGGTCCGGAGGAGAGGGCAGAGGGGTCCGGAGGGCACAAACACAGCGGCAAGCTCTTTCCCCCTCTTGTCATTCACTCCCCCCCCCCTTGTCATTCACTTTCTCCCCCCCCCCCTCTGTCATTCACTTTCTCCCCCCCCCCCCTGTCATTATCTTTCCCCCCTTGCCATTTTCTCCCCTCCCTCCCCCGTCTGTAATGTAGCGTGGCTGCCGAGCTTTGTATGGACCCACGGGTACAGGAGCTTTAGTTTCCTGTACCCGGGCGGACTGACAGGAAGTGCACACTGTGTGCGCACTTCATGTCAGTCCGGCCGGGTACAGGAGACAATTGCTCCTGTACCGCGGACTATACAGGGCTCGGCCACGCTACAATGAGGGACTGACAGGAGGGAGCGCTGAGCGTTTCCCTCCTGTCAGTCCCTCTCTTCATGCTGCGCCCGGGAAGTGCGCCCTCATGGACGCGCCAGCCCAGGCAGTGCTGCAGCCGCCTGAGGCTCTATATAGAGCACTCGGGCGGCTGCAGCATAAAGGGGGCCGGCGCTCCTAGTCCGCGTGTAGGACGCGCCGGCCCTGCGCCCGGGCACCTGGGAGAACGGGCTGACAAATACCCAGGCGCCAGGACCAAAATCCTGGTCGCCATGGCGACCTGGGATTTGTCGAGCCCTGGCATAATAGAAATAATCAAAAGAACACTTATTAAAGTTCCCTTGTGGGACTAAAAAGTTTTATAAGATAAAATAATTCCAAGTAAAAAAAATACACCTTTTTTCATTTGAATTAAAAAAAAAGCTTTTTAATGGAAAAAAATTGCCAAAATAAAATCCCCTCAACATGTTTGGCATTGCCGCATCCATGGTGACCTGCACTACACAATTATCATGTAATTTATCCCATACGATTAACACTGTAAAAAAAATGCTAGATGTCAGGCCCGTCTCATTAATTATTTTCCACGCCTGTTTTAGGCGTAGAATATGTTCTAAATCTACTCCAGCAAGGGACCTGGCGTAGATTTGGACCGGAGGTGGATGCGCTGAAGTTATGTAGAGGCCAGCGCCTCTACGTGACTTTGACGGATCCACCACCAGCGCAGGGGTTATTAACATAGGCGTCTAAAACACTGATCTTAATAAATGACCCCCTATGTGCATGTCTTCCCACAGGCTCTGGTCATACACCTTCAATAGTTGTTGGGCGAACACTCAAGATCGGCATGCTCGGTCAACTTTGCTTTTAGGTGTATGGACAACTTAGAGGTTATCTGCATTTTTATGTTTTTTTTTACATTTTTTAATGGTTCTCCCCTTCATGTGATTAAGCACTTTAAACAGTGATAATGTAGAAAATACTCCTACCAGAGCTGCGCTTCCTGATGTAATTAGGTTGTGGGCACCTCCTAGATCACAATACATTCGGCACGTGATCCTAGCCCGGTTACAACCTGCAAAGTATGTGGGTTGCGCCTGCTCAGGCACTGACTGCTCATAGCGTCCGAGCTGGCTCACTGGTTACTCCGGGAGAGTAGAGCTGGCCCGGGAGAAATATATACAAAGTTCATCGCTATTAGACTACAGGGGAGGACCATTAAAAAATAACAAAAAATTGCGGATAACTCCTTTAATGCCTAAACAAAAAACGTATTTCAATGATTGAGAAATACGTTTTAAGTTATCCAAATGTCTGCCTTACAACCGCACATATGTACTGATATTCTGCTACCAGTTTTCTCTTCCAAACCACAGCAGAAATCATTTTGTGTAGACCTGCAGTAAGCTGCAATAGCAACAGTAACAACCAAAAATCTATGTATTATCCCTGACATACATATTATCTACTGGGCGTACCTGAAGTGAGGATCCAACAATGAGCACTGCATCCGATTCACCTAAGCGCTCATAAAGAGAGTACACCAATTCTCGGTTTACCGTGTCACCAAAGAAAGTCACTTGCGGTTTAAGAATTCCTCCGCATTTCTCACAAGAAGGCACACGGAAATATGACACTTGTTCATCTGTGAGGAAGACGTCGCCGTCCGGTGCCACTCCATATGCTTGCTCGTTCCAAGATGGATTTAGAGCGATAAACTTTTCTTGAAGTTCAGATCTCTTAATTACTGTATGACAGCCAAGGCAGGTCACCCTAAATATGGAGATTATTCACAATGAGAACGGATAATACTGAAATGAGGCCCTTAGCAGTAATGGATAGATGAGAAAAGCCACACTAGGAACAGGATTTGCATAAAATGATAAACTCGAAGGGAATACTGTAAAAATGGAGATGCCACAAACACCTACCTATGAGTACAGCCATGTAACTCGTTCATACGACGCTGTCCGGCCTTGGCATGTAGAGCATCTACGTTTTGTGTTACTAACCAGTGCAATTTTCCAGTATTCTCCCAGTTAGCCAGCGCCAGGTGTGCTGGATTGGGCTTATGGGAAGAAAATTGCGGCCAGCCTACAAAGTTGCGAGCCCAGTACCGTTTGCGTGCAGCGTGACTCCTGACAAACTCTGCGTGCTGGATAGGTCTCCGCTCAGTCCTGGCATACAGCCCTACGCCCTCTGAGCGATAATCGGGAATTCCTGATTCCGTAGAGATCCCAGCTCCTGTCATGACAAACAGTCGCTGAGAGCGAAGAATAAAGGCTTGGAGCTTCTGCACGTCATTAGGATCTGCAGATGGGCAAGATGGGACGTATTCGGACGCGTGGCGGTGAGAGCTGAGCCTGACCAGGCCGATGCTTTGCATTCGATGTAAAGGGGAGCATTTCATGACACAGATCCACATCACTCATGTATAAATCCGCTCATCTGCAAGGGAAGCAGAGAATATGTTAAAGCCCATCGGCTCGCCAGAAGTCAAGTTTCTAAGAGAAGAAAGAGCAGAGCTGTTAGCTGCCGTCACCGTCCACTACGCAATGGACAGAGCTGTGGAGTGCCGGCGCCAAGGCTACTCCGAACCAGCTGATTAGTGGGCATGCCAGGTGTCGGACCGCCACCGATCAGAAACTAAATTACAGATACAATTCTGGATAACCCTTTTCTTAAAGGAGCATTCCATTATTTAAAAACAATTATCTTCTAATATGCTGAGATTCCTCATTAGACATAAAAAAGAAACAGCTCATCAATACGTGATCGGTGGGGGTCTGACTCCCAATCAACTGTATGAAGGGGCTGCGGCGCTGTGTGCGCCCTTGGACTTCTTCCTAGGCCACATATATCGGTCACATTGCCCAGGGCGGTGATGGTGAACCTGGATACTACAGGGAGTGCAGAATTATTAGGCAAATGAGTATTTTGACCACATCATCCTCTTTATGCATGTTGTCTTACTCCAAGCTGTATAGGCTCGAAAGCCTACTACCAATTAAGCATATTAGGTGATGTGCATCTCTGTAATGAGAAGGGGTGTGGTCTAATGACATCAACACCCTATATCAGGTGTGCATAATTTAGAGTTGTTTCGGTACCAAAATTTTGATTCGGTATCGATACCATAAAAAAGTATTGCGATACTCGATACCATTCGATACCACGCGAAAAAAATAAAAACGCCAAAAAAATCCGCGTGCATTCAAAATTTTATGAAACCGCCGACTCATAATACAACAGTCCTATCCTACTTTTTTGTGGGGACAAGGCGACTAAAAGAAAATGGCGAATCGTGCATTTTTTTTTTTTCTTTTTTTTTCTTTTACGGCGTTCACCGCATAAAAGTGGATTTTTTTAATAGTTTGGACTTTTGAGACGTGGCGATATGTAATATTTTATTTATTGTTTATATATTTTATATGTAAAATTGGGAAAGGGGGTGATTTATAATTAATATTTTGGTGTACTTTAACTTTTTTTTTTTTTTTACAGTTTATTTATTAACTATTTTCCCCCTTAGGGGCTAGAACCTGGGATCTTCTCATCCTATTCCCCCTGATACAGCTCCTCTATCAGGGTGAATAGGACTTAACCCTCTCCCTGCTGCCCTGTGCACAGTGCACACAGCAGCAGGGAGCAGACCAAGGCAGCCAGGACTTCAGGAGCGTCCTGGTTACCATGATAACCGATCGGAGCCCCAGCATTACAGTGCTGGGGCTCCGATCACTGCCACTGCCACCAATGAGGAGGAGGTGAGGGGACCCTGTGGCCACTGCCACCAATGATTTTATTACTGGGGGGAAGGGGGGGGCACACTGCCCACTGCCCACCAATGTTTTAATACATATAAATGCAGGCAGAAGGCACAGGCTGCGAGCACCGGCCTGTGACCGAGCGCTGCGATCAGAGGCTATTAACCCCTCAGGTGCCGCACCTGAGGGGTTAATTACCTCTGATTGCAGTGCTGGGTCACAGGCAAGTGCTGGCAGGCTGTGTCTTCTGCCTGCATTTATATAAGAAACTACTCGGCATTGCTGGCCAGTGCTCCCGTCCCCCAGCTCCGCCCCTCCTCCCGCCCCCGCTCCCTCTATTGGTTGAAGCGGCAGCACAGGGGGAGGGAGAGACTGCCTCCTTCTCCCTGTGCTGCCGAGGAGAACATGGCCGCGCTGAGAGCGGCGCAGCCATGCTCTCCTATACTGGGCTGTGCAGTAGTGCAGCCCAGTATCGATAAAATACTTTTCCTGGTATCGAGTGCGATACCAGAGAAAAGTATCGATTGGGTATCGAAAGTTCGATACCCGAAACAACCCTAGCATAATTATCAGGCAACTTCCTTTCCTTTGGCAAAATGGGTCAAAAGAAGGACTTGACAGGCTCAGAAAAGTCAAAAATAGTGAGATATCTTGCAGAGGGATGCAGCACTCTTAAAATTGCAAAGCTTCTGAAGCGTGATCATCGAACAATCAAGCGTTTCATTCAAAATAGTCAACAGGGTCGCAAGAAGCGTGTGGAAAAACCAAGGCGCAAAATAACTGCCCATGAACTGAGAAAAGTCAAGCGTGCAGCTGCCAAGATGCCACTTGCCACCAGTTTGGCCATATTTCAGAGCTGCAACATCACTGGAGTGCCCAAAAGCAGAAGGTGTGCAATACTCAGAGACATGGCCAAGGTAAGAAAGGCTGAAAGACGACCACCACTGAACAAGACACACAAGCTGAAACGTCAAGACTGGGCCAAGAAATATCTCAAGACTGATTTTTCTAAGGTTTTATGGACTGATGAAATGAGAGTGAGTCTTGATGGGCCAGATGGATGGGCCCGTGGCTGGATTGGTAAAGGACAGAGAGCTCCAGTCCGACCCAGACGCCAGCAAGGTGGAGGTGGAGTACTGGTTTGGGCTGGTATCATCAAAGATGAGCTTGTGGGGCCTTTTCGGGTTGAGGATGGAGTCAAGCTCAACTCCCAGTCCTACTGCCAGTTTCTGGAAGACACCTTCTTCAAGCAGTGGTACAGGAACAAGTCTGCATCCTTCAAGAAAAACATGATTTTCATGCAGGACAATGCTCCATCACACGCGTCCAAGTACTCCACAGCGTGGCTGGCAAGAAAGGGTATAAAAGAAGAAAATCTAATGACATGGCCTCCTTGTTCACCTGATCTGAACCCCATTGAGAACCTGTGGTCCATCATCAAATGTGAGATTTACAAGGAGGGAAAACAGTACACCTCTCTGAACAGTGTCTGGGAGACTGTGGTTGCTGCTGCACGCAATGTTGATGGTGAACAGATCAAAACACTGACAGAATCCATGGATGGCAGGCTTTTGAGTGTCCTTGCAAAGAAAGGTGGCTATATTGGTCACTGATTTGTTTTTGTTTTGTTTTTGAATGTCAGAAATGTATATTTGTGAATGTTGAGATGTTATATTGGTTTCACTGGTAAAAATCAAAAACTACTTCCAAAAATATTCAGCTTTGATATTAATGAGTTTTTTGGGTTCATTGAGAACATGGTTGTTGTTCAATAATAAAATTAATCCTCAAAAATACAACTTGCCTAATAATTCTGCACTCCCTGTACAGTCCAGTATAGTGTATCTTCCATGTACTTTATCATTTAGCTATAATAGCTGCCTACATTCAATGCGCTGCCTGTGCTGATGAATGGCAGGAAAGGTCTAAGGCATACTGGTACACCAGGGTGCGGGTGCCCACAGAGAGGGCTCTGAGTGCTGCCTCTGGCACCCATGCCATAGGTTCGCCACCACTAGCCTAGCTGATGGCTAACTTCCGGCACTCCAGCTGTGGTGAAACTACAACTCCCAGCATGCTTACAGCGATTGTACATCTTGGGAGTCGTAGTTTTACCTCAGCTGGAGGTTAACCATCACAGGCCTAGGCGCAGCTCAGTTCCATTCAAGTAAAGAGTAAGGGCTTGTTCACACGAACGTTTTTTGCGTTTCCGTATACGGGACGTTTTTTGCGTTCAGTATACCGTCCGTAGATGGAATCATTCATTTCAACAGGTCCGCAAAAAAACGGAATGTACTCCGTATGCAGTCCGTTTCCGTATTTCCGTTCCACTACATTTGGAGTCATGTCCTATTATTGCCCGCAAATCACGTTCCGTGGTTCCATTCAAGTCAATGGGGCTGTAAAAAAAAAAACAGAATGCATCCGTATGTCTTTCGTATCCGTTCTGTTTTTGCAGAAGCATCTATTGAAAACTTTATGCCCAGCCCAATTTTTCAATGTATTTACTGTTAAAACATTCGTATATGCTTCCATTTCCGAACTGAAAAAAACAGATTACAAATGGAAACCATACGGAAATGGAACGGAACAGAAACACTACTGAAACCAAAAATGGAAAAACGGAGCACAAAACCATATGGTCGTGTGAACGAGCCCTAAGTAGTACGTTTTATGGTCCGTGGTAGTGGAATCCATAACGGAATTCTTCGATAACCTGAACTAGGGTTGGGCAATATACCGGTGTCTGCGATATTCTGCGGTATTAAGAAACTGCGATATGGCGATATCACAGTTTCCTAATAACCGCGGTATTTAATGACGTCATAGGAGCGGTCGCACGTGTGCCGACCGCTCCTAAAACGTCTATGTACTGCGCCTGCACAAAGGATTCAGGAAGTGTTGGTCCCAGCAGCGGCTGCCTCCTGCTTTCTCCTATTCTGCCCACCGTACTGACACAAAGCCTGGGACCTGGGGGCACAGAGCGGCCCCAGGGCGGGGTGTGGAATTCCTATCGCCCGACGCCCGGGACATGCAGTTCCGGGCGCCGGGCAGTTAGTTTGTGCAGATACCTTAGCCCTCATTCGGGCAAGTAGCAGGGCTCGGGTGGCGGCGGTTTTTCATCTGAACGGCCCGGCCGCACGTTTGGACGGCTTTCAGCACTGTGATCAGCGCTGCGCACAGTGTGCAGGCAAGAAGTCGGGAACAGAGTAGTGCCACCGGACGGAAGTCATCCAGCTCCCAGCAGAAGCGCCGACACCGCCGAGTCAGCGGCTTAAGTAGTAATGGAAGCTTCTGTCTCCTTACATGGTGGCAGCCCCTGCCCTAATACCTATCTAGCAGGTAGTGTGTGTGGTGACTCCTCTGGGTGAGCTGTGGAGGATACTCTCCTGTCAGGCTCTTTGTGCTGCCAAGTTCCAGCCACTCACCCTCCATGGGGGAGCTGCCCCATTATTGCATGTATATAACATGAAAGGGATTCACTGCCCCAGTATGGCATATAGTATATGCCATACTGGGGCAGTGAATCCCTTTAATGTACATGCCATACTGGGGCAGTGAATCCCTTTAATGTACATGCCATACTGGGGCAGTGAATCCCTTTAATGTACATGCCATACTGGGGCAGTGAATCCCTTTAATGTGTATGGCAGTGAATCCCTTTAATGTATATTATACATGAAAGGGATTCACTCCCCCAGTATGGCTTGGCTTCCCCCATACAGTATAACGTCTCCTTGTGGCTGCCCCCATACAGTATAACGTCTCCTTGTGGCTGCCCCCATACAGTATAACGTCTCCTTGTAGCTGCCCCCATACAGTATAACGTCTCCTTGTGGCTGCGCCCACACAGTATAACGTCTCCTTGTGGCTGCCCCCACACAGTATAACGTCTCCTTGTGGCTGCCCCCACACAGTATAACGTCTCCTTGTGGCTGCCCCCACACAGTATAACGTCTCCTTGTGGCTGCCCCCACACAGTATAACGTCTCCTTGTGGCTGCCCCATACAGTATAACGTCTCCTTGTGGCTCCCATACAGTATAACGTCTCCTTGTAGCTGCCCCATACAGTATAACGTCTCCTTGTGGCTGCCCCATGTGGCATCCCGTTATGGATTCCGCTACCACGGACCATAACCTCATTTGGAACACGGGGTGAAGGACCTAGGGTGACATCACCGTCATGTGATCAGTGCAGGGGGCGTGGCTCAGTACTGGATTGAATAAGAGGTCGTAGGCTACCACCTCTTATCTAATCCAGTACTGAGCCACACCCCCTGCACTGATCACATGACAGTGACGTCACCCTAGGTTCGGGTTCATTGAAGAATCACCTTATGGATTCCAAATGCCGTTATGGTCTGTGGTAGCGGAATCCATAATGGGATGCTTGGATAACCCCAACCCAAACTTTGGATGCCGAACTTAAACAAGTTCGCTCAACTCTACTCAACACTACTCTGCACCGGTTGTGATTTTTCCACCGCTAACCATGCTTCCTATTGAACGCCATTATTAGTGGTCAGCACTTTAGTGGAGCTTGAACTATGGAGTAATGCAATGCACATGCCTAGCATCCCTAGGCAATGAATGCTACTCTATACCAGGAATCAGCAACTTTCAGCACTCCAGTTGCTGTGAAACTACAACTCCCAGCATGCAAAATTGCTGGGCTGTATTTGTAACTACCAGAGAAGTGACAGGAGGATTCTGGGAGTTGTAGTTTCAGAACACCCGGCGTGCTGGAGGTTGCTGATCCCTGCTCTATAGGAACACATCTCTTCGTGGTGTCTGAGAAGATCTCCACATCTGCGTCCTTCTCTATGGGCTTTCCAGCTGTACCACATAGGTTAATGATTTGCTATGGCGGCTCCTAAGTGCAGGGCCCGGTCCCCCACAGAGCAGGCGCAGTGTCCGCAGCATGGGCGGATCTATATACACCAGTGTCCCGTGGTGCTCAGAGGACATTACACAAGCGGCCGCGCTCCTACAGCACAACAACACCGGCGCCATAACCCGCCTCACAGCTGTGTGTCACCGGCCACAGTAATGGGAGACACCGCAGTAGTACAACACCCGATACACTGCCCACAATACACACTTACCCCAACACCGACAGCCGATAGGAGCTAGAAACTACAATCCCCACAGTCCTTTGCGACAGGAAGTTCCCGTGTCATAGGAGCCTCAGTACAGTATAGGACGGGCAGAAGGGTTATGTAGGTTACCAGGGGATCCATCAATTTACTGACTGCCCTGGAGGCTGGAATGGTTATACACTGAGGGAGCCCTGTGTGAGGAGAACCTGCAGACCCCCTGACTTATAGACTAGCATTTTAAGAGTTTGTGTTTATTGGTTGTTAATAAACATATTTTTATTATGCAACTCATATTTGTCACTATGTCAGGAGTATAAATCTCTGTACTGACCTCAGGGAGATGGCAGGGGGGGTCTCAAAATGCCTAAAAAAGCAAAAAATAATCTCTTCCGTTCTGATATTTCACCTCCCCAATCTCTACCCCTTGTCCTTCTAAACACATGATGCTGTGGCCAGGGTGGGTGACACTGACTGGCTGAGCCCAGTGGGGGCCCCATGGGAGTGATGGGGCATCAGTGAGGTCTTATGTTCTACTATTTTTTAATAGTGTTCTGAGACCCCCTTTTTCAAACTGCAGTCCAGACAGCCCCTCTAATATATCTGTGAGGTAAGCAGCTGCAAGACACTGACACCACATTGGGGGATCTGTATGATAGGATAGGTAAAAATCCAGCTTGTCCAATAGGTTCTGGAGATGTCAGGGGGCTGTCTCGTAGCCTTTAGGCTATGTTCACACAGTATAAAGCGGTATTCTGGTTGTTACCAGTCTATGGATGTGGTATTATTAGATCATTCTACCACTGGGGACCCCGCTGATCATGGGAAACTGTACTTCTTGGATACCGCCCCACCCCCACCCAGAAATGAATGGAGCCGCAGTTTTCATGCACAAACTATGGGAGTTCCAAAAATAGATGAGGGCCGTATCGGGCTGTCTCCGGAACTCCCTCCGAAATGAATGGAGCAGGTGGCAGTGATGAACATGTTTGACCTGCCACTCTGTTCATTTTGTGGGTACAGGATCCCAGCTCACTGCCTGCGCCTAATACTGAACGGGACGGCGCAGGCGTGAGGTACATGGCAGACAGGGCTGGTGTAACGTTACATTTCCCTACTTCGTGAGATTTCCCTACCGGTCGCACCGGAAATGACGTGAGGAGGTGTTCCCGGGTTGTGACGCCAGAGAGCCTAAGTAGGGAAATATTACGGCCCAGTGCGCAAGCGCCGAGGGGAGATCTGATGAGATGGCTTAATTTAGCAAAAAAACAGGTTTTACTAACCTGTCAATCATACAAATAAGGTGCCCAAGGGGAGGTCCGGAGATGCAGGGTGCTCGGCTGCAGCCATCACCGTTCGTGCATGCGCACTACGCTAGAAGAATCCGTTGCCAGCAGTCCGTTCGGGCGCATCAGGCTGAGCCTGTGCGCACGCGCGGCATCTCGCAGTGGGAGGAGGGGAAGGGAGAGCTGGCACAGAGGAGTAGGAGGCGGTGCAGAACTCTGGGAAGGCGGCGCTGGGCACAAACGGCGATGGCTGCAACCGGGCACCCTGCATCCCCGGACCTCCCCTTGGGCACCTTATTTGTATGATTGAAAGGTTAGTAAAACCTGTTTTTTTGCTAAATTAAGCCACAGATCTCATTTATAAGGCCACATTAGGAATCATAATGAGACCCTGAACATGAGCATATGTTTAGCTCACAGGGCTGAAAAGTGGTGACAGAATCCCTTTAACCGCCTGCCGACTGCCTAACGCAGGGCTGCGTCCAGGCGGCGGCAGGTCTGTTCCTCCTTGACGCGGCGCGCACACGTTCACAGCAGATCGCGTCTCAGCAGTTATGCAACAGCCTGCCAGGCTGTAGATGCAAAATAAATCGCATCAAACAAGTATATCAGACGCTGTTTTGTGAACAGCGTCTGATATAGCTGCTACCTGGTCCTCTGGTGGTCCCATTTGCTGGGATCGACCACCAGAGGACCAGGTAACTATGTAAAGTAGCACCAAGCACCACACTACACCCTCCCCCCCTGTCATTTATTAACCCCTTGTTAACCCCTGATCACCCCATATAGACTCCCTGATCACCCCCCTGTCACTGATTATCCCCCTGTAGGGCTCCATTCACATGTCCATATGTGTTTTGTGGATCCGCGGATCCGCAAAACACAGACACAGGCAATGTGCTTTCCGCATTTTGCAGATCCGCACATTGCCAGAACTATATAGAAAATGCCTTTTCTTGTCCTCAATTGCGGACAAGAATAGGACATGTTCTATATTTTTGCGGAACGGAAGTGCAGTCCCGGAAGTGCGGATCCGCAATTCCGGATCCGAGCGGGACAAAGTCTGTCCCCATAGAAATGATTGGGTCCGCAATTCCGTTCCGCAAACAGAATTGCGGACATGTGAATGGGGCACAAGGGTCCGTTATCACTTGCAGTTAGTTAGCTACTTGTTAGGTAGCTAGCGCCCAGCCCACCGCCCCGCAGTCACTGATTTTGGCAGAGATTTTTTCATCCACATTGATCGACGCGAATGAAAAAATCTGTGCCGTTTCTTTTTTTTTACAGCCCAGAGGCTGAACGGAAAAAAAAAATCTCATTACCCGTATGCTCAATATAAGGAGAATAGCAGAAACTGCTAATGCTGGCCATACGTGTAATGATTGCGGAGACCCTCAAATGCCAGGGCAGTACAAACACCTCACATGTGACCCCATTTTGGAAAGAAGACACCCCAAGGTATTCGCTGAGGGACATAGTGAGTCCATGAAAAATGTAACTTTTTGTCACAAGTTAGCGGAAAGGGAGACTTTGTGAGAAAAAACAATAAAAAATCAATTTCCGCTAATTTGTGCCAAAAAAAAAAATCTTCTATAAACTCACCATGCGCCTCACGGAATACCTTGGGGTGTCTACTTTCCAAAATGGGGTCACATGTGGGGTATTTATACTGCCCTGGCAGTTTAGGGGCCCTAAAGCGTGAGAAGAAAAATGCGTAAAAATGCCCTCCTAAAAGGTACTCATTGGTTTTAGGGCCCCTTTGCGCATCTTGGCTGCAAAAAAGTGTCACTCATGTGGTATCGCCGTACTCAGGAGAAGTAGGGCAATATGTTTTGGGGTGTATTTTTACATATACCCATGCTGGGTGAGAGAAATATCTCTGTAAATTGACAATTTTAAAAAATTTATATAGAAATGTAGTTTTTGAAAAATTCTACAACAGAAAGTGAAAAATGTCATTTTTTTGCAAAAATTTCGGTCATTTTTGATTAATAGCAAAAAAAGTAAAAATGTCAGCAGCAATGAAATGCCACCAAATGAAAGCTCTATTAGTGAGAAGAAAAGGAGGTAAAATTCATTTGGGTGGTAAGTTGTATGACGGAGCAATAAACGGTGAAAGTAGTGTAGTGCAGAATTGTAAAAAGTGGCCTGGTCATTAAGGGTGTTTAACCCCTTAAGGACACGGCCCTATTTCACCTTAAGGACCAGGCCATTTTTTCAAAATCTGACCAGTGTCACTTTATGTGGTGATAACTTTAAAACGTTTTTTATTATCCAGGCCATTCTGAGATTGTTTTTTTCGTCACATATTGTACTTCATGACACTGGTGAAATAAAGTCGAAAAATTTCATTTTTATTTATAAAAAAAATACCAAATTTACCCAAAATTTAGAAAAATTTGCAATTTTCCAAGTTTCAATTTCTCTACCTCTATAATAGATAGTAATACTGCCAAAAAAAGTTATTGATTTACATTCCCCATATGTCTACTTCATGTATCGATCATTTTGGGAATGCCATTTAATTTTTTGGGGACGTTACAAGGCTTAAAAGTTTAGAAGCAAATCTTGAAATTTTTCAGAAATTTTCAAAAACCCACTTTTTAGGGACCAGTTCAGGTCTGAAGTCACTTTGTTAAGCTTACATAATAAAACCACCCAAAAATGACCCCATTCTAGAAACTACACCCCCCAAGGTATTCAAAACTGATTTTACAAACGTCATTAACCCTTTAGGTTTTCCACAAGAGTTAATGGCAAATGGAGATAAAATTTCAGAATTTCAATTTTTTGTAAGATTTTCCATTTTAATCCAATTTTTCCAGTAACAAAGCAAGGGTTAATAGCCAAACAAAACTTAATATTTATTCCCCCGATTCTGCAGTTTGCACGAACACCCAATATGTAGTCGTAAACTGCTGTATGGCCAAACTGCAGGGCGCAGAAGGAAAGGAGCGCCATATGGTTTTTGGAAGGCAGATTTTGCTGGACTGGATTTTTGACACCCTGTCCCATTTGAAGCCCCCCGATACACCCCTAGAGTAGAAACTCCATAAAAGTGACTCCATCTAAGAAACTACACCCCTCAAGGTATTCAAAACCAGTTTTACAAACTTTGTTAACCCTTTAGGTGTTCCATAAGAGTTATTGGCAAATGGAGATGAAATTTCAGAATTTCTATTTTTTGTTACCTTGTCTCAAAAAAAGTGTAATATAGAGCAAGCAAAAATCATATTTACCCTAAAATAGTACCAACAAAACTGACACCTTATCCCGCAGTTTCCAAAATGGGGTCACTTTTTTGGAGTTTCTACCGTAGGGGTGCATCGGGGGCTCTTCAAATTGGACATAGTGTCTAAAATCCAGTCCAGCAAAATCTGCCTTCCAAAAACCATATGGCGTTCCCTTCCTTCTGTGCCCTGCCGTTTGGCCATACAGCAGTTTACGACCACATATGGGGTGTTTGTGCAAACAAGAGAATCAGGGCAATAAATATTGAGTTTTGTTTGGCTGTTAACCCTTGCTTTGTTACTGGAAAAATTGATTAAAATGGAAAATTTGCAAAAAAATAGCTGTTTTGGGACCGTTTTTATTTTTTGTTATTTACATCGTTGAACTGACAGGTTAGATTGTGTGCTATTTCTATAGAGCAGGTTGCTACGGACGCGGCAATACAAAATATAGCTACTTTTTGGGGGGTTTTGTTTCAGTTTTACATAATACAGCATTTTTGAAAAAAATGATTTTTTAGTGTCTTCACATTCTGAAAGACATATTTTATTTTTATTTTTTAGGCGACTGTCTTATGTAGGGGCTCATTTTTTGTGGGATTAGATGTTGGTTTGATTGGAACTATCTTGGGGTGCATATGACATTTTGGTCGCTTGCTATTACACTTTTTGTGATGTAAGGTGACAAAAATGACTTTTGACACCGTATTTTTTAATTTTTTTTGTTGTGTTCACCTGAGGGGTTTGGTCATGTGTTTTTTTTATAGAGGAGGTTGCGATGGATGCGCCGATACCAAATATGTATACTTTTTATTTATTTATATAAGTTTTACACAATAATATTTTTTAAAACAAAAAAAAATCATGTTTTAGTGTCTCCATAGTTTGAGAGCCATATTTTTAATTTTTTTTTGGGCGATTGTCCTATGTAGGGGCTGATTTTTTTCGGGATGAGATGGCGGTTCGAATGGTACCATCTTGGGGTGCATATGACTTTTTGATCGCTTACTATTACACTTTTTGTGATGTAAGGTGACAAAAAAATGGCTTGTTTGACAACGTTTTTATTTTTTATGTTTACGGCGTTCATCTGAGGGGTTAGGTCATGTTATATTTTTATAGAGCAGGTCCTTACGGACGCGGAGATACCTAACATGTATAACTTTTTTTATTTATTTTGGTTTTACACAATAATATCCCTTTTGAATTAAAAAAAAAAACATGTTTTAGTGTCTCCATAGTCTGAGAGCCATATTTTTTTCAGTTTTTAGGCGATCGTCTCAGGTTGGGTATAATTTTTGCGGGATGAGGTGACGGTTAGATTGGCACTATTTGGGTTGTCATATGACTTTTTGATCGCTTGCTATTACACTTTTTGTGATGTAAGGTGGCAAAAAAATGGCTTTTTGACAAAGTTTTTATTATTTTTTTTTACAGTGTTTACTTGAGGGGTTAGTTCATGTGATATTTTTATAGAGCAGATTCTTACGGACGTGGAGATACCCAATATGTCTACTTTTTAGGTTTTTTTTTACATTTAACACTAAAAAGCATTTTTGAAACAAAAAAAATCATGTTTTAGTCTGAGAGGCATAGTTTTTTTATTTTTTGGCCAATTGTTTTAGCTAGGGGCTCATTTTTTGCGGGATGAGATGGCGGTTTGATTGGTACTATTTTGGGAGGCAAACGCCTTTTTGATCGCTTTGTATTACACTTTTAGTGATGTAAGGTGCCAAAAAATGGCTTATTTACACCATTTTTTTTTTTTTTTTTATGGCGTTCACCTGAGGAGTTCATGTAGAGAAAGGATGGTTCCTGGACACCACTTTACTTTGTTCAATATGGGTTTATTTCATACATAGATAGCGGAATGCCAGTAACAAAAAGTCGACGTTTCGGCATAGACGCCTTCATCAGAACACTGGAAAGTATGGAGAACAGTGATATTAAGTATACATAGAACATGGAACATAAAATTAACATGTCACAGGATGAATATCACTTATAGAGAGAGGATTAGATCCTTGCAGATAACATCTAGAGATGATTGTCTTTATTTACGATCAAGTCTAACAATTCAAGACTCAGGATATCAAATTGAGGATGAAAATCGTCCTGTCAGTCTATCTGTTCCAGATAGACAGATAGAAGAAAAGCCGTATACAATAATTCCACTGGGAACTCTGTGATAGCAGTTGAGGAAACATCAGGTATTTCTGAAAAACTGTTGCACCTAATATACAATCGCACATAATATACAGTAGTCTAAAAAAGTTGCATAGTAGAAATATGATATATTATGCAGCATCTAGGACCAGCTGAGATTCAGGATACAAGTAAGAAAAGGGAAGAAGAAAACAATGCTATTGGCAACATGGGTGACGGTCTAGATGAGAAGACATATAACAATGTAATAATAGAATAGAATGATAGATAGAATCAGACCGAATACCATGTTAGTGAGGAATGCATACGAAGGAACATCAAAGGACTATGAAAGAGGAGGAAGCAGTAGAAAGCAAGCCAGTATGTGGAGCTTACCTGGGAGTGCCGCAGTATGGGAATGAGTAGGTGGCTCTTTGGCCTCGATGGCTAGTTTGGTGGGGCAGTATCTCTGCCGCTTTGGTTGCCATGTGTGTTATGGCCAAAATCAGGCCTTTTATGTGGAGGGTGTGTGCGCGCCAAATCACAGAGTCCGCCCGCTGCTATGGCGGCATGCGCGCTGTAATGCGCAAGCGCCGTAGGGCGGAAGTATCATGTGAGGGCGGATGTGACGTACGTCCGAAGGATATGCCAATGATGTGTATGTAGGGCGGATATGACATCAACTTCAGGGCGGAGTAGCGTATGCCGACGCAGTAGGGCAAGCGCATTTGGACCGGCCATAGTGCAATAGTGTTGTTGTGTTTTCAGTAATATTAGGAGATATTAAATATCACAGGTTAAATATATATATATAACAAAGGATGTGGGGTTGTGCAGATTGTGGATGGAATCAGTAGATATACTGTACCGTCTATGTGACATAAAGGATACTAAGAGATGCGGCAACTCCAGGAAGTTCAGTGTCTAGTCTGGAAAGTAAATGTGAATAAAGTCAAGATCAATGAAATGTATCAAGTCAGAATTATAAAAAGTTACCAAATGAGACAATGACAATAAATACCACAGACAATATGATTCATAGACAGCAGTGTAGATCATATTCCCGATTGAGTCCTTTTGGTTCCAAAGTTTGTAGTCTGTGGATCCAAAAGGCTTCTCTACTGGTCAAAATTCTGTTGATGTCCCCTCCTCGTCTTGGGACTCGGATTTGTTTGAGTACTTGGAACTTAAGTTGGGAAATGGCATGTCGTCGATGTAGCGAAGTGGAAAGGGATAGGTAAGTGGTTGCGTTCGCATCTGATGTTCGATTTATGTTGGCTGATGCGGTCTCGAATGGTTTGAGTGGTCTCCCCAATATACGCTAGACCACAGGGGCATTTAATCATATAGATTACATTGGTTGACTCACAAGTGAAAAAGCCCCTGATGGGGTAACCCTTTCCCGATAAGGGATGAAATGCCTTGTCTCCCTTGGTAACATGGGAGCATTGGGCGCAATGAAGGCATGGGAAAGTGCCTTTTGTCGAGTGCTGAGAAGCAGTTGACGAGAGATTTTGATTGTAGAGCCCTCATCTGCCTTGACTAGGTGGTCCTTTAAATTTTTGGGACGCCTATTACAGGGAAGGAATGGGAAGGCGAATTCCTCCACTTTAGGATACGCTTTGTGGAGGATGTTCCAGTGGCGATTGAGAATGTTATTGACTTTGCCGGAAAAGGGGTGGTATGTGTGTACAAAGGGCATTCTTTTGGTGGTGGATTTGGGCGGACTAGGCCTAGGAAGTAGTCCCTCCTGCACTGTCTTTTCCGGGTAACCCCTGTTTCGGAATTTAAGAGCCATCTCTTGTAATCTGCGACTCTTAGTTTCCGGATTATCCACTATTCTCTCAATCCTTTTGAATTGGGACCTAGGTAGTGATTTTTTAGTACTGTGCGGATGGAAGCTAGAGAAGTGCAATAAACTATTACGGTCGGTTGTTTTGGTGTAGAGGTCAGTGGTTAGATTGCCTTCACTGTCTTTGTGCACCTGGGTATCAAGAAAGCTTATTGATGTTGAATCGTGATGTAGCGTGAATTTGAGTTCAGGCCAGACTGAATTAATTCTACTCTGAAATGCGAGTAGTGTCTGTTCAGGTCCGGACCAGATACAGAAGACATCGTCAATGTATCTTTTCCAGATCCGGACATATTTTTGAAAGTCTGGATCTGTATAGATGTGATCATGTTCGAAGTAAGCCATGTAACAGTTGGCATAGGGAGGCGCCATGTGTGCCCCCATGGCGGTCCCCTGTTTCTGAACATAGAAAGTATCCTGAAATAAGAAATAGTTCTCAGTGAGAACTAATTTCAGGAGATCCAGACAAAGGGCCCTAATTTGGGGTGCCGTGTTGGACGATTCGAGTAGTCTAGATACTGCTGATATGCCTTTGTTGTGTGTTATGGACATATAAAGGCTGACTACGTCAAATGTCACCAACAAGGAGTCTGGGTGGATACAGTTCATGTCTCGAATGATATTGAGGAAGGATGTTGTGTCCAATAGAAAGGAGTCGGTGGTCTTGACCAGAGGTGTAAGAATTTTCTCACTAAAGATGGATAATGGTGAGAGGATAGAGTCCGACGAGGAAACTATGGGTCTACCTGGTGGTTGCTGTAACCTTTTGTGTACTTTGGGTAGTATGTACAACACTGGAATGATAGGATTTTTCTTGGTAAGGTACGTAGCTGTGTCCTGATCTATGGTATTGTCATCAGTATATTTTTGTACTATTTGTTGTATTTTACCCGCAATATCTGTTGTGGGATTTTTACATACTTTCTCATAGACGCTAGTGTCCCTTAGTTGGTTATTTATTTCTTGTATGTAGTCTTTTCTATCCATTGCTACAAGAGCACCGCCTTTATCTGCGGGTTTGATAGTTATGTCTTTATCCCTTTTTAGGGAGAGAAGGGCCTCCCTTTCAATTTTGGATAGATTAGACTGGCAGCTAAACTTGCCCGTTTCTATGTCTTTCCTGAGAACCTCTATGTCCCGATTAACTAGGGCTATGAAGGTTTCTACAGGATGTGCATTTTTTGGGGGATTGAAGGAGCTTTTGAGTCTCAAACCCAAGTCCTTGATGGATATAAGTTCCTTCTTGGGGGAAATGTTAATGTTCCTAGAGGGCAAGTCATCCTTTGTGGTACTGAAGAATGCTTTAAGGCGTAGATTCCTATAAAACCTCATCAGGTCCAAGTCTAACTGAAAAGTGTCAAACTTGTAGGAGGGGCAAAAAGAAAGACCCTTTTGAAGGACCTTAATTTGTGCCGCTGATAAAGATTTAGAGGAAATGTTTATGACTAATGAATGTTCAAAGTCATTCATTACCTGGGATCGTGTTGTCCGGCTTTGGGATGACTCCGTGGGTCCAGTTGCCTCTCGTCTCGGGCGTCGTCCGCGGGTCCTCCTTGGTCCCGTATAGCGTGGAGGAGTGTTATCTCTTCTGTAGACGTTTTCTCTACCGGAGAATGACGATTCGGATGAAGAGGGGTACTCTCTCCTATATTCTTGGGACTGTGGTTGGACAAACTGCCAGCGGTAGACTCTATTGGTCCTATAGTCCTCGGCGTCACGTTGGAATTTTCTCCTCTTCTGATTCTCGACTTCACGTCTGTGTATTTGGAGATTCTCTTTGGTCTTGTCCTTCAGTATTTGAAAATCCGCTGCTGGAAGTGTAGCCTGGAGTTGATCCTCAGCTGATTTCACTTGTTCCTCAAGCTTGGATATGTGGTTTTGCAAAAAAGAGACTGTTAGAGTCATTAGATCAAAAGAACATCTGTTCAATATTTGCTGAAATTGCTCACAGAAGTCTGTGTCATCTCTAAACAGCGTTGGTCTAGTTGACATTCGTAAGCCTCTTGGGATGCGTTTTTCTTGGATGTACTGCGCTAAAGTGGCGCTATGAAGTTGGAAGTTAATGAGTTTCCGTGACTCCTTTTCGAAGTCTCGGCTCTTTATCTCCGATGTGGGTACTTGCAGAAATTCCCTAGAAGTTGTTACCTGGGAAAGGATGCGTTCCCGCTCTGTCTCGTCAAAGGCGAAAGTAGACATTTTCGGAGCGTTTTCCAAAAAGGAAGATCAATTTAAATACAGGTTAGGTAGCGCTCCACTTAGTGGACGCGGGTCTCAGGAAATGGTTCCTTAGGCCAAATATTCATGTAGAGAAAGGATGGTTCCTGGACACCACTTTACTTTGTTCAATATGGGTTTATTTCATACATAGATAGCGGAATGCCAGTAACAAAAAGTCGACGTTTCAGCATAGACGCCTTCATCAGAACACTGGAAAGTATGGAGAACAGTGATATTAAGTATACATATAACATAGAACATAAAATTAACATGTCACGGGATGAATATCACTTATAGAGAGAGGATTAGATCCTTGCAGATAACATCTAGAGATGATTGTCTTTATTTACGATCAAGTCTAACAATTCAAGACTCAGGATATCAAATTGAGGATGAAAATCGTCCTGTCAGTCTATCTGTTCCAGATAGACAGATAGAAGAAAAGCCGTATACAATAATTCCACTGGGAACTCTGTGATAGCAGTTGAGGAAACATCAGGTATTTCTGAAAAACTGTTGCACCTAATATACAATCGCACATAATATACAGTAGTCTAAAAAAGTTGCATAGTAGAAATATGATATATTATGCAGCATCTAGGACCAGCTGAGATTCAGGATACAAGTAAGAAAAGGGAAGAAGAAAACAATGCTATTGGCAACATGGGTGACGGTCTAGATGAGAAGACATATAACAATGTAATAATAGAATAGAATGATAGATAGAATCAGACCGAATACCATGTTAGTGAGGAATGCATACGAAGGAACATCAAAGGGCTATGAAAGAGGAGGAAGCAGTAGAAAGCAAGCCAGTATGTGGAGCTTACCTGGGAGTGCCGCAGTATGGGAATGAGTAGGTGGCTCTATGGCCTCGATGGCTAGTTTTGTGGGGCAGTATCTCTGCCGCTTTGGTTGCCATGTGTGTTATGGCCAAAATCAGGCCTTTTATGTGGAGGGGTGTGTGCGCGCCAAATCACAGAGTCCGCCCGTTGCTATGGCGGCATGCGCGCTTGTAATGCGCAAGCGCCGTAGGGCGGAAGTATCATGTGAGGGCGGATGTGACGTACGTCCGAAGGATATGCCAATGATGTGTATGTAGGGTGGATATGACATCAACTTCAGGGCGGAAGTAGCGTTATGCCGACCGCAGTAAGGGCAAGCGCTTGCGCATTTGGACCGGCCATAGTGCAATAGTGTTGTTGTGTTTTCAGTAATATTAGGAGATATTAAATATCACAGGTTAAATATATATATATAACAAGGGATGTGGGGTTGTGCAGATTGTGGATGGAATCAGTAGATATATTGTACCGTCTATGTGACATAAAGGATACTAAGAGATGCGGCAACTCCAGGAAGTTCAGTGTCTAGTCTGGAAAGTAAATGTGAATAAAGTCAAGATCAATGAAATGTATCAAGTCAGAATTATAAAAAAGTTACCAAATGAGACAATGACAATAAATACCACAGACAATATGATTCATAGACAGCAGTGTAGATCATATTCCCGATTGAGTCCTTTTGGTTCCAAAGTTTGTAGTCTGTGGATCCAAAGAGCTTCTCTACTGGTCAAAATTCTGTTGATGTCCCCTCCTCGTCTTGGGACTCGGATTTGTTCGAGTACTTGGAACTTAAGTTGGGAAATGGCATGTCGTCGTTGTGCGAAGTGGAAAGGGATAGGTAAGTGGTTGCGTTCGCATCTGATGTTCGATTTATGTTGGCTGATGCGGTCTCGAATGGTTTGAGTGGTCTCCCCAATGTACGCTAGACCACAGGGGCATTTAATCATATAGATTACATTGGTTGACTCACAAGTGAAAAAGCCCCTGATGGGGTAACCCTTGCCCGATAAGGGATGAAATGCCTTGTCTCCCTTGGTAACATGGGAGCATTGGGCGCAATGAAGGCATGGGAAAGTGCCTTTTTGTCGAAAGTGCTGAGAAGCAGTTGACGAGAGATTTTATTGTAGAGCCCTCATCTGCCTTGACTAGGTGGTCCTTTAAATTTTTGGGACGCCTATTACAGGGAAGGAATGGGAAGGCGAATTCCTCCACTTTAGGATACGCTTTGTGGAGGATGTTCCAGTGGCGATTGAGAATGTTATTGACTTTGCCGGAAAAGGGGTGGTATGTGTGTACAAAGGGCATTCTTTTGGTGGTGGATTTGGGCGGACTAGGCCTAGGAAGTAGTCCCTCCTGCACTGTCTTTTCCGGGTAACCCCTGTTTCGGAATTTAAGAGCCATCTCTTGTAATCTGCGACTCTTAGTTTCCGGATTATCCACTATTCTCTCAATCCTTTTGAATTGGGACCTAGGTAGTGATTTTTTAGTACTGTGCGGATGGAAGCTAGAGAAGTATGTCCGGATCTGGAAAAGATACATTGACGATGTCTTCTGTATCTGGTCCGGACCTGAACAGACACTACTCGCATTTCAGAGTAGAATTAATTCAGTCTGGCCTGAACTCAAATTCACGCTACATCACGATTCAACATAAATAAGCTTTCTTGATACCCAGGTGCACAAAGACAGTGAAGGCAATCTAACCACTGACCTCTACACCAAAACAACCGACCGTAATAGTTTATTGCACTTCTCTAGCTTCCATCCGCACAGTACTAAAAAATCACTACCTAGGTCCCAATTCAAAAGGATTGAGAGAATAGTGGATAATCCGGAAACTAAGAGTCGCAGATTACAAGAGATGGCTCTTAAATTCCGAAACAGGGGTTACCCGGAAAAGACAGTGCAGGAGGGACTACTTCCTAGGCCTAGTCCGCCCAAATCCACCACCAAAAGAATGCCCTTTGTACACACATACCACCCCTTTTCCGGCAAAGTCAATAACATTCTCAATCGCCACTGGAACATCCTCCACAAAGCGTATCCTAAAGTGGAGGAATTCGCCTTCCCATTCCTTCCCTGTAATAGGCGTCCCAAAAATTTAAAGGACCACCTAGTCAAGGCAGATGAGGGCTCTACAATAAAAATCTCTCGTCAACTGCTTCTCAGCACTCGACAAAAAGGCACTTTCCCATGCCTTCATTGCGCCCAATGCTCCCATGTTACCAAGGGAGACAAGGCATTTCATCCCTTATCGGGAAAGGGTTACCCCATCAGGGGCTTTTTCACTTGTGTCAACCAATGTAATCTATATGATTAAATGCCCCTGTGGTCTAGCGTACATTGGGGAGACCACTCAAACCATTCGAGACCGCATCAGCCAACATAAATCGAACATCAGATGCGAACGCAACCACTTACCTATCCCTTTCCACTTCGCACAACGACGACATGCCATTTCCCAACTTAAGTTCCAAGTACTCAAACAAATCCGAGTCCCAAGACGAGGAGGGGACATCAACAGAATTTTGACCAGTAGAGAAGCCTTTTGGATCCACAGACTACAAACTTTGGAACCAAAAGGACTCAATCGGGAATATGATCTACACTGCTGTCTATGAATCATATTGTCTGTGGTATTTATTGTCATTGTCTCATTTGGTAACTTTTTTATAATTCTGACTTGATACATTTCATTGATCTTGACTTTATTCACATTTACTTTCCAGACTAGACACTGAACTTCCTGGAGTTGCCGCATCTCTTAGTATCCTTTATGTCACATAGACGGTACAGTATATCTACTGATTCCATCCACAATCTGCACAACCCCACATCCTTTGTTATATATATATATTTAACCTGTGATATTTAATATCTCCTAATATTACTGAAAACACAACAACACTATTGCACTATGGCCGGTCCAAATGCGCAAGCGCTACTTCCGCCCTGAAGTTGATGTCATATCCGCCCTACATACACATCATTGGCATATCCTTCGGACGTACGTCACATCCGCCCTCACATGATACTTCCGCCCTACGGCGCTTGCGCATTACAAGCGCGCATGCCGCCATAGCATTGGGCAGACTCTGTGATTTGGCGCGCACACACCCCTCCACATAAAAGGCCCGATTTTGGCCATAACACACATGGCAACCAAAGCGGCAGAGATACTGCCCCACAAAACTAGCCATCGAGGCCATAGAGCCACCTACTCATTCCCATACTGCGGCACTCCCAGGTAAGCTCCACATACTGGCTTGCTTTCTACTGCTTCCTCCTCTTTCATAGCCCTTTGATGTTCCTTCGTATGCATTCCTCACTAACATGGTATTCCGGTCTGATTCTATCTATCATTCTATTCTATTATTACATT
This sequence comes from Bufotes viridis, assembly GCA_033119425.1. NCBI lineage: Eukaryota > Metazoa > Chordata > Amphibia > Anura > Bufonidae > Bufotes > Bufotes viridis. The sequence goes on from CM065589.1 coordinate 176,006,605, forward strand.
GTTATATGTCTTCTCATCTAGACCGTCACCCATGTTGCCAATAGCATTGTTTTCTTCTTCCCTTTTCTTACTTGTATCCTGAATCTCAGCTGGTCCTAGATGCTGCATAATATATCATATTTCTACTATGCAACTTTTTTAGACTACTGTATATTATGTGCGATTGTATATTAGGTGCAACAGTTTTTCAGAAATACCTGATGTTTCCTCAACTGCTATCACAGAGTTCCCAGTGGAATTATTGTATACGGCTTTTCTTCTATCTGTCTATCTGGAACAGATAGACTGACAGAGACGATTTTCATCCTCAATTTGATATCCTGAGTCTTGAATTGTTAGACTTGATCGTAAATAAAGACAATCATCTCTAGATGTTATCTGCAAGGATCTAATCCTCTCTCAGTCTCTATAAGTGATATTCATCCTGTGACATGTTAATTTTATGTTCTATGTTCTATGTATACTTAATATCACTGTTCTCCATACTTTCCAGTGTTCTGATGAAGGCGTCTATGCCGAAACATCGACTTTTTGTTACTGGCATTCCGCTATCTATGTATGAAATAAACCCATATTGAACAAAGTAAAGTGGTGTCCAGGAACCATCCTTTCTCTACATGAATATTTGGCCTAAGGAACCATTTCCTGAGACCCGCGTCCACTAAGTGGAGCGCTACCCAACCTGTATTTAAATTCACCTGAGGAGTTCAGTCATGTGATATTTTTATAGAGAAGGTTTTTACGGACGCGGCTATACATAATATGTGCAGTGTATTTTTTTTTTTTTTTTATTCAGTGATATGTGTTTTTTTCATTTTTACTTTTTTTTCACTTTTTTACATTTTTTTTTTTACCCAGACCCACTTTGTTCTGAAAGATCCAGAGGATCTGGTGTCTGTATAATACAGTACAGTACACTATATAGTGCACTGTGCTGTATTTTGTACTTTACAAAGTCTGAATAGACCTTTAGCAGGTCTATTCAGACTTTCAGCACCATGGAGACAGGACGCTTCTGAAAGCGTCCTGTCTCCATGGCAACCATCACCCGCTGCCAGAACTGAGCAGGGGGTGATGGGGATGGGGAGGGAGTGGAGATCCCTCCCTCTGTGATCCCATCCTGTTGGGGGGCTGCAAAGGCACAGCAGCCCCTTGATGGGAGAGGGAGGGAGCTCCCTCCCTGTTAACCCTTCCATACCGCTGTCCGTACGGACCGCGGTATAGAAGGGGTTAAACGGCTGGCATCTGATCAAGCACAGATGCCAGCCGTTTCTATCAGAGTGTCAGCAATGACACTCTTGATAGATCCACTAGACACCAGGGAATATCATAGAGGAGGCGGGCGGGGGATCGCAATCGCGATCCCGCCCGCCGCACCACCCGCCTCCCGCACCGCCTCCCGTCGCCCGAAACGACCCCTGCACCCCCGCCGCCATAATATGATTGGGGGCTGCAGGGGGGGTTAAAGATGAAGACTTTGGGGGCATTAACCCTCTGATCCCGCGGGGATCAGAGATCGCACAAAGCGCTGCAAACCACAGGTCTGAATTGACCTGCAGTTTGCAGCGATCGCCCATACGGGGGGGTCACAGGACCCCCCTGGGCATTGTAACAAGGTACCTGCTGAATGATTTCAGCAGGTACCTTGGTCCGATCACTGCCAGCTGAGCAGCAGTGATCGGAACTACTCATGATGTACTGGTACATCATGTGTCCTTAAGGACTCGGGAAACATGCCGTACCAGTACGTCATGTGTCCTAAAGGGGTTAAACTAGGGGGGCTGAAGTGGTTAAAGTGTAGTGGCCATGCTGGGTTACTGCAGCTCAGCCCCATTGAAGTGAATAGAGAGACAATTCTGCTTCAGAAAAACCTCAACACATCATTATGATGCTATGTAACAATTAGAGCAGGCATGTCCAAACTCCGGCCCTCCAGATGTTGCAAAACTACAACTCCCATCATTCCTGGACAACCTACAGCTATCAACCTACAGAAGATCATGATGGGAGTTGTAGTTCTGCAACACCTGGAGGGCCAGAGTTTGGACATGCCTGAATTAGAGGGTATAATGATGCTGTCAGTGTTATCCAATACATTCCAGAACTGTAAGGGTTACATAGCATCATAAATCACTATAATGCTATGTGACCCTGGCAGTTCTGGAAGTTCAGGATGGGTGCTGTCTTAGGGCTCATGTACACGACCGTTGCCCAGCCATATTGCGGCCCGTATTTGGCGGGTCCGCAATACATGGGCACTAGCCGTGTGCACTCCGCATCACGGATGCGGACCCATTCACTTGAGTGCTTCCGTGGTGTTTCTGTCCGTGCCTCTGCACCGCAAAAAAATAGAACATGTTCTATTTTTTTACGGTGCGGACTGATCACGGACCCATTCAAGTTGAATGGGTCTTGATCCGTCCCGGCTGCCGCACGGGTCTTGCCCGTGCATTGGAGACCGCAAATTGCCCTTATACTCACGCTGCGAGTCTGGAGTGTGCAACTCGCTCGTCTGAAAGTGGCCATAGGAAAGTCTTTATGCTGCATATCTCTGGGCAGATTTTTCTGACACATGTAAAGGCAACCTTACATGGAGCAATGACGAGGAAGGAACATTTGTATGGACGATAACTAGGTCGATCATCAGTCCGTGTAAAAGGGCCTTAGAGCTCATGCACACGAATGTGTGCGGCCCATACAGCGGCCTATTGCCAGTGCCTGGGGATGCCTTGCCCCTTAAGAGGTATTTACGATTGTATGTCCCTCTGTTAGAGCAAGTAGTGGTGACGCCAGTTGCAGTTATGCAACGAGGACTAATTCAAACAGTTTCCAAACTTTATCTTGTTTGAGCGCTTCCTTGGGATTTCGGTCCGTGCCTCCGCATCTCAAAAAAATCGAACATGTTTTTTTGAGGTGAAAACTGAATCTTGCAGATTACGGATCCATTCAAGTGAATAGGTCCACATCCGAAAAAACAGTATTTTTACCATAAGAAAATACTGTAGTGGGGATTTATTAAAACTGGTGTAAAGGAAAACTGGCTTAGTTGCCCATAGCAACCAATCAGATTCCACCTTTCATTTTCCAAAGGAGCTGTGAAAAATGAAAGGTGGAAACTGATTGGTTGCTGATTAGTGTCTCAAGCAATTATTGACAGAATGAGCACATGCAGCGTACTCAAGTTAGGGTAATAGTGTTCCTGGGTGTTGTAGTGCAATTGTGACTACTAACCTGGGACAGCTGACTCTCTGCAAGGGCAGGTAGTGATAGGTAGTGTTCGTGACGCCAGTGCCAAGTAACGGTGGCACGCCGTTTGCTGATAGTAGGAATAATTGAGGAACCTCGTAATGATAAAACAGAACTTGAACTTTACTTGATCTTTAGTAGTCATCATACATGGACATAGATGGAAGCGCAGTTCCTTAGAAGACAGTTGGTTTCGGTACATTTAATGGTAGGCGGCAGATAGCAAGGTGATTACAGAGGGTTAACACACAGGACTTTCGCAGTACAGGAGGCTTGCACTCTATTCCTGACTGATCCTGGAATATGAACACTATCCTCCAAGGCCCAAATGCCCTCTCTCGGCGTATATCCTTGGGGTAATAATTATTGAGTACCTCCTCTGATATTTGTAGTACCTCTTGCGGTCTTGGTTACTGCTCTGCCTTTCCTCAGCTCACGCAGGCTGGTGACCAGTGATGTTCCTGCAGGGATACTTGTCCTGTTTGCAGCTTAACTAAGGAGGAAACACCTCTCCACTAGTCCTAGTGTCTGGACTGCTCCTCCTAGGGAATGAATCTTCCTAGGCTGGACCCTCTCAGGCTATAGGGCCTGGGCTGACTTCAACAGGCTCAAGGCCTGAGATAGAACCTCACAGGCTCATGGCCTGGACTTAACTGCCTTTCCCTTCCCTGACTGGGCCTATTTATAAACTAGGGCTCCCTTGCTCCCTCTAGTGACTCAGAGCTGGAATGACACCCCTAGCAGGCCTGCACATGGCAAATATCACAGTAACAGGGAAGCATACAGCATTACTTTACATGAAGATGTTTTATACCAACCTCCCCATAAATAAGGGGAAACGACAGCACACAAGTGACCCTTCTGTAGTGACGGGCATTACAGCTCCCGTACACTACACACAGCTTTATAAACCACATAGTGCTCTATGATCACGCTCCCATCTCCCCCCATTTACTCTTTAACATCAACACTCGGCTTCCCAAAATTTTCACTGGAGTTTTCCGCCATGTTTCGTTCTGGCACAACCTGGATACATCTGTAATAGGGCATCCCGATTGTCATGTGTCGCTTACAGTACTGCTCTCCAGATATGGGACACAGGTGTCTTTTGGGCTTTCTTTTAGGGAATATGCACATGGTGGATCCCATTGACCCTTGGATTTCGGCTGTACATTAATGGTCTGGACGCAGAGGAGCCCATATGGAGCTGATCTGCAGGTGGCTAACCTGTCAGCTACTGTGTGAGACTGCATCAAGAAGTGACATCAGTGCAGGAAAAATTCCATGGCTGTATTTACCGTAATGCAGATTTCCAGTGTGACCATACCCTAAGAATACTGTCTCAAAACCATTGCTTCAACTACTCTTATTGAAAACCATGGTACCTGCATGTTAGGCCAGGTTCACATTTAGTAGAAAATTTTCAGTTGCAAATTTGGTCTAATCTGTGGCAAAATTTTTAGACAGATTTTACTGCAGATTTTGCCAACAATTTAAGACAGGCTGTGGACTTTACACTCTGAATTATGCAAAAATAAAAAATAAAAACACTGGGGCACATTTACTAAGGAACTTGCAACATTTTTAGACGTAAAGTCTTACTAATCCCCTTGCCATTTATGTCAGTTGGACGTTAAAGGGGCAGGGGCGTGTTGAGGGCCGTGCGGAAAATTTACCTACATTTGCTCCCATAAGCCTTTAGCTTTGCCCCTGTCCGTCTCCACACAGCATTCAAATGTATGGGCTCCAGCGAGGAAAATTCATTATTTCCAAAGTCTCGTGGGACTTCAGTGAATGACTTCAAGATTTGATTTTTCAACTTTAAAACCATTTTAAATGGATCCGAAGTCGGCTTCGTTACCAAAAAATCCTTCCCGACTCCAATCAGGCAATCAGAATAACTCCCTGGATCAACGACCCATCTCTAGTAGCTTTAGCCTGTAATATTACACTCCAGAAATACATCCAGTCCCCTCTTGAATTCCTTTATTGTACTCACCATCACCACCTCCTCAGGCAGAGAGTTCCATAGTCTCACTGCTCTTACAGTGAAGAATCCTCTTCTATGTTTGTGTACAAACCTTCTTTCCTCCAGACACAGAGGATGTCCCCTTGTCACAGTCACAGTCCTGGGGATAAATAGATGATGGGACAGATCTCTGTACTGACCCCTGATATATTTATACATAGTTATTAGATCTCCCCTCAGTCATCTTTTTTCTAGAGTGAATAACCCTAATTTTGATAACCTTTCGGGGTACTGTAGTTGCCTCATTCCAGTTATTACTTTAGTTGCCTTTCTCTGAACCCTCTCCAGCTCTGCTATGTCTGCCTTGTTCACAGGAGCCCAGAACTGTACACAGTACTCCATGTGTGGTCTGACTAGTGATTTGTAAAGTGGTAGGACTATGTTCTCATCACGGGCATCTATGCCGCTTTTGATGCAACCCATTATCTTATTGGCCTTGGCAGCAGCTGCCTGAAATTGGTTTCTACAACTTAGTTTGCTGTTCAATAAAATTCCTAGGTCATTTTCTATGTCAGTGTTACCCAGTAGGAAAAAATGTAGAAAACTCCAGCTCTGTGGAAAACGATGAAAAACTTTATTTGACCATAAATTAATAAAAAGTCATGCAGTGACAAATTACTCCAACTAGTATTTAAACCTAGATCAGTGCACATACCTTTGTCATGAGTAAGGACCCTAAAATATAGGTGGTCCGAAACGCATAGAGGATGCTGGGATTTGTCACTGCATGACTTTTTATTAATTTATGGTCAGTGTTTCATCGTTTTCCACGGAGCTAGAGTTTTCTACGTTTTTTTCCTATCTTGACGGCTGGGTCCAGAGCTGGTGTCCGTGCTCATGGATGACGTGAAGGGTGAGACTTGCATTATTCCTTCCCATGTGCATAACCTTACATTTGTCAGTGTTAAACCTCATCTGCCACTTCTCTGCCCAAGCCTCCAATCTATCCAGATCCTAGGAAGAGTTCACGGCGCTTACTGAAGCGACTCGGCCTGTTTAAACAGCTGGAAGATGGACCCTCACTGATCACGTACTGATGCTATAAAGATAAGTCATCAGTATAAAGCACTCCGAAAGCCCCTTTAAAGATACTCATGGTTTATTTATGTACGAAAATTTTACACAGTGTGTGGATGTGATACACAGCAGATTTTCTTCCTGACCCGGATGGAACATCTGCAGCATTTCCACTACTTGTGGACGCAGTCTTTAGCTATATTTTAGCTATGTTTATTGGTATCCCATTACAGGCTTGTATTAGAGAGTGGTGTTAAGAGGTGTCATACAGTGACGCTGTATTACAGGGGCGAGCACTTAGTGGTCTGTTATTATAACTGAAGTGCAAACATTACAGCGTTCACTCAGCTATGCAGTGGGTGTAATAGAGATATTGTCAGTCCACAGAACTGCTGGGATCCAGCCATCCTTCCAATGCGTTGCACTAAATAATTATGTCATGCACAATGCATTCAATAGGGAGGATTTGTTCATTGTGTTTAATGCCGGCTAGTGTGAGATCACCAGGAAATCCTTCCCATGTATGGAAACTACAACAGCTCTCCTCTGACACTGTGCCTGGATTAGGAAAATGTGACAGCCTACAGAACATCTTGTTTATCTCACAGATTAGGGGCATAAAATAAAATTAGGACTGCAGTATCTATGAGCAACTGGTAGAAAATAATGAAACAGTTCAAAAGGTTTAGAAAAGGAAAAGTAAGGCAGCTCTCACCTGCATAGACACCCTCAGTTCACGGAAGCCGCACCTGGATGCGGAGGCATATATAAGAAACAGGGAATCCAGCTCAGCTCGGGTGAATGGTTTTGCGACTTTATTCCAACGGTTTAAAAATCCATACAGGAAAGTGAAAAACAGTGACGCGTTTCAGACCTTTGTAATATCTTGGTCCTTCTTCATGACAAGCATACTTGAAGAAGGACCAGGATATTACAAAGGTCTGAAAAGCGTCACTGTTTTTCACTTCCCTGTATGGATTTTTAAACCGTTGGAATAAAGTCGCAAAACAGTTCAAAATGTTTGTTATCAAACAGACCCCTTTAATAAAGAGAATCTATAAGGTGTATATAGTGACCATCTTGGCAATCATGAATGCCTGGGTAAAACCCCACACCAGGTTCTGCTACAGTGTTTGTACCTCCTATGACTGAGGTCCCTCACCATAGGGCCTGTGAGACGCTCGCCATTGCTGTACAATATCACCACCATCAGAGTGTAGAGATGCGATCCACAGTCTCCAAAACCAAATCACCAATAAAATCTTCCACTAGAGCTTCACTGTCCTGCGGGGGCAGATTGGCCATAGACCTCACAGAAAAATTTCCAGGTGGGCTGATGCCCAGGGGGCCGCCTGAGTCCTCCTCAGGGCTGGCCAGTGGAATTTTTAGGGGATGTATTTGTGCTGCTGGCAGTATTTTGTGATGGACTGTGGTATTTGGCTCTGTTAGGGTGGTATAATGTTCCTGCCTTCTATCATTTTGGACCCAACTACAAAACAGGGCCACTTGCAGTATTTTTCCAGGGCCACTTTAAGTTTCCAGTCCGCCCCTGCTGACCTGTGCTCATGTAGGTAGGACCCTCACTCACCAAACCTCCCCTTTTAAACTCACTACTCCTCCCCAACTACTGCCTCTTAACTAACCAGTCATTCCACCCCCAACTTCATACCTAGCCCACAATTAGACCATGGGTGGGCAGCCTCCTCCAGTTTCCCTACCTAGACATCCTCGTGGCATGGATTATGCGACCACCACTAATTATGCCTGTACTCAGACCATGGCCCAGCGTTTGGCTAATTTTTAAACTCCCATAGTGAATGGCAGGTGACCACTCATGTGCAGCTGCTTCGCTTTACTTCTGGGGCCCCATTCTGAAGATTGTTGTGGGTCCCAGGAGTGGGACCTGCTCCTATCAGACATCCTCAAGTCTCCTCACCCAGCATTCCTTCCCTCATTGTTTCTGGTGTGATCACATAGTGTAGTCTACTAAAATTTGCTGTTGAGACGGTCACCCTATGAAGAGGATGGAAGATAATACATTTTTATTTTGTCCTTAGTATGCTACTGTCACATGACTGTGTCAATGTCTACTGACCCTGATTAGGGTGTCAGATATTACAAAAGCTGCAGTAAATTGTAACTTTTGACAAATGGCACTGTACAGACCTCATGCATTAAAATGAGTGCATTTGGGGCATAGTTATAGGGGGTGCAGCGGTAGCAGTCGCTACCGGGCCCAGGAGCCTGAGGGGGCCCAAAGACCCTTGTGTCGAATAAGAAAACACTGTTATTATATAAAATGCATGCAGGTCAGGTTACCCCTCTGGCTGGAGGGAAGGGGTAAAGTCAAGAATTTGGCATGGGGGGCTGCCATTTCAATTTTTGCCTCAGGCAGCAGGAAGGCAATGTGCTTCCAGCTACTTTCACGTCTCCTTTTTCAATTCCGTTATTGAGATCCGTCAAAGGATCTCAATAGCGGAAGAAAACACTTCAGTTTTGTCCCCATTCATTGTTAATGGGGACAAAACTGAACTGAACAAAACGGAATGCACTAAAATGCATTCCATTCCGTTTGGTTGCGTCCCCATCGAGGACAGAATAATGCTGCAAGCAACGTTTTTCTGTCCACGATGTGGTGCGGAGCGAGACGGATACATCTTGACACTCAATGTAAGTCAATGGGGACGGATCCGTTTTTTCTGACACAATAGAAAACGGGTCTGTCCCCCATTGACTTTCAATGGTGTTCATGACGGATCCATCAGGGCTATAGAAGACATAATACAACCGGATCCGTTTATGACAGATGCATGCAGTTGTATTATTGTAACGGAAAAGTTCTTGCAGATCCTTGACGGATCCGCAAAAAACGCTAGTGTGAAAGTAGCCCTGCCCCTGGCCACAAAGCACTGAGCAGTTGTTATGAGTTATGACCAGTCTGGTTCCAGATCTGAGCGATTATTATGAGTTATGACTACTCTAGTTTTAGATCTGAGTGGTTGTTATGACTTATGACCAGTCTGGTTCCAGATCTGGGCGGTTGTTATAATTTATGACCAGTCTGGTTCCAGATCTGGGCAGTTGTTATGAGTTACGACCAGTCTGGTTCCAGATCTGGGCGGTTGTTATAATTTATGACCAGTTTGGTTCCAAATCTGAGTGGTTGTTATGAGTTATGACCAGTCTGGTTCAAGATCTGGGCAGTTGTTATGAGTTATGACCAGTCTGGTTCAAAATCTGGACGGTTGTTATGAGTTATGACCAGTCTGGTATAATATCTGAACGGTTGTTATGAGTTACGACCAGTCTGGTTCCAGATCTGTGCGGTTGTTATAATTTATGACCAGTCTGGTTCCAAATCTGAGTGGTTGTTATGAGTTATGACCAGTCTGGTTCAAGATCTGGGTGGTTGTTATGAGTTATGACCAATCGGGTTCCAGATCTGAGTGGTTGTTATGAGTTATGACCAGTCTGGTTCCAGATCTGGGTAGTTGTTATGAGTTATGACCAGTCTGGTTCCAGATCTGAGTGGTTGTTATGAGTTATGACCAGTCTGGTTCCAGATCTGGGTAGTTGTTATGAGTTATGACCACTCTGGTTCCAGATCTGAGCAGCTGGTATGAGTTAAAATTGGGAAGAGCGAACTTCTGTTTTCCAGTTCAGCGTACAAGGTTCAGGTTCGGGTTATCTAAGAATTCCGTTATGGATTCTGCTACCACGTACCATAAGTAATGGTCCGTGGTAGTGAAATCCATAACAGAATTCTTAGATAACCCGAACCTTGTGCTCCGAACTTTGAAAACAGAAGTTCACTCAACACTAGTTATGACCAGTCTGGTTCCAGATCTAAGCGGTTGTTATGAGTTAGGGCTTATGAGCCCGGTAGAACCCTGCGTCCAGAGCCTGTGCTGCTCAGGAGTTGTAAAACCTCTGTACAGTCTCCATCAGACTCATGCAACAACAAATTCTTACCCACAAGCAATGCTTTTAGGGACAAAAACCTCTGTGCATGTGAACCCCCTTCCCGTTTCCCCTATAATAGTAGTATGGCCCCAAATCTGCTCTGTCTAAAGAAAGTAGCCAGACACTTCATTCCAGAGCCAAGGGTTCATCCTGCTGTTTCTGGTCCCCTGTGGACCAGCAGTGTGACATCCTCTGTCTAAATGTGCACCGATGCAACCATTCACTGGCTTCAGCGGTGACATGTGACTTGTGAGGCCAGTGAATGGCTGCAGCAGTGCACAGGAAGACGGATTAGAACCCATGGCACTGGAATGGAGTGCTGGTGAATAGGTAAGTGCCTTTCTTTCCTTAGGAGGTGACGATTCGGGTCCATAACTACAGCTGAAGTGGGGGTCAGTTCTCCGCCCCGTTCACATCACATATGGAAATTTCTGCATGTACCTAGATCCTCTAACACTTTTTAGTGTCCCTATAATTTGTTCACTGGCCCAGGCATGGAGATATGCAGGGGGCGTTCTGGGCGGCACACATGCCAAGGTAACTATGTAACATTGCACAGTCTCCCGAACTGTGGCTATTCCAGTTCATAGGACCCATGCATGAGATGCCCAGTGTGCCCCATGACTAATTTCACCCTAATTACAGACGGTGACCTACAGCAGGAAGTGCCTGGGGGTGTTCTGTAGGAACACAATACACCTGAATGGAGTCACACTACATTGCTATTTTACAGTAGAGAATAGGTTTCTATGTGACATTCTAATGGATAAATCTGATTCAGAAAGTAACCATGAGCGCTTCGGCCACCAACACTCATTATTCTTACTACCCGCTAGGTGGCGCTAGAGAATAGTCTCTTGTCATCTATTAGCAGTAATATAACTTCGGACGCGAACACTCTGGTAACTGGAACCGAGCGTCTCTATGGTAATGTCCTTCATACCGCCGATGCAATGTGGAGTGTATTCCTTTCAGTCAGCGATCACCATGCATCTCAGTATCCTCAGGTGAATCCTGAGTGGGTGGGCGGATGACGTCACGACGTCGGCCCCCACATTTGCATGGAGTACCCATCATGCACCATTATGCGATACTATCTAATCAGATTTATATTGTGTATGATATACGGGGTGCAGCAGCATGGCACACACAGCGGACCGGTTTAGAAGTAGTGGTAGATAAGAAATAGCAGGTACAGTCAGTGGAGAGAGCGGCTCGCTTTAATGTTACAGCATTGCCTGTGCGGCTGGGCTCTCGGTCCGGTCAGTGCTCGGCAGCTTTGCGCAGTGGCAGTATCGTAGCCAATGAGGTTTATCCGAGGCGCGATTATTGCTAATTGAAAACTTTTCCCAATACCCCGCCGTGACGGCTTGAAATATAGCCGGCACCGGCAATTTTTGACAGTCTCTACGGAGACTGAACATTGTGGTGTAAGGATAGAGAGTTATGCGCTTCAGTTTTGCGATGTGGGGCTGAGAGGGTTAAAGTCAGTTTATTATAGTGAAAAATCCGAGGCTTATTGTGTTATACTCTGCACTTCAAACTTTTGGCTTAAAAAAATCATGAAGTAGATCCTATGTCGTTTGTATCAGGCCTTTTATGCAGAAAAAATTGCCACTTTTTTTACACCACTCTCTCCAGTTTAGGAGAGTGATATGATTGGCTTTATTAACGAGTCTCACTTCAGATTTATCATGGAAACTTATTTTTTTTAAAGTGGCAAATTCACTCCAGTAGGGGCGTAAAAAACTGGAGAAGCATTAGTCTACTTTCACACTGGTGTTTTGGCTTTCTGTTTCTAAGGGTACTTTCACACCTGCGTTAGGTGCGGATCCGCACCTATAATGCAAACGTTTGTATCCGTTCAGAACGGATCCGTTTGCATTAGTTTTAAAGAAAAATGACAAAGTCCAAACCGGATCCGTTTTGAATTACATTGAAAGTCAATGGGGAACGGATCCGTTTTCAAATGCACCATATCGTGTCATTGAAAACGGATCCGTCCCCATTGACTTACATTGCAATGCAAAACGGATCGGTTAGGCTCCGCATCTTCAGACGGACACCAAAATGCTGCATTCTGCATTTTGGTGTCCGCCTCCAAAACGGAATAGACACTGAACGGAGCCGAACTGATGCATTCTGAACGGATCCTTATCCATTCAGAATGCATTGGGGCTTAACTGATCGGTTTTGGACCGTTTGTGAGAGCCCTGAAACGGATCTCACAAACGGAATCCAAAACCCTAGTGTGAAAGTACCCTAAGGCTGGGTTCAGTCTTGCGCGTTTTACAGCGCGTTCAAACACGCTGTAAAACGCTCAACACATGAAAACCAATGCTTCCCTATATCCCTGGTTCTCACTTGAGCGTTTTGAAAGCGCTGAAAAACGCCCTACGCTCCAAAAAGTTATTGAGCTTCTTTGGGGCGTTTTGTCGCGCGTATTCTGATTGACGCCACAGTAGTCAATCACACGAACGCGCGTTTCCTATTTGCAGAAACGCGCTGTAATACGCGCAACAGAAACGCGCGTTTTACGCGCGTATCAAATACGCGCAAGTCTGAACCCAGCCTAAGATCCGTTCAGGGCTCTCAGAAGCGGTCCAAAAGGGGTCAGTTTTGCCCTAATGAATTCTGAATGGAAAAGAATCCGCTCAGAATGCATCAGTTTGCCTCCGATCAGTCTCCATTCCGCTCTGGAGGCGGACACCAATATGCTGCCTGCAGCGTTTTGGTGTCCGTCTGACGAAACTGAGGCAAACGGATCCGTCCTGGCACACAATGTAAGTCAATGGGGACGGATCCGTTTTCACTGACACAATCTGGCACAATACAAAATGGATCCGTCCTCTATTGACTTTCAATGGTGTTTAAGACGGATCCGTCTCGGCTATGTTACAGATAATACAAACGGATCCATTCTGAACGAATGCAAACGGTTGCATTATCTGAACGGATCCATCTGTGCAGATCCATGACGGATCCGCACCAAACGCAAGTGTGACAAAAGTGTTAGGTTCTCACTCAGTTAAGGCCTCATTCATATTTTTGTGTCAGTGTCATGTCTATGAAAAAAGCATACGTGTTTCATCCATGAAGGATCCGTGGTTGGTCCGCGTGTTCGTTTTTACCATCCGTGTGTCATCCGTAATTCACTGACGTTGCTCAGCTAAAAATTGATTTTGAAAGAATCTCCTATTTGTCTTCAGTGAAAAACGGACACAACATGGATGTGTGTCAATGATTTTCACGGAATCATAGACTTCAATGGGCGTGCTTGGTCAACATCACAGATCAAAGTAGTGCATGTCTCTGTGGTTTTTTTGCTGACCGACGGTCAGTAAAAAGATACTGAAATGTGAACAGACACATTTAAATCAATGGGTACGTGTGCTGTCAGTGAATAAAATGGAAATATGAATGAGGCCTTAAAGGGGTTATCCAGGAAATGCTAACAGGATAGGCCATCATTATCAGATTGGCGGAGGGGGCATATCCTTGTACCACCAACGATCGTCTGTTTTAGCGAGCCGTGGCACTTACAAGAGCTCTGGTGAGCGCTGCAGACTCCCAGCGGCTTACCAAGCACAGCACGGTACATGGTATAGCAGCTGTGCTTGGTATTACAAGTCAGCCCCATTTACTTCAATGAGGCTGAGCTGCGCCTATCAAAAATATTGATGAGCTATCCTCAGTATAGGTCATCGATATCAGATTGGCGGGGGTCCTGGGTGTCTGATCAGCTGTAAGGTGCTCCGTGAGCCCTAGGCCATGTTAGGTCACTGAAGAAAATCTGCAACGCTGCCAAATGGTCAACATCTTCGCCCTTGATGAAGGATTACAGGCTGGACATTCTCACCACATAGGCCTCTATTTACCATGGAATATTTGAACGGAGTCTTCAGTCCCACCCACTTGAACACTGCTTTGTAGGTCTCATTCGTGATTGTGCTGTCGTAGGACGTCCATGAAAACAAAAATTTCTTTACCTGAAATTTGCCTTTCCTGTAGTCTGTAGGCAGCACAACTTTCCCAATTTAAATATTAAAAGTTGCAAATTATGGTGCACACATGGCAACTTTTTTACCCCACCATAGTGGCATAAAGAGCTTGATTAATGTCCCTCACTGTCTCCTTCTTCCTGCTCAGCTGTGGTTCATGGGTTATTTGATCTTTACTGCTTATTGGCATGTCTCTGTGTAGTTGTACCTAGGGGTCTAACCCATAAGTGCCTATGGACTATAGGAAATGAAAATTACAGGTAAATAAATTTAAATTTTTCTATAGACTTTTCTGCAACATCTGGAGCTGGTGTTTATTGCCTTAAAAAATCAGCAAAAAATGGCAGCCAGAAAAATACATCAAAAACTGCAAAAAAAAAAAGTATGATACTAGCCTACTGGTAGTTTCACACATCGGAGAAGATGTATCATGAGGAGAATTTTTTAAGTCAACATTGCCAGAATTTACACCAAATTTATTTAAAGCCATTGTTCGATAAATTTGTTGTATCTTTTGTCTACAAATCTCGCTTGCACGCACATTGCACGAAGACTGATAGCAGCAAACTGAACCCTAGCCCTAGACTAAAAACATTCTAAAAAATTCTAGTTACGGATCTGCTCTAACACTTTGGAGGACAACTATAAGGAGGGGAAAGGGGGGACTGTGACAGATTTTGTATTGGGGCACATCCATCTAGCCATCACATTGGCCACTATCTGTTTTGTTAGCCATTTTATGCTAGCCATTGTGCCTTTAACTTTTCCCCTGATGAACCGCTATATCCTGCCGGGGAAACGCGTCAGGAATTGAGAATTTTTATTCCTTTATTGAAGACAGGACACGTAACTGGACTCTTTGAAAGAATACTACGGGAAATTAGTATATTAGCAGACCATGCTAGGTAAGGGTGCATTATATTAGGGCACATCTACCGAGAAGTGGGGCTGCCGCTTTCAGGGCGATTACTCCGCTTGTAGGCCGGGTGAGTGTTGCCTAACAGGGACAGCCTCCCATTGCCTATAAGCGGACTCTGTTGGGGACAGGCCCCCACGGAATATGCATGTGATTACCCTCCTTGATTGATGATCCTACCAGAGGCAATGATCTGAGCCATAGTCTCTCCTGATGTGAATCAACTACAACAGTGGAGGACTCGTTCCGAATTACAACTGATTTTGGTCTAGATCATCTGTGGTGATTGAATGATACTCCTCATATCCTATATCTACAGTATCGTGAGTACTGTGAACACGGTATCATTATCCCAATTTACTTACCTTAATTTTCATCGAGACCAGTTGTCTTCTATCATTTTTGTGACATCTATATTTGTTTGTTTTGTGGGAGATTATTTTAATGTATTTATTATTAGAAGCTATATTTTAACCACTCCACTACCGCCTAACGCACGGATGCGCCCGGCGGACAGTCGTGTTGTTCAGGGTGGACGCATCCGTGCGTCATCTCGTGAGAAGCGAGATTTGCTGTGAACGCGCGCGCACGTTCACAGCGGTGCGCAGCTCTGCAGTTACACTGCAGCCTGCAAGCGATGATCAATCGCTGCCAGGCTGTAGATGCAAAATAAATCGCATCAAACAAGTATATCAGACGCTGTTTTGTGAACAGCGTCTGATATAGCTGCTACCTGGTCCTCTGGTGGTCCCATTTGCTGGGATCGACCACCAGAGGACCAGGTAGCTCTGTAAAGTAGCACCAAGCACCACACTACACCCCCCCTCCCCCCCGTCACTTATTAACCCCTGATCACCCTATATAGACTCCCTGATCACCCCCCTGTCACTGATCACCCCTTGTAAGGTTCCATTCAGACGTCCATATGTGTGTTGCGGATCCGCGGATCCGCAAAACACGGACACTGGTAATGTGCTTTCCGCATTTTGCAGATCCGCACATTGCCAGAACTATATAGAAAATGCCTTTTCTTGTCTCTATATTTTTACGGAACGGAAGTGCAGACCCGGAAGTGCGGATCCGCAATTCCGGATCCGAGTGGGACAAAATCTGTCCCTATAGAAATGAATGGGTCTGCAATTCCGTTCCGCAAACAGAATTGCGGACGTGTGAATGGGGCCTAAGGGTCCCTTATCACCGCCAGTTAGATAGCTACTTGTTAGGTAGCTAGCGCCCAGCCCACCGCACCGCAGTCACTGATTTTGGCAGAGATTTTTTCATCCTTATTGATCGATGCGAATGAAGAAATCTGTGCCGTTCATTTTTTCTTTCAGCCCAGAGGCTGAACGGAAAAAAGAAATCTCATTACCCGTATGCTCAATATAAGGAGAATCGCAGAAACTCCTAATGCTGGCCATACATGTTATGATTGCGGAGACCATCAAATGCCAGGGCAGTACAAACACCCCAGAAGTGACCCCATTTTGGAAAGAAAACACCCCAAGGTATTCCGTGAGGGGTATGGTGAGTTCATGTAAAATTTTATTTTTTGTCACAAGTTAGTGGAATATGAGACTTCAATCAATTTCCGCTAACTTGTGCCAAAAAATTTTTTTTCAGTGAACTCGCCATGCCCCTCACAGAATACCTTGGGGTGTCTTCTTTCCAAAATGGGGTCACATGTGGGGTATTTATACTCACCTGGCATTTTAGGGGCCCTAAAGCGTGAGAATCCAAATGCGTAAAAATGCCCTGTGAAATCCTAAAGGTACTCATTGGAATTTGTGCCCCTTTGCGCATCTTGGCTGCAAAAAAGTGGCACACATGTGGTATCGCCGTACTCAGGAGAAGTAGGGCAATGTGTTTTAGGGTGTATTTTTATATATACCCATACTTTTGTGAGAAATATCGCTGTAAACTACAACTTTTTAATTTTTTTTATACAAAGTTGTCAATTTACTGAGATATTTCTCTTACCCAGCATGGGTATAAGTAAAAATACACCCCAAAACACATTGCCCTACTTCTCCTGAGTACGGCGATACCACATGTGTGCCACTTTTTTGCAGCCCAGGTGCGTAAAGGAGCATAAAGTACAACAAGTACCTTTAGGATTTACAGGGCTGCTCACAATTTAGCCCCGCCCAAAATGCCAGAACAGTAAACACACCCCAAAATAACCCCATTTCGGAAAGTAGACACCCCAAGGTATTCACTGAGGGGCATAGTGAGTCCGTAGGAGATTTATTTTTATTTTTTTTGCCAGAAGCAGAAATGGAAACTTTATTATTATTTTTTTTCCCTCAGAAAGTGTAATTTTCCGCTAATTTGTGAAAAAAAATGAAATGATACATGAACTCACCATGCCCCTCCGCGAATACTTTGGGGTGTCTTCTTTCTAAAATGGTGTGATTTGGGGGGTATTTATACTATCCTGGCATTCTAGCACCTGAAGAAACATGACAGGTGCTCAGAAAGTCAGAGCTGCTTCAAAATGCCGAAATTCACTTTTTTGCACCATAGTTTGTAAACGCTATAACTTTTACCCAAACCAATAAATATACACTTATTGCATTTTTTTTATCAAAGACATGTAGAACAATAAATTTATACAAAAATTTATATAGAAATGTAGTTTTTTTTTTGAAAATTTTAGCAACAATGAAATAGCACCAAATGAAAGCTCTATTAGTGAGAAGAAAAGGAGGTAAAATTAATTTGGGTGGTAAGTTGTATGACGGAGCAATAAACGGTGAAAGTAGTGTAGTGCGGAATTGTAAAAAGTGGTCTGGTCATTAAGGGTGTTTAAGCTAGGAGGGCTGAGGCGGTTAAGGGTTAATAACTATTTCAGTGATACGCATTGGGGCACAGGAACTTTAACTTACGTTTCTAGGTGTCATGTTATTATGTAGGTTAGAAAAAAAAGAACAGAGACCTGAAGGACGAGAAAGGAGGAAGATGAATGACACAACTTCTTAAAGGGGTATTCCCATCACATACAATGGGGGGCATATTACTAGGATATGCCCCCATTGTCTGACTAGAACGGAGCGTGGAGAGCTGTGGCTGGAAGACCCCGGATTTACCAGGTCCGTCCTCTACCAAGGGCTGCTCCCATAGAAGTGAATAGGAGCGCACCGCGCACACGCGGCCCATGCTCCCATTAATTTCTATGGGGCAGACGGAAATAGCCGAGACAGTGCTCGGCTATTTTCGGCGGCCCTATAAAAATGAATGAAGGGCGGTTGCGAATGCGCAGTGCACCCTCTGTTCATTTCCCTACTCTGTTCTCATTGTAGGTGCGGGTCCCAGAGGTGGCACCCGCACCTATCAGACAATGGGGGCATATCCTATCCTATTGTCTGAGAGGCAAAACCCCTTTAAGGCCCCTTTATATGAGTAGATCATCGATTTGATTGAGCGACAAACAAGTAATTATTCGAGGCGTTAAAAGGGTTATCTAATGTCAAAAACATGCCCCCCAGTGACCGGGCCCCTCATATAGATTATACTTACACCCATGGGCGAAGCTATAGGGGGTGCAGAGGTAGCAGTTGCTACCGGGCCCAGGAGCCTGAGGGGCCCTAAGACCCTTGTGCCACATAAGAAGACACACAAAGCACTGAGAGAAGGGGGGCCCAAGCTGAACTCTTGCACCAGGGCCCATGAGCCATTAGCTGCGCCCCTGCCTACCTCGCTCCTTGGTACCTGCGTCACTCCTGATCCAAACAAGGCTGCGATTCTAGGGAGACTCGTCCCCGTTGCGGAGATGCAGCTGCGGTTGTGTGGCGACGCAGGTGCCAGGGAGCGGGGTATGTATAATCTATATAAGGGGTTCGGGCATTGGGGAGCATGTTTTAGACATTGGATAACCCCTTTAATGTTCGACCAACAACCCTTTAGATGCGCAGAGTATCAAATTTCTTAGTGCGATCGTGTCATAGATCGTTTGTCGGGCAAACAGCTACTATGGAATTGTCTGTGCTGTCAAGGATACACTAGTAGAATTCTGGAAGACAAATGATGATTTAGGTGTCTACATCGGCGATCACAAGAACAAAAAACTAAACAATTATCACTTGTTGCTTACTTTTACACTACTCGATAATACCTTTAGCTCGATTTCACAATTTTTCCAGGCGGAGTGGTTGCACATCCATAATTTAATTCTACCTTGTTAAACTTTAGTGGAGTTATTTAGTCCATTAGAACATTTTTGATTGATCCTGATCTATGATATTTTATCCTGTGGGTAGTTGATAAATTTAATTTGTGGAAAAGCCCTTTTACCTAGAGTCAAACTATTGACGTGTCCCAGGATTAAGCTAATATGAAGGTGGCCACCAAAAACACTTAGGCCTCTTTCACACGAATGTATTGGTTACGATCTGTGCATTGTGGACTGCAATTTGCGGTCCCCAATGCACGGGCAATGTCCGTGCGGCGGCCAGGACGGATACAGACCCATTCAACTTGAATGGATCCGTGATCCGTCCGTTCCGCAAAAAGATAGAACAAGTTCGGGTTCGGGTTATCGCAGAATCCTGTTATGGATTTCGCTACCACGGACCATAATGGAATTTGGAAACCATAACGGGCCTTTGTGGTTTTCAAATTCCGTTATGGTCCGGGGTAGCGGAATCCATAACAGGATTCTGCAATAACCCGAACCCAAACTTCGGACGCCGAACTTAAAACACAAGTTCGCTCAACCCTAGTTCTCATCCGTGATGCGGAATGCACACGGCCAGTGCCCCGTGTATTGCAGAACCACCGTATGTGGCCCGCAATACGGCCACGGAACCAATACGTTCGTGTGAAAGAGGCTTAGGCCTTACATGTTGCCCCTGGAAAAAGTTTATTGAGTAGACCCCGATGATTTTTTTTTTTAAGATTGAATGGGTCTTCCAAGATTCACGTGAGCTCAGATGGAACGTCATCACTTCCTGTCTGCCAGGGACCAGAAAAAGTGGGGATGGGAGTCTCAGCGCTGGACTTGAGGGGCTTTCTACATTTTTTTTTTTTAAGTGTCTTTTTTGTTTTATTTTTAGGTCAGACAACCCTTTTTAAAGCACATCACCTAGTACAGAACTTTTATACCTTTCGTAAAAGCTTTGGATGTATTTTCTGTTGTACGGGCATCCTGTACCACCTTTTTTGAGAATCATAGACCATCCTGAATCCTGTCACTATAGCACAGGTGTCATTTAAGACCCTTTTCTCGTCTGCTGAGGATAAGATTTTTGTTCAGAAATAGCCCCTGGTGTGTGTCACCCTGTAGCGGGTGAGCACCTTCCTGATATCTAATCCACACCAAAACCACAATAAAAATAGACATGTGCTGTGTGGCTTATGTATGTTACTAGAGATAGGCAGCCTCCCCCAGGCTAAAAATACCTAAAACAACTGAAAGCTAACTTGGGATGTGCCAGCCCAGACTCATCTTTCTCTGCTTCTGAATATGCTCGGCCCCTCTTCTCTTTATTTTCTATGACCACTGGATTTCCAAAATGAGTGTGGTGTCTACCGAGTAAAAGGACCAACATTAGAGCAAGTAGCTAAATATATGTTAAAAGATTCTGTCTGTGGAAATTATAATGTATTTTGTATCTATGTGAAAGTATATTTCACATGTACAAATGAAAAATAAAAACTATTTCTGTAGGGAAAATTAGAAATTACATTGAAATGGCTAAATTGGACCTCATTGACTTCTATGGGAGAGTCTTCTGGGCATGCTCTGTGACCTGTGCAGAGGTCATTGTACAAGGAAAGGATAGATACGTTTTGGCAATCACCTATTGTGAATGGTGGATCCTGTGTTATCTGTCATTCTAATCCTGCCTATAAAGATATCACCTCTCTGTATAGATAAGCAGGTAACTGCAATAAAGTAACCTCTACAGGCCAGGAAGTGGCGCCTATTATAAGGCTTAGTGGGCAGTGCGAAAACTGCAGGAATTTATGGTGTTATATGGTACTAAGGCTGTCACAGTTTTGGGGCACTGTGGCTGTCATTCTTAAAGGGGTTTTATCCGGAAATTATTAAAATAAAATTACTGAACATACTTATATATTATTTTATTATAAATATATTTCCAAATACCTTTTTTATTAGTTATAATGCCTAATTTTGTCTAGGGAGCAATAATCAGGGAAAATAAAATGGCCACCGTCCTATTAGAACACACAAAACCTGTCCTAGTTACACAGCAGGGCAAGTTACTTCAGAACACTGAGGTAAAGAGCTGCCTCAGCCTCCTCTCCTACTTGTCAGGGATTATAATCCTGAATACAGATCATAAAATCTTCAGCTGAATCTCTGTAGGAATAGAGGTCATGAGGAGGCATGAAGCACAGAGAGGATGGACAGGACAGACCGGAAGAGCTGCTGCTCAATACCAATACCCCCACTCTCCTCTCTGTACTTCATGTCTCCTCATGAACTCCATTCCTCCAGAGATTCAGCTAAAGATCATATTAAACTGTATTCAGGATCATAATCCCTGACAAGCAGAGCAGAGAGGAGGACGAGGCAGCTCTTTAGCTCAGTGTTATGAAGTAACTTGTTTTCTTGTGTGATTAGGACAGGTTTTGTGTGGACTAATAGGATGGATGCCATTTAATTTCCCCCATGATTGCTCCCTAGACAAAACGAGAAATTATAACTAGTGAAAGGTATTTGGGAATATATTTATAATAAAATAAAATGTAAGTATTTTTAGTAATTTTATTAATTCCCGGAGTACCCATTTAATTGACATTTTGCTGGCAGATTTATGGGAGAATATTAATTGCTCAGTTATAGAATACTAATGCTGTGACCCAGGCTCGGACTGGCCAACAGGGGTACAGGCAAATCTCCCAATCGGCCCCTGAGCAAGGTGGGCCCCTAGTCTTCCAACCCCTGCACAAGTGGCACACAACACAGTAGACTTACTGCACTACATACATATATTTAATGTACAGCACCTCAACCAGCCTATGTTTATATAAAAAACTTGATAGATTATTAAAGAAACTCCCCACTTTATTACTAAAGACACGATCAGAGCTGAGATGACTTTTAGGTATAGAAGAAATCTAGCCAGTGTCCTCTTTTCCCCAGGACCTACCTTCTCAAAGTTGCAGCAGGGACCCCCATATTCAATCATCTGGTAGCATCTTGCTGCTGTGTGAGCAGGTAATATTTGAATGTACTGAATTAATGAATTTTACTGGTGGGCCCTAGGCACCCCAGTCCAACACGGCTGTGACCCTTACAGGAGCCCAATGACTTGCTCGGTTAGGATTGGTTCCCATATAAAAGTCCATCCATTGTAGTTTCCCTCCGGTTCAGTACAGAGACCCTGGGGGCATTCTGGTCCTACAGATTTCTAAAGGACAATTTCTGCCACCCAGTGTATCCGTTTTCATGATACATATGTTCCAGCGCTGGGTTAAAAAAACGTACACATGGACACCAGACCGCTGCACTAAAGTGCCGAAAGTCCAGGTACACATCAGTTGTGTCCAGATGTGGCATAAAACAACTTGTTGGGAACAACCCATGTATGTGCACCCATGGATAAAAAAGGCACACATGAAATATTTGTTGCAGCACACTGGAAATACTCCACATACCCGTCTTTCCCTGGGAGGGCACCTATTTTTTTTATTTCAGAATGCTAGACAGCATGATCATGTAGAAGTCCTTTTTAAGATGCACCTGTCATGACACATGTTCTTTAAATTTCTCCAAGCAGGAACTTTCATCTATTTCTTTCCTTTAATCTTGTTTTCTTCTGTAGAAAGTATGGAAAGCCTTTTATTGCCGCATCGTGATGGTTGTGTGCAACATAGAGTTCATAAATAGTAGTACACAGCATAGAATATAATTCCAATCACATATCTGTCCACATTGCAGATTACTCCCAACCATAAACACTGATGTAATAAAAAGTGGGAGAATTATAGGCGTTCGATGTAAATGAGGTTAGAGGGATTGTCTCCAGAGATATACATCCTCATATATGTCTCCATACAATTTTTATTCATTTTCCATTATTCTATTAGGCATTTTAATTCCCATGGCACAGAGAGAATTATTAGTGCTGTGAATACATTTGTAATGACATATATAAATGTATTGGTGTTTTATTAAAAAATAATCTTGATGTTCCCAATAATAATAATTTAAATTTTATGGAAATAGCCTTGAACGTTTGTAATTTTTCCTGACTACTATCAATTGGTAGGAGCTGTTGATGAGCTGGTAGGTTTGGATTGCTGCCATTATCAGTACTGGTTCCATATTGCCATCGTGCCCAGTTGCCCAAAAGTTTACATCCATTAGAACAGATCATATACTTCTTATACTATATATAACTATACTAATAACACCTACAGAATAAATCATTAAAACGCTGTGTATCCCTTCTCAGTTGAGAGTGTTCACCTCACCATCTTCAAGTTAAAGGGGTATTTCCAGAAAAACAACTTATTACCTATCTACAGAATACGTGATAAAAGTGTAATCAGTGGGGATCTGATTCCCTGGGACTGCCGAAGACAGCCGAGTGCAATGCTTGACTGTCACTCCATTGAACTAGGGGACATAGGATCCCTGTTTTAATGATCATAGAGGTCCCAGCAGTTGAATCCCCACCATTTAGACACTTATCCTGTGTATAGGTGCTAAATTGTCATTCTGGGAATATCCCTTTAATCCCAATATAACCTCAATGCATAATGCTGTAGATGTATGGTGCTGGTGTGCAGGGATGTATGAAGCTAGCTCACATGCTGAGCTCACTTCATACATGGTGGGTGCTGGCTGTATAATACAGCAGACACCAGCCAGCAGTGACTGGGGTTGGCGATGACACTTATTCTGGTCATATAACTCCTCATGTGCTGCTGTCAATAGTGACCATGTCATCTGAGCGGGTAGACAGACCGAGGGGGTTCCCCCTCTCCTCTAATTAAAGCCCAGGCAGCGAAATTGCGGGGCTCTGATCAGTTTCTATGACTGCCTGAGGGCTTTATGAAGGCTGCCAGCACTATCATAGCAAACTGCCTGCTGAGCTATGTCTGAGGCACAGCTCGCAGGCAGCCTGTCAGAATCCCATATTACAGTCTATGGTACAAGTGATCAGAAGATTGCATGTATAAGTACACTAAGGGGACTAATAATTATAGTTAAAATTATAGTTAAAATAAAAAAAATATATTAAAAATTCATTGCACCCCTTTTTCCAATTTCACATATATAAATAAACAATAACCAAGCCTAACAGGTATCGCCACATCCAAAAATGGCTGAACTATAAACAAAATCAAAATATCTTTACTGCGTGATGAATTCATAATGGAAAAAATACCCCAAAATGGTACCAATCGGCTGCGGCCAATGTGTGGTGCAGGCACGGTACAAAATCTATCTGCCAATGTGCTTCTGTACTGTACTGTGCCAAACATTGAAGCGAAGGTGCAGGCGCAAGACTTTGGTGCCAGTCATGATTACATCTTCACTGCCTGGCCCTGTCAGTTAAAGTGTTTGGGGCGTGGCCGTAGAACAGTGAGCGGAGGCTCTGGAGGCAATGAGGTGCAACAGCAACGCACTTGTTCAACTCAGGGACTAATTGGCATATTATTAAAAAGCTATTTTCTCTGCAATGCGGCAACTAGATGGTACCAACACCATTAGATTCAGCTGATAAGGGCATATCTCCCATGTCAGATGGTTTTATTGAGAGGTATTTACTGTACAGTACATATCTGTGAAATAATGTCTTTATTAAAAGCTATAACAGAAAAATGTACCTTTTAATTTTTCATGTTTTATATTTTTTCAAAATGTAAAATAATAATAATAATAGCGCAAAACAATAAAGATGTTTTTGTAACATACTTACTATTAAATATCACAAAACAGTATTTGTTATCCCTGTAATCATAATAACTTACAATAGAGTATATTACATTATTTATGGTTATCATGATCAGTAAATGGCGTTAATATACTATTTATTAATATGATGCCTGAGTAAAAAAAAGAGTTCCTTTAGCGCACAAAATATTTTTAATGTGGCAGGTCTATAGGGTAATAGTAAGTCTTCTACCTGCTATTCAGAAGAGCTGGGGTTTAAATCCCCACAGAGGCCTGTAAACACAGGCCTGTTCGCTGTTTACAAGTGAAAGTCTATGAGCTGGGAGTGGGTCCTTCCCCCCAACCCATATAGAAACATAGAAACATAGAATGTGTCGGCAGATAAGAACCATTTGGCCCATCTAGTCTGCCCAATATGCTGAATACTATGGATAGCCCCAGGCCCTATCTTATATGAAGGATGGCCTTATGCCTATCCCATGCATGCTTAAACTCCTTCACTGTATTTGCAGCTACCACTTCTGCAGGAAGGCTATTCCATGCGTCCACTACTCTCTCAGTAAAGTAATTCTTCCTGATATTACTTTTAAACCTTTGCCCCTCTAATTTAAAACTATGTCCTCTTGTAGCAGTTTTTCTTCTTTTAAATATTCTCTCCTCTTTTACCGTGATGATTCCCTTTATGTATTTAAAAGTTTCTATCATATCCCCTCTGTCTTTTCTTACTTCCAAGCTATACATGTTAAAGGGTTTCTGTCACCAACTTTTGACATTATAAGCTGTCTGACATTAGCTATGTGCTAATGTCAGACCAGCTTGATAATGTCTTTTTTATAAAAATCCGCTGTATATAGTCTGAAAAACTTACTTTTATATTATGTAAATTAGCCTCTAGGAGCAGGGCGTTGCCCTGCTCCTAGCGGCTCCGTCCGGCAACCTGCTGGCACGCCCCTTCACACTTTGATTGACAGTGCAGGGCAGCGATCCTCCTGCACTGTCTCGTTCTGAAATCGCGCGCCCGCGCCTGCTCTGTATTCGGCGCAGGCGCGGTGAGCAGAAGGACGCTGGTGCCTGCTGTCCTCTGCTCACCGCGCCTGCGCCGAATACAAGCGGCGGCTGGCAGCGATTCAGAACGAGACAGTGCAGGAGGATCGCTGCCCTGCACTGTCAATCAAAGTGTGAAGGCGTGCCAGCAGGTTGCCGAGCAGCCGCTAGGAGCAGGCAGCCCTGCTCCTAGAGGCTAATTTACATAATATAAAAGTAAGTTTTCAGACTATATACAGCGGATTTTTATAAAAAGACATTATCAAGCTGGTCTGACATTAGCACATAGCTAATGTCAGACAGCTTATAATGTCAAAAGTTGGTGACAGAAACCCTTTAAGGTCCTTTAACCTTTCCTGGTAAGTTTTGTCCTGCAATCCATGTACTAGTTTAGTAGCTATTCTCTGAACTCTCTCCAAAGTTTCAATATCCTTCTGCAGATATGGTCTCCAGTACTGCACACAATACTCCAAATGAGGTCTCACTAGTGCTCTGTAGAGCGGCACCAGCACCTCCCTCCTTCTACTGTTAATGCCTCTCCCTATAAGCCCAAGCATTCTGCTGGCATTACCTGCTGCTCTATGACATTGTCTGCCCACCTTTAGGTATGAGACATAGCGTCATTAAAGGGGTATTCTGGTTATGTAAAATTATCTCCTATCCACACGAAAGGGATAACTATTAAACTATTAGATCTGTGGTCCTACTGATGGGACCTCCACAATCATGAGAAAGGGGACCTTGTACCCCATGGAGCCTCTTGAAAAGAACAGAGTGGCCGGTAGGGCATGTGTGCGGTGGCACCATTCATTTCTATGGGGTTCTGGATATAGCTGAGTCCCAGCTGTAGGACCCCCCACCGATCTAATAGTTATCCCCTATCCTATGGGGATAACTTTACATAACAGGAATACCCCTTTAATATTCATTGCACTGAAGTAAATATTAATGAAATAGCTCTTGTCAGAAACCTGAAAATGGTTTTCTCATCTCAGACATCGGTGGAATATTGCTAGGATATGCCACCAATGTCAAATAGATGTGGGCCCCACCTCTGGGAACTGCTCCTATCTTCAGAATGAGCCCTCCAAAGTGAAGGAGAGGACCTGCACCTATATGACATTGGTGGCATATCCTGGTGACATGCCACCAATGACTGAGATAGCACATCCAGGGGCGGATTGGTCATAGACCATACAGGGAAATTTCCCGGTGGGCTGATGCCCAGGGGGCTGCCCGAGCCCTCCCCACGGCCGGCCAGTGGAAGTTTTTGGGGATGTATTTTGTGCTGCTGGCAGTATTTTGTGAAGGTCTATGGTATCTGTCTCTGTTAGGGTGGTATAATGTGCCACAATATGGTATTGCTGGCCCTGCCTTCCATCAATTTGGACCTGACTACAAAACGGGGGCCACTTTAATATTTTTTCCAGGGCCACTTTAAGTTCCCAGTCTGCCTCTTGATGTAGCTGCTTTATTTTTATATAATTTAGTTTTTATAGAAATACAACAGTATAAATCTATTTTGGCTGTACACATAATAGTAAAAATCGAAGTGAACAGAAAATACAAAGTATTCGGCATAAGAACAAGTAATATACATCACATGGTATATGCAATGCAAGTCAGATAAAGGTCAATAAAGGCAATATGAAAAACCAATATTATGTCGTATTCAGTTATTTGAAAAGGAGCAAAATTAAAACAAAGAAACAATTAGACAGTATCCTATCATTGCGGAACATTCCCAATGAAGTAGCTTTGTAAATCTGTTATAAGGGTGGGTATAGACCACATTGAATCCTATCTGAGCATTACTTTCTTTTAGAACATAACAACATAGAAAAGAAAGACTAAGACAGTACAAACAAAGACACATGGGGGGGTTACATAATCCTCCTAGGCACATCTCAGTGTTGGCTATCAGGCCACTAATTGTCCCAAACATCCCAGGTGGCATGGAATAGTTCCACTCTATCCTGAAACCTACTGTAGCAGTAGTATACTCCAAGGTCCGGACTCCTGTCACCTTAGCATATAGGTCGGAGATTTTAGGGGGGTCAGGTCGCTTCCAGAAGCGGGCTATAAGGCAATGGGCTGCAGTCAGTACTTGTATTAACAGTTTAAGTGAGTGTTTCTTTATATGTATTGGGGTTATATTAAGTAGAATGGATATGGGGTCAGGAGGTATGCTGCAACCAAAAATATCACTTGAGAGTGCTAACTCTGGACCAAAAGGTGAGTATCAAGGGGCAGTCCCAGAATATGTGATGCAGCGTTCCCCTAGTTGTCCCATATCTCCAGCTTACCTCCGTGACTGCAGAATTCAATCTATGCAGAAGGTCAGGAGTATGATACCAGTACATTAAGATCTTATACTGATTCTCTCGACAGAGAACTGACATTGAAGACTTCGCTGCTCTTCTCCATATGAGTCTCCACAGGGCATCTGGTAGAGATCTCCCCAAGTATTCCTTCCATCGCACCATATAAGAGTGTATTTGAATTCGGTCCGGGGAGGGGGTCATCAGAATGGAGTAAATCTCAGATATTAACCCCTTCATATGTACTCCTCTTCTACAAAGACGCTCAAATGCCATCAGGAGAGAGATCCTGGTCCCCGAGAAGAAAGATTGGGCTAGACCATAGTAGAGAATTAGGGAGTATGGGAGCCAGCAAGTCTCTCTATCTGCATCCAGACAGAATAAGGTTGCAGAGATGCCCAAGCTGTGATGCAGCGTAACTGAGCTGCCCAATAATATTTCATCAGGTCAGGAACTCCCAGACCACCCTGGATGTAGCTGTTTTATTAACGATCACTACACTGAAGTTAATATAAAAAAGGTAGTTGATTTCAGAGACCTGAAGTGGCCGGGGCCCTGACTGCTAGTACTGCCCTGATAGTGGCCCTGGACATACTGAAGGCTGGTCAATGTTCCCCCTATTAATACCATATGGGAATGGCCATGGTAGCTACATGGTGTCCTGTGTGTCCCCGCACATGTGTATGATGGCCCTGCTGACAACTCTGATGCGGCCATCATCAGTACCAACACAGAACCTTCTTTCATCACTGAACACTATTGTTTGCCATTGATGGCCGCACATTTTGGCTATTTTTGTCACATTTTTTGAAACAAAAAAACACTGGTTTTGTGAAAAGCACTGCAAAAGCCAAGTGACAAAATGCCCCATGTGACCAGAGTCAGGGTTGAGAGCTGACTCTTCAAAGATTATTAGAGCAATTACTGCTTAGAAGGCTGAAGCATCTGATACCATTATGTTATGGACATCCAGAAACAACGCTGACATATTCTCTTTACAGTGTTGAGATATCGTTGGCTGGGCTTTTACTGGGCAATTTATGATACAATTTGAGGATGTCCACTTTACCGAGACATCACTCTAACCTCAACGTTTACATGTAGATGTGTCTCGCTAGAATGATAAAGGAACCATTATCCCGTCCTAGTAAAATGACAAGTTTTCCATCAAATTCAATACATCCTCCCTAACCCCCTTCTTCTCATCCCAAGCCACTGCCTGCAATGCTGTATTATCAGACCTGCTGAGAATGTTAGTGCAGCATATGCTGTATATTACACTGTCATCCTATGAATGTATGTGTATGACAGAAAACCTGTACTTATACACTCCGGTCTGTGCAATCTCAATGTTAGGACTGAGATGTCGGTCCAGATTTACTAATGTGTCTGCGTGGCCTAGAATCTGTCTAAAAAGTGGTGCAAATTGGGAGAATTTTGGAGCAGCTTTGCTCAACTAAGGTTTCTATATTTTATCCCCAACTTGCAAGAAAAGAGGCAGGGATAGTGAAAAAAGAACAGAGCTTTGTGGGGGCGTGGCCTAAGATGCACCGTTTTGTGCCACAATTTAGGAGGAAAATCTTGTTTCAAAGTAAATTAACCAATAGTTGGTATAGAGTTAGAAAAGGTGTCTCCCTGCAGCAGCAGCCCCTGCGGTAAATCTGGTGCAGGTCTTAGACAGCCTGCCTAGGCTTACGCCATCTACAGGATTAGTAAATCTGGGCCACAGTTTCGGGGTGATGAGTCCGACTGTTGCAGTTTATATGGGGAAATTAGGGCTGCCATCAGTCATTTCCAGGGAATGTCTATGTAACTAGCAGACTGGGAGGAGCTATAAACTAGCTGGGTGTTAGGGGCAGTGATAGGGGAGTGTCTATGTAACTAGCTGGTGGGAGGAGCTATAAACTAGCTGGGTGTTAGGGGCAGTGATAGGAAGTGTCTATGTAACTAGCAGAGCTGGGAGGAGCTATAAACTAGCTGGGTGTTGTTAGGGGCAGTGATAGGGGAGTGTCTATGTGACTACTGGGTGGGAGGAGCTATAAACTAGCTGGGTGTTAGGGGCAGTGATAGGGGAGTGTCTATGTAACTAGCTGAGTGGGAGGAGCTATAAACTAGCTGGGTGTTGTTAGGGGCAGTGATAGGGGAGTGTCTATGTAAGTAGCTGGGTGGGAGGAGCTATAAACTAGCTGGGTGTTAGGGGCAGTGATAGGGGAGTGTCTATGTAACTAGCTGGGTGGGAGGAGCTATAAACTAGCTGGGTGTTAGGAGCAGTGATAGGGGAGTGTCTATGTAACTAGCTGGGTGGGAGGAGCTATAAACTAGCTGGGTGTTAGGGGAAGTGATAGGGGAGTGTCTATGTAACTAGCTGGGTGGGAGGAGCTATAAACTAGCTGGGTGTTATTAGGGGCAGTGATAGGGGAGTGTCCATGTAAGTAGCTGAGTGGGAGGAGCTATAAACTAGCTGGGTGTTAGGAGCAGTGATAGGGGAGTGTCTATGTAAGTAGCTGAGTGGGAGGAGCTATAAACTAGCTGGGTGTTAGGGGCAGTGATAGGGGAGTGTCTATGTAACTAGCTGGTGGGAGGAGCTATAAACTAGCTGGGTGTTAGGAGCAGTGATAGGGGAGTGTCTATGTAAGTAGCTGAGTGGGAGGAGCTATAAACTAGCTGGGTGTTAGGGGCAGTGATAGGAGAGTGTCTATGTAACTAGCTGGGTGGGAGGAGCTATAAACTAGCTGGGTGTTAGGGACAGTGATAGGAGAGTGTCTATGTAACTAGCTGGTGGGAGGAGCTATAAACTAGCTGGGTGTTGTTAGGGGCAGTGATAGGGGAGTGTCCATGTAACTAGCTGGTGGGAGGAGCTATAAGCTAGCTGGGTGTTAGGGGCAGTGATAGTGGAGTGTCTATGTAACTAGCTAGATGGGAGGAGCTATAAACTAGCTGGGTGTTAGGGGCAGTGATAGGAGAGTGTCTATGTAAGTAGCTGGGTGGGAGGAGCTATAAACTAGCTAGGTGTTAGGGGCAGTGATAGGGGAGTGTCTATGTAACTAGCTGGTGGGAGGAGCTATAAACTAGCTGGGTGTTAGGGGCAGTGATAGGGGAGTGTCTATGTAACTAGCTGGGTGGGAGGAGCTATAAACTAGCTGGGTGTTAGGGGCAGTGATAGGGAGTGTCTATGTAAGTAGCTGGGTGGGAGGAGCTATAAACTAGCTGGGTGTTAGGGGCAGTGATAGGGGAGTGTCCATGTAAGTAGCTGAGTGGGAGGAGCTATAAACTAGCTGGGTGTTAGGAGCAGTGATAGGGGAGTGTCTATGTAAGTAGCTGAGTGGGAGGAGCTATAAACTAGCTGGGTGTTAGGGGCAGTGATAGGGGAGTGTCTATGTAACTAGCTGGGTGGGAGGAGCTATAAACTAGCTGGGTGTTAGGGGCAGTGATAGGGAGTGTCTATGTAACTAGCTGGGTGGGAGGAGCTATAAACTAGCTGGGTGTTAGGGGCAGTGATAGGGAGTGTCTATGTAACTAGCTGGGTGGGAGGAGCTATAAACTAGCTGGGTGTTAGGGGCAGTGATAGGAGAGTGTCTATGTAACTAGCTGGGTGGGAGGAGCTATAAACTAGCTGGGTGTTAGGGGCAGTGATAGGGGAGTGTCTATGTAACTAGCTGGGTGGGAGGAGCTATAAACTAGCTGGGTGTTAGGGGCAGTGATAGGGGAGTGTCTATGTAACTAGCTGGGTGGGAGGAGCTATAAACTAGCTGGGTGTTAGGGGCAGTGATAGGGAGTGTCTATGTAACTAGCTGGGTGGGAGGAGCTATAAACTAGCTGGGTGTTAGGGGCAGTGATAGGGAGTGTCTATGTAACTAGCTGGGTGGGAGGAGCTATAAACTAGCTGGGTGTTAGGGGCAGTGATAGGGGAGTGTCTATGTAACTAGCTGGGTGGGAGGAGCTATAAACTAGCTGGGTGTTGTTAGGGGCAGTGATAGGGAGTGTCTATGTAAGTAGCTGGGTGGGAGGAGCTATAAACTAGCTGGGTGTTAGGGGCAGTGATAGGGAGTGTCTATGTAACTAGCTGGGTGGGAGGAGCTATAAACTAGCTGGGTGTTGTTAGGGGCAGTGATAGGGAGTGTCTATGTAAGTAGCTGGGTGGGAGGAGCTATAAACTAGCTGGGTGTTAGGGGCAGTGATAGGAGAGTGTCTATGTAACTAGCTGGGTGGGAGGAGCTATAAACTAGCTGGGTGTTAGGGGCAGTGATAGGAGAGTGTCTATGTAACTAGCTGGGTGGGAGGAGCTATAAACTAGCTGGGTGTTAGGGGCAGTGATAGGGGAGTGTCTATGTAACTAGCTGGGTGGGAGGAGCTATAAACTAGCTGGGTGTTAGGGGCAGTGATAGGAGAGTGTCTATGTAACTAGCTGAGTGGGAGGAGCTATAAACTAGCTGGGTGTTAGGGGCAGTGATAGGGAGTGTCTATGTAACTAGCTGGGTGGGAGGAGCTATAAACTAGCTGGGTGTTAGGGGCAGTGATAGGGAGTGTCTATGTAACTAGCTGGGTGGGAGGAGCTATAAACTAGCTGGGTGTTAGGGGCAGTGATAGGGAGTGTCTATGTAACTAGCTGGGTGGGAGGAGCTATAAACTAGCTGGGTGTTAGGGGCAGTGATAGGGAGTGTCTATGTAACTAGCTGGGTGGGAGGAGCTATAAACTAGCTGGGTGTTAGGGGCAGTGATAGGGAGTGTCTATGTAAGTAGCTGGGTGGGAGGAGCTATAAACTAGCTGGGTGTTAGGGGCAGTGATAGGGAGTGTCTATGTAACTAGCTGAGTGGGAGGAGCTATAAACTAGCTGGGTGTTAGGGGCAGTGATAGGGAGTGTCTATGTAACTAGCTGGGTGGGAGGAGCTATAAACTAGCTGGGTGTTAGGGGCAGTGATAGGGAGTGTCTATGTAACTAGCTGGGTGGGAGGAGCTATAAACTAGCTGGGTGTTAGGGGCAGTGATAGGGGAGTGTCTATGTAACTAGCTGGGTGGGAGGAGCTATAAACTAGCTGGGTGTGTTAGGGGCAGTGATAGGGAGTGTCTATGTAACTAGCTGGGTGGGAGGAGCTATAAACTAGCTGGGTGTTAGGGGCAGTGATAGGGAGTGTCTATGTAACTAGCTGGGTGGGAGGAGCTATAAACTAGCTGGGTGTTAGGGGCAGTGATAGGGGAGTGTCTATGTAACTAGCTGGGTGGGAGGAGCTATAAACTAGCTGGGTGTTAGGGGCAGTGATAGGGAGTGTCTATGTAACTAGCTGGGTGGGAGGAGCTATAAACTAGCTGGGTGTTAGGGGCAGTGATAGGGAGTGTCTATGTAACTAGCTGGGTGGGAGGAGCTATAAACTAGCTGGGTGTTAGGGGCAGTGATAGGGAGTGTCTATGTAACTAGCTGGGTGGGAGGAGCTATAAACTAGCTGGGTGTTAGGGGCAGTGATAGGGGAGTGTCTATGTAACTAGCTGGGTGGGAGGAGCTATAAACTAGCTGGGTGTTGTTAGGGGCAGTGATAGGGAGTGTCTATGTAAGTAGCTGAGTGGGAGGAGCTATAAACTAGCTGGGTGTTAGGGGCAGTGATAGGGGAGTGTCTATGTAACTAGCTGGGTGGGAGGAGCTATAAACTAGCTGGGTGTTAGGGGCAGTGATAGGGAGTGTCTATGTAACTAGCTGGGTGGGAGGAGCTATAAACTAGCTGGGTGTTGAGGGGCAGTGATAGGGGAGTGTCTATGTAACTAGCTGGGTGGGAGGAGCTATAAACTAGCTGGGTGTTAGGGGCAGTGATAGGGAGTGTCTATGTAACTAGCTGAGTGGGAGGAGCTATAAACTAGCTGGGTGTTAGGGGCAGTGATAGGGAGTGTCTATGTAACTAGCTGGGTGGGAGGAGCTATAAACTAGCTGGGTGTTAGGGGCAGTGATAGGGGAGTGTCTATGTAACTAGCTGGGTGGGAGGAGCTATAAACTAGCTGGGTGTTAGGGGCAGTGATAGGGAGTGTCTATGTAACTAGCTGGGTGGGAGGAGCTATAAACTAGCTGGGTGTTAGGGGCAGTGATAGGGGAGTGTCTATGTAACTAGCTGGGTGGGAGGAGCTATAAACTAGCTGGGTGTTATTAGGGGCAATGATAGGGGAGTGTCTATGTAAGTAGCTGAGTGGGAGGAGCTATAAACTAGCTGGGTGTTAGGGGCAGTGATAGGGAGTGTCTATGTAAGTAGCTGAGTGGGAGGAGCTATAAACTAGCTGGGTGTTAGGGGCAGTGATAGGGAGTGTCTATGTAACTAGCTGGTGGGAGGAGCTATAAACTAGCTGGAGTGTTAGGGGCAGTGATAGGGGAGTGTCTATGTAAGCTAGCTGGGTGGGAGGAGCTATAAACTAGCTGGGTGTTAGGGGCAGTGATAGGGAGTGTCTATGTAACTAGCTGGGTGGGAGGAGCTATAAACTAGCTGGGTGTTAGGGGCAGTGATAGGGAGTGTCTATGTAACTAGCTGGGTGGGAGGAGCTATAAACTAGCTGGGTGTTAGGGGCAGTGATAGG
Source organism: Bufotes viridis (assembly GCA_033119425.1). Classification (NCBI taxonomy): domain Eukaryota; kingdom Metazoa; phylum Chordata; class Amphibia; order Anura; family Bufonidae; genus Bufotes; species Bufotes viridis. The sequence continues at coordinate 176,041,563 of CM065589.1, forward strand.
GGAGTGTCTATGTAACTAGCTGAGTGGGAGGAGCTATAAACTAGCTGGGTGTTAGGGGCAGTGATAGGGGAGTGTCTATGTAACTAGCTGGGTGGGAGGAGCTATAAACTAGCTGGGTGTTAGGGGCAGTGATAGGGAGTGTCTATGTAACTAGCTGAGTGGGAGGAGCTATAAACTAGCTGGGTGTTAGGGGCAGTGATAGGAGAGTGTCTATGTAACTAGCTGGGTGGGAGGAGCTATAAACTAGCTGGGTGTTAGGGGCAGTGATAGGAGAGTGTCTATGTAACTAGCTGGGTGGGAGGAGCTATAAACTAGCTGGGTGTTAGGGGCAGTGATAGGGGAGTGTCTATGTAAGTAGCTGGGTGGGAGGAGCTATGAACTAGCTAGGTGTTAGGGGCAGTGATAGGGGAGTATCTATGTAACTAGCTGGTGGGAGGAGCTATAAACTAGCTGGGTGTTAGGAGCAGTGATAGGGGAGTGTCTATGTAACTAGCTGGGTGGGAGGAGCTATAAACTAGCTGGGTGTTAGGGGCAGTGATAGGGGAGTATCTATGTAACTAGCTGGTGGGAGGAGCTATAAACTAGCTGGGTGTTAGGAGCAGTGATAGGGGAGTGTCTATGTAAGTAGCTGAGTGGGAGGAGCTATAAACTAGCTGGGTGTTAGGGGCAGTGATAGGGGAGTGTCTATGTAACTAGCTGGGTGGGAGGAGCTATAAACTAGCTGGGTGTTTGGGGCAGTGATAGGGGAGTATCTATGTAACTAACTGGGTGGGAGGAGCTATAAACTAGCTGGGTGTTAGGGGCAGTGATAGGGGAGTGTCTATGTAACTAGCTGGTGAGAGGAGCTATAAACTAGCTGGGTGTCGTTAGGGGCAGTGATAGGGGAGTGTCTATGTAAGTAGCTGGGTGGAAGGAGCTATAAACTAGCTAGGTGTTAGGGGCAGTGATAGGGAGTGTCTATGTAACTAGCTGGGTGGGAGGAGCTATAGACTAGCTGGGTGTTGTTAGGGGCAGTGATAGGGGAGTGTCTATGTAACTAGCTGGTGAGAGGAGCTATAAACTAGCTGGGTGTTAGGGGCAGTGATAGGAGAGTGTCTATGTAACTAGCTGGTGAGAGGAGCTATAAACTAGCTGGGTGTTGTTAGGGGCAGTGATAGGGGAGTGTCTATGTAAGTAGCTGGGTGGAAGGAGCTATAAACTAGCTAGGTGTTAGGGGCAGTGATAGGGGAGTGTCTATGTAACTAGCTGGGTGGGAGGAGCTATAAACCAGCTGGGTGTTGTTAGGGGCAGTGATAGGGGAGTGTCTATGTAAGTAGCTGGGTGGGAGGAGCTATAAACTAGCTGGGTGTTAGGGGCAGTGATAGGGGAGTGTCTATGTAACTAGCTGGGTGGGAGGAGCTATAAACTAGCTGGGTGTTAGGGGCAGTGATAGGGAGTGTCTATGTAACTAGCTGGGTGGGAGGAGCTATAAACTAGCTGGGTGTTAGGGGCAGTGATAGGGGAGTGTCTATGTAACTAGCTGGGTGGGAGGAGCTATAAACTAGCTGGGTGTTAGGGGCAGTGATAGGGAGTGTCTATGTAACTAGCTGGTGGGAGGAGCTATAAACTAGCTGGGTGTTAGGGGCAGTGATAGGGAGTGTCTATGTAACTAGCTGGGTGGGAGGAGCTATAAACTAGCTGGGTGTTAGGGGCAGTGATAGGGGAGTGTCTATGTAACTAGCTGGGTGGGAGGAGCTATAAACTAGCTGGGTGTTAGGGGCAGTGATAGGGGAGTGTCTATGTAACTAGCTGGGTGGGAGGAGCTATAAACTAGCTGGGTGTTAGGGGCAGTGATAGGGAGTGTCTATGTAAGTAGCTGGGTGGGAGGAGCTATAAACTAGCTGGGTGTTAGGGGCAGTGATAGGGAGTGTCTATGTAACTAGCTAGGTGAGAGGAGCTATAGACTAGCTGGGTGTTAGGGGCAGTTATAGGGGAGTGTCTATGTAACTAGCTGGTGGGAGGAGCTATAAACTAGCTGGGTGTTGTTAGGGGCAGTGATAGGGGAGTGTCTATGTAACTAGCTGGTGGGAGGAGCTATAAACTAGCTGGGTGTTAGGGGCAGTGATAGGGGAGTGTCTATGTAACTAGCTGGTGGGAGGAGCTATAAACTAGCTGGGTGTTATTAGGGGCAGTGCCGGAGCTGTGGCAGGGAAAAGTGATATCCAGGCAGGAGCACCGTGACACAAACTATTAGGGCCACAACATACCACTTGGTATTCCTATGCACTGGGACCCAGTCACCCCTGGGGCGGCAGTCTGCTGCAAATGTTTTACTGTAAATATTACAAATGCTATGAAAAACACTTGAAACTCCAGACTTTTTATTAAAAGTGTTTAAAAATGCAGAGTTTCTGTAGGTTTGTGTCATTTTGCTTTTATCGACTGCCCAGATATAAAAAGAAGTGAGACACATAGTTCACTGATAGCTCTGCACATCTGCTCACCACATGCGTGCATTCGTAGAAACTTGTCGGGTCCGAGCACTTCTTTTCTTACTGTTATAGAAACCCTTCTGAAACATGAAGTATATATTTTACAGGAGTTTCACCATGATATACGTGCTTGTAGTTGTGAGGAGCGGCGAGTGTGGTATAGCCACTCACCAGAGGTCACCTGTCAGCGCTTACTCATGTCTTGGGCCAGTTTCAAAGAAGTCCAGAACATGACCTGCCCGCTGCTGACTGGCCAGTAGTAATTGAATCAAGATGCCCAGCATTGTTAGGCTGCCTGTACTCATTGCCGAAGTGTACAGCGACACAAAACTGCACCAAGTTTTACCATGTGGTTTTTGGCTGAATGGTTTGCACAGGTTTCAGCACAGTTCTAGCACCTCCGTTCCATTCATTCACTTACATAGGCTCTTACCTATCTCTGACGGTCCCATAGAGATGAATGGAGTGGCAATGTGCATGCTCAACTAGCCACTCCATTAACTTTAGAGGTACAGGGTCCCTGTTCTCGTGATTGGTGGGGGTCTTAATAGCTGGACCCCCACGGATCTAATAGTTATCCCCTATCCTATGGACAAGGGATAACTTCTTCTTACCAGAATTCCTCTTTAGGGAACCTATAACATTAAAGAGGTATTCCTTTTATTACAAGTTATCCCCTATCCACAAGATAGAGGATAATTTATTAGATCATCGATCTTGAGAAGAAGGACCCGGTATGGCTTGGAGACCCACAAAATGAACAGAGCGGCTGGTCGAGCATGCGCACTGCTGCTCCATCTCTATAGGAGTTCAGGAGACAGCACTCGGGTATTTCTGGCACTCCCATAGAGATGAATGCAGCAGCAGTGTGCATACCCGACAAGCCGCTTAATTCAGGGCTGGCCAACCTGCGGCTCTCCAGCTGTTGCAAAACTACAACTCCCAGCATGCCCAGTCTGCCTACAGCTATCAGCCTACAGCAGGGCATGGTGGGAGTTATAGTTTTACAACAACTGGAGATCCGCAGGTTGGCCAGCCCTGGCTTAATTAATTCCCGGGGGCACCGAGGGGTAGGGGGTCTCCATTCTTGTAAATGGTGAGGGTCCCAGTGGTAGGACCCCCAGATATCTAACAGTTGTCCTATAGCCTGTGGATAGGGGATAACTTGTAACAGCCGGAATACCCCTTTAATTAGGACATTCTTATGTCAGTGTTAGTTCTGGATTAAACCTATAAATTATATGAATACGTATGTATGGACATTTTATGCAAGCAGAATAAGTGCTAGGACATATACAATTGGGGCCTGATTATTTACAATAGAAGTTACTGAACGATGTGCTTTACAAAAAGGGGTTAATGAAGCTAGACATACACATAAGATGCCGAACAGCCGATTCCTCTGGCAGCGGCTTATCTCTCATAGAAGGGAACGATTGGGCAGATGAAATCCAACATACTGATTCTTATCTCCTCTGACATCTGCCAATGGGAGAGAAGCAGGATGCCCCTATACACATTAAATTGTTCAGTGGCTAGCCGAAAATCGGCGGGTTTGGCTAATATACCTCCTAGCCCTCATGCACAAAAATGTATTTTGTTTTCGTGTCCGTTTCTTTTTTTTTTGTGGATAGAATGCGGACCCATTCATTTCAATGGGTCCGCAAAAAATGCGGACAGGACACCATGTGCTACCCGCATCCGCATGCCCGTTCCGTAGCCCAACAAAAAAGATAGAGCATGTCCTATTCTTGTCCGTTTTGCAGACAAGGATAGGCATTGTTACAATGGAGCCGCAAAAAAAAACATGCCATACGGACGTCATCCGTGATTTTTTTTATTGCAGATACGCATTTTGTGGCCTGCAAAACACATACGGTCGTGTGCATGTAACCTTATGTGTATAGTCACACTGGAGATTTCCTGGAGGGAATGTATCAAAACTGGTGCAAAGGAAAAGTGAAGTAGTCCAATGCTTTTATTTTCCACATGAGATGTTTCCATGGGCAGATAGTCCACTTTTCTTTTGTGTCCAATCAAAGTTTGGAGGGGGCATTGCATATGCGTCTTATAAAGCACTTCTGAAAGGGGCACTGTGCGGTTTAAAGGGGTTTTCCGAGTTTCTGGTATGGAAGACTTAACCTAAGGATAGGTCATCAATCTCAGAACAGCGGGGTTCCAACACTAGTTGCCGCCCAGCGCCGGAGTTACTGCAGAACAGCTGATCGTAGTGGGTGCAGGGTGTTGGACCCCAATGAGATATTGAGGATAGGCCACCAGTATAGTGTCCAGACATTATCTTCCTCTGGCAGTCCGTGCGCCAGACTGAAATCTACTGTAGGTCGTATCTGCGTGGATTTCAGTCATTTACACCAGTTACTGAGCTGTGCTCGAGAGCTGTGGCCACTGCAGTAATACGGCCACGGCAGGGCAACTACCGTGTGTATGCAGGGCCGGTGCAAGGATTTTTGCCGCCCTAGGCAAAAGAAAAGTTTGCCGCCCCCCCCCCCCGTCATTCTTCACCCCTCCTTCTTTGTCATTCTCCCCCCCCGTCATTCTTCACCCCTCCTCCTTTGTCATTTCCCCCCCCCCCTTGTCATTCTTCCTCCCCTCTTGTCATTCTTCTCCCCCCCTCTTGTCATTCTTCCTTCCCCCCTCTTGTCATTCTCCCCCCCCCCCACCCTTGTCATTCTTCCTCCCCTCTTGTCATTCTTCCTCCCCTCTTGTCATTCTTCTCCCCCCCTCTTGTCATTCTTCTCCCCCTCTTGTCATTCTTCCCCCACTCTTGTCATTCTTCCCCCTCCCTCCCCCGCCTGTAATGTAGCGTGGCCGAGCGCTTTATGGTCCACGGGTACAGGAGCTTTAGATTCCTGTACCCTGACGGACTGACAGGCAGTGCACACTGTGTGCGCACTTCATGTCAGTCCGGCCGGGTACAGGAGACACATGCTCCTGTACCCGCGGCCATACAGAGCTCGGCCGCGCTGATGGACTGACAGGAGGGAGCGCTGGCGCTTCCCTCCTGTCAGCTCCTCTCTTCATGCTGAGCCCGGGCGGTGCGTCCTCATGGACGCGCCAGCCCGGGGAGTGCTGCAGCCGTCTGAGGCTCAATTCAGAGCGCTCGGGCGGCTGCAGCATGAGGCAGGGCCGGCGCTCCTAGCAGCGCCCCTTGCCAAGGGGCGCTCTACGCGGCGGCCTAGTCCGCTTATAGGACGCGCCGGCCCTGTGTGTATGAGCCCTAAGGATCACGTCCGTGTGCATTCTGTATTTTGTGGAACGGAACAGCTGGCCCCTAATAAAACAGTACTATCCTTGTCCGTAATGTGGACAAGTGAAAACTGCGCAAATTCGCAAGCAAGTACATTTAGTTTTGTTTGCGATCGCGTTCAGTTTTTATCATGCGAGTGCAATGCGCATTGATGCGTTTTCATGCGCGTGATAAGAAACGGAATGATTGCAAACAACATCTCTTAGCAACCGTCCATGAAAAACGCATCCCTTCTGCACTTGCTTGCGGATGTGATTTTCATGTAGCTCCATTCATTTCTATTGCGTGAAAATCGCAGAACATAGAACATGCTGCGATTTTCACACAACGCACAAGTGATGTGTGAAAACCAACGCTCCTGTACACAGACCCATTAAAATGAATGGGTCCATATTCCGTGCGGGCGCAATGCGTTCGCATCACGCATTGCACCCGCGCGGAATACTCGCTCGTGTGAAAGGTGAGGTTACTTCTGTGAAAAATGATGGAATCTGTGATGTCGGTTCTGTCAGAACCAGAGCCTAAAACAGATGGGATGTGACCCTGGGGTGCACAAACCATTGGTGCATACTGTTCAGCTACACAGGAGCTCAATAGTTAAAGCGGTTGTCTGAGATTTTGATATTGATGCCCTATCACAGTGATGGCTAACCTCCGACACTCCAGCTGTGGTGAGACTACGACTCCCAGCATGCTCCACTCATTTCTATGGAGTTCTGAGAACAGCCAAGCAAGTGTACATCTTGGGAGTCGTAGTTTTACCACAGCTGGAGTGCCGGAGGTTAGGCTACTTTCACATCTGCCGTTTTCAATTCCGCTATTGAGATCCGTCATAGGATCTCAATAGCGGAAGAAAACGCTTCAGTTTTGTCCCCATTCATTGTCAACGGGGACAAAACTGAACGAAACAGAATGCACCAAAATGCATTCCGTTCGGTTGCGTCCCCATCGCGGACAAAGCAGCGTTTTTCTGTCCGCGATGTGGTGCGGAGCAAGACAGATACGTCCTGACACACAATGTAAGTCAATGGGAACGGATCCGTTTTCTCTGACACAACAGAAAACAGATCCGTCCCCCACTGACTTTCAGTGATGTTGAAGACGGATCCGTCATGGCTATAGAAGACATAATACAACCTGATCCGTTCATGACGGATGCATGCGGTTGTATTAAGCCGTATTCACATGTCCGCAATGTCGTCCGCATGTATTCCGCAATTCTGCGGAATACATGCGGACCCATTGACTGTGAATGGGGCACAGTTTTTGCGGACAAGAATAGACATTTCTATGGGGCTGCCGGCCGGGTGTGTTTATGGATCTGCAATTTGCGGATCCATAAACACAACGGACGTGTGAATAGGGCCTTATTGTAACGGAAGCGTTTTTGCAGATCCATGACGGATCCGAAAAAAACGTTAATGTGAAAGTAGCCTTAGCCATCACAGGGCTAGGCTATTAACCCTAGCCCCTTTGAGGGGACCCTCTGCCACCTTAAAGCTGCAGTGCTAAACATGTGGATGTTTTATCAATGACTTCTATGCCTATAGAAACATTGGTTTATAGAAATACATAATAAAATTATAGTAAAAACGTGGTGTGAACTAGTATCTTTCAGCCAAGTCTATAGGGAGCCCTAAGGGACGGCCAGAAGTGGAACAGGATGCTTAGACTTGTAGTTCTACACCAAGCCCTCACTGTGCGGGCAGCTTGACGCACACGAGCGCGCGCATTGTGAAGACCGCCTACAAGACGCGGGGGCGCGCGCAGCTCGGTGGGGTGTGGCTCGTCAGCTTGTCGGTAACGCGCACGCAGGGAGGCGGAAGCGCGTTCTTGCGTTGAAGTCTGAAAGTTGTATCGGACTCCCAGGGACCGCTCCGGCTGAGCGGCAACATGGACGACCTGGGTGAGTGACGGTCCGGGGACTTTGGGGACCTGTATGATCGGGCTGTGGGTATTTATGGGCTGAGGCACGACACGTGTGGTCGGGGTTGTCTCACTGGTCGTTTACATAGGGCTGCCAGCTAACGGGGCGACTATACCCTGGACGCAAGTGTCACATGGAGGGGCTTGTGTGTGATGCGGACTCCTGCGGGGGCGCTGAGACGTCCTGCTGTAGGGCAGCGGTTATCAGCCTGTTCTAAGCCCTACACCTGGCTGCCATCAGTCTTGTAGACGCCTTCCATAGGAATGCATGGAGTTGGTGAATGTGTTGCCCATCATTGTAACTGGAACCGATCTCAGTCTGTAGACGTCAGGGGGCATTGAAGATATCTTGCAGAATTGTCATTGGGTTGTGTGACCCTCCCCAGCCTGTACACAATGACAGTCTATGGATGCATGCCTTGTGTTATGGGGCACCATGGACCTCTGAAGATGCAGATCTATAAGGGGGGCTGAGGAGAAGGAGCTGGTGGGCTTTGCTACCAATGGAAATTATGATCGCAGTGCTTGCTGTATTATTTGACTAGGAATGCATTATGTTTTTGTTTTTAAATGAAATATTATTATATCTATTCTTATGGTGAGTATTTGTGACTTGTTTGATGTTGCACAAGGCAGCTTTATATGTAGTGTAGAAGTGGTCGGCCGCGGATGACTAAGTCGCATTCTTGGTGTATGTTGCTGCGTTAAAGGTCTCGGCACATCCTGTATGTGACACAGTTCCACTAGATACGTGCTTACAGGACAATGTACAAAGCACCTCCGAATTATGTTACATCCCCTTTTACTAGAATCTATTTATAATGCGTGTTTCTAGGAATGTACCCGTCTCTTCTAGTCCTAAGGATCCAGGGCCCCTGGCACCTATGTTGAATCCCTGCTTTTAATGTGATGCCCTCTGCGTCCAGTAGAGTTGATTCTCTTATGGGGCATATAGAAGTTCCTGGGGGGGCAAAGCTTGTGGTCCCCATGTATTAGATGAGATTAGAGCGGAGAAACATAGCCCTGAAGGATCCAGTTGATGTGCTGTCATATGGTCGCCCATTGATGTGTAATATTGCATCTTTCTGCAGGAATCTGCACCCTCTGGTCAACTTATTTTTGGGGACGCTGCTTTAAGAAAAAAAAAAAACGGGGGGTTTTGATCTTTAAGAAACAACCACTTTTTGGGCTACTTTCACACTAGCGTTTTTTGCAGAGCCATCCTGGATCTGCAAAAAAGCTTTCATTACAGTAAAACAACCGCATGCATCCGTCATGAGCACCATTGAAAGTCAATGGGGGACAGACCCATTTTCTATTGTCAGAGAAAACGGATCCGTCCCCGTTGACTTACATTGTGTGCCAGGACGGGTCCGTCTTGCTCCGCACCACATTGTGGACAGAAAAACGCTGCTTGCTGCGTTATTCTGTCCGCGATGGGGACGCAACCAAACGGAATGGAATGCATTTTGGTGCACTCCGTTTCGTTCAGTTTTCTCCCCATTGACAATGAATGGGGACAAAACTAAAGCGTTTTCTTCCGCTATTGAGATCCTATAACGGATCTCAATAGCAGAATTGAAAACGCAGATGTGAAAGTAGCCTAAGAGAGGTGGTCGATTTAAGGCTCTCCTACACATTAGACGTCGATACACGGCCGTATCTGTTTTTCGGTCTGTGGATCTGCAAAATTTGGATACCGGCCGTGTGCATCATGGACAAGAATAGGGCACGCTCTATAACCTCCTCCTGGATGCAGAGAGCACACGGATGTATGGATTTTTTGCCGCTCCATAGAAATCAGTGGGTCCTGGTGCGATTTGCAAAAAATGCATATCGGAAGCAGTCCAAAAATAAGGTTTCGTGAATGTGGCCTTTTTAGGCCTCATGCACACAGCAGTATTTTTGGTTTGCATTTTTTGCGGGTCGGAGCGGGCCCATTCATTTCAATGGGGGCTGCAAAAGTTGCGGACAGCATGCTGACTGCCTCCGCACATCTGTTCTGTGGCCCCACAAAAAAACAAAGCAAAACATGTCTTGGGCTACATGCACACAACAGTGAAAAACGGACGCGTGATGGATGTTTTTTTTAAACGGCCATCACACATCCATTTTAAGACCAATGGTAGTCTGTGGGGTTATTCACACGGCACTAAATAGCGGACGTCATGTTCTATGTTGACTGTTTTTCACTGACTGACTGACTGCTCCCGTACAATTGAATGGGTCCGTTTTTAAACAGACCCATTCATTTTGAACTTCCGTTTTTAAGGGACTTTTTTTTTTTTTCAGTCGTGCGTGTAGCCTTATTCTTGTCTGTTTTCAGGATAAGGATAGGACATTTCTATTGAAGTGAAAAAGAAACGGCTGCAACCACATGGCCACCATCCATGTTTTGTGGACAGCAAAACACATAGGGTCGAGTGCATGTGGTGGGCGCCCGACTCTCCCTCGGCAGATGTCGGGGAGAGATTGGGCATGACGCTGGATCCTGTTGTTCTCCTGGGAGATAAGCTGCCTCCAGAAGTGTCTGGCGGCAGCTTTCACCCTGTTACCTTCAGTTCACACTTGCACGTTTTACAGCTCGTTCGAACGCGCTGTAAAACACATAACCGATGCAAACCAATGCTTCCCTATGGGACTGGTTCACATTTTCGCGTTTTACAGCGCGTTCCAACGCGCTGAAAAACGCCCGATGCATAAACAAGTACTTGAGCTTTTTTGGGGGCGTTTGTCGCACGTTTTGGCCCATAGACTTCAATGGGAACGCGCAACGCTTGTATTTTGCGCGTTTTTGACACTGAACGCGCGTTTATGAATTTGCAACATGCTGGAAAGGCCAAACCCCAGCTCTGATTGGCCAAACTTCATATAGACAGGGATATTTGGTCATTGGACAACACTGCAGTCAATCACACAAACGCGCGTAAAACGCGCATTTACTATTGCCAAAAAACGCGCGTAGAACGCGCGTCTCAGAAACGCTCAGGTCTGAACCCAGCGTTATAGCTAGCCTAGCCACTCTGCGTCCCATTCAGTGAATGTGTCCATAGATCTTGGACGCTTAGACAGTCCTCCATAGTGATAGCTAGTCTTTGCGGGGTTCTGATCAGGGTTCTTTTTCTGGCCCTATTGGTCGTCTGCTATATTTCGACCTCCCATGTATCTGGTTACTGCGAGGTGCAGTCTGGACAGTGGTAAAGGGTCAGGGTCTTAATCAGTGCCCCGGGCATAGAGAATGTCAGCGGTAACAGGAGAAGCAGCCCCGTGTTATTTCAGGGTTGGCTTGTATATTTCTTGGCCTGCCGCTCGCTGTTTGTTTTAAGTAAAGCGTAATGTAGGCTTTTAATCTTGGCAGGATTCGTGGCCGCTCCTAACCATGTCTGGAAGTTTGATGTGCCCGGCCTTGTGTAATACCGTATGTAGCATGTTCTGCTGTAGCGTGGAGGCTCACGTCATCACAGCTGGCATAGCGTTTTCTCTTTGGTCGAGGCGTATTCAGCTTGTCATTATTCTGCGGTGAATGCACATGTACTCTCCGTCACACGTCATTTACAGGAGTGTTAAAGGAGGACAAAAAAGATTAATTCCACAGAAAACCTTAATCCTACCGCAACATCCCTTTCTAGTCATACACTTGCCTAATATCTTGGGTACTCTTAGGCACCTGCGCGCATGGTTGAATGCATTTGCAGAATATTCTGCATCATAAATGGTTGTCCATGTATTCACGGTGTTCTTCTGCGGAAAACGGGATATGTTGTGGATTTTATAAAGCTGGATTTCTTCATAGATCTCAATGGTAAATCATAATCCACAATGAAATCTGCATCGAAATCCGGAATAAACCCCGAATGAACCTAAAAATACATATATGCGGATTTCAGTGCCTGTTTTTCCGCCACGTAGTAAGGCACGATGGCGTGGTGTCCTTACACTGGAGCGAGTAAGGCCATGTCAACATCTCCGGTGAATGTTTCCGGCGGAGAGCAGCCTGTCGGAGTTCACCACGTGCCACATTGGCGGATTCGGCCGCTTTCTTGGATAAATGCTTGGTTTCAGCCTGAAAAATGCTACTGCATGCAGCGGTTTTTGTCCGGCATTTATACCGGAACAACCTGTCGGATCGGGCACGCCGGAGATGTGTAGTACACATAGCTGGGGAACATTTTAGCCATCATGGAGAATGTGTAGGGGCTGATGGCAAGGCGCAGTCGTAAATTAGGCGCCTACTCTGGCAGTCCGTGCTCCTTAACTGAAATTCATGGCTCCTCCGAGCCACTGTACATTTCACTCTTCATTTACGGATTTCAGGCTCATGCACACGGCTGTAGTTTTGGTCCGCATCCGATCAACGTTTTTTGCGGTTTTGATGAACATGTCCTGTTTTTCTCCATTTTGCAGACACGAATAGGACGTTTCTACGGGAGTATAGAAAAAAAATGGTGGCATGCGCACACACAAAACCCGACCGTGTGCATGAGCCATTAAAAGAGGAAAAGTATGCAGAGACTCTACCTCTCATTGTTAGGGCTCATTCAGATGCTGTCCGCACAAATGCGGATCCGATTAGATGCCGTCCCATTCACTTCTATGCTTCCCTTTTCTTCCATTGTGCGGCTCTGCAAAAAAACATGTCCACTCCAAACATGGCTCTGCAAAATGAAACATGTCCTATGCTTGTCAGTGAAAATCAGGACATGGCCCTATTGACGGAAAAAAATGGATCCACATTTTTGTGGACAACATACGGCCGTCTGAATGACCCCGTAGAGGCCCTTTAAAATGAAAGCAGCATCCTGATTTTGGGGGGCAATTAATCCTTGGGGGGGCAATTAATCCTTGGCGTCAGTTTGTGTTTTCTAATGGTGTAAATAGATTTATTTTTCTTTTTTAAAATATCTCATTTGGGGGCGCTGCTTTAATTGTACAAAGAACAGATGTTGTGTGGGTAGAAGGCTCGGCTTGTGTTTGTTGACTTTATGGGGCAGAACATATATTTTTTTACATTTTCCTATTACGGTTGCTCGTAGCACTGCCAGGTAAATATTTGCTGAGCACGTATGCCGCTCTGCTGCTGATATATTACACGTATCGCTTGCGATTTAAAGGGATCTTGCAGATCAGATATTTCTAATGTACATTATCATCTACTTGTAAAAGAGACTGCAGGCGTACTAAAGGCCAGGGGATATAGTTTTAGCTTTCACACAATATTTCACATTTTAAAGACGTCACTCTGGACTGACTTCACCTAAGCATTTTTTTTTAATATGCATGGCTATTATTGCCATAAAAACTTCCGGAAACCTGTCAGTCTCCATTACGAGTCTGTGAGTCCACTAGAATACAGGTCTAGCACACAACCACATCATTTTTAGAGCCTCGGGCTGCTGTATGTTGATTTCTGTGCATAGCCATTTCACCATGGGCGCTAAGGCCCCTTATACACAGGCCGATGCGCAGGGGAATGATCAGGCATGAACGGCTCGTGATGATTTTATGTGCCGCTGTGATCACCCGCTGGACGAGCATTTTGCTTGATTGTTGGTGACCTATTTCCAAGACTTTGAGCAAGTGTTCCCACAATCATTGTCCCATCCCTCCACCTGTTTTCTTCCCTAGGGGTGAATACCTGTTTGATATAGCTAAGATATTCAAAGTGGAGCAGGTCGGCACAGCTGTGAAGTGTCTGATGAAGGCACATATCGTTGCCGAAACGCGTCACTTGAATATATATGTGACCAATAAAAGAAGAATAACTGCAACTTAACTTCAGCGAGTGCCGGTCTTCATTTTGGATGTTTGATATAGCTTGCATCTAAGCTTCCCATGATCTATTTTTATTACTCAATTTTCATGAATATGGCAAAAAACTGTGTGCCGCCAAGTCCTGAGGCAAGTTGGGGCACTGTATTAAAGGGGAATTCCGATTATATCAGGTTATCCTTTGTCGACTGGATTGGGATAACTATTAGATTGGTGGCGGTCCAACTGACCTAACGATCATGAGAACTGTGAACCCCTCCCTGAAATGAATGGAGAGGGCTGGCTGTGCTGCTCCATGCGCCTGTGCTGCTCCATGCGCCTGTGCTGCTCCATGCGCCTGTGCTGCTCCATGCGCCTGTGCTGCTCCATGCGCCTGTGCTGCTCCATGCGCCTGTGCTGCTCCATGCGCCTGTGCTGCTCCATGCGCCTGTGCTGCTCCATGCGCCTGTGCTGCTCCATGCGCCCACTATGAGATGGCTGGAAATGGCTGAACTCTTCATAGAGAATGAATGAGGCTGCACAGCGCATGCGCATACAACCTCTCCATTCATTTAGGGTCAGGGTACAGAGCTCTTGGGATCGGTGGGGGTCACTTCAGTCAGACCACCACCTATCTGATAGTTACCCCCTATCCTGTGGATAGAGAATAACTTGATATAACCAGAATACCACTTTAGGGATTCAGTATGGAGCAGTTGTCCCTCGCTGGTGATAGACTTGGTGGATGAGATTTATCAAACTGGTGTAAAGGAAAAGTGGCTTAGTTGCTTATAACAACCAATCAGATTCCACCTTTCATTTTCCAAAGGAGCTCTGACTAATGAAAGATGGAATCTGATTGGTTGCTCTGGGCAACTAAGCCAGTTTTCCTTTACACCAGTTTTGAAAATTTCGTCCGGAGAGTTTATCAAACCCTAGGCTCCAGGAATCTAGTTCTCCTCTCAATAATGCAATTCACATAGCTTTGGCTGCCCTTTTGGCCAACACCCCCTCGGTGACCACCAGATCAGAAGATGGTTTAGTCACTGCACGATGTTTCTTTTCCTTTTTTTGTCCGATGTATCATGAGCATGGGTATAGATACCGCCATACTATACAAGTAGTGAGCTCTGCAGCCCCTCCACAGCTCTGGATGCTGAGATATGGCCTCCTACAAGTCCAGGGGAGCCCAGTAATGGGTCTGTACTAGTGGTGGGGTGTATGAAGCTGCGATTTGCCAATGTGCTCGAGACAGTTTGTGGTGGAGTCCTGCTGCAAATCCTTACCAAACATGCAGCATGTGCACCCAGTCCTTAGAACATTCCAGCGCTCTCCAGGCTTTTGAGCTCGCCGTGGTGAAGTAAGGTGTGTGTTGGAGCTGCATGACATAGCTCCGAGGTGGAATTCTAGGGGGAAGGGATTTTGGCTGTTGAGAGATGGGTGTGGGAGGAAGGGCCTGCTTCCTTATGTTGCTTAATTTTGTTTCCTTTCATTTTCAAATGTTTGCCCAGATGCTGAACCTCCAGGAGTTCCCTTGCCCACTGCGTTCTATCGCAGTCCATGCTGGAGATTGGAGGTCCTTCCTAGATCTCCACATTACAGTAACAGGCTGGTCTAGCACATACACACCACAGGCTCCGTGCCTTCCGGATGGCGTGTCACTCATTTTCTGTGTAATTGCATATGGCTTAGTGACTTCAATTAAAGACCGGGCTCTGACCCTTAGCAGCCCCTCGTCATTGCCTGGCACCAGCGAAGATGAAAACGGCATGCACCCACTGAGCATGCAAACTCGAAAACTTACACTGGTGCTTTTAGGACGTGGCGTGAACATTGCGTGTGGAAAATCCACCGGTGAAGATTTATCAAAACTGGCTTAGTTTCCCATAGCAACCAAACAGATTTCATTTTTCACAACTACTTTGGAAAATGAAAGGTAGAATCTGATTGGTTGCTATGGCAACTAAGTCACTTTGCTTTAACACCCGTTTTTATAAACCTCCCCCACGGTGTTTTATAGAAGTAGCATTGTGGATGAGAAATCTCATTCTCGCGATGGAATCCACAGCGTAAATGAACCTGAATTGCGCATTTTAAGGGTATGCAAATCTTCGGCGCATCTGCTTGAAATGATGTGGATGTTGTTGCAGAAGTGCTGCTGATTGGATGCGGATGAGAATTCCTAAAAACTCATTGGGGGTCATTTATCACGACTGACTTTTATCGCCCCTGCTCTGCAGGAGGTCATACATTAGCCGCACTTCTTGCAGTCCCTCACTGGAGTAGTTTTCACTCCTCTTTTACGCCCGTTTTCCGGTGTACATTTGCTGGGACAGATGTGCATCTATTTAGTCACATGCAAGGGCTTATGCACACGAATGTATTTTCTTTCCGCGTTCGTTCTGTTTTTTTTCATGGACCGTATGCGGAACCATTCATTTCAACAAGTCCGCAAAAAAAAATGGAGTTACCCCATGTGCATTCTGTTTCCGTATTTCCGTTCCACAAAAAAATAGAACATGTCTAGTGTTGAGCGAACTTGCACTTTAAGTTCCTAACGGGATTCTTCGATAACCCGAACTTTGGACGCAGAACTTAAAAAAAACAAGTTCGCTGAACGCTAAACATGTCCTATTATTGTCTGCATTACGGACACCGTTAGGACTGTTCTATTAGGGGACAGCTGTTCCGTTCCGCAAAATACGGAATTCACACAGATGTCATTCACATAATACAGTGAACCAATTGATTATTTGCTGAAAGCCCATCCTTAATCGCTTGGCAAAGGTTTCCTAATGCCGGGTGGATTGATCGGTAAATCAGCGATGGCGCAATTGTTTTAGTACCTGTTGGGGAAGTGAATGCCTGCGGCGGGTCATGAAGCCACCGATAACATGCTCATCGGCTATATGCGTTATCCAGTCTGACCTACAGAT
Source organism: Bufotes viridis (assembly GCA_033119425.1). NCBI lineage: Eukaryota > Metazoa > Chordata > Amphibia > Anura > Bufonidae > Bufotes > Bufotes viridis. The sequence continues at coordinate 176,057,912 of CM065589.1, forward strand.
CATGTGCGGGGCTGGTTCACAAGCCGCTTGTTTGTCAGCGGCTGATGGGTTAATGGCAGCAGCGGGTGCTTCCTGCGCCCCCTTTGGTACGTAGGGTGATTTGTCGTTTTGTCCTATCTGGTCTCCTCTGTTATACGCAGTATATAGACTCGCCATTCCTGCGCACTTACTCACTGAGTGTATGAGGTTACACAGGATTAGATTACAGTAGAGAGCGGCGTGTAATGATTCCGCCGGGCATGGAGACACTGGGGGCTCTGTTTCACTTTTCAGGACTGCCGAGAACTGCTTTCTACAGCTGGACGGAGGTTTAGGTCCTTTATAAACAGCAGCAGATGCAGGACCTTGGATCTGCCACCCCGAGGTCATTTGTGTCTGTTCACACTACGTATGTCGTAAAGCAACAGGATTCTTTATGTTCGATTCACAAAACTGATATTTTCTGCATCTATCGATCAGTACAGCTGCAGTAAAGAAAACAAATGGTGAAAACACATAGAGAAGAGCTGGCCATATGCTTTTGTTTAGGCACCAGCTATGTCTCCCTACACCCCCCAGCAGACCGCGTCCCTCCCCTCCTCAGGGGGCACAGGCTCACTCATTTCAGCCGAGCGTCCATATGTTCTGAATAGGGGGAACAGAATAAGCCCGTGACAAACACCTCTGGAAGTGGCTTATCTTCCCAGATAACTGAAGTATTGGGCATGTTGATATCGAGCAGCCTGATCTTTCCTTAGGCTAGATGCACACGACCGTATGTGTTCTGCGGTCCACAAATTGCGTATCCGCAAAACAAACGGATGACGTCCATATGGAATCGGAACGGAGCAACGGATGCGGACAGCACACAGAGTGCTGTCTGCATCTTTTGCGGCCCCATTGAAGTGAATGAGTCCGCATCCGAGCCTCAAAATATGCGGCTCGGATGCGGAACCAAACCACGCTTGTGTGCATGTAGCCTTAGGCCTCATGCACACAACCACTGTTTGATTCAGTGTCGTCCGCCATTTTTCGTGATTTTCTGCAGACCCATTGGTTTTCAATGGGTCCATGGAAAACTCGGCAAATGCCCCGTTTGTTCTCCGCATCCGTGGTCCGTGATTCCAGTCCGTCAAAAAAATATAACCTGTCCTAAAAACGGTTTGCGGGCCCATTCAAGTCAATGGGACCGTGAAAAAATGCAGATGGCCATCCGTGTGTCATCTGCGTTCCGCGTCCGCATTTATTTGCGGATCCCTTGGCAGGCATTTGGCAAAAATTGGCAGTCTGTCTTTTGGTAATATCTTGTGGGTCATGTCCGCTAAAAAAAACGGAAGACACACACGGAAACACAACGGAAGCAAAAACGGACACGGATCACGGAAAAAAAATACTGTTGTGTGCATGAGGCCTAACCCAAACATCTATCAGGAAGCCCTCCTAGCTAGATACGATCAGCCGGTCCAGCTGAAATGACGAGGTCCAACATTTATATGTATTTCCAGCTTAAGGCCTCATGCACGGGACCATATGTATTTTGGGGTCCACAAACCACGGATCTGCAAAATATGGATACCGACTGTGTGCATCCTGCAGGTTCCTCAGGCCCAGTTGTATACATGATTTTTCTTGTCTGCAGAACGGAATAGAAAGGGACATGTTTTATTTTATTTTTTTTGAGGGTCGGACATGCAGAGGACGGGACATTGAAATGAATGGGTCCGCAACCAATCCCCAAAATATGGGGATAAAATGCGGAAAAAAAATAAGGTTGTGTGCATGAGGACTTGCTGTGCGGTAGATTGGCAAGGATTAGCCCTATTGTCATTCAGTCGAATTGATCGTTGGCGTTTTCTTGTAGAATCCACATAAATAAGTAGTGTGCTTAAATTTGACACCGATGTCATTGTGGAAATCCGTGTCAGATCTGATGCTCTGCATCCATGTGATGTGCCCTTAGTGGACTGTACGAGTATGTAGTGAGTTTCCAGACACATTTTCAGTCTGCTGTTTGGACCTTTGTAGAGGATAGAAAATTGGGGCAGAAGCTGAATGCTTTCAATGGTTGTTCATCTTCAGGGGCCCCCCATTCCCACCTGGCTCGACCTGTGGAGTGAGGCATACTCCTCTGCTCCTCACTGCCGGGTTCTGGCTTCTTTGGTCCCCTGCCATCGCTGCCTTGCTCTGGTCTCTGCGTGTCAATCTCCTGTTTGACTTGGGTCACATGGCCACTGAAGCCAATGCCTGGCCACAGCGTTGACATGTCTGGCAGAAAGGCCCCCTGTAGATGAACAACCCCTTTAATTCCTAGCATGACGCTTATGAAATCAGTGTGACCAGGTGAAGTGTGCCATATCACAGTGTCTGTGATAGTATATTGGATATGTAAACCCCACCATGAGCTAAGGTCACCCTTCCACATTTGTATCCTGTGAGTTCACTCATAGTGATTGGTGTTTTTTAAAGGGAATCTGTCACCAGGTTTGAGCCCTGTCAGCTAAACATATGCTGACGTTCAGGGTCTCATTAGCATGCCTAATATGGGCTCATCTAAACAAAGGTAGCGTTATTTTGTCAAAAACAGGTTTAACTAACCTGTCAATCACACACATAAGGAGCCCAAGGGAGGTCAGCGATGCAGGTGCCGGGCCGCGAACATTGCTGTATGTGCCAGCGCCGCTTCAAATGCCAGTGCCGCCTCTCCCTCCCCTCCTCCTGCTGTAGCGCTGGCTCGTACGCACACGGCGCGTGCGCACTTCACTTCAAGAAGCCGATCCAAGAAGTCCGCGTGCGCACAGGCATGCACCCGTGCGGACTTCTTGGATCGGCTTCTGAAGTGAAGTGCGCACGCGCCGTGTGCGTATCTGAGCCAGCGCTACAGCAGGAGGAGGGGAGGGAGAGGCGGCACTGAGCATTTGGAGGCGGCGCTGGCCACATACAGCAATGTCTGCGGCCCGGCACCCTGCATCGCTGGACCTCCCCTTGGGCTCCTTATATGTGTGATTGACAGGTTAGTTAAACCTGTTTTTTGACAAAATAACGCTACCATTTGTTTAGATGAGCCCATATTAGGCATGCTAATGAGACCCTGAACGTCAGCATATGTTTAGCTGACAGGGCTCAAACCTGGTGACAGATTCCCTTTAACTTTCACGTAAATCCCTACATATGAGAAAGCGGTTAGTCTGTGATCACATCATGTTTCATGCACACGATCTTATTTTGTGTCTGTTCCGTTTATTTTTTGTGGATAGGATGCGGACCAATTAATTTCAGTGGGTCCGCAAAAAATGCTGACCGCACACCGTGTACTACCCTCGTCCGTATGTCCGTTTCGTAGTCTAGAGCATGTCCTATTCTTGTCCGTTTTGTGGACAAGGATAGGCATTATTACAACAGATCCGCAAAAAAGATGCCATACGGTCGTCGTCCACTTTTTTTGCGGGTCCGCAATTTGCGGTCCCCAATGCACGGGCAACATTTGTGTGGATTCCTCAGACGAATACAGACCTTGAATGGGTCGGTCACCACCACAAAAAAATAGTGTATGCACTACTTTTTTGTGGTGCGCAGGCAATGTGGTTCCATGCCTCCGTTCCGCACTAACCTTCCGGATTTAAATGGGTCGGCATCCCTGATGCGGGGTGCACACAGCCGGTGCCCACATATTGCGGACACGGCCGGGCACATGAGCCCTTAGTGACGAGAACAGATCTTTAAGCTGGCCATACTCATTAGTTGTAAGTTGTCTGAAACCTAAATTGTCTGCAAATTCAGCATCAATGTGTATGGAGTCGGCTGACTCTCCCAATGTCTGATGTAAGGCGCGCAGCCCGGTGGCTCAGTGGTTAGCACTGGTGCCTTTGTAAGTTCTCCCCATGTTTGCATGGCTATCCTCCCACACTCCAAAAACATATAGATAGGGAATTTAGACTGTGAGCTCCACTGGGGACAACAAGTGATATCTGTAAAGAGCTGCAGAATATGTTGGCGCTCTAGAAGACCGTGTGCATGCCGCCATTTTTTTTATCCCTGTAGAAATGTCCTATCCTTGTCTGCAAAACGGACTGGCGGTACGGACAATCCGTTTGCTCTCTGCATCTTTTGCGGCCCGCATCGACCTCCACATAAACATGCACACTCTACACAGAATAGGGGATAAATGTCGGATAGGAGGTGGTAGGCTTTCTGACTTCCGGGGCCCCCAGCGATCCTGATTCTCCCTCTCTGAATGGGACTAGTAGTGCACATGTTGGTCCTCCACTCCTTCCACGCTTATGGGAGTGATTGAGAGCTGTCTACCTCAGTCCTATAGCCATGAATAGAGCCATGCACATGTGCTGCATTCAGACTGGGAGCCCATGGGATTGCCGGTCCCAGTGGTCAGACCCCCAGCGACCCGATGTTATACTGCTGTGGTTAGTTGATGCTAATCATGGGAGCGCCCCTTTAGTACACGAGTTCTGGAGGGCTCTACAGACAAGGGTGCACGTGGATGTCTTTGTGGATCGTGCGCTCTGTCACGGTTCTCGGAGCAGTGCTGAAGTTGCGGAGGTGCAGCGAGTGCCAGCATGCAGGGAATGTCAGGATTCCTTGAGACTGTACTTGGCAAGCTTTCCGTTTTTCTGCTGAGATATGAACAGGCCCTAGGGGCAGAACTGCAGAAATCACTGGAATGTGATATTACTCTGTGAGCCTTTGTTTTTCCTCTCCTGGTTGGCTCAGTCTTCATAGAAGACATTGTAATGTAGTAATGCAGCTGTTTTATAGAACTATAGTAGGGGGGCACAACCTTTACTGGTTGGGGGCCACATTGTCAGCCTGAACCAATTCCAAGGGCCGAAAATAAAACTTAAAAGGGTATTACCAACTGAAATACTATATTTATGGCATATTGAACCTACAGTATATATCAGAAATGTCTAGTTACACTTCTAGTACTCCCATCTAATGAAAGATACATGTGAGTAGCCACAAGACATAGACCAGATGGTTGGGGGCCGCACAGAATGGTATCGAGGGCCACAGGTTGTGCACCCCTGGACTATAGCCATTAAACAGTCTTGGGCCTCTTTCACACGAGCGTCGCAGGTAAGGGTTGTCTGCGATTGCGTTCCGTTGTTCAGTTATTTTCAGCGCGAGTGCAATGTGTTTTGCACGCGCGTGATAAAAAACTGAATGTGGTACCCAGACCCGAAACCGGACTTCTTCACTGAAGATCGGGTTTGGGTTAGGTTAGGTGTTCTTTTGATTTCATTATTTTCCTTTCTTACATGGGCCGCAGGTTGGGCATGCCTGGTAAACGAGACGGGTCAGCCGGCCTGTCCCCTTCCCCGCCCATAACACGCTCACTTTTGTAGACCCGGCGTGAGCGGACCTTTGCCCCACAATCTGTGCCAGGAATACGTCTAATATAGGCGTATTTCTGTTCCCCTTAGTCCCTATTTGATATGTTTCTTCTTTGGGGGATTCAGAAAGATAGATGAATTTCTACAATCCAGGGAGAGCTTGGCGTCTGAGGGAGTATTCCCACTTGGCAGTACTGTACTGTCACATTCACCTGAATGGGTCTCGCTCTATGACAGGCGTTTCCCACTAAAACAGCCCCATTCAGCTGGACTTAACGGCAACAAATCTTCATCTGGATATGAAGGGTTGTGGGAATGGGCTTGTGCTGTGGCTCCCTGCACTGCTGGAGGGATGCACATGGGTGCAATGCTAAATCGGAAGTGTGGCCTCTTCATTCCCAGGATCGGTTGGTGTCTTAGAGGTTGGAACCTCCAGGACCATCCAGTGATGATGGCATGTGCTAGTGACACGCCATCACTTTATAACATGTAAGTACCCCTTTAAGGAGCCATAGGGGAATGGCACCACAGGCTTTGGCCATAAGTTGTCATCACTAGTGTTGAGCGAACTTGTTTTTTAAGTTCTGCGTCCAAAGTTCGGGTTATCGAAGAATCCCGTTATGGATTCCAAATTCTGTTATGGTCCGTGGTAGCAGAATCCAAAACGGGATTATTCGATAATTCGAGCCCAAACTTTGGACGCAGAACTTAAAACACAAGTCCGCTCAATACTAGTTGTCACAGCTCTCAGACTCTCACCTACTCTATCATCTTGTATAAGTCTTCCCTATGCGCGGGGTAGAAAGGGTATAATGTCACCCTCTTAAATAACCTCCTAAAACAAAGTCCTATGTCTCCAGTCACATAAGTTAGGCCCCGTTATCCATCAGGAGCGTGTCCTCTGGTGTGCTGTGAAATGGTCTATTTCCGAGGTTCTCTCTTTGCGGCAGACACCTTGTAAGTAACACACGAGGCAGGAACAGCCATACGACAGTCAGTAAGCGCTGTAGGAAGCAGGGCTGTGGAGTCGGTAGATAAATTGTCCGACTCCGACTCCGACTCCTCAGATTTTGAAACTTCCGACTCCGACTCCGACTCCTCGACTCCGACTCCTCTGTATATAATATGCAAATACGAAGCTGTTCCACCAAGTTTTTCTAATCTCCTCTAGCATAGAGAGGTAGTTGAGCAGAAGCTGCTGCCTTCTCCTTTGTGTGCTGATCTTCTGCTTAAGATAGAGCAGTGGGAGGATCCAGGAAGGGGCAGGGGAAGGGGCATTTATTTTAAAACATGATTTTCCTAGTAGAATCCCATAGTCATGTTTAAAATTTAAGCTAACAATCTGAGTTTACATGTTTTATAGCCTTAGCTGAATGATAGCAGTTTTTCAAATGGTTTACAGCTTCAGTCTTGAACTATTGACTATCCATTCCCTTCACTTATACAAGTGTCTCCAGTCCTTAATCAGTTATCAGTGAGAGGCTAGGATAACCATGGGTTCCCTGTAACAGCAGACCACAAGACAATGGAAAGTGTAAGTATTGCCGCTCCTTAAAGGGACACTGACAGGCTGATTTTCCAGCTAAAGATATATATATACTGGTATTCATCAGAGAATTAGGAATAAAACTATACTAATGTTACCCCCAGTTAAACTGTACTTGTGTTTAAAAAACATTTTTAATCTGTATGCAAATTTACTATCTTTGTGCCCAATGGGGCAGCGTCTCCTGCGGATTTGTGCTTAGCCTTGCCCGAAGTACATTTTCCCAGCGCTGTTTCCTCGTTATTATTCACTGCACTGGCCTTTTTTTCAGGCTAGCCGAACGCTGAATTCCTGCGCAGGCGCACGTGTAGAGTGCTGGCAGCAGCCTCATCTGGCTATGCTGAGGCTGTGCCAGCTTTCTCTCTTCCTCCTCGCTACCTAGTCCTGTCTAGTGCTGCCAGTACTCTACATGTGCGCCTGCCCCTTGGGCACAAAGGTAGAGAATTTGCATATTGATTAAAACATTTTTAAACACAAGTAAACCTCAACTGGGGGTAACAGTCGTCTAGTTGTATTCCTAATCCTCTGATGAATACCAGCAGATATATCTTTAGCCGGTAAATCAGCCTGTCAGTGTCCCTTTAACTGCATAGTAAAGCATATGAAAAGCATGCTTCTTCACGGTCACTTAACGTCTTTGTTTAGCGGTAACGTGACGCACTGCATGCATTGGCCTTTATTCTTACAGTAGAGAAGTAATTAATTATAACTTTATCTGAATTGGGACATTTAAACTTGCTTTTTTTTTATTCCAATTTTTTTTTATTCCAATTTAAATCTAGTAGGAGTCGGAGTCGGAGTCGGTCCATTTTTTTCCGACTCCGACTCCGACTCCAGGTACCCAAAATTGCCTCCGACTCCGACTCCTCGACTCCGACTCCGACTCCACAGCCCTGGTAGGAAGTCCTGTTCCTGGAGTAAGGAAATGAGGAGGGGGGACATTTCTATCACAAGCACGCCTGGAATTTCTCTACACCTGGTGTATAGCGGTGTGTTTTATGTCAGTGTCTTGTGTTTATTGCTTTGCTGTGAAGATTATATGTGTGCATTGGGTTTAGTGCAAATGGGCACCGAGCGGGGTCACTCAGCTTCTAGCTGTTTAGTCACTTGAATGGGCACCGAGCGGGGTCTCTCAGCTTCTAGCTGTTTAGTCACTTGAATGGGCACCGAACGGGGTCACTCAGCTTCTAGCTGTTTAGTCACTTGAATGGGCACCGAACGGGGTCACTCAGCTTCTAGCTGTTTAGTCACTTGAATGGGCACCGAGCGGGGTCACTCAGCTTCTAGCTGTTTAGTCACTTGAATGGGCACCGAACGGGGTCACTCAGCTTCTAGCTGTTTAGTCACTTGAATGGGCACCGAGCGGGGTCACTCAGCTTCTAGCTGTTTAGTCACTTGAATGGGCACCGAGCGGGGTCACTCAGCTTCTAGCTGTTTAGTCACTTGAATGGGCACCGAGCGGGGTCACTCAGCTTCTAGCTGTTTAGTCACTTTGGTACCACAAATCCTCCTGTCCAGTGCATGCAAATGATAGCCGTCTGATGGAAGACATGCTTGTGGATCAGGCGTCCCTCCAGTGTCCTCTAACCGCTTGGATTGTGGTTTTTTGTATCGGCTAAATTAGACGATGTTCCATTTTAGTCAGGGACTGCAGTCTTCACGGCATACTGCTGTCTATTCTAAAAGTGTAAGGCCTCTTGCACACGACCGTATGGCTTTTTCAGTATTTTGCAGTCCTCAAAAAATACGGATGACGTCCGTGTGCATTCCGTTTTTTGTGAAACGGAACAACTGGCCCCTGATAGAACAGTACTATCCTTGTCCGTTATGCGGGCAATAATAGGACATGTTTTATCTTTGAACGGAAATACGGAAACGGAAGGCATATGCAGTACCTTCCGTTTTTTGTTTTTTTTGAGGATCCATTGGAATGAATGGTTGCGTATACAGTCCTTATACGGATCGCAAAAAAACAGAACGTAAATGGGGGGGAAAAAAAAAAGTTTATGTGCAAGAGGCCTAATTTTTTTTTTTATTGATCCCATGTAACATCTGCCTGTTTACCATGACGAAAAAAATGCAGCAAAATACAACAAATGATCTTGCCCTTTTAGTGATGTGATCATTGAACGCCGTGCCTTGCACAGAGGTGATGGACTAGCAGATGCCTGAATATCAGATGTGTGCCAACCTTGGGGCTCACCTGCTCCTCGCACAACGTTTTTCGTAATGATAGTCAGTGGTGTCGCACTGCGACATGCTGTAATGTGTCAGGTGGTTTTTAACCAGGTAAGAACACCAGGATGCCATAATAACGGCTAGGTTTTTTTTGTTTGGTTTGTGGTCACCTGAATTTTGTTACTGCATTTTGGCACTTTTTCTGGTGTTTTTTGCACACAACATCCAAGAATTACTAATGTATCTGCACCAAAAATCTGTCTTAAAGGGTTTCTGTCACTAGAATTTAGCGATGTGCTAATGTCAGCTGCACCTACCTATGCTATTCTTGTGATTATTCATGCCCCCGTTACTGCAGAATTCTTATTTTTATAATATGCAAATTACCCTCTAGGTGCAGGGGTGGGCGTTGACCCTGCTCCTAGAGGCTCCGTTCTCTCGCCACATTACACAAAGTCTTGATTGACAGGGCCAGGCAGCGATCGCATCCTCCTGCCGACCCTGTGCGCTGGGGAAATCTCGCGCCGTTCAGTATTTGGTGCAGGTGCGGTGAGGAAGCTGGCAGCCAGCAAGCGTCCTTCCCTTACAGCGCCATTCATTTGAACGGGTCCGCTATCCGGGAGGTGCGGAAGGAAGGATCGGAACCCCACGGAAGCACTACAGAGTGCTTCTATGGGGTTTCTGGCCGTGCCCCTGCACCGCAAAAAAGTTGAAGTTGCGTCTGGAATCCGTCTGCGGCAGCCACACAGATGTTGCCTGTGCATTGCGGTCCCCAATCCACGGAACGTCCGGAACCTGTTCGTGTGCATGAGCCCTAATAGTGAAAATTCTAGTGATAGAAACCCTTTAAAGTGGCACAAATTGACACATCTAGGGTTTCTCCAATTTTTTCACTGTTAAGGCTTCATTACACCAGCTGATTTTTCGGCAGATAATCCCTAACGAGCTTTCGTATGAACGTTCGTTAGCGATCATCTTGCAGTGTAATACTGCAGCATAACGCTCCTTCATCGGGCAGTTATGATTTCTTAAAAATCATTGTTTGCCGGCAGCGGATCCATCTGTTTAATTATGATCTGCAGCCGGCGAACCATTGTACAGCATGGGGATGAGCGATCCGCATACTGTGGAGGAGATCACTTCATGTAATAGCAGCGGTCCGCTGGTGAATAGACGATTGCTTCCCTCCAGACAATCGCTTGTTAGTCGGCCTGTGTAATACAGGCTTTAGTGTCTGTCCTCCAGCCTGAGCCCCTGTGATAAATCTGGTGCGGATCTAGACAGTCAGTCTAAGCTTACACCATCTGGATCAGGCATCCTCAAACTGCGGCCTCCAGCTGTTGTAAGACTACAACTCCCACAATGCCCTGCTGTAGGCTGATACCTGTAGGCTGTTCGGGCATGCTGGGAGTTGTAGTTTTGCAACAGCTGGAGGGCCGCAGTTTGAGGGTGCCTGATCTATAGGATTAGGAAATTAGGTCAGTGTGTCTTACCATTAGTGTTTCCCGTATAGAAAGCGTCAGAACGCCTAAAAAAAAAAAAAAAGGAAAAGAACTTCAGCATGTGTTTTTGGAAAGAAACCAGAGGGACGACAAATGCCACCTAATGAACAAAAGGGCAGGAGCAAAAAAGCTCCCGTGTCCTGCATTTCCCATAGAACTTCTGAAGCTGGTGTCTTTACTTGCAAAAAAAAAAAAAAAAACACCAAAAAGATGCAGAAGAATGCCGGGTGTGAAAGCGCTCTTACAGCACTGTTATCTAAGAAGCTGAGGCATTTCACCAGTGGTTTGTGTGGGGACGGAGGGCTTGGTTCTGAAGTCGGCAACATTTTTAACACTTTCATTTAATTTTTTTTTTGCTGGACACATTTCTAATACTTTTCCAAAGTGCAGTGGATATCTAAAATACGTAAAGGCACTTTTTAGCGTTTTTCTTGTATTCTTTTCTAAAGATTCTTTCGGGCAAGCGGCTCAAACCCGTTGTTTACAGACTGCACGTGGATGGCGGCCCTGTACCGTCCAATGAATGTGCGAAATCTGGGGCTCCGAATGTGTGTAATGCTGGGGCTCCGATCGGTTACCATGGCAGCCAGGACGCTACTGAAGTCCTGGCTGCCATGGTATGTAAGTGAGCAGCATTATACTTACGTGCGCGGTGGCCGCCGGGCGCTCCTCCTTCTCATAGATCTGTGCGGCGCATTGCTAATGCTATAAGCATTAGCAATGCGCCGCACAGACAGAAGAAGGAGCCGGTGGCCGCCGGGCGTTCCTTCTACTCATAGATCTGTGCGGCGCATCTATAAGCATTAGCAATGCGCCGCACAGACAGAAGAAGGAGCGGCCACCGCGCACGTGGGGAGTCGTAAGGGGGCCACTACCATCATTGATTAATACTGGGGAGGGAGGGGGCGCACTGCCCACTGCCACCAATGATGTGGGGGGGGGAGGGAGACCCTGTGGCCACTGCCACCAATGATCAGATCAGGCTGATCAGCGGCTGGGTGGGCTGATAAGAGGGAGAGGCTGGGCACATAAGAGGTTGGGAGGCACATGAGAAGCTGGGGGGGCACATAAGAGGCTGGGGGGGCTGATCAGAGGCTGGGGGGGCTGATCAGAGGCTGGGGGGGCTGATCAGAGGCTGGGGGGGCTGATCAGAGGCTGGAGGGCACATGAGAGGCTGGAGGGCACATGAGAGGCTGGGGAGGGGGGTGATCAGAGGCTGGCTGCCATGGTCAGCTCCCTGCTGCTGTGTGTACTATATACAGGGCAGCAGGGAGAGTGTAACGTCCTATTCACCCTAATAGATGTCTATTAGGGTCAATATGACAAGGGTTCTAGCTTTTAAGGAGGCTAATGGTTATTAAAAAAAAAAAAAAGTTTAAACACCCCCCCCCCCAAAAAAAAATAGAGAAAATAATATATTGCGATATATATCGCATATCGCACATGCTTAAAATGATATCGCAATATAGATTTTAGGCCATATCGCCCACCCCTAAATGAACCCTACGGAAGTTGGTTCAATCAGTAATGGTTACTGTAAAAATAAATCCCATAATTATACTGTGTAGTGATACCAAATAGGTGTACAGTGTCTAATGTATGACCCCATTATAGCGTTTATAAAACCTATAAATGCAATTAAATGAAGGCTACTCCACTTTCTATATTGTATCTGCCTATGTCAATGCACCTTAAAGGGGTTCTCCATTCCCCCCCCCCCCCCTTGTTTCCTCAGTACTTAGGTTGCCCCGCCATCTCCGCTGCTCGCAGACTTGGGGCTCATTCGCACGACCGCGGATGTGGTCCCATTCTTTTCAGTGGGGCTTCAAAAGATACGGACAGCACACTGTGTACTGTCCGCATCCGTATTTCCATACCGTGGCCCCATAAAAAAGAGAGCATGTCCTATTCTTGTCCACAATTACAGACAAGAATAGGCATTTCTATCATAGGGCCGGCCATGTGCGGTCCGCAAAACACATACGGTCGTCTGAATGAGCCCTTACTGAGAGCTTTTCTGCTCAGGTCCCGAATTGAAGTGTTACCCTGTCTTCCTGTTCAGATATATATATATATATATATATATATATATTAGTGTAGATTTTTACTTTTTGTGGTTCTCAGTGCTTTTTTTTTGTGCTGGTTTGTTTTGCCGCATTTTTTTGGGTAGTGGAATTTTTTTTTTTCTCCCTTGAGGGGGAGCATTTTGTGTCCATGTTTTTTACCTACGAAATGCAGCATGTTTTGGGTCTGGCATTATTTTTTGCTTTTTTTAATTCCATTATTGCCTGGCATTTTCTCTCATATACCTTCATTTTTTACATTTTTTTTTCCCAGCTTCCTAAAGTCTGAAGCTGTCTGCCGGCTTCCAGTGGGGCTCCCGATACTGATGACCTAGCCTAAGGATAGGTCGTCAGTATCTAGAGCCTGGACAAGCCAAAAGCATTTGCAGTGTCCTGAGGGTGGGCCATCTTAGAAATGTTCGCCTCCAGCGATCGCACTGGTTTCCAGCTGTAGATGTGACGCAGATACACAGAGAACTTTGTGTTGCCCCAGGCTGTAAGACCTTATCTTTGCCTTTTATGTCTCTCCTCGGAGTTCCCTGGGTGTGGACCCACTTGCTGTGCTTTCCTCTTTATCTCTCTATTTTTCATGTGATTGTGATTTGAGCGTGAGGCATACACTTATCATAAACTCTCCGGAAGTGACTAACCGAGAAATGCATGAGTCAGTCTGGAGCTGCTGCTTCCGTCCTGCACATATCATCACCTATGTAGTGTGCCGCATCAGCCTTCTGTGGCCCTAGGGTTACGCCGGATCCCCCTATAGTCAGTGGGGTTCAGCAGTATCGGGCTAGGTTGGAGTCGGTGAACTCCGGAAGGTTGTTCTCTGCCAGAACAGCCTGCTGAATCAGTTAAAAAGAGGTTCCCCGTGGAATAATAATTCTGATGCATCTGTTATTATCACTCTATTGTGCCATTCCTTTATTATTCCTGCTAGGAGTTATGAATGAATCGCTAGCAGTTTGTAATGAAGGTCCGTCTGGGTGTTACCAGTTGACGGGGTGTCTGTTACTGGCAGCACCTGTATCTGTTTTACGGTCCGTGTGCATCCTGCACTTTTTGCAGGGCCCATTTAAAAAAAACGTTCTATCATTTGTGGCTCATCCACATTTTTTGCGGCCCCGTAGAAAATACGGTTGTGTGAATGCACTGTTAAGAGTCGTTTTCCTCCTCCTGGAGGGGAGCCAATTTGTATTCTCTGTGGCTCTCACTAAAATGTGACCGGAATAAAGATACGTGGCTTTTTTTTTTGCTTTTACTTGGATAAGACCATAAAAGATGATACAGCGCTCATTTTCATGACTTTATATCCTATGATATACTAAGTCCCTGACACACAGCCTGCAGAATACTTCAGGGCCTAACGTGCTGATCCTGTAGGGCTCACCTCTTTATTTGTTCCACTGCTCAGCTTTATGTATCTGTAGTGACAGCTGTTGGCACTTATTTTTTTATTACTTCTTCCCTCCAAATTGTATCTAGATGGTGCCTATAGGTAAATGGCATCTGTTATTAGACAGAATTTCTTTAAAGGGTCTGTAGGCTCATCTTCCGTTATTGCCATTGTCGGTGAGTCCGTGCCTCAGAAAAAGACGTTTGATATGATATGCAAATGAAACGTTAAGTGCCCATTTGGGTGGTCCATGGCACTGCAAGTGCCCCGCTCCTCTCCCTTGCTTCTGATTGACCTCTCCCTCTCCTCCGGATGTCAGACATCCCTGCCATGAAATCAGGTGCAGTGTAGAGATGGGTGTCCTGTGCCCCACACGTTTGTGGCTCATACGTGCTACGTTTTATGGTGTCGCTGCCCACAGTTGGTTATTTGGCTATATTTCTTCTAGGAGGAGAACAATTCTAACGACATTAGAATTTCTTGTTACGAGAAAATACCAAAGTCAGAGCTTCATTCTATATATTTTTCCTCAGTTACTCCTTTTGCTTTCTGACATTCTTGGCTCTGAAGCCTTCATGAGCTCTCCACCACCCTCCTAGAACTGAGCTGGCTAGACTGCCTTGGCATTGAGCGTAGTTGGGTATATTCGCTCCGAATGTCACTTGCCTCTGCTCATTCTTTGTTCTTCTCCTCTATAGATGCTTTGCTTGCTGACTTGGAGTCCACCACATCTCATATATCCAAGCGACCAGTGTTCTTATCTGAGGAGACTCCATATTCCTATCCCAGCGGTAGTCATACATATCAAGAAATTTCTATACCGCCTGCACATGCCAGTGAGTCTCTCAATGGCACCTTTGCTGACCCCCTGGATTCCTGGACCACCAGCTCCAATACATTTTCCCAGCAGCAGGTAAACCTCAAGTGCAGGAACATGGTGCTCGTATTGCAGATATCAGATCTCTGAAAGGGGAAGACCGGTTTATCCTTCTCCTACTCTCCCAACAGAATCCCATCCCCAGCAGTTCTATTGTGAAGGAGGCCGTGGGATCCCCCTCTACTGGAGAAGAGGAACATGTATACAGGTAATATTTAGCCTAATACCTATGTTTTCTGGCATTACCTGTGTTTTGTTTAAGTGTTTCTAAGTCACAAAAGTCTTACTTCTTTCTGGACAGTTTTCCCAACAAACAGCGATCTGCCGAGCCATCTCCCACCGTCATGGGCTCATCATTGGGCAGCAACCTGTCCGAGTTAGACCGCCTGCTCTTGGAGCTAAATGCTGTGCAACAAGCCCCATCAGGTAGCCTTTCTACAGGTAAGATGCAACGGCGAAGATGCAAACCTTTGTTTCAAACGTATACTATCAGGTTTTCAGGCAATGTTTCATGTTGGTTTTTACTTGCAGATGATTTGACTCGGATCACACAGCCTGTAGCAATCCCCATTTCTCTATCCAGTGTTTCGGACAGTTCAGGATTTAAGATTGGCCAATCCTCAAAGGAAAAACCTAAGCGCAACGGGGCCCGGGGTATAGAGGATGTCCGCCCAAGTGTGGAGAGTCTTCTAGATGAACTTGAGAGCTCTGTGCCAGCCCCAGTGTAAGTACTGTAGTATTGCATGTTTTCTGCCACACGGGTGTTATTCTTTGGCACTGAGGAATTTTTCTTACACAGTCCGTCAGTCACTGTGTCCTCAGGAGAAATGAACAGCGCTCAGAGGGTTACCCCTAGCCAGCAGCAGACCCGAATCTCTGCCTCCTCTGCTACACGGGAACTAGATGAACTTATGGCTTCTCTCTCAGATTTTAAGGTATCTAATTCTTTTTTTTTAATCAAATCTTTATTTGTCAAATTCAACAGAATAAGCAAACAAAGGGCACATGCCCTAAAGGTATCTAATTCTGACCTGCCCTTAACTGGGACATGAAGGGCACCTTCTGTTGTTGGTCTTCTGGCCATCTCTCTAGCGGCTCCTGACTAACCTCCAGGGTGCTAGTGGATAAGTTTACTATTGGTCTTCTGGCCATCTCTCTAGCTGCTCCTGACTAACCTCCAGGGTGCTAGTGGATACGTGTACTCTTGGTCTTCTGGCCATCTCTCTAGCTGCTCCTCACTAACCTCCAGGGTGCTAGTGGATAAGTTTACTCTTGGTCTTCTGGCCATCTCTCTAGCTGCTCCTGACTAACCTCCAGGGTGCTAGTGGATACATTTTATAGGGAACCTGTCAATAGATTTCTGGACAATATACCAACATCTTGATTATAGTGTTTGGGTGCATTTCTAGACATTCACTATGCTGGATATAGGTTGTAAAACATAATGCTGTGTATAAATCACTGACCAAGGACCATCAAGGAGGTGCTTGTCCTTATGTCCTGGCCTTGATAATGTCCTACTCTGCAGAGCTGGCACTGATGTCAAACAAGGCAGAATGGGTGCACAAACAACCAAGACACTGTGACTCTTCACTACATTAGCACCACCCAGATGACTCTTGATGACCTGTTTATACACTGTGCGCACTGTTTTATAACTTTTTATTCAGTTTAGTGAAACTGCTGATATTAAGACGAGCATATCTTCAAAGGTGTACTGAGTACTGTAAAGTCATGGCCTTGGTTTACTCCCTTGTAAAGGGGTTGTCCAATTACAGCAACTTATCCCCTATCCAAAGGATAGGGGATAAATGTCTAGTTGGCAGGGCTCCCACCGATCACTAAGATGGTGGCCCATGTTCCACTGTTTGAATGTTGTGGAGGGCACACATGCTTGCTGCTGCTTCATTCTTTATGGGACCACCTGAGAGAGCCAAGTACAAGCGCTCAGCTATCTCAGGCAGCCCTATACAGATGAATAGAGTGGTAATATGCAACAATGCGAATGTGTCCGCCGTTCCATTCAAACAAGGGAACGGGTCTCCGCTCCCTGTGGATAGGCCATAAGTTGTTGTAATGGGAAAACCTCTTTAATATCCGACGAGCAACATTTTCTGCACGTTTTAATTATATGCATTATTTATTGGAGATGTTTCTACAGAAAGCAGCAAGAGAGCCCTCTGCGTTTTTTTTAAAATGCCTTTTATCCTTGTGATGTTAATTATTAGCGAGATGATTACTGCTGCCGTTGCTTGGTTTACCTTCCCCTTTGCTATTTCTGCTTTTTTCTTCCTTCTCTTTTATTGTGCTGGGTGCGGTTGTTAGGTATAGTCATCTGAAGAATGCAGCAGAAAAGTTCACCATTTTCTAGGTTGAGACCGGAGATTTTAGAAAACTACTAACGGGCTTCTACTTTGGAAAATTTGGGGTGTCTCTTCTTTTAGTATACATTATTACCTAAGTAGCTTGCGTGACCCTCTGACATTTCTGTTTAAATACTCCCATTTCAGTAGGATTTTATTGTCTTGCGGGAGTCTGGCTGTTTAGTTTACAGGGCCCAAGGCATTGGAACCAGATGATATCTTCCCTGATCAAAAATTAGTTCTTTTACTCGTTTTCAGCTACAGTTGTGATAAAATGATGGCTGCAAAGCTCCATCTACTTCTAGGACACGTGATGGACATCATGACTACAAGTAGATGGAGCCTAGTAGCCGTGTAGATTTACCCTGCTCACTATGCTCAGATCAGTGCAGTGCGTGTTAGTGCGGTTTTCTGCAGTGCCATTGTAAACCATGTTCCATGCTGGGAATTTGACTATCCTGCAAACACGGGGCTCATTCTGACCTTGAGTTACATTGTGGGTGCTCATTGCATCTAGGTCTTTTGTCGGTGGTATACATCTGGAAGGATTCCAGGCGCATACCTCTAATGGAAGGCTCTGACATATGCCACAGTATATAGACCTTCAGTGACATATGGTAACCATTAATTCCAGACGTTTACTGTAGGGTATACTTTTCTGTGGTTCCTCTTTGTATAGAAAAGCGTAGTAGGCTGCACTTTCCTATACAAGAAGCTACTTCAGTGTGTACCATCCAGATGAGTGCCAAAAGAATGCAGCCCTAAATATACTTCTAATGTATGTTCTGGGAGCTTTTCCCCGCATGTATACCCAACATTGGACTTGATAGCAGTGTGCACAGATCCTTGCAGTGGTACATAGTGGTGGGGACATTCGCTGGATTTAATGCTGTAGGTCTGACTTTAGAAATCTGAAACTACTGCATATTACTACATTTCCAGTACCAGTGGTAAAAGGAATTCAGATGACTGACAACTGGGCTTTCAGACTGCTAAACAGTGGGTGGTTTGACACCTTGTATGCATCTGCTTAGATCTTTACATTGTGTGTGTGTGTGTATGTATGTATGTATGTATATATATATATATATATATATATATATATATATATATATACACACATGAAAAACATATCCAATGCAACAGCACTCTGCAGACCAAATAAGTTACTAAACGTCATAATAAATACTCTAATGTTAATCCTATGCTTATTAATAAAGTAGAGATGCTTAGCAAATGAATTTTGTACAAAATTATTTGGGCCCGTCTGCCACATGTCAAGGCGATCTCTGTAAAAACGGGAACCTAACACTAAACGCCACCTGTAATGTGCCCTCCACATGATTCATGGCATTTCCGTTCCACATGCATGCTGGGTCCACTCTGCTACAGGGAATGCAGCAGATATATCCATATACACTCATTGATTAAAAAAAAATTATATATATATATATATATATATATATATATATATATATATATAATGCACCAAGATGTTGTTCGAATCAAATTTAAAGTTTATACGTATGAATGTAATGATACATGTTGGGGAAAACTGAACAATTGAAAGATCCTGCAGGTTGCTAAAGTTGGTGTCCCAGCTGGTCCCATAAATGCTCAATTGGAGATAAATCTGCTGACCTGGCAGGCCAAGGAAGTGTTGCAATCTTGGGGAGAAGTTCCTGGGAAACCCTTGCTGTGTGTGGGTGACCATTATCCTGCTGAAAAATGCCATTTGGATGCCCTGCCATAAGAGGCAACCCATGTGGCCCCAGAATGTCCTGCACATATATTGTTAAGCTGTTGAGTATTCCTCGAGTGTTCCTAGAAGTGACCGACTGTCGTATGTGATGGCTCCCCAGACCATCACACCAGCAGTTGGGGCAGTGTCACTCCACAGCATAGGCAGGATCGGAGGGCTCTCCAAGAGGTCTCCATTCTCGAACGCACCACAGACCACATAGATTGCTAGTTAATACTTTGTCACGTAGGAATCAAAAACAAGTATCAACATAATAAGCGTGACTTTTAAAATTTACCTTTTATTATAATACAAAGGGTACCAAATAAACAAGTGTGCAAAAAGTTGAAAAAATTGTATTACTTACATGGGAGTCGGGACCCCCAAGTAGACATCCATATTAACAGGATAAATGGTGATTCGCGGAGGTAAAGTGTATGAAGGAGAGGCAGGTGTACTCACCCTAGATCACCCTAGCCATTCCTCAGCCCACGGCGGCCCCCTGATGGTGGAGGTTCCCTGTCCCCGAACCTAATCCTAGTTAGTCCCTGTTAAAGTGGAGAATATACCAATTTGATGCAGAAAAATGCATTCTGAAACCTGTCTCTCGATAGATTAAACATGGGTATCCGTGGCCACCCCGATTCAACATGGGTACCAGTAAAACCCCTGAAAAAAGAAGTCCCAACATACAGACAAAAGGTGCGGTCCAAGACCTTGTCACTTGGCTCAAGTGACATGCTCAAGTAGAGTTGTTTCGGTACCAAAATTTTGATTCGGTATCTATACCATAAAAAAGTATTGCAATACTCGATACCATTCGATACCACGCGAAAAAAATAAAAACGCCAAAAAAATCTGCGTGCATTCCACATTTTATGGAACCGCCGGCTCATAATACAACAGTCCTATCCTACTTTTTTGTGGGGACAAGGCGACTAAAAGAAAATGGCGAATCGTGCATTTTTTCTTTTCTTTTCTTTTTCTTTAATGGCGTTCGCCGCATAAAAGTGGATTTTTTAATAGTTTGGACTTTTGAGATGCGGCGATATGTAATATTTTATTTATTGTTTATATATTTTATATGTAAAATTGGGAAAGGGGGTGATTTATACTTAATATTTTGGTGTACTTTAACTTTTTTTTTTTTTCTTTTACAGTTTATTTATTAACTTAGGGGCTAGAACCTGGGATCATTTTCATCCTATTCACCTGATACAGCTCTATCAGGGTGAATAGGACTTCACACTCTCCCTGCTGCCCTGTGCTCACAGGAGTAGGGAGCTGATCATGGCAGCCAGGACTTCAGTAGCGTCCTGGTTGCCACTGCTGGGGCTCTAATCACTGCCACTGCCACCAATGAGGAGGGGGTGAGGGACACTGCCACCAATGATTTTATTACTTGGGGGGGGGGGGGGGGAGAGGGAGATGGGGGAGGTCGCACTGGCCACCAATAATGTATTTTAATACTGGGGGGGGGGGCCACACTGGCCACCAATGTTTTAAAACTGGGGAGGGGCGGGAGCACTGGCCACCAATGACTAGTAACGTTTCATATATAAATGCAGCTGGCACCTGCCTGTGACAGAGCGCTGCGATCTGCTGCAAAAAACCCCTCAGGTGCCGGCAGCATGTGTCTTCTGCCTGCATTTATATATGAAACGTTACTAGGCATTGGTGGCCAGTGCTCCGGCAAACCCCCCTTCTATTGGTTGCAGTGGCAGCACAGGGGGAGGGAGAGACTGAGGAGAACATGGCCGCGCTGAGGACGGTGCAGCCACGTTCTCTGATACTAGGCTGTGCGGCAGTACAGCTCTGTATCGATAAAACACCAATCCTGGTATCGAGCTCGATACCAGAGAAAAGTATCGATTGGGTATCGAAACTTCGATACCCGAAACAACCCTATGCTCAAGTGACATTCTCTAACCCATCAATTGTCTAAACCCAAACCGAACCATCGCTAAAGATAATACGATTCCAGTCTGTATCGGTCCAGGATTCTCGGTGCGCACTATGTGATCCTGAGCTGGCACAGTGGAGAAGGAGGCAGTCCCTTCCCACTGTGTGCGGCTGCCGCTAACCACCAATGAGAACATAGAGGAGTAGAAGTGAGGGACTGTGGCCACTGCGCCACCAATGAATATAGTTAATGCCTGACTACAAACGTAGCCTGCGTGTGCCAGCCATATTCCATACCCGGGCACCCAGCCTCTATGACTGCGTGCTGCGATCCGCCACAATTAACCCCTCAGGTGCCGCACCTGAGGGGTTAATTGCAGCAGATCGCAGCATGTGGTCATATAGGCCAGGTATGGGATATGGCCGGCACACGCAGGCTACATTTGTAGTCAGGCATTAACTATATTCATTGGCGGTGCAGTGGCCACAGTCCCTCCCTTCTACTCCCGCTCTTCTCAGTATTATATTAATTGCGGTCCCCCCCTCACACACACAAAATATTATAGTCATTGGTGGCAGTGGTCCTAGGGTCGTCGTTCCCCCCCCCCCTCACCCATTGGTGGCAGCTTCTGATCGGAGCCCCAGTAGTGTAATCCTGGGGCTCCAATCAGTTACCATGGCAGCCAGGAGGCTGCCTGTGTGCACTATGCGCACAGGGCAGCAGGAACAGTGTAAAGTCCTATTCACCCCAATAGACCACTAATAGTAAATTTTAAAATTTTAAATCACCCCTTTCCTAATTTTACATATAAGAAGAAAATAAACATATTACGTATCACCACGTCCGAAAAAATCATATCTCCTATGCGGTGAACGCCTTAACAGGAAAAAAAATACAAAAACGGGCAATTTGCCATTTTTCAGTCACCTTGTCCCTATCAAAAAATGTTGGTGTTTTGAAGGGGGCCCCTGTGATTTGAAGGGGCTTTGCATGCCCTTATGTAACTACTGTTCCCAACACTTCCTAACAGCAATTCATGGAAATTATCATCCTACTTCTCCCCGTCCAATGTTGCACCTTGTTTCAAAGCACGTCAATGTGTCATAGAGGCACGTCTAGCAGTTAATGAGCTCTCAACAGGTATCATACCCAAAAGTAGCCTCTGAGGGTCTTTTTATAGGGCAGCAGGGGAAGCACTTTTATGCCGTGGCAAGACCCAATATCCTATCAGACTACACCTGTAATAATTTACATATCTGCCTGAGACATAACTGCTTGCTGAGTTTTGCTGCAATACGATATTTCTGTCTGGGTACGTTATTTTATTTTTTTCCGTGTAAATTAATAGTTTTTTATGTGAATAAATTCTGCTTTTAAACGTATCTTCCTGAAACCTGAGCTAGAGAATTATAGTACAGAGCTGCTACTATAAACAGCTGAGACAGATTTTACATGGAAAACCGGAACTGATATAAATACATTTTTCACAATTGCTCATCGTGTTCTGTAGTTATATGCAAACTTTGGAGGCGGCCCAGTGCTTTCTGTACTTTTTTCAGTACTTGTATTTTTTAGTTTCCTACTTGGCTAAACTGCAGTTATTTAGATAAGGCCTCATGCATACAACTGTATCCGTTTTGGGGTCTGCAAATTGCGGATCTGGCCATGTGCATCCAGTATGTTAGCCTTCCGCACGTCCCTCCCTATGTTAAAAAATGTCTACTCTTGTCCGTTTTCCGTCTTATTTGCAGAATAGGCATACAGATTTGGACAGCACATGGTGTGCAGTGCACATTTTTGGTGGCCCCGTTGAAACGAATGGGGTCTGCATTCGGTCATCAAAATAATGCAGATCGGATAATAATGGTCGTGCGCATGGGCCTATGCTTGATATGTTTTCTCTGATTTGTATGTTCAAGGCACTTTTTTATGTAACATGTTTTTTGGGGTCTTTCTCCTGCTTCTAATAGACATGTCATACTTGTTCTGATCCCATATCTGAACGGTGTAAGAGTATCCCTGCATCCCCCCCAAGCTCTGTATGCAGCGCTCCTCTATATGCAAGACCAGATAGTAATTTTGATGCGGTCACACCCAGTAGTCCTGCCGTTTTCCTGCACATTGATGAGGATGACAACCATGCCTCATCATCCGCTTTTAGAAAAGGCTTTGTCCTCCCCAGTCACGGTTTCCAGACGGATTTTGCTCCTAAAGATCAGCCTGTGATCACTCCATTCGATGCTTACAGTCAAAGGACCGACCTTTACCTGCCAAGCTTCTACAAGAAGTGTCCAACAAAGCAGAAGGGTCTTGATGTCCATCCTGCAGAATTCTCACGGTTGCCGCATGCTGTCCAGTCTGATTTCACTGACGACCAGGCAGGACAAGAGCAATGCACTTCTGCGGTGTGGAAGTCTTGTGAAAATCTGAATGAAGAAAAGCTCCCATTGGAATTGGCCCATACTCAATGTTCAGCCAATGAAATGTCAGAAATGGCCGCTACGGGCAAAAAACTTGTGACTGATAACAGGTTTATTGAACAAGTAGGGAGTGGTGCCCCAAATGGACACTTGGAACAAAATCCAACATTTGGACTTTATCCTGATCTAAGTAATACTGACGGTTTATGGACACAGGATTCACATGAAATTCCATATCAAGAGGTTCCACGGATTTCTGCCTCACGTCAGGCAAGCATGTCTTGTGTGGATTTTGTCCTGTGCATGGATCAAGTGCATGTCTTTGGTTTACTTTGCTGGAGGTGCATGCTGATATGTAGGAAAAGTTGTGGGGTCATCTGGAAAATGGTTATTGAAAGAGATTAATTCGATGTGTTCTGCTGTGTTTTCTATTAACACGTTATGCCTGAAGCAGCAAGTTGACCCCTTTCCCGTGTGGCGGTATTGACGTGTAAAACGGCCTTCTAGTGCTGTTTGATTTCTGGTGACAAGTAACATTGTATTGTTTGTTCAGATGAAGTCTGTGATCAAAAGAACCAAAGAGTCCCCTAATGTGCACCCAATGTCTCGGGACCTCTCTCCTCGTCGGAAGTTTGGACCAGCTATATACAACAAGAGTCCATCACAAGACCGCCTCATTGAAGAGCTGCATGGGCGCTTTGGCATAGACAAGCAGGAGACTAGCAAGACTCCAGAGGATAACTGGCTGACGGAGGGTGTGATCATTACATCTCAGCCCTCTAAAAATGTGCACCTGTCTGAGCAGAGGATAGAGAAGGTAGAATGAGAAGTCAAGGGCAGCGATGATCTGCCCAAGGAGGGATCATTATAGATGCCTACATTATTGTAAATTGAAGCTTGAACATTTTTATACCTAATATTTAGGCAACTATGACAGTAGCTTAACAGAACCTGGACATACCTAATTATTAGTTTATAGGAGCTATGCATTGATGCTGGTGAACTTTTATGATGATTCTGTGCTGTGGGTTCAGTTTAAACCAGGGATGCTCAACCTTCGGACCTCCACCGTGCCCAGCTGTAGGATGTCCGGGCATGCTGGGAGTTGTAGATTTGAAACAGCTTGAGATTGTAGATTTAGATTGTAGATTGTAGAGTTGTAGATTTGAAACAGGGCTGAAGGTTGGGCATCCCTGGTTTAAACTGAAATCACTATGCACATGTGAACAGAGCCTTTAAGTAAAGGGCTGTAATTGCCCGTATAATCATTGCCCAGCGTACATGCCTAGTGATCAATAATAAGGCACTAAAATTGTTTGTGTGCACAAGCCGTCATGCAAACCTATCTACAAGGACCGATAATTAAAACATATAGATCCAATTAAAGGGTTTCTGTCATCAAGTTTTGACATTATAAGCTGTCTGACATTAGCTATGTGCTAATGTCAGATAAGCTTGATAATGTCTTTTTATAATATGTAAATTAGCCTCTAGGAGCAGGGGGGCGTTGCCCTGCTCCTAGCGGCTCTGTGCGGCAACCTGCTGGCACGCCCCTTCTTTCTTTGATTGACAGTGCCGGGCAGCGATCCTCTCCTGCCTCTGGCACTGTCTCCCTGCTAAATCCTGCGCCGCCGCTCTGTATTCGGCACAGGCGTGGTGAGCTGAGGACGCTGCGCCTACGTCAATTTATCTGCTCACTTAAAAGGCTCCAAAGGGTCCGTTCATGCAGCATATTTTGCTAACTGAATTTTTGTGCAGATTTTGCACTAATTCTGGCAATGAACTCATGGTGTCTGCCTCCCATTGGTTTTCAGTGGGTGGCAGGGCAGCCGGCGGGTGGTTTAAAGCCGCAACTGCACCAAGGAAGGACATGGTAGCCGAGAAATCCCAGCAAGCGCTCAGAGTTAATCAGGTTTATGCTTTTCCAATCAGTTGTTGAAAAAGGCTGGAAGGGCCGAAACGTGTCCTGACATTTTATCGGATGAAATACAATAATGTAAGGAGTGGGCTCCTGCCTGTGCCATCTCTACTCCGCTGAAAGCTCATATGCAAGCCTTTTAGCTGAACGGAACCCGACGAAGCTCATCGGGACAGTGTAGCAATGTTTTATGGCAGGATTAAGTCAGGCTGAGGGGTCACGGGCAGGAGCAGCTCTGCATGCGGTTGCCTGTACAAGGTTTGATGCGGGCCCCATTGCTTTAGTACAGTGGACTAGGTACACCTCTCACAAGTTAGCTATGTATGAAAATACTGAATATAAGTGCATAGGAACCCAGGACATTGCGTCCCTATTTCTTTAGTAAGCCTGCAAAATTTACAATTAATAAAGTATATTAGAAAAAGTTTAGGATTGAGAAAGGTTTTGTTAGTCTTTAAATATTATTTCTCCAATACTTCATATCACATTTTTCATCCTAACCCTTTTCATTCATCTTTTTCTTCTTTCCTGTGTATTTTATTTAGATAATTATCCCTCCAGATTCTCCTCAGCTCATGAGAAAAACAATTACCACTTCTCCTCATGGTACATTACAGCTAACACGACTTGTGTCTAAATCTACATCCCCAGCACTACCACCACCACCTCCTATGTCTTCCTCTACTGAAGCTGTCTCTTCATTGTTCCCACCTCCGGCCCCTCCATTGCCCCCAAGCCTCCCTCCCATGCACAACATGCCCACATCAAGTACACTTCCTCCTCAGCCACCTTCTTCATGGAAACGATATAGTGATGATTACCAGGACTTGTCGAGGGCTGTTTTTCCTCAAGAAGAATCTAGAAAACCTTGTCAGGATGACACCACCATGCCACTGATGGTGACCCCTTCTCCACTGAGAATGCTGCCTACTCCAAAATCCTATGCATCTGTGGGTTGTCAGACAGACGATAATTCACTATTTCCACCTATTCAGGCATGGGACGAAAGTGTCTCCATGGTTAGTTTCAGTGTGAGACATTTTTGGTTGTGTAGAAGTCTGTTTCTGTATAACAGAGAGCTTGGGTCTCTGGGTCATTGTCCTTGTCGTGTGTTGGACAATTTTAGGGTCACACACACTCCTTTTTGTGACTACCATAAAAACAATTTTAATCTTCTTGCAGATGATGTCTCCTGCTACTTACTCTAGTGGCAGGGCACTTACCGCACGTCCTCCTCTGAGCCGTTCCTTCTCTGACAAGGCAGGTTTATGTTTTTGTCATCCGTGTTGTCAGAAATATTTTAATGGTATGGTTGGATTATGAGTCCCCTGTAGGTTGGACAATCTTTTAAAAACGATTTTTCGGATAGATGGCGCATGAAATCCAGCAGTGTATTTGTAATGTTTTTTTGCATGCTGAATCAGCATGTTGTGCAGTGAGGTAGTTGTCAGTACTTTTTAAGTTTCCGCTTTTTGCATTGGTCTCCAGTCACTGGTTCCTTTACCTCCGGCCTCTTCTACGTGGCCTCCACAAGAAGAAAAGTCTTTCGTGCCTGACTTTGATTACCGCAATGTCAACTCTAGATTCCTGGATTCAACAAATGAAACCCCTTTGGTATATGGATTGGTCTCACTTGCTTATCATTGCAAACTATTCATGGAATGTAGTATTTACTGTGTTTTTGTCTGTCTTTGATAGTTTATGGCTCAAGGCCAAGGAAGAGCGGTGAACAGTTCTCCTCCATCCAGCGCTCCGAAGCCTGGCAGTCAGCTAGACAATATGCTGGGTAGTCTCCAATCTGACCTCAACAAGTTGGGTGTGGCAACGGTGGCTAAGGGCGTGTGTGGTGCTTGCAAGAAACCAATTGCCGGTCAGGTAATTGTCCTATGCTGGCGATAGGGGGTAATATATTTGCGTTAGTTGCATTATGTACTGACGGCATTTGCTTTTATGCAGGTTGTCACGGCCATGGGAAAGACTTGGCACCCAGAACACTTTGTGTGCACACATTGCCAGGAGGAAATTGGGTCACGTAACTTCTTTGAACGTGATGGGCAGCCCTACTGTGAAAAGGATTATCATAATCTCTTCTCCCCGCGATGTTTTTACTGTAATGGACCCATACTGGATGTGAGTGCTCTGGACTGGCTGTGACGTTGTATGTTATAGTTTTCATCATTTTAATCTGTATATTTCCTTTTATCTTATCAGAAAGTTGTGACTGCTTTGGACAGAACATGGCATCCAGAGCATTTCTTCTGTGCGCAGTGTGGGGCGTTCTTTGGACCTGAAGGTAATTCCGACTGAGATTAAATGTGCACTTTTGCAGATTTTTATCAGTGCCAGATTTATTTTGAAATAAATAGTTTGTCAATTATGTTTGCGGTTTTAGCTGCAGATGTCGCCCTTTTCAATGAAAGGGTGAGAACTGTATCAAAACCGCATCAAACCTGCACCAAATTGCAACCTTTGGTGCTGATATGCTGCAGAAATAAATCTGCATGGAAATTTGTATGGATCTTATGTGCATTCACCAACACCTGTGTCCAGGTAGCCTTTAAGAGGTTATCCAATTTCTCATCCTCCCCTCACACACATATGCCGGGCCCCTCACAGGTAATATACTTACCCCGCTCCCACGGGGACGAGCCTCCCTAGCGTCACCGGCGATGCTAGGGAGGCTCCTCCCCGTCTGCCATTGGCTGCTCCCCCCGACACCGGATGTTTTGATCCATGTGCAGGGAGAAGCGGCGGCAGTGCGGGGACCAGGAGTGGGGTAAGTATATTACCGGTGAGGGGCCCGGCACGTGTGTGTGTGGGGGTTAAGGGGGGGGATTGGATAACCCCTTTAAGGTGACTACAGACATTCTTAGACAGCTATAAGGTCTCAGTAAGGTTCTGAGCATTGGATTGTTGGCAAAGTATCCTGATAAATATCTAGAGTTTATTGGCAGCTAGGGAACTGCGGGCCAGAAGGATATTACCGTAATGCAGATTTTAAGCGGATATTTTATAAGCTCCAAAAAGAGACCTGACATGGAGGTGCCAAGTCACATGTGAGGTCACCAAACCTCTCAGCTAGTGATCAACTCCAGGAGTTATATTTTCTGAGTCCTTATTGATTTCCGACAGGGATACCTTGTATTTTTGAAGTGAAGAGGGGATGACAGCCTCTGGAGAAGGAATGAATGACTGCTGTGTTTGTCAAACGCTCAAACTGTATGTTAACCCGGTGTGATTTTGCTTGGTTTTACAGGTTTCCATGAGAGGGACGGAAAGGCTTATTGCCGTAAGGATTATTTTGACATGTTTGCTCCCAAGTGTGGTGGCTGCACCCATGCAATCCTGGAGAATTATATTTCTGCGCTCAACACTCTGTGGCATCCTGAGTGCTTTGTCTGTAGGGTAAGAATACATATGACAAAAACAATTGAAATCTACCTTCACAAGGAAACACTATGGTAGTGTAGCACTTTGGGGGACAATCCTTTTTTTAAATAATTATTAGACTTTTGCTGTTCTCCTGCAGCACGGACGTGCCGAGGTCTGTGCTGCGGACTGCACTTAACGAGACAGCGTTCTGTTCTGCTTCCCAGACTACTGTCTTCAGTCAAGGAGCCAGAACACCAAAAAATGTGGAGAAATAGCTTTTTTCCCTCCCTGCCAAAAAAGTTATACAGTACATTGTATGTACCCCAGAATGGTGGCTTTAAAAGAAAAAATATAACTCCTCTGCAAAAACAAGCCTTTGTAGAGCTATGTTGACAGAAAAATAAAACTGAACCCCGTAGGTGACAAGGACTATTTAAACGCAGCCAATTACATAGAAGGCCAGTTTACTAATCTGTATGTTTGTGAGGAAACACAAGGTGAACATTTAAACTCCATGCAAATATTGCCCCCTGGTTAGATTTGGACCCAGGCCCCAGCATTGCAAAGCACTACCACTAATCACAGACAGATATATTGCACTCCTATTGAAATTCCCTTAAGATTACCTGTCGCTTCTCCTGACATGTCTGTTTTAGTAACTACTTGCATGCCTCATGTAATAATTCTGGAGCATCTATTCTTATGACTTTTATTGTAGACAGAATGCTGGCAATGCAATCATAAACTTCTAGTTAGGCTACATGCACACGACCGTTGTGTGTTTTGCGGTCCGCAAATTGCGGATCCGCAAAACACGGAGGGCGTCCGTGTGCGTTCCGCAATTTGCGGAAAGGACCGGACAGCCTATTATAGAGATACCTATGCTTGTCCGCTAAACGGACAAGAATAGGACATGTTATATTTTTTTTGCGGGGCTGCGGAATAGAGCAACGGATGCGGACAGCATACAGCATTGAAGTGAATGGGTCCGCACCCGAGCCGCAAAAACTGCGGCTCGAATGCGGACCAGAACAACGGTCGTGTGCACGAGGCCTAAGTATAATAGAACGGCACAACATAGGCTCATAGGAATAGATCCAGAATTATTTCATATGGAATACAGGATTATTGCGAAAACAGACATGTCAGGAGAAGTGACAGGTACTCTTTAAAGTGGTTGTCCCACCATAGAAATAGCCAAGTACAGCAGGCAGCTATGTCAGTCCCATAGAGAATCAGGGATGTCCCATCAGCATGTGTGACCATAATTTCATTTATACTGGGGACTCGGGAATGAATTGGGTTCCATTAGTGGGACCCCCAGCAATCCTACATTTATCACCTATACTATAGGATAGGAGGAAAGGTCCTATGGTAGGGCAACCCCTTGAATCGAATGAAAATGCCATTATCGGTGTCCCTATTCAGTAGTTTTAGTGACACAGTTTGGCCCGAGTTTTAAAGAAAATTGTTTATCGATATTCACTTCGAAATACTTTGTGTTTTCAGGAATGTTTTACTCCCTTTGTGAATGGAAGCTTCTTCGAGCATGATGGGCAGCCATACTGTGAGGTTCATTACCATGAGCGTCGTGGTTCACTGTGTTCCGGCTGCCAGAAGCCAATCACCGGCCGCTGCATCACCGCCATGGGGAAGAAATTCCACCCAGAGCATTTTGTTTGTGCCTTCTGCCTTAAGCAACTCAATAAAGGAACCTTCAAGGAGCAGAATGACAAGCCTTATTGCCAGAACTGCTTTATCAAGCTCTTCTGCTAGAGAACTGCACTGAATCTAAACATTTCAGCTCTGAGGGTATGAGCGCAGCCAGGGTGGTTGAGAAATGTCCGGACTTTAAGTGTTAAGGGAGGCTGAGGATCCTTACTTCGTCTGTTTTTTTAATTCCCTTGCAAGGTGCTGATCTGTACGTTGGTCACCTAAACTTTTCATTTCAGAAAGGCCCCTTATCCTTTCATATTTGGCAGCGCAAAGCTGCCCATGAGTAGTACTGCTTGGCACGTTCACCTTGTGCTGTACGGCACTTTAAAAGGAGAGACAATCTTCCGTGCAGCAGTTGTACGTGTGTGTATTAGAATGGCTTGTCATGGGTTAGACTGCTGCTGGCTCCCTCACTTAGAAAGTAAGAGGAATGGCTCTCACATCCTCGCTAGAATGAGATTGGCAGCTTTCATTACATGGGTTAAGCTGTGTCCTAAAAGGCCTGATTCGGGAATTACAGCAATAACATTTTCTAATGACGGTTACTGGTAACTTGTCACCTGAAGGCAGAGTAGCTGATCTTCAGGGTTTTATTTTTTAACCTGAAATCCCCTCTTTCCTCGTTTTAAGAGTGTGATTTCTAAAATTGGTTGAATTTTAATGACAAAATAAAATCGGCTTTTTAAAAAAAATTAAAAAAATAAAATATACTCATATATAAAATATATTTACTCTTAAAGTAAATCCAGTGGTACTGGATTTTTTGTGCTTTAACTAAACCCGGCTATTAACATTTCAGTATTTTTAGCGTGGAATTACTTTATTAACAATTTTGGACATATGTTAATTGAAGAGCAGTATTTGAAAATAAAATGACTACAATCAAATATTAATAAGAAATGCCAAATTATTATTTTTTTTTTATGTTAATCGTGTACTTAAATCAGAAAAAAAAAACTTTGTGGAGAGGCCTGCCACTTTATTCTCATTTTGATCTAAGGGAGGGTAAGGGCTTTGTGGCAGGGGTTGACCCACGAACAATATCACCTGTCCATAGTACTAGGCAGTCCCGTAGACAGTGATTGGAGCGGTGGTCACACATGCTCAGTTCTGCTCCATTCACTCAGGATTGGGGACCCCTTTTCTCATGATCATTGGGGGTTCCACAGGTCGACACTCAGCCCTACATTTACCACCTATTCTGTGAACAGGTGATAGATGTTTGTGGGCCAACCTCTTTAAGGCCCCTTGCAGACGAGCGTTCCTCCCGCCGCGAGTCCGCATAGCAAGTCCCGGTCTGAACTCCCAGCGCTGCTGGGGGTCACACTGCATTATATTGATTTATAATGCTATGTAACCCTTAGGCTGGGTTCACACGGGCGTCATGTTTGACGCCCGGATTGCATGCGGGTGCATTGCAGGAATATGCGCGATTTTTCCGCACGTGTGCAAACTTTTGTAATGCGTTTTGCACGCACGTGTGAAAAATCGCCATGTTTAGCACCCAGACCCGAAGCCGGACTTCATCACTGAAGTCCGGTTTCGGGTTGAGTATTCTGTGTATTTTATTATTATCCCTTATAACATGGTTATAAGGGAAAATAATAACATTCTTAATAAAGAATGCTTTGTAGAATGTGGATTAAGGGGTTAAACATAAAAAACTTAACTCACCTTAGCCACTTGATCGCGTAGTTGGCGATCTCTCTTCTCTCTAAGCATTAGCTGTAGTCTAAGGACCTGTGATGATGTCACATCACATGGACCATGTGATTGGACCATGTGATGTGACGTCATCACAGGTCCTTTAGATGGCAGCTAATGCTTGAAGAGAGAAGAGAGATCGCCAACTACGCGATCAAGTGGCTAAGGTGAGTTAAGTTTTTTATGTTTAACCCCTTAATCCACATTCTACAAAGCATTCTTTATTAAGAATGCTATTATTTCCCTTATAACCATGATCGGGTCCCGTCGCTTAGCAACCATGCGGGAAAATCGCACTGCATCCGCACTTGCTTGCGGATGCTTGCGATTTTCCCGCAGCCCCATTCACTTCTATGGGGCCTGTGTTGCGTGAAAAACGCAGAATATAGAGTATGCTGAGATTTTCACGCAACGCAGAGGTGATGCGTGAAAATCACCGCTCATGTGCACAGCCCCATAGAAATGAATGGGTCCGGATTCCGCGCGGAAAACTCGCCCGTGTGAAAGGGGCCTTACAGTTCTGAAATGTATTGGATAACACTGGAATAATGCTGCCAGTGTTAACCAATACATTCCAGAACTGTATGGGTTACATAGCATCATAAATCAATATAATGCTGTGTTAATCAGTACTGGGAGGTCAGGCTGGGAGCTGCGATACGGACTCGCTGCGGGAGGAACGCTTGTCTGCAAGGGGCCTAAAGGTTCTATAGTACTCCATTAATAATGCTATTGTCAGAGCGCGCTAACATTTTATTCTACTTTGGCTCCATCATGTAGCCCTGGTGGTTCATAAGATCGGCTCCCGGGACTGATTTGTATATGGAGTTTATTAGAGTTGGTGTTATTAAGAATTTTAATCTATTTGATCCAATCATCAGCATGCAGTGTTCATATTAGAGCTATATGATTGTGTGAAATGCCAAAGATTATACTGATTGATTTGATTACTGTGGCCGAGATGCCTTTACTTGACAATGTCCTAAGACGTCGTTACATAAATCTCTTTTGTTAATTGTATACAAGTATATGACAGAGTATGTCTAAGGAATGTCCCGCGTCTAGCATATTGCTCATTGAAATCCCTTTAAGAAATTGGTTTAATTGGATAAAAAAAAGTTATTGCTGAAGTGTTAGGGAGGTTTCACACTTTTTTTGGGAGAAAAAACTCCACTGTAGTACTTGATGCAGTATTTTGAGCAAAAACCAGAAGAGAATGCAGCAAAGAATTTAGAGCATCTGTCGCCTGCATCAATCTTATTGCACCAGGCATAATGCCTGGTAGGGTTGGTCCTGCTGGGTATTTATGTTCTTAAGAAAAAAACTAACTCAAGATACAAGTTATGTCTTTTGGTGTGCCATCTCACCTGGCCCTGTAAACTCGTCCTGCTCCATAGTCTACAATATTGGTGCATGCACATTGCATCGGCCTCTGCTTCGCCAGCAGCACAGGTGACTACTACGCATGCGCTGATTTCATCCTTCCCCCTAGATGAGGCGATGCTCAGCTTCATTCTAGTGAGGATGACTTCATTGGTGCATGTGTAGTAGTCATTAGTGTAGCCTACGGCCCAGGTATCTCGTCTGCCACTGTCAATCAAGGGGGATGGGGATAGTGGCTCTAAGTGGAGAGTGGAGGAGGAGGAGCGAGATTCAAGGAGCGCCAGCCTTCCGCTCGGTACACTGTCCTAATTTAGTACATTAATAAAAAAATTTTTAGAAACGGCACAATGGCGGAGCATTAATGTCTTTATGCAGGAGGATCAAGCCTACCAGGTGTTGATCCTGCTAACATACACTTTTTCTCCTTCCTTTTTTTTATGTCCCATTTCCCCTGATTTTGGCTCAAAAAACTGCATCAAAGACACCAGTGGCTCTTTTCCTGGAAATGTGCTGTGTGTGAAACCAGCCTAATGCAGTGTCAGTGTAATAATACAGAATGATGCAGTTGCACCGAGCTTTGCACATAGGTGCTGGCCAAGTTATGTGCATGTAGGTTTGGTGAATGAAGACAACAGTGCCACTCGTTTCCTCTGGTCGTGTCTGTTATTGCATCTCTGTTCCATTTGCTTGTGTGGCCTGGGCTGCAATAGCAGGCAATGAGTGATGCTGTTTTGTTCTGACCTCATAAACCTCTTTAACAATTATGTAAGTACCCCAGAATTAATTGCTACTGGACCCTAATGCTGTGACTTACTTTAACGTAAACCTTTTACATTGAACATGCCATCTGATCTGCCAGAAGGATGAGCTGAGCAGATTGATATACAGTTTGGTGGGGAAAAATTCTATAGAATTTAACATTTTATAAATCCTAAAATAACCTCTGCTTGTTCTGACGCTAGGAGTCCGGTGGGGGGTCCGATCAGTGATTGACAGCCATCTCTCTATGTGTGCTCGTACAGGGAAGGCTGTCAGTCCCTGAGTAGGACTGCACACATGACTTCCAGGTATAGAAAGAGCAGGGATTTCAATCAGTACATTATTGTTATGCAGAATCAATTTGTTGAGTTCAGCATGCACTATAACATGGTGCCGGGAGATTAAAGGTACTCGGGATAGGCCATCCATATCTGATCGGTCTGGGTTCTGAAACCCCGCACCCCCGCCGATCAGCTGTTTTGCAGTTGCTGCAGTGCAAGAATGAGAGCTCCATCCTGTGTGTAGTGGACGACGGTGGTTACTGAAGTGAATGGTAATCCGCTCCATCCACTACACAATGGTCGAAGCTGTGTAGTGCCAGCACCAAAGCTACTGCCGAATAGATGGGTGTCAAATTCGCCCAATAATATAGTACTGTTAAGCCGCTTTTAAGCAGTATGTTCATGGTAAGAGGTTTCATTTAAAGAAGGTGTTCCCCCATCCATTATAAATCATAATGAGAGAACTCTCAGGCCCATATTTTTAGGCCAGGCACAGACGAGTGAGTTTAAAGCGAGAAAATGGCTGCGTGTGGCAGTGTGATTTCCCCTTCCGACCTCTACTCCTCTGACAGGATCGCATGGCAGTATAATGATTTATAAGGCTGTGTGCTGCTAGACTTGGAAGCTATTGAACTATACTGACATAATGCAGTGTAATTCAGTAGATTCCAGGGTCTCGCAGGGACACGCATCCTTATAAATCATTATACTGCCATGCGGTTCTGTCAGAGGAGCAGGGGTCAGAAGGAGAAATCTCACTGTCACACTCCACGAGTTTCTTGCATTGAACTCGCTCGTCTGCTTCTGGTCTTATACACAGAGCTGGGTTCGCATAGCCTGCTCTATTGATTGTAAAAGTGCTGTGGATCGTAATGCAATGAATAATATATATGGCAAAATCCGCAATAAAATCCGCATTTAACACTGGATTCGTTCAACAATGAGCCATTTATGAGATGTGTAAACCCAGCCTATAGCTGACCAAGCCTCATGCACAAAAACGTATTTTCTTTCCGTGTCCTTTCCCTTTTTTTTTTTTTTTTTTTTTTTGCGGACCGTATGCGGAACCATTCATTTCAATGGGTCCACAAAAAAACAGAAGGTACTCCGTGTGCATTTCGTTTCCATATGTTTGTATTTCCGTTCCGCAAAAAATAGAACATGTCCTATTATTGTCCGCATTACGTACAAGGATAGTACTGTTCTATTAGGGGCCAGCTGTTCCATTCTGCAAAATACGGAATGCACACGGACGTCATCCGTGTTTTTGCAGACTGCAAAATACATACGGTCGTGTGCATGAGGCCTTATTATCCTTCCTGCTCTATAGAGTCTGTTTTTGGGTAAACCGCATTTAAAATGTGATGTGAGGACCCAAGTGACGTTCTGTTTTACTGTCTGTAATTCTGTTGCCTTTTGGTGTTGAAAAATTGCAGTCACATTTTGCCTTAAACTTCTCAATGTAAAGGACTTTATTGGACACTGGGCTGCAGTATATGCAGATTCCCATTACGGTTTGTGTGCCGCGGCCACTCTGAAGTACGTGTACAGCCACCCATCTGCAATGGTTTGTCTTAACACATCAGTTCTGCTGTTTTCTTGTTCCTGCACATTACTTTGATATAACTTTTTTTTTTTTTTTTTTTGCTTATGTGAAAAATGCCAATAAACATTTCATTTATTATGTTTGGTCGTTTCCTGTGTTGAATTGACACGTTAACTGTATACTATATATAATAAAGCTGCCCTGCGTTGCCAGTGACCAAACACTCAGCTGTTGCTTCCGAGTCCCCTCCCGAGGATCAGGTGTTAAAATTCAACATGTCCAATCCTTCTTCCCTGATGTCTGTTGGCGGGAGAGTGGTAGCCCACCATACACATGAGATAGCTGTCCAGCTCCACTGCAATCTGAGAGTTTAGCCAATTTTCCCTTATGTGTATGGAAGGGGGGCTTAAAGTGGTTGTCACACCTTTAGGCATCATGCACACAACTGTATGTTTGGTCCGGGTCCGAGCCCCTATATTTTGCGGCTCTGGCACGGACCCATTCACTTCAATGGGGCCGCAAAAGATGCGGACAGCACTCCGTGTGCTGTCCGTATCCGTTGCTCCGTTCCGTGGCCCCGCAAAAAAAAATAGAGCATGTCCTATTCTTGTCTGTTTTGCGGACAAGAATAGGCATCTCTATAATGGGCCGCCCGTTCCGCAAATTGCGGAAGGCACACGGAGCGGCTTCCGTGTTTTGTGGATCCGCAAAACACACGCGGTCATGTGCATGAGGCCTTAGTATTGATGGTCTATTCTCGGGATATGAGAATCGAATTGGGCTGACACCCTGCACGTCTGCCAGTCAGATGCTTCAGACTAGCTCTGGGCTGGAACTACGCGGCTCTGTCCATTGTGCAGTGGATGGCGCCTGGTGCTGCGGTAACCGACTCTGTCCATTGACCAGTGGATGGCACCTGGCGCTGCGGTAACCGACTCTGTCCATTGTGCAGTGGATGGCGCCTGGCGCTGTAACCAGTAACCAGTTCTATACGCTTGACTACACAATGGACTGAACTATGTAGTCCTGGTGCCTACTTTTGTCTCCTAATCTACTTCAGAACAGCTGATCGGTGGGCTGGCGGGATGTTGAATTCCGGACGATCAGATGGGCCATCAGTAGTAAAGGAGTGGACAACCCCTTTAAGGAAACTGTGGTCAGCTGTTCCTAATAATAAAAAATGAAGGGAGGAGGATTACTCACGCAATTGCATCACATTGTTGCTCAATCATAGCTCATTACAATGTCTGATGACTCTTCTTGCAGGAAGTGTTTGTTTTCTGATCTATTGGCCAGGGCCTGTACTAATAATTCCAAGTAAATGTAATTGCTAGGAACTCATTCATAACTTCTAGCAGGAATAGTAAAGGAACGGCACAACAAAGAGTCCTAAAAGAATGGATGGTCCAGAATTATTACAAGGGGGATGCAAATAGTTATTACAAACATGTTAGGGGAGGTGTCAGGCCCAGTTCAAACCTAAAGGGGTTATCTGAGACTAAATCAGACCTCCAGACGTGGGCGACCTGCGGTGGTGATGATGCTCGCCTGGTCCCAGCCGCTGGATTTGCTCTGTGTGGCACCCGGACTGGCACTCCACTCCCCTATTAGCCAATATCAACATCTGTCGACTGTGGAGGGACATGCGTGACCTGTGATTGACTGCAGCAGGCATCTGCTCCCATTGCGTTACGTGTGATGTCATATGTGATATAAGGGGGACAGAGGGAGCAGAAGTGTCGGGAAGGGAGCCACACAGACAGAATCCAGTGGCAGAGACCAGATGAGTATCCTCACCACTGCAGGTCGGCCTCCTCTGAAGGTCTGATTTTGTTTTGGATAAAGCCTAGGAAAGTGCATGGATGATGGTGCTAAAGCAACCAATAGATTATTATAAGTGGATCCCAGCAACAGGCGGATGTGTGTAGGGGCATCACAACTCTTCTGATGCATCCAAGGGGTAGGATTGGCAGGGACAGATTGGCCATAGACCCTACAGGGAAATTTCCCGGTGGGCCGATGCACCCAGGGGACTGCTGAAGCCCTCCTCTCTGGTGCTGGTCCGGGTACTTAATGAGCTCTCACCAGTAATTACTGCTGTGAGAATAAGATACAAATGGATCTGGCCAGTGAACGCACATTCCCTCCTAAATTCAACTGCTGTGGCCCCACCTCACCTCCACTGCTCCATATCTTAACCAAAGGCACCTGGAGGAGGACAGAAGGTGGTAGCTTCTGATGGCCACCACAGAGGGATAGCTTTTGGGGCAGTATATTGTGCTGCACTGTGGTGTTTAGTTCCGCTGGGACGGTATTTTGCACTATAGTATTGTTGCCCCACCGTCAACATTTTGGACCCACCTACAACATGGGGCCACTTTTATTCCCCAACCCCCCCCGCCCACTTTAAGTTCCCAGTCCGCCCTTGAGGTTTGGGATTAGACATGTTGGGTTTATACATCATGTTTTGTTCTGCTAGGAGATAAAGCCGCTGTCAGATGGCAGCAACTTCATTTCCTCACACCTATTGAATAGGCTGAGCCAAGCATGCATGTCTATGGGGAGGATGGATGAGATAGCTGAAGCCAAGTACTACCACTAGTCCCCAATAAGCAACTATAAATATTAATACCGGGTTCTAGATCTGGATGTATATTAGTGTGACTGTCTCTTTTAAAGTGTCTGAGGAAAATAATGGGGGTCACTTACATCATTTACTCTGGTCATTGATTCCCCTCTGCTCTGCTGTAGGCTTTGGCTAATTGATGAAGAGGCGGGATCCCAGTCAGAAATCAGGCGCACCTCCGAGAGCCTTTGCGCCAGCTGTAACCACTACTCCAGCCCCTGACTGGAGTAGTATTTCTCCAACGCTTACACCTGTTTTCAGGCGTAAATGTTAGTCAATTTGCTAGGGCAGATGTTCTGGCTCCCAAGTGTTAAACGAAACCTGAAAGTAACTGCAACAAAAGTTTGTGGCACAGATTATAAAAAAAAGTTTCAAAACAGGCCTTGTGACTATTTTTACAACAAAATCTAGGGTGTAAATGACCCCCAAAGAGTTTTGGCTTTCACACAGAGGTGGGGAACCAAAGAATGCAGTCATAGAATAACAGTTTTAATTATGTAGTGTGCGCTTCGCTTTGCAACCTCAGATCTTGCTGCAGCCAAACACTTTACATTTCCCGTATGTTCTCATATCCTGTGTTCAAATTCTTCATTTCAACTGTACATAGTCTTCTTTCCTGCCCACATCAACATTGCGGACATGCACAATGCACACTTCTCACCTTTTTGTTACTATCCCTTATTTTCCAGTGTCACGTTCGACCCACCTATTTTAAAGGGGTATTCCTGAGAGGCTGGTCGGGCATGCCTGTGGCCGCTCCATTAATTTCTATCGGTATTCCTGAGATAGCCACAGCGCTCGTCTATCTCTGTAACTCCCATAGAAATGAATGGAGTGGCCACACGTATGCTGCTCCATTTGTTGCAGGGCGTAAAGGACCCCCACCAATCTAATGGTTGTGTGTGTTCTCATTTTTGGCACTAAGTGTATAAACTAAAGGGTTGAAAATACTTCCATGGCCACGTATCCTGGGCAGAGAGGGCCTGTTCCACAATCAGTTTAATATCTGACTATAATGAGGGGGTAGTCACAGTGTGGCTCCTAATTCAGCAGCCCCATGCCAAACAAGTGATATGGATTCTGAATGGCTTGCATATGCCTGCCAAGGGATTTCTCCAGTGTGGAAACTAGCATCTCTGTGCGCTTGTGCTCTGTACCGCTCCGCATGGCAGGTGCAGTGATGTCACTATATGGTGTCTGCCTGCTGGGAGAGTACAGGCCGGTGAATGGTGGAGCAGGGCGCCCCCTGCTTCACCATTGTAGTCAACTGTGTATACATCCTCAGAGCACAGATACAGTTAAAATCAGGACATACGGTACCTCAGCCGCCAAAATCTGGGACGTTTGAGAGGTGTGTGTTTGCTCCTAATGTAAACAACGAAAACCCACAGTGCAATATAATTCACGTAGTATAGTGTACAGGATGAAGCAGAGCTGCGTATGCAGAGATGCTCAACCTGCGGCCATCCAGCTGTTGTAAAACTACAACCTCCATCATGTCCTGCTGATAGGTGTAGGCCAGTGATGCCCAACCTGCGGCCCTCCAGCTGTTGCAAAACTACAACTCCCAGCACGCCTAAACAGCCTATAGCTATTAGGGCATGCTGGGAGTTGTAGTTTTGCAAGAGCTGGAGGGCCGCAGGTTGAGCATCCCTGGTGTATGGGATAACACAGGCATGCAAGCGTATGCATATCACATCACAGCTTCTCTATGACATCACAACAGAGGTGTAGTTAGGGGGCTGCAGAGCTGGTGGTGGTCCTAGGCCCACCAGGGATGATTGGAGATCCTCTGGTGAGCACCACTCTCAATTAAAGGAGTTGTGCAGTGGCATAATATTGATGGCGTGTCCTGAGGATAGATCATCAATATCAGATTAGCGGGGTCTAACTCCCAGCACCCCCCATTATCAGCTGGTTGAAGCGAGTTGTGGCGCTTGCTCAATCGCTGCGACCCCTGTCAAATGGCAAATTGAGTCAGAATCCCACCGATCTGATATACAAAAAACTGGCCATACTCACTATAACTACAATCAGTAAAAGTCTATGTCCCTGATGTCTCCCTATTAGAATTTTTACAATCCTAATAGGGACATATCGAGGATATAGATATTGGTGACCTATTCTCAAGATAGTCACAGAGCATCTTCACCAGTGTAAAACGTAACTGTTACTGATAATATTTAAAACTAACCCAAAAAGTGTCAATAACATTTCTTTATCTGGTAGGCTGGGTATGCTGAGGAAAAGAGAAATGACTAACCCTCACACTTGCCCTATAGACTGATGTCCCTGCCCACAAAAACGGAATGGCCTCCCCAATAGGGGCGATCCAGTGTCAGGAACCTCCTGATAGCCCTATATGTCCCTGACACGGGATAGATACCACCACCCAAAGAGAGAGCTACTGTCCAGTATTAATTGTCAGTGGTCAAGATATATATCAAAAAACAAAAAAAGAAATCAATGGTAATCTCACACATATTGTATAGGCACCTAAACATCCAATAGTATCAAGGTATTATGGTTACCATTAGAAAACTGGAGCACATATTATATGTCCCAGATAATAAACTTTGACCCGATGTGTTTCTCTGATCCGTTTAATAGAATCATCAGGGTCCACATTAACATACAGTTGTGTTCAAAATTATTCAACCCCCAATGCTGTAAAGGCTTTTAGGGAATTTAGTGTACATTTGTAATTGTGTTCAGAATGAAATCTTACAAGGACTTTTTAAAGAACCAAATGCAACTAAAATGACATCAATTGTTTTTGTAATACAGTATTAAATGTTTTTTTTGTGATTTCTTCATTGACGCAATTATTCAACCCCTTAAAGACTACCACTCTTAAGAACAGAGGTTCATTCAAGTGTTTTCGATCAGGTATTGAAAACACCTCTGGATGTCAAGGAGCAGCAATCAAGCATAATAAGCACCAATTAGGCAGATGTAAAATGACTGTGATACTCAGCTCCTTCTAGACATTTACTGGTGTTTTTACCAACATGGTGAAGTCAAGAGAATGGTCCAGGAAGACAAGAGAAGAGGTGATTTCTCTTCACAGGAAGGGCAATGGCTATAAGAAGATTGCAAAGATGTTAAACATACCAAGAGACACCATAGGAAGCATCATTCACAAATTCAAGGCAAAGGGCACTGTTGAAACGCTACCTGGTCGTGGCATAAAGAAGATGCTGACTTCGACTGCTGTGTGCTACCTGAAGCGCAAAGTGGAGAAAAGTCCCTGTGTGGGGCAAATACCGCTGAGACGGTTTTTATGACTGCATACACTGCGACTCTGTAAGTGTGATTAAAGGCGCAATAGCTTATTTTACAAAAGGT
The DNA here is from genome assembly GCA_033119425.1 of Bufotes viridis. NCBI lineage: Eukaryota > Metazoa > Chordata > Amphibia > Anura > Bufonidae > Bufotes > Bufotes viridis. The sequence continues at coordinate 176,099,878 of CM065589.1, forward strand.
GGTGCACTATCTTGCTTTTTATTACAGCATACCCGGCAAGGTTTTCATCTTTGTTCCGGCTGTTCAACTGACCCACAGACATTGGAACCTGTAAGGTCTGAACTTGTTTCCACTTGATGCAGCGCGGTTCCTGAACATTATAACCTGTGTGACTGCTGAGGAACTGAAAAAAGATTTGTCAGATACGGGTACTGAAGTTTCAGCTGAGACAATAAGGCGCACACTGCGTAATGAAGGCCTCCATGCCAGAACTCCCAGGCGCACCCCCTTACGTCTCCAAAGCATAAAAAGAGTCGACTGCAGTATGCCAAAAGTCATTTGGACAAACCACAAAAGTTTTGGGATAGTGTTCTGTGGACTGATGAAACAAAATTAGAACTGTTTGGGCCGATGGATCAACGCTATGTTTGGAGGAGGAAGAACAAGGCCTATGAAGAAAAGAACACCTTGCCTACTGTGAAGCAGGGCGGGGGGTCAATCATGCTTTGGGGCTGTTTTGCTTCTACAGGTACAGGGAAGCTTCAGCGTGTGCAAGGTACCATGAATTCTCTTCAGTACCAGGAGATATTGGATGAAAATGTGATGCAGTCCGTCACAAACCTGAGGCTTGGGAGACGTTGGACCTTTCAACAGGACAATGATCCCAACATACCTCCAAGTCCACTAGAGCATGGTTGCAGATTAAAGGCTGGAACATTTTGAAGTGGCCATCGCAGTCACCAGACTTAAATCCGATTGAGAACCTCTGGTGGGACTTAAAGAAAGCAGTTGCAGCGCGCAAGCCTAAGAATGTGACTGAACTGGAGGCTTTTGCCCATGAAGAATGGGCGAAGATACCCGTAGATCGCTGCAAGACACTTGTGTCAAGCTATGCTTCACATTTAAAAGCTGTTATAACTGGAAAAGGATGTTGTACTAAGTACTAAGATTGAATGTCACTTGGGGGTTGAATAAAACTGATAATGATGTGAGCACAGAAAAGACATTTGTGGTTATTTCATTATAAATGTTATGTTATATTTGTCTGACTTACAAGTGCCTCTTTGATTTAATTGTAAACAAGATGACTGAAATAATCAAAATCAATGTCAAACTGGCCAAAACACTCAATTTCAGTGGGGGTTGAATAATTTTGAACACAACTGTAAGTAGCCCCAGCCTCAAAAATAAAACTGGGGGGCGGATATATGTGTGAATTTGCTTCAATCAATAATGCCCATAAATGATTATATAAAATGATGGCCCAAAAAAAACTAAAAAGCAATACCTATAGTCAGACCCATGTGCAGGTTGGATATGTAGCAGATTGTAAAGATATCAGTCAGTGATAGTGGTGAAAACTGCATACCGACCAGCTATTGATCAGAAAAGGCATATCTGTATAGTATACACAGGGAGAAAAAAAGATATACATTTGTAGTTCCCTTGTGGTATATATTGCCAGGTCCAAACTTAGATTTGTCCAGTAATGGTTGCAGATTAGTATATCAGCGTTGGTGGTGCAGTGGTTGCCATCTTGATGGAGAGTTGGTATCTGTCGATGGACAGATGGTCTCCTGATGAAATTATTCTATTAAACGGATCAGAGAAATGCGTCGGGACAAAGTTTATTATCTGGGACATATAATATGTGCTCCAGTTTTCTAATGGTAACCATAATACCTTGATACTATTGGATGTTCAGGTGCATTTATGTGTGAGATTACCATTGATTTAGTTTTTGATATATATCTTGACCGCTGACAATTAATACTGGACAGTAGGTCCGTAGTGCTTCCGTAGAGTTCCATTCTGTGATTCCGTTCCGGATTTGCAGACCCATTGAAGTGAATAGGTCCACATCCGTAATGCGGAATGACAACGGAACGGTGTCCGCAATACGGGAACGGGACACCAACGGTCGTGTAAAAGAGGCCTAAGTCATTTCTCTTATTCTCAGCATAACCAGCCTACCAGATAAAGAAATTTTATTGGCACTTTTTGGGTTAGTTTTAAATATTATCAGTAACGAATACGTTTTACACTGGTGAAGGTGCTCTGTGACTATATATATATATATATAATTAAATTACACTAGTGAGTGACTTGGATTTCTGATGTCCTTATTGAACAGAACTGTGATCTATTCTCAGGACACGCCAACAGTATTATGCCATTGCACAACCCCTATCAACTCCCTGACACCTACATCTGGTCTGCTTTAGGCCCCTTTTACACGGGCGTGATTTCCACGTGGGTGCAATGCGTAAGGTGAACGCATTGCACCCGCACTGAATCCTGACCCATTCATTTCTATGGGGCTATGCACATGAGCGGTGATTTTCACGCATCACTTCTGCGTTGCGTGAAAATCGCAGCATGCTCTATATTGTGCGTTTTTCATTTTTCACGCAACGCAGGCCCTATAGAAGTCAATGGGGCTGTGGGAAAATCGCAAGCATCCGCAATCAAGTGCGGATGCAGTGTGATTTTCCCGCAAGGTCGCTAGGAGACGGGACCCGATCTTTATTATTTTCCCTTATAACATAGTTATAAGGAAAAATAATAGCATTCTCACTACAGAATGCTTAGTAAAATGTCGAATAAGGTGTTAAAAATAAAAAAATTAACTCACCTTATCCACTTGATCGCGTAGTTGCCGATCTCTTTTCACTTCTTCAAGCATTAGCTGCCGTCTAAACGACCTGTGATGACGTCACATCACATGGTCCAATCACATGGCCCGTGATGGGACCATGTGATGAGCTCAGTGACCTCATCACAGGTCCTTTAGCCAACAGCTAATGAATGAAGTAGAGATCGCAACTACGCGATCAAGTGGATATGGTGAGTTAATTTTTTTTAATTTTTAACCCCTCCATCCACATTTTACTAAGCATTCTGTAGTGAGAATGCTATTATTTTCCCTTATAACCATGTTATAAGGGAAAATAATAAAATCTACAGAATACACAACCCGAAACCGGACTTTAGTGAATCGCTTATCCAGGCGAAAGAGGCCTTAGGTTCGAGGCCTACAATACGCTGGGTCCCAGCAGAGCGTGTACTGTCCCACTGCAGGTGGTGTGATGATACCTGCAGATGCGAACTGAGCAGGAAATCTGTAGCAGCGCTTCGGGGACCCTGGTGCGGTGAGTATAACTTGTTATATTTTTTGCCATCTGTGGCTAGTATATGGGATACCTATAGTTATGATGATGATGTTTATGAAGTACAGTATTTGGTGGTATTGTGCCAGACAGTAGGTACAGTGAGAAATAGGGCAGCAACAGGCACAGAAATGTGGGTAATAGTAGGATGGTAGAACACGCCAACTGTAATCACTTATACAGCCTGCAGAACGCCTGTGTACAGCTGCTATTTATACTGCTATGGTTACTGTATGGAGGTAATACTGGTCACTGTATAGTGCTCTGCGCAGTAACAGTATGGTAATATTGTGCTTTGGCATTCCCTGGGTTGGGTGCCTGCTCAGCTCTGAGATGTGTTGTGTTCCCCCTGTATCCTTTATATATATATATATATATATATATATATATATAAATGAACAGCACTCCCCAGAAGTATAAAGTAAAAAAGCGGTGTTCCTTTATTCACCCATCAGGTGCGATGCTTCGGCTCAACACACTGAGCCTTTCTCAAGGCTTGAGAAAGGCTCAGTGTCTTGAGCCGAAACGTCGTACCTGATGGGTGAATAAAGGAACACCGCTTTTTTACTTTATACTTCTGTGGAGTGCTGTTCATTTTTCTACATATATTTCTGGGTAAGACGCCTATTTCCTTGAACGTGCAGCCGATTTGGAGTTTAGCCAGTGCCACCACTTTTTCCTTTATATATAGACCTTTCACTGGTCCAACGATTGTTAGATAATGGTATGTATGTGTAGAGCGGCGCCCAGGGATCTCCCTGCACTTACTATTATTCCTGGGCGCCACTCTACACATACGGTATATATCATTATCTAACAATTGTTGGACCAGTGAAAGGTCCTCTTTACTTCCAAGCCGGACTGGAGAAGCTGTCCTTCTCCAGCTTCAGGGACAGGCGCCCTCTAGCTGAGCCACCGTGCGCTGCATCCTGGCCAGTCGCTTCTGAAGCAGCCCCCTCTCCCTGCTCTCGGTGGTTTTCTCATCTTCGGATCGTCTGTTTAATTTTTATTTGGTGTGCATTGGAAGAGGGGTACTCTTATACAGCGAGTATAGCCCAAACCCCATATTTTAACCACCTCCCGACCGCCTAACGCAGGGATGCGTCCTGTGGGCGTCCGGGATGTTCCTCCTTGACGCGTTGGTGCATCATCTCGCGAGAGGCGAGATTTCCTGTGAACGCGCGCACGTTCACAGGATCGCGTCGGGAGGAAGTTTAACTACAGCCTGCCAGCGCTGATCATGCGCTGGCAGGCTGTAGATCTTAAAAAAACGCCATCTAAATCGCATCTCAGACGCTGTTTTGTAAACAGCGTCTGATATGCCTGCTGCCTGCTCCTCTGGCAGCAGGCATATCGCTTTAAGACCCCTAAAATGCCAGGACAGTATAAATACCCCACATGTGACCCCATTTTAGAAAGAAGACACCCCAAGGTATTCCGTGAGGGGTATGGTGAGTTCATGTCAAATTTTATTTTTTGTCAGTGAAATATAAGACTTTGTAAGAAAAAAAAAAAAAAAGTCAATTTCCGCTAACTTGTGCCAAAAAAAAAAATCTTCTATGAACTCGCCATGCCTCTCACGGAATACCTGGGGGTGTCTTCTTTCCAAAATGGGGTCACATGTGGGGTATTTATACTGCCCTGGCATTTTAGGGGTCCTAAAGCGTGAGAAGAAGTCTGGAATCCAAATGCGTAAAAATGCCCTCCTAAAAGGTACTCATTAGAATTTGGGCCCCTTTGCGCACCTTGGCTGCAAAAAAGTGTCACTCATGTGGTATCGCCGTACTCAGGAGAAGTAGGGCAATGTGTTTTGGGGTGTATTTTTACATATACCCATGGTGGGTGAGAGAAATATCTCTGTATATGACAACTTTTAAAACATTTGTATACAAAGTTGTCAATTTACAGAGATATTTCTCTCACCCAGCATGGGAATATGTAAAAATACACCCCAAAACACATTGCCCTACTTCTCCTGAGTACGGCGATCCATGTGTGCACTTTTGCAGCCAAGCAGCAAAGGGCCCAAATTCCAATGAGTACTTTTAGGAGAGCATCTGCATTGGATTCAGACTCTTCTCACGCTTTAGGGCCCCTAAAATGCCAGGACAGTATAAATACCCCACATGTGACCCCATTTTGGAAAGAAGACACCCAAAGGTATTCCGTGAGGGGCATGGCGAGTTCATAGAAGATTTTGTTTTTGGCACAAGTTAGCGGAAATTGGCTTTTTTTTTTTCTTACAAAGTCTCATATTCCACTAACTTGTGACAAAAAATAAAATTTGACATGAACTCACCATACCCCTCACGGAATACCTTGGGGTGTCTTCTTTCTAAAATGGGGTCACTTGTGGGGTATTTATACTGACCTGGCATTTTAGGGTCCCCTAATGCGTGAGAAGAAGTCTGGAATCCAAATGCGTAAAAATGCCCTGTGAAATGTTAAAGGTACTCATTGGAATTTGGGCCCCTTTGCGCACCCAGGCTGCAAAAAAGTGGCACACATGTGGTATCGCCATACTCAGGAGAAGTAGGGCAATGTGTTTTGGGGTGTATTTTTACTTATACCCATGCTATGTGTGAGAAATATCTCTGTAAATGACAACTTTTAAAAAAAATTTATACAAAGTTGACAATTTACAGAGATATTTCTCTCACCCAGCATGGGTATATGTAAAAATACACCCCAAAACACATTGCCCTACTTCTCCTGAGTACGGCGATACCACATGTATGCCATTTTTGTTGCAGCCTAGGTGCGTAAAGGGGCGTAAAGTCCAACGAGTACCTTTAGGCTTTACACGGCTGCTCACAATTTAGCTCCGCCCAAAATGCCAGAACAGTAAACACACGCCACAAATTAACCCCTTTTCGGAAAGTAGACACCCCAAGGTATTCACTGAGGGGCATAGTGAGTCTGTGGGAGTTTTTTTTTTTGCCAGAAGTTAGCAGAAATGGAAACTTTATTATTTTGTTTTTTCCTCCGAAAGTGTCATTTTCCGCTAACCTATGAAAAAAAATGAAATGATACATGAACTCACCATGCCCCTCCGCGAATACTTTGGGGTGTCTTCTTTCTAAAATGGTGTCATTTGGGGGATATTTATACTTTCCTGACATTCTAGCACCTGAAGAAACATGACAGGCGCTCAGAAAGTCAGAGCTGCTTCAAAATGCCGAAATTCACTTTTTAGCACCATAACTTATAAACGCTATAACTTTTACCCATACCAATAAATATACACTTATAGCAATTTTTTTTATCAAAGACATGTTGATCAATAATTTTAGAGAAAAAGTTATATAGAAATGTAGTTTTTTTAAAAATATTTTACAACAGAAAGCGAAAAATGTCATTTTTTTGCAAAAATATCGGTCATTTTTTATTAATATCAAAAAAAGTAAAAATGTCGTCAAAAATGAAAAAGCACCAAATGAAAGCTCTATTAGTGAGAAGAAAAGGAGGTAAAATTCATTTGGGTGGTAAGTTGTATGACGGAGCAATAAACGGGTAAAGTAGTGTAGTGCAGAATTGTAAAAAGTGGTCTGGTTATTGAGGGTGTTTAAGCTAGGGGGGCTGAAGTGGTTAACAGGAAAAGTAGGGGGGTCATCTTATATGCCCAGTCGTCTTATACGCCGGAAAATACGGTATATATACACACACACATGTCACTGAACTGATTAATATTTTCTTGACCTCAGAGTATTGGGGTTAATTCAAGAAAGCATGTATCTCCAGCTCTTTTACTGCAGCATGTTCTTATAGACGCTCATTGCCTTGCAATGCTTTGAACGTTCGGAATAAGCTGTAACTTTACATCCACTCCACTAGGGGGCCCCATTTTATTCACTTACAAAAAGACAAACTTTCCAGTTGCATGTTTCTTTAAGAGTACAAGATTCAGTGATTGCTTTAATATCCAATAAGAAGCGAAAGAGCGAAATGTCATAGCCAATCAGCATCGTAGTCTCGTATTTCTAGCTTGCTGGTTGGTCGACACCGTGTAATATAAAAGCGGTGGGCCCGGATCACGCTCCCTTTTACTTCCCGGAGCCCTCGTGTGAGGTATGTGCGGCCTACCAGCACGGCGGCTGTAGGGTGTTATGTGGTACCCGTTTACGTCTCTGTACACGGCTCGTTGTAAAGGGAAGGCACACGTCTAATGTCTTGGCGCTGTGTCCTGCCGCATTGTGCCGCAGGCCTCTATGAACGTGTTCCATGTGAATGGCGGCCTGACGGCTTCCAGTTACCAGTGCTCGGTTTATGGGACTTCCTCTGAATTCCCATGTGTTCTGTGGGCATTGCCTCGTAGCTGATTCCATGTAACATTCTACGTGCAGGGTCATATGATATAAAGTACAACAACCTTCATAAGTCTGTTACCATACCGTGTGTATAGGCCCCTAGAGGTACATAGCGCCAGGTCTCCATTGCCTCATCTGGACCTGGCTTCCTACTGGTCTGATCCCACTGATGATGTCCATTATAGAGGGATCCTTTATCCCATCATGTATATATGGATAGGATATGCCATGCAGGTCCAACCTCAAGAATGGGGCGCCCCTGAATGTTGGGTTATTTCAAAAATGTCCCCTTTATGATAAATTCAGTGATCACTTTGGCATTGGGATTGTCTATAGCAGAGATCCCCTTTAAAAGCCAAATGACACGGCTCCTTTAATTCCGCTGGTCATTAACAGAAGCCCTTCTGCAAAAGGTACGATGTCCTATCTTTGGCCTGCTCTGGCAGATCGCAGCCCCATTGAAGTACATGGGTCTGCACTGCGATGGGGGTGCCCACGGCCGGTGTCTGTGTTTTGCAGATCCACTGTTGGGATCTGTTGTCCGCAAAACGGACATGGCCGTGAGATACACCCTAGAAGGGTTTTCTGACACAATTGCACGCCTTCCTGCTCCTGTTTGCCAGTCGCACTGCGGCGGGAAGGATGCTGTCTTTCCTTCACTGCCATGCGGCCGCCAGTAGAGCGGACAGCTGGTTAGAACGCACCGTGTGCGCGTTCTCTCAGATGGACCTGCCACTAAACTACGCAGTAGCACAGCTTAGTATTGAAATACTGACCGTCATTATTGAACCGATAAGTAGTGTTGAGTGAACTTCTATTTTTAGTTCGGCGTCCAAGTTCGGGTTCGGGTTATCGTAGCATCCCGTTATGGATTCCATAACGCCATTTGGAATCCATAAGGGGCTGTTTCATTGAACCCGAACCTTGGACAACCCTAAGGACCTGGGGTGATCTCACCGTCATGTGATCAGTGCAGGGGGCGTGGCTCAGCACTGGATTGGATAAGAGGTGATCCAGTGCTGAGCCACGCCCCCTGCACTGATCAAATGACGGTGACGATCACCCCAGGTCCTTAGGGTTGTCCAAGGTTCGGGTTCAATGAAGCAGCCCCTTATGGATCCCAAATGCCGTTATGGAATCCATAACTGGATGCTACGATAACCCGAACTTTGGACGCCGAACTAAAAATAGAAGTTCGCTCATCTCTAGTGTTGAGCGAACTTCTTTTTTAACTTCTGTGTATGGAAGAATCCCGTTATGGATTCCGCTACCACGGACCATAACGGAATTTGGAATCCATAATGGGATTCTTCGATAACCCGAACTTTGGACGCAGAACTTAAAAAAAAAAAAGTTTGCTTAACGCTACCGATAAGCAATACAATGGTATTGATATGTCGATGCATTGTGCAGCCCATATGGGTGGGCTCCCTGCATCTGCTCAGACTGCATGAGGAGGTTTGTAGTAGTAGTCCATGCAGATAACTTGTGTAATGTGTGTCTTCTCCAGCTGATGCAAGTATATCTTTCACAGAATCATCAGGTCTTTAAACCCTTTTTGTGGCAATCCTTGGAAGCACTGATAAGATGCCCAGGGAAGACAGGACTACGTGGAAGTCCAACTATTTCCTGAAGATCATTGTAAGTATTTTTTGTAGCTTCACTTGATTCTGTAAATGTGTAACTTTTATAGATATGTTAACGGGGTTGTTTCAGGAGCCATGAGACAACCCCTTTAGGTGATGTTCTTGACCATTCTGGTACACGTTTACAGATGGTTATAGAACAGGGTTCTTAAAGGGCTACTAAGCCTGTAGTTTTACGGAATTTATACAAACATTCTTGTTTTTTTCTTTCAGCAACTATTGGATGACTTTCCAAAATGCTTTATCGTGGGGGCGGACAACGTTGGCTCAAAGCAGATGCAACAGATCCGTATGTCCCTGCGAGGGAAAGCCGTGGTGCTGATGGGAAAGAACACCATGATGCGCAAGGCTATCCGTGGCCACTTGGAAAATAACTCCGCCCTGGAGAAGTGAGTCTTGACTTTGCTTTTCATGAGAGATGTATTTTCGTCTTCAAGCAATTAATCTTTTTCTTTTTTGCAGGCTTCTGCCTCACATCAAGGGAAATGTGGGATTTGTTTTCACCAAGGAAGATCTAACAGAAGTGCGAGATATGCTACTTGCCAACAAGGTAATCACACCTCCATAAGGTAGAATGTAACCTATAGCTATTGGCAAGGGACCTATGGACTGGGAGCTTAAAGTGGCCCTGCAAAAAACCTATAAGTGGCCCCATGTTGTAGACGGGTCCCAATCGAAATAAGGGGCAACAGATGTAGGTGAGGCTAGCAGTACTGTAGTGCAGCACAAAGTACCGCCCCAGCAAAACCAAATATCTCAGTGCAGCACAAAATACTGACACCCTTGTTACAGTATTCAACTGTATTACCATTCTAAAAACAGCCGTACAAACCGGCCATGAACACAAGTACCTGATGCTTCTAGCGTTAACTAATGCTGAGGGCATACGATCACTTTCTACCTTGCCAGTGGACATGGGGGGGGGGGGGGGAAGCTTAGGTGGCCCTCTGGGTAATTTCCTTGTAGAGTTTATGGCCAGGCTGCCTCTGAAGGTTCTACATAATGGTTAATGTCAAGCTAAAATAATATCCTGCTGTAAAGTACAATTAGCTACGTTCACGTTGTACGTACATAGCTGAGGTCTGATGCGGTCACCCTTACTATGCAGAATTAGGAAGGATGTGTATTAGCTGTATATAAGGAATGCCAAAGTTACAGTTTATGTTCATCAAAACGTTACACAGTGCCCTAATTTTTGAAAAACTGTCTTGTAGGTGCCAGCTTCTGCTCGTGCCGGAGCCATTGCACCTTGTGGGGTCACAGTGCCTGCCCAGAATACTGGTTTGGGTCCTGAGAAGACCTCCTTCTTCCAGGCTTTGGGAATCACTACTAAAATCTCCAGAGGAACTATTGAAATTCTGGTAAGCGATGGTCTTGGTGGCCAAACTTGAAACGCATTTCTTTATAAATGAAAGTTGCAAAAGAATTTGTTTGCATAGTTGGAGTCTCTCTAGTTCATATTGGAGTAGGTGCTGCCTAATGGCAAAAACTTCTTCTACAGAGTGACGTACAGCTGATTAAGACTGGAGACAAAGTAGGTGCCAGCGAAGCCACCCTGCTGAACATGTTGAACATTTCTCCATTCTCCTTTGGTTTGATCATCCAACAAGTCTATGACAACGGAAGCATCTACAGCCCAGAGGTCTTGGATATCACAGAGGATGCCCTGAGAACTCGATTTTTGGAGGTATGTTACCTATGCAAATTATAAGGTTCAAATATGGTTGCTAGCTCCGTGTGACTTGAATCAACAATCGTCATTATTTTTTTAGGGTGTGCGCAATGTGGCCAGTGTTTGCCTGCAGATTGGTTATCCCACTGTTGCCTCCGTACCTCACTCCATCATCAATGGATACAAGCGGGTTCTTGCTGTTGCAGTGGAGACAGACTACAGCTTCCCATTGGCAGACAAGGTAAGGCTACTCTTACTGACAAGGTAAGGCTACTTTTACTAACCATTCCGCTATAGAGATCCTATGATGGATCTCAATAGCGGAATTGAAAACGCTAATGTAAAAGTAGCCTAAAATGAGTGTTGGATGCATTTAGGAGACTTGAGGCAGATTTCAGCAGGGAGCGATAGGACGTGTGCATGAAGATTCTAGATAGGTCTGCATCCAAAGAAATCCTATCACTGCTTGAACTTTACAACCTGCTTTGGAAAAATAATCATGACGCCTAAATAAACTGCAACTCCAACATAGTCTCCTGCTGCCACCCCGCTCCAGTGCACTGGTAGTAATAAAGGGGTTGTGCCAGGTTTTAAACTTCTCCCTGCCCCATTCCTTTCAATGTGACTGCTATAGAGAAGCAGGGTTCAGCACTCTATCTTCAGCAGTCCGATGGAGAAGGATGGAGTGACTGCGAAATGTGGTTCTGCGCATAGGCCCTACCTGCCAATTTTTTGCCAAAGTGAAAAAATACATATTTTTTTTTGTTGTGCAAAATTAGATTTCCGTGAAATAGTCAGCTTTTCTATGCTAGAAAAGGCATAGAAGGAGAAGTTTCCCCTTTTATGTTCATGGAGGCTTTTACCACTGGGGTTTTTGGACCTTATTGATCAGCTGGTTGTGTGGATGGGGGACAAGCTGTTTTAAAGGGTTGTCATGGAATAATACATTTATAGCAAGTGCCTGCAGCCTGCCTCTCTAAACATAGGCTTCATACTGTTGTGCCCGCCGCTGCTCTGATTCTTCACACTGTGTCCATGTTGTGGTCCCGCAGTGTTGACATCCGGCACAGCATGCTAACATGCTCCGTTGCAGCCCAATGACTGGTTTCCACAGTGACATAACCACCAGCAGCACCTCACTGCTGCTTGTCGTTTGCTGCAGTGGAGCATGTGTCCATGCTGCCCCGGGTGTCACCACGGCGGGGACTGGAACATGGACATAGTTATTGTGGAGGGCCAGAGCTGCAGAGAGCAGGTGAGTATGAATCTTCAGTTTAGAGAGGCAGGCTGGGGACACTTGCTAAAAACGGATTATTCCCAGAGAACCTCTTTAGAGGGGTTATCCAATACTATAAACTGCCCCCCCCTCCCATATGCAGGGCCCCTTACAGGGAATATACTTACCCTGCTTCCCTGTGCCGTTCCTGGTCCCCGCATCGAGACTGCTGCTTCTCCCTGTGCACCGATAAAGGCATCCGGTGGGGACGAGCCTCCCTAGCGTCACCCGCCATGCTAGAGAGGCTCGTCCCCGACTGCCATTTGGCTGCTCCCCCTGACACCAGATGTTTTCATTGGCGCACGGGGAGAAGCGGCGGTGTGGGGAGCGGGAAAGGCCTGGCATATGGGGGGAGGGGGGGGCAGTTTTTAGTATTGGATAACCCTTTTAAGGGATAATTGACTTTGTTAATATAGTAACTTAGATGCAATGTGGTAAGAGATCTTCTCTCTGTAAAATGGAAATATGTGCACATTTGCAGGCTATAGGTAATCCGGCTCATGGTCCTGAGCGTGATAGATTCTTGGAGACTGCGTTTGCCTGTTGTGCTTAGTATGCACAGTCTGTCTTGGTCTGCTTTATATGATCGTGTTGGTATTTACTGGGCACTCTGTTTTGTAGGTCAAGGATTTCCTGGCAGATCCATCTGCGTTTGTTGTGGCCGCTCCTGTTGTAGAGGCCGCTTCTGCTCCCGCTGCTGCACCTGCTCAGGAGGAGAAGAAAGAAGAGTCCGAGGAGTCTGACGACGATATGGGATTTGGACTCTTTGACTAAGATGTTTCATCGGTCAAATTACATCAATAAAATTCCATACTACTAACGCCTGGTGCTTTGTGATTAATATGAAGGTGACACACTGAGCTATTAGTTACTGACTGAACACTTAGATCAGATGGAGCCCTACCAACTCCACCACAGGGTAGAAGGTGGGCAGATGAGCTCTTGCCAAGCTCTGCCTCGAATGCCACCAGATATAAGGCGGATACCTTATAAGTAAATATTTGACCTTTTTAAAGGCTTTCAGACAGGTCTTCGATAATCAAGCCAGCATCTCATCTGCAGACAGCTGACATATAGGATAGCTGCCTTACATCTGGTGGCATTAGAGGTGGAGCTTGTTAGGAGCTCATTTACATCCCTTTCTTCCCAGAATTCCAGAAGAGCATGTATGGCCTATAAGTCTCTCACCAAGGAGAGATATTCCCCGATATAAGGGTGGTAGCGGCAGATGAAACTGCCCTGTCCATGTGAGCTTAGAAGCACTGGTGTACAGGGACTAGGTACTAGCGGTCGGGAGGGGAGTACATTAGATGGTAAGATGCATGACCGGATCCTTGATGGACACATGAGGACAACGTATTAGATACCTGGTTTCACAACAATTTGGTAACATCTGGTCTGAACCTTTCTAGATTTATACAGAAAGCAATATATTTCATCTTATTCCACCGCGCAGTATGTTATGGTTGCAGCCTTGTTTGCCTAATCTGCATTGACTGCAGTGAAAATGTACTGAGTGATTGTAAGGCTACATGCACACGACAGTGAAAAAAACGGACATTTTTAACGGACGTTTTTTTTCACTGATGCCTTTCTGAGACGGACGTTAAAAATGGACCCATTCAATTGTATGGGGTCAGTCTGTCAGTGAAAAACGGACAAGATAGAGCATGTTCTACTTCTTGATGTCCGTTTTTCACTGACAGTCAAAAAAACTGCCATGTGAATAACCCAATAGACTACCATTGGTCTTAAAATATACATTTCATGGCCGTTAAAAAATGTAGATCACATGTCCGTTTTTCACTGTCGTGTGCATGTAGCCTAAGGGTACACAGTAGGGCAGGAGTCCACAACTCCCAGCAGGTACACTTACTCAACTGTACTCAATTCACATAACTGAACAGGGTATACTGGGAGTTGTAGTTTCAAAAAGTGTCAGATTGCTGGCGCCGGGAGTACAGGATCTGTAGTGACTTGTGGTGACATAAATGTTAAGTGGCAGGTTCGTCATCTAATGACTACGTTAGTGGCAGACATCTGAGAAGATATTGGGGAGCTTCAGGAGGGGCTTTTTAAAGCTAACGTGAAGACAGGATGCTGCTGGAAGTTCCTGGCAGTCAGTGACTTTCTCCCCAATTCAGAAGACAGACATGAATGCTCAGCTAAAATGAGAATGCATGTGTTTGAGGGAAAATTACAAAAAAAAGCCTGAAACCTTGGAACAGGCATCCTCAAGCCCTCCAGCTGTTGTAGTTGTAGTTTTGCAACAGCTGGAGGGCTGCAGTTTGAGGATGCCTTCAGAAGGAAACTACTGCTGCTGTGCTGAGACCACATGCTGGGCCTCTGACCTGCTAAAACGGAATTTCAAGCCAAGAAGTTGGTGGAAACTACAGCCTGGGCCAGCCTCATCCACAAGCAGCCGTTATCTCCCTGCTATTTTCCAGGAATAAAGCATCATGTATCAGGAAGGGAGTGCATGGCCTGACCGTACAGAATGTACTGCACAGACGTATACAGATCAGTAATAACGTTACACAACCGACACCATCACGTGACCGCCCCGGACAGCGCGGCAGCCAGCTGTACCGGAAGTGACGTACCCGGCAGGCGGCTCATCCTGGAACTACATGGCGGAAGCGCGCTGGTAGTGCTTCCTGGGTCAGGGCCGGTAAGATGGCGGCGGACACGCAGGTTGGTGTGGCACTGGATGGGATGATTGATGTGTGACTTGCTGTGCCTCTCTGGTAGATACCCGCTGTGTGATCGCTCGTGTAATGGCTGTGGTGTGCAGGTCTCTGAAGACGTGCATGAGAATGGTGCCCCGTGTGAGCTCTGCCCTAGCATACGGCTCGCGTTTTTTCTAGAGCTGCCAGTGATGGGCGCAGTTCTGGAGCTTCTGGCGAATCAGCAGAAGCATGTGCTGCCAGGCTGGTGAGGATAGAGCCCCCCCCCATTCTGTTATTGATCACCTGTCCTGTGGTTAGGTGATTTAAAGGGGTATTCCGTTTGTTAAAAGTTACTGCCTCTGCTCAGGACCCCCACTGGTCAAAGAACAGGTACCCCATACCCTTTGGATTTGATGCAGACTTTCCGCAGATCTCTTCTTTCCAATGAATTGACATGTTACAGCAGCGTGTTTAGCAAAACCCCCATCTCTGGGGCCCCTGCGGTTTAGGGAATAAGTTCTTGTAATGGGAAAACCCCTTTAAATGAATGTGGGTCCAATCTGCTGACTATCTAATGTTCATATAGGTGCCTGACCCTGCCCTAGGGGGAGATGGGGGAGAGAAGGGCCAGGCGTATTGGATTCCAGATGAATCCTGTGCCGTCCCCACAGAACAGGAGCAGATTTTTCCATTATACCTTATCGCTGTGTAGCCTACACTCCTGGTTTTGGACCACACTGATGGAAATCACTGCCGTGTGAATAAAGGCCCCTTTAGGCTACATTCACACGACCGTTTCTTGTTTCCGCGTCCGTTCCGGATAGCACATCGTGTGCTAGCCTCATCAGTATATCCGTTCCGTAGCCCCCCCCCCCCCCCCCCCCCCAAAAAAAAGAGAGCATGTCCTATTCTTGTCCGTTTAACAGACAAGGATAGGCATTGTTACAATGTATCCGAAAAAAAATACGGATGCCGTACGGATGTCATCGTTTTTTTTTTTTGTGGATCCGCAATTTGCAAACCGCAAAACACATACAGTCGTGTGAATGTAGCCTTACACTGATATATTTAGCAGGCGATTGTCGGAAGTGTTCCTTCCTGAAAATCACCTGCTCGTCAGTGAAGGAGAATGCTACTGTTACATGCAGAGATCTCCTCCACAGTACGGGGAGAAGTGATCACTATACCATCGCTCGTCTGCATACATAATCATTTCTTGCCGGCAGCAGAACATGTTTAGACAGCACAATCTGCTGCTGGCGGACAACGATTTTGGTGCCCGGAAGAATGAGCGAAGAGCTCATTCATTGGGTAATCGGCGGCACCTTTACACCGCCAGATAATCGACACTTGTTAACGATTATCTGGCTGATGCTCGACCTGTGTAAAGGGGTTTTAAGGCCTACTTCTTAAAGGGGTATTCCGTTGTTACAAATTATCCCCTATCCACGGGGTCAGATCATGGGGGTCCTACCTCTGGGACCCCCACCGATCACAAAAACTGGGGTCCTCATACCCCCTGTATCCCTCCTGAAGTCGCTCCATTAATTTCTGTGGGAGTTCTGGAGATAGCAAAGCATTGTACTCGGCTACCTCTGGAACTCCCATAGAAATGAATGGAACAACCAGAATACTCCTTTAAGGGCTTGTTCACACCTCACTATTACAGCACTGTGTGGGAGCCAGGTACTGTATATAATGTTAAAATAGGAATCGGTTTGGTCTATAGCAGGTATGCTCAACCTGCGGCCCTCCAGCTGTTGCAAAACTACAACATGCCCGAACAGCCTACAGCAGGGCATTGTGGGAGTTGTAGTTTTACAACAGCTGGAGGGCCGCAGGTTGAGCATGCCTGGTCTATAGCATGCATAGACCAAATTCTAAATGGTGGTCTAAATGACTATAGGAAAATGAGGTTTATGTAATAAAATACACCCATCATCTACTAAAAAGGTCACAGACTACTGATTAACTTTCTGAGATGCCCTTAAAGCGTCACTTGGCAAGCACTAATCTCTGAAGCACTGCTGCTCCGGCTCCCTTCATCTGCACGCCCTCATGTACCTGGTGGCACATAGGAGCCACTGTTCTTCTGAAGAAAGCTTTATATATGGAGCCACGAACCCTGCATGTGTCACCTGTTCAGAAGGTGTTCTCCCCTAGAAGGGAGTAAATCTGCATCCACGTGATGCGTGCCACTAATATTTGCCAGATTCATATAGAAACTGACCAAGAAAAAAACGTGTCGGAGCGTTTGATGAAAGTCTGTAAATGTTAGTTAATACCAGTAATACACTCGTATGCATGAACCCTGTAACTTTGCAATTAAAGGGTTAATATATACGGTAACCTAAATCATTTTCTTTGTACATTTATCCCACTGATCTAGAATTGCTGTCTCCTCTCCTGACATGTCTGTTTTAGCCACTACTTGCCTTCCCCATGCAATTCTGGAACATCTTTTCTCATGACATTGGTGCAGCCTTCCTCTATTACTCCTTCTAGAAGTTATGAATGAATTACTAGCAGCCTACAGTTAGGCTAGGGCTATACTGGTTGCGGCTATGGTCACACAGTACCTGTCATCCCACAGAAATGAATGGGATCACAGTGCAAGTCTTTTTGTGACCTATGCTGCAAACCCATTCATTTCTATTGGATCACCGCTATTCTGTGATCCTAGCTGTGACTAGTATAGCCCTTGCCTAAAGGTCCAACTGGTAGAGATGAGCGAACTTCTATTTTTAGTTCGGCGCCCAAAGTTCGGGTTCGGGTTATCGTAGCATCCAGTTATGGATTCCATAACGGCATTTGGAATCCATAAGGGGCTGCTTCATTGAACCTGAACCTTGGACAACCCCTAAGGACCTGGGGTGACGTCACCGTCATGTGATCAGTGCAGGGGCGTGGCTCAGCACTGGATCACCTCTTATCCAATCCAGTACTGAGCCACGCCCCCTGCACTGATCACATGACGGTGACGTCACCCCAGGTCCTTAAGGGTTGTCCAAGGTTCGGGTTCAATGAAGCAGCCCCTTATGGATTCCAAATGGCGTTATGGAATCCATAACTGGATGCTACGATAACCCGACGCCGAACTAAAAATAGAAGTTCGCTCATCTCTACTAACTGGGTGTTACTAGTTTGGGGGGCGGTCCCTCTATACTGAGGCACTATCCAGTTAGTGCTGCCAGTGCCAGATAATTCATAAACGTCTCTATGGGGCTGCCAGGAAGCCGGTGACATCACTGGCACTGATGGGCAGGCTTAAGCGCTGCCGTAGCCTGAAAACCGGCTGGGCAGCGCTACAGCACGCACCATCAGAACCGGTGACGTCACCGAACACACTGCCGGGCGGAAGCTTCCCCCCGGCAGTGTGTTTTTATAAACAAAAGAGACCTTGCCCTGCACGATCTAGCACAGGGCAAGGGAGCGCATCAGAGTATAAGATTCTCCGATGCTAACATCAGGGGTGCTGCCTGGGTGAAATTATGGGTATGTCCGGGTTCAGCTCTGAACCCGGACAACCCCTTTAATAAAGGAGACACGTCAGGAGAGGAGACAGGTCCCCTTTAATGTAGGCACTTGGGCCTCTGCTTAGCTGAGAATGTACTGCTTGTTCTAGGTACAGGACACCCTGAAGAAATTTGCAGCAAAGGTCACAACCTCGAGTGTAAAAGAACGGAAAGAGATTTTGAATGAATTGAAACTATGTATTTCTTCTAAAGGTGGGTATCCTCCATGTAGCAGCTCTGCCGCCCTCCCCTTATTTCTGTGCCGTAGCGTCCATGTGTGACACTGTATGGACGGGGATGAAATCCAGGGCTCCGGTGTTGTGGGATAAAATATTGGATCTAGTTGTCTGATGAGCCAAGTCTTCCACATTTGACCATACAAATAAATCCCACGGCCGGGCCTGATCATGAAGAGATGCAGATTATACCCAGTTAAAGGGAATCTGTCACCAGCGACCACCCTATCAAACTGTTTCCATAGGCACCTATCGCCTATTCACCTGATTAACCCTTTCAAGACTTGTAGATTTTTTTTTTATTTTTTTTTTTTGCTTTCACGTTTTTACTCCCAGCCCTCCCAAAGCCATAACTTTTTTATTTTTCATTCACGTAGCCATATAAGGGCTTGTTTTTTGTGGGACAAGATGTGCTTTCTGATGGCATAATTTGCATACAATGTGTTGGGAAGTGGGAAAAAATAGCAAATGGGTTGAAATTTAAAAAAAAAGTGGGTGGAACTGACTGGTTACTTTTATTCTTCGGGTCATTATGAGTACAACGATACCACATATGTATAGTTTTTTCTTACATTTTAATACTAAAAAAAGAAATAAAAACTTTGGAAAAAAACAAATTGCCATATTCTGACCCCTTTTTTTACTTTTATGTGTACGGAGCTTGTGTACTGAGCTGTGTGAGGGTTGCAGGACAATCTGTACTTTTCTTTGATGCCACTGGGGTGTGCATGACTTTTTGATTACTTTTTATTACTTTTTTTGTGGGAGGTGAAGCGACCAAAAAATGCATTGACCGTTTTGACTTTTATTTTTTTTTCCCGTTTCCTTGTTTGCCGTGTAAGCGCAATCCACGCTCTTCTAACTTCCCAGCATAGCTCCTGATTAGATAAAAGAATATACGAGCTCGGGAGACGCACACAAGACCTGCTATGGTCTCAAGCAATTTCCCAACTTTATTATCAAAACATACAGTCTTCCATATTAGTAATTAGATTAGTTATTCAAATAAGGCAATACTTGCTGACCATACTAACAGCATCTTAATAGTTAAGCTTCTGCAGCATCTTATCTCAAGTTTAGCTTTTTTAGCAACATCATATTAAAGACAAAAAGATCTATCTGGTCTTAAGGTAACTGTCAGGCATACACAACTTGACCACAGTTCAGACCATTTCCATCATAGCCGTATGGGATCAATATTTTTATATTTTAATAGTATGTGTGTTTTCGCACGTGGCGATGCTCATGATTATTCATGTATTATTTTTTAATTTTGAGTAAAGGGGTGATTTGAAATTTTTTTTTTTTTTTTTACATATTTTAATAGTTCCCGTAGGGGACTATAGCATTAGCTTTGGAGTCTATTACAATTACACTATGTTCCTATAGAGCCCTGCCACAGACAGGTTCTCCAAAGGAAGTAGTGTGCGGCAGCACTGCACCACTCCTGAGTAGTAAAGGAGGGGGTGGCCAAAGAAAAGAGTGAAGCTTGGGTGCAACAGAAGCAATGGTGCTGTCCTCATTGCACCAAAGACCTAATTTACTTTTCTCATCATTGGGGGACACAGTCTTGACCTTGGCTGTAGCTATTGCCACTAGGAGTCGACACTAAGTAAATAAAAAGTGTTATCTCCTTCTCTCAGCTATATCCCTCCTGCAGACACTGAGCTAATCAGTTTTAGCTTAGTGTCCGTAGGAGGCAGACCTCCCTGCTTTGCAGGTCTGCTGAATTTTTTCTTTTCATTCTTTAACATTTTTCTCTTTTTCTTTCCTTTAGCTGGGCTGAGGACAGTCTCCAAGCTGCCTGCGTTCCCACCCAGGAGACGGGAGTCCAGGGGGTCCCCCAAGCCCACTGCACGTTCCCGGTCTCCAGAAGGCAAGGAGGACCAGAGGTTCCGGTAGAAACCTCTGTATCCCGCCAGCTTTCAGGTCACCCGGTCCGGTCTCCGCCAAAGTCCCCTCTGTTACTGGTGTAGCTACCCTCACCAAGGGGTAACACCCCGAAGCTAGTGACCCGACTGGAGCCAGATTCTCTACCCTGACTTGTTCTTCATGGTCCCGCTGGAGTGTTCTTCTCTTCTGGCAGTCCGGTATGGTGTGTGGGGCCTCTGCCCTCAGGCATCTCTACTTCCTCCCCCATGGGGGGCAAGTTTATTCACATCTGCAATTCTTTTGCCCTTGAGATCCAGACACCATTCTTTTTCAGTGGAATTTTGTTTCTCTTGCTGCGGTTCGGACATTTCTGCAGGAGGTGGCACACGCTGCGCCCCCTTACCAACTTCCGTTGAATCCCTGGGACTTAGGCTACATGCACATGACCGTATGTGTTTTGCGGTCTGCAAATTGCGGATCTGCAAAAAAAAAGGATAACGTTCCGTATGGCATCCGTAGTTTTTTTTTTTTTTTTGCGGATCTATTGTAATAATACCTATTCTTGTCCGCAAAACTGACAAGAATAGGACATGCTCTATTTTATTTACGGGGCTACGGAACGGATATACAGATGCGGATAGTACACAGTGTGCTGTCAGCATTTTTTGCGGACCTATTGAAATGAATGGGTCCGCATTCTATCCGCAAAAAAAAAAACGTAACGGACAAGGAAACAAAATACGTTCATGTGCGTGAGGCCTTAGGCTCCAGTCAAACATCCGTAAGTGTTTTGTGTATCCGCAAAACACAGACACCGGCAATGTGCGTTCCGCAATTTGCGGACCTCACATCGCCGGCACTATAATAGAAAATGCCTAATCTTGTCTGCAATTGCGGACAAGAATAGGACATGTTCCGGATCCGGAACTGCGGATGCAGACAGCACATAGTGTGCTGTCCGCATCTTTTCCATCCCCATCGGAAATGAATGGCTCCGCACCTGTTCCGCAAAATTGTGGAACGGATGAGGATCCGTTTTGCGGATGTGTGAATGGAGCCTTAATCTGGGGCTCTCCAGTTCTCTCAGTTTGAGCCTTTGTAGCTGGTGTCCCTTTGCTTCCTGTCTTACAAGGTGGCCTTTTTGGTGGATTTGGTTCTGGCCGTTCGCATCTATCGGTCTCAGACGTCTTCTTTACGACGATCGGAGTCATTATTCGTCATTCCATAGGGACCGAGACGAGGGCTGGCTATGTCCAAAGTTTCCATTTTTTGATGGATTCGTTTGGCTATGGTCGAAGCGTACCGCATCAGAGGCCGGGCTTCACCCTTCCGGGTTATTGCTCATTTTGCTTGGGCAATGGCTGGGCAGTACATCATGGGGCTTTGGCCCTTCAGGGGTGCAGGGCGGCTGCCTGGTCGTCTGGGCACACTTTTCCACGTTTTACACAGTGCACACCTTTGCATCTTCTGACACTTCTCTGGGGCGTAGATTTTGGCGGAAAGCAGTCCTAGGATTGGCCGAATAGCTTCTTTGTTTGACCTACCCCAGGGGACTGCTCTGGAACGTCGGAAGGTCAAGACTGTGTCTCCCAATGATACGGATGAGAAAACTAGATTTTTGTACTTGCTGTAAAATCTGTTTCTCTTCCGTCCATTGGGGGACACAGCTCTTACCCTGTATGTATATTACTGGTTCTCCTAGATGGGTCCTTCTGGTTCTTGATGATGACCCATCTCTGGTTTTCGTAGTTTTTATTGTTTTCTGCTGGCTTCTCCTGGCTGTTCCTGCTGCTTTTGTACAAACTGAAAAATACCTGAGGAGGGGGAGGAGATGGGGCCTTGCGGACTGAGAGAATACTCACCCGTCTGGCATTTTCTGCCACCCTGGCTCCAGCCTGGTCACCAACTTCGGTGTGTTACCCCTTGGTGAGAATAGCTACACCGGTTACAGAGGGGACTTTGGCGGAGACCGGACCTGGTGACCCAAAAGCTGGCGGGATACAGAGGTTTTTACAGGAACCTCTGGTCCTCCTTGCCTTCTAGAGACCGGGAACGTGCAGTGGGCCTGGGGGACTCCTGTGTCCTGGCTGCGAATGCAGGCAGCTTGAAGCCCAGCAAAAGGAAAATGTTAATGAATGAAAAGAAAAAATTCAGCAGACCTGCAAAGCAGGGAGGTGCCTCCTACGGACAATAAGCTAAAACTGATTAGCTCAGTGTCTGCAGGAGGGATATAGCTGAGAGAAGGAGCTAACTTTTTTTGCTCATTGTCGCCTCCTAGTGGCAATAGCTATAGCCAAGGTCAAGCCTGTGTCCCCCAATGAACGGAAGAGAAACAGATTTTACGGTAAGTACAAAAATCTAGTTATTGAGGAAAACTATCATAACTTGGGAACTGAGCCTCGAATGAAGAAAAGAAAAACAGCCTTTTAATCAGGTGAACTGCAGGTATGTGTCTATGCAAACAGCTGGATAGAGGTCACTGGTGACAGATTCCTTTAATGGCAGTGTTTTATCTTGAGACACTATAATCTATTTGGCAGAACTATAGCATGCACTTTGCTTCATGCAATATGTTTTAAGTGTGTTTTTTTTCTTCCAGATCTGCCAGAGGCTGCCGTTAAAGGTCTCTCCAAGTTATTCTGCCTAACGCTCCATCGTTACAGGTGAGCGTTTCGTGGCTGCCGTAGTGGAGCTCTCTCCAAGTCTCTGATGTCATTGAGTGATGCCACGCTTTTTATTTCACAGAGATGCAGGGTCCCGTCGAGCTCTTCAGTCTGTTATCCAACAGCTGGTGGAATCCCAGCCGGATGCTACTGCCAAGAACATCCTGCAGTCTCTTCAGACGTCTGGAGTAGGGAACAAGAATGTAGAACCCAGGTAATGTCTGCGCTGTGCGGCTTTACTGTTAGTAGAATGGCATTCAGGGTTATTCATTTATCGTCTCATATCTTGCAGCAAAAGCAGCGGCTCAGCAGCAGCCTTGGCCTTGTCATGGACCTGCGTCATTGCCAGGGTCGTATTTTCCATCCCTGACAAGCAAGAAGGGGAGACATGGAAAAAATTGGTGTGTATTTATCTTATGCGTCAGATATATGATGATGGAAATTTGCGTGCGATTTTGTGTTAAGTGGTTTGTGGATTTCGATGTCCGTTTGAATCCAGAAATGGCATTAAAAGAGATGTCTCCTTTTACGGCATTAATCCTATGCGGTAAATCGGTCAGTGTGATTACGGTGATACCACATATGTATGTGTGTTAATACTGGGAAAGAAAAATAACAACTTAGAAAAAAAAATCTTTTTTTTCTTTTCATCGCCCTTTTCTGACTCCTAACTTCTTTGTAGTTATGTGTATTTGCTGTGCAACCTCCGGCACTCCAGGTTTTGTGAAACTACATCTCTCATCACGCACACTTGCTTGGCTGTTTTCTAAACTCCCACACTAGTGATAGGGGCATGCTGGGAGTTGTAGTTTCACAACAGCTGAAGTGCCGAAGGTTGCTGATCCCTGTCTTAGATGTTTCCTTTTAAATTGGCTCAGGGCTACTTCCACAGCTTAGGGCCCTTTCACACTTGCGTTTTTGTTTTCCGGCATAGAGTTCCGTCGTCGGGGCTCTATGCCGGAAAAATCCTGATCAGTTTTATCCCCATGCATTCTGAAGGGAGAGAAATCCGTTCAGGATGCATCAGGATGTCTTCAGTTCAGGACTGGAACATTTTTTGTCCGGAGAAAATACCGCAGCATGCTGCGCTTTTTGCTCCGGCCAAAAATCCTGAACACTTGCCGCAAGGCCGGATCCGGAATTAATGCCCATTGAAAGGCATTAATCCGAATCCGGCCGGATCCGGCCTTAAGCTAAATGTTTCGGCGCATCGCTGGATCCGACGTTTAGCTTTTTCTCAATGGTTACCATGGCAGCCAGGACGCTAAAGTCCCGGCTGCCATGGTAAAGTGTAGTGGGGAGCAGTATACTTACAGTCCGTGTGGCTCCCGGGGCGCTCCAGAATGACGTCAGAGCGCCCCATGCGCATGGATCACGTGATCCATGCGCATGGGGCGCTCTGACGTCATTCTGGAGCGCCCTGGGAGCCACACGGACTGTAAGTATACTGCTCCCCACTACTACTATGGCAACCAGGACTTTAGTAGCGTCCTGGCTGCCATAGTAACACTGAAAGCATTTTGAAGACTGATCAGTCTTCAAATGCTTTCAGGTCACTTGGGTTGTGACGGATCCGGCGGGCATTTCCGGCGACGGAAGTGCATGCCGGATCCTAACAACGCAAGTGTAAAAGAGGCCTTAGCTGACAGAATGGGCGTTCCAGCAGTATGGATCATGTGACTGCCTTTCTGAAAATTTTATTTCTTAGGTGCACCCCACCTCTTGTGCATCCTTGTTTATATAAATATCAGTAGGCGGTCCACATTGATTTTCTCCATGGGCTCCAGCATGAATATTACATGATCCCTATTATAAAAGTCTCTTTGGGGGTTCCAGCGGCCAGTCTTATGTACACACTCAGCTTGTTCAATAATTTTTGCCTGGCTGATAAACTTTTTTTTTTAACTTTTTGGTCTTTTGTCCCTCTTCTTATTAGGTTGAGTGCCAGTCATTCCTATTGATGGATGTACTAGGAGGCTCACACAGGCATGCCGTGCTAGGTTCTTCAAAGAAGATGAACACATTATGGAAGGAGGTAACCATCTTTGATTTTCATGTCCCAATGTGTTCCCAAGCTCTTTCTAATCAATCTGTGATACGTAACGATGCATTTACGTATTCAGCTCATAGACAAAATATACTTGAGTCTTAACATGTATTTTTCCCTCTCCTCAGAATCCCGGCCTTGTGTCTAAATATCTGGATGCACTTTTCAGCCTTGAACCCAACCAGAAATACGCTGGCATGCTTGGCCTTGCTGTCCAGTTTTGTGTGAAGCACAAGGAGGTGGCCACTCTGAATAAGTACAGGGTAAGTGCAAGGAGCTTTAAAAGGTTCTTCAGGAATTATCTAAAATGGCCGCCAGCCACCTCTACCTGATTGTGAGCAGGACTGGTTAGTGGGGAGGGGAGGCTTCATTACGCAAAGTCTTAACACTCTTACACTTGCATGTACTACATGTTGGTGAGTGGACCTGTAAGGCTGCTCAGCCATAATTACATATCGTATTCAGGATCGCATCATTACCATCTATTGTAGAGCAGTGTAGTGAGGTCTCCCCCCCTCTAGGCAGCTCTGCAATTGGAGGCAACCGGTCCTGCTCTTATTCTAGGACAGGTTGCTGACAGTCATTTCAAATTATTCCAGGAGAACCCATTTAAAGTGTCTGCCATTGAAGTAGCTCAGGTGTAAGGGATACAATGCTGTATTACAACTAGCCATTCTGTTTCTTACCCCTGCAGAGTAATCTTCTAGATTTCTACGTCAAAACGGTTCTGATGAGTAAGGTGAAACCACCAAACTACATACAGGTGAGGCACTTTCTTACTGGTTGCTATCCCATAGTGTCAGCCACTGGCATGTACTTATTGGAATGTGTTCTGCTTGTAGGAGAGTTGCACCCCACTTCTGCAACGTCTGTCACACGACGAATTTAAAGAGCAAGTCTTACCCGTGCTACAAAAGTCTCTCCTACGTAGTCCTGAAAATGTGATTGAAAGTAAGTCTACGAGGAATTATTTCTTAGGAAATAAATCCCTTTAGAAGTTGAATAAGTGAATTTTAATCCGTTATTTTTTTTTCCTTCAGCTATTTCCTCCCTTTGTGCTTCTGTGACTCTTGATCTGAGCCAGTATGCCCTTGACATTGGTAAAGGCTTGGCTGGTATGTATCATTAAAAGAGTTTTCCAAGAGTTTCTTTTTTTATACTGCTGACTCAGTATCTGATCGGTGGGGTTTCGACACCCGGGACCCCCACCGATCAGCTGTTTTGGGAAGCGCTGCGGCCTTCTCCAGCTTTGCTTACATCTCATTCATCGGTCATGTGGCCTAGAGGCCCCATTGGAGTGAATAGGGCTGAGCTGTTATACCAAGCACAGCTGCTATACAGTGTACGTCACTTTGCTTGGTGAGCTGAAAGAAGGCCGCAGCGCTACTGCGAGCTTCGGTGCCTTCTCAAACAGCTGATCTGCGAGGGTCCTGGGTGACGGACCCCGACCAATAAGATACTGATGACCTCTTCACATACAATATGGAAAAGGTCTTGTGTAGGTCTAGAATTCATATATAGTCATGACTTAAGTTTAGCTAAACCCCCTAAACCAGGGGTGCACAACCTGCGGCCCGGGGGCCACATGCGGCCCTCGATACCATTCTGTGGGGCCCCCAAACATCAGGTAAAAGACATGTAGGTCTATGTATTATAGCTTCTTACATGTATCTTTCATGTAGTCTCCTATTAGATGGGAGTCCTAGAACTGTAACTAGACATTTATAGTATATACTGTGTGTTCAATATGCCAAAAATACAGTATTTCAGTTGGTAATACCCCTTTAAGTTTTATTTTCGGCCCTTGGAATTGGTTCAGGCTTGCAATGTGGCCCCCAAACAGAAAAGGTTGTGCACCCCTGCTCTAAACAATTTATTTCTCTATTTGTTACATGCTAAGCTGCCTTCACACTGCCTGGATTTAAGGTGTCCCTCTCTTGGGCTCTCATAGATGATACACTGTGCTCCTATACTATGTGTGGTACTGTAAAGGTAGCCACACACCTTAGACTAAAATTGGCCGGACCAGCCGACCATCTAATTTGTAATTGATGGTTCGGCCTATATTGGAACAGGATTGAGCATGTTGACGTTCAGCTTGTCCATGCCTTAGTTCTTAAGGGAGATAAGCCTCTGCCAGACATGTCTGACAGCGGATTATTCCCTTTCCCCATTCAGAACACATGCATGCTCAGTTGAACCAAGCGTTCATCTGTCAGCTGAAAGGGCGTTGACCTAATGGCTGTTGAATGTGTATGACCACCTTTAGGCCTCTTGCACACGGGCGTCATGTTTGACGCCCGGATAAGATGCGGGTGTGTTGCGGGAATCGCCGCGATTTTTCCGCGCGTGTGCTAACGTTTGTAGTGCGTTGAGCACGCGCGTGAAAAAATCCGCATGCTTGGTACCCAGACCCGAAGTCAGACTTCATCACTGAAGTCTGGTTTCGGGATGAGTATTCTGTATGTGTAATTATTTTCCTTTATAACATAGTTATAAGGGAAAATAATCGCATTCTTTTTACAGAATGCAATGTTCCCCGGGCTTTAAAGGGTTAAAAATAATAAAGAGTTAACTTACCTTCTCCCATTGTACGCGCAGAGCCCCAGAACGTCGTCTCTCTTGATAGTTTGGCTGCTTGAGGACCTGTGGTGACGTCACAGGGTCACATGGTCCAATCATAGAAGCATTTGAGTGGACCATGTGACTCATGTGATCCTGTGACATCACGGCAGGTCCTTCATCGAACATCTGTTGTTCGATGAAGGACCTGCCGTGATGTCACAGGATCACAGGTCACATGGTCCACTCAAATTCTTCTATGATTGGACCATGTGACCTATGACGTCACCACAGGTCCTCAAGCAGCCAAACTATCAAGAGAGACGACGCTCTGAGGCTCTGCGCTACAATGGGAGAAGGTAAGTTAACTCTTTATTATTTTTAACCCTTTAAAGCCCGGGAACATTGCATTCTGTAATTAGAATGCGATTATTTTCCCTTATAACTATGTTATAAAGGAAATAATAACGATCGGGTCCCCATCCCGATCGTATCCTAGCAACCATGCGGGAAAATCGCAACGCATCCGCACATGATTGCGGATGATTGCGATTTTCCCGCATCCCCATTCACTTCTATGGGGCCTGCGTTGCGTGAAAATCGCAGAATATAGAACATGCTGCGATTTTCACGCAACGCAAAAGTGATGCGTGAAAATCACCGCTCATGTGCACAGCACCATAGAACTGAATGGGTCAGGATTCAGTGCGGGTGCAATGCGTCCTCCTCACGCATTGCACCCGCGCGGAAAACTCGCCCGTGTGAAAGGGGCCTTATCCTCTTTATCCCCTACTTAATTAAGTGACCAGTATGCTGTGCCTAGTGAAGGGACAAAATAATGAAGTGTATTTCAAAAACACATTAGTTGATTAGTGTGCCCCAAAATCTACATTTATAGTGTGCCTCCAAATATAAATACAAATAAAATTGGTAAAATGTGTTAGTATTGATAACGTGCCAGCTGCCTTACTGAAGATGCAATTATGAAAGAGTTCCATTAAATGGCTGTTGCATGTAGCAATAGATTTATCTTTTAAGTGGATTGGCCATTTGCTAATGTAATTTGTCTAAATTACATTAGAAATTGCCCAACCCCTTTAAAAGATAAATCTCTGGCTACATGCAACGGCCACTCGATGGATCTCGAGGCATATCTGACTATATAAAAGTCAGAGGTAAGCCAGCACTCCCCATATATCCTATCGTGCAAGGACCCGGTCCAGTCCGTAGATGATCCTGAAACACAACGAAAATTGTGCAGATGAAAAAAAGTCTTCAATCTTTATTCCATAAATTTAAAAGAATACACTTCTTTACATGGACAGCGGTAACGCTACCAACGCGTTTCGATCTATTAGATCTTAATCATGGTATATCTGACTATATACAGTCCCCCAGCTGACCCAATGGAGGTGTTTAGCTGCCCCAGTGTTAGTTGGGTGAACATATATACCATTCAACCTCTACGTGGAAGGATTGCAAGATGCTGGTGACAGCTTCCTCTGGCTGCCCCTGGGTCTTTACTGTTCTTTTGTAGTCGTCGAATAGAAAATGGATGCATCTGGTGCCTTCACACAAACAGGCAGCATAATCCCCTGTATCTGCGCAAGCGCCAGATGCGTCCCTGCCCTTTTACAGAATACACGGTCTCCAGGAGCAGCCAGAGAAAACAGTTGCTACCATGTTGCAGGCCATGGACGTGGCAGGTGACGGTTAAGGGCGTTTTCACATTAGCGCTATTATTTCTGTGCTTCTCCGTTATAGAATAATAACTGACAGGAACGGAGCCTTAACTAATCCCACTAACTATATTAGGATCTGTTAAGTTTCTGTTTGGGAGAACTTTTTTTGGAGGAGAAAAAAAGTTCTCAAGGCACCAAATGGAACTTCTGACGCAGATGTGAACGGAGCCTAAGTATGTTTACTTACCTGACACTGGGGCAACTTGGGGCCCTCAATACGTCAGCTGGGGGACAGAATACAGTAATGTATATGGCATTTTTACAAATTAGATTAGCACCTGCACATGAATATGGAGCTTTGTATACAATAAAATGGTTTCTTTGAGTAAAGAAATATTATAAGTTTAGTTAAAAAAAATGAAACGGGTGTTACTGAAGTAAGGGTCTGCTCCAGAAAAACTATGCTGAGTTTTGTGCTTTAGCAAGACTAAGGCCCCATGTACACGACCGTTGGTGTTTTGCGGTCCTCAAACCGCGAATCCGCAAAACACGGAAGTTGCTCCGCGTTCCGTTCCGCAATTTACGGAACGCGGCCCTTTGTAGAAATGCCTATTCTTGTCGGCAAAACGGACAAGAATAGGACATGCTCTATTTTTTTTTTGAGGGGGTACAGAACGGAGCAACGGATGCGGACAGCACACTGTCCGCATCTTTTGATGCCCCATTGAAGTGATCGGGTCCGCGCCCGAGCCGCAAAATATGCGGCTCGGACGCGGACCACAACAACGGCCGTGTGCATGAGGCCTAACGCTCATGACATACAGTGATGAAAATCAGTTTTGACCGTGCTTATCTTCTGGTAGATGAAAAGATCAGGTGATTGAAAAATGCCTGATGCCTTGTACCCTCAACAGCAGGCTTCAGGGTATAGTTGGGAGACCTACACGATTTTTAGATGTCAACAAAGAAGGTTCAGTTCTAAATGTATACTCGTTCCAAAATGTTCTTTCCTTATCTTTAAGGGCAATTGAAATCTAACAACCCACAACTCATGGATGGAGCTGTGGTGGCTTTGAAGAACCTGGCCCATCAGTGCAGTGACCCAGCTGCTGTTGAAGCATTGGGAAGGCATTTGTTTGCGATCCTAGGAGGTGAGATATATCCAGTATGTGTTATGTGCAATGTGTGATGGTGATATGCGCACAAAGTCTCTATGCATAATATAATATTGTTATAACATTATATTTCAGGTTCAGAAGGAAAGCTTTCAGCTGTGGCTCAGAAGATCAGTGTTCTTTCAGGTGAATATATTTAACTTTAAAGGCACATGATGCAGGGAAGTACACCAAGGGTCATGGAATACAAACTGGGTCTGCCATTTGTACTTTAAGGGGTATTCCCATAACAGATAATAGGGGCATATCGCTAGGAAGGACCCGGGATATCGCCAGCGGTGGGATCCGCACCTACAATGAGAACAGAGCGGGGAGAGTTTTGGCTGGAGGACCTGGGTTTCGGGGTCCGACCACCACCAAGCGCTGCTCCCATTCAAGTGAATGCGCGGCCCCATTCTCTTTCATTTCTATGGGGCCGACGGAAATAGCCGGCCCCATAGAAATGAATAGAGGGCGGCTGTGCATGCGCAGCGCCCTCTACTACTTTCCCCGCTCCGTGTAGGTGTGGGTCCCAGAGGTGGGGCTCGCACCTATCAGACAATCGTATCGCTATGCCTTGATTGTCTGTGATGGCAAAACCTCTTTAATACTGTGATACTGCATGTGGTTTAGCATGCTACAACGTTTCCCATAGATTTTATAAGTAGAAACCTCAGTGGCTTTGTGAAGAATCCTAGAGCATGGACCCCAAATATGTGTGTGTAAATGAGTCCTAATTCTCATACATTTTAGAAATAAAATTGTATTTTATTTGTGTAACCGGAAAAGCCCTTTAAGCCTTGTGTCTACAATAAAGAAAGTCGCCCAGCACAGGGAATAAAAGGGCAGCCCATGTTTAATTTGAATCCAAATTCCAAAAAATCAAGTGCTTATTGGAACAACAGCATTAGGTTACTTTCACATCTGCATTTTTCTCGATCCGGCAGGGTTCAGCAAAAATGCTTCCATTAGTATAGTCCAACCGGCTGCATCCGTTATGAACGGATCGGGTTGTATTGTCTCTAAAATGGCCAAGACTGATCCGGCACTGAAACCATTGTAGGTCAGTGGGCTCTGGATCAGTTTTCTTTTGTGTCTGGGAAAACTAATTCGGCACTATTGCTTTACATTGTGTTTCATGCCGGATCCATCTTGCTCAGCAACCAAAGTGCTGTTCGCATCTTTTGCGGTCCCATTAACAATGAATGGGTCCGCACCCGTTCTCGCAAAATTGCGGACCCATTTATCGGACGTGTGAATGGACCCTTAGAAATTCTTATAAAATCTGTATTTGCTGTTGAGCACAGTGCTCCACTATCTACAGCGGACCTGTAGAGAATAAATGGTGTGACAGTACACGAGCTTGGCTGCCGATCCATTCATTTGAGGGACTTTGGACCCTGATTCTTTTGATCGGTGGGGGTCCCATCTGTTCTGCCCCAGACCTGATTAGATACTTGTCGCCTTAGAAGATACGTTTATAATACAAATCCTTATATATAGCCCTTATTATATAATACGCATGCTTTTTCTGGAGTTTGTTGAGGATGCAGGTTGTGCTGCTTCTGTGGTTAATTGGTGACTATATATTGAAATTCTCTGCTGAATAGTTTTTTTATTCCAGGCATTAATTGTTACAAATTATTTTTTTAAGGGATTGGTGCTCTAAGTCGCCATGTTGTTTCCGGCACCTCAAGTCAGGAACTGAGCGGGACGATTTCAGAATTATTTATTCCTTTTCTTCAGCAGGAAGGTAAGAACGTGTACCTTGAACAACATGATTTTGTATAGTTTGAGGGGTTGCTAATTTGCACCAGTGTTATATAACTTACAGCACAAGCGCTTGCGGATGCTTGGTGTGTTGTGCAGCTGGCACCCTTATCTCCTTGCTGGGATTGTAGATCCTGGCCGTTTAAACCCTCAGATGCCACAGTCAGTAGGAAGACATAACAAAAACTATTTAAAGAGAATGTGTCGGCAGAAAATGACCTATTGTTTAAATCACGTTTTTTATGTTTAACATGTTTTAAAGGACTTTTGATGATGATATTTTTAATTTTTCATGTCAATATCTATATTATATATTATATTAAAGAAAAGCTATAAAATCCTGCAGGTTTTCCAGTGGCCACTAAGCCTAATAGGCATCACTTTACTGCAGTTACCTGCTTATCTGTCATTCTAATCCTGCCTGTAATGATATCACCTCTGTGTACGGATAAGACAGAATCCACCATTCACAATAGGTGATTGTCAAAGCTTATCTATTCTTTACTTGTACAGTGACACCTGCACAGGTCACCGAACATGCCTAGAAAACTCTCCCATAGAAGTCAATAGGGTCCCTCCAGACCATGGAGCTGCCGTAAAGCAATTTGCTTAATGGTTTCTAAATGCTGTTAAGAACCGCTCAGGCAAGATGGCCGCTGGTCTTAAAAACCCATATATCTGGCGGTGGATCTGCTGAAGTTAGGGTCCTTTCACACTTGCGTTCTGAGGATCCGGCAGGCACTTCCGTCCCGCCGGATCCGTCAGAACACAAGTCGCCTGAAGCATTAGAAGACTGATCAGGATCCTGATCAGTCTTCGAAATGCTTTGAGGTTACTATGGCAGCCAGGACACTATTAAAGTTCTGGTTGCCATAGTAGTAGTGGGGAGCGGCATACTTACATTCCGTGCGGCTCCCGGGGCGCTCCAGAATGACGTCAGAGCGCCCCATGGATCACGTGATCCATGCGTGTAGGGCGCCCTGACGTCACTCTGGAGCGCCCCGGGAGCCGCACGGATGGTAAGTATACTGCTCCCCACTACATTTTACCATGGCAACCAGGACTTTAGCGTCCTGGCTGCCATGGTAACAATTGAGAAAAAGCTAAACATCGGATCCAGCGATGCGCCGAAACGACGTTTAGCTTAAGGCCGGATGCGGATTAATGCCTTTCAATGGGCATTAATTCCGGATCCGGCCTTGCGGCAAGTGTTCCGGATTTTTGGACGGAACAAAAAGCGCAGCATGCTGCGGTATTTGCTGCGTCCAAAAAACGTTCCGGTCCTGAACTGAAGACATCCTGATGCATCCTGAACGGATTTCTCTCCATTCAGAATGCATGGGGATGATCCTGATCAGGATTTTTCCGGCATAGAGACCCGACGACGGATCTCTATGCCGGAAAACAAAAACGCCAGTGTGAAAGGACCCTTATGAAGAGGCGCAGACCA
This sequence comes from Bufotes viridis, assembly GCA_033119425.1. Lineage (NCBI taxonomy): Eukaryota > Metazoa > Chordata > Amphibia > Anura > Bufonidae > Bufotes > Bufotes viridis. The sequence continues at coordinate 176,133,548 of CM065589.1, forward strand.
TTTTCTACGCCTAAAACAGGCATAGAAAATGATGAATAAGTCGGGCCTGCCAGCCCATCTCCTATGGTTAGTAAATGACCCCCTTGGTATTTATCCTTTTTGGTCTTTATTATTTAAACCCTGAATTGAAGAATTCAGTTAGCTATGGTAGTAGGGAATATAAGTACAAATCTACTAGATTAGGAGTAGTGCAATCGGTTAGGAACACTGGCCTAAAACCTTTCTTCATATTATGTATGGGATGGAAAGTGTCTGTAATACTAGATTTCTTTCTCTGCAGTTCATGAAGGAACTCTTATCCATGCTGTTTCGGAGCTTGCTCTGTGGTGCCAGAAGTTCACTACTGAAGTTCCTAAGAAGCTCATAGAATGGTTTCAGAAAGCTGCTTCTCTCAAGACCAGCACCTCTGGAGTGAGGCATGCGTATTGCCAGTGCATGCTGGTATCATTCAAGGGTATGCTCAGATGTTCAGAATAACTCATCAGCAGTTTTCTTCATTCATACATACACATTAAAGCGGATTTCCACGGTTGACAGAGATGTGTAGTTTTGGTGCCCAGCAATGGCGCCGGAGCATGTGAAAATAGCTGATGGGTGGGAGGGGGCTTTTGGGACCATCTTGATGTTGATCCTAAGGATAAGTTTAATCAATAAGGACCTCCTGGAAAACCTCTTTAAACTTTTAGCATCATGTATATTTCAAAAAAATTTGTATATAAAATTACAGACAAAAGTGATAGCTACTATTCTGTTTTTTGGTAGGGGATACACTGGGGCAAGCTCTGGGACTTTTACCCCTTTTGATTCAAACCGCGGAGAAGGCGGCAGCACAAAGTGCACAGGTATCCATAATAACAGAAGCCCTGGCTGCGGCGGTGCTTGTTTGTAGGCTCTCCGTCACTGAAAGTCAAGTTGGTAAGACTTCTTATATGTTACCTTCTGTCGTCGTTTTAGGGATTTCACTGATAAAATTGACTTTAAAAGGAAATCGTCATCTTTTTGTATGTAAAATCTACCACTTGACTGTTGGGCTTTTGCACAAACCAGATTCATTCAAAGTGATGCAATTTCTTATTTTATACACCAACGGCTGCTGACTTCTGACCGATCCTCAGTTTCACCTTGTATTATAGGGCAGAGCTGCATTCAAAATTCTGCAGTCTTTAGAGCTGAACTCTCTCCCAAGTTCCAGTAACAGCCAGCAGAACTGGGAAGGCATCTACGTACTATAATACCAGATGTACTTGTGCAGCTATTATTGCAATGTATTTTGCAAATATATTTATACTGAATAAAACCATGTTTAACCAATTTCCATGATATCGTTAACCTATCCTCAGTATCAGAATAGTAGTGGTCTGACTCCTCGCACCCCCAGCAAAACAGTCCAGATAAACATTGAAGAGGGTGCAGCGCTCGAAGAGCCCCGTCAAACAGCTCATTAGTGGGGTGCTGGGAGTTAGATCCCCATCAATCTGATATTGTTGAACTAAAACCAATAAACTTGCTAGATAAGGTTCGATCCACCCAAACGTGATCAGCCCGAGAGACGCAAGTCTGTGTGTCGGCTGCATCTCCCACACTGACTGAGGCTCCCCTGACCTGAACTGACTGCGTCAGTCATTTACTGTACTGACATGAGGATGACTTGTGAGTACAGTGTAATAGACCCCCTATCAGATAAGAATTGACTGTATCATAAATCATTATGATGCCGTCTATTAGGGTCAGCTGGGCCGCGGTCGGTCCAGGAGATGTGGCCGACACGCAATCCGTGATTCCTGGACTGAGCTCGGTCATGTGAATCAAGCCTTATACTGTATATCCTCCTGTGCCACGGTGCAAAAACAAAAATACATATTTGGAGATTGCAGATATGAAAAATAGAAATATATTTAATCTTAGGAATGACGCCAGCATTTAATGATTGGAAGGTTACCTGTTATTATAAAAAAGCCCTGTGATCAATGGGGATCCAAGTGTTGAATCCCCTACTGTCCCCATGTCATTCTTTCTATAATCCACACTCCGCTATTTGGGACACCGCTATATTTTAGATTGCGTACATTGACCATTTTATGTTTGATATTCCTTTCTTTACAGAAAACAAGTTGAACAACTTTTGGCAATTGCTGTTGGATGACAAGAGACAGATCTTCACTTCTGATAAGTTTCTTTCCACAGCAACTGAGGAGTGTAAGTAAAACTAATCTTCACCTAAATAGCCCGCTAATATGCTACACTGCCTTCGAATGAATGCTGCTTGCTTTAATCAGAAAGTCCTTAGTTTCTAGTGTCTCATTTTACCCAGATCTGCCCTTCAATTAAAATGCCTTTTATTTTTTATTTTTTGCCCAAACCTGCGAAATTGATGTAACCTTGCTTGTTTTTCTGTGTATTTTGGTAATGATCAACCTGTAAAGTGAATGCCTTTTTTTTTTTTACTAGTTTTTTTTTTATTATTTCAGTGATAATCTTATATATTCTTTTATGGTATATGCCATAAATGTCTGATAGGTGCGGGTCCCATCTTGGCCTACGTGTAACGTCCTCTCCATTCACTGCTATGGGGCTTCTGAAAGTAGCAGAGCCGTAGGAGTGAATGGAGAAAGCGGCACACGAGTGTGTCTCTCTCTCTCTCATGCACAGTGAGATCCCATTCTTGAGTTGGGAGAAGTGGGATTTGTAATGCTTGGTTATTTTTCAAGTCCCATATTAGGCAATGGAGAAAGCCACCTATAGGACATTAAAGGGGTTACCTCCGTTTTCACCCAGGCAGCCCCCCTGACATGAGCATCAGAGCAGTTCATGCTCCGATGCTCTCCTTTGCGCTGCGCGATTTAGCATTTTCCGGAGTTCCGGTGACTAACCGGGCTCTCCATTGGGCTGCCAGGAAGCCCGGTGGCGACACTGATGGGCAGGCTAAAGCACGCCCATCAGAGCTGGTGACATCACCGAATACACTGCCGGGCGGAAGATTACGCCCGGCAGTGTGTTATCGTAAACAAGAGAGATGCTCCGATGCCAACATCAGGGGGCTGCCTGGGTTAAATTATGGGTATGTCCGGGTTCAGCTCTGAAACCGGACAACCCCTTTCATGTCCTATCCTATCAATATGCCATATATGGCCACATAGGACAACCCCTTTACATGTCAATACTTCACGAAACGATCATTGTATCTTAATGTTGTCTTTCTTTAGGCCTTTGCACACTTCTGCAGTTATGTGAGAGGCTTCTACTAGACCACATCCACAGGTTCCCTGACAACCGCGCTCAGTAAGTTCACAATTTATATTGGCTTCATACATTTGTTTCCTGTAATGAATGGGAAGTTTATTGTACCTTTGTTTTTCCTTTTAGACTATACTACCATGCCTTGATTACTGTCCTGCTCTCTCGCTCATGGAAAGTACGGAAGCAGTGTCAACAAACCATCAAGAAGCTGCTGGCCTCTCTTGGGGGTACCAAACTGTTGTGTGGCCTCTTGTCTGAGCTGAAGGTTGTCCTAAATTCAAACAAGGTAGGGGATTATATCTGCCTCCTCTGGGACAGGAGTTTAAAAGCTATTTTTCTAGATTTACAAGCAACATTTCTCCTTGTCACAGCTGGTACCAGTTGATAATTCAGTCACGGATTCTGAGGAAGTGGCAGAGCCTGGAAAATGTAACATCTCACCAAGGGTCCTCCAGGAAGCCATTCATGCTCTTACATGTGTCCCAGGGTTAGAGGCCGACTCTGCAGAAGCAGAAAATCTGGCACAGGAGCTCCTGGTGCTGGCTAATCACCAATTTGTTGGTAAGAAGAAGACAAATTTGAAGAAAAAGAAGGTGGTCTCACTCCTTGTCCCCCCTAATGTTTCCTTTTCTATACAGCCTCCTCATACAGGGACCTGTGGGTGGACCTTATGTACAAACTGAAGATTGACCCTGCTGAGTTTATAAACAAGAGATTTGATGACTTTCTACCTGTAATCACTTCTAATACCACTAGTGACCAGGTAAGTGTACATTACATTTAGATGGTGATGTATATGTCTAAAACAAATTACAGCTATAGCAGCAGCCGTTACAGCCCCAAATCCTTGGTAGAATTAGAATTCCCATTTCATCTTGGTTTTCATCTGAAAAACCTGCCTGCTCATTCTCTACATCGGAACCACTGGTCTTGGGTTGACAGTATCAGCCTGACCTTGACAACCCCGCCACAAAAACTATGGAGGATATTTACTGGCGTTTCTTATAATCTATGCCAGTAAAACTTGAAATGTATTCATTTAAACATTCTGGGCTTAGTGAGCGGTCTTATCAGTGATTGACGGGTATCTCTGTATGCACAGTCATAGAGGAAGGGCTGTCAATCACTGATAGCACCGCCCACATGACTCCTAAGCACAGAAAGCGAAAGTACAGAAGTTTAAATAAAAAAATACAAGTTAGGGTCCATTCACACGTCCGTTGTGTATTGCGGATCCGCAATACACCCGGCCGGCACCCCCATAGAACAGGCTAGACAAGAATAGGACTGCAGACAAGAATAAGACATGTTCTATTTTTTTCCGGAGCCGTGGACCGGAAGTTCGGCGGCGTGCTCCGGAAATGCGGATGCAGAGAGCACACCGTTTGCTCTCCACATCCATTCCGTCCCCATTCAGAATGAATGGATCCGCACCCGTCCTGCATAATTGCGGAACGGGTGCGGACGTGTGAATGGACCCTTATACTGACTTTTCCAATAAAAATACCAGTCTGCTTAGATCCTCCTGCTCTACAACATGCTGCCTGCAGGTTGCATTGCATTTTTCTGGTAACAAGTTCCTATTCACATCAACAGTTTTGGTTGACGATGCTTTGACTGTTGATCATATGATTTTCTAGAAAATGCTGGTAGCAAATACTTCTTGGTGTACAGAGGCTAGTGGTTTACTTGCTCTGGGAATTGCCTTCTGATCTTTTTTCTTGTAATAACAATGTGGCAATACTTTTTATTTCAGGCTGTCTTCAACGCAGCCGGGGCACTGTCTCGCATTTCCCCAGACCGAGTACTTCCCAGACTGATAGGTATTATAACGGAATCGCTGCAAAATCCTGCTCTGTGTCAAGTTACCCGAGAAGAGTATGCTATAATGCAGACCCCTGAGGGAGAGCCGTACGACAAATCTATTTTACATAGGTAATCATTGCTATGAATTCTTAGGGGACAGTAGTTTGTGTATACATTGTCCAGCCCTGTACAATGTATACTTAAAGGGGTTCTGCACTTTGTTTGAACTGATGATCTATCCTCTGGATCCATCAGCATTTGATCATCAGTTTAAACAAAGTGCAGAACCCCTTTAAATCATATGCATTTGGTACTTCCGATTTTGACAACAAATCTTTACCATTATTTTTCTATTAGTGCACAGCAGGATAGTTTAAAAAAGACAAATATGAAGAGAGAGAATAAAGCTTACTCATTCAAGGAACAAATAATTGAGCTGGAGCTAAAAGAGGTATATTCTTATTACTTATAGATTCATGTCATTCCATATTTTGTTTGTATGTAAGAACCATATTCTAGACATTCAGGAAATGCTTTGTGTGCAAAGGCTTCCAGGTAGTGTTCTTCCTAAACTCCATCGTGCCCCACCCTCTGCAGAACTAAATGCGTTATCCCATGAGTGATGTAAAAAATTAAAATCCGATATCATGTGGTACGTGACAACCTCTTTCTAACAAAGCTAAAACCAGCCCTGTACCTCACATGGATCCAGAGATATGCCCTTCATTGTTCCAATTGTTCTGCTAAATTTAGTTCAAGCTGGCAGCTCAGGGGGTGTGTCCTTTTTACTGCAGCTGGTAGCAGTTGAAGGATGGAACTGAGCATGTGCTTCCATCTCAGTGAGCAGAACAGAGAAATTAGAAAAAAAAACTGCAGGTGGCGCTATACTTAAATTTCAGTTAATATCTCAGTGGCTATACTCATTTTTAATTATTATATATTATAATTTTTAATTCTATGCAATTGCAAGAGTATTTAGATCCAGGTGCTGGTTTAAAAAAAGGTAGAATTTTTTTTTTAGGTGGGACAACCCCTTTAATAAAGACAGAATCAGAAATGTGAATAATTAAGTAAATATCTACAGTCTTAAAGGGGTTGTCTTCTGGGTTCAGAGCTAAACCTGGACATACCCCCATTTCCCCTTTAACTGTCTTTATGTAGAGTTTGCAACTTTCCGTGTGATCTCAGGTGAAAATGTATGTATATACTAACTATTGTGATGCTTTGCAGGAGATAAAAAAGAAGAAAGGCATAAAGGAAGAACTTCAGCTAACAAGTAAACAGAAGGAAATGCTTCAGGCTCAGATGGAAAGAGAGAGTCAAATCCGTAAGAGACTAAAGGAGGTGAGACAGCTGCCAGTTTTGAAGGTGACACTAAGAACACCAGTTATGAGTTAGGAGCAAATTCCATATCAGCGCCCAGTGACCTAGTGAAGCCTTAGCAGATAGGATTTGATATAGCAGATAGGATTATTGCTACAGAAGGTTGGCTCAGTACTATATAAAGTCCACCTCAGGCTCTGTTCACATCACTGCTGTTTATTTCTTTTTGAGTCCATTATATAAAACCATGGAAGCTCTGGTTCCATCAAATGACTGAAAGGACCACATTGACTATATTGTGGCCTGTTGGGTTTCTGTCAGGGAACCGGGCATTTCACTGGATGAAATGTTGCAGCATGCTGCACCATTTTGTCTGACGTTTTTAACAGAAGCTGGGACGGGTTGTGACGCAGATGTGAACACAGCCTAACCTATATATTGGACTAAAAAGACAGGAAATGTGTCAAACTATTGGAAACTTTTAGCTTACTTTTTTAGTTTGTAAGAGGCCCACTAGATGTTTTTAATTGTACAGCTTATGAGTGCACCTTTTTACTTGAAAACTGGACAAATGCATACAGAGTAACCCTTTAAAGCTGTTTGGAAATCTTTAACCCCTTCCCACAATATCAAGTACTTGTTCGTGGGAAAATGTGGTGCCTTACTGCCTCCTCAAGTGCATGTACGTGATGTTATCGGGCAGGTGCAAGAGCTGCACGGGCCCGGCTGTTACTGATAGCCGGGCCCCTGCTGCATCCGCCGGCATCACTGTATGCAGTGATGCCCGCGTATTTACTCTCTCACATGGCGCGGTCAGCGCTGACCGCGGCATGTGCTGGGTTTACAGAGGGAGGGGGCTTCTGGGCGCTGATGGGGCCGATGGTTGCCATGGCAGCCCCGATGCCTTACACAGGCATCGGGCCTGCCAGCTACGGAAGCCCAGGAGATCCAGCCTGAGGGCTGGGTCTCCTAGGCAACTGTCAGCATCTTACTGTGTAGGACGCTGACAGTTCAATTCAGTACAATACAGAATGTATTGTACTGAATTGAAACAGGGATCAAACCCTAAAAAGGTGAAGTCCCATGGTGGGACAAAAATAAAAAGTAAAAAAAGGGGGGGGGAGGGAAGTTTTTTGTCGTAATAAAATGAAAGTTTGAAGTAAAAAAAAAAAAAAAAAGGCCCCCTCACCATAAAATTGTGTTTAAAATAAAAAAAACAGACATATTAGGTATTGCCATGTCCGTAACAACGTGCTCAATAAAAATGTCACTAAATCTACCACAACGTCGTAAAAAGATAAAATAAAAATGGAGCAGAAAATGCAATTTTTTTTGTCCTTGCATCACAAAGTGTCATTCCAAGCTATCAAAAAGTTATACGCACCCCATAATCATACCAATCAAACCATCATCTCATCCCGCAACAAATAAGCCCCTACCTAAGACAATCGGCCAAAAAATTAAAAAAACTATGGCTCTACATGATTCTTTTTTGTTTTAAAAATGCTGTTATTGTGTAAAACTTAAATAAATAAAAAAAGTATACATATTATGTATCGCCGCGTCCGTAAGGACCTGCTGTATAAAAATATCATATGAACTAACCCCTCAGGTGAACACCGTAAAAAATAAAAAACTGTCAAAAAAGCCAAAAAGTGTAATTCCAAGCGATCAAAGTCATATGCTTGCTAAAATAGTACCAATCAGTCATCTCATCCCGAAAAAAATGAGCCCCTACATAAGACAGTCGCCCAAAAAAAACAAAAAACTATGGCTTTCAGAATATGGAGACACTAATAAAATCTTTTTTTTCAAAAATGCTTTATTATGTAAAACTGAAACAAACAAAGTTATTTTTTGTATTGTCGCGTCTGTATCAACCTGCTCTGTAAAAATACCACATGGCTTAACCTATCAGATGAACACTGTAAAAAACTAAAAATGGTGCCAAAACATCTATTTTTTGTTACCTTACCTCACAAAAAGTGTAATGTAGAGCAACCAAAAATCATATGTACCCTAAAATAGTACCAACAAAACTGCCACCTTATCCCGTAGTTTCCAAAATGGGGTCACTTTTTTGGAGTTTCTACTCTAGGGGTGCATCAGGGGAGCTTCAAATGGGACATGGCAACTTAAAATTATCCCAGTGAAATCTGCCCTCCAAAAACCATACAGCGTTCCTTTCCTTTTGCGCCCTGGCGTGTGCCCTCACAGCAGTTTACGACCACATATGGGGTGTTTCTGTAAACTACAGTATCAGGGTTTGGATTGTTACTGGAAAAAATTGATTAAAATTGAAAATATGGCCAAAAAAGTGAAATTCTAAAATTTCATATCCATTTTCCTTTAATTCTTGTGGAACACCTAAAGGGTTAAGAAAGTTTGTAAAATCAGTTTAGAATACCTTGAGGGGTGTAGTTTCTAAAATGTGGCCATTTATGGGTGGTTTCTTCTATGTAAGCCTCACAAAGTGACTTCAGACCTGAACTGGTCCTTAAAAATTGGGTTTTGGAAGTTTTCCTGTAAAAATGCAAAGTTATAACTATTTTAGGAGGTATCACTATCTGTTTTAAAAGCAGAGAAATTTAAATTTTGAAAATCGCGAATTTTTCCAGATTTTTGGTAAATTTGGTATTTTTATATAAATAAAAATGAAATATTTTGACTCAGATTTACCACTGTCATGAAGTACAATATGTGACGAGAAAACAGTTTCGGAATGGCTTTAATAAGTAAAAGGGTTTTAAAGTTATCACCACAAGTAACACATGTCATATTTGCAATATTAGGCTGGGTCCTGAAGGTGAAAAATGGGGTTAAAGTTTTTTTTTGGTCCATTTATATTGATGGCCATCAATATCAGATCAGCAGTACCCGAACCCTCACTGATCAGCTGTTCAGGGGTAGCTCTGGCATTGGAACAACACAGCTCTGTCCTCTGTAGCGCTGTTCCCATTCACTCTAACGGGAACCAGTTACAGCCACTACCGTTTGGACGACGTTGTGTATCTCTGTGCCCGCTGCTACCACCTAACAGCTGATCAATGGGTTGTTGGACCCTGCCAATCAGATAGTGATGCCCTAAGCGGAGGATAGGTCATCGGTATGAAAAGAGCAGAAAGTCCCTTTAAGTCTCTGATATGAAAATTAACATTTTTTGCGGTTTCTTTTAGTTGGATGTGGAGCTTGAAAACACCATTCGGCTCCTGGACTGTATCATACAGCAGAACTCCTCTGGGCTTTCTCAGCACATCCCGACACTGAGCAGCAGCTTATTGCCTTTACTCAAGTCTCCGCTAGCTGCCTCCCGGATACATGTGCTCTTTGTGCAGTTAGCTGGCTGCGTCATGCCAGCCCATTTAAAAACATTTGGTAGGCATCTTTATTTTTTTCCCTTCTCGTGCTTCTTTTAATAACGTCTGGAACAGGATCTGTCCTGTAATGATGCTTTCCTTTGCATCTCTGAGAACTGGCAGTGATATCTGGCTTCTTTCTGCATAGGAAAATTGCTTGCCCACATTACTCTACGCTTGCTGAAACCAGAATGTAATCTGGATCCTGCCTGGTGCCAGGAAGAATTGCCAGTAGCTGTGAAGAGAGCAGTAAACCTTCTACACGCTTATACAGTCCCCAAGCGCAAGGATGACCCAGGTGACAAAAGCGTTGTTTTTATTTGTCATCATTCTTTACATTGATAGCCTAGCCTGGAGTTCTAATCGAGGTGGGGGGCTTGGGGTTCAGCACCCTGATCCCTCCCCGCTGATCGGTTGCTCAGAAGTAGCTCCGGTGTTGGAGGTAGGTGCCGGGACTACACAGCTCTGTCCGTTGTGTAACTGGTTACTGTAGCGCTGCTCCCATTGACTTCAATGAGGACAGAGGTGCAGTAACCAACTTCAAACACATTACTAGAGTTGTGCTGGCACAGAGTTTGGGGCTCCCTTTCTATGTTGGAAGGAAACCGGAAGTGCAGTGGGATCGGTGCTGGAAAAGTAGGACTTTGGGACAGCCGTGATACTAAAATCTTATTAGTGCAAATGCATTGAAAGCACTTTTGTTTGGTTGGGCAGTGCTTTTAAAGCTAGTGCTAACATTATAACCTAAGTAGGTGCTGGTGTATAGTTTATCTGACCAGTAGTTAATATCTTGCATTTGGATTGTGTGATGATTGTGTGCTATGCTTTATTTACTACAGGGACAAATCCTCTGTCTGCACCAGCATTTTCCATCGTTTTCCCTCTCCTGAAAATAGTTCTAATGGAGACCACCAACAACAGTGAAGATAATGAAGAACTTCTAGTGGAAACATTGCATATTATCACTGTTCATTGCCAACTTCGCTCTTCCCAGAATAAGGCTAAACTCATTGATGAGGTAAGTCAATTCACCACGACCTGTGTAATTACGATTTTCGGTAGATTTTCTTAAGCCGTATACCTATTTGTGTCATTTTTGTTGTCTTTAGAACGGTCCGGAGCTGCTGCCTCGCACAGATATGTTATTGTTATTAACTAGAGTGATAGGAACTGCCACCCCAAGGTTGCAAGTAAGTGTGAACAGTACTTTGTTCAATTGTTTTCTCCATTTTTGAGGATCCATTTTTTTTTTTCTTTTCTACGAAAAATGCAGAAGTAACCCCCCCCCCATGCTAACTGAATATTGGCATATACCCTACGAGGATCTCGTTTTAATGTAGCTGATTGTTGTAGCCTGCATGCACTTTTTTGTGCTTTTTAGTTTGCTCATTTATTAAACATTGTAGCACGGAGCCATATTGAAATGGAAAAAAGATTCCTGGGTAAGGGGAGTTGAGTCCTTATTATGTAACGGTATTGTAAAAGGCATTTATTGCCTGTTGTAAGGTTTGCTTGCTCGTAGCCCGTACTAAATGAAACTTCTCCTAGGTCCTGGCTTCCAATGCCCTGACATCACTATGCTCGAGCAGTGGTGGAGGAGCAGGATGTACATATGCAGAGCAGGACGAAATTGATGTTTTACTTACAGCTTTACAGTCTTCCTGCTTAAACGTGCGAGATGCCGCTCTGCGGGTAAGTACCGGTCACAGGTATATGGAGTTTTTTCTTTCGCTTTTCTCTATTGTTGTTAGATCAGTGTCTATACTTTATTCTTAACTTTTTGATTTCTTTATTGAACCTGGCACATTCTTATTCAGCTTTACCCTGTGGAATTCTTATTGTACTTTAGGGGTTAATGGAACTTGAAATGGTGTTACCAATGCCAGACACAGATGAGGAGAATGGACTGGCCTTGTTGCACAGGCTCTGGGTGATGAAGTTTGATGTTGAGGCAGAAATAAAAGCCCAAGCTGAAAGGTGAGGTGGTGTCTAAGGTGAATGCTATATGTCTGATTAGTTAGGCTACTTTCACACTTGCATTGTTAATTCCGGCTTTCAGATCCGGCAGAGGCTGTCAATACCGGAATTAAACACATCCGTTTTGATTTTGCACATCAGGAGGCATCCGTTCTGTTAGGATGCGGTTGTGTGAAATCAAAAAGGTAAAAAAAAACGAATCAGTCATTAAACACATTGAAAGTCAATGGGTGACGGATCCTGTTTTTTAGGCTCCTTCACCATTGATCCGTCACCTTTGTCTTGCATTGTTTTCACTGCCGGATCCGTTTTTATAACCAGACACAAAACCACAGCTTGCAGCGGTCACAAAACAGAATGCTGCCGGAACGGAAGACATCCTGATGCATCCTGAATAGAGTTGAGCGAACTTGTATTTTAAGTTCGGCGTCCAAAGTGCGGGTTGGGGTTATCGAATCATCCCGTTATGGATTCCGCTACCACAGACCATAACGGCATTTGGAATCCATAAGGGGATTCTTCAATGAACCCGAACCTTGGACAACACTAAGGACCTGGGGTGACGTCACCGTCATGTGATCAGTGCAGGGGGCGTGGCTCAGTACTGGATTGGATAAGAGGTGGTAGCCTACGACCTCTATCCAATCCAGTACTGAGCCGCGACCCCTGCACTGATCACATGACGGTGACGTCACCCCACTTCCTTAGTGTTGTCCAAGGTTCGGGTTCATTGAAGAATCCCCTTATGGATTCCAAATGCTGTTATGGTTCGTGGTAACGGAATCCATAAAGGGATTCTTCAATAACCCCAAACCGAACTTTGGACTCCAAACTTAAAATACAAGTTCGCTCAACCCTAATCCTGAACAGATGTCTTTCCATTCAAAATGCATGAGGACTAAATGGAAAAGTTTTTTTTTTCCCGGTATTGATATTCTCTGTCAGATCTCAAAACCGGAAAACAGCAACGCAAGTGTGAAAGTAGCCTTTCATTGCTTACTAGAATCACAGCCGTGGTAAAACGCCTCCTTCATTGTTTTTTGTTTTGGGGATCACTGTGTCTGCCCCATTTTAGGAGGACTGGTTCTCTCTCCGGTCATGTCAGTTTTGGTAAATACATGGTAATACCCAGTTGTCAGTCTATTTGTAAATTTCCAGGGGAACAACGTAATTCGGAGAAACTAAAAGAGTCTACAGAATTATTTCACGGGAAATATAAAAAAGGGGAGAGAGGGGGACAGCGCCTCCTGTGTGGGACCGTTTGGTATAGGAAGTATGACAATAATATAATGTCCTTACCAGATGCGGTTGTGAGGAAGTCACAACCGCTTGTAGTGCTCTGCTGGTATTGCCCGACCAGCGTCCGGGGTTTTGCCTTGCTGCAGCCTCTTGTTCCTCCCACTGGTAAAGCGGTAACAGGTAGATAAAAAAGGTAGATAAAAGGAAAAGATTAGGCGCTGTTAGCTGGAGACAGAATGCTGGAGTAGTAATGAAATTACTGCTTTATTAGTCAGCGTTTGAGTTTGCTTCGTCAGGACAATGTAAAAATGGGGCATTTTTTACATTGTCCTGACGAAGGGGGAAGCAAACCCCCGAAACGCGTTGACATAATAAAAGCAGTAATTCCATTACTACTCCAGTCTTCTGTCTCCAGCCAAGCAGCGCCTGAAAATCTTTTTCCTTTTTTATCTACCTTTTTTATCTATTTACTAAGCCAGACATGTCAGAAGGGCGGACAGCTCCTAGTTATCATTGCTACGAGCTGAGTGTGGACTGCTCTGTGAGTACTAGGTCGGTTATGTAATAAGTGTAACCATCTCAATGATTTATATAAGGAGGTTTTTTTTCTAATTTAGATTTTGGGAAGCACTGGATTTGAAATTACAACCAAGCCTCTGTTCCCTACTAATTAAAGATGTAATTCATCACGAAGAAGCACTACGACAGGCCGGCGCTGAGGCGCTTTCGCATGCTGTGGCTGCGTATCGTAATCAGGCCTCAGAGGTTATGAAGAAGCTGATTCAGCTGTATCATGAGAAGCTTTATGTAAGTGCATGTCAGTAAAACATAATGCGGGCAAGTCATCACGATGGGAATATTTGACGCTAGTCTGTGTTGATGTACTTTGCGCCCCATGTTTTTAATGGAATATGTTGTTTAATAATTCTAAACCTGACACTTTTGTCTAGAAATGCTACTCCAGTTTTTCTACACACCTACATTACTGGAGTAAGTTTGCGACTTAAAAAAAAAAAGTCTCAGTGGTAAATCATAGCTTACCACGCCCACCTTCCCATCCATATTTCAAAACTGAAACGAGTGGTGTAAAAAAGCAAAAAGTCGCAAAATGTTTGTGCATTGAGCCCAAGAAGTTGCAAAAGCCCTATTTTGCAACCTTTTTAATGCCAGGGAGTCATAAATTCCACCAGTGTCTTATTGTGGAAAAAAACAACAGTAATAATTGTAAGCAACCAACTCCACTATGAACATGTCTGCTCAGATTCAGCATTTTTATATGGACAGCACAGTGGCTCGGTGGTTAGCGCTGGGTTCTAGGACGACATCCACATGGAGTTTGCATGTTCTCCCCTTGTTTTCATGGGGTTTTCTCCGGGTACTCCAGTTTCCTCCCACACTCCAAAGATATACTTATAGGGAACTTAGATTGTGAACTCCATTGGCGCATTGATGATAATGTCTGTAAAGCGCTGCAGAATATGTTGGTACTATATAGCTAAAAATAAAACTTTGTTAGACCCTTAGGCCTCATGTACACGGCCGTGCGCGGACCGTGGTATCTCGGGCTGGAATCCAGCTGACAGCAGGAGCGCGCGGCGTCATTGGTTGCGCGTGTCAGCTGGATCCCAGCCCGGGATACCACGGTCCGCGCACGGCCGTGTACATGAGGCCTTATAGTGACGAGCACATCTGCTTTTGGATGAGAGTAGATGGGCTCTGAGGACTTTTTTTTCTCCTGTGTGGTCAGCTTAGCCCTATGGAAGTTGCAGAGCGACTTATGATTAACGCTATACATTCTTTCATTTAGAGACCACCTCCTGTGCTTGATGCTTTGGGAAGAGTCATTTCAGAGTCTCCTCCTGACCAATTTGAAGCAAGGTACCAAACGATAGTTCCAGATATATAAAAAATGATCTATCTTATCTCAATGTGTGTGTGTGTTTTTTTTTTTTTTTTTTTTTTAACAAATATTTTATTGTTTTTTTAAGAATTTAGTGTATCATGCGTTTGTTATCCGGTGTCCGCAGCTAAAAACTTTGTTTCGAATTTTCTTTCTTTTAGGTGTGGAGTAGCTCTAGCATTGAACCAGCTAGCTCAGTATCTAGACAGTTCCCAAATTAAGCCACTCTTCCAGTTCTTTGTTCCTGATGCTCTTAATGATCGACACCCTGATGTCAGAAAATGTATGCTGGACGCTGCGTTGTCTGCACTAAACACACATGGAAAGGTGAGGCAGACATCGTGGACTGGTGCTTCTCGTGCTCCTCTACAATTGATGCTAGTATTTTAGTCAAGTCTATGATAGTCCCATTCCTGAATTAGCTGGTAAATTATGCCATCTTTGTTTTTCAGGACAGCGTTGGCTCTTTATTGCCTGTGTTTGAGGAGTTTTTGAAAAACGCTCCAAATGATGCCAGCTATGATGCTGTCAGACAAAGCGTTGTCATTCTTATGGGTTCACTGGCAAAGCACTTGGACAAAAATGATCCTAAAGTTAAGCCAATTGTGGCCAAACTAATAGCTGCACTCTCTACTCCTTCACAACAGGTATATATATATATTTTTTTTTTTTTACTAATTTTAGTATCACGTGGGTTTTTGGTCTGTTATAGTCATTCATCTCTTGACCTGGCCATGTCCTCCCACAGGTTCAAGAATCTGTAGCCGGCTGTCTGCCACCTCTAGTACCAGCTATCAAGGAGGACGCCCGTAGCATGATCCAGAACCTTATGACCCTTCTTCTAGAGTCTGATAAATATGCAGAACGTAAAGGTGCGGCTTATGGTCTTGCGGGGCTAGTGAAGGGATTAGGAATTCTTTCCCTGAAGCAGCAGGAAATGATGACCACCCTAACAGAGGCTATTCAAGATAAAAAGAATTTCCGCCGTCGGGAGGGTAGGAAATGATGCCCAATTTTTTTATATTTTTTTACAAGACTAAATGAAAAAGCAAACGTTTTAAATATTCGCCATTTCTTTCCCAGGGGCGTTGTTTGCCTTTGAGATGCTCTGCAATATGCTTGGTAAACTATTTGAGCCATATGTGGTTCATGTGTTGCCTCATCTCCTCCTGTGCTTTGGTGATGGAAACCAGTATGTGCGAGAGGTAAGTTTCTTTTTATGACACATGAATGTGTAAAATATTGTTTTTGGTATCATTATTAAACCCTGAAGTACCAGGCCAATTTTTTTTCCGCTTTTTTTTTTTTTTTCTTGTCTACCTTCCAAAAGCCAAATGTTTTAAATTTTTCGTTCACATATTTTTCCAGGGGGAAAGTTTGTATTTTATTTTTTTGTAATGGCACCATTTCATTTACCATATCATGTCCTGGAAAATGGGAAAAAATTCTTTGTGAGGTGAAAAAAAAATACCCATAGTTCCACCTGTTTTGGGGGTTTTGTCATTACCGCGTTTACTGTTCACTAAGTCACAACTACATGACTTCCTTATTCTGTGGGTCAGTGCGATTACGACTGCCAAATTTGTATAGTTTTTATGTTTTACTTTTAAAATGAAACCTTTCAAAATCTATGAAAAAATAGAACATTTCATACTATAAACCCATAATGTCTTTTCCCCATCGACAGAGCTTTGTCAGGGCTTTTTTTCTGCAGGGCGAACTGTAGTTTTTATTGGTACATTTTGGAACATCTACCACCGTTGGATCACTTTGTATTCCATTTTTGGGGGGGTAAAAGAAGACAAAAATTTTTATTTTTTTTGCCCATTATGACGTTCACTGGACAAGAAAAATTTTTGACATTTTCGGATACGGCAATACCAATTATATTTATTTTTTGTTTTTATATGTAAAAATGAAAAAGATGATTAAAATTTTTAATATTTTTGTCTTTTTATATTTATAAAAACTTCTCATTTTTTTTTTTCAAATTATCAGAGCCCTTTTTAATAGAGCAGGCACCCGCCAGCAGTGATCTGCGTCAGAGATTAACGTCGGTCCTGGTCATTTAACCCCTCAGATGCCAGTATCGAGGGCAACCATGGCCTGTCTTCAGTACATTTAGCAGTGAATTTCATTGTGACCAGATTCCCTTTAAATATGTTTATTTTTAAATTTTAGGCTGCTGATGAATGTGCTAAGGCAGTGATGAGTAATCTCAGTGCCCACGGTGTAAAGCTTGTATTACCGTCACTCCTGGTGGCTCTTGAGGAAGAATCCTGGAGAACCAAAGCTGGTAATTTTATTCTTGTCATTTTAGGTAGTTATGACTGAGCCAAAATCTGTTGCATTTCCATGACCATCTGCCACTTTTGATCACTGTGTTATTTTTGTACGTCAAATGCATGAATCGTTGAGAGCTGAACTGTTTAGCCCTGATGGTGCTCTTTTCTCTTGTTTGCTTTAAGGATCAGTTGAGTTATTAGGAGCAATGGCATACTGTGCTCCAAAGCAGTTGTCATCTTGTCTTCCAAATATTGTGCCCAAACTCACTGAAGTGCTCACAGATTCTCATGTAAAGGTGCAGAAAGCAGGTCAACAAGCCTTGCGCCAGATTGGCTCAGTAGTTCGGAACCCAGAAATTCTAGGTGAGAGGAGTGATTTTTTTTTTTTTTTATGAAGAAAATGTTATTAATTCAAGGGGATTTTTATTTTTTTTGTCTTATTTTTAACAACTGTGATGTTTCGGTTTCAGCGATCTGTCCAGTATTGTTGGATGCACTTACAGATCCCTCAAGAATGACACAGAAGTGCCTGCAAACCTTGCTTGATACAAAATTTGTACATTTCATTGATGCTCCTTCTTTAGCCTTGATTATGCCCATAGTCCAGCGGGCATTCCAGGATCGCTCTACAGATACTAGGAAAATGGCTGCCCAGATTATTGGAAACATGTACTCACTTACTGATCAGAAGGTAGTATTGTATTTTATGTTATCAAAAATGGTGGCCTAAAATGTTAGTGTCATAAGATGAAATACATTTCTATTAGTTTTTTCTTTTTAATTTGTATGAAATATACTCACCAGCTTTATCTACTTATGTATTGCACACTAGTATGGGCAAAGCTCTATCTCTGAACATGTCTAGTTTCGATAGTATTTGCCTTTTCTGGTAAATCATGACGTGTGTGTACTATAAATCTATTACCTATAAGTAGTCAACAATTCGCAGAAAATGAAGGTATTTGATCTGTAAAAAGCTTGTTTAATATTTGGTATAGTCATGATTATTTATGTAATGCACAATAGACATTGGTTGTCATTTCTTTCTTTCAGGATCTGGCTCCTTACCTCCCAAGTGTCACACCTGGACTTAAGGCGTCTTTGATCGACCCTGTTCCTGAAGTAAGTCCCATGGTCCTCTTGATTGTCTTTATAGAATGATCTGGTACTTTCATAAACACTTTACTGATACTGTTTTACTGTGGATTCTGGGATACGGGAATACGTAGGCTTGAACAGTGGCTAAGTGAATAAAATGATTTGCTGAATAATAGTAGTTATAAAAGGCATATTCAGCAGTTATATTATATAAAGCTGTATAAAGTATAGAAACGGTCGCTTAGCTTGGCTCAAGTTTACCCTTTCTGATAAGCAAGGAGTATTTATTAACCCTTAGTAATGGTAACAGAATATTGCTTGTATGTACACAACAGGTGTGTGCGTTAAAGCTTCTGTCTAGGGCCCTTTTACACTTGCGTTTGGAAGATCCGGCATAGAGTTTCGTCGTTGGGGCTCTATGCCGGAAGAGTACCGATCAGGATTATCCCCATGCATTCTGAATGGAGAGAAATCCATTCAGGGTGTCTTCAGTGCAGTCACTGAACGTTTTTTGGACAGAAAAAACAGCAGCATGCTGCGGTATTCTTTCCGTCCTGGGATGCGGAGCAAAACGAGCATAGTCAATGGGGACGGATCCATTTTCTTTGGCACAATCTGCCACAATAGAAAACGGATCCGTCCTCCAATGACTTTCAATGGAGTTCAAAACGGATCTGTTTTGGCAATGTTAAAAAATAAGCGGATCCGTTCAAACGGGTGCATGCGGTTGTATTATCTGTAACTGAAGCGTTTCTTTCCGGCATAGAGCCCCGATGACCGAACTCTATGCCAGATCTCCCAAACGAAAGTGTGAAGATACCCTTAAGCTAGAAGTTTAGAAGTGGTAGAAACAAAATGAGCAAAAATTAATCCTTCCATCCAGATACTAAATGTGTTCCCACTGTGTAGGTTCGAACTGTGGCTGCTAAGGCATTGGGTGCAATGGTGAAGGGAACAGGGGAATCCTGCTTCCAGGATTTGTTGCCTTGGCTGATGGACACTTTAGCATCTGACTACAGCTCCGTGGATCGTTCTGGTGCAGCTCAAGGTAAGAATTGTAGTATACCATACAGTGTATAATATAAAAGGCTATAAAAAGCACTCAAATAGTGAAATGATTGTGATTGGTTTAAAGGGTAACTAAAGCAAATGACGGCACATAACGTGTTAGGTTAGTGAATAAAGCATTAGTGAGTGTAGTATGTGAATTTTGTAGATGATAATTATGATTTGATTTCAAGTTGAGCTCATAAAAAAAAAAAAAGCTAAATGTTAATAAGAGCGCTTTCTTTGTATTTCAGGTCTTTCAGAAGTGATGGCCGGTTTAGGTGTTGAGAAACTTGAAAAACTGATGCCTGAAATTGTATCGACAGCCAGCAAAGTAGACATTGCTCCCCATGTCCGAGATGGTTATATTATGATGTTCATTTATCTGCCCATTACTTTTGGTGACAAATTAACACCATACGTTGGGCCCATCATACCCTGTATTCTAAAGGTAAGAGGTCTCCCGTGCTGTAAGGATGCAGTCATATTGAGCATGTGTGTGCATATGTACACAATGTTGGGATACTTTGTCTCTTGTAAGCTAAAAATTCTCATTGCAGGCCCTGGCTGATGAAAATGAGTTTGTACGTGACACAGCTCTGCGCGCGGGTCAAAGAATAATCACCATGTATGCAGAGACAGCTATTGCTCTCCTCCTGCCGCAGTTGGAGCAGGGCCTGTTTGATGATCTCTGGAGAATAAGGTAAATGTCAGTGCGGAATCCTTAAGGACCAGACAATGCAGTTGTATCGTATATTGTCCCATATAGGGATTGGAATATCTTGTGTTCTTTTTCATCATCAGGTTTAGCTCTGTTCAACTTCTCGGTGACCTTCTGTTTCATATATCTGGTGTGACTGGAAAAATGACTACAGAAACTGCCTCTGAAGATGACAACTTTGGGACAGCTCAGTCCACAAAGGTAAATTTAGGTTGTTTTCTGCCATAGCACTTCCGGGTCCTAAGAGATACGTTTTTATATTACATTTTCAGTCCCCTTTGTAATTAAAGCCTTTTTTTTAAGGCAATTATTTCGGCCCTTGGAGGCGAAAGGAGAAACCGTGTCCTTGCTGGATTGTACATGGGACGCTCGGATACACAGCTAGTTGTTCGTCAGGCTTCTCTGCACGTTTGGAAGATTGTTGTTTCGAACACACCACGCACACTCAGAGAAATTCTGCCTACTCTCTTCACATTACTGCTAGGATTTCTAGCCAGCACTTGTGCAGACAAAAGAACGGTGAGCACCTTTAAGGATTTCTGTCCTTTAAAAAGGTTTTTGAACTGATGACCTATACTAGGTTATCCGTTTCTGATTGGTCAGAGTCTGACTGTAGGGACCCCCGACAATCAGTTGTTTGAGAAGGCAGTGGTGCTCGCAGTAGCACCACGGCCTTCTCACAGCTTTGCCTAGGCCGCGTGACATCACGTTTATTGGTCATATGTCCTAGGCACAGCTCAGCCCCATAAAAGTGAATGGGGCAGTGATGCAGTACCAAGCAGAGCCGCTATCAAATGGGCCGCACTGTGCTTGGTGAGCAGAGAGAAGGCCATGGCACCACTGCTATTGGCGGTGCCTTCTCAAGCAGCTGATCGGCAGGGTTCCTGAGTGTTGGACCCCACAGATCAGATACTGATTGTGCATCCAGAGGGTAGGTCATAAATTCAAAAATCTCGAAAACCCCTTTAACAATAGTATCTGCATAATGTATATGATGTGCTGAATTAAGAATTTGGGTTTTTCTGTCTTAGATTGCAGCCAGAACACTTGGAGACCTTGCCCGAAAACTTGGGGAGAAAATACTTCCAGAGATAATTCCAATTTTGGAAGATGGTCTAAGATCTGATAAGAGTGATGAAAGGCAGGGTGTATGTATAGGCTTAAGCGAGATATTGAAATCAACGAGCAGGGATGCGGTGAGTAACAGAATAAAGATTTTCAGTGATTTATTTTACTATTAGTCTGTGATGGAAGCTGTGAGTTTCTCAGGCTTTCCTTGTACCCTTAGTGTTTTACTCTCACTTCTTACAGGTGCTCTTTTTCTCGGAGTCCCTTGTCCCAACTGTGAGAAAAGCATTATGTGATCCCCTTGAGGAGGTCAGAGAGGCTGCAGCCAAAACCTTTGAGCAGTTACACTCTACCATTGGTCACCAAGCCCTGGAGGACATTCTGCCAGCTTTATTGGAGCAATTGGTAAACCAAATGAAAATAAGTTAGCCAATGTAGCCCATCCACCTTAGAACCTAAGGCTGTTATGGCTTTGAGCACTTTTTTTTATCGTGTTTTTACATTATTGAATTTTCTCCAATTTAGAATAATGAAGAAATGTCAGACTTTGCCTTAGATGGACTTAAGCAGGTTATGGCAGTGAAGAGTCGTGTTGTACTTCCCTACCTTGTTCCTAAGGTGTGTTGCTTAAAACATTTGGTATAAGTGACAGATAACATGCTTGTGTTGCCTCGTGGCTCCTATTACAGTTTTCTCTTTTTCTTTTCGTAGCTAACAAGTCCCCCAGTGAACACTCGTGTGCTTGCGTTCCTTTCATCAGTGGCTGGTGATGCTTTGACCAGGCATCTGAATGTCATCCTTCCTGCTGTCATGGCAGCATTGAAAGCGCAACTAGGAAAAGAGAACGAGCAAGCGGTAAGTAGGGTGATTAGATATGCTGTGTCATAGGTGGATAGTACTGTCCTTGGCTTTGCCCCAGGGAGCCTTGTTACTGGCATTGTCAAGGCGTCCATATACCTTAGATAGCTGCCCATCCAGCCCTGAGGATGCATATCTTCTCAGTGGGGAAAGGATTATAAGCTGCTGCCAAACACCTCAGTTGTGAGTTTATCTTCCATGGAAATGATGGATCCAGACATTGGGCGCACTTACCTACAAATCATGTTGTATCCAAGTCGGTCGGCACTGTGCAAAGCCGGTGCTCAGTGGGGGGTCGGACACCCCAAAAGGACCAATCGAAGCAGAGGACCGACACTCCAAACTTGCTGGTGAAGAGAGTATTTGTCACATATTAATACAGTGACGCGTTTCGGCACCCGTAGTGCCTTTCTCAAACTGTGAACAAGTAGCAATAACATACAAAGTAACAATCTGATTTAAATAGACTGCCCATTGTCACATGATTCTGACGTCACGTTGTCAGGGCAACTGTGTATACAACAGACGTTTCTCAGGGTGGGTAATACATAATGAAGACCAGCTGTTGCGAAGGGTAAGCATTGCAGGAGCTATTCGCAGGAGCTAGTGTAATTAAGTTTGGCGAATAGCTCCTGCAATGCTTACCCTCCGCAACAGTTGATCTTCATTTTCTATTACCCGCCCTGAGAAACGTCTATTGTATACACCGTTGCCCTGACACTGGGCGGTCTATTTAAATCTGTTTGTTACTCTGTATGTTATTGCTACTTGTTCACAGTTTGAGAAAAGCACTACGGGTGCCGAAACGCGTCGCTGTATTAATATGTGACAATAAATACTCTCTCCCTACAAATCAGTCACCTCTTATGTCTTTGGGCACCTGTAGTTCTAAATTGTTTCTTTAAAAGTTTTTTTTTTTTTTTCAAAAAATTGCATATTGTGTGAAATGAGACATTTTAGTAATTTGTTACATTTGTAATTCTTTTCAATCTTTATTGCTCACTGTTTATCACTATATTGTGAATAGGAACTGGCAAACTGTCAAGCTGTCATCTTGTCTGTGGAAGATGACGTGGGTCAGAGGATCGTAATTGAAGATTTACTGGAAGCCACTCGCAGCTCTGATGTTGGAATGCGTCAAGCAGCAGTTATTATACTGAATATCTACTGCGCAAAAACCAAAGCGGACTACTCGGGACATCTCAGGAGCTTGATTTCGGGACTCATGCGCTTGTTTAATGACACGAACAGTGTAGTTCTGAATGAAAGCTGGGATGCTCTAAACGCTATAACTAAAGTGAGTAGAAGAACATCTTTATGTGTATGACTAGCAAAGCAGACTGTTATTTTTACTATTACTCCTTTTCTCTGTAGAAATTGGATGCTGGAAGCCAGTTGTCACTCATTGATGACCTTTATAGAGATATTCGCATGGTGGGAAATGATGCCAAAGGAGAGAATGTGCCTGGATTCTGTATCCCAAAAAAGGTACAAGAATAGCCATTTGGCTGTAACAAAAGCCAATACCAACATCTTCTGAAATGAGAGCTCAAACTTCTTTGTGTTGTTTTAGGGTGTAACATCAATTCTGCCAGTGCTAAGAGAAGGCGTTCTTACTGGGAACCCAGATCAGAAAGAAGAGGCCACCAAGGCATTGGGCTTGGTTATTAAATTGACATCTGCACAAGCTTTGCAGCCTTCTGTGATTGGAATCACTGGACCTTTAATCCGTATTTTGGGAGATCGGTTCAGCTGGAGTGTGAAAGTGGCTCTTTTGGAAACCCTGAGTCTTCTTCTAGCTAAAGTAATATTTACCATAAGAAATACCGTTTGTTAACACTTGTTTGTTTGTGTGTATTTGTATATATATAATTTCCTGGACGTCCTACGGCAGCACAAATACATATGGGTTTTATTCCCCTAGGTACAACCAGAAGAGACAGGTTAACACGCTTAATTAAAAACCTAAATTAATCAACCAATCCCTTGCCAGGTCCACCCAAAAAACCCTGACACCAGTGAAGCCTCCTTGTATTTTATCTTGGTGGGTAGGCTCTGTCAACTAGGCCATGACATTAAGGCTGGAGTACCTGGATAAGCTCTTCTAGGAAATAAATTTGCCCCTACTCAAGGCAGCTTCAGAATTCCTCTGTGATGCCCTTTTTAGAATGGGAGAAGTTCTGCTCCAGGGCTGTGGCTTTGTCCAACTCTGTCGGACTTTCGTTATGAAAAAATTAATTTCTGTAACCTGTCCTTTCATCCAGGGCACATGTTCGGTCCACAGTTGGACAAAATATTGACAGCCCTGAATGAGAGAAAAGGAGCTAAATTTCGATATTTAAAAGGGTTTTTAGATTTTCTAACAACAAAGAAGATTTAGATCCAAAAGAAAAGGCTCACCATTCAAGAGAAGGGGCAGCAATCAGAAATCTGCTGATCTATGGCCCCAATCCTCCAGGGCCTCCTGTAAAAAAAATTCTGGTGCCAGTGGGTTTCCACACCACAAGAAAGCTGCTCACTTTCTTTTGTTTTGTTGGTGCTTTCCAACTTGCCATTTCAGCCTTTACAGCAAGTATCTCTGCACTTGATGACCTTAAAGACATTATTTCTTGTGGCCGTAACATCAGCGAGAAGAAGTAGTGAGCTCCAAGCTCTGTCTATCCGGGACCCAAACATCAGAGACCTGGGTAACGGTCTGGTTCTTCGAACAATACCTTCCAAAGGTGGTTTCCAAGTAAAAATGTATAAATCAAGAACTCACCTTACCGGTGCTATGTCCAGATCCTGTTGGAGAAGAACAGGCATCACTTTATCTGTTAGATGTAAGAAGAGCTATCTTGTGTTATCTAGAGAAGACAGAACAGTTTAGATCAGCTGAGAATCTGTTCATACAGCCTCATGGTCCAAATAAGAGTAACAGAGCGAGCAAGGCCACTCTTACCAGATGGATACGCAGTACAGTAGATGGAAGGAAGTTCAGTCGCCTTAACATCAAGGTGCACTTAACCAGATCAACGGCAACTTAATGGACAGAGCTAGCGCAGGTGTCCCTTCACCAGATCTGCTTGATGGCAACCTGTTCCTCGAATTCCACCTTCATGAAACATTATCAACTGGATCTGATGCAGGCAGAGAGCTTTTGGCAAAAGTGCTGGAGTTAGCATCTTCTATATCCCCCATTCATTTTTTTGCTTTTCAAATCCCATATGTATTTGTGCTGCCATAGGACGTCCAGGAAAGTAAAAATTTACGCACCTGAAATTTTCGTTTCCTGTAGTCCTTAAGCAGCACAACTTTCCCTCCCTTAATAATTTAATTGTTTGCTTCATTATAATGCAAGGATGCTTCGCTGGTGTCAGGGTTTTATGGGTGGACCTGGCAAGTGATTGGTTGGTTGGTTGATTAATTTAGTTTATTTAAGCTTGTTAACATGTCTCTTCTGGTTGTATCTAGGGGAATAAAACCCATATGTATTTATTTTCACTATCTGATAATAATTTTTTTTTTCTTCTACTTTTCTTAGGTTGGCATTGCATTAAAACCTTTCTTGCCACAACTGCAAACCACTTTTACCAAAGCTCTACAAGACTCAAATCGTGCTGTACGTCTCAAGGCAGCAGACGCCCTGGGTAAACTTATTGTTATCCATACAAAGGTTGACCCCCTCTTCACAGAACTGCTGAACATCATTCGTCTATGTGAAGACTCTGGTGTAAGGTAACTATTATTTGACAGTTGGAGTCCACCTGATGCATGTAAATGCCCTTTTACATGGGCAGTGATCATTCCTATAAGCGTTCGTTCCCAATCATTGTCTGCTCATTAGCTGCATTGGGGTAGCAATCATTACTACAGTCTTTTGGCCCATGCAGTTTCCTTGTTTTTTGGCAGCACATCCCTGTTTACACAGGACGATGTACTGCCGACAAACTAGGAATTTATGTGCGGCATAAGAGATGTATTTGTCAGGTGATCAGCAGTACCCGATTCTTGACGCATGTTTAAAAGGGCCTTTAGGTTTGGTATTTAGATCCTGGTGTCTTTACAGTAGTGTACGTAAAAAATGGGGTCATGGCTTTGTATATGTACTAAACTAGATGTGTTGTTTTCAGAGAGACCATGCTTCAAGCTGTACGTTTCATTATCCAAGGAGGTGGAGGAAAGATGGATGCAGCAATACGGAAAAACTATGTGACTATGTTAATAGGGCTGTTGGGACATGATGAGGTAGAGTAGTTATTTTACATTTTTAAATGTATGCATAGTTGTGGTATTATTATAGAATTTACAAAGTTATCTCTTGTCATTTTTTCTTTGTCAGGATGCTACACGCATGGCATCTGCCGGCTGCCTTGGAGAAATTAGTGCGTATCTTCCAGAAGAAGAACTTTCTGCACTTCTGCAGCAGCACCTTCTGGGTTTGTAGACCTTTTCATCATAATTATGTTCACATGTAGTACCATAGCAGTATAATCTAAACTGAGTTTTAAATCGGTGTACAATTTTTCCCTGCTTGTTGTTACACTGCATTTATCATGTAGAGAAAGTTAACACAAAGCACTTACTAATGTATTGTGATTGTCCATATTGCTTCCTTTGCTGGCTTGATTTGTTTTTCCATTACATTATACACTGCTCGTTTCAAGGGGTTATGAATCAGTGGCCATGCTTAAACACTTTAGGAAAAATCTGCGGTCTCTCCCGTCCCTGGGACCGTGGGAGTGCGTCCCACATGCAGCAGCTCCTGTCCCAGCCACCTCGTATCTGCACTGCAGCAGTTGTCGTAACCCCTGGATATGAGCAGTGTATCAATGCGATGGAAAAATGAATCAAGCCAACAAAGGAGGCAATATGGGCAATCACAATTTGCTGAATTGAGACAACCCTTTTAAGTTCATTTCTCTAACAGTGACTACATCAGTTTTGTGCTCCCTCCCTCAATATACAGACTGCGGTGGAGACCAGTAGCTAAATGCTGTATGTCACATCGGGGTTAGATGGATAAAATAATTTATTATATGTATGGAACTCTTTACTTGTCTGCTATTTGTAGCTACAGTGAAATTCTGTAGTAAAGACGAGGTTCTCTTTCTGATATACAGCTGATTTTACTGGAATTGACTGGATGGTTAGGCATGGGCGAAGCATGGCTCTTTCTGTGTCCATAAACGTTGCAGCAAGCAAATTATGCACACCAAAATTCAGCAGTAACGTTGAGTCTATGGTCCACAGCAACGCAACAGCCGATAGGGTAAGAAAAATATTTCTAATATTTGATTGTAGTCTGTGCTGCTAGAAACATACAAGCACGTGCACATCTTGATGATATGATGATCATATTTGTTTCCTGTAGATTCCTATTGCTGTAAGTGGAATTCGAGGAATTGGTTACCTTATAAAATATTACATTGAGGCTGAAAATGGAAACCTTCCCGCTAAATTGGTAACCTTGTTAGTAAAGGTACGTATAAGAAGCAATTGTCCAAATAAATAGTTATCACACTTAGGGTACTTTCACGCTTGAGGCAGGACGGATCCGGCAGGCTATTCAGCCTGCCGGATCCATCCTGCCGCAAGTGCCCGTGCACTGCCGTGCTGCCGCTCTGTCACCATTGACTATAATGGGGCAGGGGGCGCAGCACGGCAGTGCACGGCCGGAGATCACCGGACTAAAAGTCCTGCATGTCCGACTTTTCAGTCCGACGGAGTGGCAGCACGGCAGTGCACGGGCACTTGTGGCAGGACGGAAGGATCCGTCCTGCCGCAAGTGTGAAAGTACCCTTAAAGGGGATACCGACCTTAATCACAAATAACACCCCAGAGATCAATTATCCGATTTAGGTAGACTGAGGTAGTTTTGCTTGCCCGGTATAGACTAAATTGAATGTACTGGAAGGGTTGGTGCTCGTGGAGAGAGAGTATATCTTGCACTGGTGGTGACCAGTGGGATGCGCTCCGTTGGGTATGATATGGTTCTTCTGGTTCTTGAGATAGTCGTCCCGCCGCGCATTACATTGTAATGTCAAATTGTGATATATGATACGTCACTAGACAACACAATGCACCTTTTGTTAGGGAAGGGGTGGGGGGTTGTTAACTGATCTCCTAGTTCCGCAGTACGGGGTAAAATGAGGAGGAGGGGATAAAAAATGAAAAATGTTGTCGAGCACGTGATATATTGTAAACCTTTTTACATTGGCAATGTATTACTGGAGTATTTTATTGTGCCTATGATTGTCATAATACTGCTTTGTGCTTGATAATAAAAAGAAATTTGATCCAAAAAAAAACAGATAACACCCCATGTAGAAGAAAGTTTGTAATATGCTTACTGTTCCAAAGTTGCATGGATAAGCCTTTCAGAAACCTGGTCGAGTTGCGCTCCTCTTCTGAAAACCCAGCTTCGACTGGCATCATAATCTTTACCAGACATTATTTCTGCTTCTGGGCTAGAACTATTCCTTTCTTCAGCGCATGCAAATGGAAGCTGTATTTTTATAAGAGGAGCATAACATGACCAGGTCCCTGTCAGGCAAATCAACATAACTTCAGAACAGTAAGTATATTGCCAACTTTCTCCTACAGGGGTGTTAAAGGGGTTTTCCAAAACTTTTTTATACTGATGACTTATCCTTTGGATCGGTGGGGGTCAAGAGGGCACTCGCAGTTGCGTTGCAGCCTTCTCGCAGCTTGATCTAGGCCATATGACCGATGAAGTGAATGGGGCTGAGCTGCGATACCAAGCACTGCTGCTGTACAATATATGGTGCTGTGCTCGATAAGCAGAGAGATGGCCGCTGCACTACTGCTAGCGCTGGTATAGAGTCTCAGAAAAAAAAAAAACTTTAGTTTTAATTAAAGTGGGTTTTGCTGGACCTGCTGGCTCCCGAAAAACCATTTAATATTTTCTTATTGTCTACAAATGTGTAAAGCTTTCACTGTATGCAAGATATTCTACATTTTTTAAAAGGGGATTTTTAAGGGAATGATTAAATGTTGTATAGTAAAAGGTCTGGACTAGAGATGAGCAAATCATTTCATCTCATCAGTAGGGCTTCTTCACCTGTCACAAAGTAGAGCGCTCTGCTATATCCGGAACTCCCATAGAAATGAATGGAGCGACTGGCTGCTCCGGTCATTTTAGGGGAGCAGCAAGGGGCCTGCAGGGGGTACGGTGCCCCCATTCTCATAATTGGTGGTGGTCCCAGTGGTATGCCCCCCCACCGATCTGATAGTTATCCACTATCCCTGTGATGGCTTACCTCTGGCACTCCAGCTGTGGTAAAACTAAGACTCCCAAGATGTACACTTGCTTTGGCTGTTCTCAGAACTCCATGGAAATAAATGGAGCATGTTGAGAGTTGTAGTTTCACCACAGCTGGAGTGCCGTCGGTTAGCCATCACTGCCCTATCCTTTGAATAGGGGATAACTTTTCCCTACCGGAATACCCCTTTAAGGATGTTTAGCCCAACCCTGACAATTTCCTGCTTGTGCCACTGCTCTGATTAGCAGACCAAGGGCACAGGTTCTGCATCTGCTTCGAACTAGATATAGCCGGACATTTCAGTCTTGCAAGTGGGCGCAATGGTCCGGTCCGTGCACAGGTACTCGGGGCATGCATTGTTCTGGTCCATTTGGAGAAACTCGTGGCGTGCACTAATTTAGTCTGTGTCTCACTGGACATGGACTAGAGACCATTAGAGACAATTGTCTTCAGCAGGCACCAATTTCATGTCCTCCACGGACATATGGACCTCACTTTGTTTTAAAAATGGTCAATGTGTTACTGCCACAGCATGGACAATTTTTAATACAGCCATCTGAATCCGGCCTTAGAAATCTAATATGTTCCTGAATAGCCCAGAGGACCACTGCTGTCAGTTTACCCCAATTTGCATAATTTTGGAGCAGAAAACCCATTTCTTATTTGATACTTAACTAACTGAATTACTGTTTCCATACAGTGTCTCCAGAATCCATCAAGCGATATTAAGTTGATAGCAGAAAAGATGATCTGGTGGGCAAACAAAGACCACTTGCCTCCACTAGACCCACAAACTATTAAGCCAATTCTCAAAGTGCTACTAGACAACACAAAAGACAAAAACACAAGTGTGCGGGCATACAGTGACCAGGCCATAGTCAACCTTTTGAAGATGAGACTAGTTAACAATATCTTTCAGGTATGTATCCACTTGAAGGGTTACTTGGATTCTGCTGTTTAAAGGTTTAACTGACCTCAGTATTTTCTTCCACATCTGTAATATAATGTACAATATAACAAAATGTAACCAAATAGGTATTCTGTCTGAAAAAGCTGTGATGTTTTTAAAGTTTTATTTTTATTTTTTTTATATATTTATGGATTTCTTCCAGAAAGTTATTTACAATTACAAATGATCTTATATATTATTCTATGACCATCTGGTAATTTAGAATACTTTAAAGGAGTTGTCCAGCCTTTTCTAAGTGATGGTCTATGCTCAGACTGGGCCATCACTAGCTGATCAGTGGGGGTCCGGCACCCCTCACTCACTGATCAGCTGTTCTGTGTAGCTCTGACGCTGGAACTGCACAGCACTATCAACACTGTAGTGGACCTCACTTGTCACTGTATTGAGGACTGCTGTCCACTACAATGTTGACGATGTTCTGTAGCTCCGGTGACAGGGCCACACAGAACAGCTGACTAGACCAGGCATCCTCATTGAGCTCCTTTAACCCTGCGCATGCTCTGTAGATTTCATAGTCGGCACATGTGCATTTCATCATCTTTTGGTTTCCTTGCTGCTGAAATTATCACATTCAAGTGAATGGAAGCAGCGCTGCAGCAACCGGCCACTGCACTGTAGTTCTGCTGCCTGTTTACTGTATCAGAGCTACAACAAAGCCGCTTCCACCAGCACCACCACCGATCTGATATTGATGCTGTCCTAAATTCAATGCCGGAGGACACCTTTAATAAATTCTAAATGTAGGACATCATAAACCTAGATCAGAGAGCCAGAAGAAGTGCCAAATTCATCACTGAGGGACTTGTATCAAGACTGTCTTTCCCATATGCCAGTCTTGATCCCTGTGCTCCAGATTGAGATGCTCCTGGCAGTTTGTATGCCAGAAACTGAAGTCTGCATCAGCTATGGGATGACGTAGACGTCAGCTATAAGTTACTCTAATTTCTGGCATAAGTTATAGTAAATCCCCTCCTGCCAAGCACTGCCCCTTTTCTCGCCACTTTAGAAAAGTGGACTGCAAAATATGTACAGTCGTGTAACCCTTAAACTGAGCTCTGTATGTACACAACATATGTATTTTTTAATGTGTTTTTTCCCCCAGGATATAACAAAGATATTGGACACTGCTAGCTTAGAGATGCTGAATGAAAGCAACCGGAGATCTCTGAAGAAGCTTGCAGCGCAGCCTGACTCCAGTGAACAGATAGATGAAACAATCCTAACGTGAATATTGGCTGCATCAGCACTTCAGCTCTGAACATCTACTTGATATTAAACGCACTGATTATGTAGTGCACAGAAACTATTGGCTCTCCAAACAGTGAACTAAATGACGTTTAAATTGCTGTTATCTTGTAATCCCTTCAGAGTTGTTAAAATACACTTAAAATCTGTCATGAAACATAATGTGTTATAAGAAAATTGGTATTGGCCATGGCAAAATATAGTTTTTGTGAGTGAGATGGTGATTGTCATGAACACTGGACCACATGCCCTGGCAGGAAGACCCTAATTGTCCACATCTAGATAGATTCAGAGACCGGGGGGGAATTTATCATTTTATTTGCACCAGAATGGCGGTAGAAAATGTCACAAACAAATTGTTAAAAAAGTTCAAATTTATTCCAGTAGGGCAGTTGCATATATGCTCTGTTTAAAGATGTGCCAAATGTATCGATCAGCGTGCCGCGTTTGCTAAATTTGTTGCAAATAATGGGAACACGGAAAAACTAACCTCAAAAATGTAACTCATGATAAATTCCCTCCTATGAATTTGATCTGGAAACAGCTAAAATATGGCCATGTTTTAGTGCCCCACAGTCCTTTTGAACTGAACTCTTGGGGCATAATATGAACAATAAAATGTGGCCCCCATTGTGTTCCTCTGAATGCAGCCTAAGGCTACCTTCACATCAGAGTTTTTCATTCAGGTTTAGGATCTCAAAACCTTAATAAAACGCTTCCATTTCATTTAATACATCCAGATGAATCAGTTTGGTCCGGATCCGGTTGTAATAAATAGAAACTGAACAAACCGGATCATTGTAATTCATTGGGTGCCGGATCAGTTTTTTTTTTTTTTCATTACCGAAAAGACCAGATCCTGTACCATTTGACTTACACTAATTAAAAAAAAAAAACTGAAACACAAAAAGATGGTCTGTTTTTCCCTACGGTTGCTAGGAGTTGTGTATTCCTCAGTTTTTCGTTCACTTGTGTAAAACAAATACATCAAAAACTGATGACCACCGGACGGAAAAGACATAAGAACTTAAATGCGTTATCCGAGTCTCTGAAACAAATTACCTATCCTCTTAAAGTGAATGGGGCTGAGCTGCGCCTAGGCTACGTGTCCGATGGTTGTGGTGTCACTGGCCTAAAGTAAGCAGCAAGAAGGCCACAGAGCTTACAGGTGCGCTGGGGTCTTCTCAAACGGCTGATCGGCGTGAGTACTGGTGGTCAGACCCCCACTGATCAGATGATGATGACCTATCCAGAAAAAGAATGGTAGCAGCATCTCCAATCCAAAAAGGTTTATTCACACAGGGTCCATGAGACAGTACACAAAGTCAACTGAAGTGCAACTTTTCGGCTACATGAGAGCCTTTCTCCAGAGGATAAGGATCAGTTTCAGAGTCAGATAACCCCTTTAAGGGTGCATTCACACAACCGCCCCGCGTGCGTTCCGAATTCAGCAGAATCCCCAGGGCCGGCGATATATAGAAAATGCCTATTCTTGTCTGTGATTGCGGACAAGAATAGGACATGCTTTATTTTTTTTGTGCCGTGGAAAAGAACAACGGATGCGAACAGCATACAGTGTGCTGTCCGCATCTTTTGCGGCCCAATTGAAATGAATGGGGTGGGGGTTGCGGATGGAGATGCAGGATGGGGATTCGAACCCGGTCATACAGTCATGTGAATGAGCCCTTACAGAATTACAGAACTGAGACACATTTCAAATTGTTTGTATGCTGGAACCCTTAAAGGGCTTATCGGGGAATACTAAAGATTTAACTGATGCCTGCAGCCGGACTCCACTGTGGATAGAATCGTGCTTACCTGCTCCCTGCCTCTCTGGTCCTGTGCACTGGCTCTCATGTGTCCATCTTCCACTCTGCAGCTTGTTTACTTCCTCCGCAGCATGGGCATAGTCACCTGCTCTGCTGCAGCCAGTAAGTGGCTGTCCCCACAAGAGATACATCACTGCTAAAGCTAGTTTTTGGCTACAGCGGACCATGCCGGTGAGGAAGTCAACAAACAGTGGACTGTGGAAGATGTGGACACATGGGAGCCAGTGTGCAGGACCGGAGCAGGTAAGTATTCTTTCCACAGCGGAGGCAGGCTGCAGGCATCAGTCAAAACTTCAGTATTCCCAGACAACCCGTTTCATTATCACTTCAGACACAAACGAAACACTAGTTTTGATGAGTGCAGACTATAAGTAAGTGGGTGGTATGACAAAGATTGGCATAATATCCAATACCCCAGGGCATAACATTTACTTGTAGCGGTCTGTTCATCTCCAACCTTTGGCTCTACATCTGTTGCAGAATTACAACTCCTAACGTGTGGCTGTCATGGAATGCAAGGAGTTGTAGTCTTGCCACAGGTTGGAGCTGTAAATATAGAATTGCAGAGCAGATCACAATATTTCAAAATCTGGATTTGATGTTTTTTATGTTCAAGCAAATGTTTAAGTGATTAAAAAAATCCATACCCTTTACTAATTTAGCAAATGCTTATGGCAAATAGTGTGCTAGTCTACGTATTTTATTCACTTCACTTGAATATAACTTTGGATTTTTATGTTCTGTTAGGTGGTCTCTAAAATGCTCTGTAAGACTCCTTCGCATACACACACAGTTCTTTTAGCATTTTTAACAGTTTGAAAACAAAACGTTAGTTTCAAGAGGTTTTTTTAAAACCTTTTTAGTGGTGTTTTTTTATTTTGTAACAGAAAAAAACAATATAATTATAATAATTAGAGCATTCTGAGTTTTGGAAGAATACTATGAACTCCCAAAAAAAAAGCAATAAGACAAAATGAAATGTATGTAGAATTTGCTATATATAGCCTCTAGAGGGGTTTGCCACCTTTTGAGTTTTTTGGTAAATCCCCTTCTTGGCCAGCCTAGCTCAGGTCCCAATCACTGGTTGCAGTGGTGTCCTGTTTCCCTTGCATCAGGGCAATTGGTCATGTGATAACCGCTGCAGATGTTGACAGCGGGAAACCTGAGAAAATAAGGTGGGACCAAGCAGCAGGGAGCAGGTAAGTATGTTTCCCCATTGCAGTTCTGGCCAGGAGGGGGAATTTGCCAACAACCCCCCCAAAATGTGACCATTCCTTTTAAAAGTTATATAGCAAAAAGTCTGCATACGCTTTATTTTGTCTTATTGCATGCCTTTTTAAAGGCTATGGACACCTTTGTGGACATTCTTTTATCACTGAATTCTACCCATTTTGGGCAAAAAAAATATCTTTTTTTTTTTTAATTTTTTGTTTTTTGTCAGCAGCTTTCTACATCTTTCACTTTCAGTATATATGCAGGTTTTTGCTTTCTGCTTTACACTGAATCTTTGCCAGAATCTTGTTTGACAGCTTAATCTGTAGCCCTTATCTTAAGGCCTCATGCACACGGTTCCGTGTCCGTTTTTGGTTCTGTTGTGTTTCTGTGGTCCGCCAGAAAAAAAGGAAGGAAAAAAAGTGTAAATTTAATATCCCCACCCAGGATAATGGAATATATATGCAGGTCACGGACGCGGATGACAGTCGGATGTGCCTCCGCATTTTTTCACGGTCCCATTGACTTGAATGGGTCCGCAAACTGTTTTTCGCGGACAAGAATAGGACAGGTTATATTTTTTTGACGGACAGTAATCGCGGACCACAGATGCGGAGGACAAACGGTGCATTTGACGAGTATTCCACGGACCCATTGAAAACCAAAAAAAGTACGAAAAACGGCTCAAAGAACACTGAATCAAACAACGGTCGTGTGCATGAGGCCTAAGGGCTCATGCACACGAACGTATTTTTTTTCTGTGTCCGTTCCATTTTTATTTTTGCGGAATTAAGTTCAATGGGTCTGCAAAAAAAAAAAATTATTCCGTGTGTATTCTGTGTCCGTATGTCCGATCTGCAAAAAGATGTCCTATTATTGTTCACATTACGGACAAGGATAGTACTGTTCTTTTAGGGGACAGTTGTTCCGTTCCACAAAATATGGAATGCACACGGACATCCTCCGAATTTTTTGCAGATCCGTTTTTCAGTTCAATGTCGCGGGAAAAGATGCGGACAGCACACCGTGTGCTGTCTGCACATCCGTTCCGCGGCCCCGCAAAAAAGATAGATCATGTCCTATTCTTGTCCGCAGCCACGGACAAGAATAGGCATTTCTATCATAGTGCTAAGTTCTTCAATGTGAAGGCCATGGCCCCTCATGCCATTTAGCCCCACTGAACACAGCTAAACTGCTAGCAGACACAATTTATTTGCCAGCAGTGTCCATGTTGATACCCTCCAAGAACAGACATGTCTGTTATTGGATAGTCATGCATTAAAGGGGTTCTCTGGGACTTATTTAAAATGGCTACCACCAACCTGTCTTAGAATGTTAGCAGGACTGGTTGCCTCCACTTGCAGAGCTGCCTAGGGGATGAGGGGACGGGGTTACACTACACTCTGGCATTTGCATATAACATATTGGTGAGCTTTTCGATCGGGCTGCTCAGCCATGATGGTTTCCTGATCGTCCTTTGCATCACTCACAAGTTGAATGCGCCCAAGCTGCAATCAAGAGAGAGACACAAGACGCAATAATGATTTATCAGCTTGTACTTTATTTTTCTCTAGGTACCAGAGAAAAATATTGATACAGGGAGCAGTCCCTGTCTCTAAGGACTCTTGCATACGAATGTATTTTCTTTCCATGTCTGTTCCGGGGGTTTTTTGCGGACCGTATGCGGAACCATTCGTTTCAATGGGTCACCAAAAAAAAAAAAGGAAGTTAATCCGTGTGCATTCCATTACCATATGTCCTTATTTCTGTTCCCTTACGTCCTACCAGCAGCACAGATGGGGTTAACCACCCCCCGTGGACTGGCAGGACCGGCGGAATGTTTAATGAGCCCAAGACTAATAACTCAATTTAACAATTAAGTATCTCCTTAAAAGGAGGAAGTCAACCCCCAGCCCACTGTGTTTTTTTCTGTCCTCCCGGACAGGTGGACTAGGCGGTTTGTTCCCCCCTTTCTTTGAAAGTGCGTGGAGCCTTCTTTTTCGTTTGGGTAACGGCGTTGCCTTTTTCCTAGGTACCTTGTCAGTTTGGCCGGCAGCTTAGCTGCTGCCGGCCCCGCGCAGTTGCGCCTGGCTGGGGTATTTTTGGCGGCGTCCTCGGTCCAGGATTCTCGGTCCTTGTGCGCCGCCATCTTCCGGTGGTGACGCGGGGGCTCTCCTTTGCGTCACCTCCGGGTAATCCGGCCGTGTTTTTCACGGGCACGATTTTTTTCCGCTTTTTTATGCTTCTTCCTGTGGAGGATTTACTGGGGGAAGGGTGGATTGGCTATCCCTCCCCTTCCCCTATTTTGGGAGGCTGTGTGCTAGCTCCCAAAGTCCTAAAATTGGTGTTGTTCCACTTGTGGTTTACAAATGTTTATTTGTCCCTTTTTTCCCGCAGTGATGTCTTCTCCGCGGGATTCGGAAGGCAGGAAAGTGGATTCCAAGAGGAAGCATCTATCCTGCTACCTTGCAGCAGTCAACGGTTATTGTAAGCTGATCATACCTGCACTTGTAAGATCGCAGAAGCTAAACAGCTTAAGGCTGGGCTAATACCAGCTTGGGAGACCGGTTTGGAATCCCTGGGTCTGTTGACTTAACTTACAGATGTTCCAGCTGCCGTTAGAGGGTTCTGACCTCTAGTGAACCTACGTTGCAGGATATGTATCAATGCCTTTATTAGAGGAGTCATAGGCCTGCTGGATGGAAAGGCTTCCTATGGAGACCTCTCTCCCGGTAGAGAGACCTCCTTAGTTTCTTTCTCCTCGGATGAGGAGAAGCTGACGTTGTGTTTTTCTCCCCTGGAAAGACACAAAAGTTGCTCAAGTCCATCAGGTCGTGGGACCATGATGTTGACCGCGGGGAGCCTACCGTTCCCTCCTCTCTATCATGATATAGAGTGGAAAAAACCTGGGAAAGGTCCGGTTTTAACAAAGAAGTTAAATCCATGTTCCCGATGGCTTAACCCTTGGTGGATTCGTGGGGATCCATTCCCAAGGTGGACATGGCTGTTGCCAAGTTGTCCAAGCGCACTCTGGTTCCTGCAGACGATGGGTCTGGCTGCAGGACCCCCTTGCAGAGTGCACACTGAGATGGGGTGTTACGGCAGCTGTGGCTTCCGCTTCCACAGCCATAGCGGCTTTTGAAGTCTCTACGTTCCTCCGGTCTCGCCTGGATCAAGTTCAAGTTGATGTGAACCAGAGGTTTTTTCCAGGACAACATACTGGCCGCTTTCAAGACCTTCAAGTGCGATACCGCACAGCTCCAGTTGAAGCTAGCGATGGAGCTTACCCGCTAGCAGAACAAGTCCTGGGAACAAGGCCAAACACAGATCCTTGCTCTTGAAGCTAAGCAGCAGGTCTGCGTCTCATGGGAGACCAAGTGAAGATCAGGGAGGGCTTTTCAGAGAGCCTTCCCCAGCAGTCCTTTCGAGGGCAGGGCAGACAAGACCGCGGTGGCAGGTCTGGCCAGCAAACAAGCTCTTGTAGTGACTGGAGAGCACAGCGAAAGGGTTTGAGGTGCTCTCGATGGAAGATGGAAAATCCACCTCCTGACTACGGGCCTCTTTGAGGCTCTTGGTTAATTCCCGTTACTCCTGCCGTCCTGCCAATAAGCTTCCCCATTCCTAAGTTTGTCAGGAGTCGTCTCTCCCACTTCTGAGAAGAATGGATCCAAGGGATCCCTGGGTCCTGAATATCATTTCCAATGGTTATTTAGTCAACCTCTGGACAGGTTTGTCAAGATCAAGCTGCCAAGGAGGCGATCCTAGAGGCCTACATTCAGGACTACATTTGCAAAGGGGCTCTGGAGGAGGTTCCGGCAGGAGAACGGGGTCTAGGGGATCTATTCACCAGTTTTTTTCTGGTTCTCAAGGCTTCAGGAGATCTCCGGATGATTATCGATCTGAGATATTTCAATCGATTTATAAGGAAGGTGAAGTTTCGTGTAGAAACCATCAGGTCAGTTGTGCACGTCGTCAATCCTGGAGACGTGATGGCAACCCTGGACCTCAAGAATGCATACCTGCACATCCCGATCCATCCTGGTTCCAGGAAGTATATCAGGATCACGGTCCAGGTGTCCGGTGTCGTCAGGCATCTTCTGTTTGTTGCCCTTCCCTTTGGCTTTTCTTCTGCCCCTCACACTTTTACCAAGGTGGTGGTTCTGTGG
Organism: Bufotes viridis; assembly: GCA_033119425.1. NCBI lineage: Eukaryota > Metazoa > Chordata > Amphibia > Anura > Bufonidae > Bufotes > Bufotes viridis. The sequence goes on from CM065589.1 coordinate 176,172,150, forward strand.
TGGCGGCTTTGAGGCTTCAAGCACTGACCATCATTCCTTATCTGGACGACTGGCTTTGAAAGCCTCTGCTCTAGCGGTCCTAACCCAACTTCTTCAGGTAACAATCTCCTTTCTGTTCCACCTACGTTGGATCATCAGCTGGTAGAAGTTGAGCGTGAGCCCGTCGACTTCAGTAAGATAATCGACTCCACTGGAAGGTCGCTCCAGTTGACTCCAGAAAGAAGATTCCGGGTTCAGAACACGGCAAGTTCCTTTCCCGGCGAGTTCCAATCCGGACTCTCATGAAGAGGTTGGGGCTCATGTCAGCGTCTGCGGAAGCAGTCCCTTGGGCTCTATGGCATCTCCGCCCTCTACAGTCGGAGGTCCTTTCCTAATGGAGTGGCAGCCCTGCTGGGCTAAACTCCCTGTGCTCCCTGACTTGGCAAACTCTGTATTCCCTCAGATGGTGGTGCCATCTTTTAGACAGGAAGTCTATGACCCAGCCAATCTGGGTCATATTGACTACGGATGCGTCCTGAGTAGGCTGGGACGCTCACCTAGACGACTCTCCAGTTCATGGGACCTGGTTTCCTCAGGAGTGGCTTCTTCATCCAATCTCTGCGAGATTCAAGCTATCCGGCTAGCCCTCCTTCACTTCGCCCCTCAGATCTGGGGCAAAGAGGTGAAAGTCCAGTCAGACAGTGTGACTGCGGTACTTTACATCAACCAGCAGGGAGGCACGAGATCACTTCCCCTCCTGTCAGAGATCGGGGTGATTCTGGATTAGGCAGAGTTGTACCTTCCCACTTATCTGCGATCCACATCCAAGGCTCCCTCAATATGATAGCGGCTGAGCCGCGGTCTTCCGTCGGTGGAGTGGTCTTTACATCCGGAGAATCAAGCAGATAGTCCTTAAGTGGGTATGCCAGAGGTGGCTCATGGCAACAAGGTTCAATGCCAAGGTGGAGAGGTTCTGCTCCCTTTACAGGGAGGACAACCCCTGGCGTTAGACGCTCTGTCAATATCCTGGAGGTTCAGGCTGGCTTACATCTTCCCTCCCTTTTCCATGATACCGAGGGTATTGATGAAAATCCGTCAGGATCAGGCCTCGGTGATAGCCATCATACTGTTTTGGCCGAAAAGATCCTGGTTTACCTAGCTCACCCAGTTGAGTCGAGGACAATATTGGAGGCTCCCCACAGCAGACCCTGGTGTCGTGGGACACTCACCTCTGCTCAGATCTGCACAGATTCAACCTGACAGCCTGGAGGTTGATCAGTCCCTTCCCAGTATAGAAGGGCTTTCAGAGTCGGTCCTGAGAACGCTGTCTCATTCTAGAGCGGACTCTACCAAGAGAGCCTACTCTTGTATTATGAGGATATTCATCCGGTTGTACCTCAACTGAGGTGGCGTCTGCAGATCCGCCCCTCTCCGCTATCCTTCAGTTCCTGCAAGACGGCCCTGATAGAGGCCTTGCCCTTCTACTCTGAAGGTTCAAGTTTCAGCCATCTCAGCTTGCCTTAAACAGGTTTTTGTCTCAGGACCGCTGATCTAACGGTTCCTTAAAGGAGCTGAAAGTTTAAAGCCTACAGTACTGAGACCCCTCAATGGGTTTTTCAGTAGTTCTCAGGGGTTAGCATCTCCCCCTTTGAACCATTGGAGGAGGTGGACATCAAGTTCGTCACTTGGAAGTTTGTGTTTCTCCTTGCAGTGACTTTGGCCAGAGGGTCTCTGAGCTTCAAGCTCTCTCAGCACATGAGCCCTATACCATTTTCTTACATGACCGGGACCTTCTTAGATTCCTCCCGTATTGTAGGCCTAAAGTTCCTTCCTTCCAGAACATCAACTAGGTGATATTCCTCCCGGTTCTGTCTACATCTACCACCTCCTCCTAGGAACCTGCTAGACATCCTCTGGACGTCTCGAGATGTCTCCGGATCTATGTGGTTAGATCAAGGAGTTCAGGAAAATGAGAATCTGCTATTCCTGTTGCCGGTAAGTTTAAAGGCTGTAAGGCATCCAAACCTTCCATCAGTCGGTGGATTGAGGAGGCTATTAAGAAGGCCCACTCTACTAGAGTTGTGGCTACTTCTTTGCCGAGAGGAGTCTTCTGCCTCTCAACATGATTTGCAAAGCTGCCTCCTGGAGCTCTGAATCGACATTCATCTCCCATTATAGACTAGATGCCAGTCTAGCTGAGTTTTCGGCCTTTGGGCAGACTTTTCTTAGTTCTGCCAGGCAGGAAGGTCCTCCCTAGGGGTTTTTTCTTGCTATCTCCCCATCTGTGCTGCTGGTAGGACGTAAGGGAATCGTTAATTTCTAACGATAATTTGTTTTCCTTAGTCCTAACAGCAGCACACAAATTTCCCACCCTAGTAAGTCTAGTTTTTTTCTTGCTATAAACACAGTGGGCTGGGGGTTGACTTCCTCCTTTTAAGGAGATACTTAATTGTTAAATTGAGTTATTAGTCTTGGGCTCATTAAACATTCCGCCGGTCCTGCCAGTCCACGGGGGGTGGTTAACCCCATCTGTGCTGCTGTTAGGACTAAGGGAAAACAAATTATCGTTAGAAATTAACGATTCTGCAAAAAAGTAGTCCTCTCATCTCTCCTCCTGCTCCCTTTTTGACCGGCTACAATCTGGCTTCCAACCCCACCACTTGTTAAGACTGCCCTTACCAAGGTCTCCTTGACCTGTCCTCTGCCTTTGACACTGTCAATCACGCCCTTCTGTTACAAACTCTCATATCTTGGCAATACTGACCTGGCCCTCTCCTGGATCTCATCATACCTCACAGATGGGATATTTAGCATCTCACACCACCTCCTCCTCTCATTCCCTCTCTGTTGGTGTCCCGCAAGGCTCTGTCCTAGGACCCCTGCTCTTCTCTATCTACACTTTCGGCCTGAGACATCTGATAGAGTCCCATGGCTTTAAGTATCACTTATATGCTGACGACACACAAATCTACCTCTCTGGTCCAGACATCCCCATCTCACTATCCAGAATGCCTATCTTCCATATCATCCTTTCTAAAACTTAACATGGATAAAACAGAATTCATCATCTTTCCCCCATCTTGCTCAACCCCCCCCCCCCCCCCAACAGACATATCTATCACAATCGGTTGCACATACTCCCCTATATAGAGCCGGCCATGTGCGCTCCGCAAAATGCGGAACGCACACAGCCAGTTCTTTGTGTTTTGCGGATCAGAAATTTGCGGACCGCAAAACACACACAGCCGTCTGAATGGGCCCTTATGGAGAGGCTACTGGCAAGTTTGTATTTAAGTTGTATGCATCTTGTGGATCCGTTATTTTTCCATTGTAATAATGCCTATCCTTGTCCACAAACTAGATAAAAATACGACACGCTTTTTTTTTTTTTTTTTTGTGCGGGGCTACGGAACGGACATGCTGATGCGGACAGCACATGGTGTGCTGTCCGCATTTTTTGAGGACCCATTGAAATGAATGGGTCTGCATCCTATCAGCAAAAAAAAAACAGAACGGACTAGGAAACAAAATACGGTCCTGTGCATGACCCCTAACCCTGTTTTTCCTGGTCTGGCTTCGGGTAGTTTTTGCGCCTTTATAAGGCTAATAATGCTCTGTTTTGTTTTGTTTTAGATGTCTGTCTCCAATGATGATTGCCCGAAAAGAAAGTCTAGGCACTGCATGTGTAAAAAAAATTCCAGCAGCCTCTTCCAGAGGATTTACTTTGTGACTTCTGCACAGACTGTGTATTTCCCTTATGTCCTACCAGCAGCACAAGTGGGGAGTCCTCCCCTGTGAAACTGGTAGGAAAGGTGGAATTTTTGTTGAATTAAATTCCCTACCAAGCACTAATTAAATAATTAGTAAAAACCCACCCCTATTTTCCTACCAACTAACCCTTTAATTTTTTTTTATTTACAAGGATTTTATTCCCTTTTTTTCTCCGCTGTCCGCCCCCTCCGGCCCTGCCAGGTTACCTCATGTGTGCGTTATGAAGGAGACGCGTTGCTTGTTCTCCGGCTGCCTCCCCTCTGCGGCTGCACTGCGATGCTCCGGGAGGGGGGCGGAGCCTAACTTGGCAGCACTTGGAGTTGGAGCTTTGGGCTGGATCTTGGCGGCCCTCGTCCATGCCGCCTCTCTGCTGCCTGTCACCTCCGGCCGCTTGTGCCTGCGCTGCCCAGCTCCTTGCTCCCTCTCGGTGCTTGCGAGATGCCAATGCTAGACTCCTATGAGTACATTAGGTGTCCGCTGTGTCGTCCTCCACAAACTCAGCCTACCATGAGCGACATGTTTGGGTGGATGAAGGAGTTCATGGGTAAAAGATTAAAACCTAGAATCCTGAGACCTATCCCTGAATGGGATTTATCTATTGTTCTTAAGGGGCTATCCTCTCCCCCTTTGAACCCCTGGAGAATGTAGACCTTAGATTCTTATCTTTGAAGGTCACATTCCTACTCGCCATAACATCGGCCAAAAGGATTGGAGAATTACAGGCCTTGGCGGCCGCCGAGCCTGTTACCCTCTTTCTCCAGGACTGTGTCCTGTTGAGATTTTTACCGAAGTTCTATCGTTCGGAAACAGAAACCAGACCATTTCTTAACCGGTCCTATGTCCCTCTCCGTCATCTCCAGAAGAGGAAGCCCTTCACTCCTTGGACATTTCCAGGAATCTCAGAATCTACCTGAATAGGACTGCGGACTTTAGAAGATCCGAACACCTTCTGCTTTACTTTTCAGGACAAAACAAAGGTCTAAAGGCCTCCAAACACTCTCTGAGTAGGTGGGTAAAAGAGGCAATGCGAGAAGCTTTTCTAGCGCAAGGGTTAGCTCCTTCATCCTTTGTCACTGCCCACTCTACAAGGGCAATATGTACTTCCTTTGCGGAAAGAAGTCTGGTCCCTCTAGAACAGATTTGTGCTGCGGCTTCTTGGAGCTCCCACAGCACTTTCATTAAACAATGCAGCACAATATACTTTTGTTGCACTGTGGTGTTTGATTCATCTTAGAGCTCATGTACACGACCAAAATATGGATCCGCAAAAGAAACTGATGATGTCCGTGTGACGTCTGTGTTGCATAAGTTTTTTTGCGGATCTGTTGTACCAATCCTTGTCATATTTTTGTCCGTTTTGCAGACAAGGACATGTCCTTTTTTTTGCGAAATGGACTTGCAGACATACAGAAACGGAATGTACACAGAGTCATTTCCAATTTTTTAAGTAAATGGTTCCGCATACAGGCTGCAAAAACAGGCCTCTACGTAACTGCCCCCACTGCAGGTTCACTGCCCCTTCTAAATCTCTCTTTGCTGGCGTAGATTTAGACCATGTTCTTCGCCTAAAACAGATGAGATGGGCCTGCCAGCTCCTGCTCTTCCCCACCCATGCCAACTTTTGTAGACCTGGTGTGAGTGGGAAAAAGTTTTAGATTGCGGTGCAAACAACCTTTGCAGTGCAATTTGCGCCAGAAATACATCTAATATAAATGTATTTCTGTTAGTAAATAACCCCCAAGTGTTGCAAACAAGCTTCTACTTAGTGTTGTGTCTAGATAGCGCAACCATTTAAAGTGAGCCTCCATTTTATGTTTATATGCCTGAATGTACTTACCCTATGGCTGCGATGGCTAACCTCCAGCACTCCAGCTGTGGTAAAACTACAACTCCCAAGAGGTACACTTGGGAGTGAACAGATGTTGTAGTTTCACCACAGCTGGAGTGCTGGAGGTTAACCATCATTGCCCTATGGTGTGCCACTTTTTCTTTCTTTAGTCACATGGGCAAGGACTCACTTCAGATGTCTACAGGAAAACATTTCTTGTTGGCTTGGTACAGTAGTTATCAGTCTCTAGCCAAGACGTTTTAAATCCCGACATCTTCTCGCCAGAAACTCAAAAGCCCACATTCAAAGCAGCAGAAACCTGAAACCCCAGACCCATTGCGAGATTTTCAACCAGAGACTCAAAATCAAGAACATGTCATGTGCTGGTTGTCAGAACAGTAAACAGAAATATCTACAAGCAACTACCCGGCAACGAATATGCCAAAGAATGGCCGGACAAATACTGCTGCACGCAGCAGTTTTTGTCCGCCAGCTTCTTGCATTTTTGCCGGATAGCGACCAAATCTCAACCGTTCCCCAGTATAGTGAATGGGGACCGACAGTATCTTGGCAGCGCATGGTTGCCTCCGGTATTCACAGATCCGGCCAGGTGTTCCAGGCTGGAACAACTTGCTGGATCTGTTTACTGCAAATGTGAAACAGTCCTAAAGCTGCAACCTGGTTTTCTTCCTCTAGTTTCATAAAGCATTACAGACTTGACATCCGTTCTGCAGCAGGGTCTGTTTTTGGTGAGTAAGTACTTGAGTAGGCGGCTGACGCTCCCTCTCCATTGAGTACTGCTTATTAGATCCTATTTGTGTGTGCTGACAAGGACAATCAGGAAAATGAAAATTTACTTAATGAAATTGTTGTTTCCTGGAGTCCATAGGCAGCACAGTATTCCCACTCTTAATATAATGTATTGCTACATACAATATGTGGCAGTGTGTGCTCTGTCTGGTCTTATAGCCTGCTGCCCATTAAGCTAATCAACCCTTATTGCTTGTCTCTCCCTCTTCATTGTACCTAAGGAAAATGACATTTTTATTATATCATAGGTAGGATTGCATCATTACCATCTATTGTAGAGCTGGGTAGTGAGACCCCCCCCCATACACCTGTATAGGTACGAGTCGTCCTATTGAAGTGAATAGAACGGCCTCTTGTAATTACACTTGCTCACCACTGCGAGCAGGTAAACAATGAATGGAAGGCTGTGCTGGTACACGGCCTTCTGTTTAACCAACTGATCGGCGGGGGTGTTGGGTGTTATACCCCTGACAATCTGATATTGAAGACCTATCCTGAGGATAGGTAATCAATAAAAATATCCCAAAAATCCCTTTAACGTATACATTTTTTGTATACGTTAATCTGATGGTAATAATGTAATGTGAACCCACCCTAACACATCTGATAAGGCTGATTTGATCAGTATGCACCAGTATTTTGAAGCTAAAATGAGAACTGGATGTTGAAGTGGAGGAAGAAAAGTATAAATCTTTCTATTACGGTCCCCTGTGATTTTCTTTTTTTTTACTGAAAATGCTTTATAACAGGCATGCTCAACCTGCGGCCCTCCAGCAGTTGTAAGACTACAACTCACACAATGCCCTTCTGCAGGATGATAGCTGTAGGCCAGGGATGCCCAACTTGCAGCCCTCCAGTGGTTGTAAAACTACAACTCCCACCATGCTCTGCTGTGGGCTGATAGCTGTAGGCCAGGGATGCTCAACCTGCGGCCCTCCAGCTGTTGTAAAACTACAACTCCCACCATGCCTTGCTGTAGGCTGATAGTTGTAAGCTGTTCGAGGATGCTGGGAGTTGTAGTTTTGCAACAGCTGGAGGGCCGCAGGTTGAGCATGCCTGCTGTAGGCTATCCAGGCATGCTGGGAGTTGTAGTTTTGCAACAGCTGGAGGGCCGCAGGTTAGGCATCCCTGCTGTAGGCTGTCAGGGAATGATGGGAGTTGTAGTTTTGCAACAGCTGGAGGGCCACAGGTTGAGCATGCCTGCTTTATAACAATCAATCGTCATCATCATACCTACAGAGTACTCTGATACAGCACAGGTCAGAGTTGCCAACTAGAATTTTCTTTTTTCTGGACAACTTATACCAAAATCACGGACAGACAACAATTTTTACGGACAAATTGGAAAAAATATACGTGTCTATAGCTCAATATAATGATAAGAACTTATTACCAGCATTTACTGTGAGCTGTAAAATGATGATAATTACCAGTGGCATTCTCGACCCACCATGCGAACCATGTTATTGTGTGGGGCCCCTGCCCATCTGGCAAGTCAGACAGTGCCAGTTGACAGTGGTGCACAGGAGCCTATGGCTCTCGTCCCACCATTCAATCTCATCATGCACTGGGTCTTAGGCTGCACAAAGGCGTCACAACGGCTGTGGATGTGATGATGTCATCGCGCAGCCTGTTCATGCCCGCAGGATAGGTGGCATGTAGCACTAGTTTAGAAGAAAAAGAAAAATACGGATTAAATAGTGGGGTTCAATGGAGGGTTCCAATTACACACCCACCCAGAGGCGCCAACAGGGAGGGGTCAAAAAATGGATAAATGAATGGACGTATATTTGTATAACACGGAGAGGCAGCTGTTTTGTTGTAGCGTTAGTACCCACTAGACGCTTCTGATATCAAATGGTCACAAGGAAAGATAAAAAAAAAAAAAAGAATGTATATAGAGACAAATATGTGTGGTCCTAGCTAGAGTGTCCAGGTATCCCTGTAAGGATTTGTTACCAAGCGCCAACCTCCTCTTCAGATAAAATATAGAATATAGAGTATAGATGTTCCTATATCTTGGAAACATGCAAATCTGTAATTAAATATTAAATGATATTAAAAACAAATGTGACTTAGAGTCTACTCACTTCGATGGGGGGCTGTCAAACAGGTTAAGCTCAAGACGCCTGAGACAGTACCCCCCCCGGCCAGGATCGCATGTAGAATCTTAGAAGTTGAAGTCAGCACACATGTAGGGCTTCTGTTCAAATTCTTTATTAGGGTGATACAGGCTCAATGCGTTTCGGGGTAAAGTGGACCCCTTCCTCAGGAGCAGAAGATGTAGCACTAGTGACAGTTTTTTTTTGTTTTTTTTTTGTTGTTTTTTTTTATCTCCAAGTGCCACTACTGGAGGCACTGGTGCACTGCTTCGCCTTGGGGACAATATGCTAAATGCAGGGGGCCACTGGCATACCTCCCAACCGTCCTGGATCCGGCGGGACAGTCCCGGATTTCAGTGGCTGTCCCGCAGTCCCAGAATGGGTGAGGTATGTCCTGCTCTCAGGCACCTGTCTCTGCATCCATAGGACGCAGAGACAGTTGTCTGTAATGATGAAGCAGAAAGATCCCCGATTCATCATTCCATGTGTGGGGAGCGGTGCTGACAGTAAGGCCTCTTGCACACGGGCGTCATGTTTGACGCCCGGATAAGATGCGGGTGCGTTGCGGGAATCGCCGCGATTTTTCCGCGCGTGTGCTAACGTTTGTAGTGCGTTGAGCACGCGCGTGAAAAAATCCGCATGCTTGGTACCCAGACCCGAAGTCAGACTTCATCACTGAAGTCTGGTTTCGGGATGAGTATATTGTATGTGTAATTATTTTCCTTTATAACATAGTTATAAGGGAAAATAATTGCATTCTAATTACAGAATGCAATGTTCCCCGGGCTTTAAAGGGTTAAAAATAATAAAGAGTGAACTTACCTTCTCCCATTGTACGCGCAGAGCCCCAGAACGTCTACTCTCTTGATAGTTTTGATGCTTGAGGACCTGTGGTGACGTCACAGGGTCACATGGTCCAATCATAGAAGCATTTGAGTGGACCATGTGACCCATGTGATCCTGTGACATCACGGCAGGTCCTTCAACGGATGAAGGACCTGCCGTGATGTCACAGGATCATGGGTCACATGGTCCACTCAAATGCTTCTATGATTGGACCATGTGACCCTGTGACGTCACCACAGGTCCTCAAGCATCAAAACTATCAAGAGAGTAGACGTTCTGGAGCTCTGCGTACAATGGAGAAGGTAAGTTCACTCTTATTATTTTAACCCTTTAAAGCCCGGGAACATTGCATTCTGTAATTAGAATGCGATTATTTTCCCTTATAACTATGTTATAAAGGAAAATAATTACGATCGGGTCCCCATCCCGATCGTATCCTAGCAACCATGCGGGAAAATCGCAACGCATCCGCACATGATAGCGGATGCTTGCGATTTTCCCGCAGCCCCATTCACTTCTATGGGGCCTGCGTTGCGTGGAAAACGCAGAAACTGGAGCATGCTGCGATTTTCACGCAACGCAAAAGTGATGCGTGAAAATCACCGCTCATGTGCACAGCCCCATAGAACTGAATGGGTCAGGATTCAGTGCGGGTGCAATGCGTCCTCCTCACGCATTGCACCCGCGCGGAAAACTCGCCCGTGTGAAAGGGGCCTAAGGGTCCTTTCACACTTGCGTTCTTCTTTTCCGGCATAGAGATCCGTCGTCGGGTCTCTATGCCGGAAAAATCCTGATCAGGATCATCCCCATGCATTCTGAATGGAGAGAAATCCGTTCAGGATGCATCAGGATGACTTCAGTTCAGGACCGGAGCGTTTTTGGGCGCAGCAAATACCGCAGCATGCTGCGCTTTTGTTCCGTCCAAAAATCCGGAACACTTGCCGCAAGGCCGGATCCGGAATTAATGCCCATTGAAAGGCATTAATCCGGATCAGACCTTAAGCTAAACGTCGTTTCGGCGCATTGCGGATCCGACATTTAGCTTTTTCTGACTGGTTACTATGGCAGCCAGGACGCTACTAGCGTCCTGGTTGCCATAGTAGGAGCGAGAGCGGGGAGCGGCATACTTACATTCCGTGCGGCTCCCGGGACGCCCAGGATGACGTCAGGCGCCCCAGTGCATGGATCACGTGATCGCATGGATCACGTGATCCATGCGCATGGGCGCTCTGGCGTCATTCAGGAGCGCCCGGAGCCGCACGGAATGTGAGTATGCCGCTCCCGCTCCCGCTTACTATGGCAACCAGGACGCTAGTAGCGCCTGGCTTATAGTAACCTGAAAGCAATTCGAAGACTGATCAGGATCCTGATCAGTCTTCAAATGCTTTCAGGCGACTTGCGTTCTGACGGATCCGGCAGGACGGAAGTGCCTGCCGGATCCTCAGAACGCAAGTGTGAAAGGACCCTAAGCCTCTGCTCCTTCACACAGACCAGCAGCACCATGTGTATCCTGTCTACTGCTGGGGAGTGCAGATCATCGAGGACTCAGGTGAGTATTTAGTGGGTTTTTTTTTTTTTAAATATAATTTTTATTAAGTTTACCATATGTCCCACATAATAGTGTTTTGTTTTTTAACTTCCTGTTATGGGCACATATCAGGGCATAACTACTGTGAGGGGGCACATATCGGGCTATAACTACTGTGAGGGGGCACATATCTGGGCATAACTACTGTGAGGGGGCACATATGGATGCGGCAATACCAAACATATGGGGGAGATTTTTTTTGTGCTAATTTTTTCATTGAAAGCGTATTTTCAATGAAAAAAAAAAACAGAATTTTTATTTATTTAATAAATGTGTTTTTTCCCCCTTTTTTTAACCACTTATAAGTCCCACAAGGGGGACTATAACAGACAGTAGTATGATTGCTTTTAAAATGCAATGCACTATCCCTATACCTCTAACTTTGACCAGCAGGCTGCGCCAGAGAGGCGCAGCCTGCTGGAAATGACTGAAGGCTATTACTGAAGGCTAGTCTGGGGCCTACATCAGATCCCTGCCAGCCTTCACACACATAGGCACCCCGCGATCGCATCTGCAGGGTGCCGATGGGAGACAGAGGGAGTCCGCTCTCTCTGTCAGCACTTTACATGCGGCGGGGACGCGTGCAGCGCTTAGAATGGGCCGCCCGACCCCCTGACTCCCGTTAGCACGCCACTGCTGGGGTGGTCATCATGAGAGCCCGTTTCATCATCGCGGTTGATGATTTTCATCACTGCACTTGAAGATAATTCAGATCTGGAAGTTTTGTGTATTGACTGACCTTAATGTCTTGAAGGGGTGGTACATTGGAGTAATACCTAACCTCAGGTGAGGGGTCTGACTCTCTGCACTCCAGACGATCAACTGTTTAACCCCTTAGGGTCCTTTCACACTTGGGTTCTGAGGATCCGGCAGGCACTTCCGTCCCGCCGGATCCGTCAGAACGCAAGTCGCCTGAAGCATTAGAAGACTGATCAGGATCCTGATCAGTCTTCGAAATGCTTTCAGGTTACTATGGCAGCCAGGACGCTATTAAAGTCCTGGTTGCCATAGTAGTAGTGGGGAGCGCTATACTTACAGTCCGTGCGGCTCCCGGGGCGCTCCAGAATGACGTCAGAGCGCTCCATGCGTGTAGGGCGCCCTGACGTCACTCTGGAGCGCCCCGGGAGCCGCACGGATGGTAAGTATACTGGCTGCCATGGTAACAATTGAGAAAAAGCTAAACGTCGGATCCGGCGATGCGCCGAAACGACGTTTAGCTTAAGGCCGGATCTGGATTAATGCCTTTCAATGGGCATTTATTCCGGATCCGGCCTTGCGGCAAGTGTTCCGGATTTTGGGACGGAACAAAAAGCACAGCATGCTGCGGTATTTGCTGCGTCCAAAAAACGTTCCGGTCCTGAACTGAAGACATCCTGAAGCATCCTGAACGGATTTCTCTCCATTCAGAATGCATGAGGATGATCCTGATCAGGATTTTTCCGGCATAGAGCGCCGAGGACGGAACTCTATGCCGGAAAACAAAAACGCCAGTGTGAAAGGACCCTTAGTGACTACAGTAAAAAGGTGTATGGGTGGTCACTAAGGGGTTAAACAGTTGATCATCTGGAGTGCAGAGAGTCAGACCCCTCACCTGAGGATAGGTATTACTCCAATGCACCACCCCTTCAAGACATTAAGGTCAGTCAATACACAAAATTTCCAGATCTGAATTATCTTCAAGTGCAGTGATGAAAATCATCCACCCCGATGATGAAATGGGCTCTCATGATGACCACCCCAGCAGTGACGTGCTAAGGGGTGGCAGGGGTCGGGCGTTCTGCCTTGGGTGCCCACTCTCAGGGGGGTACCAGAGCCCAGAAGCAATGAGTGCTTGAATCAATACAGATGGAAATGCTCACTGTCACTCAGCTCCCCATGCTCCTTCTCTTCCGCACTGAATGGTGAAGCAGGGAGCCTTCTGCTCCCTGCTCCACCATTCAGCCTGCAGGCACAAATTGTGCTGCCGCCCTGTGTGGGAGGAGCCTGCAAGGTGGGAATCTCCCACACAGCGATCTGTGTCTGCAGGGGGATGAGCTGGATCTCAGCATCAGGAACGGGACAAGGTGAGTAGTTACTGTGTTTGTTTGTTTGTTTGTTTGTTTTTTTAACAAACATAAAAAAGAACTCATGCCAGCTTCTACAGCAGTATAGAACCTTCGTGCACAGGACTCTGCTCCAGTTGTGTGTGAAATCAAGTAAACAGTTCATCCAGCACTAAAGGGTTAAGAAGTATTTCCAGCTTTATTGAGGATACATGGTAAAAACATAACAGGGCATACCGATTTGTGATAATCCGTCAATGCGTTTTAACTGTCTTGCTCATGACTTATTTATTTTAACACAGAGGGGGCACAGGGGGCTTTACTACTGTGAAGGGGGCACAGAGGGCATAGAGGGCATTACTACTACAAAAGGGGCACAATGGACATTACTACTATGGAGGGGGACAATGGGTATTATTACTATGAAGCAGGCTCAATGGGCTTTATTACTATGAAGGGGCATAATTGCTATAGGAGCACAGTGAGGGCATAAGTACTGTGAGGGGGTACAATGGGGATTATTAATATGAAGGGGGCACAATGGGCATTACTATTGTGAATGGGGCACAATGGGCATTATTACTATGAAGGGGGCACAATGGGCATTACTACTGTGAAGGGGCATAATTGCTATAGGAGCACAGTGAGGGCATAAGTACTGTGAGGGGGGCACAATGAAGAAATAAGTACTTTTAAGAGGGCACAATGTGGGCATAACTACTTGTAAAGTTGTACAATGAGGACATAAATACTCTGAGGGGGCACAGAGTGGGGATAACTACCGTAAGGGGGCACATATCTGGACAAAACTACTGTGAAGGTAGTACAATGAGAGCAAAACTACTGTAAGGAGGTACAATTTTTTTAAACTATTGGGGGGTGCCAGAGAAAGGACCCACCCGGGTGCCAAACACCTTAGGAACGCCACTGCACCCCAGAAAAGGAAGATCAAGACTGCAGAGTGAAGGAAAAGCAGCCAAGTGTTCCTTGACCCTAACATGGGACCCCCACCTGCGCAGTAAGGAAGAAATGTGGCAATGAACGTGAATAAACTTTCCTTCGGGGCACAATTCTAATGGTTACGGTCTCTAGTGGGCACACAGTTTAAAGGGGTTGTCCAGGAATACATCACTTCTAACCGTTGCCAGCAGCCTGCATCCTGTACTGAAAGGATCCTACCTACCTGCTTCCTGCCGCTTCAGTCCTCCGCGCTGGCTTATTCTTTCCCGGCATGGGCATAGGCACCTTATACTCTCCAGCCGACTGCTGGCTTCAGTGGTAATGTATCCACAAGAGATTCATTCATCACCGTTGAAGCTAGTGGTTGGTTAAGGAGAATCAGGGGACCATGTCTGTGCTGGGGAAGAAGAAAACAAACCCTGAACTGGTAGATGGAGACGCAGGACAGGTGCCCTGGACCGGAGTGGCGGGGAGCAGGTAACTATGATTCTTTCAGTACGGGAGGCAGGCTGCAAACAACTGTGAGAAATGATAAATTCCTGACCAACCCTTTTAATGGTTACCATCTGACCAGGCTCCAAGAACAACTCACAATATGGTGGGCATCAAGGAGCGGCACCAACAGTCCTTGATCAGACAAAGCAGAATTCTCCAGGGCTTCCCTAGCTGATCGTACTGACATTTTCCCAAAAGTGGTCCATAATTATGCTGATTGCTTCTATGGAGATCTCCAGTCATGATTTTTCTCATACCCATTAGTCCCAAGCAAGGACGCAGCTTTGCATTAGTACTGATTAACATGACAACCTGTATGCAATTGTGTGGGGTCAGTCCTTACAGAAGAATCTTTTGGTCTATCACTGCAAACATTTACATCTTGCTGAGAATATAACCTGTAATTCAGTTATTTAAAGCCTGACAATGACAACTGCAGAACAAACCGCAGTTATGTCAATGCCACATGTAGAAGACTCTGGGTAATTTAATTCCAGCTCACCCGCCTTTTCTTACTAGGTGCACGGATGTAAAGGATGAAGCCTTGTTATGATGACTTGGAAGAAGGAAATCCGGCACTCAAAATTGATGAAGTCGTAGGTTCCTTTATTTGGTCATGCTATATATCCGGTACAGAGTAATTCATAACCAGTGATGCCCTTGTCAGTCTATGTGTTTCAAACAACAGCGTTCTTATTCATGACATGTAGAAGAGCCTGATATACACAGCAGAGAGATGTCATCGGCTGCTTACGATTTGTCGGGGGAAATGTTTTCTCCAGTGGAAGGAGATCCGTATAATCCGATGTACTCTACGGTTGCTTACACTATAGCTTGATGGTTGGATGAAATTTGAGGGTTACAGATCCACGTTTGCATTATTGTACCTGTTTCTACACTCACCCTAAACTATCCCTGTCTACCTTTGGAGCGTCCACCCTAAAAAGAGCGCCCCCACTGCTATAAAGCCCCTAAAAGACATGTCCTGACAGTATATCCTCACAACCTTCACACACACACTCAGCACTGTCCCTCCACAGTCCCGTTATCTCTCTCCATGTGGCATAGACTATTACAAACATGTTTTGCTCGCATTTAGTCACTTTGTAGCAGGCTGGGTGGTCTTTATTATACAAATGGTTTAACTTCAGGTCTTTGGCTCTACCCATATGCCCCCATCAATCTGATATTGATGAGCTATCCTGAGGATAGGTCATCAATATAAATAAAAATGATAACCCTTTTAACTTCAGGTCTTAGGCTGTCTGCCCCTATTCCCTGGTCTCTACTCCTCTGTGGTGCTCAGCTGTGTCATTGCTCTGTCTTGGCTGCAACTTTATTCACCTCCACTGCTAGATAGGTGCATGCAGGAATCTGCAGTGTCTCCCAGCTCACACTAGTGCTGTTTGTCTACCTCCAGAGTGGATCTCCTGTAACAGAGACATCTTTGACTCCTCACTTTTCCAGCATATGCACTCCCTTTCCCCAACCTACACAAACCCCCCAGCCTGATGATGACCCCAATTCTGTGCATGTTGCTGCCCCGTCATCCCAATTACTTTACTTACTGTGTGGCACAATGCCCCCAAATATTGTACCTTGTAAAAAGCATCATAACTATAATTACCCCATATACTAGCCACAGCCTCCTGTGAACGTCAATTCAATTGGGAGTGGTGCACACCAGGGGATCGCCAATCCTCCACTGATGGGCCCCACCATGTCAGTGCACCCAGGGCCACTTTTCTTTTGCATCCTGGCTAGCCGCCTATGAGCTATTTGTTAAGCAGATCTAGGTAATAGTGAAGGGACCTAAGCCAGGTCCCATCTGTGATGGACTTGCGCGCTATCCAGAGGGGACCAGGCTCACCTTATTCTTGGGATCATGGGTAGTTCCAGAGGCTGAACCCCCCTACCATCTGTTATCATCTATCCTGACGACATAGATAATTTCTGTGGAATAGCCCTTTTATATTCAAACAAATTTTTATTCAAAGATATCTCTTATATGCAAGCAGTTGAAATTTTTTTTGTTTCCATTTGATGCAGTACGTAAATGCAGATTATGAAGACAAAATACAATGTTATCATAAGTTGTTCTTGCATGCATAAATATATATTCATTGTCTCAGCATAATGAGGGGGAGGGGAGGAAAGGATGAGGAGGGGATGAGGGAGGGGGGGGGGAATTGCAGCCACCGTCTCGACCTGATTCGGTTATTCATCTATTCGTCCTCTAAAGCCTCGGGAGGAAGATAAAGTGAAATTTTACTTAGGAAGATAGAATCTTCTGTGAATTTCCCAAGGGCCCCAGATTTTTTGAAACGCAGAGATACGTCTATTCTCCCAGCCTGCAATCTGTTCCATCCTGTATATATCATCACACCTTAATTCCCATTGTGTTATTAAAGGAGGGGTATTTTTCCGCCAATTGACGGCGACTAGAATCCTTGCAGCTGCCAAGAGATGAGTAATGAGTCGTCTGGTGAGGGCAGAGCATGGTATCTGCTCCAGTAAATTGAGAAGACATACCTGCGGAGAGGGCAAGATCTCAGTGTTGCAGATGTCCGTGAGCACCTGACATATCTGTTCCCAATATTTCTTAATTATATCGCATTGCCACCATATATGCAAAAATGTGCCTGGTTCCGTGGTACATCTCCAGCATGTTTCACTAACCTCAGGGTACATTTTATGAAGAACCACTGGCGTATAGTACCATCTAGTGAGAATTTTGAAATAGTTTTCTTGTAATCTCACACAAGTTGAGATTTTTGGGGTGAGTGTAAGACATTTGTTTAGGGGACTCTTTTCCTGATCTATTTGTAAATCCACTTCCCATTTTTTTATATAAGGATTGATTTTAGGACTGGAATGTGTTATTATCATAGAGTAGAGTGTAGAGATTTTTTTGTCAGGGTCTCTTCTCTGGAGAACCATTTTTTCAAACCCTGTTGGGTCAGTTTTAATTATTGGTAAGCCTGGTTTTAGTTGATCCCTTATATATGACCGCTGCAAAAATGATAGAGAGGATATATTTTCTCCTTTATCCCAATCAGTTGTCAGTCCGCCCCTCGCGTCTAACAGGTCCACTACTGGTGAAGTGTATGTGTTCACCCGCTCCGGTAGTGTCTGTATAAACTGCAGAGGTGCATCATATAAAATATCTCTAAGTTGAATCAGGGGGGAGAATATAGTAGTGATCAGGTGGGGTCTCAGTTTATCCTTCCATATTCGAATTGTGTTTTTAGTGATAGGGCTCCAAATAGACACTTCAGTGGCACATTTCCCTTTCAAGAGTAATGGTCGCACCATGATGTGATTGATGGCCATCTCAGTTTGGATATCCAATCTATCTCCCTTGTAGCGTAGCCATTCTAAACATCTCATCCCATGTACTGCTAGATAATATCCATAAAAATCTGGTATCCCCATACCCCCCTGGTTAATAGGCAAGGTGGTATATTGTTTAGTAAGTCTGGGTTTTTTTTTGTTCCACAGAAATTTGGTGAGTATCGACTCTAATGTAGCGAAAAAGGGGCGAGGTAGGTGTATAGGGAGAGTTTGGAGGTAATACAGAATCTTGGGTAGTATAATGGTTTTAATTAAGGCAGGGCTTGACAAATTTACTTGGAATCTAGGAGCCAGCTAAAAAAGTTAGGAGCCAGGCGGAGCCGCGTCATAAAGCTCCCAATAGATGCCCCCATAGTGCTGCTCCCCCCCCACTTCTCTATAGAGCCCCCCAATAATGCATGCCAGTACATAGGGCCCCCAGTAGATGCCCCCATAGTGTTCCTACCCCTGTTTTCCATAGTGCCCCCCATAATGTGCGAGTATATAGGGCCCCCCATAATGCTTCCCCTTTTCAATAGGTTATATGACACGTCAGATGCTGCCAGCGTCTAAGTGATCGCCACTTGTGGCCGCCATGACATGTGGAAACCCTTACAAGGATTACAGGGTCCGGAGGGGAGGGCAGAGAGGTCCGGAGGAGAGGGCAGAGGGGTCCGGAGGAGAGGGCAGAGGGGTCCGGAGGAGAGGGCAGAGGGGTCCGGAGGAGAGGGCAGAGGGGTCCGGAGGAGAGGGCAGAGGGGTCCGGAGGAGAGGGCAGAGGGGTCCGGAGGGAGGGCAGAGGGGTCCGGAGGGGAGGGCAGAGGGGTCCGGAGGGGGAGGGCAGAGGGGTCCGGAGGGGAGGGCAGAGGGTCCGGTGGAGAGAGGGCAGAGGGGTCCGTCTTGTCAATCTCTTTCCCCCTTGTCATTTACTTTCTCCCCCTTGTCATTCACTTTCTCCCCCTTGTCATTCACTTTCTCCCCCTTGTCATTCACTTTCTCCCCCCTTGTCATTCACTTTCTCCCCCTTGTCATTCACTTTCTCCCCCCTTGTCATTCACTTTCTCCCCCCTTGTCATTCACTTTCTCCCCACCCTTGTCATTCACTTTCTCCCCCCTTGTCATTCATTTTCTACCCCCCTTGTCATTCACTTTCTCCCCCCTTGTCATTCACTTTCACCCCCCTTGTCATTTACTTTCACCCCCTTGTCATTTACTTTCACCCCTCCCTTCTTCCCCTTCCTTGTCATTCACTTTCTCCCTCTTCCTCCCCTGCCTTTAGTGTAGCGTGGCCGAGCTTTGTATAGTCCCACGGGTACAGGAGCTTTAGTTTCCTGTACCCGGGCGGACTGACAGGAAGTGCACACTGTGTGCGCACTTCATGTCAGTCCGGCCGGGTACAGGAGACAGATGCTCCTGTACCGCGGACCACGGTAGGCTCGGCCACGCTACATGAGGAACTGACAGGAGGGAGCGCTAAGCGCTTCCCTCCTGTCAGTCCCTCTCTTCATGCTGTGCCCGGGCGGTGCGCCCTCATGGACGCGCCAGCCCGGGCAGTGCTGCAGCCGCCTGAGGCTCTATACAGAGCGCTCGGGCGGCTGCAGCATGAAGGGGGCCGGCGCTCCTAGTCCGCGCCGGACCCTGCGCCCGGGCACCTGACAGAACGGGCTGACAACTACCCAGGCGCCAGGACCAAATTCCTGGTCGCCATGGCGACCTGGCGCCTGGGATTTGTCGAGCCCTGAATTAAGGATCGTCTGCCAAACCATGATGTGAACGGTATGTCCCACGAGTCTAGTAAGCATCTGACATTGTCCGGTAGGCCTTGGAAATTGGCTTCATATAGTAAGGTAGGATCAGACTCAGTTTAATACCTAAAAACTTCAGGCTCGAGGTCGACCACTGATACGGGGTGCCAAGCTCCAGTCTCTTCTGCCACTGAATGTTCAATGTTACGTTTAAGACTTGTGATTTGGTAGGATTAATCAGGAAATTAGATAAATTCCCAAAGAGATCGAATATGGATTGTATAGCCATAAAGGCTACATCTGGGTTTGTGATTATTACCAATAAGTCATCGGCAAATGCCGCTAGCTGGTGGTGAATTCCCTGTAGCTCAATACCCCGTATCCTGTCATCTTGTCTGATAGCCTGGAAGAGACATTCAATCGTCAGGACAAATAGCAAGGGCGACAAAGGACATCCCTGCCTCGTCCCGTTGGATATCTGCAGCGGGGGAGAGAGGGTACCATTGACCACAACTTTAGCAGAAGGTTTGGAATACATTGCCATTACAGCAGTGATAAAATCTGCAGGGATTCCAAATTTTGCCAAAGCTTTTTGCATAAACAACCAGTCAATGCGATCGAACGCTTTTTCGGCGTCTGTGCCTAGCAATACTAGAGGCTCAGAACGGCTACGTGCGTATTGAATGATATTTATAAGGCGGGTGGTGTTCATTCTCCCCTCTCTCCCCACTACAAACCCCACTTGTTCGTTACATATCAGATTTGGCAACAGCGGCTTTAGCCGATGAGCCAAAAGTTTAGCAAACATTTTTAAATCGTTATTTAAAAGTGAGATAGGCCGATAGCTAGCACAGGCCGTTTCATCTTTTCCTTCTTTAGGAATAATTGTAATGTGAGCCATCAACATCTGTTCTGGCAGAGGCTTCCCCTGGAGTGTGTCATTACATACCTTTAGGAACTGAGGGAGGAGGGCCTTTTGAAATTTACGATAATAAATCATTGGAAGTCCATCAGGACCCGGACTTTTATGCATCGGGATTGTTTTAACCACCTCTGTCAGTTCCTGTAGTGTAAATGGTTGCAGCAAAGAGGTAACTTGCGTGTCTCGGAGTGCGGGAAGATCTAAGGTAGTCAACCAGTCGTCTATCCTCTTAGCCCTATTTATGCTATCTTGTGTTGTGTCGGTCGAGCGTATGTTATAGAGGGATTCGTAGAATTCTTTGAACCGCAACGCTATCTCCTCTGTGTTTCTAGCTAATGAGGACGTCGTTGTGCGGATCATTTGTATATATGATTTGGTTTTCCTCTTTTTGATCTGTGCTAGTAAAAACTTTGAAGCTTTATCCCCATGTGCGTAATATTTAAAACGCGCAGAAAGGAACAATTTTGCTGTTTTATGGTTTAGTATATTTTTGACCGAGGAACGCAGTTGATTCAGCTGTTCTAATACACTTTCAGATCGGTCCCGTTTATGTGAAGTTTCCAAGGACTGTATCTTTTTCATGAGGACTGATATTTGCTCCTCTCTTTGTTTTTTGAGAAAGGAGCCTAAGCTAATAAAGTGACCTCTTATCACACCTTTATGGGCTTCCCAAACTATGCCTTGTGATATATCCGGAGTTATATTAAGCTGAAAGTATTCTTCCAGCCTCTGGAATAGCCCTTTTAGAGCTGCAGATTGCAACCATAGTAATAGGAATGGCTATGACAGAGGAAATCTAAAACTACTTGTGTAAACAAAGCCCTTAAACCCCCTTACCCTCTCCCCCAAAAAAGAAGATATGCACAAGTCTCTAATTTTGTTGTGAATTTCATAATTTTTTATTTAAAATATATAAATAGGGTCAATTTAGTAGGAAGCCAATTAACCTATCAGTATATTTTTAGAGTGTGGGAGAAAACCAGAGTACACGGGGAAAACCCACACAGACACTGGGAGAACATACAAACTCCATACAGACATAGTATTTGGTTACGCTGGCACCCAGGGATGAAGCGCTGCAAGTGCTAATCACTGAGCCACCGTGCTGCCCATGATGTTGAGGATTAGACTCTCCAGAGGACACTTCTTGGTTTTCTCTGTTGGTCAGTGATGGTCAGTAGAATCCAGCAGAGGATGAATGTGGAGCACCCAAGGTGGAACTCTTCGTAGGTCATCTGGGTGATCTTTTAGTATATCTGTGGTGATTTTTTGTAGAAGTAGAAGACTGGATGGTACTGGAACAAAACAAAACATAATCAGACCTCACTGTATCCTCACTTACAATACTATATGGAGTCTGGGTGACACTGGACTTACCTGTGTCTTCTGTACCACCTACTTCATCCTTCATCAATTTCTTTAAAAGCAGCGGATGCGGCACAGAGGGCAGTGTGGATTTGCCCGAATCCAGCGTGCAATGCAAGGCAGGTGGAATAGGTGGGAACATGGCAGAATGGGGACTTGCTCTTTAATCTCATAGTCCTCTATACAGATGGTGCAGGACTAGAGGTCTTCATTATCAGTAAAGTTTCTAGATGGGAGTCTCTGTATCGGTCTGGCCCTCCTGCCTCGCAGACATCTTCCTTGCACAGGCCTGTTGTTTGTAGCCTGTGTAGTTGGCTGTATGTTGGGAACCAGTTCGCTGGTGCTTGGTGCTGCTTCCTCTAGCCTTTCAGATGTTCGCTGAGGAAATTTGCTTCGGTCTCTGGATGCTTGTAGGATACTTAGCAGTTCTCTGTTGCTGGGACCTGGTGTTGGTTCTTCCAGGGTAGATGGATCAGTCCTGGGTTGGTATTCTCGGGCAGTTCTCAGCCCAGTCCCACTATTAATACGAACGCCACTTATTTCAGGCTGTTCGGCTGATCGTATTGGGGACCGGCTTCTATCAGCTTCCAGCCTGCGGCGTGGAGGAACTCGACCACGTCTTCGTCCTCTGCCTGGGTCACCATCAGTCATGGTCACCATCAGTCTCAACTGGTTACCGCCGCCTAATTCTTTGAGACCTCAGTCGTCTATCAGCAATGTCTAAAAATGACACAAGGATACAATGATGAGAGAAAGACACAGAGAGACATATGTTAGTGGTGGTGGTGGGGGGAGATGCATTGCACATAAGATATTCCACCCAATGTTACTGTTGCTAAACTTCCTCTTACCATTATCTCCTGATTGTCTCATCCATGAGCTCTGGTCAATGGCCAGATGCAGGCGTTCCCGGTAGCTCATCGCTCCTGGTTGTAGGCAGTTATATAGAAGATTGTGGAGTGCCCAAATTGGATGGACTCTGCTATTTAAAAGTTGCACTTGGTGTTTATCTGCTGTTCAAGTAGCTTTGGCAGTAGCCTTCGCTTAAGAAATGGCCCTGTGGATCAATAGGTTATGAAGTTGCCTCTTCTTAGAGAAGTTTTGGCAGAGCTTCCGCTTAGGTAATGGTCCTGGGGACTGACTGAGTTTTTGGGAGTAGCCTCTGCTTAGAGAAGTTTTGGCTGTAGCTTCCACCAGAAAATGGCACTGGACTGGCCGAGGTTGCGGACTTTCCAGTCATATCTTTGTGATGTCATACTTAGTGATACCTCATCCAAAGCGGCTGTTATTGGTCTTTGCTCTGCCCAGCGTTATGAAGTCACTTCTGGAATGTTGATCATAATGGGCGCTGCACCTGACATTCTACCTACAACTCTACCATCCAGACATGGTATAATAATGTACTGTATATATATATATATATATATATATATATACACATACATACATAAATACATACATACATATAGTGCTAGCAAAGAGGGCCTGCTAGTTAACTTGAATTAAGCATATTAAACCAATGGACATCGGCCCCTATTACTAGATGCATATACAGTATGTTCTGTTCCTTTACAGTACTGCTCTTATACCAGTGCAGTGACTCCTTGTCTGCACGGTAGAATAGTATTGCCCATGGATCAGTCCTGTGCAATGTATCCATGGCCTAAAAATGGGGTCATTCATTTAACCTGCCCCCCCCCCCCCCCACCATGATCTATTAGTTGGTCCTGCTCCAGATGCTCACACACTGTAGTTAGTAGCAGTTTAGGTCTACATCTTAGCTGCCATTACACATGTAGCTGCTTCAAGAATTACAACCAACGAGTTGCAATAACACAGTTGTACTAATATCTCAGTAGTGAGACCCCTAGAGGCCATACAAAGCATATAACATATTGCTACATACTTTCCCTTTTAAATGAAAGAACAATGAAATATAACTAACACAAAATGTTGAACATGAACAAGTAGAACATAGCTATAAGTTAGATATAATTCTTGAGGTGAGCTGGCTTTCTGATTGTTCTGCCAGCTCGCATAACATATGAGGTTTCTTCACACACATCTTGGTGTTTTTCTGATTCTGACAGTCTATTTTCTGAGACTGGCTGTCTTTGACCATAGACCTCCCCAAGCTCCTCAGCAGTCTCCTTTTATTTGTTGCCAGTATTCATAGTCTCATTACTTTGAGTGCCCATATACTGTTCCAAGGGCCCTGTATTATCTCTTTCCTTGTGTTTTTCTCAGATGTCTCAGATTTCTCCTCAGTTTTCTTCCTTCCTCTGTTATAGTTTCGTAGGACCGTGGTCCCAATTTCTGGACGACCTTCACCTTTTGCCAGTGTTTGTCATATTCGCCTATTGGCTAAATCCGTACAATAGTTATTATTCTGGAGAACAGGCAGATCTTTTGCAGATTTATTATAATAGAAATCTTGCCTATCTTGATTCTTCTTTAGTTTGGCTTTAACATTGCCCCCAAGCTTTGGCTTTAGTAGTTGACCTGCAGTTGGTAAGAGAGTCCTTGTACGTCTACTCATAAGCTGCTATGCTGGACTGGTGTCTAGGCCTTGTGTGGGCCTGTTTCTGGGGTCCAGTATAGACAGGTTTATTATCTGTACCTGCCTGTTTTGCTTTTTGCATGAGTCTTTTGGCTGGTTTTACTGCAAACCATACTTTACCATTACTCTGAAGATTTCCTTGAGATGATGTCTGGTGCTCAAATTCCCACCTCTCCCTGATTTTTTTGAACTCTTCAGATGTAAAATGAGCAGCGTTGTCAGAGAACACAATATCAGGAATGCTATACCTGGCAAAATGGGCTTTGAGATTTTTAATTACTGTTTTTACCTTTGTGTCCTATAAGTAGTCTATCTCCCAAAAGTTGGAATAATAGTCCACAGTTACCAGATATTCTTTCTTGTTCCAAGTAAACAGATCTGTTCCTACTTTTGACCATGGTCTGTTTGGAATTGTATGTGGTTGCAATGTCTTTTCCAGTTGCTTATCATTGCATGATACACATATTTCATACTGTGCTATAATTTTTTTTATTTGGTCATTCATTCCAGGCCAATAAACATATTCTCGTGCACGAGGTAGACATCCTTCTACACCTAAGTGAGTAGAGTGTAATCTTTCTATTTTGTCTCTTCTGAGGGATTCCGGTAAAACAGCCCTTTCTCCTTTAAAGATGATTCCATGCTGCACAGAGAGTTTATCTGAAAAAATTGAGAAACTTCCATTGGAGCATGTTGCTTGTATTTTGGCCATCCCTTCAAGATGACACTCTTTAAGATCTGTAGAGTTTTATCTACCTTTGTGTAGGTCTGTATTTGTTTCAGTCTGTCTTTTGAGACAGACAGATATTCACACATATTGATGCTTTCAATGTCTTTTTTTGTTCTTTTTTATTTGTGATGAGTAAGTAAGCTCTGCTTAGGACAACTGCAATCAGTAAATCCTTCCCTGGGCAGTAAGAAATGTTAAAATCATATTTATGAAGCCTTAAAAGCATACGCTGTAGTCCTTTGGGGAAATTCAGTAGTGGCTTCTTTGTAATACTCTCTAAAGGCTTGTGATCCGAATGCACCACTACTTGTCAACCGTAGGTGTACTGGTGGAATTTCTCCAAGCCAAATACCATAGCTAGTAGTTCCTTCTCGATTTGAGCATATCCTTGCTCTGTTAGAGTTAAAGCTCTGCTTGGATATGTGATTGGCTGTTTATCCTGCATTATTGTAGCTCCAAGGCCTGTTTCTGAGGCATCACATTGTACTACCACTGCTTGATCTGGATCAAAATATTGTGGCTGTTGCTGTGTCTGCAGTAGCATTTTTTAGACAATCACAGTCTGCTTAAACTGATAACACACAAAGAATTAAATGTTACCATGTTTTTATTGAACACACCATGTAAACATTCACAGTGTAGGTGGAAAAAGTATGTGAACCCCTAGATTAATGACATCTCCAAGAGCTAATTGGAGTGAGGTATCAGCCAACTGGAGTCCAATCAATGAGATGAGATTGGAGGTGTTGGTTACAGCTGCCCTGCCCTATAAAAAACACACAGCAGTTCTGGGTTTGCTTTTCCCAAGAAGCATTGCCTGATATGAATGATGCCTCACACAAAAGAGCTCTCAGAAGACCTACGATTAAGAATTGTTGACTTGCATAAAGCTGGAAATGACTTGCATAAAGCTGGAAATGGTTATAAATGGTTTGCTATTTAGATACTTTGTCATGTAGGAATCAAAAACAGCTCAAGTGACATGGTCTGGGACTGTACCTTTTGTCCGTATGTGTACACAGCAGGACAAATATATCTTTGGTGGTCAGCATTACCACATGTATCCAGTCTTGAGCCAAATATCAATCTTAATATATAATGATATCTTTCTTTGAGACTACCTCCTGATGAGCCTATAAGATTAAGGTGAAACGCGTTGGCGCTTCTTTTTTTCGGGGTTTTACTGGTACCCACGTTAAATCGCGGTGGCCACGGACACCCGTGTTTAATCTATCGAGAGACAGGTTTCAGAATATATTTTTCTGCATCAAATTGATATATTCTCTACTTTGAGGGTTTTAACAGGGACTAACTAGGATTAGGTTCGGGGACAGGGAACATCCACCATCAGGGGGCCGCCCTGGGCTGAGGAATGGTGAGGGCGATCTAGGGTGAGTACACCCACCTCTCCTTCATACACTGTATATCCTCGAATCACCATGTATCCTGTGAATATGGATGTCTACTTGGGGGTCTCGACTCCCATGTAAGTAATACAATTTTTTCCAATTTTTTTGCACACTTGTTTATTTGGTATATATATATATATACACCTATACCCTTTGTATTATAATAAAGGTAATTTTAAAAGTCACGCTTATTACGTTGATACTTGGTTATAAAAGTATCTTCAAAAGCCTTGCTGTTCATCAGTCCACGGTAAGATAAATTGTTTATAAATGGAGAAAGTTCAGCACTGCTGCTACTCTCCCTAGGAGTGGCTGTCCTGTGAAAATGGCTGCAAGAGCCTAGCGCAGACTGCTCAATGAGGTGAAGAAGAATGCTAGAGTGTCAGCTAAAGACTTACAAAAGTATTTGGCATATGCTAACATCCCTGTTAGCGAATCTACGATACATAAAACACTAAACAAGAATGGATTTCATGGGAGGATACCACAGAGGAAGCCACTGCTGTCCAAAAAAAACCATTGCTACACGTTTTCAGTTTGCACAAGAGCACCTGGATGTTCCATAGCAGTACTGGTAAAATATTCTGTGGACAGATGAAACCAAAGTTGAGTTGTTTGGAAAAAACACACAACACTATGTGTGGAGAAAAAGAGGCACAGCACACCAACATCAAAACCTCATCCCAACTGTGAAGTATGGTGGTGGGGGCATCATGGTTTGGGGCTTGCATATCTGTCCAAGAATTGTATTATCTTTTTATCATGATCCTTTGTTGCCGATTCTAGATCATCACCTTCTCCAACTATTAGTATATCGTCTGCTATTATTTTTACTCCAGTCAGTCCTTCCAAAGCTTGTATCAATTTTTGTTGGAACACTTCTGGAGCTGGGCTTAATCCCATGGGCATTCTTAGCCACTTATAGCGTCCAAATGGGGTAGAAAATGGTGTCACTAAACTTGATTCTTTATCCAGGTCCACATGCGAGAACCTATTTTTCACATCACATACCGAAAATATTTTAGCTTTTGAGAGATCTGGGAGAACATCTTCAATTGTAGGCATTGGATAGTGGATTTCTTTTAAGAGCCTTGTTCAGTGGCTTAGGATCAATGCAGATTCTAAACTTGCCTGATGGTTTTTTCACTACCTTCAAACTGCTTATCCAGTCTGTGCTTTCCTGTACTGGTGCTATCCTGCCTCTGCTGTGCAAATCCTGCAGTTCCAGGTACTCTTCGTGTAGGCAGTCTGGTAGGCTGTATTGTATCATCAATTTCTAGTTTTTATTTACCTTCCAGGCACGCATCACCTGCAAATCCAAAATGCATTCTGCCTTTTGTTTAGGATTTTGAGTATTCTGAGAAACTTCCAGAGCCATTATGTTATGGGACCGCACCTTTATTAAATCCATAGCCTGAACTGCTTTAACTCCCAGCAAAGGAATGTGATCGTCCTCCTGCAGCACAGTAAATTCCACTCTGTAGCTCTTTTTGTTACGTAGATTTCTTAATTTTAGCTTGCATGTTCCCATGGGTTTTAGAACACTTTTGTTGTACATCACCAGTACCTTATCAATAAGCTCAATGGGAACTTGTTTGTTAAGCAGAGTAATAGGAACGACATTGCAGCTTGCTCCACAATCCAACTGAAATCCTATGGGCTGTTCATCCACCATGAATATGGCAAAGAGCTGCTTTGCATCATTGGCTACTGGATGTTTGACTACATTGACATTCTCTGTTGCAGCTGCAGCCATGTGATGTCCTCTGTGCTGTCAATGTCTGTGTCCTGGGTCACTGTGTGGACTTCTCTGTACTGTTTGCTGGTTTTCAATGTGCACAGAGCTAAAAAAAAAGTGGTTCATCTTGCCACAAGTCCTGCAGGAATCCCCATATGCTGGACATTTCTCTTTGTCTCTCTCATGTCTTTTGCCATAGTATTTACACTGGAATGAGGTGGCAGGGAGCCTGGACCTTGCTCTCCTTTTCACAGATACTGCATGTACTGAGGCATCACGGGTGCCCTCTATGATCTTCAGACTGTCTTTAGTCAGTTCAGCAGTCCTACAGATTTGTATACATTCTCCAAAGCCAGTTCTTCCTCTGAGGTGAGAGTCTCTGATGCCACACGCTATCCTGTCTCTGATGAGGGAGTCCCTGATGTCCCCAAATCCACAGGTTGCAGCCAGTCTCCTCAGCAATGTCACTTTCCCTAGCCTCCTGATTCCTTGAGAAGAACTTGTATCTCTCCACTGTCTCATTCTTTTTGGGGTCACAGTGCTTTTCAAACGCCAAAAGTATGTCTGTCAGTACCAGGCTGTCTGTCAGCAGGGTCTGGGCTATTTCTCTGCCTTTTTCCCCAACGAAGTAATAAAACAGCTTTACTTTCCTCTGCTCATCTCTGGGTGCTACTGTCAGATCCACATACAGAGTAAACGCTTCCTTCCAGTGTCTCCATGTCTGTGAGAGATTGGAAGAAGTGACATCCAGTCTCTGAGAGGGTTTCAAGCAACCCTCCATAGTGCAGTATTATAGGGACTCTGTGATTTTGAGGGGCTTACATAATGGAAACCACCAGGGCTGGGACAAGGTCCACCACCAACAGAGGCTGAGCTGCCCAAGTGCGCCCCCCCCCCCGTCCGCCACACTGCCCCCCACACAGTAGTGTCCGCCACACTGCCCCCCACACAGTAATGTCCGCCACACTGCCCCCCACACAGTAATGTCCGCCACACTGCCCCCCACACAGTAATGTCCACCACACTGCTCCCCACACAGTAATGTCCGCCACACTGCCCCACACAGTAATGTCCACCACACTGACCCCCACATAGTAATGTCCCCCACACACCCCTCAACCACACAGCAGTGCCCCCACATAGTAATTTGTCATGCTCTCCCTCTCTTGTCATTCTCCCCCCTCTTTTGTCATAATCCCCTCTTCTTGTCATGCTCTTTCTGCCCCCTGTCATTCTCCCCCATCTTTTCATGCTCTTTATACCCCCCCGTGTTGTCATGCTCTTTCTGCCCCCCCCCCATGTTGTCATGCTCTTTCTTCTCCCCCCCCCATGTTGTCATGCTCTTTCTTCTCCCCCCCCCATGTTGTCATGCTTTTTCTTTACCCCCCATGTTGTCATGCTTTCTGCCCCCATGTTGTCATGCTCTTTCTGCCCCCCATGTTGTCATGCTTTTCTTCTCCCCCATGTTGTCATGCTCTTTCTTCTCCCCCTCATGTTGTCATGCTTTCTCCCCCATGTTGTCATGCTCTTTCTGCCCCCTCCCCATGTTGTCATGCTCTTTCTCCCCCCATGTTGTCATGCTCTTTCTTCCCCCCATGTTGTCATGCTCTTTCTTCTCCCCCATGTTGTCATGCTTTTTCTTTACCCCCATGTTGTCATGCTCTTTCTGCCCCCATGTTGTCATGCTCTTTCTGCCCCCCTCATGTTGTCATGCTCTTTCTTCTCCCCTCATGTTGTCATGCTCTTTCTTCTCCCCCCCCTCATGTTGTCATGCTTTCTCCCCCCATGTTATCATGCTCTTTCCCCCCATGTTATCATGCTCTTTCTCCCCCATGTTGTCATGCTTTCTGCCCCCCATGTTGTCATGCTCTTTCTTCTCTCCCCCCATGTTGTCATGCTTTCTGCCCCCATGTTGTCATGCTCTTTCTTCTCCCCCCATGTTGTCATGCTTTCTGCACCCCCATGTTGTCATGCACTTTCTCCCCCCATGTTGTCATGCTCTTTCTTCTCCCCCCATGTTGTCATGCTTTTTTCTGCCCCCCATGTTGTCATGCCCCTTCTTCTCCCCCTCCTCTCCTCCTACCTCTGCTGTAGCGTGGCCGAGCTCTGCATGGTCTGCGCCTCCGCGGGTACAGGAGGAGGAGGTTTTGTCTCCTGTACCGAGCCGACTGACTTGAAGTGCAAACTGTGTGCGCACTTCCTTTTAGTACGGCCGGGTACAGGAGACTGATGCTCTTGGTACCTGCGGATCGGACAGAGCTCGGTCACGCTACAATCAGGGAATGACAGGAGGGAGCGCAGAGCGGTTCCCCCCGTCAGTCCCTCTCCCTCTGGCCGGCCCCTGCCTGCGCCCTGAGGCTGGAGCGCCCTGAGGCTGGAGCCTCCCCAGCCTCTGTGTCGGCCCGGCCCTGGAAACCACCCATAAATGACCCCATTTTAGAAACGACACACCTTAAATTATTCAAAACTGATGTTACAAACATTGTTAACCCTTTAGGTGTACCACAAGAATTAAAGGAATTAGACGGCAAAATTTCATTTTTTATGCAGATTTTTCATGTTAATCAATTTTTTCTTGCAACACAGCAAGGTTTAACAGCAAACTCAACCTCAATATGCATTACTCTGAGTCTGCAGTTTACAGAAACAGCCCATATATGGTGGTAAACTGCTCTATGGGCACATGGCAGTGGTCAAAAGGAAACGAGCGCCATATGGATTTTGGAGCAGATTTTGTATTTGAAGAGACCCTGATGTACCCCTACAGTGGAAACCCTCAAAAAGTGACCCCATTTTGGAAACTATACCCTTCAAAAAATATATGAAGGGGGGTACTGAGCACTTTGACCCCCTAAGCGTTTTACGGAATTTGAAAACACTTGGCTAGGAAAATGAAAAGTTTCATTTCTTCCAACAAAATGTTGCTTTAGGGGTAACAGGTGGCCTTTTTATTGGTACCATTTTAGGGTACATAAGACTTTTTGATCGCTTGGTATTACACTTTTTGTGAGGCGAGGTGAAAAAAAAGGCTGTCTTGGAATAGTTTTGGGGAGCATATAATGTGATATTTTTATAGAGCAGTTTGTTATGGACGCGGTGATACCTAATATGTCTATTATTTTAATTTTTGTTAAGTTTTACACCGTAAATGCATTTTGAACAGAATTAAATCTTGTTTTTGTGTTGCCATTTTCTGAGAGCCATTTTTTTTTTTTTTTTGCCCGATTGTCTTTTTTGTGAGGCAAGGTAACAAAAAATGGCTGTTTTGGAATAGTTTTTAAAAAATTGTTTTTTACAGCAATAACCTGAGGGGGCATCTCATGTTGTGAGCGTGACGGTACCTAATATGTCTATTATTTTTATTTTTGTTAAGTTTTACACAGTACATTTTTTAACATGAATTAAATCTTGTTTTCGTGTTGCCATTTTCTGAGAGCCATTTTTTCATTGTGGGATGAGATGACCGTTTAATTTATACCATTTTGGGCTAAATACGCCTTTTTGATTGCTTGGTATTATACTTTTTGTGAGGGAAGGTGACCAAAATTATTATTTTTTATTTTTTTTACTGCATTCACCTGACAGGATGGATCATGTGATATTTTTATAGAGCCGGTCAATGCGGACGTGTCAATACCTAATATGTTTACTTTTCTTTTTTTTCTAATTTTTTTAAGTTAATTATGGGAAAAGAACGCTTTTTTTTTTTTACTTAAATTATTATTATTATTTTTTTATTATGCAAAACTTTATTTAAACAATTTTTTTCCACAATTTTTGGGGGTCTGATCCCCTGTACAATGCATTACAATTGATGAAGCGCGAGCAAAACCCGGTTCGGGCAAAATCTCGAGGGTGTTTTATCATTGATATGCCTTTTATCTATGGATGTTTGTGAGTATAGTAAATCCTTTATATTAGCAATTTGCTCGATTGTGCTTCACTATTAGTGAGCTCTTCTGGTCTGTCACAGAGCCATTCATATAGAGAGGTCTGTGGATTGTATGAAGAGCACCATTTTCCTGTGTCCAGCACACACCTGTGAAAGAAACAAAGGCGGATTTCCTGAAGGGTGGAGAAACGTGTATTTTGACGTAAATTTGTTTTCCCTTAGTCCTAACAGCAGCACAAGTGGGGTTTACTCCCCTGTGAAGCTGGTCAGGACAGGCATAATTTTTGTTGAAAAAATTTCTACCAAGTATAATTAATTAAGTAATTAAATCCCCCACTATATAGGTAAACCCCGCCCCAGATGAGGTTCTTTTTTGCAAGTAAGTAACTAAATAGGGTGGGAAATTTGTGTGCTGCTGTTAGGACTAAGGGAAAACAAATGTACGTCAAAATAGACGTTTCCCTGTCTTCCTAACCAGCAGCACAAGTGGGGATTTAGCAAGGACTACAAACACAAATTTGGGAGGGACCTTACTAAGTCTCTCATATTTTCTAAGAGACAGCTGCATTTAGGATGGATTGTCCAAAGGCTAGTTCTTCAGACCGTCTCGAATCTAGCCGGTAATGTCTAATAAATGTGCTCAGGGAGCTCCAGGACGCAGCCGCACAGATTTGCTCCAGTGGAACCAACTTCTTTTCCGCATAGGAGGTGGAAACTGCCCTAGTGGAATGGGCAGTCACAAAGGCTGGAGGAGCCCGTTCCTGGGCATAAAAGGATTCTCTTATTGCCTCCCTTACCCACCTACTCAGGGTGGGTCTAGAGGCTTTCAGACCCTTGTTCTTACCGGCATAGGATATCAGAAGATGTTCAGACCTTCCGAAACTGACAGTCCTGTCTAGATAGATCTGTAGGACCCTAGAAATGTCCAAAGTGCGTAACGCCTCTTCTTCTTGAGAACCCAGAGTGGGACAGAGGATCGGTAAGGTTATGGTCTGATTAATGTTCCTAACCGAAGGAACCTTCGGTCTGAAATCCGGTAGGAATCTTAATAGGACCTTGTCCTGAAGAAAGCACACGTATGGCTCAGCTGCCCCCAGGGCCTGAAGCTCTCCAATCCTCTTGGCCGAGGTGATGGCCAGAAGGAAGGTAACCTTTAGGGATAAAAATCTAAAGTTGACTAATTCCAACGGCTCAAACAGGGACCCAGATAACCCCTTTAGAGATACAGATAAATCCCACTCTGGGATTGGTCTCAGGACGCTAGGTTTGAGTCTCTCGGCTCCCTTGAGGAACCTCCTGAGTAGGGGGTCTTGAGACAGAGGTCTGCCAACACAGGCAGATAGAGCAGAGATATGGACTCTGAGTGTGGATGGGCTCAGACCCTTGTCTAGGCCATCCTGAAGGAACTGTAGAACTGCTGAAAGAGGAGGATCTGAGGTTACTACCTCTCTCTCAGCACACCATCGTAGGAAGATCTTATGAATCCTGGAGTATTTCTTATTTGTAGACACTGCTCTAGAGTGTGAAATTGTCCTCAAGACCTCCTCTGAAAGCCCTCTAGAATTTAGTAGGGCCCTGTCAATCTCCAGGCTGTCAGACTGAGTCTCCTCAGATCCAGGCAGGGGCCTGTGTCCTGATACACTAGGTCCTGCGTTAGGGGAAGTCTCCAATACACACCATGACTCATCTTCATGAGCTGGGTGAAACAAGACCTCTTGGGCCAGAATGGTATGATGGCAATCACCGAGGTCTGGTCTTGCTTGATTTTCATCAATACCCTTGGTATCATGGAAATTGGAGGGAATATGTAAGCCAGCCTGAACCTCCATGTTATGGACAGAGCATCTATCGCTACAGGGTTGTCCTCCTTGTAAAGGGAGCAGAACCTGCTCACCTTGGCGTTGCCATCAAATCGATATCCGGCGTTCCCCAACGTTGGGTTATCCTGGTGAAGACGTCTCTGTTCAAAGACCACTCGCCCGGAACAGGAAGGCCTCGGCTCAGGCGATCCGCTATTATATTGAGATCCCCTTTGATATGAGTTGCCACTAGGTGAGATAGGTTTGTCTCTGCCCAGGTAAGTATCATCCCTACTTCCCTTAGGAGTAGTTTGGATCTTGTGCCTCCCTGCTTGTTGATGTAGGCGACTACTGTCGTATTGTCGGTCCGCACTTTCACCGCCTTGCTGCGGATACTGGGTGCGAAGTGACTGAGAGCTAGACCGACTGCTCTCAACTCTCTAATGTTAGAAGAGAGGAGTTTCTCCTGAGGACTCCAGGTACCCTAAACTGGAATGTCCTCCAAATGGGCTCCCCAACCTAGAAGGGAGGCATCCGTGGTCAACGTAATCCAACGAGGTTGAATCAAGGACCTCCCATCTGATAGGTTCTTCCACCATCTGAGTGAAGCACGGACTTCTGCGGACAGGGAGTGCGTCTTGTTCAGTCCCCTGGAACTGCGGTCCCAAACAGTTAACAACTCCTCTTGAAGGGGACGAAGATGCCACAGAGCCCAAGGAACTGCCTCTGCAGATGCTGACATGTGGCCTATCATCTTCATTAGTGTTCTGATGGGAACCTGCCTGGGTACCATAAGGAACTCTGCTGCTCTTATTACTCGATTCTTTCTGTCTGGAGAGAGAGATAGGGTAATCGACTTGGTGTTGACTATGAATCCCAGAAATTTCCTTCTGGTTGAGGGTAGCAGCTCTGACTTGTCCCAATTTATGAGCCACCCTAGGTGCTGCAGGGTTTGAAGAGCCAGTTGAAGATGAGATTGCAAACCGTCTGGAGTGGCGGCTTTTAAGAGCCAGTCGTCTAAGTACGGGACGATCTCTAGCCCTTGAAGCCTGAGCTGGGCAACCACAGGAGCCACCACTTTGGTGAAAATGTGGGGAGCGGAAGAGATGCCAGAGGGCAGTAGAGCAAATTGAAAGTGCTTGACCACACCTTGTATGGGAACAGCAACTCTCAGGTATCTCTTGTATGCTGGGTGAACTGGGACATGCAGATATGCATCTTTCAGGTCTATGGTGACCATAAAGTCCCCTGGGTTCAAAATGGCAATGACAGACCGGATAGTTTCCATACGAAACCGTTTCCGTCGTATATATCGATTCAGGTACCGCAGATCGATTATCATCCGCCACTCGCCCGACGGTTTTGGTACTAAGAAACCGGGGAATAGACCCCTCGGCCTCGTTCCTGAGGGGGGACTTCTTCTAATGCCCTTTTCTGAACATATTGGAGGACGGATTCTTCTAGAATTAACTGCTTGTTGTGGGTAAGGGTTTTTGTCAGGACAGACTTGTTCCGTGGGGTGGGGAGGAATAAACTCTATTTTGAACCCAGAGGTTACTACCTCTACTACCCAAGGGTCCGGAATTTCTTGACTCCAGAAATTCCTGAACGAAATTAAACGTGCTCCGACTGGAGGAAAATTGGGGGCCGACAACTCTGGAAGGGGTGGAGGGGGTGACCTACCAAGGGCTGAGAAGAGTCAGAGTTCAGCCTTACGGTCCTTCCCCCCGCCACGACCTCTACCGCGTCTGTGGTAGTCTGAGCGTCGCTGAGATCTTGAGGAGCTCTGGTATCCTCTTCCTCCGGGTCTTCCACGGCCACGAAAGGTTTGTTGTGGGCGAGATTTCCCCTTCTTATCGGCCAACACTTCCATTATCCGGTCAAACTGAGATCCAAATAATCTGCCAGGCTCATATGGAAGCCCACACAGATTAAATTTTGAGGTGTTGTCTGCCACCCAAAGTCTAAGCCAAAGCGGACATCTACTGGCGGACGCTAAAGCCATTGTCTTGGCTGCCAGTTTAAGATTTTGGGGGGCTGCATCACACAGAAAATCGACACCTAGGAGAAGGGTCTTAAACTGATCTTGGACATCCCTTCTTGCCACTCCAGACTCTAGATTGGATTGGATCCGGAGGATGCGGGTGCGCACAAAATTTGCCACCTCACTAGAAGCGATGGAAACGGAAGCCGAAGCCGCGGCTGCGGCATAATTCCGTCTGAGCGTACACTTGGCACGTCTATCCAACGGGTCTTGGAGGTTACCTACGTCTTCGGATGGCACAAGGGTCCGCTTGGACAGTTTAGATATAGCCATATCTACTTTGGGAGGAGGAGTCCAAAGCTCCGCCTCCTTCCCCTGTAAGGGAAACATCATTTTGAAGTGTTTTGTGAGGACCGGACCCTTCTCAGGATGCTTCCACTCTGTCTTCATGAGATTTGTTAACGCCTCGTCCACCCTAGAGGACCTTTGCCCCCTGGAAGTGGATTCTGGAGCTTCCTCCTGCTCAACATCCTGATCCCTTGATCGGATGGAGCGCAATAGGCGTTGTGTCCTTTCCGCTGGAAAGAGGAAAGTTGAACACTCTTCCTCGGACGAGGAGACTTCCTCGACCGACATCACTTCCTCGGACATAGGAACAGGACCCTGGGAGGCCTGTCTTGGCCTCTTGCCAGAGACCGCGTTCTTGTTTTCCGATATGGAGAATGAAGTCCTTCCTCCAGGAGAACATCTCACAGACCGTAGGCTCAGTGGTAGGAGCCGATCAACACCCTGGACAACGATAAAACTCATAAGAGTCTGGCAGAGGAGTGCTACAGGAGTAGCACGCTAGGTGCCTCTGCGTGGATTTCCCATGCCCAGCTGGGGACGTCATCTTTAAGCAGTAGCGTAAAGAGTACCTGCAAAACAGACAGTGTAAATCACATGCGGTGGGAGTCAAACAAACCTCATGGAGGACCAGCACTACCCACCGTACACAACTGCAGGAGAAACTGTGGTTAGAGTAAACTACTCTCCCCACAGAAACACACCCTAGACTGGCTTAAATAGCCAGGGGGTGGAACTTGACCTACACAGGAAGTGAGGTCACTGCCCTTTAAAATCAGCAGATCTAATCTCCTATTTCTATTTCTATCCCCCTTAAATATTCCTTAGTTTACTAACTAGGAAAG
This sequence comes from Bufotes viridis, assembly GCA_033119425.1. Taxonomy (NCBI): domain Eukaryota; kingdom Metazoa; phylum Chordata; class Amphibia; order Anura; family Bufonidae; genus Bufotes; species Bufotes viridis. Next base: position 176,209,238 of record CM065589.1, read on the forward strand.
ATAGGCGAACTTATAAATCAAAACTCCACACGGAGAAAACAAAAACCGACGCGCTGACAACAACAGCGCTGTACTGGAGGTCGTCATAGGACGTACTTCCGGTCCGCGCCAACGACCCCGCCCCCTACCGGAGCGAGCATCGCGGCCACGGAGCGGCGCCTGCGCACCGACCCGGCAAGGACTAGGTAAGGGGCGGCAAGAGGGAGAGAGTACAAGAGTACTTAGCAAATCTTCGTGCAGGACCGCAGATGCCCGCCCCGGCCTGGTTCCCGCTTGGTAGCAATATCAACAAGTAGTAGAGACTCCAGCACGGAGTCTAGCCTGTCCCATAACTCACAGGACAGAAAAAAAAGCACCTCATCTGGCGCGGGGTTTACCTATATAGGGGCGGATTTAATTACTCAAATAATTATACTTGGTAGAAATTTTTTCAACAAAAATTCCGCCTGTCCTGACCAGCTTCACAGGGGAGTAAACCCCACTTGTGCTGCTGGTTAGGATGACAGGGAAAGCAGCGCGGTCCTATACAACTGTTTGGCTGATTTGTGTGAACATAACCCACTTCACTTCTGGGACATGCACCGCGCTTTACAGGCAACGTACTGGAGACTTTCTATTTTTATTTTGATTGTGTACTGTAGTTCCCATTTGTGATTGTATTGCCACAGGATGTCCAAGAAAACAAAAATGTATTTACCTGAAATTTTAATAAATTTAATATCGCTGTATAGAAATACACTGGCTCCTTCCTCCTTCTCCGCTTTATAGGGGCCATTGTGATTGGATATTATTACTGCTTATTATCCTGCCTCTGTCTAGTAGTACCCAGGGGTTTTAACCCATGTGTGACTGTGCTGCCTACGGACTACAGAAAATGAAAATTTCAGGAAGGTAATTTTTTGTTATTCAAACCGTTCTAATGCTTTCCCAAGAACTTTTATCCTGCCACAGAAATCCTTTTAAGGGCTCGTTCTCTCTGCGTAGTTTTGGTGTTCTTTCTTTCCAGAACAGGGAATTTAGATTATTCTTCAGTTTCACTTCACACACAGTTTTTTTTTTTTACATATATTTCACGTGTTTTTGGGTGGCTTTTTATTTATACATTTTTTCCATGCACTTTTCCAGTTCTATAGAGAAGCCTATGGGTTAAAAAAGAGAAAAGTGCCATAGAAAAGAGTTTGCAATGCATTTTCATTTGCCTGTGGCTTTATTGCTAACGTGACTTCTTTAAGAAAAACTGTCCCAAAAAACAACTGACTGATTTACATATACATTGCACCTTCTACAATGTTTATACCATTATAGTTTTAATTATAATTAAGATTATCCCTACTTTTTATTTTTTGCAAAAAAATAAAATAAAAATGACAAGATGCTACAAATGAATGGAGGAGAGTCCAGGGGCGTAGCTAACGGCTCATGGGCCCTGGTGCAAGAGTTCAGCTTGGGCCCCCCTTCCCTCAGTGCTTTGTGTGTCTTCTAATGTGGCACAAGGGTCTTTGGGCCCCCTCAGGCTCCTGGACCCGGTAGTGGCTGCTACCCCTGCACCCCCTATAGCAACGCCATGGAGGAGACATAAAATGCCACTATAGATGACTTCCGGTTCCGGCGCTGGCATGGCATGAGGCATCCCGCTGAGCTCTGCCACCCCCACAGCAGCATTACCCTCCAAGCAGCGCCGACAGGCACAGAATCCTCTGCCGGAAGGTGGGGGAGACAATCGCAGCACAGCCAGACCTATGGAGCGGTATCTCCTGCGCAGCGGGAAGGCGGCAGGTGACGGTGAGGATCGAGGGACCGCACTACATGATATGTCGGCCAAAATGGCGGTGACCACGCAGCAGGCAGCAGAAGTGGCACAGGGAGGGACACTGTTGGCTCCCTCCCAAGAGGACATGTTTGCTGGGAGCCCTATCCCTGGGATAGAGGTGGCCACACACCTGGCCCCTGACCTTAAGGAGTCCCTGGCTGGGACGATCCATTCAGCTTTAAATGACCTGCAGGAGGCATTTACCTAGCAGGGATACCGTTTAGATGAACTGGAGCAAAGGACCTCGTGTGTGGAGGACGCCCTAGGGGGCGCCTACACCCAGATTGATAAATTGCAAAAGGAAATTGGGGAGCTGAAAGAAAAGGTTGACGACCTAGAAAACCGCTCAAGCCGCAACAACCCACATGTGGTGGGGCTGCCGGAGGAAGTGCCGGCCTCAGATCTGCGTTTTTTCTGTGAAACGGATTTACCCAGGGCCTCTCAATTCCCAAGAGAGTAGAAAGAGCGCACATTTTGGGTCCAAATCTACAAGCCCCTGGTACCGTGCGTGACGGAATGGCCCCTGCCCCTAAAGCCAGACAAGTGATAATGAAGTATCTGGATTATACAGACAAAGAGGAAATTCTCTGGGCCTTCCGGGCCCACAGAGAGCCGCTCACGTTCAGAGGTCATAAAATCATGGTCTTTAACGACTACTCAGCATTGGCAACCAAGCGACGGAGAGCTTTCAGTGGCATTTGCTCCTTTCTCTTCAACCGCAAGATTAGTTTCCAGTTGCTCTACCCAGCTTTGCTGAAAGTAAAATGTGCAGATGGCTCCTTTAAGACCTTCACCTCGCCTTCAGAAGCGGAGGCATTCTTTTCACAAGGTCCATACCTACCAGAAAAGGAACTCCTTGGAGAATCTCGTTCTTCTCAGCCGCGACACTTTTTATCATCCTCGTCGCAAGTCCAGAAAAACAACGACCTTGCCTCCGGTGCTTCTGGCCCAAGAGACCAGAGAAAATCGCGACGCTGACTGGTGACCATCAGAGATTTCTTGTTCTTCAGTTCCGGCGATATGCAGCGGACAATTTTTAACGGCTCTTCTTGTACCACGAGATGATCCCATGGACGTTGTACTCAGCCGCACCTCAGAAGGGACTGACATCTCAGTGAGTTTATAAATTGTATCCGCTTGCGCTTTGGGTCTGATTTCTCTTGGGCCTGGTCATACGCACATCAGTCTTCTTGTTTACCAAGCCTGACATGGTGGGGTGGAGGGATGTAAATGTGCCAGAAAAAAGAGAAGTGCTAAGTATGTTTATTTTCCAAGATTTGCAGTTGCTACCGCTATCTCAGGTTGTGGTTTTACCTGTGTTTCTCCACTTGTTTGATCTGTTTAATTGTTCATACTGGTTCTATGTTCCTGCCAATGCCATTTCTAGATGTGCGGGTCTGGGAGGGGGGATGGTTACTCGAGGGTGGTATACAAGCTGTTTAAGGTATGGGCAATGATCAAGGTTGTGTCTTGGAACGTGAAGGGTTTGCGATCCCCGCATAAGCACAATATGGTGCTTCGTCACCTCAAACGACTTGGAGCGGATATTGCCCTTTTGCAGGAAACGCACTTGGGGCCTCAGACTTTAACAGAATGTCCAAGCTTTGGGTGGGTGATATATATGGATCACCAGCGGTGCAAGGCAAAGCGGGTGTCCTCACTTTAGTACACAAAAGCTTTAGGCATAAAGTCTTGGCTTCGATTTCTGATAGTAAGGGGAGACTATTGATTTTAACATTTTCGTGTGCGGGCAGCGATCTCAATATTTACAATGTCTATGCCCCCAATGTAGCCCAAGGTCCCTTCTTTGCCTCCTTATGGGTCAAACTATTAGTGGATAACACTAGAGACAGGATACTGGGGGGTGGTTTCAACAGTGTGCTGTACCATGTGGAAGACCGCAAACGGATGGAGGGGTCTGCAACCGCCAGTACCTCTGGGGGAAAATTTTTGGCCTCCCTTCTGGAGGATGTGTCTCTATTGGGCGCTTGGAGAACCCTACAGCCGGATGATAGGCAATTCACCCATTACTTGCACGCTCAGAATTCCTGGTCCAGGATCGATTATTGGTTGGTTGCCTCTCACCTGTTAACAAGGATTCAGGAGGTTCAAATTGGGGATTTGGTAATCTCGGACCATTTTCCTGTGTTGCTGACTCTGGCAGATTCAACCCCCAGGGGGACAGAGTTTCTTTGGAAATTCCAGTCATATTTAACAAAGGACGACTCCTTTGTAGAACTACTGCAGGGGTGGTGGCTGGAATATAGCTCCCTAAATCAGGAACACTCTGCTGATTCATTGCTATTTTGAGGGGCGGGGAAAGCGGTCATAAGGGGCCGTTTGATATCTCATGTAGCGGGCCTTAAAAAAGCAACCAAGACTCAATATTTACAAACTAGCAAGGAGGTCCAGGACACATATAGGAACTTTCTCCAACTAGGTACGGCACAAAGCAAGCAAGCCTGGGTACAAGCCAGATGGGATTTTGACTTATGGGCGGATAAAAGGGAATACATGTATAGGGCCCATTGGGAATTGGAATTTTATAAATTCGGAAACAAATCAGGGCGACTGCTAGCCTCCTTGGCTAAAGGAAGGCGATGGTCTCGTCCCATAGGTCATATCCAAAACTCAGCAGGCTCCATCGTGATGGATCCTAATCAGATTGTCCAGGTCTTCAAAGAATTCTACGAAGGGGTTTATAATAAACAACAGGACACTAGGGAAGGAGAGGACCAATTTCTGGCCAACTCCGGGTTGTCGGCTCTTAATCCAGAGCAGCTTGCCATACTGAACTCCCCTATTACGGCGGAAGAAATTAAATCCACAATTTCCCAACTACCGGGCTCAAAAGCCCCAGGGCCGGACGGGTACTCAGACAATTTTTATAAAATTCTCAAAACACAAATCTCCCCCCTACTGTCGCGCGCGGGTAACTCGTTTTTACAGGGTGAGGGTTTCTCTTCCCAGATGAATATGGCCCATATCATGCTATTGCCTAAGGAGGGAAAGCCTTCAGAGGACCCAGCTTCATATTGTCCCATCTCCTTAATTAACCAAGACGTCAAGATTTTTTTTAAGCTTATGGCCAATAGGCTGGTGGGGATTTTGACGGATATTATAACCCCTTTACAGGTGGGATTCATTAAAGGCAGTTCGGTGGTCACCAATATACGTAGAGTGCTGATATCCCTTGACGAGGTGGCCCGACATCCGAGGGGGGCGGCGGACCCTGCCCTAGTCACCCTCGATGCAGAAAAGACCTTCGATAAGGTTCATGGGGAGTGGGTGGGGCGGGTTCTAGATAGGTTGGGGGGGTGGGTCCCTTTCGGTCATATGTTTCCCGGCTTTACCAAGACCCGCAGGCTAGGATCAGCACGTCAGGATTTGTATCTAGGCCCTTTCGACTTTTTCGGTGTACCCGACAGAGCTGCCCGCTATCCCCCCTTCTCTTTAACTTGGCATTAGAGCCACTAGCCAGGTATCTACTCAGGAAGGCGCCGTATGCGGGCATAAAGGTGGGCAATAATAACCTCAAGGCTGCCTTTTTTGCCAATGATATTATACTGTTTGTGGGACACCTAGGCAAGGACCTTAAAGAGATCCTGGACAAGATAGCAGAATTTGGGAAGCTCTCGGGCTTCAAGCTGAATCTAGCGAAGTGTGCAATTTTGCCCTTGAAGGGGGGGAAGCTGGCCCCAAATACCACTATGTGTGGTATACCAGTGGCGCGGGATACTATAACATATCTTGGGATTAAATTGGGGCATAAAACAGATTCCTTATATACGCTCAATTACGCTCCTTTATTCCGGAAAATAGCGCAGGAACTCCGAAACTGGCATAACTTACCCTTGTCTCTGCTAGGACGGATACACCTCGTCAAAATGATGAGTTTCTCGAAACTCTAATACCCGCTGCAGACCCTACCCCTTTTGATTAAGCATGTGGATGTCTCCAAACTCTACGCGGCAATAACCCACTTCATTTGGCAGGGCAAGAGGCCCTGGATAGCTATGAAAAAGTTGATGGCGCTCAGAGCCAAGGGGGGTATGAATCTGCCAGATGTCAGACTTTACAACTTGGCGTGTCTTTTGAGACACATCATCTATTGGGTTCGTGGCTCCTCTTTCCATTCAGATACCAATCTGGAGAGGAGTCTTTGTGCCCCGTGGGCTCCCTGCACTTTGCTTCATACTACTAAGAAACACCTGCCTATGCATCTTCACTGTTCGGTGGTGTTTAGGCACAAATGGGCGGCCTGGAGATCTCTTAGGAAGCTTTTTGGCCTGAGTCAAATGATTTCTAAGCATCTGGTGATGTGGCAACACCCCGAGTTTGAACTAGGGAGAACCAACGCTCTCTTCAAGGAGTGGCGGACCAAAGGGATTACAACAGCGCATTACATGATGCACCCTGAGGAGGGCCGGTGGATGACACAAAAGAAAGTGGTGGAGAAATATGGCTTGGGCCCCTTCCAGTCTATCCAGTACACTCAGGTTCTGAGTTTTCTTGTGTCTAGGTTACTTAACGTAGTAAATGAAGCCAAACCTAATAAGTTTGATAAGATCCTGACCAGGAATTCAGGCCCGGAGTCAATCTCATTCCTATACTCTCAAATTAGGGAATTTGTTGGTGATGGGGTGTCACTCCAGGCATTTCATAAATTGAGCAGGACTTTAGAGGACCAGGAGGCCGGGGAGAAAATACTTAAGGGCTGGGGCTACTTAAGAAATGCCATATTGAATGAAACTTGGCGTGATACGCACTTCAGACTAATGCATAATGCGGTGTATGCCTTTAATCTTCCTCGCACACCGGATAAGCCCGATAGAATTACTAACTGCCCCAAATGCTCTACTCTAAGCACGGATTTGTTCCACGGTCTGTGGTCCTGCTCGCACTCTGCTGCATTGTGGGAAAGGATTGCACAATTCGTCAAAGCTCGGGACGGGATATACCGCTGACCCCTATGACATACCTTTTCCACTATTGGGAGGAACCGTGTTCCAGTGGTCCGGAAGAGAAGAGTTTGCCTGTCCTCTTTCACGCGCTCTGTATGGTGGCCAAGCGTGCCTTACTACGAAATTGGCTCCCACTGGTGTGACCGTTTTACAGGATTTGAAAGCTTTATTGACCTTGGAGCGCAGGGAAGCGGAGAGGCTTAAGGAGCGTAGTGTCAAGAAATTTGTGGTAAAGTGGCGAAATTTTTTGCTCCAATTTCTATCTCAGGAAGAAATAGATAGGGTGATCAGACCTTCTTCATTAACCCAGTGGTACTTGACAGAACAATTGAAGAACTCACTAGGTAGGCTTGAGCTAACCACGTGATCTAGAACACATAAGACCTGATTTGCCACACCGTTGAGGTATTTCCCATCTCTTGACTCGCCTACTTCTTATTGATCTTTGGTATGTCATATTGGCAGGCTGCTGTAATTGTTATGATTGTTATATTGTTCTATATTGGGGGAACTTTTCTGCCGCTTAATTGTCTTGCGGTAGCATTTCCATTGCACAACTGTCATGATTATACCATATTGTCTGTACATGTTGATGTATGTTTTTAAAATATTAAACAAAATAAAATATCTTTAAAAAAAATAAAATGCCACTATAAAGTAGTGCAGGAACCAGCTTCCACGGCCGTCACATGTGTAATTCTCCTCGTGTGCACAGCGCCCCCTGGAGGAGATGGTGTAACTTCATAAGGAGTAGGGCGTTCATAGCTGTAGTCAAAATGGCGGCTCAGTTAGCCGCGCTCAGCTTCCAGAAGCGTGCACGGGTGGGAGCCGCCCCTGGCGCGCGCTCAGGTGGGGCTCCCGTGGGCGTGGTCTGCGCCTGCGCACCCGTCCCGGTTTTGCTGTCACTTCCGGCTGTTTGTCCGGGAAGCGGATTCGGTCGGAACAGAACGCGCGGATCCCGGGAGCCGGCCCACCAGCTGCACAGGCCGCCAACATGGCCCGGGATTACGACCATCTATTCAAGTTGCTGATTATCGGAGACAGCGGTGAGCGCGGTTTTTTAGGGTGGGGAGACGGAGCTGTTCTGGGAGAGGCCCATGGGGTCAGCAAGGGGGAGTGGGCAGTGACTGCGGAAGCTCCTATGTGATCACTGCCCGCTTACTGCATGGAGCGGACCTGTACTGCTTGTAACCTGTGGTGCTGTGCGGTACCGCCTGCAGTGGCCGCATACCGGCGCCGCTGATCTCTTCCTGTATGTTCTCTTATTCCCTGGTGACAGTCCGTGACAGATGATGTGTGAGAGTGCTGGCTTCCTGTGATAGTCCCTCTAGTACTGCCCTCTATATCAGTCCTGTGATAGTCCCTCTAGTACTGCCCTCTATATCAGTCCTGTGATAGTCCCTCTAGTACTGCCCTCTATATCAGTCCTGTCATAGTCCCTCTATATCAGTCCTGTGATAGTCCCTCTAGTACTGCCCTCTATATCAGTCCTGTGATAGTCCCTCTATATCAGTCCTGTGATAGTCCCTCTTGTACTGCCCTCTATATCAGTCCTGTGATAGTCCCTCTAGTACCGCCCTCTATATCAGTCCTGTGATAGTCCCTCTAGTACCGCCCTCTATATCAGTCCTGTGATAGTCCCTCTAGTACCGCCCTCTATATCAGTCCTGTGATAGTCCCTCTAGTACCGCCCTCTGTATCAGTCCTGTGATAGTCCCTCTAGGACCGCCCTCTGTATCAGTCCTGTGATAGTCCCTCTAGGACCGCCCTCTGTATCAGTCCTGTGATAGTCCCTCTAGGACCGCCCTCTGTATCAGTCCTGTGATAGTCCCTCTAGGACCGCCCTCTGTATCAGTCCTGTGATAGTCCCTCTAGGACCGCCCTCTGTATCAGTCCTGTGATAGTCCCTCTAGGACCGCCCTCTGTATCAGTCCTGTGATAGTCCCTCTAGGACCGCCCTCTGTATCAGTCCTGTGATAGTCCCTCTAGGACCGCCCTCTGTATCAGTCCTGTGATAGTCCCTCTAGGACCGCCCTCTGTATCAGTCCTGTGATAGTCCCTCTAGGACCGCCCTCTGTATCAGTCCTGTGATAGTCCCTCTAGGACCGCCCTCTGTATCAGTCCTGTGATAGTCCCTCTAGGACCGCCCCTGTATCAGTCCTGTGATAGTCCCTCTAGGACCGCCCCCTGTATCAGTCCTGTGATAGTCCCTCTAGGACCGCCCCCTGTATCAGTCCTGTGATAGTCCCTCTAGGACCGCCCCCTGTATCAGCCCTGTGATAGTCCCTCTAGGACCGCCCTCTATATCAGCCCTGTGATAGTCCCTCTACTACCGCCCCCTGTATCAGTCCTGTGATAGTCCCTCTAGGACCGCCCCCTGTATCAGTCCTGTGATAGTCCCTCTAGGACCGCCCCTGTATCAGTCCTGTGATAGTCCCTCTAGGACCGCCCCTGTATCAGTCCTGTGATAGTCCCTCTAGGACCGCCCCTGTATCAGTCCTGTGATAGTCCCTCTAGGACCGCCCCTGTATCAGTCCTGTGATAGTCCCTCTAGGACCGCCCCTGTATCAGTCCTGTGATAGTCCCTCTAGGACCGCCCCTGTATCAGTCCTGTGATAGTCCCTCTAGGACCGCCCCTGTATCAGTCCTGTGATAGTCCCTCTAGGACCGCCCCTGTATCAGTCCTGTGATAGTCCCTCTAGGACCGCCCCTGTATCAGTCCTGTGATAGTCCCTCTAGGACCGCCCCCTGTATCAGTCCTGTGATAGTCCCTCTAGGACCGCCCCCTGTATCAGCCCTGTGATAGTCCCTCTAGGACCGCCCCCTGTATCAGCCCTGTGATAGTCCCTCTAGGACCGCCCCCTGTATCAGCCCTGTGATAGTCCCTCTAGGACCGCCCTCTGTATCAGCCCTGTGATAGTCCCTCTACTACCGCCCTCTGTATCAGTCTGTGATAGTCCCTAGGGGTAGGCAACCTTTGGCTCCCAGCTGTTGTGAAACTACAACTCCCAGCATGCATAGTTGCTCTGCTCTTCTAAGAACTTACATAAAAATGAATGGAGCATGCTGGGAATTGTAGTTTCACAACAGCTGGGAGCCGAAGGTTGCTGATGCCTGCGTCTAGTGCAATGGTGGCAATCAGAACCCACCCCCTGGAAAAAGTCTATGGTGTACCAATATGCATTAGACCTTTCCTGCCATTCATCAGCGCAGGGCGCACTATGAACAGCACAGGCAGCGCACTGAATGTAGGCAGCTATTATAGCTAAATGATAAAGTACATGGAAGATATACTATATTGGTATTCAGGGTAAATTGCCGTGTTGGCACTTTACAATAAATAAGTGGGTTTTGGGTTGCAGTTTGGGCACTCGGTCTGTAAAAAGTTCCCCATCACTGGGTTATTACTACATTCTGTATAATTCTATTCTGCTCTTAGTCCCTCTAGTGCTGCCCTCTGATGTCAATACTATGATAGTTACTCTAGTAATATCCTCTGTATAATATTGTGGCCTGTGACAGTCCCTATAGAACTTTCTTCTGTACGTTTTCAATCCTGTAATAATCCCTATAGTACTCCCCTCTGTATAATACCAATCCTGTGATAGTCCCTCTAGTACTGCCCTCTGTATGATACCAGTCCTCTGATGCTGTGGTGAAACTACGACTCCCAGCATGCTCCATTCATTTCTATGGAGTTCTGAGAACAGCCAAGAAAGTGTACACTTGGGAGTTGTAGTTTTACCACAGCTGGAGTGCCAGAGGTTAGCCATCACAGTACTAGTATAATACCAATCCTGTGATAGTGCCTTTAGTACTGCCCACTGTATGATACCAGTCCTCTGATAGTCCCTCTAGTACTGCCCTCTGATACCAATCCTGTGATAGTGCCTATAGTACTGCCCTCTTTATGATACCAGTCCTCTGATAGTCCCTCTGTATCATACCAATCCTGTGATAGTGCCTCTAGTACTGCCCTCTGTATACCAGTCCTCTGATAGTGCCTATAGTACTGCTCTCTGATACCAATCCTGTGATAGTGCCTATAGTACTGCTCTCTGATACCAATCCTGTGATAGTACCTCTAGTACTGCCCTCTGTATGATACCAGTCCTCTGATAGTGCCTATAGTACTGCTCTCTGATACCAATCATGTGATAGTGCCTATAGTACTTCCCTCTGTATGATACCAGTCCTATGATAGTGTCTCTAGTACTGCCCCCTGTATGATACCAGTCCTATGATAGTCCCTCTAGTACTGCTGTCTGATACCAATCCAGTGATAGTACCTCTAGTACTGCCCTCTGTATGATACCAGTCCTATGATAGTCCCTCTAGTACTGCTCTCTGATACCAATCCTGTGATAGTGCCTATAGTACTGCCCTCTGTATGATACCAGTCCTCTGATAGTCCCTCTGCATGATACCAATCCTGTGATAGTGCCTATAGTACTGCCCTCTGTATGATACCAGTCCTATGATAGTGCCCATACTACTGCTCTCTGATACCAATCCAGTGATAGTACCTCTAGTACTGCCCTCTGTATGATACCAGTCCTATGATAGTGCCCATAGTACTGCTCTCTGATACCAATCCTGTGATAGTGCCTATAGTACTGCCCTCTGTATGATACCAGTCCTCTGATAGTCCCTCTGCATGATACCAATCCTGTGATAGTGCCTATAGTACTGCCCTCTGTATGATACCAGTCCTCTGATAGTCCCTCTGCATGATACCAATCCTGTGATAGTGCCTATAGTACTGCCCTCTGTATGATACCAGTCCTCTGATAGTCCCTCTGCATGATACCAATCCTGTGATAGTGCCTCAAGATTTTTTGCTCCATCCAAAATGCAGCACTGCTGTGACATGTGGCAGCACTCTAACCTTTAACTCTTTGTATGATGGTCAGTATTGGGTAATGAAAGGAAGGATTATGCGGATTAAATGAGAATTCGCTGATCTCCGCAGCTGAAATCCCCGTAAACTGCTGGATGGTGGGGGAAGCAGCAGGTGGTCGCACATGCAGTGCTTGGATGGGTTCACACACGGGGTTTTGCTGCCACTTTCTGCAGTTTTGGAGGATTAGGTGTATTTTTTTACTCTAAAAACACCAGCTCCAGATGTTAGCTGAAGGCCTGTGGAAATAGGAAACATTGGCCACACAAATGTTCTTTTGCTACTGGCGTTTTTGTTAATAAGTTGGCCTTTTTTTGTCTTTCTAGCTCCTTTTAAAAAATGCAGCATGCTGGAGCGCCTGGCATTTTTTCAGGCATTGTGACATCTTATCTGTAGGGTAAAAACGCCAGGAAGAGAACGCTGGTGTAAGGCGCACTGGGGCACATATACTCTAAGAATACCAATGTGAGAAATTTATGATTCTGGCGCATGGACCTTTGTACGTTTGGAGTATCGTAAATCCTGCACCAGATTTACTATAGAATTCTGTCAGTGTGGCAAAAAAAAAAACCGTCTAGTCTAAGTTTAAACTCGTTTTGGGCGCAAAATGTTTTGGCGCATGGAGGTGTATTTAGGCCACTCCCCACAAAGCAATGTTCCTTGCCAGGCAATGAGTAAAAAGCTTAGAATAGCATGTAAAATAGTGGGTAAATGGGATTCTGCAAAAAAAAGTGTAGGTGCTCTTAAAGTAAAATAAAATAAAAAAGCATGGCGGTTATTCTGGCGCTCTTAACACCTATGCAATTTTGCGTGGCTATGTTGCCTATGCAGCACCACACTAAGCCTGTGTTCACATGATAGGACCCACACCATAAATGTTGTAACAAGTACATTTTGGCATTTTCCAAACCACATCCACACATGGAGGGAAATCTAATAGATGTCACTTTTTCATGATTTTGCAGTGAAATTACCTCAGTGTGTGACCTTACCCTTAACGCAATGTAACATATATAAGTAACCTGTGTATGTTAAAGTGACCCTCCAATTCAAGAAAAAAAAAAATTACCGTATTTTTAGCTTTATAAGACTCACCTAGATTTTTGCGGAAAATAGAAAAAAATTTTTGAACCAAAAGGTGTGCCTTTGGTGGGTTTTGAACGAATGGTGGTCTATGGATGACACTGTTATGGGGGTGATCTGTGGAGGACACTATTATGGGGGTGATCTGTGGAGGACACTATTATGGGGGGGGATCTGTGGAGGACACTGTTATGGGGGGATCTGTGGAGGACACTGTTATGGGGGATCTGTGGAGGACACTGTTATGGGGGGATCTGTGGAGGACACTGTTATGGGGGGATCTGTGGAGGATACTGTTATGGGGGATCTGTGGAGGATACTGTTATGGGGGATCTGTGGAGGATACTGTTATGGGGGGATCTGTGGAGGATACTGTTATGGGGGGATCTGTGGAGGATACTGTTATGGGGGGATCTGTGGAGGATACTGTTATGGGGAGGATCTGTGGAGGATACTGTTATGGGGGAGGATCTGTGGAGGATACTGTTATGGGGGAGGATCTGTGGAGGATACTGTTATGGGGGGAGGATCTGTGGAGGATACTGTTATGGGGGGAGGATCTGTGGAGGATACTGTTATGGGGGAGGATCTGTGGAGGATACTGTTATGGGGGAGGATCTGTGGAGGATACTGTTATGGGGGAGGATCTGTGGAGGATACTGTTATGGGGGAGGATCTGTGGAGGATACTGTTATGGGGGAGGATCTGTGGAGGATACTGTTATGGGGGGAGGATCTGTAGGAGGACACTGTTATGGGGGAGGATCTGTGGAGGACACTGTTATGGGGGAGGATCTGTGGAGGACACTGTTATGGGGGGATCTGTCGAGGACACTGTTATGGGGGGGGATCTGTGGAGGACACTGTTATGGGTGGGGGTCTGTGGAGGACACTGTTATGGGTGGGGGTCTGTGGAGGACACTGTTATGGGGGGGGGAATCTGTGGAGGACACTGTTATGGGGGGGGGGAATCTGTGGAGGACACTGTTATGGGGGGGGGGATCTGTGGAGGACACTGTTATGGGGGGGGATCTGTGGAGGACACTGTGGAGGACACTGTTATGGGGGGATCTGTGGAGGACACTGTTATGGGAGGGGGGATCTGTGGAGGACACTGTTATGGGGGGGGATCTGTGGAGGACACTGTTATGGGGGGGGGGATCTGTGGAGGACTCGCATATAGCATCTTATGTAATGGGGGTCACTATTCACACAGGGACAGTATACTGTGACACATACGATACTGTGACCAGCGTAAGATCATCTTATTCAGGTCACAGTATCATATGTGTCACAGTATATTGTCCCTGTGTGAATAGTGACCCCCATTACATCACCAGGCACCCGCTCACAGCAGTTTTTATATGTAAAATCTTTTTATGTAATGCTCCGGCAATGGCTCTTCTTTTTCTGTAACAGGACTCACTATCAAAGCAGCGGGCCGGCCGGCAGTGTAACTCGGTCAGTCACGCTCCTACCAGCTTCATTAATGAGGCAGGAGCGTGAATGAGAGAGTGAGGTTACGCTGCCTGCCACTTTGATAGTGAGTACTATTACTGAGGATTGCGCTAGTTTAAAGCAGAGCCACTGCTTGAAGATTACATGAATGGACTTTACGGGGGCCCAGTGTCATGGAGTACAGTGACTGCACCGGGCCCGCCGCTAATGAAACAGCAGTTGCCGGCTTCCAGCCCCTCTCCCTCCCCGCAGGCTGCGCTGATCCAAATGTCCATAACTGATGTTCAGGATCAGTTTTTTTCCCTTATTTTTCTATTGTTCTGAGGGATCAGAAGAACAGAAAAATAAACTGTGATGTGAACTCGGCCTAAAGTGTAAATGAATGGCGGACCCATTCATTCTCAATGGGGTCACATAGGATGCGGACAGCACACTTCCGTTCAGCGGCCCCGCAAAAAAATAGAACATGTCCTATTCCTGTCCGCAGGCACGGACAAGAAAATGAACTTCTATTATAGTGCCGGCCATGTGCGGTCCGCGAAACTGTTGCGGACGTTTGAATGGACCCTTAAGCCAGGGATGGGCAGTACACTGGAATTTAGGAGGCTGTGGTTGAACCTTGTGTTTTTTCAGCCTTAAACATGATGGGCCCTCATTTATCAAAACTGATAGTAAGTCTATGTCCACATGGGATGGAAAATATAGCGGAGATCATTGACATGCAGCAGATTTCACATCTGCAATCAGGTCATTTACACTGCGGTCGTCTTAGGCTACTTTCACATTAGCGTTTTCCGAGATTGAGATCCATCATAGGATCTCCATAACGGAATAAAACGCGTCCACTTTGTCCCCATTCATTGTCAATTGCGTTTGATTGCATCCAGATTGCGGACAAAATAATGCTGCAAGAAAACTAATCCGTCCCCCATTGACTTTCAATGGCGTTCATGACAGATCCATCATGGCTATAGAAGACGTAATACAACCGGATCCGTTCATGATGGATGCATGCGGTTGTATTATTGTAACGAGGCGTTTTGCAGATCCATGACTGATCTGCCGAAACGCTAATGTGAAAGTAGCCTTAGGCTATGGCCACACGGTCAGGTTTCTTGATACAGTTTTGGAAGCCAAAACCAGGAGTGAGTAAAAAAAAAAAAGTTGTATCTGTCCTTTATACTTTCTCTCCTTTTATGACCCACTCCTTATTTTGGCTTCAAAAGTTGCAAAAACCTGACCGTGTGGTCGTACTCTAACAGGGCGTGGTGTTTGCTGGTACAGATTTTCAGTATGAATATCTGAGGTACCGCCATTATGTGTGAACGCACCCGTGAGCTGTGTAACTGTCTTGTCCATTGCAATCAGTTGTAGCTCCGCTTTTTCTTAAACTGCTGTAGAAAAGTACAAGCCGGGCTCTGGTTCCTGTTGGTAACAAAGAAGGTAGGTGAGTTATAGAAGAACATTTAATAAAATCCTTCCTTTTGAAATGTGCATCATATCCGTTCTCGCTCGAAACAGAAGCGCCAGGGACACTTTCTTAAACTGCATTTACGCAAGCCGATAATCATCCAGATTATTGGGAACGACCATTTCCACGAATAGTCGTTCCCGACAATCTGCTGATGTAAAGGTGCCGCCGATCACCCAATGAAGAAGTAAAACGCTCGTTCATCGGGTGATCCTATAGCTGGTGCGGGCACCACCGATGATGGCTTCTGGGCAGCAGATCGTGTGGTCTAAACCAGTGTTTCCCAACCAGTGTGCCTCCAGCTGTTGCAAAACTACAACTCCCAGCATGCCCGGACAGCCTTTGGCTGTGCTGACATGCTGGGAGTTGTAGTTTCGCAACAGCTGGAGGCACACTGGTTGGGAAACACTGGTCTAAACAGCGATCTGCTTCCCAGAAACAATGGATCTGTATGAGGAGGAGGGATCGCTATAGCAACCACTCGTTCGCATACTGTGGAGGTGATCACTGCATGGAATAGCAGAGGTCTCCTTCACTGAGCGAACAGCCGACTGTCGGGAAGGAACGCTTCCTCCTGCAGAATCGTTCCATCTAAATTCACCCGTAGTCACAAGACCACAGGAGCCTCTCATTGGCTTTAGCAGTGATGTGCCGCACTTGTACACATGGCTGCAGAGATCTTCTGACCAAAAACAGGTCCCCACCACTACAGGTCCAGCGGTGACCACCAGGATCGTCAGTGCTGGAATGCAGGGTTATTTTTATTTTAAATTTTTTTAACTCTTTCATGCTTGCCTTTTATGTTTTACTTATGTCGGCAACCTAGATACAGGAGGTTTTCACTTCAAGTGTTAGGGGGAATTTATCTTAGACCAGTGTGTTCCGCTGATCTATGTTATCCCATGGGCTGCCGGAGGATCCACATAATGTATGAGGAGGTGCACTCCTCCGGTGGTCCCTGCACCTAAACCAAACAGCTTGGAGCTGGCGTAGAGTTCAGTCTTGTTTTACAGAAGAAAACTGGTGTAAAAGAAGGTAAATATTCTGGCCCCCACCACGTTCCCTTTTTAGGAAAGTGTCAAGAAACGCTACTTGCACCTAAATATAAGCACAGTAGTGTTTAAAAAGTCACAAACATGATGTTTGCGACTTTTACGATGATAAATTCCCCCATTAGTGTTAAAGGCCCCTTTCACATGGGCGAGTTTTCCGCGCAGGTGCAATGCGTGAGGAGGACGCATTGCACCCGCACTGAATCCGGACCCATTCATTTCTATGGGGCTGTGCACGAGCGGTGATTTTCACGCATCACTTCTGCGTTGCGTGAAAATCGCAGCATGCTCTATATTGTGCGTTATTCACGCAACGCAGGCCCCATAGAAGTGAATGGGGATGCGGGAAAATCGCAAGCATCCGCAAGCAAGTGTTGATGCGTTGCGATTTTCCCGCATGGTTGCTTAGCATGGTGATGGACCATGTGATTGGACCATGTGATGTGATTTTCCCGCATGGTTGCTTAGCAACGGGACCCGATCTCTATTATTTTCCCTTATAACATGGTTATAAGGGGAAATAATAGCATTCTTAATAAAGAATGCATAGTAAAATGAAGTGGAAGGGGTTAAAAATAATAAAAGTTAACTTACCTTAGCCACTTGATCGCGTAGTTGCGATCTGTCCTCTCTTTCCCTGCATCAGCTAAGATCTAAAGGACCTGTGATGACGTCATATCACATGGTCCATCTTACCATGGTAAGATGGACCATGTGATTGGACCATGTGATGTGACATCATCACAGGTCCTTTAGATCTTAGATGATGCAGGGAAAGAGAGGAGAGATCGCAACTACGCGATCAAGTGGCTAAGGTAAGTTAACTTTTATTATTTTTAACCCCTTCCACTTCATTTTACTATGTATTCTTTATTAAGAATGTTATTATTTTCCCTTATAACCATGTTATAAGGGAAAATAATAAAGTCTCCAGAATACTCTACCCGAAACCGGACTTCAGTGATGAAGTCCGGCTTCGGATCTGGGTACCAAACATGGCGATTTTTCTTACGCGCATGCAAATCGCTCATATTCCCGCAACGCACCCGCCTCTTATCCGGGCGTCAAACATGACGCCCGTGTGAAAGAGGCCAAAGGGGTTATCCAAACCTTATAATGTCCCCTCTAATGCCTGGGCCCCTCACACAAGTTGTACTTACCTGACTCCCGGGCACCTGTGTCGCTTCTAATGCCTGCACGGCCGGGGTCGAGCCTTCCTAGCATCGCGGGTGATGCTAGGGAGGCTCGTTCCTGTCACGGCTGAGACCCCCGTCTCCGGGTCTTTTGATCCACGCGATGGGGAGATGCAGTGGTGGCAACAGAAGCGACGTGGGTGCCAGGGAGCAAGGTAACTACAACCTTTCTGAGGGGCCCAGTACAGTTCCTAATTTTTCCTTCTGTTATAATTCTGCATTATTTCTTGCTTTGTATCCTTATCTCTGCCCATTAAGTTGGTCTCCACTGATGAAGCTGGGTCAGATCCTGATGGGAGAATAGGGCAAGGTTCAAGGCGAGACTCTACATAGCAGTTCTAGGGAATTTGTCTTCTGGGTCATTGAATTTCCCTGTTGCTCATAGTTGGCTCTGAACATAAAAAGATGACTTGAAGCCATTTATTTCTTGTGCATCTCATAAAAGTCATCGCTTTATTAGCCGTTTGTAGTCATTACTTCCCCAGACTGATGCTTCTTTATGAGCTTTAGTGGGTGGCCTTCTCCATTGTGTTTAGTGTACTTTGCTTCTTTCGGTGTCTGGTGCAGGCCATTCACCTGGTAAGACCGCTTCACACAGTCAGTGATTTCCATCAGTGATTGTGACCCAAAACCAGGAGTGGAGACTACACATGGATAAGGTATAATGGAAACATTTACACCTGGTTTGTGTTTTTGACCTTCAACTGGTTTTGGCTCCCAGTCACTGATGGATATAACTGACCGAAGCGCTGACTTGTGAAAGCGAACACTGGGTTTAGACAAAGTGGCCCATGATAACCCTGGAAGATGATGCGTGTCCATGCAAGTGCCACAAAAGCCTGCTAAGTCATCAGATTGCCGATTCTTTATGGTTGCATCGGCATTTAGGCTCGTCAGCGTTATATATTTAATTTGGCAATGATTGTGTTAATGATATTTTATAGGTTTATTCCAAAATTGAACTCTTTCGTGATGAAATAGCAGCTTTCTCTGCTTTGGCGTCTTGTTACGGACTCCATATACGGTGGGATGCTCATTGATGTCTTTGCTGATTCAGCACTGCCCTGCTGCCCAGTTGGAGCCAGCTTGGATAATTTTTTTTCTTTCTCTACAAATGTTAGGGTTGTGTTTTTGTCAATTTCTTATTGCCTAGCTCCTAAAAATATCAGACTAGCTCCTACCCTGCGCAAAGATAGTCTTCTGTGCATAAAGAACAAGCTCATTTCAGTGGGGTGGTCCTACAGCTTCCCCTGCGACCAACCTGGCTGAGATTCTCTTCTCTAATCGCAACATCATACATATAGGGGCTTATTTACTAACAGAAATACATCTATATTAGGCGTATTTCTGGTGCAGATTCTGGCGCAAAGCTCTTTTTCCCTGCTCTAAAAAAAAAAAGTGTGCAGGGAAAGGGGACGGCCCGTTTTAGGCTCCATTCACACGTCCGATGGGTCCGCATCCATTCCGCAATTCTGCGGACCTATTCATTCTCTATGGGGAAGGAATGGATGCGGAGAGCACACTATGTGCTCTCCGCATCCGCATTTCCGGAGCGCGGCCCGAAATTCCGGTCCGTCTGTGGAGGATACTGTTATGGGGGGATCTGTGGAGGATACTGTTATGGGGGATCTGTGGAGGATACTGTTATGGGGGATCTGTGGAGGATACTGTTATGGGGGATCTGTGGAGGATACTGTTATGGGGGGATCTGTGGAGGATACTGTTATGGGGGAGGATCTGTGGAGGATACTGTTATGGGGGAGGATCTGTGGAGGATACTGTTATGGGGGAGGATCTGTGGAGGATACTGTTATGGGGGAGGATCTGTGGAGGATACTGTTATGGGGAGGATCTGTGGAGGATACTGTTATAGGGGGAGGATCTGTGGAGGATACTGTTATGGGGGAGGATCTGTGGAGGATACTGTTATGGAGGGAGGATCTGTGGAGGATACTGTTATGGGGGAGGATCTGTGGAGGATACTGTTATGGGGGAGGATCTGTGGAGGACACTGTTATGGGGGGAGGATCTGTGGAGGACACTGTTATGGGGGAGGATCTGTGGAGGACACTGTTATGGGGGGATCTGTGGAGGACACTGTTATGGGGGGATCTGTGGAGGACACTGTTATGGGTGGGGTCTGTGGAGGACACTGTTATGGGTGGGAGTCTGTGGAGGACACTGTTATGGGGGGAATCTGTGGAGGACACTGTTATGGGGGGAATCTGTGGAGGACACTGTTATGGGGGGATCTGTGGAGGACACTGTTGTGAGGGACACTGTTATGGAGGACATCTGTGGAGGACACTGTTATGGGGGGATCTGTGGAGGACACTGTTATGGGAGGGGGATCTGTGGAGGACACTGTTATGGGGAGATCTGTGGAGGACACTGTTATGGGGGGATCTGTGGAGGACTCGCATATAGCATCTTATGTAATGGGGTCACTATTCACACAGGGACAGTATACTGTGACACATACGATACTGTGACCAGCGTAAGATCATCTTATTCAGGTCACAGTATCATATGTGTCACAGTATATTGTCCCTGTGTGAATAGTGACCCCCATTACATCACCAGGCACCCGCTCACAGCAGTTTTTATATGTAAAATCTTTTTATGTAATGCTCCGGCAATGGCTCTTCTTTTTTCTGTAACAGGACTCACTATCAAAGCAGCGGGCCGGCCGGCAGTGTAACTCGGTCAGTCACGCTCCTACCAGCTTCATTAATGAGGCAGGAGCGTGAATGAGAGAGTGAGGTTACGCTGCCTGCCACTTTGATAGTGAGTACTATTACTGAGGATTGCGCTAGTTTAAAGCAGAGCCACTGCTTGAAGATTACATGAATGGACTTTACGGGGGGGCCCAGTGTCATGGAGTACAGTGACTGCACCGGGCCCGCCGCTAATGAAACAGCAGTTGCCGGCTTCCAGCCCCTCTCCCTCCCCGCAGGCTGCGCTGATCCAAATGTCCATAACTGATGTTCAGGATCAGTTTTTTTCCCTTATTTTTCTATTGTTCTGAGGGATCAGAAGAACAGAAAAATAAACTGTGATGTGAACTCGGCCTAAAGTGTAAATGAATGGCGGACCCATTCATTCTCAATGGGGTCACATAGGATGCGGACAGCACACTTCCGTTCCGCGGCCCCGCAAAAAAATAGAACATGTCCTATTCCTGTCCGCAGGCACGGACAAGAAAATGAACTTCTATTATAGTGCCGGCCATGTGCGGTCCGCGAAACTGTTGCGGACGTTTGAATGGACCCTAAGCCAGGGATGGGCAGTACACTGGAATTTAGGAGGCTGTGGTTGAACCTTGTGTTTTTTCAGCCTTAAACATGATGGGCCCTCATTTATCAAAACTGATAGTAAGTCTATGTCCACATGGGATGGAAAATATAGCGGAGATCATTGACATGCAGCAGATTTCACATCTGCAATCAGGTCATTTACACTGCGGTCGTCTTAGGCTACTTTCACATTAGCGTTTTCCGAGATTGAGATCCATCATAGGATCTCCATAACGGAATAAAACGCGTCCACTTTGTCCCCATTCATTGTCAATTGCGTTTGATTGCATCCAGATTGCGGACAAAATAATGCTGCAAGAAAACTAATCCGTCCCCCATTGACTTTCAATGGCGTTCATGACAGATCCATCATGGCTATAGAAGACGTAATACAACCGGATCCGTTCATGATGGATGCATGCGGTTGTATTATTGTAACGGAAGCGTTTTTGCAGATCCATGACTGATCTGCCGAAAACGCTAATGTGAAAGTAGCCTTAGGCTATGGCCACACGGTCAGGTTTCTTGATACAGTTTTGGAAGCCAAAACCAGGAGTGAGTAAAAAAAAAAAAAGTTGTATCTGTCCTTTATACTTTCTCTCCTTTTATGACCCACTCCTTATTTTGGCTTCAAAAGTTGCAAAAAACCTGACCGTGTGGTCGTACCCTAACAGGGCGTGGTGTTTGCTGGTACAGATTTTCAGTATGAATATCTGAGGTACCGCCATTATGTGTGAACGCACCCGTGAGCTGTGTAACTGTCTTGTCCATTGCAATCAGTTGTAGCTCCGCTTTTTCTTAAACTGCTGTAGAAAAGTACAAGCCGGGCTCTGGTTCCTGTTGGTAACAAAGAAGTTGGTGAGTTATAGAAGAACATTTAATAAAATCCTTCCTTTTGAAATGTGCATCATATCCGTTCTTGCTCGAAACAGAAGCGCCAGGGACACTTTCTTAAACTGCATTTACGCAAGCCGATAATCATCCAGATTATTGGGAACGACCATTTCCACGAATAGTCGTTCCCGACAATCTGCTGATGTAAAGGTGCCGCCGATCACCCAATGAAGAAGTAAAACGCTCGTTCATCGGGTGATCCTATAGCTGGTGCGGGCACCACCGATGATGGCTTCTGGGCAGCAGATCGTGTGGTCTAAACCAGTGTTTCCCAACCAGTGTGCCTCCAGCTGTTGCAAAACTACAACTCCCAGCATGCCCGGACAGCCTTTGGCTGTGCTGACATGCTGGGAGTTGTAGTTTCGCAACAGCTGGAGGCACACTGGTTGGGAAACACTGGTCTAAACAGCGATCTGCTTCCCAGAAACAATGGATCTGTATGAGGAGGAGGGATCGCTATAGCAACCACTCGTTCGCATACTGTGGAGGTGATCACTGCATGGAATAGCAGAGGTCTCCTTCACTGAGCGAACAGCCGACTGTCGGGAAGGAACGCTTCCTCCTGCAGAATCGTTCCATCTAAATTCACCCGTAGTCACAAGACCACAGGAGCCTCTCATTGGCTTTAGCAGTGATGTGCCGCACTTGTACACATGGCTGCAGAGATCTTCTGACCAAAAACAGGTCCCCACCACTACAGGTCCAGCGGTGACCACCAGGATCGTCAGTGCTGGAATGCAGGGTTATTTTTATTTTAAATTTTTTTAACTCTTTCATGCTTGCCTTTTATGTTTTACTTATGTCGGCAACCTAGATACAGGAGGTTTTCACTTCAAGTGTTAGGGGAATTTATCTTAGACCAGTGTGTTCCGCTGATCTATGTTATCCCATGGGCTGCCGGAGGATCCACATAATGTATGAGGAGGTGCACTCCTCCGGTGGTCCCTGCACCTAAACCAAACAGCTTGGAGCTGGCGTAGAGTTCAGTCTTGTTTTACAGAAGAAAACTGGTGTAAAAGAAGGTAAATATTCTGGCCCCCACCACGTTCCCTTTTAGGAAAGTGTCAAGAAACGCTACTTGCACCTAAATATAAGCACAGTAGTGTTTAAAAAGTCACAAACATGATGTTTGCGACTTTTACGATGATAAATTCCCCATTAGTGTTAAAGGCCCCTTTCACATGGGCGAAGTTTCAGCGCAGGTGCAATGCGTGAGGAGGACGCATTGCACCCGCACTGAATCGGACCCATTCATTTCTATGGGGCTGTGCACGAGCGGTGATTTTCACGCATCACTTCTGCGTTGCGTGAAAATCGCAGCATGCTCTATATTGTGCGTTATTCACGCAACGCAGGCCCCATAGAAGTGAATGGGGATGCGGAAAATCGCAAGCATCCGCAGCAAGTGTTGATGCGTTGCGATTTTCCCGCATGGTTGCTTAGCATGGTGATGGACCATGTGATTGGACCATGTGATGTGATTTTCCGCATGGTTGCTTAGCAACGGACCCGATCTCTATTATTTTCCCTTATAACATGGTTATAAGGAAATAATAGCATTCTTAATAAAGAATGCATAGTAAAATGAAGTGGAAGGGGTTAAAAATAATAAAGTTAACACCTTAGCCACTTGATCGCGTAGTTGCGATCTGTCCTCTCTTCCTGCATCAGCTAAGATCTAAAGGACCTGTGATGACGTCATATCACATGGTCCATCTTACCATGGTAAGATGGACCATGTGATTGGACCATGTGATGTGACATCATCACAGGTCCTTTAGATCTTAGCTGATGCGGGAAAGAGAGGAGATCGCAACTACGCGATCAAGTGGCTAAGGTAAGTTAACTTTTATTATTTTTAACCCCTTCCACTTCATTTTACTATGCATTCTTTATTAAGAATGTTATTATTTTCCCTTATAACCATGTTATAAGGGAAAATAATAAAGTCTCCAGAATACTCTACCCGAAACCGGACTTCAGTGATGAAGTCCGACTTCGGATCTGGGTACCAAACATGGCGATTTTTCTTACAGCGCATGCAAATCGCGCATATTCCCGCAACGCACCCGCCTCTTATCCGGGCGTCAAACATGACGCCCGTGTGAAAGAGGCCAAAGGGGTTATCCAAACCTTATAATGTCCCCTCTAATGCCTGGGCCCCTCACACAAGTTGTACTTACCTGACTCCCGGGCACCTGTGTCGCTTCTAATGCCTGCACGGCCGGGTCGAGCCTTCCTAGCATCGCGGGTGATGCTAGGGAGGCTCTGCTCCTGTCACGGCTGAGACCCCCGTCTCCGGGTCTTTTGATCCACGCGATGGGGAGATGCAGTGGTGGCAACAGAAGCGACGTGGGTGCCAGGGAGCAAGGTAACTACAACCTTTCTGAGGGGCCCAGTACAGTTCCTAATTTTTCCTTCTGTTATAATTCTGCATTATTTCTTGCTTTGTATCCTTATCTCTGCCCATTAAGTTGGTCTCCACTGATGAAGCTGGGTCAGATCCTGATGGGAGAATAGGGCAAGGTTCAAGGCGAGACTCTACATAGCAGTTCTAGGGAATTTGTCTTCTGGGTCATTGAATTTCCCTGTGGCTCATAGTTGGCTCTGAACATAAAAAGATGACTTGAAGCCATTTATTTCTTGTGCATCTCATAAAAGTCATCGCTTTATTAGCCGTTTGTAGTCATTACTTCCCCAGACTGATGATGCTTTATGAGCATTAGTGTTGAGTGTTCAGTGTGCTTTGCTTCTTTCGGTGTCTGGTGCAGGCCTTTCACCTGGTAAGACCGCTTCACACAGTCAGTGATTTCCATCAGTGATTGTGACCCAAAACCAGGAGTGGAGACTACACATGGATAAGGTGTAATGGAAACATTTACACCTGGTTTGTGTTTTTGACCTTCAACTGGTTTTGGCTCCCAGTCACTGATGGATATAACTGACCGAGCGCTGACTTGTGAAAGCGAACACTGGGTTTAGACAAAGTGGCCCATGATAACCCTGGAAGATGATGCGTGTCCATGCAAGTGCCACAAAAGCCTGCTAAGTCATCAGATTGCCGATTCTTTATGGTTGCATCGGCATTTAGGCTCGTCAGCGTTATATATTTAATTTGGCAATGATTGTGTTAATGATATTTTATAGGTTTATTCCAAAATTGAACTCTTTCATGATGAAATAGCAGCTTTCTCTGCTTTGGCGTCTTGTTACGGACTCCATATACGGTGGGATGCTCATTGATGTCTTTGCTGATTCAGCACTGCCCTGCTGCCCAGTTGGAGCCAGCTTGGATAATTTTTTTTCTTTCTCTACAAATGTTAGGGTTGTGTTTTTGTCAATTTCTTATTGCCTAGCTCCTAAAAATATCAGACTAGCTCCTACCCTGCGCAAAGATAGTCTTCTGTGCATAAAGAACAAGCTCATTTCAGTGGGGTGGTCCTACAGCTTCCCCTGCGACCAACCTGGCTGAGATTCTCTTCTCTAATCGCAACATCATACATATAGGGGCTTATTTACTAACAGAAATACATCTATATTAGGCGTATTTCTGGTGCAGATTCTGGCGCAAAGCTCTTTTTCCCTGCTCTAAAAAAAAAGTGTGCAGGGAAAGGGGACGGCCCGTTTTAGGCTCCATTCACACGTCCGATGGGTCCGCATCCATTCCGCAATTCTGCGGACCTATTCATTCTCTATGGGGAAGGAATGGATGCGGAGAGCACACTATGTGCTCTCCGCATCCGCATTTCCGGAGCGCGGCCCGAAATTCCGGTCCGCAGCTCTGCAAAGAAATAGAGCATGTTCTGTTCTTGTCCACAGCTGCGGACTAGAATAGGACTTCTCTATTAGTGCAGGCCATGTGCAGCGTCGGTATTTTGCAGACCCCCAAAACACCTGTGGACGTATGAATGGACCCTTAGGTGTAGAAAATGGTCTAAACCTTGCTGGCGTCGATTTAGAAGCGGCGGCTCCACCGCCAGTGCAGGGCCTTATTAAGACCAGTGTCTACAACATTGGAAAAGGGTGAAGTCCGCAGCGAAAACCGCAAACATAATTGACATGCTGTATATTTGGAAATCCGCACGGCAGGTCAATTTCAGTTTGTGTAGTCTCATACACTTTGCTGGTACTGTACTACGTACTCCACCGTGTGCAGGTGCCTGGTGATAGCTATCTCTTCCAGCTTGGCATCCTCCGGCATGCATGTATTTTCAGTGGGGAGGGAGGAGAAAGGCTGAGCCTTCCATTGACGGTCTAGGTGGGGAAATTGTGGACCCATTAATTTCAATGGGGATAGACGATGTCCCGGCTGGGTCTGCAATCGTGTTCCCGAAAAAAATAGAACATGTCCATTCTTGTCCACAAAGACATTTTCTATATAGTGCCGGCGATGTGCGGTCCCTTAGGAGGGTGGAGTTGGTGCAGTAGGTTTTTTAAGACTGAGGCTCCAGTATGTATAGCTCCCAATTACTGGCATCAAGTCTGTATTGGAGGCTTCGGCTGACACATTGTGTGTGGGCGTTGCATATATTCTAGATGTTGGATTGCGGTGCCTATTCGATGTGGCTTAGAATGGTATCCTGAATGCGGGGGTGGAACTGGCAAGTTACATGTGGGGAACGGTACGAACTGGTATACTGTGTGCCAAATGCATAGGCTGACATACAGTATTGGATGGTGGCACAGGCCTGGCACATGACCTGGAGAAGTGGATGGCCAGGAGGCGATTCAACCTTTTTAATACTCAGTTGATTTCTGCTTCTGTTAGCTGAGAAGCCCGTATTGGCTTTCCTGGGACTTCTGATGGCTTTATAGCATTTTTTAGTTAATGGGGTTGTGTCACTTCAGCAAATAACATTTATTGCGTAGAGAAATGACCTGGCACTTAGAAGGCACTTACTAATGTATTGTTATTAAGGGGGAACTGTAGCATTTTCCTAAAGATGATCTGTCCTCTGGATCAGCAGCATCTGATCAATGGGGTCCAACACCTGGGACCCCCGCCGATCAGCTCTTTTTGAAGGCAGCCCCGTGGCCTTCTCTCCGTTTACCACAAGCCTAGTGACGTCACTACCAGTATCACTGGCCTGGGCGCTGCTAAGCCCCATTGAAGTGAACAGGACCTAGCCGTGCCCAGGGCTGTGGTACTAGTCGTGACGTCACTGGGCCTGCGGGAAACTGCTAGAAGGCCGCGGCGCCTCTGCCTTCTCAAACAGCTGATCGCACCCCTGCCGATCAGATACTGCTGATCCAGAAGATAGATCATCAGTAAGAAAAAGCTACAGAACCCCTTTAACCATATTGCAACCTTTTCTGGCTGGATTTATTTATCCATCACATTATACTCTGCTTGTTTCCATGGTTACGACCACCCTGTAATCCTGCAGCGGTGGTCGTGCTTGCACATTTTAGGAAAAACCATTAGCCTATATGAGCTCCCAATGTCCCGGCCACCAGAGAGGCTGGCACATTTTCCCATAGCGTGCAAGCAAGGCCACCGCTGCTGGATTGCAGGGTGGTCGTAACCGTGGAAATGCGATGGGAAAAAGGAAGCAATATGGACAACCCCTTTAAGGAAAATGGTATTATCCAAAGTACATTATTGCTTATATGCTCAGTTTTCAGTGTAAGGAAACCAGGCCTACCATACATGTCAGAACGTACGCCTTCCATATTAGCGCAGTCTTCACTATGGAAACAGCCTGGACCGCCGTGGTTATTTGTAGTCCTCCCAATGTGCCAGCAGAAGGTCAGCTTGTGAGAACCTATTTGTCTTATTACACCAGCAGTTTTCTATAAGAAGCCTGGAGATATCTAAAGCCGGTTTACACAGGACCGATTGCGATTCCTCATACAGAATCATGGCTTCTGAGCAGCAGATCGCTGTTTAGACCACGTGATCGGTGGTGTCTGTACGAGCGACAGGATCAACTCATGAACAAGCGTTTTGCTCTTTCATCTGGTGATTGGCTGTACATTCAGACAGGCAGATTTTCAGGACTTATAATTGGTGTGTCTAAATGCACCTTAAAGGGGTATTCCCATCTTAATGATCACTGTTAGATCTGTTAATGATTTAGCAGTGATCATTTTTCTAACTATATTTAATTAACTAATTCCCACCCCTTAGAAGAAAAAGAAGATATACTTACCTGACAGTTGTCTTCCGTCTCCCCTGGTTACGGCCACCGCTCTTCCCTGGAATCGCGGTGGCCACGCTTGCGCAGACGACTTCTTCTTTTCTCCCGGCCGGGCCGCGCGCAGTCCCGAAAGCGCACGCCGACGCAGCGCATGCGCTATGGTGACTTCTTCCTGGCCAGTATAGTATACTTGCCAGGAAGAAGTCACCAAGACGCATGCGCGGCGGCGTGCGCGTTCAGTCCAGCGCCCGGCCGGAAGAAGACGTCAATCAAGATGGAGCCCGCCCCCTGCCGAAACCAGGAAGTGGACGGCACGCCGGGAGCAGCTAAGTATGAAGCTGCGTGATAGGAATACCCCTTTAAGGCAGGCAGCAAACTCGCCGCTCCCCCCCAGTGGTCACTGCAGTGCCTTGCTCCTCCACAGAGTGACTACATCTTATCACCACCCCTATATACCTATCTTCAGAGGGGTGTATAGCAGAGGAATGTACACTTGAGCAGCCTGGTGGGTTTTCTTAACACCTCCGTCTATTACATCGCTCTGTCGGATCCGTCAACAGTGGCCTCCGTTATCGGCGTCATCAGAAACCTCATTAGTAAGGTTAGAGGGAATATCACAAAGCCATCCAACATGTTTTATGTTACTTACAACAGGGCTTGACAAATTTCCTTGGAATCTAGGAGCCAGCTAAAAAAGTTAGGAGCCAGGCGGAGCCGCGTCATAAAGCTCCCAATAGATGCCCCCATAGTGATCCTCCCCCCCCCCCCACTTCTCTATAGAGCCCCCCAATAATGCATGCCAGTACATAGGGCCCCCAGTAGATGCCCCCATAGTGTTCCTACCCCTGTTTTCCATAGTGCCCCCCATAATGTGCGAGTATATAGGGCCCCCCATAATGCTTCCCCTTTTCAATAGGTTATATGACACGTCAGATGCTGCCAGCGTCTAAGTGATCGCCACTTGCGGCCGCCATGACATGTGGAAACCCTTACAAGGATTACAGGGTCCGGAGGGGAGGGCAGAGGGGTCCGGAGGGGAGGCAGAGGGTCCGGAGGAGAGGGCAGAGGGGTCCGGAGGAGAGGGCAGAGGGGTCCGGAGGAGAGGGCAGAGGGGTCCGGAGGAGAGGGCAGAGGGGTCCGGAGGAGAGGCAGAGGGGTCCGGAGGGGAGGGCAGAGGGGTCCGGAGGGGAGGGCAGAGGGGTCCGGAGGGGAGGGCAGAGGGGTCCGGAGGAGGGCAGAGGGGTCCGGAGGGGAGGGCAGAGGGTCCGGAGGGGAGGGCAGAGGGGTCCGGAGGGGAGGGCAGAGGGGTCCGGAGGAGAGGGCAGAGGGGTCCGGAGGGGAGGGCAGAGGGTCCGGAGGGAGGGCAGAGGGTCCGGAGGGGAGGGCAGAGGGGTCCGTCTTGTCAATCTCTTTCCCCTTGTCATTCACTTTCCCCCCTTGTCATTCACTTCCCCCTTGTCATTCACTTTCTCCCCGCCCCTTGTCATTCACTTTCTCCCCCTTGTCATTCACTTTCTCCTCCCCTTGTCATTCACTTTCTCCTCCCCCTTGTCATTCACTTTCTCCCGCCTCTCTTGTCATTCACTTTCTCCCCGCCCCCTTGTCATTCACTTTCTCCCCCCTTGTCATTCACTTTCTCCCCCCTTTGTCATTCACTTTCTCCCCCCTTGTCATTCACTTTCTCCCCGCCCCCTTGTCATTCACTTTCTCCCCCCTTGTCATTCACTTTCTCCCCCCTTGTCATTCACTTTCTCCCCCCCTTGTCATTCACTTTCTCCCCTGCCCCCTTGTCATTCACTTTCTCCCCGCCCCTTGTCATTCACTTTCTCCCCGCCCCTTGTCATTCACTTTCTCCCCGCCCCTTGTCATTCACTTTCTCCCCGCCCCTTGTCATTCACTTTCTCCCCCGCCCCTTGTCATTCACTTTCTCTCCGCCCCCTTGTCATTCACTTTCTCCCCCCCTTGTCATTCACCTTCTCCCCCCCCCTTGTCATTCACCTTTCTCCCCCCTTGTCATTCACCTTTCTCTCCCCTTGTCATTCACCTTCTCTCCCCCTTGTCATTCACCTTCTCTCCCCCTTGTCATTCACCTTCTCTCCCCCCTTGTCATTCACCTTCTCTCCCCTCTTGTCATTCACCTTCTCTCTCCCCTCTCTTGTCATTCACCTTCTCCCTCTTCCTCCTCTGCCTCTAGTGTAGCGTGGCCGAGCTTTGTATAGTCCCACGGGTACAGGAGCTTTAGTTTCCTGTACTCGGGCGGACTGACAGGAAGTGCACACTGTGTGCGCACTTCATGTCAGTCCGGCCGGGTACAGGAGACAGATGCTCCTGTACCGCTGGACCACGGTAGGCTCGGCCACGCTAGCTGAGGAACTGACAGGAGGGAGCGCTAAGCGCTTCCCTCCTGTCAGTCCCTCTCTTCATGCTGTGCCCGGGCGGTGCGCCCTCATGGACGCGCCAGCCCGGGCAGTGCTGCAGCCGCCTGAGGCTCTATACAGAGCGCTCGGGCGGCTGCAGCATGAAGGGGGCCGGCGCTCCTAGTCCGCGCCGGACCCTGCGCCCGGGCACCTGACAGAACGGGCTGACAACTACCCAGGCGCCAGGACCAAATTCCTGGTCGCCATGGCGACCTGGCGCCTGGGATTTGTCGAGCCCTGACTTACAACCCCTACATGGTGTGCTGTGTTGTGTGATACATTATACACTTGATATTTTATGAGTTTATTATGGACCAGAATAATATTAATTGCTTTCTCTTTTATTTTAGGTGTCGGCAAAAGTAGTTTACTCCTAAGGTTTGCTGATAATACCTTTTCAGGTATGTCTAACCTCATTATGTAGGCCGCGCTGTAACCTTACCCCTCTGTACATCACTACTAATCTTTAAAAAAATAGACCTACCTTCTGTCTTTTGTTTTTGCCCTTGTCACATCTCCTTGCATACTTCCTAGTAAAATTTCTCCTTATCTCCTATACTTTGTATCTGCCGAGATTGTAAAAATGCCCTCCCGACTGTGTAATGTAGAGTTTCTTGTTCGTCAGTTGTAGAAGTTATATGAGCTGTCAGATCTATGGGAGACTAAGTAGATGCTATCAGGATGCTTTTCTAAGGCCCCTTTCAGACGAGTGAGTTTTCTGCGCGGGTGCTATGCGTGATGCGAACGCATAGCACCCACACTGAATCCGGACCCATTCATTTCAACGGGTCTGTGTACATGAGCGTTGTTTTTCACGCATCACTTGTGCGTTGCATGAAAATCACAGCATGTTCTATATTCTGCATTTTTCACGCTGACCCCATAGAAGTGAATGGGGCTGCGTGAAAATCGCATCCGCACTTAAAAAACTAAGAAACTCTACATTACACATCTACATCGGGAGGGCATTTTTACAATCTTGGCAGATGCATTTTTCACTGATGGTTGCTAAGAGATGTTGTTTGAGAACCTTCAGTTTTTTATCACGCGCGTGAAAAACGCATCAATGCGCATTGCACCCGCACAAAAAAAACTAAATGAACTTGCTTGCGAAATCGTGCATTTTTTTACTGAACGCATCCAGCTCTAATATGTGACGCTCGTCTGCAAGGGGCCTAACTCTCTTACAGATGGCATCCCCCCCTTCTGTTGGTTAACTGGAAGTTAAACCACCACATAAAATATAAGTGCACGTCAGGTTATTAAGAGAAAACGGATGTATGACACTTGAAAACATGTTTCCAAAGTTTTCTTGGTCAGTAATGTTATGGAACCACAACTCTGGAAAAGGAGTGTTAACCACAAGGAGGATTGGTGTGTTGGTTCTGAGTATATGCGGGAGGTACTTTTGTATTTTAGAAACCTCTTAGATCCACTTATTTCTTACCCCTCTTACAGGCAGCTACATCACAACAATCGGAGTTGATTTTAAAATCCGAACAGTTGAAATTAATGGGGAGAAAGTGAAACTCCAGATTTGGGACACGGCAGGACAGGAGCGATTCCGGACGATAACATCAACGTAAGTTCACTGAGCAGACACTGGATTGTAATCTCTCCATTTTTAGTTCTCATTATTCAGCTTCCTAGATTAGTTTGCCCTTCAGGAGTTTGAGTTTATCCATATTTCTAGTCTTTGTATTTACAGTGCCTTGAAGAAGTATTCATACCCCTTGAACTTGACCACTTTTTTTTTTTTTATGTTACACCCTCAAACTTAAATGTACTTTATTGGAATTTTTTTGTTGTGTGAAGTGAAAATGATGCATGGTTTTTAAAATTTCTAGTAAATCTGAAAAGTGTGGTGTGCATTTGTATTCAGCCCTCTTTATTAATACCCCCTAAATAAAAATCCAGTGTGACCAATTGTATTCAGAAGTCACCTAATTAGTAAATAGTCCACTTGTGTGTAATGTATGCTTAGCTATAACTAAATGTGTTCAGTGATCAAACTGCATCGTGAAAACCAAGGTACACACCAGACAGGTCAGGGATAAAGGTGTAGAGAAGTGTAAAGCAGGATTGGGTTATTAAAAAAACATCCCAAGCTCTGAACATCTCACGAAGCACTGTTAAATCCATTATCCGAAAATGGAAAGAGTATGGCACGACTGCAAACCCACCAAGACATGGCTGCCCACCTAAACTGACAGCCCGGGCAAGGAGAGCACTGATTAGAGAAGCAGCCAAGAGGCCGATGGTCACTCTGGAGGAGCTGCAGAGATCCACAGCTCAGGCGGGAGAATCTGTCCACAGGACAACTAATAGTCATGTACTCCACAAATCTGGCCTTTATGGAAGAGTGCCATTTTTTTTTTTTTTTAAAGCAAGCCATAAGAAGCTTGCCACTAGCCATGTAGGGGACACAGCAAACATGGAGAAGAAGGTGCTCTGGTCAGATGAGACCTGAACTTTTTGGCCTAAATGTAAAACGCTATGTGTGGCGAAAAACTAACATTGCAAATCACCCTGAACACACCATCCTTGCCATGAAATGTCGTGGCAGCATCATGGTGTGGGAATGCTTTTCTTTAGCACAGACAGGGAAGATAGACGGAGCTAAATACAGGGCAATCCTGGAGGATAACCTGATAGAGGCTGCAGAAGACTTGAGACTGGGGAGGAGGTTTGGCAGGGCAGTGACCCTAAACATACAGCCAGAGCTGCAATGAAATGGTTTAGATCAGGCATGCTCAACCTGCGGCCCTCAATCTGTTGTAAAACTACAACTCCCACGATGCCCTTCTGTAGAATGATAGCTGTAGGCTGCCAGGCAATGATGGGGGTTGTAGTTTTGCAACAGCTGGAGGGCCGCAGGTTGAGCATGCCTGGTTTATATCAAAGCATATTCATATGTTAGAATGGCCCCATCAAAGTCCAGACCTAAATCCCATTGAGAATTGAAAATTGCTGTTCAGACGTTCCCCATCCGTTGAGCATGAACTGTTTTGCAAAGAATGGCCCAAAATTTCAGCCTTTAAATGTGCAAAGCTGGTAGAGACGTACCCCAAAAAACTTGCAGCCGTAATGGTCCTACAAAGTAGTGATTCGGGGGCTGAATACAAATGCACACCACACTTTCCAGATTTTTATTTATTAACATTTTTGAAAACCATGTATCATTTTTTTTCACTTCACACATACTTGCTACTTTGTGTTGGTCTATCACATAAAATTCCAATAAAATAAATTTTAAGGGCCCTTTCACACTTGCGTTTTTGTTTTCCGGCATAGAGATCCGTCGTCGGGTCTCTATGCCGGAAAAATCCTGATCAGTTTTATCCCCATGCATTCTGAATGGAGAGAAATCCGTTCAGGATGTCTTCAGTTCAGGACCGGAACGTTTTTTGGCCGCAGCAAATACCGCAGCATGCTGCGCTTTTTGTTCCGTCCAAAAACTGGAACACTTAGCCAGTAAGGCCGATCCGGAATTAATGCCCATTGAAAGGCATTAATCCGATCTGCCTTAAGCTAAACGTCGCTTCGTGCATTGCCGGATCCGACATTTAGCTTTTTCTGACTGGTTACCATGGCAGCCAGGACGCTAAAGTCCTGGTTACCATGGTAAAATGTAGCGGGAGCGGCATACTTACATTCCGTGCGGCTCCCGGACGCTCCAGGATGACGCCAGGGCGCCCCAGTGCATAGATCACGTGATCGCATGGATCATGTGATCCATGCGCATGGGGCGCTCTGACGTCATTCTGAGCGCCCGGGAGCCGCACGGAATGAGCATGCCGCTCCTCGCTTCCTACTATACAACCAGGACGCTAGTAGCGTCCTGGTTGCCATAGTAACCTGAAAGCACTCAAGACTGATCAGGATCCTGATCAGTCTTCTAATGCTTAGGCGACTTAGTGCTCTGGACGGATCCGGCGGGACGGAAGTGCCTGCCGGATCCTCAGAACGCAAGTGTGAAAGGACCCTAAGTTTGTCAGTGTAACATGAAAAAATGGGGAAATGTTCAAGGGGTATAAATACTTTTCAAGGCACTTGTAACCCTTTCCTCTTGTATGCATTTGGGGCCTTTTTCAGGGGTGCACGGTTCTTGTTCTGGTGTGGGTACGACTACAGTAGTGGTATTACATTTTTATTTGATTCCTAACTTGCTTTAATTTTTCCTTGCAATGGTTTCTTACAGATACTACAGAGGGACGCACGGTGTCATTGTCGTTTATGACGTTACCAGTGCTGAGTCTTTCGTAAATGTAAAAAGATGGTTGCATGAAATAAACCAGAACTGTGATGACGTGTGCCGGATATTGGGTGAGAATTTCTTTGCCTCTGATACTATGTAAGCAGAATTGTCCCTGATATCTAAATCTGTGATTTACAATTTGTTTTGTCTTTTCAAAGTGGGAAACAAGAATGATGACCCTGAGCGGAAAGTGGTGGAAACAGAAGACGCCTATAAGTTTGCTGGCCAGATGGACATTCGGCTGTTTGAGACTAGCGCCAAAGAAAACCTCAACGTTGAGGAGGTGTGTATCCTCACCAGACATGCCAGCGGCGGGTACTAAGTGACCATGTCTGGCATTTTTGGTTGTTTTAACCAGTCGATCAATGCTTTCAGTTGGATTTGGCAGCTGGAGGAAGAACAAGCCTATCAAGTATCTCCTGTCATACACTGGCTTCTTTATCCCAGGAGCCTCTCATTTTAGCTTTAACCCCTTAGTGACCAGCCTGTTTTGGGCCTTACTGACCAAGCGTTTTTCTTCCTTTTTTCATGGTCGCGTTCCAAGAGCTATAACTTTCTATATAGCTTTATGAGGGCTTGTTTTTTGCGGGCCAAGTTGTAGATTTTAATGGCGCCATTTTGGGGTACACATAACTTTCTGATTAACTTTTATTATTAACTCTTTCTGGGAGGAAGATTGAAGAAACGGCAATACTGCCACTGCGTTTTTACGTTATAAATTTTACGGCGCTCATTTTCCAGTATGAATAACATAATATCTTTATTCTCTGGGTTGAGTACGATTACAGTGATACCAAATACATATAGGTTTATTTTTACGTTTTACAACTTTTTTTGCAATAAAACGTTTTTTTAAAGAAGGAAGTTTTTGCATTGCCGCTTCCCAAGACCCTTAACCTTTTTTATTTTTTCTTTCTATGGAGTTATGTGAGAGGTTGATTTTTGCAGGATAACTTGTATTTTTCATTGGTATCATTTTGGCGTTTGGCGTAAATGGTGCTTTTTGATCGCTTATTGTCAGGTTTTCTTGATGGCAACTAGGAATAAATTAGCAATTCAGTTTTTTTTTTTTTTTTTTACGTCGTACACTGTAGGGGATCATTTATGTAGTCCGGGTCATTATGGACGTGGCAATACAAAACATGGGGGAGATTTTTTATTTATTTTTTTGCAATTTTTTATTTTATTTTAATAGCAATTCTATTTTAACATTGAACAGCAGGCTGCGCCAGATCGGCACTCCTGGTCTGGGCTGTTAGAGCAGGGCCGCCGGTCTCATGTGAGGGCCGGGTCCACGCTGTACGGGGGACCTGTGCAGCGCCTACACTGGGCCACAGTAAAAAAAAAAAAAAGCGGCGGCTCAGCCTAAGGCCCCTTAGTGACCGCTATAAAAACATGTATTGGTGGTCACTAAGGGGTTAAGGGATATTCTGATCTTGAAATAACAGACACGACTCCTCAGAAAAAATGCTTTTAATGTGTATTGTATTTCATATAATCAATAGTGGCAAACATATCTTGGCAGCAGTCATATATTCAATGTGCAAAAGCTGCCGTGTCCAAACAATCAATACTTATCAATCCATATTGTAAGGAGACGATTCATTCAGAGGTGGAGGGTTAGCCCGCTTGGACGCTCAGCAACGTTTCGGGGTACATGTCCCCTTTCCACCTGAAGTGTTAAGTGTCCGAGCACGCTAACCCTCCACCTCTGAATGAATCCTCTCCTTACAATATGGATTGATAAGTATTGATTGTTTGGACGCTGCAGCTTTTGCACATTGAATTGTACGACGGCTTCTATTGATTATATGAAATACAATATGCGTAAGTCATGTCTGTTTTTGGATTATAGTGAAGATTGGGAGGATCTTTGTACATGATTGTGTTGGATATTCTCACCTTGGACATTTACAGCATATCCACAGGATGTACCATAAATGTCTGGTCAATGCAGGTTGCACACGTATCTCCAGTACAGTCCTGCCTGATGGTCACTGTGTAGAGGTGGCCACGCATGCACACCTCTCCAGTCACTTCCAAGAACACTTTCTCTGTTCTGGAGATGGGTCGGACGTTTACAGTATTTCTTGTGAAGATATGAGATAAGAATGCCTCTGTATGCATTCAACACGCTACAGAATCCCACAATTTCATCTAGTATAGGTAGGCCTTCATCATTATAACATGCAGATTGTCAGCAAGCTTGTCAAGCATTGTGGGATGGAGAAACGTCATCCAGACACAGGACCTTTACATTCTGATAGATTTGACTGTGTGGCAGTTGAACTGAAAATCCCAATTCCCCTTCTAGATTCCCTCCAAACAGACTCGGTAGAGTAAGGGTCCATTCACACAACTGTATTTTTGGTCTGCATTTTTTGTGGATCAGATCTGGATCCATTCATTACAATGGGGCCAGAAAAGATGCGGACAGCACGTCGTGTGTAGAGATGAGCGAACTTCTATTTTTAGTTCGGCGTCGGGTTATCGTAGCATCCCGTTATGGATTCCATAACGCCATTTGGAATCCATAAGGGGCTGTTTCATTGAACCCGAACCTTGGACAACCCTAAGGACCTGGGGGTGACATCACCGTCATGTGATCAGTGCAGGGGCGTGGCTCAGGACTGGATTGGATAAGAGGTGATCCAGTGGTTCGGGTTAAATGAAGCAGCCCCTTATGGATTCCAAATGCCGTTATGGAATCCATAACTGGATGCTACGATAACCCGAACTTTGGACGCCGAACTAAAAATTGAAGTTCGCTCATCTCTAGTCGTGTGCTGTTATTCATATGTGCATTCCGCAGTCCTGCAAAAAAGATAGATGTCCTATTCTTGTCTGTTTTGAGGACAAGAATAGGCATTTCTAACATAGGACGGAATGGGTTGGAACGCAAAATGCGGTTCACACACAGCTGTATATACTGACTGCAAAACCGATATGGTCGTTTGAATGGGCCCTAAATGGTTAAATTCTGGCCGATCTCAGCTGCCACTTTGGGAATGGTATTTAAAGGCGTACAGTAACTTTAAAGGGGTTGTCCCATTACAAAAACTATCCATAAGTTAAGTGTCTGGCGAGGTTCCAGCACCTGGGTCCCCTGCTGATCTTGAGAATGGGGCCCGTATTTGCTAGTTTGAATGGAGCGGTGGACACGCATGCGCACTTCCGCTCCATTAGGACACTTATCCTGTAGATGGAGAATACGTTGTTGTTATGGGATAAACACTTTAAGGTGTTCTGGTTTTCAGGTACCGAGAGTTAAATATTAGATAGTTGTATTTTGTGCAGTTCTTAAACAATCTTACAATTAGTCAGTTTGCAAGTAGGTGTTCTCAAAGGCTTTGTAGTTGGAGGTTGTACATGGAATGTGTGAACAACACTGTTATTGTGTTTAGTGTTTTAACATATTTCCTTCATTTTTTTTTTCCCCCCCAGATGTTTAATTGTATTACTGAGCTAGTCCTCCGAGCAAAGAAAGAAAACTTGGCAAAGCAGCAACAACAGCAACAGAATGACGTGGTGAAATTAACCAAAAACAGTAAAAGGAAGAAGAGATGCTGCTAGGTGCAGGCACAGCACAGAGAGGCCGCACGCAATCCTAACATTCGTTCCTGGGACGAAGAGTAACTGTACCACGGGCAGAGCCCAACTTTCAGGGGTTGGGGCATTTTCTCAGTTTTGTGCTGTTAATTTAAGAATTTTCTCAAGGTTTTCTATTGAGAGGCGCTGGCACCTTTTTACTGCTGTGCCAACAAGGTGTTGTGGATCCTTGTCATCCCCTTGTCACCCCTGCTCTTCTGGAGTGTCTGCTAGGAAAGGACAGTTGCAGTGCCTACCCCTTGGACTGATTAACAAGAGTCTGTACATACTGTATATTGCGTTAACCAGCCATGCCGCCCTCCTATTGCTTTGGCTTTTGCCTTCTGATCGCCAATCTGTCATGACGTGCGACGAATATGAACTGATCAACTTTTTAAAGATTTAGGACAGTTGGCGTCTTAACCTTGGCTTGCGCCTGGTTTTCGGTCCTGCCTGTTAGGGTAAGATTCACTAGGCCTTGCTGTTAATTTGCTTCCCTGCTGTTTAGTTTTTGTCACTATTTAAAACCACGCTAAAGAAAACCAAGCATCTATTCCATTGACCAGTGCAGGACAGGCAACCACAAGATCATTTTGTTTTTAATAAAAAGGCTGGATGGATCCTGACCTATTAAAAGTCATTTGTTACAATCTAAGAACCATTGTGTTAAGAAAGAAAATATATAAATAATGGAAAAATATCTGCCAAATTTTTGTA
The DNA here is from genome assembly GCA_033119425.1 of Bufotes viridis. NCBI lineage: Eukaryota > Metazoa > Chordata > Amphibia > Anura > Bufonidae > Bufotes > Bufotes viridis. The sequence continues at coordinate 176,248,478 of CM065589.1, forward strand.
CCATCTTGTTCATAAGTAGGAACAAACTAATAAAAATGTGAAATATGGATCCTGAATTTGACAACAGAAACGTCTCTTAATGTCTATAGAAACACACGGAGTGGGTAAAGCGGTTTACCGTCTGTGGCATGGTGAGGGCGACTGTCCAATAAAGGTATTCAGACGGGGCCATGGAAAATCATAGAAATATTTTATTCCAGAGAGTTTACAATAAAAAGCGCATCATTTTGTACTAAAATATGACATTTTCTGTATATTATAAAACCAAAACTGTATGCAATATTTTATTATAAAAATTCTGCTTCTATGTACATGGAACTTCTCTCAGTACGTGAGCTGTAGGAAACAGTGGGGACCGTTTCAGTGTGCTGTGCTCTGTCTGGAAGACCAGAGGTAGGGAGTCTCTTCCTTGCACTGAGAGCAGCTCAGGACCTGTCTACAATGGTAATACCTGCTAAATTCAGTTATCAAGGAAGCTGTGGAGTGAATAGAAACGGATGGCTCTAAAAGTGCAAGGTGTTCTTCATGGATAGAATCCACTGAACAAAGTGTGGTGTCCACAATAAAAAATACATCTGAAATAAATACAAGCTGCTTAGCAAGTGCGCCAAGCGAAACACTTTCTAGTAACTCGTAAGCCAAATGCCTGCTCTCCTCTGACTGTGGGAATATTCTAAGGGTTTGCTCATCCGCAGATGGCTTTCTGGACCACTAGCGTGCCTTCCCACTCTCTGATTGCCGGCGGAAAGATTTCCCCTACACAGCTTTCTGTCATGATTCATAAGGGTCGAGCAGTTAACACTTAACATTTTGTTTTCTTAAGAAATGAAAAGAGGCGTCTTCCTTCAGACCCAATAGGCTCTTCTCCTGGCCGCTCTGTGCGATTCAGAGTGGTAGCCTTGCCACAATGTTTGATTTGGTGGCCACTGGAGAAGGAATATACAGTCTGGCTCCATTCCTTCTGGTGTTTGTCCATCAGTTGCTGGTCAATGACTCTGTGCATGTCATCCTGTTAACAAAAAAAATTAAAATAATTTAACTGATGGAACTATTTTTGTCAGACCCGGCGGCGTTATGAAGAAAATGGGTGATAAAAATAGGGTGTTGTGAATGTAGAGACAACAAACCTTTCACACTAGAACATGAAGCATGCAGAGGTTTATGTAGCAGGGTTTCAATTGTGACTTTTTAGGGAAAGATCCACACGTAGCAGAAAAGTCTGCAGCGTTTTATTTTTTGGTTTTTTTGCGGCACTTCCGCCCCCCCCAAAAAAGCAGCATGTACTACTTGCGGTTTTTGCTGTGGGAAAAGTGAGCAGACTTTCACCCTCCATTGCAAAGGTGAAATCCGCAGCATAATTTGACATTCTGCAGATTATAAATCCACACCACGGGTCAATTTACACTGATTTTTATACGTAAAATCTCATACATTTTGCTGGTACTGTACAATTCTGCAGGTTTACCTCACGAAAATCCGTGACAGGAAATTTATTTAGTCGCGTGTGAACCCAGCCCTAAACCTCCTTTACTCTTACTAGAGGAAGCTATCCGTTTTGCTAGGCAATCTGTTAACATGTTTGGACAGGAGGTAATGGAGGAAGCGAGTAACAATTCCAGATCATCTCAGGTCTTTAACCGCCAATTTCAGGAGGCGCTGCAAATACTGATGAACATCAAAGTTAAAGATGGAAGTGGAAATAAGGTAAGAATTGTAATGTCTCGCCCCTCTAATGTGTCTATGTGGATTTGTCATGGTAACAATTTTTTTTATTATTTCATGCTGTGTTATGTTGCTGATTTCTTTACTATCATCTGCTGGTTCTATTGCGACAAGAACAGGGCCTTGTAAGGTATACCGCCCCTCTGACTACCCCCATTTTCCTGCATTCAATAGCAGCTCTCTGTAACTAAGGCTGCCGTACCGCGCAGACCCAACCCGTGAACAATGTATGTTGAAACCAGGCTATGATCACATGCCCAATGTATGCCATGTAATCCCAGAACTTCCAGCAACATAACTAGACCAGGGTAAGGTTGAAAAAAAATGAAAAATCATATATGCAATTCTTGTAAGGCTACTAGCGTTTTTTGCAGATCCGTCATGGTTCTGCAAAAACGCTTCCGTTTTATACAACCGCATGCATCCGTCATGAATGGATCCAGTTGTATTATGTCTTCTATAGCCATGACTGATCTGTCATGAACACCATTGAAAGTCAATGGGGGACGGATCAGTTTTCTATTGCGTCAGAGAAAACAGATCCGTCCGCTTTGACTTACATTGTGTGTCAGGACAGCGTTATTCTGTCCGCAATGGGAGCGCAACGGGAAGGGAATGTATTTTGATGCACTCCGTTTTGTCCCCGATTGACAATGAATGGGGACAAAACTGAAGCGTTTTCATCCGCTATTGAGATCCTGTGACTGATCTCAATAGCGGAATTGAAAACGCTAGTGTGAAAGTAGCCTAAGACTTGCCACTGTGGCCAAGAGGAGATAAAAAAAAAAACTGGATAACCATTTCAAACACATTTCTTTTGGTGTTATTTGCGTCTTTTCCTAAACAACTGTGTGAACCACTTTTTTGCTATACAGATGTCAAAATGCCAGAAAAAGCTTCAACGTGCTGTAAAAAAAAAAAAAGCACCTAACCAAAATGCCAGCAGCAAAGAATGTATGTGCCCTGTGTTTCCCACAACTCTGCTAATAAACATACCAAAAATATGTGCAAAAAACCTGCAAAAGTGTCCTTAAAAACCCTTGTGAATTCACCTTTAGGCTTGTTTCTGGAGTTCTGCAGCAAAAATGCTGGCTCCAGATGTTGGCTGACAGTCTCTAATAAAAAGCGCAGTGCGCACAAGCCTTATCTACAGGAAAAAAGTCTGTAAATAAGACTACACCCACAACACAAGCCAAATAAAATTGCCCATGTCTCGCTGCCTGTTTAAAAGGTTGAACAGTGACTTCTAGGATAGCTACCTTGTAGATGGTGGCATTAGAGCATTTTTATTGTCCCCTTACATATTATGTTTGTTTTACCCTTTTGACAACTTGTGCTTAAAACTAAGAGCCACGAGGTGGGATGCAATGATCACATAACAGCTTGGCACTATGAAATGTGGTTAAGTAATGGATACAGCAGACACATGGCCATCAATTAAAAATGCCTTTGGTGAGATTGATGATGGATAAGCCACATACACCTATACAGACAAAATCTCACCTCTAAGGCAGGAGGGGTGTATGATTAAAGTTGTCGAACTGGAACTGAGAAAGGCCATTAGATCAGAAACCAAAGGAGCCAGATAGTGAAAAGCCCTGAGGAAGCAAACTAGAGCCCAGAAACAAGAGATGTGAAGATGTAGTGCATTGGAACCCATCTTATACTACTTCACTCTAGAATTTTGCTTTAATTTTTTGCCATAAAGGAACACATCCTATTTATTTTCATGGGGTTTATGATGCCAAAATGCATCCAGGACACAAATGTAGTGTGGTATGTCTTTGATTGGATCTGTCATTGATTGCACAAAATTACATCGGTCTGCATTGGTTTTACATTCAATTTATCACTGTCTTTAAAGGTTTCTGTCATCAAGTTTTGACATTATAAGCTGTCTGTCAGGCTAAAAAACGTACTTTTATAATATGTAAATTAGCCTCTAGGAGCAGGGGGGGCGTTGCCCTGCTCCTAGAAGCTCCGTGCGGCAACCTGCTGGCACGCCCCTTCTTACTTTGAGTGACAGTGCCGGGCAGCGATCCTCCGGCACTGTGTCCTTGTGAAATCCCGCGCCTGCACGGCCGCTCTGTATTCGGCGCAGGCGCGGTGAGCAGAGGACAGCAGGCATTATCAAGCTGCTCTGACATTAGCACATAGCTAATGTCAGACAGCTTATAATGTCAAAACGTGATGACAGAAACCCTTTAAAGAAAACCTTTCACCGCTCCTGACATGTCTATTTTAAAAACTTCACGCATTCCCCACATAATAACCATTCTGCAGCATCTATTCTTATGGCTCTATGTTGTGCTGTTCCTTTATTATTTCTACTAGAAGTTATGAATGAATTTCTAGCAGTCTGCAGTAAGGGTACAGAGGGGAGGTAACCAGTTGGGGGGTGTCCCTGCACAGTCTGAGAATAGTAGCAGATTGGATAGTCTGTACAGATACACACCCCCACTATTTTCAGGCTGTGCAGGGACACACCCCCAACTGGTTACCTCCCCTCTGTACCCTTACTGCAGACTGCTAGAAATTCATTCATAACTTCTAGTAGAAATAATAAAGGAACAGCACAACATAGTCATAAGAATAGATGCTGCAGAATGGTTATTATGTGGGGAATGCGTGAAGTTTTTAAAATAGACATGTCAGGAGCGGTGAAAGGTTCTCTTTAATTTGCATAAAAAAATTCTGATTGAAAAACGGATGCAAATTAGGGTAGGTTTGGTATACATGACAGATTTGCTACCCACATTTGAGACCTACTGTAAATCCATGTTGCACATCTGAATGGGATAGCATTGAGTGCACATATAAATGCATTCTCATGAAGGGCACACTGGCAGAAATGTCTGTCACATGTGAATGTAACTGTATTGTATTCCTATGCATCGGTTATCCAATCACAACAAGTTAAAAAAAAAAAAAAAGCTTCAAAAAGAATTCTAGAGTGAATGCACCATACACTTGTATGTGTTCCAGAACCCCCAGAATGAAACACAGATGTAGGCCAATATGTCAGCTGCACAGCGGTTGAGTATCGGGCACTAACGAAGACCGCGCAGTTTAGTCAATCTGCATTGTTAACAGCCACGTGGTATTGAAGGTGCTGCAGGGCCAGTGACAAAGCAGGCGAAATAAACATCTTATTCCTCATAGTTTAATTAGAGCCCGCTGTGGCTGCGACATGTGGTCGTACCTTTAAAGTCCATTTCACCGAGCACCTGAAATGCTCAAGATTTTATTTAATATAAAAACCTCACATTTAGGGCATGCTCACATGTTGTTTTTTAATGCATTTTGCGATTATTTGTACAAATACTGCAACAAAAAGCAAAAATGCTACAAAGAATATGATAGAAGTTTGTGATTCAAGATGAGCTGCATACATTCATCTGAAGATACACAGTTCATACATAGCCTTAGTTCACACAGTACAGAATTGCAGTTCAGTTCTGCCTGCATCTTTTGCAGCCCCACTGAAATGAATGGGTCCACATCCGGCTGCGTGCATGGGCCCTTACTGTGGGACTCCACTAGGTACTGCCTTACTGCCCAGTGCAGATAGGTGGAGTCCATATAGACAAATGAATCTATGTTCATGTAGTAAACGCACCACATTTCCATAGTCATTGCATATAGTTGTGTGACAAATCAAGCAGACATTCATGTTACAATAGAAACAAAGTAATACAAAACCACCGATACATTCATGTGGCCATCCTGCGACAGCTCCCACCTAAGGCCTCTTTCACACTTGCGTTGTAAAGATCCGGCGTGCACTTCCGTCGCCGGAATGCACGCCGGATCCGGCACAACGCAAGTGAACTGAAAGCATTTGAAGACTGATCAGTCTTCAAAAGGCTTTCAGTGTTACTATGGCAGCCAGGACGCTACTAGCGTCCTGGTTGCCATAGTAGCAGTGTGGAGCGGCATACGACATTCCGTGCGGCTCCGGGCGCTCTGAATGACGCCAGAGCGCCCGCGCGCATGGATCACGTGATCTATGCACTGGGGCGCCCTGACGTCATCCTGGAGCGCCCCGAGCCGCACGGAATGTAAGTATGCCGCTCCCTCTACTTTACTATGGCAACCAGGACTTTAGCATCCTGGCTGCCATAGTAACTATTGACAAAAGCTAAACGTCGGATCCGGCGATGCGCGGAAACGACGTTAGCTAAAGGTCGGATCCGGACTAATGCCCTTCAATGGGCATTAATTCCGGATCCGGCGTTACGGCATGTCTTCCGGATTTTTGGACGGAGACAAATCCGCAGCATGCTGCGCTTTTGTCAACGTCCAAAAAACTTTGACATACTGAACGGAAGACATCCTGATGCATCCTGAACGGATTTCTCTCCATTCAGGATGCATGGGGATAATCCTGATCAGTAGCTTTCCGTCCTAGAGACCCGAGGACGGATCTCTAGGACGGAAAGCTAAAACGCTAGTGTGAAAGAGGCCTAAGTCATGTGAGTAAGCTCTTTATCCGACCTCGATTAATACATTAAAGGGAGACTTCCATCAAATGTTTTTTTTTATCACATATTAACAAACTATATGTGGATACTCTATGTAATTTTTTAAAACAAAATGGGTGGATTTTGTATATAATTTCATGTCACTCCATGTATTTTATTTCCTGCCCTCTCCCATTTGTTTGGGCATGGCACAGATTCTCAGTCAGAGAAAGCTCTCCTGTAGTGACTTCATTAGATCATCGTACATTACAGTAATCAATGCAGTGTTCTTCTGTGGGCATCTTTATCTAGGACGATCGAGAGAACAAGGGTCCTTACAAGAATTTGCGCTGGCTATTTTTTGGGCTATAAAACCCCAGGATAACCTTGTGCGTTTTTTTAGCCACCTACAATTTTTGCCACTTTTTTAGGGCTTTTTTTGTAAACATTGGGAGATTTATCAAACTATGGGGGAGATTTATCACAACTGATTTAAAGGGAAACTGGCTTAGCTGCTCATAGCAACCAGTCAGATTCCACCTTTCATTTTACAAAGGAGCGCTGAAAAATGAAAGGTGGAATCTGACTGGTTGCTATGAGCAGCTAAGCCAGTTTCCCTTTAAATCAGTTGTGATAAATCTCCCCCATAGTGTTTCCCCACTAGCAATTTCTTCATGGTGTCTTTCCCATATAGACAAGGTGATGTGAACCCCTGAAAAAAACACCACAAGCTCCAGCATACTTTGTTTTTAAAAACAAAAAACTAGTAGCAAGAATACGCTTGTGTGCCCTTTGTTTCATATTTTACATAGACCTTCAGCTGTCGTTTTTACAGAAAAAAACTTCAAAGTGCAGAAAAACGCCGCCAAAAACGTGTGAAAGCACTCTAAGGCCTTATTCACACGTCCGCAAAATGGATCCGCATCCCATCCGCAATTTTGCGGAAGGGTTGCAGACCCATTCATTTCAAAGGGGCAGGAATGGATGTGGACAGCACACTATGTGATGTCCGCATCCGCGTTTCCGCAAAAAAATAGAACATGTCCTATTCTTGTCCGCAATTGCGGACAAGAAAAGGCATTCTCTATATAGTGCCAGCAATGTGCGGTCCGCAAAATGCGGAATGCACATTGCAGCCGTCCGTGTTTTGCGGATCTGTGTTTCCGCAAAACACATTACGGACGTGTGAATTAGGCCTAAAAGTAAATTCACCTTGTGGATTTGTATGCAGAAAATCTGCATGAAATCGTCCAAACACATTGAAAAACCTCACACAAATCTGCACTATTTATCACAGTGCGTTTTTGCTGTTGTGGATTTTCTGTTTATGATAACTCCATTAAAAAGTCTATGGGTAAAATCACTCCACATAAGGTGTGGAATTGCGCAAACAAATGACTTGCTGCGGATTTGAAAAGGAGATTTGGGAACTCTCGTTCACTTTGCTGGTACTCTATTACACGCCGGTTTTTCTACACTAAAATCTGTGTGACAAAACCCTGCACATAATCTCCACTGTGTGCAGGTAGCCTACGGTTGTCATTCTGTCATAGCAATTCGACACCTACTATTATCATGAGGATAAAGCCTCATTCACACGGCAGTATTTTGGTCAGTGATTTCCATCAGTGATTGTGAGCCAAAACCAGGAGTGTAGGCTTCAACGAGATCAGGTATGGTGGAAAGATCTGCACCTGTTCTGTGTTCAGAGCCGCACCTGGTTTTGGCGCTAAATCACTGATGGAAATCACTGACCAAAACACTGACGTGTGAATGAGGCATTACCTTGTATATATCCTCCTCCACTCACAGCATCAGTAAGCTGGTAATGGATTACCTATCTCTATAGGAGGTCTTATCATTTGTCTTGGCTGCTTCATAAGGACAATATTTGGTAACTAATTTTCAATGGGGCAGCACTGCCAAAATGAAAAACGGTTAAAAAAATAGTTTTCTATGAATATTGAGATTAATAATACCTGCTTCTGATGGAAGTGTCCCTTTAAACAGTTAGGCATTTATAAGAGACTGCTTTATTATAGAACAGGCAGCATATAGAAATACACTCCCTACCTGCCAAGCCTCCAGCTGCTGGGACAGATTCAGCTTTTGTTGAATGGCATCTAATAGTTGAGTGTTCAGTGACATCAAATCAATTCTACATTTTGCCAGCTCCATTTCCACAGCGTTTTTCCTGAATAAAAAAAAAACAAACATCCATAATAAATGCTCAAGATCTTTTGTTTTTACAACATACTAAAATATACCTATAATCCCGTACAGTATAATGATAAAGTGATGGCATTTTATGAGCTCATAAATCCTGTACTTCCCTCAAAGATGAGAAGACGTGAGGGAATTGATTCCCTAATACAGGTGCATCTCCATAAATTAGAAAATCATTGAAAAGTTAATTTATTTCAGTAATTCAATTCACAAAATGAAACTCATTTTATTTATTTTAATGCTGATGATTATGGCTTACAGCCAATAAAACCCCAAAAGTCATCTCAGAAAATTATTGTGAAAAAGTTCAATATTGTAGACTCATGGTGTCACACTCACCATCAGCTAATCAACACAAAACACCTGCAAAGGTTTCATAAGCCACATGCCTAGATTGGGGGCCCTCAGTCTGGTTCACTAGGCTACACAATCATGGGGAAGACCGCTGACTTCACAGTTGTCCAGAAGACAGTCATTGATACCCTCCATGTAGGATAAGCCACAAAAGGTCATTGCTGTCCACAGAGTGTTGTATCCAATCATCATTAAAGGGGTTGCATCATCTCAGACATTGGGGGAATACTGCAAGGACAAAGTCCGCAAAGTGAAGGAGAGGGTGGCTGCTATCCATTCACTTCTATGGGACTGTCTAAAATAGCTTGGCTATTTCCATAAGCCCCATAGAAGTGAATGGAGCAGTAGCCCCGCTAGCGTGGTGCGCTCTTCATTTATTTCAATGGGACTGCTGAAAATAGCCGAGCGCGCTCCTCTGTTATTTTCAGCAATCCCATAGGAATGAATGGAGGGCAGCCACACATGCGCGGTAGGCTTCATTTTGCGGACTCTGTTCTAAATATATTAGCAGGTCCCAGAGGTAGCACCTGCACCTGTAAGACATTGGGGACATATCCTAGCGATATGCCGCCAGTGACTGAGATAATACGACCCCTTTAATGAAAAGTTCAGTGTAAGGAAAATGTGTGGTAGAAAAATGTGCACAAGCAACAGGGATAACTGCAGCCTTGAACGGATTGTCAAGAAAAGGCCACTGAAGAATTTGGGGGAAATTCACAAGGAGTGGACTGCGGCTGGAGTCAGTGCTTTAACAACCACCACACACTGGCAGTTGTAGCCCATGTCCTGGATATGTCTCTTTCCTTGTGTCAAGCCACTCATGACTCAGAGACGTCAGAAGCATCTTACCTGGGCTAAGAAGAAAAAAGACTGGACTGTTGCTCAGTGGTCCAAAGTCAGATGAAAGTACATTTTGCATTTCATTTAAAAATCAAAGTTCGACAGGGAGGAGCGATAAACTACATGGTCATTGTTAGGGCCAGTGATAGGGGAGTGTCTATGTAGGTAGCTGGGTAGGAGGAGCTATAAACTAGCTGGGTGTTATTAGGGGCGGAGCTGGAGCTGTGGCAGAGAAAGGAGAAGTGCATCATGGGTTTGGTTGGACACAGCAACAGGAAGTGGCACATACAGGATGTAAACCAGAGTGATTTGTTTACATGGGGAAAATAGGTCAGGAAGGTCCCCAAAAAAAAGGCATTAAGAAGATGTACATGAGGTAAGCAACCATATGAGCATATCTGCTAAGAAAAAACCATAAAAACCTCAGTAAAACCATTTAATGAAGTTGTCCCATCTGGGCCATGAAAAGCTAAATAACCCACAGTAAGCAGTGATTGGAAACTGCACTATTTCGGTTACTCTGTCTCCCAAGGCCGGCACATACGAAGTGGTTGTGCAACCCCTTGTTAGGAGCTGGTGAGCTATGCCAGTCATCTGTTGTTGAGCTTTGCCAATCCTATGTTAGGCTACTTTCACATTAGATGTTTTTGTGGATCCGTCATGGATCTGCAAAAACGCTTCCGTTACTATAATACAACTGCATGCATCTGTAATGAACGGATCCGGTTGTATTATGTCTTCTATAGCCATGAAACACCATTGAAAGTCAATAAGAGACAGATCCGTTTGCTATTGTGTCAGAGAAAACGGATCCGTCCACATTTATTTTCCATGTTTGCCAGGATGGATCCGTCTTGCTCTGCACCACATAGCGGACAGAAAAACGCTGCAGGCAGCGTATTGGTGTCCGCATCCAGAGTGGAATGGTGACTGAACGGAGGCAAGCTGATGCATTCTGAGTGGATCCTTTTCCATTCAGAATTCATTAGGGCAAAACTGATCCGTTTTGGACCGCTTCTGAGAGCCCAGGACAGATCTCAGAAACGGAAAGCCAAAACGCGAGTGTGAAAGTAGCCTTAACTTCCAATGTTAATCAGGTTAAACCTGAATGAATCTATTAGTAAAATATGAGAAAAGAATGATGTATGAACTCATATGAAAGTGTTGTCATATTCTATGCTATTAGGCTCCTGAGACAACACAAGTTTCTCAATAAAGGTCCTTACACACATGAATTGTGAACGCCAGAATAACCACATGCATTCATTTGGGCACCTGTATTTTTGAGGTTTTTTTTGCAAAAACTGTGTTTATTTATGGTGTTTTTCCTCTTAAGTGAACACCTGAAAAAATTGCAAGAGCTACAGCATGCTGTATTTTTGAAAAGACTTGAGCAAGTCTGATACAGTTAGGGCTCTTTCACACGAGCGAATGCCGTGTGGGTAATCCGCTGCGTGAAAGAGAGCCAAGCCGTGCTCTGGACAGCAGAGACATGGAGCATTAACATGATTGATAATGCTCCGTGCCTCTCTGTGACCTTTTTACTACAAAATCACGGTGACAACTTTATCTCACTGTGATTTTGTAGTAAAAAGATCACAGAGAGGCACGGAGCATTATCAATCATGTTAATGCTGTGTGTCTCTGCTGTCCAGAGCGCGGCTTGGCTGTCTTTCACGCAACGGATTCCACGCACGGCATCCGCTCGTGTGAAAGAGCCCTTAATGTTGAGAAATTCTGATTACTTGGCTATAGCTTCATCTCGATCCTTTATGGCCTTCAGCAGCTGTTCATGTGTATCATTATTCTGGGTAAGCTCCAGGAGGTGGTCTCGTTCTTCTTTCAGTGCAGACATTTCCACACTTAATAAGGTTACCTGCCAGGAAACATGATATTGTAGTTAGAAGCCAATACTGTCAGCAAGACCATGCTGCCCTAACTGCAGCAAGTATGATTTAGTGACAGGTTCCATGGTCAAGATGAACAATGTCTTCTTTAGGTGGTACCTGTTTGTGAAGCTGTTGTAGCTCCTCAAAAGTTTGCTTCATTCTTACTTGCTCTCCTTGTAAAAGCTCCCTCAGAGCTTTAGAGTCTTCACTTGTCCGTTTGATTTGTTCCTCCAAACCATCGTCTTCACATTTTCGTGAACTCTATAAAGCAAAAGTGATGAGATAATGTATTAAATAAGCATACAAATAATGATAAACCCGAATTGTGAAATAAACTAGTAATTACCTAGACCTTACACTAACAGAGGATATCCACCTGTCTACTCTTTGATGGCAACAATAGCTGTTCATTGTAAACAGATTTAAATATCGGCCAGTGTTTTCTTATTTTCAAGCCAAGATTATAGGACTTTAAAGGGCTTCTGTCACCCCCCTTAACCCATTTTTCACTAGCTGACATTAGCTATTTGCTAATGTCAGCTGAGTTGAAATATATCTTTTTTACCTTTTCTGAAGTTGTCAATTCTGTAAAAAAGCCACTTTTATAATATGCTAATCATCTTCGCTACCAGCAAGTTGGGCGTGTACTTGCTGAAGCCGCCGCATCTAGATTAGTTAGAACGCCTCTTCCTCGTTTGATAGACAGGGCCAGCGATTTCTCCTCCGCGCTGGCCCTGTCTGAAGATGAAATCCGCGCCTGCGCCGCACCGCTCAGTAGTCGGCGCAGGCGCTCTGAGTGAGGACGCGAGCTTTGCCGCTCCGTCCTCAGTGCGCCTGCGCCGATTACATCACCGCTACACCTGCTTCCCTTCCGGGTGTAGCGGTGACTTAATCGGCGCAGGCGCACTGAGGACGGAGCGGCAAAGCTCGCGTCCTCACCAGAGCGCCTGCGCCGACTACTGAGCGGTACGGCGCAGGCGCGGGATTTCATCTTCAGACAGGGCCAGCGCAGGAGGAGAAATCGCTGGCCCTGTCTATCAAACGAGGAAGGGGGCGTTCCTAACTAATCTAGATGCGGCGGCTACCAGCAAGTACACGCCCAACTTGCTGGTAGCGAAGATGATTAGCATATTATAAAAGTGGCTTTTTTACAGAATTGACAACTTCAGAAAAGGTAAAAAAGATATATTTCAACTCAGCTGACATTAGCAAATAGCTAATGTCAGCTAGTGAAAAATGGGTTAAGGGGGGTGACAGAAGCCCTTTAAAGAGGGTAGCAATATTATGGGAAGATTTTTTTTTCTAACCTGGGTTACACAGTGTTCATCAGTAAAAATGGGCAGTAAATTGGTGCCCAAGAACTATCGTTAAGGCCTTTTATCCATCATTGGTCATTGTATATGTTTTATACTTAATTATAATGCTATACATAATCACATGACTCTCATTTATGGTCATTTTGCTATTCCCACAACTTAAGCAAATACAGTATATGATATTTTTGTCACCCAAAACCAAACATTTGTAGATATATAATGGATGGAGTACCGCTGCTTCACAAGTATCCAGTATGCTTAATATAAGGCTCTTCAGTTCACTCAGGGCAGTGCGGAGGCTCCCGGCTGGCACGTCTTTGGCAGATGAGGTTTCAGAGGATTCATCCATAGAGGAGTCAGTGGACACTGCAGAATCTGCACTTTCATTTCCCCTAAGTTGGCAGCAAAGAGATCGGACCTGACAATGTGCTTCCCACAGCTGCAGCCTCAACTGAAAGTGCAAGCAAAACACTGGCCACGTTAATTTACTACATGATCCACAATAACCAACTATATGATAAGTAATACATAATAGATAATATAAACTATCATACAAAATAGCTTCTTCCTCATCCAGAATCTCACTCACTGTGGGCTTAGGGCAGTGTTTCCCACTGCGCCTTCATAGTGCACAGTGTTGTCAATCTTCTTGATCCACTTGTACAGTATGTGACCTCAATGTTATAATGTAATTTTTACAATATGAAAATGTGATACATTATATTTTCAGTTTTTTTCATTCTATTCTGCTTTTGGAACAGCAGACACGTTATTGTAAAACAATCTGAGTCTTCTGACTGGAGGACACAGAGGCCACTGGTAATATGTTTCCTGGTCGCTGGCCTTTGTTATGATCAGATCGTGTTGAAACATAAAGAAAGGGATAATGAAATTTGAAATATCCTCCATTCCACAATATATGTTCAATCTTACCTTCCCTCACCTTGATCATGGCCTGATTTGCCAAAATCTACACATACAAACCTTAAAATGGCTATAGACAACCAATAGTGGGGACAAGTGGTTCCCAGGACTTTCTAGTCTCTCTTGTCTCTCGAGGAAACAAAGGATCAGGCAGGTTTAAAGGCGAGTCTGTCGTCAGTTCTGGCTATGCTTAACTGGTGACGGCACTAGATAGGGGCCGGGGAGAGCAGGTAAAATATACCTTTTATGGAGCTTTTCTCAACTGGAATAGTAAGGCCTTTTGCACGCGAACGATACGGATTTGGTCCGGATGCGTTCAGGAAAACCTGCGCGATTTGCAAGCAAGTTCATTCAGTTTTGTCTGCGATCACGTTCAGTTGTTCAGTTTTTATCGCACAGGTGAAATACGATTTAATGCGTCTTGCATGCGCGTAATAAAAAACTGAAGGTTTACAAGCAACATCTCTTAGCAACCATCAGTAAAAAACGCATCGCATCCGCACTTGCTTGCAGATGCAATGCAATTTTTACGCAGCCCCATTCCCTTCCACGGGGCCAGGGCTGCGTGAAAATCGCAGGCTATAGAACATGCAGCGATTTTCACGCAACGCACAAGTGATGCATGAAAACCAACGCTCACGTACACAGACCCATTGAAATGAATGGGTCCGGATTCAGTGCGGGCGCAATGCGTTCGCATCATGCATTGCACCCTCGCGGAAAACTCACTCGTGTGAAAGGGGCTTAAGAATAGGAAGTTTTCTTCTGCCAAATTCTGCTCCTGCAATTGCCCCAGGCAGGGCTTCACTGTGATGTTGTTCACTGCCCTCTGAGTAATGGCCATTAGTGGTCTCCTGGTTTGATGATACAGCTGTCATGCAGATGTGAGGGGCTGTGAATTAGCTCAATGCAGAGAGCACATCAGAGTGAAGCTCCGCCCCGGGTACTTGCAGGAGCAGAATTTGGCAGAAGAAACGCTCCACAAAAGGTATGTTTGTCCTGTTCTTTCCCATCCCCACCTCGTGCTGCTGTCAATGGTTAATTATGGTCAAAAGTGCTTACAATCTATCATCTCCTGGTTTCCCATAACCATTGACAAATTGGTTGTAAATCGTACTGCCTTGCACATGAAACTCCCTAAATAAGTCTACAAGTTATTGTCTGTCCCGAGTTTTCCCTCTGGTCTGGTCCCCACACTGAAAAACATGTACTTTTCACACACTTTCACCTCCTGCAATACATCTGGTGCCATTCTTCTGTAGTAGAAAAAGATATCACACTGAGCATGGTCACATTTGCTTGTTTCTAAGTGACCACCTGAAATCACGTGGGCGCTGCCCAGCTAACGGTGATTACTCATTAAGGAGTCTCAAGGATTTTATCCACAATTGCTATGCATAACTTTAAAGGAATGTGATAGATCATCATCTAAAGATTAGAAACAACCATAGTTATTACATTTTGTGGCAATGTTTAAAGTATTATGGGATGTATAAGTTCCCCATGGTGGAACCAAGTATTTCCCTAAAAGCATTAAGACAGAGTTTGTAAGGGAAGGCTATGCCTTTCTATACCAGTTGCTGCGTTTTTTTAAATCCATTCTGCAACAAAAAAAGACATAAACTACCATATCGCACGGATCACAAATATAGTTCTAACGAGACCTTAGACCATTGCTGGTGCATTTACCTGCTCCCGTTCCTGCTCCTGCTCTTCGGCCTCTATACTCTGTTCAATTTCTGACAGCAGGGAGGTACTTGTGCTGTTTAGATGTTGGAGACACTTCTCCTCTCTCAGCTCCTCCATTTTCATTTGCAGCTGCCGGTAGGAATGCCGTAGATCTTCCAACTCCAGCTGATTCTCACCCAGCTGCAGAAGAAGCAAATCCAGGAATTTCAGGAAATTCAGGAATTTGAAAAAAGGATGAAAAAAAAAGATTCTATAAGAAGAAAACAAAAAATGTTACATCTAAATTACTACTAGATTTGCTCAATGTCTGGATTTCCAAATTTTATTCTTTGGGTTATCCTATAAATACAATTTTTGTTTAAATATCTGGAGTAATGCACACCATTAAAAAACGCTGCTCTCCCGTGTAATTTTCACCTTATGGCTATCAGTCACCTGCATCTCCTAGGCATGCACTGCACGCAGATCTTGTTAACCCTTTCCTTCCCTGCATACAAAAAAAAAGCCCTTTATACACTGGCCACAGCCCCAGAGGTTCCACTTATTAAAAAGCACTATAAATATGCAAAATAACCCCCCCCCCCCAAAATAAATAAATAAATAAATAAATAAAAATAAGAAAACATACACATGCCATTTCCTTAGCTGATTAGAGAGAGATATATATACAGGATTAGACTGGGGAACAGGTGAATCTTCCGGTAGGCCCCTAGTCCCCCACCCCCTGCACAAGTGGCACATAGCCCAGCACTACATATAGATGGGCATATCAGCCAGCCTAAGTTCATATAAAAAAACTGCCCGTGTATTGCAGACCTCTATTTGCTGTCCCCAATATGGGCACCACAGCCATATGGTAATGTGAATGGGCCCTTTGATAGACAGTTACATAGTCATACATCTAGATCAGGCATGCT
Source organism: Bufotes viridis (assembly GCA_033119425.1). Lineage (NCBI taxonomy): Eukaryota > Metazoa > Chordata > Amphibia > Anura > Bufonidae > Bufotes > Bufotes viridis. The sequence goes on from CM065589.1 coordinate 176,264,818, forward strand.
CAACCTGCGGCCCTCCAGCTGCTGTAAAACTACAACTCCCACAATGTCCTGCTGTAGGCTGTTCGGGCATGCTGGGAGTTGTAGTTTTGCAACAGCTGCCGCAGGTTGAGCATGCCTAAGTCTAGATGATACCCCTTGTGCACATTTTTATTTTATACTATACCCAATTTGCATCAATTGGATGGTAAATATAACCTGGGCCCTGACAGATATCTACAAAACATGTTTGGCACTTGGAGATGCTTTCATTGTTCAGCACTGAATGCGCTATAATATATTTAACACTGATAACTGCCAATGGGATTGGAAGTGTCTGTAAAAGAACAGCTGCACTCCGGTTGGCACCCTGAATTAGTGTTTGCTGCTTGAGACTGTAGTAAAGAAAAACATGAATGCGTAAATGGCACATACATGACATGAATATTGCAGATGGTGCGAAAGATTGAATTATCACAACACATTGTAATCATCTGAGATAATGGGAAGTTACACGTGAAAATAGTGCGGCCAATTATTTGGTTTATTTGATTTCTAGAAGTCCGGGACCTATTTTTAAAGCCTTGCTGGTCTTTGTTAAATTTCTAATTTCCCCACACTCACTCTATAGACCTTTAAGCAGAATACTAAATTATATTGGTGGTTGGGTTACCACAAAGAACAGAAGAGCCTCGTGTTTCTTGCCGTTTTCACTTCCTTTTCATGACCAATGGCCCAATTCCCCACCTCCTTACTTTACAAGAATTACATAGGCTTCCTGTAGGGTATGTACATCCTTGGATGGGAGAAAGGATCTTCTAATTTCAGTGTGAAAAAACCCTACTTATGCAAAACTGTAATATACTTTTTTAGTATAATCCAAAAAGTGGGGTTTTACTTTGACTGCTCTCCTGCCTTGGATAATACACATATTAGGGTTGTTTCGGGTATCGAACTTTCGATACCCAATCGATACTTTTCTCTGGTATCGCACTCGATACCAGGAAAAGTATTTTATCAATACTGGGCTGCACTACTGCACAGCCCAGTATAGGAGAGCATGGCTGCGCCGCTCTCAGCGCGGCCATGTTCTCCTCGGCAGCACAGGGAGAAGGAGGCAGTCTCTCCCTCCCCCTGTGCTGCCGCTTCAACCAATAGAGGAGAGGGGGGTGGAGCGGGGGCGGGAGGAGGGGCGGAGCTGGGGGACGGGAGCACTGGCCAGCAATGCCGAGTAGTTTCTTATATAAATGCAGGCAGAAGGCACAGGCTGCCAGCACCTGCCTGTGACCCAGCACTGCAATCAGAGGTAATTAACCCCTCAGGTGCGGCACCTGAGGGGTTAATAGCCTCTGATCGCAGCGCTCGGTCACAGGCAGGTGCTGGCAGCCTGTGCCTTCTGCCTGCATTTATATGTATTAAAACATTGGTGGGCAGTGGGCAGTGTGCCCCCCCTTCCCCCCAGTAATAAAATCATTGGTGGCAGTGGCCACAGGGTCCCCTCACCTCCTCCTCATTGGTGGCAGTGGCAGTGATCGGAGCCCCAGCACTGTAAGGCCTCATTCACACGACCGTATGGCTTTTTCAGTATTTTGCGGTCCGTATTTTGCGGATCCGTGGTTCCGTTTTTTGCTTCCGTTTTGTTTCCGTTTCAGTTCCGTTGTTCCGTTCCGTTTTTCCGTTTGGCATATACAGTATACAGTAATAACATAGAAAAAAATGGGCTGGTCTTAACATTTTCAATAGATGGTTCCGCAAAAAACGGAACGGATACGGAAGACATACGGATGCACTTCCGTATGCTTTCCGTTTTTTTTGCGGACCCATTGACTTGAATGGAGCCACTGAACGTGATTTGCGGACAAGAATAGGACATGTTCTATATTTAAACGGAACGGAAAGACGGAAAAACGGAAACGGAAGGCATACGGAGACACTTCAGTATTTTTTGCAGACCCATTGAAGTGAATCATTCAGTATACTGTCAGTATACTGAACTGAAAAAACGGCCAGTATACGGTCCGCAAAATACTGTCGTGTGAATGAGGCCTAATGCTGGGGCTCCGATCGGTTACCATGGTAACCAGGACGCTCCTGAAGTCCTGGCTGCCTTGGTCTGCTCCCTGCTGCTGTGTGCACTGTGCACAGGGCAGCAGGGAGAGGGTGAGATCCTATTCACCCTAATAGAGGAGCTCTATCAGGGGGAATAGGATGAGAAGATCCCAGGTTCTAGCCCCTAAGGGGGAAAATAGTTAATAAATAAACTGTAAAAAAAAAAAAAAAAAAAAAAAGTTAAAGTACACCAAAATATTAATTATAAATCACCCCCTTTCCCAATTTTACATATAAAATATATAAACAATAAATAAAATATTACATATCGCCGCGTCTCAAAAGTCCAAACTATTAAAAAAATCCACTTTTATGCGGTGAACGCCGTAAAAGAAAAAAAAAGAAAAAGAAAAAATGCACGATTCGCCATTTTCTTTTAGTCGCCTTGTCCCCACAAAAAAGTAGGATAGGACTGTTGTATTATGAGTCGGCGGTTTCATAAAATTTGGAATGCACGCGGATTTTTTTGGTGTTTTTATTTTTTTCGCGTGGTATCGAATGGTATCGAGTATCGCAATACTTTTTTATGGTATCGATACCGAATCAAAATTTTGGTACCGAAACAACTCTAACACATATAGTTATAGAACATTTGACAACTCTTTAAAGAGGATCTGTCACCTCTCCTGATATGTCTGTTTCAGTAACTAATTGCATTCCCCCAATGTAATAACAATTCTGGAGCATCTTTCATATAATTCTGTTCTGGGTAATACTCCAATTATTCCTAAAAAATGTTTACGAATAAACTACTAGCAGTCTGCAATGACGGTCCAGCTAGGTGTTACCGGTTGCCGGGGTGTGGGGGGGGGATTTTTGGGGGTAGTCAGACTGTGCAGGGACACCCCCAACTGGTAACACAGATAACTGGCTTAGGTTTTCCCTGTCACATCCTTAAAGCTTGTAAAAAAGCGGGATCTTGACATAGGGGCCACTTAATATGGTGGATTTGGTGATCTCTGTAATGGGGACACCCCTTTGCTCGGTTTTCCTTCCTTTGAGGGATATCTGGCTTTCATTGTATTGTAGACCCATAACTGGGGCTCCACATTTATTTTGCATATTCCTGTTTCCCAGGGAACTTTGCACTTCGGATTGCTGTGTTGAGACTCCTAAATGAGGCTCCGCGGTGTTTTTTGTAGCTGGTCTCCCTGAGATCAGCTATTGGTGTGTTTGGTAACACAGACAGGTTACAGGTTCTCTTTAGGTAACTTGACCAGAGTAGGACTGTAGTCAATGCAGGAAGATAGATGAAGTTCTGTGCTTTATCATGCTGACGATTATTGGCTGTATATTACAGAGAACAAAAATCGGCATTTTCTCGAATTATTCTCATTTCATAAATCATTAGATTTCTAATTGATTCTGTTCCATCATCTTTTTCTAAGTCTTGTGTGATTCCAGATCACCATCAGGGGTGTGGAAATCATATCGCCCGACACCCGGGACATGCAGTTCCGGGCGCCGGGCAGGTAGCTTGATCAGTAGCTTAGCCCTGCTGCGGGCAAGTTGCAGGGCTGAGATGGCTTTGTTTACCGAAACAGTGGACGCAGTGGATCGGCGATGAGATGGCGGCGTCGGCGGCGGTGACCGAGCAGTGGGCGTAGAGCAGTGACAAAACGGGGGGGGCTGGCGCGGTAACAGCATGGGGAAGAAGAAATGACAGAGCTGGAGTGGTGGAGCAATGAAAGGTTCTGTCACATCTCCGGCTCAGGGGGGAGGAGCAGTGACAGAGCTGTTACAGAGCCAGGGGCATTGATAGAACTTTCAACTCTGCCAGCTACCTTCAGACGACCCCCTTTCTGCAGGTGTTGTCAAACTGGGAAGGTGAGGGGGGTCCTTTCCATGCCACATCAGCAGCTAATTTGCCTAAACCACCCAGAGGCATAGGTAGTAGTATGCACTGCACCGCATTTGGAGATCAATCTACTGAGGGGTGGGAGATTCAATTGTCAGGCAAGTGCCCACCAGCTGCTAGCAAAAGTAATATACATGTCAGGACTCGAACCCGTGGCCAGTCATGTCCCAGACGGTAGCTCTACCCACTAGGCTACCGTCTCTCCTTGGACTATTCTCTAGCTGACTTCTAACTTCTACTACCTCTCTTGTCCTTGCCTTGTCCTGCTGATTATCCCAATCTCTTGCACCTGCTACTTCCCTATAAAACCCAGCCCTTGAACCCAGTCCTTTGCTGGTTATTGTGCCTCCAAGCCTGTAGCAAGCTTCCTCTCTGCTCCTCCACGACTACTGCTGTTTACCGTTGTTGCCGACCCGGACCGTTTGACCTCGCCCGAACTGCCGCCTGCATTGACCCTTTGCCTTCCACCGACCACGCCTCTGTCTACTCCTGCTGTTACCTCGCTGCCATCTCTACTGCCGACCCGGACTGATCGACCACGCTACCTGCTTCCTGCTTCTGTGGGTCTTTGCCACTGGACTCCAACCACCAGCCAGCTGTCCTCTGACTCAGGTGAGCCAAGGACCGTTACAGAATAACCAGCCCTACCATGGAGTCCGCAATGGCCACTCTGCGCAAGCAGGTCTCCGAACTTCAGGAGTTTGGCACCACTGCCCAAGAGGAAATTACTCAACTTAAGGTGCAATCCAGAGCCAACAGAGGAAATTATCGACTTGCAGCGTCAACTACTGGACGTGCGCGGCGCGGTCACCGACACCCGTATGCCTCTCCCGTCAAAGTTTAACGGCGATCGGAACCAATTTCGGGGTTCCTCAACCAGTGCCGTATTTACTTTCAGATGCAGCCGGGCTCTTTTACCTCAGACAGAAAGAAGATCCTGTTCATTATCAACCTTCTAACTGATGAGGCCCTGGCATGGGCATCCCCATATGTGGAATCCCACAGTCTCATATTGAATAACTTAGACAACTTCACCACAGCCATGAGCCAAGTGTTCGACGACCCTAACCGCTGCGCGACGGCCGAGGCTAGGCTGCACAGTCTACGGCAGGGAAGGCGCTCTGTAGCCAGTATTCCTCAGAGTTCCGCCGCTGGGTCACGGACACCACCTGGAACCCAGCTGCCCAGAAGAGTCAATTTCGCCGTGGACTCTCCGAACCTATAAAGGATGAGCTCGCCAGGGTAGACGCCCCAGGCGATCTGGATGATTTCGTCCAACTATGCATCCGGATTGACCGGAGACTGGCAGAAAGAAGGAGAGAAAGACTCTGGTCCCTAGATAACAGGCCCGTGTACCCTTTCACTCCAACGACTCAGCCGGCTCACCAATCCTCCACCGAGCCCATGCAGGTCGGCGCACTGCGCAAGACTCTATCGGCTGCTGAAAAGGAGAGACGACTATCCGCAGGCCTTTGTCTTTACTGTGGCGAGCCAGGGCACTTCGCTATTAGGTGCCCCAATAAGACTCGCCGAACCATCGCTGTAACAGAATTACGGGAGTTACAAAGGCCACAACCTCACCCTTGGCCTCTGAAACCATAGACACTACAGGTACCGGGTCCCACTTCATTGTATCCATCCTTATCACCATTGGGGAACGACAGCTTCCCTGCTCTGCAATGCTTGACTCGGGGGCCGGCGGAAATTTCATGGACTTGACCTTCGCCCATGAGAACAACATACCACTGGTAACCAGGGCAGCCCCTTCGATCTGGAAACCGTCGATGGGACCCGCTCTCTTCTGGGCCGGTTACGCACCAGACCGCTGACCTTCAACTCTTCATCAAACCCGATCATCAGGAGACCATTCACTTCTCCCTGATCGCCTCCCCAAAGTTCCCGGTGATCCTGGGCATTCCATGGTTGGCCACCCACAACCCCTCGGTGGATTGGGAAACCCGCTGCTTACGGTTTCCGTCTGAGTTTTGTTCGCTCAATTGCTCCCACAAACCTGTCCTTCCATCCGAAGACACGACTATCTCTGAAGTATCCGTCAGGAATCTACTACCCCCTCAATACCGTGAGTTCCAAGATGTCTGCGACAAGAAAACGCAGACAAGCTGCCGCCACACCGACCCTACGACTGCCCAATAGAACTGTTGCCCGGGGCGAAATACCCTTTGGCAGTATCTATTCCCTCTCTGAGCCTGAACTCAAGGCTCTGAAAGAATACCTGGACGAGGACCTAAAGAAAGGGTTCATCCGGCCCTCTACCTCCCCAGCAGGAGCCCCCTTTTTCTTTGTGGAGAAAAAGACTCATCCTTGCGTCCCTGCATTGACTACAGGAAGCTAAACGACATAACCGTTAAGAACCGGTACCCGCTCCCGCTGATTTCTGAACTCCTCGAGAGACTCCGGGTAGCGAAAATCTTCACCAAACTTGACCTTCGAGGGGCCTACAACCTTGTCGAATCCGCCCTGGGGACGAATGGAAGACCGCCTTCCGGACACGTTATGGTCACTCGAGTACCTGGTCATGCCTTTCGGACTTTGTAATGCTCCCGCCACCTTCCAGCACTTCATTAATGATGTCCTCAGGGACATGCTGGATCTGTTTGTAGTCGTTTACCTGGGCGACATCTTGATCTTCTCAGAAGACCTCGAACAGCACCGCGAACATGTCCGCAGGGTATTGCAGAGACTCCGCCAGAACTCTCTTTATATCAAACTCGAGAAATGTGAGTTTGAGCGAACCACCACTCAGTTCCTCGGGTACATCATCTCCCCAGAGGGCCTAAGTATGGACCCAGGGAAGGTCCAAGCCGTGTTGGACTGGCCCATTCCAAGAAACGTGAAGGAGGTACAAAGATTTATTGGCTTCGCCAACTTCTATCGGAAGTTTATCCGGGACTTCTCCAAGGTCATCGCACCGATCACCCAACTCACCAAAAGGCAGTCCCCTTCTCCTGGACACCCGAGGCCCAGGAGGCCTTCCGCAGTTGAAACTCCTCTTCACTTCTGCTCCAATCCTAGTCCACCCGAACCCCGAGTTGCCTTTTACTATCGAAGTGGATGCATCTGACTCCGCGGTAGGGGCAGTTCTGTCATAACGGACAGGGGAGAAGATGCTACTACACCCGTGCGCATATTTCTCTCGCCAAATGTCCCCCTCCGAGAAGAACTACGACATCGGGAACAAAGAACTACTGGCGATCAAGGAAGCCTTCTCCAGTGGAGACACCTGCTGGAGGAGCTGCCAACCCTATAATCGTACTAACCGACCACAAAAACCTCGAGTTCATCCGCAGCGCTAAGAGACTCACAGCCAGACAGGCCAGATGGAGCCTATTCTTTTCCCGCTTCAACTTTCTCATCACATATCGCCCCGGATCAAAAAGCGGCAAGGCTGACGCCCTCTCCAGAATGTTTTCGGAGCCCTCACAGAGTAATAAGGGCCAAGACAACATCCTATCCGAGAAAAGTGTTGTGGGGGCCACCTACTCTAAAGAACTCCTGGTCACAATCAAAGAAGGATACGAAAATGACCCCTTCCTCACCCACCCCACAAGGAATGTCAGCCTCACGTTTAAAAATGGTCATTGGTTTCATCAGGACCTACAACTTTATGTACCAGAAATCGCACGACTCGAAGTGCTCAAACTTAACCATGACTCCAAGCTGGCCGGCCATCTGGGCACAAGAAAGACCCAGGAGCTTCTCTCACGCTCCTTCTGGTGGCCAACATACAAGGAGGACACCAAGAAGTACATCTCCTCGTGCACGGTCTGTGCCCGCAATAAGACTCCTCGTTCCTCTCCCGTGGGTCTGTTACAACCCCTCCCAATTCCCTCCCGCCCCTGGGGCTCGATCTCCATGGACTTTGTGGTAGACCTTCCTCCTTCAAAAGGGATGAACACCATCCTGGTCGTGGTCGACCGCCTCACCAAAATGGCCCATTTCATCCCCTACAAGGGCCTACCCACGGCCAAACAGACGGCTGATCTTGTCCTCAAAGAGGTCTTCAGGCTGCATGGGATTCCGGACGACGTGGTCTCAGACCGAGGCGTACAATTTACCTCAAAGTTCTGGAAGGACTTCTGCCTGGCGCTCGGGGTTAAAGTGAACCTTTCCTCCGCTTTCCACCCTCAGTCAAACGGGCAGACGGAGAGAACTAACCAGACCTTAGAGCAGTACCTACGCTGTTTCAGCTCCCACCTGCAGGATGACTGGCTTGACCATCTCCCCACAGCCGAGTTCGCCTACAACAATGCTGAGCACAGCTCAACCAAGCACAGCCCTTTCTTTGCTAACACAGGCTCGCACCCCGTGTTCATTCCCCACCTGCCCGTTGCCTCCACCCTCCCAGCAGTGGCCGAGCGCCTAACAACCCTACAGGAGGCACAAAAGGACATAATAGACAACCTCCAGCTCGCCCAGAGGCGCTTTAAACAGGGAGCAGACAGGCGCCGCAAACCCACCGGGCTTCCATGTAGGAGACAAGGTATGGCTGTCCACCAGGAACCTCAGACTGAAGGTCCCCTCCAAAAGTTAGCCCCAAAATACATGGGTCCGTTCCAGGTCACCGCACAAATCAATGAGGTCACGTTCGGCTTGACCTTCCGGATTCCATTAGGGTGCACCCTGTCTTCCATTGCTCCCTCCTCAAGCCATACGTGGAGAATACCTTCACTGGCCGCCACTCGCCCCCTCCACCACCCGTGAGGGTACAAGGTGAGGAAGAGTTCGTTGTCGAGAAGATCCTCGACTCCAGGATCCACCGAGGAAAATTGCAATATCTAATTGGGTGGGAGGGCTACCCTCCCGAGGATAACTCCTGGGAGCCTGAAGAAAATGTTCATGCCCCCAGACTTGTCAGGGAGTTCCACCTGAGTCACCCAGATAAGCCTTCCCCTGCGGTGCCCGGAGGTCACCTTGGAAGGGGAGTACTGTCAGGACTCGAACCCGTGGCCAGTCATGTCCCAGGCGGTAGCTCTACCCACTAGGCTACCGTCTCTCCTTGGACTATTCTCTAGCTGACTTCTAACTTCTACTACCTCTCTTGTCCTTGCCTTGTCCTGCTGATTATCCCAATCTCTTGCACCTGCTACTTCCCTATAAAACCCAGCCCTTGAACCCAGTCCTTTGCTGGTTATTGTGCCTCCAAGCCTGTAGCAAGCTTCCTCTCTGCTCCTCCACGACTACTGCTGTTTACCGTTGTTGCCGACCCGGACCTTTTGACGTCGCCGAACTGCTGCCTGCATTGACCCTTTGCCTTCCACCGACCACGCCTCTGTCTACTCCTGCTGTTACCTCGCTGCCATCTCTACTGCCGACCCGGACTGATCGACCACGCTACCTGCTTCCTGCTTCTGTGGGTCTTTGCCACTGGACTCCAACCACCAGCCAGCTGTCCTCTGACTCAGGTGAGCCAAGGACCGTTACAATACAGCTCATAGAAAACATTGATTTAAAGATTCTCCATTTTTGATTCTATGCCATCCCGTGGATTCCAAGTGTTTGACTACACACTATGGCCAGAAGGCAGAGAGGACCGATATACATATGGGAGAGCTGACCTTAAGGAATTGTTGGATTATTATAGCATTCTTTTCTCGGCTGAAGAAAAGTCCGCTATCCTCAAAGAGTTTTGTGGACTAAAGGCACACATGAAAAATTTCAAAGATAAAAACATAAAAGTTTTGCTAGCATATTCTTCTATGTTGTCTTCAAAACCATCTATTCTGTGTAATATACTGAAGGTTGTGGAGATGAGGCAGAACGGGTGTTTTCTGCCATGAATGTAGTTAAAAACCCACTTAGAACAGGACTTAAGCAGGATATGCTGCAGGACTTCATGCTCATTAAAATGGAGGGACCTGAATATAAGGAATATGACCCCAGCAGAGCTATTGAGTATTGGCTTACATCTGGCGGGACAAAGCATGTGAGTGGACATAAGAGGCCTCATGAGGTTGACTCTGCTTAAAGTGTACTTGTCATAACAGAGAGGCACTGTCATTTATTTTCCTTTATGTGTTATGTTCAGTTCAAGCTCATCTAGCATAACCAAGCATGTCCATGATGGTTCATGAGGATGCCTCTGTTAACTTAAGCTTTTTGATAAAGTAAGCTACAGTTCTCGTCTGGAAATCTGTTCTGTTTAAGCTCACAATCTATTTTTGGGTTTGTTCAATCGAATTACAGTACATTTTGGGCCTGTCTTCTAAGTTGTTATCAATAAAGCCCTTATTTAAATATGGTTTTGATTTAAAATTATTTTTTGTATCAGGACAAGTAGTTTGTCATGAGGGACAAGTAGATCGAGCCCCCGCTTTAGTCCTTCGACAAGTAGATTTTATTTTAAATTTCCACACCCCTGACCCTGCAGTCCAATACCAGAAACAATTCTAGTAGTTATCATTTTCAGATTTTCTTCTATTTCTTTTCTTATGTTTTTTGAACTTGCAATTCAAAATCTAAATTGACACAAAGTTATTACTTTTTTTTTAAGATTTACACTTTTTAGCTTTTACATTTTTACCAAAGCAATAAACAAAAACAAAAGGATTTGTGTTTCCAAGTCATAAAGAGGATTAAGAAAATGGAATGTTAATGCTGTAATCAAATCATGTAAGGCTCTACAGGAATGCTAATAAATTTCGACTTATGAAAATGAAAAAGTCATTTACTTGAAGACAAGCAAAATTTAGTACAATAAACGTATAAAACTATACTATATGTCTAAAAGCATCACTTAACCAAGGTCTTTTTACATGGGCAGCTTTCAGCCCAGAAAAAGTGCTGATCGACATATTAAAAGTCTTAGGCCCCTTTCACACGGGCGAGTTTTCCGCGCGGGTGCAATGTGTGAGGAGGACGCATTGCACCCGCACTGAATCCGGACCCATTCATTTCTATGGGGCTGTGCACATGAGCGGTGATTTTCACGCATCACTTCTGCGTTGCGTGAAAATCGCAGCATGCTCCAGTTTCTGCGTTTTCCACGCAACGCAGGCCCCATAGAAGTGAATGGGGCTGCGGGAAAATCGCAAGCATCCGCAATCATGTGCGGATGCGTTGCGATTTTCCCGCATGGTTGCTAGGATACGATCGGGATGGGGACCCGATCGTCATTATTTTCCTTTATAACATAGTTATAAGGGAAAATAATCGCATTCAAATTACAGAATGCAATGTTCCCGGGCTTTAAAGGGTTAAAAATAATAAAGAGTGAACTTACCTTCTCCCATTACGCGCAGAGCCTCAGAACGTCTTCTCTTGATAGTTTTGATGCTTGAGGACCTGTAGTGACGTCACAGGGTCACATGGTCCAATCATAGAAGCATTTGAGTGGACCATGTGACCCATGTGATCCTGTGACATCACGGCAGGTCCTTCAACGGATGAAGGACCTGCCGTGATGTCACAGGATCACATAGGTCACATGGTCCACTCAAATGCTTCTATGATTGGACCATGTGACCCTGTGACGTCACCACAGGTCCTCAAGCATCAAAACTATCAAGAAGAAGACGCCTGGGCTCTGCAGCTACATGCGGAGAAGGTAAGTTCACTCTCTATTACTTTTAACCTTTAAAGCCCGGGAACTATTACATTCTGTAATTAGAATGCGATTATTTTCCTTATAACTATGTTATAAAGGAAAATAATTACACATACAGAATACTCATCCCGAAACCAGACTTCAGTGATGAAGTCTGACTTCGGGTCTGGGTACCAAGCATGCGGATTTTTTCACGCGCGTGCTCAACGCACTACAAGCGTTAGCACACGCTGGAAAATCGCGGCGATTCCCGCAACGCACCCGCATCTTATCCGGGCGTCAAACATGACGCCCGTGTGCAAGAGGCCTTACACTGGGTTCAGACCTGAGCGTTTTGAAGCCTAGCGTTTTTTGCGCGTTCAAGACAGGCGTGTAGGCGCGTTTTTTTCCAGCGTTTTGGTAAATAGTGTAGGCGCGTTTGACGCGCGTTTATGTGATTGACTGCATAGTGGGCCAATGACCAATGATATAGTTTGGCCAATCTGAGTGCTTTAGAGGTGTGACATTCCATGGTGGATGATCCAGTATGTTGCAAACTTTGTAAAGCAGCGCATCCATAGGCGCGTTTACGCTGCATCAGCACGCCGAGCAACACGCCTATCGCGCTTCCCATTGAAGTCTATTGGAACCAAACGCTGGATAAACACCAGTGTACGCGAACATACTCTGCCTATGCGTCGGACGTTTTTAGCGCTTCTGACGTGCATTAAAACGCGCAAGTGTGAACCACCTCCATTGGAATGCATGGTTCCTGTACTGTTGTGCGTTTTTTTGCGCGTTCGAAAGCGGCGTTTTACGCGAAAGTGTGAACTGAGTGTTAGGCTACTTTCACACTCGCGTTTTGTGCAGATCCGTCATGGATCCGTTTGTATTATCTTTAACATAGCCAAGACGGATCCGTCTTGAACACCATTAAAAGTCAATAGAGGACGGATCCGTTTTCTATTGTGCCAGATTGTGTCAGTGAAAACATATCCGTTCCCATTGACTTACATTGTGTGCCAGGACGGTTTGGCTCAGTTTCATCAGACGGACACCAAAGCACTGCAGGCAGCGTTTTGGTGTCCGCCTCCAAAGCGGAATGGAGACAGAACTGATGCAAACTGATGCATTCTGAGTGGATCCTCTTCCATTCAGAATGCATTAGGGCAAAACTGATCTGTTTTGGACCGATTGTGAGAGTCCTGAACAGATCTCACAAACGGAAAGCCAAAACGCCAGTGTGAAAGTAGCCTTAGGGGATGAACGATCATTAGTATGATTGTAACTACTCCTATACAGTTTGCATATATTGTTATACTGTCGACAGCATGTCCCCTGTTTACACAGGCAGATGTGCTGCCGACAAACAATTATTTCTATATTAATATACATGATGTGATCAGCCAATGAACAAACATTTGCTCGTTTGTCGGGTGATCGCTGGGACGTTTAGACGGGTTTCTGATCATTTGTACGAAAACTCATTCCAGATCACTGGCCTGTATAAAAGGGCCGTTAGATGTAGGTATGTCAGCACATTTAAATGACACACTAATGTAAGAATAAGGCCTCATGCACACGACCATTGTTTGATTCCGTGTCCGTTGAGCCGTTTTTCGTGCTTTTCTGCGGACCCATTGGTTTTCAATGAGTCCGTGGAAAACTCGTCAAATGCACCGTTTGTCCTCCGCGTCCGTGGTCTGTAATTACTGTCCGTCAAAAAAAATATAACCTGTCCTATTCTTGTCCGTCAAAAACGGTTCGCGGACCCATTCAAGTCAATAGGACCGTGAAACAATGCGGAGGCACATCCGACTGTCATCCGCGTCCGTGACCTGCATATATATTCCATTATCCTGGGTGGAGATATTAAAATTACACTTTTTTTTTCCTTCCTTTTTTTCAGGCGGACCACGGAAACACAACGGACCCAAAAACGGACACGGAACAACAGATCCCCATTTTGCGGACTGCTAAAAACAACTGTCGTGTGCATGAGGCCTTAAACAGTAGTTTCATAAGTTTTTTTTTTATAAAAGCATATTAAAAAGCCTATTGAAACCAATGGAGAAAAACATCATAAAAAACATCAAATCCAGAAGATGCTGTTTTTTTTTTTTAAATTAAACATCACTGACTACAAAAATGCAAAGGAAGAGAAAAGAACACAAATCTAAATGCAATATGAGTATACACAGTCATTGTCTCCTATAGGCTAAGAGCAAAAAGAAGCTGAAAACTAAAAAAAAAAAAAAGGACTGGTAAAAATGCAGTGAATAAGACATCTAAAAGCTTTGTGTGACTCTTTGACAACAGATCTGAGCCATATTCCTCTAAAAGCCAAGGCTGCTAATGACACTACTGAAGTTTGTGTGTAAAAGGCGCATAACTTGTTGGCCGCAGTTTTGACATATAGTTATCAGTGTAAAGTACAAACATGGAGCAGGCTTCTCCATAGCTTATTATTTTTTTAGTATAAGAAATTTTATATCATCGACATTTTAGACATGTCCACGGCTTGGGTGCCTCTAATAAATCCATGATTTCCTAATATAGTATATGGACAGGGGTTGTCCAAGAGCTTGTATCTACCTGGATTTCCTTGGCACAGGTCTGTTGACTCAGGGTTAACTCTCGGTCGTGCAGCTCCTCCACGATTCCCTGAAGTTCATTGTTTTCTTCCATTATAGTGCTCAGCTGCTGCTCCAGCTCCCGCTTCCGATCAGAAAGCATCTTTATCTGGAAATCACAAATTATTGGAGTCTGGTAAACACGATGGAAACAGCCCAGCGTAATGCTAATCAGAAGTGAAGAGAGTAACGTTTCTGGAATTCGTGTGATGCCTACCTAGAAGGGGGAGGTAAAGAATGTGAGCAGAACCAGGGACCAGAAGCAAGCTGGGGTGTGGGAGTGATCAGGAATGTCAGGAGATAGAGTGCCGTGTAAGCCTCACCCCTTGCTTAACTCTTCACCTTGACCCCATACACATTTGGTGGGACTGACTACACTTTACTTGAGTTTCGGTTCTGTATCCCTACTTTCAATGTAACATCTAGCCATAGATATCACATTGTTCATTTTGCATATGTAGAGCTTATTCGGAGTGGAACTGGTGCTGTGTTCCATAAAAAACTGTTAGCCTTCATTAATCATTAGTCCCTGTGAGAACCACATGTTCTGTGCCATAAACAGGACTGGATCTTATCAGAGAAAGGTTGGGAAGGCACTCACTGGATCTGACCCTTCCCTTGTCTCAAAGCATAAAGATCTCTGACAATAAGGCCTCAGGCCCCATTCACACGTCTGCATTTTAGTCCGCATTTATTCCGCAATTCTGCGGAATAGATGCGGCCCCATTCATTGTGAATGGGGCCGGACGTGATGCGGAGAGCACACCGCAAAAGATAGAGCATGTCCCATTCTTGTCCGCAGCCTGCGGACAAGAATAGGCATCTCTATGGGGAGTGCCGGCATGGTGTGTTGCGTATCCGCAATACACGACGGATGTGTGAATGGGGCCTCATGATCACGACCGTATGTGTTTTGCAGTCTTCAAATTGCGGATCCGCAAAAAAAAATGGATGACGTTCTGTATGGCATCCGTTTATTTTTGGAGATCCATTGTAATAATGCCTATCCTTGTCCGCAAACTAGAAGAAAATAGGACATGCTCTATTTTTTTGCGGAACAGAAAAACGGACATACGGAAACGGAATGCACACGGAGTACCTTCCGTTTTTTTTTGCGGACCCATTGAAATGAATGGTTCCGCATATGGTCCACAAAAAAAACGGAACGGACACGGAAAGAAAATACGTTTGTGTGCATGAGGCCTAAATGTAGACTGGAGTGTAGCTATTACCCTCAGTTCACACTTGCGCGTTTTACAGCGCGTTCGAACGTGCTGTAAAACGCTCAACAGGAGAAAACTCATGTTTCCCTATGGGCATGGTTCTCACCTGAGCGTTTTACAGCGCGTTTGAACGCGCTGTAAAACGCCCTACGCTCAAAGAAGTTCTTGAGCTTCTTTGGGGCGTTTTGTCGCGCGTTTGCACCCATAGACTTAAATGGGAACGCGCGTAAAACGCGCGTTAAAGTGTAGATATGCCTTTTTCAATTGGTCTCCAGAGTCACGAACTTTGATTTCCTGTACAGGAAGTTACTGGTCCAAGTACCAGCTATGTCCACAACAACAACAATCCCCGCATGCACATTAATTATATCACAATACCCATAGAGCATTTTATTGTTAATTCTTCATGTTTTTCAAGGTTTCTACTTGGATTTAAATGGAACTTTGCTGGTTTACACCCAGAGGATGAATATCTGTCCTAGTCCTGATATGAATCCACATGGACACCTCCTATTCTAATGAACAGGAACTAGGCGCCCCTACTGAATATGTGAATAGGCTGCAGGGGCAGGCCGGGTCAGGCTGCAATATCTTTGGAAAATCTGCTAATAAAACATGCCGGGTGAAGGAAAAAATGTATATACTTTTCTTTTTTGGCAGAGTATTTTAAGGCTGCGCTTAAAATTCATCACTGTTCTGGCTTACTTACATGGTGGATGAGGTTGCAATCTGCACTTTCTCCGTCTACCAGTAGCAACCTAAGAGCTGTACGCTTTACTTCCATAGGGTCAGGGGTACAACTACAATAGGTGTAGAGGTACGAGCTGCATCCAAACCCTGGTGCCTAAAGGCACCTTTACATGGTCTAACTCAGCAGGCAATGGTTAGGATTAAACAGTTTGTTCCCCATCATTGCTTGAGTGGTGAGCAAACATGATAGCGGCATTTACATGCAGAAATCCTCTCCTCTGGATGGGGACCAGCCGCTACAATGATCGCTTGTCACCATAGAGAATCATTGTTTTTGTGCAGTAGATTCCTGTTTACACAAGGTGATCTTCTCAGGTTAACGCACCAGTGATCCTCTCACCCGATGAACGAGTGTTTGCTCATTGATCAGCGACATGCCCTTTTAGAGATTCTAAGCAAATTAGATTAATTTTTGTTAGCGAGTCCCAGGATCTAGCCTCTAATCTGCTTTCAACTTTCTCATGTTACAGGGGTTCTCCAAGAATATAAAATGTCCACTTATGTGCCGGACACCCCACATGGAATATACTTACCCTGGTCCCCGCTCCCTGCACCGCCGCTGCTGTTTCTCCCTGCACATGGATGAAAAAATCCGGTGTTGGGGGGGAGGGGGAGCAGCCAATGGCACACAGGGACTAGCATCGTGGGTGACGCCACAGAGGCTCATCCCCGTTAGCAGCCCCCCCCGACACCGGAAGTTTTATCTGTGTGCAGGTAGAAGCAGCAGCGGCGGTGCGTGGACCAGGAGCGGCGCCGGGAGCAGGGACCGGGGTAAGTATATTCCATGTGGGGACATTTTATACACTTGGAGAACCCCTTTAAGGCACATTTACATGCGCCAACGGAGCAGGCAATTATTGGGAGGGGTCTGTTCCCTCCTGATAACTGCCTGCTCCTGAGAAGGGGTGAGAGCTACATTTACACGCAGCAATCTCCATCACTATATGGGGATGCTGGCTACTGCTGTCGCTCTTCCTCATACAGATTCATGTAGATCGATGATTACTCGGCACAATCTGCTGTACAGAAACTATGATTTAGGTATCCGCACAAACAATTATTTCACCTGCTGAATGAGGGTTTTGCCCATTCATCTGATGATCTGTGGCACCTTTACACAGCTGATTATCAGGAATGAACGTTCGTTCTCGATAATCGGTCCGACAATTGCCCCAGGTAAACCCCCGTTTTGAATTAACCTGACATCGTTAGGACCTGCCAGTTGGATTATCAAATCCTGTGTATTATCAGACAATCACAGAAAGTAGATGGGTGGGGATAGAAAAGAGTGCGCTGTAAACAAGCACCCGGTTATGAGACTTTCTGGTTTATTGCACGCCTTATTAAATGTTACCGTACATTGTGTTCTGAGGTGAGGGAAATATATGCAAAGTGTTCAAAAAATTTCACAGTGCAACAAGTGACTCGCTGAGCATCTGGTAATTGTGTCTTATGTGGTCAAATCCAGGAAGAGATGAGGTGATTAATCTGCACAGCCATGACCTTTACATATCAAAGAACAGCGCACGGAAAGCTATTTCCTAACCTGACATGAGCGAGTTACAGGCGCCTTTTCCGAAAAACGGTCTATAGCATCACAATATGAAAGATAATGTTACTTATATATAAAATAACAAGTGTGGAATGTACGGCCAGGACGACTGCATGCAGACAACGACTGACAGATACACGTGACAGGTAGGTTCATGCACTCCAGACCTGGGAAGGATGAGGTACTTACTTCTAGGATCTGCTGCTCCGCACCAGGCAAAAAAGAGAAAGGAAAAAGGGATTGAATGGAAAGAAGAGGAAGGAGGAATGACAGACACTGAGGAACACAATCTATTTCAGGGTGGGTCAGGCACACGGCATAGATTTGTTCCCCGCTTACACTGCTGCTCTACATAACATCATACAGAAGGATAGGCTCATGGGCTACTAGCCGGTAAGGATCATCGTACAGGACAAAGGGAGCATCCATACATGAGATGTCAGACGTGCGGGCTCAACTTCCTGAAGCGCTTAGTATTCAGAATGTGTCATTTCCTAGATTTTAGTTAAAAACTCAAAAACGTACTCAGGCTTCTTATAGGTTTTTGGGGGTGTCGAGTCTAATGTTAGACGAGGTGAGGCGATTTCCTCTGGCAGTACCAGGGGGCGAGAGGGGGCAAGGAAGGGCCATGGGCAATGAGCGATTGCATTGTGGAAACTCTCATCTCAACATATTCAACTGCATCGCTGTACTCAGGACAGTAATACAGCTGAATGTTGCGACGGGTCATGGGAGTGATGTCTCCATGGCCCACTGTTTCCTCTAATAGGCTTTAGTCCTAGTTCCTATCAGAGGTTGGTGTCATCATTATAGCGCTGCCTGAGACGGTCTACATAGAGCGCAGGGCACAGACTAGAAGAGGTCTGTGTCGTGAACTTGCTGGAGGGAAGGGTTAGGTTAAGAAATTGGCATGGGGGTCGGGGCACCATTTCAGTTTTCGCCTCAGAAAGGCTAGGTGCACCCCTGCTTAAAGGGGATGTCATGTTTAAAGGGTTTGTCCAATGCCATGAGTTAATAAAAAATAAATCAGCTTACAGTGGTGTAAGATAACAAATGTAGTAATACTCACCATAACAATCCCATGCTGCCCCATGCTTTTCAGTAGGGATAAGCAAATTTCATATTTCGAAGTTCGTGTGCGGGTTCGTGGTTGTGGTATTTACTGAACTGCGTTATGGATTCCATTACCACGGACCATAACACAACTCCATGACGGAATGCATAACGGAACGCCTTTAGAGGCATTCCGTTATCCATTCCGTCACAATAGAAGTCTATGGCCTGCATAACGGATCCGTCCGGTTTACGTTATGCGGGAGTCCTCTCATGGTCCGTGGTAATAAAATCCATAACTAGAGATGAGCGAACATTTAAAAAAAGTCCGTTGTTCGGCGTTCGGGTGGTGGGAATTCGCGCATCCCGTTATGGATTCCACTATAGCGGCATATGGAATCCATAAGGGGCGGCTGCCACCAACCCGAACTTTTGCACAGCTGAAGGACCTGGGGTGACGTCACTGTCATGTGATCAGTGCAGGGGGCGTGGCTCAGCACGGGATCAAATCCCACAGCACGAACCCGCACACGAACTATATGAAATTCACTCATCCCTTCTTTTCAGGTCTGCCACTGATCTCTATTATTCCTGCTCCTGTGATGACGTGTAGATGTGACACGATCACCGCTCTAAACAATCCCCCATAGCATCCCAAGATGGTGGCTGTGTCCTCTAGGGGACAGGTGCTAAACGTGTGTAGCATACTTACAGATACAGTTAAGCTATGGATGTCTTGTATCTGCACCTGTTGTAAACGCTTTCAGCGTCTGCGCAGTGGAGGACACACCCATCATCTTGGAAAGCTATGGACGCTGTCAATACATAGCTACCCATGGGCACTGGGGGGCTTCTCTGTTCAGGCTAAGGTGAGCCCTGAAGCGATGTAGCAGTTTCTGACGCCATTACACATCATGTGTATGGTGTTTATGAAATTTATGTGGAAAGTAGAAAACACCTTTTTTAAACCCCCTAGAGGCTTTATCCTACTTTCACACACCTAAGGCCCCTTTCACACGAGCGTGTCCGGATTAGGTCCGGATGCGTTCAGTGAAAACTGTGCGATTTCACATGCAAAGCCATTCAGTTTTGCCTGCGACGCGTTTTTCACGCGCGTGATAAAAAAACTGAAGGTTTACAAACAACATCTCCTAGCAACCATCAGTGAAAAACGCATCGCACCCGCACTTGCTTGCGGATGCAATGCGCTTTTCACGCAGCCCTATTCGCTTCTATGGGGCTAGGGATGCGTGAAAAACGCAGAATATAGAACATGCTGCGATTTTCACGCAACGTACAAGTGATGCGTGAAAAAAAACGCTCATGTACACAGCCCCATTGAAATGAATGGGTCAGGATTCAGTGCGGGTGCAATGCGTTCACATCACGCATTGCACCCGCGCGGAAAACTCGCTCGTGTGAAAGGGGCCTAAGAGTTTGTTAGTCAGTGCCAGAGTTGCATCTCTGCAAAATCCGCTGCTCCTGCCTGTCTTAACTTGGCTCCGCTCCTGGCATAGCACATCAGTGCAGGGATTCTGTATACGCTGCAGTAAATAGTGTTTCAGGAAGGCTAAATCTTTGGAGGCCTCTTTTGCTTGTAAAACAATAAAACCAATAGATACAGTATATTATAAAGACTATTAATATTAGGGTATTTCTAATAGTTTAAAAATATTTTTTGAACTTTTAGGTACACTTTAAGAATTGAAGCTACCTGCAGGAAATGTTATAAAACAAATCTGCTAAATCCTTAACTGCTTAAGCCTTGGTACTCCAGTGGTCCCCGCTGGTCTGTTCTTTCTTGAAGCAATGATGAGCCATACATCCAGACCAGTCTCCGCACAGCATTAAAATGTATGGGCTCCAGCGAGTTGAACTTCGGCCATTGATTTGGAATCTTTAAAACCATTTTAAACAGGGACTGGTACCTCGGTACTGAAGCCGACTTCGTAACTAAGTTTTAACATGGTTTTAAAGTTGAAAAATCAAATCCCGAAGTTATTCCCCGAAGTCCCGCGAGACTTCGGTGATAACGAATTTCCCTCGCCGAAGCCAATACTTTTGAATACTCTATGAAGATCTCTGCACAGCATTCAAACAAAGCTTTGAGCGAATCGATTTTGGATCTTGGATCCGAAGTTAAATTCACTCAACACTAATTACAATGATATGTATAGTTTTTTTTGTGTTATACTTCTGAAAAAATTAAAATTTTGGAAAAAACTATTTTTTTTTTCATCTCCATATTCTTACCCCCATCACCTTTTTATTTTTATGTGCACGGAGCTGTATGAGGTGACCCTAAAAAACAGCGAATTGGCCATTTAGATTTTTTTTTCCGTTTCGCTGTTTGCTGTATTGGATAAATATTTTCATACTTTCATAGTACGAACGTTTTCAAACATGGTGATGCCCATGTTTTTTAATTGTTAATGTATTTTTATTTTGGGGAAAGGGGGGTCATTTGAATTTTTACATTTTTAGAAACCTTTTCATTCTTTTTTTTTTTTTTTTTACTTTTTAATAGTTCCCCTAGGGAACTTGAACAAGCAATCATTAGATTGCTTCTCTCATAGGCTCCAATGCATTTGCAGTAGAGTCTATGAGAATATCACTCTGTTCCTCACTAGGGTTTTGACCCCTGAGATGCTGTAGTCACATTTGACCATGGCATCTGAGGGGCTGAATGTGTGCAATAGACATTATCATCGATTGCATGCATTAGCCCCGGGTGTCTGCTGTTTAAAACAACAGGCACTCGGCGGCTATGGCGCCCGCTGCACTTACAATATTTAAATACTCAACCGCCAATGTATATATGTGCATGGTGGTCAGGATCGGGTTAGCAGGTTAGTAATGTTTTAGTCTTTTATTTTTTTTAAGGATAAATACTAGTAGCAACAGAGCTAGTGGCTGCACCCTGCTTGGTGGTCAATGGAACGGGGTGCTCACCCTATAGAATCTTCACCCAAGATTAGAAAACAGCCAAAAAATAACTAGATTAGGGGGCACACCCACTATCTGGAGGAGCAATAGATACACTGTAGATGAATATATTTCACAGCAATTTTACTTATAGAATCAGCTATACAAAGAAATTGAACCTAAAAATGAAACACTTATACACCCTAAGTAAAAACAATCAAACATTAAAAACAATCCAATGGCAGTAGTTAACACGGGATAAGTGGGTAGCGACCTACAGAGTGGCGACCTGTAGAGTCCCACTACATGGTAATGGTGCGTGTCAGTATATAGTCCTGATGAGAAATCACTAAAAGAGCCCAAATTTGATAAAAACGTCCATCCAAAGTGAAGCCTGTAGACAAACTGATGAAACAATCCACTGGAGTAGTAGCGGATAACGTAATGTGCGTACCTAGTTGTAGGCGTCCGAAGTAAGCCTTAAACAGAGTAAATGTAATGGAGTGATCCGATAGAGAATGGCGTCTGAGTGTAGATGCAGACACTCGTCTCTCCGGCACCAGCTGCAATTCAAATCGCCGTTCCACCTACCTTCCCGAACGTCCCGCTCCTGTTTCTTGAGGCACTGATCCCCTGACACCATCGGCGTCCGCGTGGTGTCCGTCTGCCGTGGCGTCCCACGTGACTTGGGCGGGGTTAGTTCGTTTCCGGGGACGGGAGGTAGTGGCTGCCGGATCTTAAAGTCCTTCCTCAGGTATAGATCTCATATACTTCGCATACGTTCATGAGCTCATATACTTCTCATATACTTCTGGCCAGAAGTTTAATCACTCCTCCACAATATTGAGAGCTATTGAGCAATCATCGACAATTCATTGGTAGCCTGGCTACCAATGAATTGTCGATGATTGCTCAATAGCTCTCAATATTGTGGAGGAGTGATTAAACTTCTGGCCAGAAGTATATGAGAAGTATATGAGCTCATGAGCGTATGCGAAGTATATGAGATCTATACCTGAGGAAGGACTTTAAGATCCGGCAGCCACTACCTCCCGTCCCCGAAGCGAACTAACCCCGCCCAAGTCACGTGGGACGCCACGGCAGACGGACACCACGCGGACGCCGATGGTGTCAGGGATCAGTGCCTCAAGAAACAGGAGCGGGACGTTCGGGAAGGTAGGTGGAACGGCGATTGAATTGCAGCTGGTGCCGAGAGACGAGTGTCTGCATCTACACTCAGACGCCATTCTCTATCGGATCACTCCATTACATTTACTCTGTTTAAGGCTTACTGGACGCCTACAACTAGGCATGCACGATCGTTATCCGCACTACTCCAGTGGATTGTTTCATCAGTTTGTCTACAGGCTTCACTTTGGATGGACGTTTTTATCAAATTTGGGCTCTTTTAGTGATTTCTCATCAGGACTATATACTGACACGCACCATTACCAAGTAGTGGGACTCTACAGGTCGCCACTCTGTAGGTCGCTACCCACTTATCCCGTGTTAACTACTGCCATTGGATTGTTTTTAATGTTTGATTGTTTTTACTTAGGGTGTATAAGTGTTTCATTTTTAGGTTCAATTTCTTTGTATAGCTGATTCTATAAGTAAAATTGCTGTGAAATATATTCATCTACAGTGTATCTATTGCTCCTCCAGATAGTGGGTGTGCCCCCTAATCTAGTTTTTTTTTTTTTTTTTACTGCAGGTAATTTAAAGGAAATCTGTCACCTTCATCATCATTATCTAAGTAAGGCAATTGCATAGCGGCACATAGCGGTGCTTCCTATCTTCAGAAAAGAACCTGCCTCTTGCCAATTCCCAAGCCTGCTTCAAGCAGACCCCAAGCCCACCTCTTTTCAACTTATGAAAGATGCCCCCTCTTTCGTTATGTATGCCCCCCTGCGCAGTGATATCATATTCCAGCCCTAACTTCTGCACAGCAGAGATTTCGAGTTTAATAAAAAGCTTATAACATTTTTAAAAAACACATATTGAAAGCTCAAAAAAACTTTTCCCATTTATCATGTAAAAACAGTAAATATATATAAAAAAAATACCAGAATTGCTGTTTTTGGCCCCCTCACTTCCCCAAAAAATGAAATAAAAAGTGATCAAAAAGTTGTATGTACTCCAAAATGGTACCAATCAAAACTAAGGCCTGCCCCACAAAAAAAACACTCACGGAGCTGCGTGGATAGAAAAATCTAAATGTTATGGGTCTCAGAATACAGCAACACATAGGGATTTTTTTTCTTTAAAACGTTTTATTTTTATATTTTGTAAAAGTAGTAAAATATAACAAAGATGACAACATTTTGGTATTGCCATAACTAACCTGCTAAATAAAGTTATCACTGTGTGCCCTGGCCCCGAGCACTAGTTATTAGCTAGTTAATATCTTGAGCTGCCATTAGTAGTTCACAGCCTTGGCAATTAGAAGGCCCTTGAGGGATTCCTCCATTAGCTGAACATGGCTACCAAAGTAAGGGCTCATGCACACAAGCGTACCTGCTCAGTGCCCGGACCTGAAACCCCACGGAAGCACTACGAAGTTCTTTCCGATCTGTGCCTGCGCATCGTAAAAAGATAGGTGTGAAGCCCTATCTTCGGTTGTACCTGGTGGATGCGGACCCATTCAAGTCAATGGGTTGGCAGGCATCCATGATACAGATGTCCAATGCCAATATATTGCGGGCCATTTATAGTCCGCAATACAGACACTGAGCAAGTACGACCTAAGGCCTCTTTTACCTTGTGTCTGTATTGTATCTTTAACGTATGCACCAGGACAGCTCCCTTTGCATACCGTGAACGGACTTACAGGTCCCAATTGTACCGGCGGGTGTCAAAAGAGTGGTCTAGCCTCTGTCGGGCAGGTATCCACCAGACTTTCCAATTTTTACTGCATGGAATAGCACAGCAGACTGCACTATTCCATACTGAGCCATCGAGTAAAAAATGTATACTACACAGTGGCATCCGTTAAACATATTAGTCAGAAGGGACAGAAACCTCAAGCACAGTGTGAAGGGTGCCTACTGTAAGTGACATGGAGTAGTCTAGTGCAGATACCTTTAATAGATTCCGTATACGGTATATACATGAAACTTGCAGGGCTGCTGGTGAATAGGGACCCATAATCTTAGGGCCAAAGGTTATTTTTTTTTAAATCAAAAACATGGAAGCAAAGTTCATTGAAAACCTTCTTGTATTACCTGACATCTGAAAGATGACTGCTGTCAATCAGATATCTAGGTTAGAGATGGAGACACATCAGACTATAGTGCAGTGATGAATAAACGGCACAGTACTTATAAATAAAATGTGACAGTCTCCCCTAAAAATAGCAGAGCATTTAACCAGATAGAAGAGCTTCACAAGGTTATATAAAATCACTATAGTAACCTAAAGATGCCTGCTAATGATGGATCTTGTCACTTAGAATCCGATGAGCCGGATCTAGCGGTGTGTTATGTGCAACAAGTGCATAAAAAAAATGAAAGTGTATTTTATAAAAGGCCATCTGTGAGGAGATTTGTACCTATGACACTGGCTGACCTGTTACATGTGCACTTGGCAGCTGAAGACATCTGTGTTGGTCCCATGTCCATATGTGCCCGCATTGCTGAGAAAAATGAAGTTTTTATATATGCAAATCCACCTCTAGGAGCAACGGGGGCGTTGCCATTACACCTAGGGGCTCTGCTTTCTCTGCAACTGCTGTGCCCTCAGCACTTTGATTACCAGGGCCAGACAGTGTAAATGTCATCACACCTGGTCCTGACTTCCTCTAACGTCTTACGCTGCGCCGCGCGTTTTAGTATCCGACAGAGGCGCAGTACAGGACAGAGGCTCGCCAGCAGTTCTCGTCTGTACTGTGAGCCTCTTTTC
The DNA here is from genome assembly GCA_033119425.1 of Bufotes viridis. Lineage (NCBI taxonomy): Eukaryota > Metazoa > Chordata > Amphibia > Anura > Bufonidae > Bufotes > Bufotes viridis. The sequence goes on from CM065589.1 coordinate 176,290,340, forward strand.
TGTACGGCACCTGCTCTGCATATTGAAGTGCATGGTGCAGTGTGCCCAATCAAAGTGGAGAGGGCGCAGCAGTTGCATAGAGAACTGAGCCTTTAGGTGTAATGACAACACCCCCGTTGCTCCTAGAGGTCCATTTGCATATATTAAAACTTCATCTTTCTCAGCAATGTGGGAACATATGAACATGGGACCAACACAGATGCCTTCTGCTGCCAAGTGCACATGTAACAGGTCAGACAGTGTCATAGGTACAAATCTGCTGGATCTGTCAGCTCTCTGAACATATCTGTTTTCGGGCCATTTTAGATTGGCCAATAGACCGGGCAGTGATCAGAAACTAGGAAATTCATTCCCTATCATTGACTGTTCAGTACCCGCATTTAGATGTAGAAATTAGGCTTAAGTGAATCAGGTTTGGATTTCTCTATCCGAACTCGATTCATTTGAAAACTTTGTTAAGAATATGGGTTACATCCTGTTGTAAAATGTATGGCCTCCGCGGAGGTCTTTCCAAAGTTTCAGCAAAAGTTGCCAGACTTACTTTGTCTCGCCTCTATCACGCCAGCTCGTTCAAAACACTAAGCTGAACTCATTAACGAAGGTGAGTTCAGCTTGGCATTTTAATATTGTAATTTATGCGACTAAATGAAGTGACATGTAATAGAGGCGAGACAAAGTTAGTCTCATGATATTTGCTAAAACTTCAGAAAAACCTCCGCGGAGGCCATACATTTTACAGTAGGAGGGAGCCCATATTCTTAAAGGGGTTCAGCTCTAAACCCAGACATATCCCCATTTTCACCCAGGCAGCCCTTCTGACAAGATAATTGGAGCAGTTCATGCCATGATGCTTTCCTTTGCAAAGGCATTTTATGGAGTTCTGGTGATGAATCAGGCTTTCCTTAGGGCTGCCAGGCGGAGGCTTCCACCCAGCAGTGAGCCCGGTGACGTCACCAGCACTGATGGGCGGGCTTTAGCGCTGACCTAGCCTGTAAAACGGCTAGGGCAGCTCTAAAGCACGCACATCAGAGCCGGTGACATCACCGAACACACTGCTGGGCGAAAGCCTCCACCCGACAGCGTGTTATTGTAAATAAAAGAGCCCTTGCCCTGCCCGATCTTGCGCAGGGCAAGGCAGAGCATCGCAGCATGAACTGCTCCGAAGCTCATGTCAGGGGGGCTGCCTGGGGGAAATTATGGGTATGTCCGGGTTCAGCTCTGAACCCGGACAACCCCTTTAAGGTAGTTTTTAAAAGAATCGCATTCGGATACAGCCATCTGAACCTGATACGCTCAACCCTAGCAGCAATCATCACTACTGTATGGAATAAACAATCGTTACTGTAATTGTTCATCCTCATATGTTTACACAGGGTGACGCACTGTCAGCAGACAGCAATATTTGGCGCTGGTGAACGATGTAATCCCCTAACAAACGAGCATATGCTTGTTTGCCAGGTTATCGGCAGCATTTTACATGGGCCATTTATCACAAATAAGTGTTCATTTAAACATTTATTCTAGATAATAACCCCCATAATCGACCTGTTTTAAAGGGCCCTATTACCATCCCTCTTGTCAACAGGATGTGCTCCTAAACAACTTTACCCTGTTATCACGGATTAGCCAGCGGTGACAATGTCAGACAGCTACGCGCCTCATTGACAAGATGGATAGTAACAACCAGTTCTCAGCTTATTTATACAGAATCATTGGGGGAGATTTATTAAAGCCGGTACAAAGGAAATTTGGCCTAGTTGCCCATAGCAACCAACCAGATTGATCCTTTTATTTTTCCAAGGGAGCTCTAAAAAATTAAAGGTGGAATCTGATTAGTTGCCATTGGCAACTAATCCAGTTTATCTTTGCACCAGTCTTGATAAATTTCACCCAGTGCTGTTTGTTGTGGCATTTTTTTGGACAATGGTGCTTATTTAATGTAATTTTTTTATTTTATTTAAATTTAATTTAATTTTTTATTTTTTTTTTGGGGGGGGGGGGGTGGCGGTTGTCGTGCGGTGTTTTTTTTCCAACATACAGCATACGGTACTTTAGGTATGGGGCTGTTTTCGGGATTTTTCTTTCCAACGGACTCGTCTAATGAACTTAAAGGGAGTCTGTCACCAAAGTTGGACATAATAGACCGCTGACATAGCTTTGTAGCATCACTTTAGATGAATGAAACGGTACCTTTGTTGTCTTCTTTAGCGCTTCACCTGCTTCAAAAACGGACTTTTATTTATATGTTTATGAGGGCTCGCAAGTGCCCAGGGCGGCGTTAAGTTCTTTGGAGCCCAGGCTGCTCGGCCTCTTTAGTTCTTATCCCCGCCCCTGTCTCTGCCCGCCCTTCTATTGCTTTTCTTCCTCCTCCTCTGGTAGCGAACTCCTGCGCCTGCGCTCAGCTTTGCCTCAGCGGGGCATGCGCACTGTGATGCCCACTGTGGGAACTGCATCTATGTAGCTACTGCGCATGTCCACCAGCTTACAGCTGGGTTTGCAGCGTCAGCCGGGGAATGCGCAGTAGCTACATTGATGCCGTTCCCACAGTGGGCATCGCAGTGCGCATGCCCCGCCGAGGCAAAGCTAAGCGCAGGCGCAGGAGTTCGCTACCAGAGGAGGAGGAAGAAAGGCAATAGAAGGGCGGGCAGAGACAGAGACAAGGGCAGGTATAAGAACTAAAGAGGCCGAGCAGCCTGGGCTCCAAAGAACTTAACGCCGCCCCTGGGCACTTGCGAGCCCTCATTTACATATAAATAAAAGTCTGTTTTTGAAGCAGGTGAAGCGCTGAAGAAGACAACAAAGGTACCGTTTCATTCATCTAAAGTGATGCTACAAAGCTATGTCAGCGGTCTATTATGTCCAACTTTGGTGACAGACTCCCTTTAAAAATGCCTAGTGAAAGAAGACATTTTGGTTCCTTGGCCTCCATATCACATCGTGCACATGACCGTATAGTGCCCTTGCAGCGGACCGTAAATTGCAGTCCGCAATGCATGGGCACCAACCGTGTGCCCACCGTCTGAAAACGCGGACCCATTCACTTGAATGGGGTCTGCGATCCCCACTACGCTTTCAACGAGCTTTTCCAATGGAAAATGGAAGTATGACTCTTTATGCAGTTTGCATCATGACTTCGCTTTTAGCAGTACAAATATAAATGATGCAAAACAACTGGTGGGTGGCTGTCCTATGTAGATTTAAATGTGCTACTATTGGTAATTAGCATGGATATTCTAAAAGTGCTGTTCACTAACTCATTTTAATGGTCCATTGAAGTAGTAAGAAAAACATGCCAGTGTTCTATCGAGAAACCAACAAACGCAATCAATTCCCAGTTAAGCTTTAACTCAATGACTCCTCAGCATCGGGTATCTAAGTAACCGGTCTGTTTCTGTGAAGCCTAACTCATGCCTAGCCCATGCGATCGCATGATAAGTTATATTACAAGCTCACCTCCGATAGCAGGCTTTCTAACCGTGAAATATGTTGGCTTGTAGACACACTCTTCTCACGGAATTCCTCTTGAAGGACAGTGACCTGTATTGACAGATGCTTCTCCATTTCTGTAGCCTAAACGGATAAGAGCAGTATTAAGCATAAATGTATATAATAATCTGAATCCAATTCATAAAAATGAATGATAATCACATTATAATGGACACTATGCCCTCTACATCTAGTTTTACGTCACCTCAAGACTTGTAAACATCCACTCATATAACAGCACTGCACTGGCATTTTAACATTCAGGACTTCAATGGAAGAAGCAAACAAGTGTAAGGGAAAACCACAGAGAACATAAAAATACTGCGTAGTAATAATGTCAATATGCTCATTGATACAAACACTGCATAAGATCTTTGTCTTTGTATAACCTCCTTCACTAACCAGTATACCGATATACAAGTTTACACGTGAAAATACATCAGTATGCTATCTTACACCACTACACTGCCAGTATACAGTGGTGCTTGAAAGTTTCTACAGGAAACTACATCAGATTTTCACACAAGTCCTAAAAGTAGGTAGGTACAGATAACCAAATCAAACAAATGAGTCAAAATGAGTTAAAAATATTAGACTTTGTCATTTATTTATTGAGGAAAATGATCCAATATCATATGTCTGTGAGAGATCAAAGTATGTGAACCTTTAGGATCAGCAGATAATTTGAAGGTGAAATTAGAGCCAGATGTTTTCAATAAATGGGATGACAATCAGGTGTGAGTGGGCGGCCTGTTGTATTTGAAGAACAGGGACTTATCAAAGTCTGACCTTCATAACACATGTTTGTGGAAGTGTATCACAACACGAGTAGATGAGATTTCTGAGGACCTCAGAAGAAGAGTTGTTGATGCTCATCAGGCTGGAAAAGGTCACAAAACTAAGTCTAAAGAGTTTGGAATCCACCAATAAACAGTCAGACAGACTATGGACAAGTGGAAAAATTCAAGACCATTTATTACCCTCCCCAGAAGTGGTCGACCATCAAAGATAACGCCAATAGCAAGGTGTGTAATAGTCCACAAGGTCAAAAAGGAACCCAAGGTAACCTCTAAGCAACTAAAGGCCTTTCTCACATTAGCTAATGTTAAATGGGTCATGCGGGATCCTTAAAAATGTAACTTAATTATTTAAACCTCTTTTAGTCTTCTCCAGAGCATAACAGTGTACCTGTCAACTTTCTAAAAATGTACAATCATTTTTGTGGGACAACCCCTTTAATACATCACTACACAGCCAGTAAACCTACACAGAAACTGATATATGGACTGTTCACATCTCATTTTTAATGTATGTTCAGTGTATATATTATAGAGGTTTTTAGGGATTTTGATACTAATGACCTATCCTCAGGATTGTTGGGGGTTTGACACCCAGGACCCCATCTGACCAGTTGGTTGAGAAGACACCGGCGCTCTTGTGAGTACATTGTACATTGTATAGCAGCTGTTCTTGGTATAGCAATACGCCTCATTGAAGTAAATGGGGCTGAGAGCGATACCAAGCACAACCACTATATCATGTGCGGCAGTCACGTGGTACCCGTTAAAGGGGTTGTCCGGGTTCATGCACCGATGCTCTCCCTTTCCCTGCGCTGGATAGCGCAGGGCAAGGACTCTTTTATTTACAATAACACACTGCCGGGCAGAGCAGTGTGTTCAGTGACGTCACCGGCTCTGATGGGCGGGCTTTAGCGCTTCCCTAGCCATTTTACAGTCTAGGGCAGCGCTAAAGCCCACCCATCAGTGCCGGTGAAGTCACCGGGCTCACTGCTGGGCATAAACCTCCGCTTGGCAGCCCTAAGGAGAGCCCGATTTGTCACCGGAACTCCAGAAATGCCTTTACTCTGCACAATTCTGCGCAGGGCAAAGGAGAGCATCAGAGCATGAACTGCTCCAATGCTCGTCAGGGGGGATGCCTGGGTGAAAAATGGGGATATGTCCGGGTTAAGCTCTGAACCCGGACAAGCCCTTTAACAGGATGTTGATGCCAGAGCATTGCGAAGAAGGCCTGGGAGCAAATGAGCCGGAACCCAGCAGTGGGGACCAGGTAAGTATGAACCCACTATATGTCAGCCACACTCTGAGGTTTCATAAGATTATATATATATATTTATGGCCAGCTTTAGTGAATATATGAGGGAGGCAGTGAGGGCAGGGCAGTACAGTGAGTGAGGAACGTCTTCACTATTCAGTACTACGCTGAACAGTGAAGATAAGCAGCTCAATGCCAAAAGTCAAATATAGGGTTAGTTTTTACATTAAATAATGCAAAATCAATAAATAAAGTATGATGAAAAAAAAGTGTATTATTAATTGCCCTACACATTTAACAAAAGGGAATGGCAGTTACACATTTAGGGTCCATTCACACTTCTGCAACTGTTTTATGGTCCGCAAATTGCGAATCCATAAAACACAGACACCGGCCATGTGCGTTCCGCATTTTGCGGACCACACATGGCCGGGACTATGATAGAAATACCTTTTCTTGTCCATGGCTGCGGACAAGTATAGGACATGTTCTATTTTTTGCGGGGCTGCAGAACGGAAGTGCGGAAAATAAAAAAGTCTGCACCCGTTCCGCAAAATTGCAGACGCATTTTGCGGATCTGTGAATGGAGCCTAAAGAGAACCTGTCACCTAACAATGCAATGAAGTATGACAGCACCATGTTATAGGGCAGATTGATATATATTTTTATGGGAAAAGATTCAGTAAAACCTGTAATTTATATCTCTGCTTTTTCCACTTCCTGTGAACAGCTATCGGTACAGGAGGGAGGTGACTGGCAGCTATTTCTGTATACACACTTAAGTCTGTATTACACAAGCCGATTTTGCTGGCCATTGTCGGGAAGGAAGCATTCTTTACCGGCAATTGCCTTCTCGCTAGTGGAGGAGACCTATTACATGCAGCGATGTATACCGCAGCATGGGGATAAGCAATTGCTATGCCATCGCTCGTCCCCAGGCTCTCTAGTTGGCATTCATGATGTATAGAAAGTTAATACAAGACACTTACTAATGTATTGTGATGGTCGATATTGCCTCCTTTGCTGGCTTGATTAATTTTCAAAATGACAGAAAAAATGGCGTGGTGTTAAACAGGCAGGACATGCTCAAACCCAAGATGCATTTGTGCATATATATACAGGGGAGCAGATCCTGCACTTGTAGCCCGTTGCTAATGGCGATCCCCAGCAAAAATGCATACAATGGAGGATGCCCGCAGCGGACCACAAGTACCACAATAGACATCCTACACAAGATGGCAGTTGTGTGGATGTGATAAACAATATAACAATAATAGAACAGACAGGTTCACTCTGGGGTCTTACTAACCCTCATACAGCCAGCAATGGAGACAATATGGACAATCACAAGACATTAGTAAGTGGTTTGTATTAAATATCTCTACATGATAAATGCCACTTGCTGAGAGTGACACAACTGCTTTAGGCCTCATGCACACGACTGTTGTTGTGGTCCGCATCCGATGCTCCGTTGCTCCGTTCCGTGCCTCCACAAAAAAAACAGAGCATGTCCTATTCTTGTCCGTTTTGCGGACAAGAATAGGCATTTCTACAATGGGCCACATTCCGTCCGCAAATTGCAGAACGGAACGCGGAGCAGCTTCCGTGTTTTGCGGATCCGTGGTTTGCGGACCGCAAAACACCAACGGTCATGTGCATGAGGCCTTAAGGGTTTTACTGAATCTTTTCCCACAAAAATATATATCAATCTGCTAATCTCATCTGGCTCTTTAACATGCTACCTGCAGATTGCATGGTAACAGGTCCTCTCTATGTGGAGCACAGGTAAAAATGGACTATAAAATCTGACCTTTTATTTTTTCTACGGAATAGAATAGTAGAATGGACCTTATAGTAAATGACTGGAATACAGAAAAGCTGTAGTACTAAACATAGAAGGGAACATATAACATATATATTACTATAACTATCAGTCATTCACTGTACATAACTTATAGACCAGACATTGACAGAATCTTCTCATCCCATTACGTCACCAATAACATTCTAGATCTTACAAAAAAACGGATCCGTCAAAAAAAAAAAACAGTCAGTCATCCGTTTTTTTTTTGACGGATGCAAAATTTGCGGACGTAGCGGATGCGGAGACAGGCAACAATCGTGTGCATGTAGCCTTTGGATGACATAACAAGTCCTTGCCACTGTCTGAAAAGCTTGTAACCTTTCCATGTACACATCTGGGCAGTACGGTGGCTTAGGGCACTTTCACACTTGCGTCAAAGTTTTCCCTCATTCCGTCCTCGGGGCTCAAGGTCTTCAGTTCAGTCCTTTCACGTTTTTTGGACGCAGATAAAAGCGCAGCATGTTGCATTTTTATCTCTGTCTGAAAATGCGGAAACACTTGACGGAATGACGGATCCACCATTAATTTCCATTGAAATGCATTAAAGGCAGATCCGACATTGAAAATTGACGCATTAACGGATCCGTTATTCCACTCTGCGCATATGCAGACCGTTGAGAATGGTAAAATAATAAATAACGGATCCGTTTTTACGGATGACAACGGAAAGACGGATCCGTTATTTCAATACAATTGTCAAACGGATCAGTTTGCAAATGAATCCAAACGTTTTAACGGATCTGTCGGGCAGTTCCGTTGACGGAACTGCCGGACGGAATCCTTCAACACAAGTGTAAAAGTACCCTTAGTGGTTAGCACTGGTGCCTTGCAGTGCTGGGGTCTTAAGTCTGAATTTGGTCAAGAACAACATCTGCATGCAGTTCGTACAGTATGTTCTCCCCATGTTTGCGTCCAGGTACTCCAGTTTCCTCCCACACTCCAAAGACATACCAGCAATTTAGATTGTGAGCTTTACTCGGTACAGCAGGTGATCATAATGTCTGTAAAGCGCTGCTGAATAGGTTGGCGCTATATGTTTAAACTTTTAATTTTTAAAATTTATTGAATTTTGAGTTTTTCGAGATAGGATAGAAAGTACATTCAGATGATTGCATTGTATAAAAGTATTACAATCAAAATCACAGTGCCCAAGCATAAGTCAAAGCACAATCATGTCGAATAGGAAAGATAACCATCAAAAAACTTAACCCGGTCGTTACATAAAAACTGTAAATATACGATAAGTGCATTATCGAATAGAGAGAGAAGAATAGAATAGATAGAAGAAGTGATGATCAGAGTAGACGAATTGAGGATAGGGGGGAGAGGGAAATAAAAAAAAAACTCCACGCATAAGACTCCTATATAAAGAGGACGGAACTCAAGAGGAGATCAAAGCCAGGAACTCAGTGTACTCTTGAGTGGAAATCCAGCTGTGCCATACTTTAAGGTACTTGGGGTCGTATTAGAAAATTCAGCTGTTAGTTCCTCCATTCTAGCAATGTATTGCATCTCCTGGAACCATTCCCTCATGGAAGGAACAACAGGGGAGCGCCAGTGTCTAGGGATCACTGACAGGGCTGTCAGAAATTTTGGGGCCCCTTACACAGCTCAAGGCCTGGGCCCCCCCCCGACACTGGCCTAGTGGCGGATCCAGAGCCTGGTCTTTGGAGGGGCACTTCCTCCAGGAATAGGAGATCATGGGGCCCCTGTGTCCCCGTCCACCTTCAAGCCACACCAACACACAGCCCCACCCATATATCGGGCCCATACCTCTTACATCCAAGGACGTCTCCCACACGGCCCTCCACTATGTAGTTCGCCCGCCACACTGCGCCCCACTGAGTAATTTGCTCCCCCAAGTTAATTTTGCCCCCACACAAGTTAATTTTGCCCCCAGACAGCCCTGCATTATGTAATTTGCCCCACACGGTCCTCCATTATGTAGTTTGCCCGCCACACTGACCCCCTACTGACTAATTTCCCCCCCTTCACAAGTTAATTTTGCCCCAGACAGCCCTGCATTATGCAAGTTGCCCCCACTAAGTAATTTGCCCCCACATGCCCCTCCATTATGTAGTTTGCCCGCCACACTGACCCCCACTGAGTAATTTGCCCCTCCCCCACAAGTTAATTTTACCCCCAGACAGCCTTGCATTATGTAATTTGCCCCCACACTAAGTAATTTTGCCCTCACATGGCCCTCCATGTAGTTTGCCCGCCAGACTGACCTCCCACTAAGTAATTTGCCCCCACACAAGTTAATTTTGCCCCCAGACAGCCCTCCATTATTGACCCCCCACCCCCTGTACTTGTGTCGCTGATTCCGGCCAGCTCGCTCCCCAGCATCGGCTGGAGGTACCCTTTCCTTAAATCCAGTCTCTGTGCATGGGCGTCCGCAGAAATTTTTCCAGGAGGGGGGGGGGGGAGGCATAATTTTATTGACATCCATGCTCTGCTTGTTTCTGAGAATGTAATGAAGGGGAGGGGCGACGTGATGGAAAAGCTTAAATGTATATTAGAAGTCCCATAACAGGAACATTATTTTTTGTGAACAACAGAAAACTGGTCAATTAAATAAAGGCTTTGGACCCAGGGGCTGAGCCAAGAGTAGATGGATGGGGCGTGAATTAATATAAATTATATTAAAATCTCATAACATTAAAGGTTTAGTTTATTTCATGATAGAAAAGCATAAAAAGACGCACCTAGGTTTTTGAGGAGAAAAATAAGAAACAAATTATTTTTAACCATAAGATAAGCATTTGGTGGGATTTGAACTAATGGTGGCCTTTGGATGGAACTGTTTTGGGGGGGATCTGTGGATGGCACTGATTTGGGGGATCTGTGGATGGCACTGTTTTGGGGGATCTGTGGATGGCACTGTTTTGGCGGGGGATCTGTAGATGGCACTGTTTTTGGGGGATCTGTGGATGGCACGGATCTGTGGATGGCACTGTTTTGGGGGATCTGTAGATGGCACTGGTTTTTTTTGGGGGGATCTGTAGATGGCACTGTTTTTTTGGGGGGATCTGTGGATGGCACTGTTTTGGGGAGGGGATCTGTGAATGGCACTGTTTAGGGGAGGGGATCTGTGAATGGCACTGTTTAGGGGGGGAATCTGTGGATGGAACTGTTTTGAGGGGGGGATCTGTGGATGGCACTGTTTTGAGGGGGATCTGTGGATGGCACTGTTTTTTTTTTTGGGGGAATCTGTGGATGGCACATATATGGCATCTTATGCTATATATATGTCATCCACAGATCCCCCCTAAGTGCCATCCACACTGATCCCCCATAAGTGACCCCTAACACTCAGAATTAATAGTGGTATAATAAAGCAAAGACCTTTTTTTCTTCAGAATCGCGCCACACTCCGGAGCCCAGTGCCGCCTCCTAGTTAATTTACTACATAATATAGATTACAGCGCTTCTCTTCAATTATGTCAGTGCCAGTGAGGTGAGTAAATTAGCTAGTTTGCACGGCAGACAGACACACACGCAGGGACAGACAGACACACACGCAGGGACAGACAGACACACACGCAGGGACAGACGGACAGACACACGCAGGGACAGACAGATACACACGCAGGGACAGACAGACACACACGCAGGGGACAGACAGACACACACGCAGGGACAGACAGACACACACGCAGGGACAGACAGACACACATACACCATGGCCCTCAGAATACACCTGGATCTGTGCTATAAACCCCCTTAATTGCACCAGATTCCACTCCACTTAAACCCCACTGCTCCTGAGTGCTCCACCTGCCCCCTCATATATGAGCTGCCCCTCACCTGCTCTCCATGAAGCTCTGTGGACTCCAGGACTGCAGCACATCCTCCATCACTGAGCAGCCTGCAGGCACACAGCCCCTCCTCCCTCCACAAGCTGCTGCTGCTGTCGGGGTTTGTCCATGTGACTATTAAGGAGCATTGTGACCAGTGATGTCACAGACCTCCTTCTAGCAACTACATTCTACCCATGGATCTGCCGAGACTCCAGCTATCTTGTTCTCAGAACAAGATAGCTGGGGCCCGGGGCCCCGTGAGATAAGGGACGGGCTGCAGAAGGAAGAGGGGGAGGAGCACTGGGCCCCAGAGCCGGCTGCCACAATAAAAAAAAGGTCTGGGCCCCTTACTGGAGTATGGGCTGTACCCCCCTGATGGCGGCCCTGATCACTGATCCAGCTGCAGCAATACAGAATCTTAAAATGCTCTTTTTTTGCGATGCAATAGATCCCGGCAGGATGGAAAGGAGTGCTATTTCTGGAGAATTCACCACCGACTACTGCGACACACAGCGGAATACCTCCAACACCTTTTCCCAAAATGGTTTAATCAATGTGCAACCCCACCAGACAAGTAGCATGGTGCCTGTTTCCGAATTGCACCTCCAAAATACGTCTGAGACCGAGGCGAACATTTTATGTAGTTTAACTGGGTACCTATGCCAGCAAGATAGGATTTTATAGCTTTTTTTCCTGTGCAGCACAAGCCACAGAGAGTTTGTGGGAGAACAGGAAAGATTTTTGGAGATCTGCCTTCTCCAAAGCAGTACCCAGTTCATCCTCCCATCCTGAAATGAAGTTTGAAGCCTGTTCATGTAAAGCCCCCAATAAAACCTGGTACCAAATGGAGATCTGGTGGGTCGGAGGGAGGACAAGGTAAAAAGTTTTTCCGTCTCTGACCGCGAGGACCCAAAGGAACACCGATCCCCTTTCTGTTGAAATATACGCCTTAATTTGTTTATACTCTAGCCAAGAAATACGTGCATTAGGGCATCTAGCAACTAGTGACGCCAGTGGTGGAATAGGTTCACCCTTCATAAAGTGGTGGAAGCGAGAGTCGTCCTTAGAGCTCAAGTTAAGAAAGGACTCTCTCCCTAAGCTAGCGAGTAAAGCCGGGTTACAAAAAAATCGGGATGAGTGGACTCAATCTCCTGGCACATTTTCCGCCATGTTTCAGTGAGTCCCATATTTTAAGGGTACTTTTAGGTTGGCGCGATATAAACAAGTAAAGTAAAATAAATCTTATTGTGAACTGAGCCGCAATTTTAAATGCTTGCTATGGATTGAAATTTATTTTCTTGTGTTGTGTTTTTTTTCTCTTTGTATAATACAGGTAAAATTCAGAATAAATATTTATGTTGGTGAACACATAAGAAATGATACACTATTACATCACCATGCTGTTGTCATGAGGCTGCATCTCTATCGTCATGTAGGTAGGATGCAGTTCATGTATGATCATCCAAGTGACTGCAGCGTAAAGGGTTATGCCCATCTTGTACATTGGTGACGTATAGCTAGGGTATGCCACCAATGTCATATAGGTGTAAGTCTGCTCTTCATTCACTTTTATGCGAGTTCCGAAAATAGCCGAGCATAGCAGTGAATGGAGGACACACACCATGCCTGCACAACCACCGCTCCATTTACTGCTACTATGAGGCTACGAGAAATAACAGAGCCGTCATTTGGCCATTTTCAGGACTTCCGTAGCATTTAATGGAGGGTGGCCACACCCTTTCCTTCACTTTGTGGGGGCCCGTTCTGGAGATAGGTGAGGGTCCCACGGTGGGGATCGAATCTATCTGACACTGGTGGCGTATCCTAGCTATATACCACCAATCCTATTATACAAGTCCCCATACAAGTTAAAATCAACCTACCTATGCGCTTCGAGTGTATCAACAACCTTAGTCAATGCGTAGACTATGTTGATTTTAACTTGTAAGTGCCCCGATTTGCAAATTAAGGATTTACCATTTTATCGAGTGCTGAGCCTACTCTTCTAATTGGAATATATTTCCTGGGCACCGTCCCTGTGTTCATGCACCACTATGCTATTAGGGGGCTGACACTTTTCTCTTGTTCACGATATGCCACCAATGTCTGGGATGGGAATACCCCTTTAAGTTCTCAACGTGATTTTTAATACAAATAATGAAGGATATTTAAAAAGGTATTATTGAATTGCTCACTGATCGGAGCTGCAATACTCCTTAACACAATGAGATCTGACATAATCAAATAGCAAGAAGGTCACTACGGTAGAAAAACAAGCAATATCAGATAACTAAGCATGTTCCACTCTTATTAAACTCTGAGGAAAAACACATATGAACCTTTGCTATACTCACTATATGACTAGACATGAGACGAGATGTTGATCAAATTATTTGCACCCGTCCACCACGGCAAGGTGACCTTGTTTAGATGGAAACCTATGCTAAATGCTACTCCTTATGATAAATGGTGCCACATTATGGAATTTGAAATCCCACATATAATTTCTTACTTTTACGATAGGACAAATGGCCAACCACCTCACTGAACTGAAATGTTGCCATCATCTGAATCAACACAGCATGAAAACATTAGGCTGAGCAAGAAAACATTGAGGGTGTTGTGTCACTTCAGCAAATAGCATTTATTACGTAGAGAAAGTTAATACACACCACTTACTAATGTATTGTTATTATCCTTATTGCTTCCTTCGCTGGCTGGATTCATTTTTTGATCACATTATACACTTTTCCATGGTTTGACCACCCTGCAATCCGGCTGCTTGCACACTATAGGAAAAAGCACCAGCCTATATATGCTCCCGCTGTCTTGGCCACCAGAGAGGCCAGAACTATTTCCTATATTGTGCAAACACGACCACCACTGATGGGTTGCAGAGTGGTCGTAACCATGGAAACGAGCAGTGTATAATGTGATTGAAAAATGAATCCAGCCAGCAAAGGAAGCAATATGGATAATAACAATACATTAGTAAGTGCCTTGTATTACCATTCTCTACATAATAAAAGCCACTTGCTCAAGTGACACAACCTCTTTAAGCTCACTATGAGTCTACTCACACGTTGTGGAAAATTCCGCCAGAAAATCAGTAACAAAGATTTTCCTAATGTTATCCTACGAAAAGTGTCAATCCCTGCTCTGTGTACCGCTGAGGAATTAAAGGGCATTTGTCATTAGATTTGCACCTATAAAACAAGCTGACCTGTTACATGTGCACTTGGCAGCTAAAGACATCTGTGTTGGTCCCATGTTCATATGTGCCCGCATTGCTGAGAAAAATGATGTTTTACTATATGCAAATGAGCCTCCAGGAGCAATGAGGGCGTTGCCATTACTCTTAGAGGCTCAGCTCTCTCTACAACTGACATGTCCTCTGCACTTTGATTGTCAGAGAGAACATCACATAACGCCTGGTCCTGTCAATCAAAGTGGAGAGGGCACGGCAGTTGCAGAGAAAGTTGAGAAGCAGAAAAGAGAGAAAACTTCATTTTTCTCAGCAATGCGGGCACATATGGACATGGGAGCAACACCGATGCCTTCAGCTGCCAAGTGCACATGTAACAGGTCAGCCAGTGTCATAAGTGCAAATCTGAAGCTGAATGTCTTCATTTCAATGTGGAATGTAATCCACACAGAAATCTGCATCTTAATCCACATGTAAAAGCAACTGCAGATTCTCTGGCGGAATTTTACGCATCATATGAGTCCACTCCATGTTTTAGTGTATGTCACAGTTGCGCACAGGCGCAACACAACAGCCTACCAAAGGCACTCTGGCATTCACAGAACCTGTGACCTTGGATGTGACCTTAAGTGGGGACATTAGGCTACCGCAACACGCCAAAGAGGTGCTTAGATGGTATGGGTACGTTTAGAGCCGCAAGGAACGACTTATTAAAGAAGCACTCCCGCAAAGATTTTTATTCTTTGACCTGTTAGAAAGGTACATGATGTAATCTGTAGTGAAGTTAATCTTCTTACCTCTTAGTAGATATAATAAAAATGGATTAAAATCAACACCTGTTACTAGGTCCAGTATCTGAGTTGCTGTTTCCAGTTCAATTATAATTAGGACAAGAACATTCATTTGCTGCCAGTATGCAAAAGCATTCTTGGAAATAGTTTCTTCATTTCAACTGGACTCTTCCCAGGAATCAAGCTTGTTGTGAAGCCGGAGAACGATAATGACTCATTTTACCAAGTGTAAAAATAATTTATTCTCCAAACGTCTAGAAAAATCGATATTGTAACTGAGTAATCTCGTGTTTATCTGCGTTATTCAGCTGCCTCAGTTATATACCAAGCTAAATGGCTCATCAGCAGACACAAAAACAAATTTGTGAGTTTGATATCACTGCAATATGTGAAGCTCAGATGCAATTAGCTGAAGCAGACTCGCGTCTTTCACTCTTATGTGCGCGTACTTTTTCCAAAGAGCATTGCCTGAAAAAATGTCTTCAAACACCACATCAACATCTCACCAATGAGAGCCGGTACACCCTTAGGCCTCATGCACCCACACGACCGTAGGTATTTTGCAGTGCGCAAAAAAACGGATCCGCAAAAAATACGGATGACATCCGTGTGCATTCCGTATTTTGCGGAACGGAACAGCTGGCCCCGAATAGAACAGTACTATCCTTGTCCGTAATGTGGACAATAAGGCCTAATTCACACGTCCGTAGTGTGTTTTGCGGAAACACGGATCCGCAAAACACGGACGGCTGCAATGTGCATTCCGCATTTTGCGGACAGCACATTGCTGGCACTATATAGAGAATGCTTTTTCTTGTCCGCAATTGCGGACAAGAATAGGACATGTTTTATTTTTTTGCGGAAACACGGATGCAGAAATGCGGATGCGGACATCACATAGTGTGCTGTCCACATCCATTCCTGCCCCTTTGAAATGAATGGGTCTGCAACCCTTCCGCAAAATTGCGGATGGGATGCGGATCCATTTTGCGGACGTGTGAATTAGGCCTAATAGAACATGTTTTATTTTTTGCGGAACGGAAATACGGAAACTGAATGCACACGGAGTACCTTCTGTTTTTTTGCGGGCCCGTTGAAATGAATTGTTCCGTATACGGTCCGCAAAAAAACAGCCTTAAGCTGAATCTTTGATCAAAACATGATAATACAGCTCATTAAATCAGTAAAATATATTTTTTATTAAACTTTCATGATATTATAGTGGTGGCCCTGCCACCTGCTGCTTTTCTTCAGAGATCGGCCACTGCTCGGCTTACCTGCTTCCTGGATCCCTGGCGGCCCAGTCCCAGCACTCTTCCCCTTCTACTGCTCTGCTAGTGTCCTGCAAAGGTATGCCATTTTACGCTTTGTTTGCCGTGCACCATATAAGATGCTGCCTTTCCAGGAATAGACCATTTGCTGCCTGACCTGACCTCTGAGCTGCCAGCCTATCTTTGAAAAAGAGCCTGCAAAACGACGAAAGGGCGCACTGCGTATGCGCAGCCATCCTCCATTCACTCCCAGCCCCATAGAAGAGAATGGAGCAGTGGCCACTCTTGTGTTAATTTCAGTGGTGCTTCCGAAAATTGCCAAGCGCGCCGCTCCGGTATTTATGGCACTCCCATAGAAATGAATGCAGGGCGACATGCGAGTTTCGTTCTAAAGATAGGTGCTGGTCCCAGAGGTGGGACCAGCACCTATCAGACATTGTGGGCATATCCTAGCAATATGCCCGCAATGTACAAGATGGGCCAATCCCTTTGAGTTTATCTTGTGCTGCTATATTTTTGCATTTCTATTTTCCATGTGTATATGTGTGTCACAGAGGATTTTCCTGTTGTATACTTATATAAAATGTATAAATTATAAGGGACCTCCATAAACCACAGTAATGGATGCACAGTATAAATGACGCTGAGCTCAAATCAATAATTCTTAGCTTTACACTTACTGCTCTTCCTCCAATGTGCGCCGCAAACCAGCATAAGTCCTTGAGACTTATGCATAGCACAGCCAGCAAAGCAGAGGGAGCACAGCAGAGGAACAGCAGTGAATATAAAGATAAGAAGTAGTGTTTTGAGCTCAGCATCCTGTATACTATGCATCTATTAGAGTGGCTTCTGACAAAAGCTTTTTTGTGCTGTTTTTGTCACTTTTTATTTTTAGCGCATTTTGCACCTGCGGTTTTTGGAAAAAGATCACACAGCATGTTGAAACTTTTGCCGTTTTCATTTACTGACCATAAAAACCACATGCGGTGCAGAAAAAAACATGACCAGTTTCTATGTTTTTTTAGTAGCGTAAAAATGCCAGACCGTGGTAAGAATCCTTACAGTAGACTATGAGGGTGGTCTGAGGATGGTCCCTTTACAAAGAATATAATGAATTTATAAAGGGATTGTAAAGAAGAAAAAACAGTTATATGAAAAATATATCCTTCACAGTTGTCTGTATGTTTTGTACACTGTGCTGTTACATTATGGTCCCTACATTTTATTCGTAAGCAGCTGTTAAAGCCCAGGGGAAACCCTTCCCATGCAAGAGAAGAACGTAAAAGGCAGGCCAGGGGTTCAATGGCAATTGCAAACAATAGGGGGGAAAAAGGGCAGCCCTGTCTCGTTCCCCTCTACAATGTAAATTGTGCAGAGTTCCCCATTCAGCCTAATCCTTGCCACAGGTGAACTTCAGTTGTGTTCAAAATTATTCAACCCCCAATGCTGTAAAGGGTTTCAGGGAATTTAGTGTACATTTGTAATTGTGTTCAGAATGAAATCTTACAAGGACTTTTTAAAGAACCAAATGCAACTAAAATGACATCAATTGTTTTTGTAATACAGTATTAACTGATTTTTTTGTGATTTCTTCATTGACACAATTATTCAACCCCTTAAAGACTACCACTCTTAAGAACAGAGCTTCAATTCAAGTGTTTTCGATCAGGTATTGAAAACACCTGTGGATGTCAAGGAGCAGCAATCAAGCATAATCAGCACCTATTAGGCAGATGTAAAATGACTGTGATACTCGGCTCCTTCTAGACATTTACTGGTGTGTTTACATACATGGTGAAGTCAAGAGAATGGTCCAGGAAGACAAGAGAAGAGGTGATTTATCTTCACAGGAAGGGCAATGGCTATAAGAAGATTGCAAAGATGTTAAACATACCAAGAGACACCATAGGAAGCATCATTCGCAAATTCAAGGCAAAGGGCACTGTTGAAACGCTACCTGGTCGTGGCAGAAAGAAGATGCTGACTTCGACTGCTGTGCGCTACCTGAAGCGCAAAGTGGAGAAAAGTCCCCGTGTGACTGCTGAGGAACTGAAAAAAGATTTGTCAGATGCAGGTACTGAAGTTTCAGCTCAGACAATAAGGCGCACACTGCGTAATGAAGGCCTCCATGCCAGAACTCCCAGGCGCACCCCCTTGCTGTCTCCAAAGAATAAGAAGAGTCAACTGCTGTATGCCAAAAGTCATGTGGACAAACCACAAAAGTGTTCTGTGGACTGATGAAACAAAATTAGAACTCTTTGGGCCCATGGATCAACGCTATGTTTGGAGGAGGAAGAACAAGGCCTATGAAGAAAAGAACACCTTGCCTACTGTGAAGCAGGGTGGGGGGTCAATCATGCTTTGGGGCTGTTTTGCTTCTACAGGTACAGGGAAGCTTCAGCGTGTACAAGGTACCATGAATTCTCTTCAGTACCAGGAGATATTGGATGAAAATGTGATGCAGTCCGTCACAAACCTGATGCTTGGGAGATGTTGGACCTTTCAACAGGACAATGATCCCAAGCATACCTCCAAGTCCACTAGAGCATGGTTGCAGATTAAAGGCTGGAACATTTTGAAGTGGCCATCGCAGTCACCAGACTTAAATCCGATTGAGAACCTCTGGTGGGACTTAAAGAAAGCAGTTGCAGCGCGCAAGCCTAAGAATGTGACTGAACTGGAAGCTTTTGCCCATGAAGAATGGGCGAAGATACCCGTAGATCGCTGCAAGACACTTGTGTCAAGCTATGCTTCACGTTTAAAAGCTGTTATAACTGGAAAAGGATGTTGTACTAAGTACTAAGATTGAATGTCACTTGGGGGTTGAATAAAACTGATAATGATGTGAGCACAGAAAAGACATTTGTGGTTATTTCATTATACATGTTATGTTATATTTGTCTGACTTACAAGTGCCTCTTTGATTTAATTGTAAACAAGATGACTGAAATGATCAAAATCAATGTCAAACTGGCCAAAACACTCAATTTCAGTGGGGGTTGAATAATTTTGAACACAACTGTATATAGTAGCTTAACCCAGGACATAAATCCCTGGCCAAACCCCATGGTCTCCATAAGTATTACCACTCCACGCTGTCAAAAGCTTTGGCAGCATCCAAAGATATTATTGCCCGACATCCACCAATGTCAACAGGCCTTTGCAAATTAAGAAAGAGTCTACGAAGGAGGTACTCTTGTCAGGCCTAAAGCCAGACTGGTCTTCATATATGAGGGAAGTAATAACCTTGTTAAGCCGATTGGCCAGTACCTTTGCTAGTATTTTCACTACCTCCAATCAATAATTTGGATGTATATATGTCTTGATATTATCTATAGAACTCATTAAGGATGATTGAGTCCTCCATAGAATGAACACCCTCTCTAGTCATAACAGCCGCAATCCTCGTTGGGTCCTCCTGAAAACGAGTTACTCTGGCTAGCAAGCTTCCCGCACTTTCGCCCGCTTCAAAGTATTTCTGTTTTAGAAAGAAGCGCTTATTGTCAGCGACTTGGCTCAGGTGGTTATTTAGCGTATCCTGTGCCTCTCTCCACGCAGATTCATTCCCCCAGGTAAGCAGCCTCAGAGTCTCTCACTACCTGTAGCATAGAGTCAGTGAGTTCCCTAGACAGCCCCCGTACATAGGCTTTCATGGTGTCCCACACCATCCCTATAGCCGCCGACACCCACATTAATCCGACAAAACTCTTTAATGAGTCCCGTGAGAGGCTCTTCCTCATCTAACAACTGAATCCAGAACGGATTAAGTTTTCAGAGGGCTGGACTGCCCTTCCCTTATCTCTTACAAGTTGTAACGCCATGCGAATGGGTGAGTGGTCCGATAGGCTGCGAGGCAGGTATTCTATAGAGGAGACATAGGCCGAAGCCTCCAAGGACCCTATGGGCAGATCTATTCTGGAAAGAGAATTGTGAGACGGGGAAAAACAGGAAGTCGTGAAAGTCCAGCTCCCGTAGTAACCTTGTTAATGGAGTGACTGGTAGGACAGACGAGCCCTGCTGTCTAGTGCTGGATTTAGATATTTGTTGAAATCACCCAACATAAGTATAGGCACAGGAGGGCCCCTTGTTACAAACTACAAACGTCATCACTTTTTTTTTTATCACATCACAAGAGTATGGTGGCGGGATATATATAGCAATAAATTTTGTTTTATCTTATACATGGAGCAGTGTAGGCACACATATCTGCCGTCAGGGTCAATGGGACTAGAATGACATTCAAAGGGGATAGCTGTATGAATTAGAAGTGCTGCCCATAATTATTCATACCCCTGGCAAATTTTGACTTAAAGTTACTTTTATTCAACCAGCAAGTCATTTTTTGACGGGAAATGACATAGTTGTCTCCCAAAAGATAATAAGACGATGTACAAGAGGCATTATTGTGGAAAAAAAAAACATTTCTCAGCTTTTACATTTGAGCAAAAAGTGTCCAGTCCAAAATTTTTCATACCCTTCACAAACTGTCACAGTCTGTGGGAAAATCTAAATTTCTATACCATTCCAAATAGTCCAAGCTGCTCTAAAGCATCCTAATTAACCTGATTAATTGGGAATAGCTGCTTTAATCAACTCAACAGGTGAAAAACAGCAGCTCTCTGCAGTTGGTTTGTGGACAGTCATGGCTAAGACAATGGAGCTCAGTAAGGACCTGCAGCTGCACATTGTTGCTGCTCACAAGTCAGGAAAGGGCTACAAGGCCATTTCTAAATGTTTTCAAGTTCCAGTGGCTACCGTGCAAAGTATTATAAAAAAATAGAAGATGGTCCGCACTGTGGAAAATCTCAGAGGACGTGGTCGGAAGCCAAAAGCCAAAAGTGACACCTACGCTGGCCAGGAGGATATGTAGAGAGGTGAAAAAGAATCCAAGGATCACCACCAAGGACATCCTGGTGAATCTGGGCTCTGCTGGTGGCAATGTCTCAAGGCAGACAATCCAACAGACACTGCACACTGCTGGGTTCCACGGATGCAGACCAAGGAGGACGCCACTTCTCCAGGCACACAAAAGCTCGCTTGGCCTTTGCAAAAGCTCATCTGGACAAAGAAGAAGACTTCTGGTCTTCTGTGTTATGGTCAGATGAAATAGAAATTGAATTGCTTGGTCACAATGATGTTTCCTTCATTTGGCATAAAAAAGGAGAAGCCTTCAACCCAAAGAACACCATCCCCACTGTCAAACATCGTGGTGAGAACCTAAGGCTTTGGGGGTGTTTGTCAGCCAATGGACCAAGGAACCTAGTCACAGTAAACGGCACCATGAAAAAAGAGCAATACATGAGGATTCTCAACGACAACATCAGGCAGTCTGCAGAGAAACCTGGCCTTGGGCACCAGTGGACATTTCAGCATGACAATGACAGCAAAAGTGGTGAAGTTAGTAGACAACAACAATAACGTTTTGGAGTGGCCCAGCCAGAGTTCAGACCCAAATCCAATTGAGAATCTGTGGAGGGAGCTAAAGATCAGGGTGATGGCAAGAAGACCCTCCAACCTGAAAGATTTGGAGCTCATTGCTAAAGATGAATGGGCAAAAATACCTGTGGAAACATGCAAAAAGCTGGTCTGCAATTATAGGAAGCGTTTGATTGCAGTAATAGCCAATAAAGGCTTTTCTATTAATTATTGAGAAGGTTATGGATAATTTTGGACTGGACACTTTTTGCTCAAATGTAAATTAAAGCTGAGAAATGTTTTTTTCCCACAATAATTCCTCTTGTACATCGTCTTATTATCTTTTGGGAGACACCTATGTAATTTCCGGTCAAAAAATTACTTGCTGGTTGAATAAAAGTAACTTTAAGTCAAAATTTGCCAAAGGTATGAATAATTATGGGCAGCACTGTAGGATACTAACACCCCTAGAATGTGTAGAGAAGGTGGAGTGGTAGGCATGTGAGAACCATGGTTTATGCAGCAATCTCTGTGATTGCTTATACAGGTGTCTCTATGAGACATAAAATAGCAGGCTGGTATTTCTGTACAGCTGTGAAGACGTTTCTAACATTCCACACCACAATCTGAACTCTACCCACCATCATATAGGAAAGTACATAAATGTAAGGGACATACTTCCATATAGGACAGCGTGTTCCCGTCTCTCAGATAGAAATGTGTAGAAAAGTCATCTCTCTGCATTTTCCCAACCAGTGCAAACATCTAACAAAAAACACCAAACAAAAAACGTTCCAATCATCCCACTCAGGGGACATGAGGCATAGAAATTTCCTGAAGCCAGCAAAAGTAGAGAACACCCGTGATAGCATAGCCTTAGTAATATTCTACTATGGAGCAAGGCTACAATATGCAAAGAAGAAAATACCCGTTAAGTCGAGCAGCAACAAGACTTGTATATCAGGCGGCATTTAAATAAGATAACCAACGTATATAGACAGCTAGTCTAACAACAAAAACAAAGAAAAAGAAAAAAAGAGGGGAAAAATGGAAGACCTATATACTTCATCTCCCTGACTAAAGAATTAAAGAACAGTAAACAGAGAGAGAGAAGAGGCGGTGATGAGAGACATAATGAAACATAAAGTAGGAGAATACTCATCGCTATGCCCTGACCCGCTATGTCCAAGTTTACAGAATCGGTCCTCCTGATCATCCGGTCTCAGCAGGTTTACGCAGGGAGCGTTCGTTTAGATCCAGCCAACGGGTAGCGTTATCTGGTGAATCGAAGAAATGAACTGTTCCTCCAGAGACTACTCGCAGCTTGGAAGGGTAAAGCATGGAGTATTGCACATTGTTCATTCTTAGGCGTCTTTTAACATCCAGGAATTTTTACCGTCGTCTTTGGACTTCCGCTGAGAAATTGGGAAAGATGGAGACTTTATGGTCATTGATGAGCAGATTTGTATTATCTCTTGCTTTGCGTAGGATAGTGTCCCTATCTTGAAAGTGCAAGATTCTGAGCAAAGTCTGTCTGGGAGAGCGCCTGGAGGTGGCGGACGGAATGGCACTCTGTGAGCTTGTTCTATTGAAAATAATGGAGATGGATAGTCCTGTCCAAATTTAGCTTTAAACCACTATTCAAAGAACCGAACAGCATTAACCCCTTCCGCTTACTCAGGGACTCCCACTAAGCGGAGGTTGTTGCGACGGGACCTGTTCTCCCGCTTTGTTAAAATCCTCTGTTTTGTTAATGAGAAGAGTAATATTATGGATGACTTTGGCCAGGTCGCGTTTCACCGGAGGTACTTGATCCTTCAGCAGGCACACTCTTTCCTCCACTCCAGCAAACCTCTCATTGATTTTTCAGATGTCTTGTCTTATAAAAGAGTACAAAAAAAACTTTTAAGCAGTACTACATAACCCAAATTTGGGAGAAAAATCAAAACAATACGGTACCCAGTTGGTGGTCCGATTTTGGTGCAAGTAGATGGTAATCCAGGTTAAGGATCCTAAATAATGAACAAAAAAATAATAAATCCGCAGCACTCTTCCGTTTGCAATGAAGTCCGGTGTCTTTATTTAGATAGCAGCATACAATTGCGACGTTTCGACTATTCCAGTCTTTCTCAAGCAACTTGCTTGAGAAAGACTGGAATAGTCGAAACGTCACAATTGTATGCTGCTATCTAAATAAAGACACCGGACTTCATTGCAAACGGAAGAGTGCTGCGGATTTATTATTTTTTTGTCTTATAAAATTAGGGCAGAGCTGCATTGTTGTACCGCCAGAAATATGTCCCTGAAAGTGGGCTCTGGGTCATGGGTCATCCCCTGAAGGGGAAGCTTCAGCGGAGGTATAGACTGCGTGGCCATCCCATCTTGGGGTCCCTCCTTCACCTGCACCCGCCATGTTGGATCCTCCTTTCTCTCGGGCGCCATCTTGTAGAGACCTGTCAGTAGGGAAGCTCACCTCCTGCTTCTCCGTCCTCCCTTACTCCTCTGTCCTCCTCAGCCCAGCGTCCGAGCGCTAAGGGCATTCCTCTGCAGGGGGGACTCGCACAAACTTCTCCAGGCACATCACCACTTCCGCTGCTTTGGAGGAGGAGGAGGCGCCATGTTGTTTCGCTGGCAGCTGTCCCAGGCCGTCCCGGCCCTCCTTCTCCCTCTTGGTGGTGCAGGTCACACTGACTTGTGTGCCCAGAGAGACTGCCTGTACTGCTCCTCCATTTCCTAGCTGCCCAGGAGTCTCAGGATACAGGCAAGTGGTGCTCAGGAGCTCAGGCAGCCACGTCCGTTCACATTGCCGGCTAGGCCGCGCCCCCTCGGTACTATACTTTCAGATAGGTCATCAATATCACATCGGTGGGGGTCTGACACCCTGGACCCCTACCGATCAGCTGTTTCAGGTAGCCGCTGAAACCTATATGGAAGGCTCTGTTCACGAGTGCCAGTGAATTGCAGCTCAGCTCCTGTTCACCTGAATGGGGACTAAGCTACAGTACACCAGCATGGTCATGTAAAATATGTAATGACTTAAGTTTTCCTTTCATTTGTTTGGGTCAAAGGGCATCTAAAAATTTTAACTGCCAACCAAGTCATTACATATGAAATGTGCATCCACTGGAAAAAACCCAGAGACTGATAAAAGAGTGATCGCATCTCTGCTGGAGGTGGAACTGTTAAAATGCATTCAATATAAGTTTTATTTACACCGTGAGTGATGTCTGAGTAATATTACTGATGTCACCGGCACGCAACGGAGTCTAAACTCAGGAGAACAGCAATAAAACCCCATCTCTATGGTAACATCACTAGACTGTGACAGTATAATATGCTGTAGCCTAGCAACTGGGATGAAAATTTCAGCATCTCAAACAAGTTTCATTACTAGACTTTGTAGACTTGTCATTTTTTAGCCCAAAAATATAATCATTAAATTTGCATCATTTATTTCTAATAGCAATAAGCACAACATAAGCAGGTACACATAGTTCAGTGATTTCAGCCCGTGAGATTACTGATATTGCTAGCCTTAGCTACGGAGGCACAAAGATCCATTTTTCAGGATGTAAATTACATAAAAATGTTGATTTTATTTTTGCTTGGAATCTCAATTTTAATGCCAGCGAGCTGCACCTGCAATACTACTGCATGATATATTAAGGAGCATCTGTCAACCCTATTAAACCAGATTATGCTAATTCAAATTATATCTTTGTTATCTCACTAGGTAGAATGCTTCCCGAGTAATATTTGCTGGTTTGAGCACCAAAGGGCCATTTTGTAAGGCCCCTCTGCTCTGAGCACTCCCCCCCCCCCCACCCTCTTGATTGGCAGAGCTAGACATTTCATTTAGCCCTGTATTCTTGTGCCTGCGCAGCGACTCGGCACTTGCACTCCAAATGCACCGATGAGGCAGAGCTACATGAGGATGTGGAGACAATCTCCAAGAAACTGACCTTGCCACATGTCAGCAGATGGGCAAGATGCTGTGGTGTTGTATGCACGCAGTTGCTACAGAATTTTCCATAGACGCCACTAATTTGCCCGTGATGGCTACAACTTTGTGCCCTAGTTGGTTATCTCGGACCTATGTGACATGACATTAACCCTTTAGTAGTTTACAGTCAGACCTAGTATCAGGGGGTAGTGTTTCTGCTTGTAGAGAGTGCCACAGCTGGTGGAGGGAGACTTCTAGGCCAGACAAATGCTCACTGGAAAATAAGGTTATGTGAATTGGATATCTTTCAAGAGAAACAAAGTTCAAGCAAAGCCTTCTCTGGCCAGTAATATAGCCTGGTTATCGCTAACTGCAGGCCTTGACCATGTTAAACCTTTGCTTGCACACTTGAGCTTCTATGCTGAGCCTACTGCTGACCTGGTGGTATGAACATCATCTTGTTGCCTACAAGCTTTGTCTCTGACTCAGGTTGCTTGACTTCACTTTCTAAACCACTGCTAATAGAAAAATACTGCCAGGTAATATAACTCAAGGGAATTCCACCTTGTCTCCTGGGGTCAAGCAAGTAGATGTGAAGGCTAGGAGTTCACTAGGGAGGGTAGTTCCATATACTAAATACACTATACTAAATATTGTTTAAAGGAAATAGGTCACCAAAAATGTTATCTGCCAATTAAAACCAGATAGTAGCACGTGTCCTTTTTTTTCTAATCTGTTTTTATTTTCTGATTGCAGATTTTTTTATTCTATTTTCTGAACATGATTATGGGGGCGGCCATCTTGCCTGAGCTCTTCTTAACAGCATTTACACAGCATTAAAAAAATTGCTTTACGGCAGCCCCATGGGCCATAGACACAATGGTCAGGAGGTGACCTCAGTGACTTCTATGGTAGAGGTTTCTAGATATGGGACCTGTGCAAAGGTCATTGTACAAGAAAAGAATAGAAAAGTTCTGACAATCACCTATTGGGAATGGTGGATCTTCTCTTATCTATACACAGAGGTGATATATCCTCATCATTACAGGCAGGATTATAATAATATATGACTGCAATAAAGTGATCTGTACAGACCAAGAAGTGGCGCCTGTTATAAGGCTTAGTGGCCAGTGTGAAAACTGCAGGATTTCAGGTTTTTATTTAAATACAGATTTTAATATGGAAAATTTAAAGTAATATGGTCAAAAACAGCTTTCACTCCTGACTCAATTTCTAACGGCTATATCTTCTGATAGAGTGGATATAATGCTATGATTCTGGCATTGTTTGAAAGGTAGGAATGCCAGCTTTTAAACAAGGCATTCCAATCCTAAAATATGAGCAGATAATAGAGCCCTCCCCTCTTCAGTCTGGTTTGCTTTGGGCGCTTGCAGCAGCAGAGCTGGGCACCTGGGAGCTGTTTTCCAGCAGAATAAAAGTGCTTTTCCTGGACATGGAATACAGACACATAGTACACACAGGTATGCTTGGGATGTGTATGCAATCTTCTGTGGGGCAGTGCTCTTAGTTATATTGGTGAAAAACAGGTGACAGACTCCATTTAAGTTCAAAAAGTACACACTTATCCAGCAGCAAAAATAACACATGCTTTAAAGCAATTATTTCTTAAACATCAAATTTTCTCTTAAGGCTCCATTCACATGTCCCCAATTCTGTTCCGCATTTTGCGAAACGGAATTGCGGACCCATTTATGTCTATGGGGACACACTATGTCCCGCTCGGATCCGGAATTGCGGATCCGCACTTCCGTTCCGTAAAAAAATAGAACATGTCCTATTCTTGTCCGCAATTGTGCCGGCGATGTGCGGTCCGCAAAATGCAGAATGCACATTGCCAGTGTCAGTGTTTTGCGGATCCGCAAAACACACACAGACGTGTGAATGGAGCCTAAATGCTCACTGTACTTTCAACAAACGTTGCATAAATCAATAGTATAGTTTCTTTCCCCTTCTCCTTGTTATTCTCTGCTGAATCTGTCTTGAGAGGAAAGACAGACTGCCAGCTCACTGAAGGATCAGATTACTTGCTGCCCATAGAATTCTATGGAGACGGGAAAAGTGAGGAGGCGTGGGTTGCTAGAAGGTAAAAATGCATTATTCTCGATTAAGATATATTACAAAGTTTCTTCCTAACTTTTCCTATTCATTGATACAAAGTTTGTTGAAAGTATAGTGACCATATAAATGAAGTGATTTCATCCCACTTCTGTGAAGTTTTCACGGTCTACCATATGTGTAACAGATTCTGAATGATGGAAGGACATAGGATTTGTCATGTAAAGTTACACCCCCCACACCAAAAAACGATATATTGTTTATCAATCGGCTCAGCTCCTCCTGCTCTATAACAGGCTGCCTGCAGACTGCACTGCGTTTCATGGTCACATGTTCCCTTTAATACAGGAGAGCCCTTGCTTTGCTTTCAGTCAAATAAATCATTTGATGGGAATTAGGACTCTGGTAGCCTTAATAATTTCATGCATGATCACTCACTTGGATGCTATTATTTCATATTCATTTTCAATCACATTGGCGTGTCGTAGAGCATCTTTAGTGAAGCAACTCTCAAAAATGGACAGATGAGGTGAAGTCAAACTGTGCGCGGTTCTAGTCCAGTCACCCTTTAAAAGCACTTTGCAGAATACCAAAATAAGTGTGGCCTCTATGACACCCATATTTCTGCATATGCACAAGAGTACAGTTCCCAATAGCACACACTTCTAGGGACGGGGGATTGAAAATGCACCAGGAACCTAAACTGCCACTGTTTCATATGATGATGCTTACATATTGAAGGGGTTGGCCACTCCTTTCTCTGTATTTTCACAAATGTACCAGAAACACCATTATGTGACACGAATACATAGTTACTACATGTTCAGAAGCAGCATCCCCTAGTCAGTACAGTCTTCCGCACAGCGCTCTGGTCCTGAACATGGTTGCTGATGGAGGAATTGTCCGTCAGCAGTCCCTATTGAAAAACACTGCTCAAGGGAAACTAGCGTATGCGCAGTGGATTTCAAAAAGAAAAGGGCTGCTGACTGACGCATCGGGTGACTTGTCGCTCCATCAGTGGCCATGTATAGGACCAGAGTGCCATGTATAAACTGTACTAAATGGGGAACAATGGATCTCATAGGAAGACGTTATTCCTCAACATTTAATGTCATGTAAAAACAGAAAACTACCCCTCCCATTAAGCCTGGTGGGTGGCGACACGTCACATGACAGCAAGTATTAGAAAAGTCGAGTTGGCTAACTTAAAGGGAACCGGTCACCAGGAAATTCACTGATAAACCAGGCATGCTGCCTTGTAGGGCTCACTCTGCTGAATATAATGATACCTTTCACTTGGTGATCTGTTGCTTTATTGTGGAGAAAAAGTACTTTGAATCCATATGCTAATGAGCTGATGTGAGTCCAGCGTTTTTTCTATTCAGAGCTGTAGCCACTCCCCTATTCACTTCTTCAGATGTAAAAGGGGCGTGGTTTATTACATCCTTCATTTTAATAACTGGCGGGAAAATAAATAACAGGGAATGCTAAGGTATTATATTACTAAGGTAAAATAAAGGGGGAGGAATATACTATTGAAGTTAGTAATTCTAATAAGGGCTAGTTTGTTCATGGGGTGATAAACACATGATATTCCTCTCCTTTTTTTTTTACCTCAGTAATATAATACCTTAGCATTCCCTGTTATTCATTTTCCTGCCAATTATTAAAATGAATGAATGATGTAATAAACCACGCCCCTTTTACATCTGAAGTGAATAGGGGAGTGGCTACAGCTCTGAATATGAAAAACGCTGGACTCAAATCAGCTCATTAGCATATGGATTAAAAGTACTTTTTCTCCACAATAAAGCAACAGATCACCAAGTGAAAGGTATCATTATATTCAGCATGGTGAGCCCTACAAGGCAGCATGCCTGGTTTATCAGTGAATTTCCTGGTGACAGGTTCCCTTTAAATCTGTCATTTGGCTGTAAGACCACAGTCGCATGCGACCTGCACTGTAGTCTATGACTGCAAAGTCGTGTGTTTGATTTCTTGGTAATGTTGCAATGCAGTCATGGTATGTCTCGGTATGTCGTGTCGCAACTTGACCCCATATTAGCCCATATAAAACCTGTCCACAAAGGAAAAGACACAGGCTGCCACCATTAGTCACATTCCCACAGCAGTGAGGCAGATATATTTTATTGTTTTGCACAGAATATTGTGCCTGTGCCATTATAAATTAGCCCCAAATTTGGGTTGTTAAATGTATCTAAATCTATTATGTTGCTGAGCCAATCTCTTTTTACAACACAATGGACCTAAAAGGGGTTTTCCCATCTCAGACAATGGGGGTATATGTGTGTTTAGGATGAGTTCTGTGCAGTAATATGACAGCAGCCATTTTATTTCCCCTAATAATTGAACCCTAGACAATATGAGCCATTATAAATAATGAAGTATTTGGGAATGTATTTATAGTGAGTAATATTTCAGTATTTTCAGTAAAATTATTTTACTAAATCCCCGAGAGCCTCTTTAAGCAGCTTCATAACTCTCCCCACTTGGGCTCCCTGAGCTACAGTACCCAACAACTGAACGGTATGACTTTCCTGATATGATCATTATGCATGGAGGTAGCACAATCAGAGCATTACATTCAGAGAGACACTACTGGAGTCTAAGGGTGCATTCACACGTCCGTAAGTGTTTTGCGGATCCGCAAAACACGGACACCGCCAATGTGCGATCCGCAATTTGCGGTCCGCACATAGCCAGCACTATAATAGAAAATGCCTTTTCTTGTCTGCAATTGCGGACAAGAATAGGACATGTTCTATTTTTTTCAGGAATGGAATTGCGGATCCTGAAAAAACGGATCCCGAAAAAATGGATGTGGATCCTGGAAAAACGGATGCGGATCCCGAAAATGCGGATCTGCATCTGTTTCAGCCCCACTGAAAATGATTGGGTCCTGAAATTGCGGAACGGATGCGGACACAAATTACGGACGTCTGAATGGAGCTACTGGGCACCAGGTATAAAGCGCTTCACTAGCCCGGAGTGCTCAGGAAGCCAGCATTAACCTCTCCTACCCTAGACAAAAAGTAACTGCCATTAATCACTTTACTACCCTAAACCACCAAGCAGGGCCGGTGCAAGGTTCTTTGCCGCCCTAGGCAAAAGAAAAGTTTGCCGCCCCTGCATGTGACATCACAATGCCCCACCCAAATCAATGTTCTGGGAGAACGGGAAGCAGCTCAATTTTTTGGGGCCCTTTACACAGCTCAAGGTCTGGGTCCAGGGCCTGACTGTGAGTATGCCCATAAGGCCTACCCATAGGTCTACCTACATGTTCCACCCACGAGTTGCAAGTGCTGCAAGGTGTGTTTCTGTGTCTGTAAGGGATGCATTGTGTTTGTGTGTGTGTAAGGGATGCATTGTGTGTGTCTGTAAGGGGTGCAGTGTGTGTGTCTGTAAGGGGTGCATTGTGTGTGTGTGTGTGTAAGGGATGCAGTGTGTGTGTCTGTAAGGGATGCATTGTGTTTGTGTGTCTGTAAGGGGTGCATTGTGTTTGTGTGTCTGTAAGGGATGCATTGTGTGTGTCTGTAAGGGGTGCATTGAGTGTGTGTAAGGGATGCAGTGTGTGTGTCTGTAAGGGGCGCATTGAGTGTGTGTAAGGGGTGCATTGTGTTTGTGTGTCTGTAAGGGATGCAGTGTGTGTGTCTGTAAGGGATGCATTGTGTTTGTGTGTGTGTAAGGGATGCAGTGTGTGTGTCTGTAAGGGGTGCATTGTGTTTGTGTGTGTGTAAGGGATGCAGTGTGTGTGTCTGTAAGGGGTGCATTGTGTTTGTGTGTCTGTAAGGGATGCAGTGTGTGTGTCTGTAAGGGGTGCATTGTGTTTGTGTGTCTGTAAGGGATGCAGTGTGTGTGTCTGTAAGGGGTGCATTGTGTTTGTGTGTCTGTAAGGGATGCATTGTGTGTGTCTGTAAGGGATGCATTGTGTTTGTGTGTGTGTAAGGGATGCAGTGTGTGTGTCTGTAAGGGGTGCAGTGTGTGTGTCTGTAAGGGGTGCATGTGTGTGTGTGTGTGCTGTAAGGGATGCAGTGTGTGTGTCTGTAAGGATGCAGTGTGTGTGTGTCTGTAAGGGGTGCAGTGTGTGTGTGTGTCTGTAAGGGATGCAGTGTGTGTGTCTGTAAGGGGTGCAGTGTGTGTGTGTAGGGGTGTGTGTGTCTGTAAGGGATGCAGTGTTGTGTGTCTGTAAGGGGTGCAGTGTGTGTGTCTGTAAGGGTGCATTGTGTTTGTGTGTCTGTAAGGGATGCAGTGTGTGTGTCTGTAAGGGGTGCATTGTGTTTGTGTGTCTGTAAGGGATGCAGTGTGTGTGTCTGTAAGGGGTGCAGTGTGTGTGTGTGTAAGGGATGCAGTGTGTGTCTGTAAGGGTGCATTGTGTGTGTCTGTAAGGGGTGCATTGTGTTTGTGTGTCTGTAAGGGATGCATTGTGTGTGTCTGTAAGGGGTGCATTGTGTTTGTGTGTGTGTAAGGGATGCAGTGTGTGTGTCTGTAAGGGGTGCAGTGTGTGTGTCTGTAAGGGGTGCAGTGTGTGTGTCTGTAAGGGTGCAGTGTGTGTGTGTAAGGGTGCAGTGTGTGTGTGTCTGTAAGGGATGCAGTGTGTGTGTCTGTAAGGGGTGCATTGTGTTTGTGTGTCTGTAAGGGATGCATTGTGTGTGTCTGTAAGGGGTGCATTGTGTTTGTGTGTGTGTAAGGGATGCAGTGTGTGTGTCTGTAAGGGGTGCATTGAGTGTGTGTAAGGGGTGCATTAAGTGTGTGTGTGTGTATGTATATTGGATGTCAATCTCTCCCCCCTCCCTCTTTTGTCACTCCCCCCCCCCCCTTGTCACTCTCTTCCTTCTCACCCCTCCCTCCCTTGTCACTCTCTTCCTCACCCCCTCCCTCCCCTACCTCTAGTGTACCGTGGCCGAGCTCTGTATGGTCCGCGGGTACCAGAGCTTTTGTTTCCTGTACCCGGGCAGACTGACAGGAAGTGCACACTGTGTGAGCACTTCCTGTCAGTCCGGCCGGGTACAGGAGACAGATGCTCCCTGTACCCATGGACCATACAGGGCTCGGCCACGCTACAATGAGGGGGCGCTGAGCGTTTCCCTCCTGTCATCCCCTCTGCTGCACCCGGCCAGTGCGCCCAATGGACAAGCCAGCCCGGGCAGTGCTGCAGCCGCCTGAGGCTCCATATAGAGCACTCGGGTGGCTGCAGCATGAGGGTGGCCAGTGCTCCTGGTGGCGCCCCTTTCCAAGGGGCGCCCTTGGCAGCTGCCTAGTCTGCTTATAGGACGCGCCGACCCTGCCACCAAGAAAGCTAACATTAACTTCTTCATTCATTTAATCAACTGTTAGGTCTGCAGTCCGTGCCTGCGGCCCTCCTGCTGTCTCCTGTGGACGTTGCATAACTCACCATGCCACCTGGCGTACTGGTTGCCATCATCCCCTCTATGTTGCTGCCTGCATGTTCCACCTGATGCTTACTTAGGGCGCACATGCTCACCTCAAGTCTATAAAAGGGCCAGCATGCATGCTCCCAAATCCTTCCCCACCCAATGGCTGAGAATCCCTGGGTTTTTAAGGCACTTTCTCCAGACACAGGTTGCCTGATGACCAGCAAAGATGTTTGATAGTCTATTGCTATTTACCTGCGTTTATCCTGTGTTATTTCCTGCCTGTGTTCCTGACGTGTTCAAGTCTGGTATCCATCCTACCTGTGTGCTCCTGCACTTCTAGTTCAGTTCTGTTCATGCTTTAGTTCAATACCCAGTCTGCCTACCCATTCTGTGTTCCAGTTTAGTTTCCAGCCTGCCTGCCTTGTGTATGCTTCACCACTACCCCTCCCTGTAACCTCATCTACAGTAACGGTGCGCTGTCTGGATCTCAAAAAACTGCTTTCAACCCTTAGTGACTGTTCAGAGTGTACCTCTGGTTTTCCTGTGTGTCTGGTGTGTTTTCTATATGCAGAGTTCCTGCTGCTTGCACCAGAGTCCCTGACCCCAGTGGGTCAGCTGCCTATTACACCAGGACTATCCCAGGAGATGGCGGTCTGGTTGCTAACCTGCAGCGAAGTCCAGATCCCTGTATAGCAGGTAAAGGGTGAATACCGAGGAAGTGCCAGAATAACACCCTTAGGCCCCTTGCAGACAAGCGTAAACGGATTAGGTGCGGATGCGTTCAGTGAAAACTGAGCAATTTAGCAAGCAAGTCCGATTCAGTTTTGTTTGTGATCACGTTCAGTTCGGTTTTTATCGCAAAGGTACAATGCGACTTTACAAACAACATCTCTTAGCAACCATCCGTGAAAATCACATGGCATCCGCACTTGCTTGCGGATGCGATGCGATTTTCACGCAGCCCCATTCACTTCTATGTGTCCAGCGTTGCGTGAAAATCGCAGAATATAGTGATGCGTGAAAACCACAGCTCATGTACACAGCCCCATTGAAATGAATGGGTCCGGATTCTATGCGGATGCAATGTGTCACCCGCACGAATACTCGCTTGTGTGAAAGGGGCCTTAGAGTTAGCCCTAGGCCAAACCAGTTATTAGGCACAGTGGGTCTACACTCACTGATCCTTAACACCAACAAAGGAGCTGACATTAACTTCTTCATTGCCCAAGATCATCAGAGATCCTGGTACGGACAACTTAACTGTCCTAGATCACCAGGAAATTTGGCATTAACCCATTAACGCATTCAATATCTTAGACTACAAGAGAAGATAGCATTAAAGGGGTTGTCCAATCTGTGCAAACATAAATCACTGACCATCCACAATAAAGTTTGAACCTTGGTGTTGTATGGATTCAGCACATCTACATACATACAAACTATTCAAACACTTTCAAACCTGCACCTTCTAGCAGTGCCTTGGGCCCACCAGTAAAACTGATTCTGGGAACCCACAGTAAAGCTACATGCAAATATTATCTTCTCAGACAGCAGCAAGTCTATACAAGATGATTCATTATGAGTCCCCCTGCAGTGACTTCGAGAACATGGGATCCTGGGGAAAGATTATACTGGCCAGCCTGCCTCTGTGCCTAGATGTCATCTCAGCCACTTGATGCATCTATAATAATGACTTCAGTAGTCTGTTAACCCCTTAAGGACCGGGGGTTTTGGGATTTTTGCGTTTTTGTTTTGCGCTCCCTGCCTTCCAAAAGCCATAACATTTTTATATTTCCGCTCACATAGCCATATGACGGCTTATTTTTTGCGGGACAAGTTGTACTTTTTAACGCTACCATTTATTTTTGCATGTGATGTAGTGGGAAACGGGAAAAAAATTCCAAATGGGGTGAAATTGCAAAAAAAAAGCAATTTCACCACAGTTTTACGGGTTTTTAAATTACAACGTTCGATTTGCGATAAAACTGACTGGTTAATTTTATTCTTCAGGTCAGTACGAATCCGGCAATACCTAATATGTATAGTTTTTCTTGCGTTTTGATAGTGAAAAAAAATTTAAAGTGGGAATTTTTTATTTTATTTTTTGTCGCCATGTTTTGACCCCTATAACTTTTTTGTAATTATGTGTATGGAGCAGTGTAGGGGCTCATTTTTTGCGGGGCAATCTGAACTTTTAATTGATACCATTATGGGGTGCGTATGATGTTTTGATCACTTTTTATTCATTTTTTTAGGAAATGAAGCGTCCAAAAATGGCGAATTAGCCATTTGGACGCTTTCTTTCCGTTTTTATGTTTACCGTATGGTGAATATTTTTTAATATTATTATAGTATGGGCGTTTTCGCACATTGCGACACCCATTATGTGTAATTTTTATTTTTTATTTATTTTATTTTCATTTTGGGGAAAGGGGGTGATTTGAATTTTTATATTTTTTTATTTAATTTTTATTTTTTAAACTTTTTTTTTTTTTACCACTTTCTTATAGTTCCCATAGGGAACTATAAGATGCAATCATCAGATTGCTATTCTCATATATTCCAATGCAATAGCATTGGAATATATGAGAAAATCGCATATTTCTATGGAGCCTATTACAGTCATAGGCTCCATAGGAATACTATGTAGTACCCTAGGTTTCATTCACAGAAACCTAGGGTACTACATGCATGCTCGGCTCCCCTTGTGGCCATCAGGGAGCCGAGCAAAGCCGAAGTGAAACTTTCGGTTTTGCGCGATCAGATGCCGTGGTCAGGATTGACCACGGCATCTGAGGTTAAATGTCCGCGATCGGCATCGCTGCCGGTCGCGGACATGAGCTGCGGGTGTCAGCTTGATGAATCAAGCTTTTACCCGCAGCTCGGGCGCCCGCTCCGTGCGGGAGCGGGCGCCATCTTTAAAGTGCGGACGAAGGGCGTACATGTACGCCCTTCGTCCTTAAGAGGTTAAATAATCTACCCAGTTTTTATATAAATATAGCTTGGGTGAGATGGTGTACACAATCTATATGTAGTGCAGTCAGTCTACTGTGCCATGTACCACTTGTGCAGTGAGTGGGGGACTATGGGCCCACCTTGCTCCCTTTGGGGATTCAGCTGTTCCCCTGTGGGCCAGTCCCAACCTGCCTTCTAGGTTCTGTAAAGAAAACCGGACCACTCACTTTTCTTGTAGTCCATCCTAGGGAATCCTGTATTTCAAATAATCAATTCAATTCCTTTGTAAATAAGATCTTTGACTGCTGAAGCATAAACCTCACAGGATCCACCATGTAATGTTTTGTGGGTTATGCCCCTTGTCGCATGAGTGGAAGAAGGTGGCATGCTCCCCAAAAGTTGCATTGTGGTTCCTGTGACGTTTATGCTTCAGCAGGCAGATTATTTGAAATAAAGGATTCCCTTGGATGGACTACAAGAAAAGTGAGTAGTCCGGTTTAGTTGTCTACAGAACCTAGAAGGTGCAGATTTTAATTTTTTTTTGAACATTACAGGGGTTGTCCACTATACAAAGGTATCCCCTATCTATAGTAAAGGGAATAGGGATCTAATTGGTTTGTGTCTGACCACTAGGACCCCAACCGATCACAGAAATGAGGGGCCAGAGTCCCCAGAGTGAATGGAACAGCGGTCATACCTGTGTGCTGCTGCTCCATTCAACTCTATGGGCCTGCCATAGAGAAGCCAGGTACAGCGGCTATCTCTAGCACCTCTTATGGTATCTTTTTATGGTGGGACAACTACTTTAAGCTCTGATAACTACTGGGATAACTAATTTAAGCTGTTACACCGCCAATAATTTTATCATTACAACTTAAACCCCACAGACCATCAGGTAGGAACAATATTACATTCTGTGGCTGCCCTGATTTATCTGGAATTTGTATCTGTACCCTTAGAGGGTATAATAATGTCCTTTTCCCTTACGGACGCGGGAATCCTGCAACTTTTATTGAAAATCTATCAGTGCATAAGAGCCTTACCGCTGATCAGTGAGCTCGATTATTGGTTGATTTTGATATATATGTCGGTGTAGTCATCTAAAATAAGTAAATGACCTATTTTACAAATACAATTTTAGCATATAGTACAATCATGCTGCATCCACAAGGTACAGTGGAAAAAAACTATGTAATGCTTTTAGTTAACCTTTGCTTTTCTTATTAGGCCATACCTTGCGGCTTCAACAATTCTGCTACCACTGGAATTTTAATTGAACAACTATTTTTTAATTTTTAGGTAAGAGTAAGACACTTTGACACCTAGGGGCAGATTACCGGTAACTATGACCCTTTTTTTTTTAATGAATAGTCAATTGCTAAGATATGGCAAACCGCTCTGGCCTTAAAGGGAGTCTTTCCCCCCCCAAACCCCATTTTTCAGCACTCACATATTCCTGTTCTAAATTGTCCCCCCCCCCCATTAAAAAGCCTCTTACCCCATTGTTTTACAGCTTACCTATCTTCATAAAATGACTTTTATTGCAGCTGTCAATCACAGCTGAAGGTGCCCAGGGGCAGTGTCATAACGGCCGGTGCCCAGACCGCAAGCTCATCTTCCTAAGTGTCCACACCCCCTTTCACCCAGATGGCCAGCCCAGTGTCTTCTGCTTGGCCTCCTCCTGAAGTGGCTAAATCCCGCGCCTGCGCCGAGGATCCGGCAGTCCGCTCTGAACAGCCCTCTGATGCAGCGCTTCCAGGAGTATCGCTGTACGGGCCCGCGCCTGCGTACAGGATACCCTGATGCTTGTGCCAGTAATCGGGAAACCAGTGCGGACTGCCGGATCCTCGGCGCAGGCGCGGGATTTAGCCACTTCAGGAGGAGGCCAAGCAGAAGACAAGGAAGATGAGCTCGCGGCCTGGGCACCGGCCGTTATGACACCGCCTCTGGGCACCTTTAGCTGTGATTGACAGCTGCAATAAAAGTCATTTTATGAAGATAGGTAAGCTGTGAAACAATGGGGTAAGAGGCTTTTTAATGGGGTGGCAATTTAGAACAGGAATATGTGAGTACTGAAAAATGGGGTTTGGGGGTGAAAGACTCCGTTTAATAAATTTGCTGCATCTTGGGCATCATGAGCTGCAAACTGAAATCTACACTAGCTGGGGGCTGATGTAGATCTCCGATATAAATTACACCAATTTTCTGGCGAACCTTTTCATAAATTTGTCACCCTGACCTCTCACCTAGCCATACAAGCACCCTGCTATGACGAGGAGCAAAAACAGCCGTCTGCAGATGGTCCCCCCACCCTTACTGAAGAGATTCTGATTTTGGTCCATAGCCCGGGATATCATCTTCAATGTAGCGTAAGTGCTGCGCTGGTAGCGCGTATCTAAAGATGGCCACCAGACCTCAGTGGAGTATTAGATAAACAGTGTGCCTAAAAACCTTCATCCACGAAATAATGTTCAGGTGTCTTTTGACTTTTAGAAACCATAATCTCATACACTGAGTATGGGAGTACGGTTTACCCTTTGGTTGCCCTGAGCACTGTACAGGCAGGAGCATCCCTGCTCCTGCCTGTACCAATGCTGCTCTACTAAAGCCTGGCTAGTATAACTGGATCTGGAAGTGTTTTCAACCCAAACAACTAACATATATTTTAGTCTGTGACCAGAACCTCTGGAAATGTTTGAGCCATCACCTCCGCCAGCTCCCTTGTAAAGTCACAGCATTTGAGGCTTTGGCAGAGCGGGCGCAGGCAGAGCAGCTATGTGATAGGAAAGCTCCTGTGCATCGCTCGTTGCACTTTGCCTATAGCTTGTACTGCTGTAACTTGTGTTGCCCTGCCTTCTATCACTTTGGATCTGCCTACAGCATGGGGCCCGTTTCTGGTGGACCTGGCACATCTATGACATACATGCACAGCCCGTTGACTTCCGTGAAAAGCTTCATTCCCCTGTGGTGGCACTGCATGGCAACAAAACTCATTACAAGTTCCCTCTACAGATTACAGGAGATCACTGGGGGTTAGAGCAGCCGAATACCATATCATTAGCTTATTGTTGTGGACTCTCTAACAGAGAGTGATTGTCCAAAGCAGATAAAACCACCACTAAACTATAGTTTCCCGCACCCTCCGGCGTGTAAGCGAAACCAATCGCGTGCATTGTAGGCCCTGCTTATCGCAGAACATGAACAGGCTATACATGTCTTGCTCCACTTATTAGAAAATAAAAGATGTATGACAAAGAGAGCATTCTTTCACTGGATGCCAAGAACATGAAAAGAGATGGGGGGGAAGAATGGGAGGCAAGGGAACAACATGCTGACGTAATCAAGCTTGTATGCCGAGAAGGAGACTATGACCACAACCTGATTAGATAACGAGTGACATCTTTCCCGGTCATAAATGAATAGATACTGACATGCAGAGAGGTCTGCAGTAAAACTATTGAACTGTGGCGAAAATGACTTCACTACAACTTATTACACTTTTGGTTGCAGGTACGCTCAGGGGCGAACTGGGAACTTAAAGTGGCCCTGGAAAAAATACTAACAGTGGCCCTGTTTTGTAGTTGGGTCCAAATTGATGGAAGGCAGGGCCAGCAATACCATATTGTGGCGCAATATACCACCCTAACAGAGCCAAATACCGCAGTCCATCACAAAATACATCCACTGGCCGAACGTGAGGAGAGCACAGACAGACCCCTGGGTATTGGCCCACCGGGAAATTTCCCTGTAAGGTCTATGGCCAATCCGCCCCTGGGTACGATAACCTCTGAGCAGGCGGGGAGCCAGCAGAAGAAGCAATGTCTCCCTGTCGGAGGTTCTTTAAAATAGTTTGTGGGTTCCCTCACAGAGTAATATAGCTTAGTCTACGTTTACATCTCTGATATGTACTCCGGTAGTCTGTTTCGGCAGCAGAATAGACTACCAGTGCATACTGTATCCAGCAAAGCCAGACATGGCAGGCACGGCTGGGTCCCCATTCACTTTAATTGGGTCCAGCGGGTCGCCAGGATAAATGCAGTCTTTCTGCAGGACAAATACTGCTGCGTCCAGCGGTATTTGTCTGGCAATAAGACGGCATTTATGCTGGAAACCTGCCAGATTCCCTTTGGATCTCATTATACTTAACGGGAATCCTACCATGCCGGATACATTGTATGGAGTACACATTAAGGATGTGAACCTAGGCTTACAAATGTTAACAAAACAGGTTAAATCACAAAAGCTATAATATCCCTTTAGGGCTCATGCACAGGAACGTGTGTTGCAAATTGCGTTCTGCAATGCACGAGCACCAACTGTAGAACTACCGTATGTGGATGCAGGACGCATTCACTTAAATGGGGTCCGCGATCTGCATCCGACCGTCTGCACTCCGTAGTGCTTCCGTGGGGTTCCATACGTTCTGCTATATTAGTGTAAGGGGCTCATGCACACAAATGTTGTCGGCCAGTGCAACCAGCGGGTCCGCAATACACGGGCACCGGCCGACAACATTTGTGTGCATGAGCCCCTTATACTAATATAGCAGAACCTCCCTTTATAAGAGTAACAGGGGTTTAGCATTGTGTAACCTAACTACAGTATATGTAACGTAACACTGTACTAGGCTATCTCTGATAGACCCATAGAGAATAATTGGAGCAGCACGGCGCAGCTTCACCTGCCGCTCTTTACATTTCAGGGGGGCGCGCGGGGTATGGGGCCCAGATTCTCACAATCAGTGGGGGTCCCAGGGGTTGGACCCCACACAGATCTAATTGTTTTGTATATAAGAGCTAGTATTTCCCATCAACGTTTAGACATTGGATACTTCAGATACGCAGTGATGCAGTTCTGTTCATAACAGTCATCTAATCAGCATGAAGGATTAAAGAAGAAAAGGATCATCAAGATACTTTGTTACATTCAATGCGGAGGAGGAAGAAGTCTGACTAGCTTATTGGCTAAATTCACTACGATATTAGATATGCTGCTGACAAAATGCACGCATACACACTCATCTATGGCATGTCAGTATACCAAGTTTGGGGTCAATAGTGAGAAGTGAGAGCTCCCTGGCAGAGAAGTGGCAGTGTCAGCATCTCTTAATGAGGATTATCTACTCATGCATTGTCACTTGTTTAGCAGGGATAGAAACAGGGGCGCCCATTCATGGGATCACAGCCATCTCTCCATTCTTCTCTATGGGACTGCTGGAATTTTTAGAACTCCCGTAGAAGTGAACGGAAGTTGGCTGAGCTTGAGTTCTAGAGATAGGTACCCATGCCTATCTGACCACTGGTGGCATATCTTACTGATCTGCCACCAATGTCCCAGATTAGACAACCCCTTGAATCCAAATATATTCCAAAACAAGGAGAGACGTCCAGCTTCCCATCAAAAAGTGATAGCGATAAAATATCCAGTGACACAGTACAGACACACAGTGTTAGCGTCTACGCGTTTCAGTTCTTAAAATGTGACCCTTACTCATGACAAGCCGCTTTAAATCCAAGTATATTGTACCACGGAATATATCTTATTATATTGACTTTTATTATAAAAACATGAAAAGCGGACTATAGCAGCGTAGGTTATGGCCACGTACCGGACTGAGGATTCTGACTATAATCCATAACCAAAAACCAAAGTGCCCTGCTCAGGAGATCCTATTAGGCTGCAGCCTTAGGAGCTTTCTATCTATATATAGCCAGTCTCCAGACAGAGAATGAAGGAGGCCTATTGCCCTTGTGTGCGGAAACAATCTCATTTCCTATACTTGCAGATGCAATTGAAGGAACCGTCTTCTACCATTATCAGAACCCAGAGCAACAATCCTCCCCTACAATAAATGGTGACCTGCAGCTGATGCCATAAATGTACTTAGGACTCGCCCATGGGCAGCGGCTGACTTCACAGACAGCACGTACATGTAGCGTATTGTATAAAATGTCACATATACAGGACACGTATTAAGTGTAATAACACCTCTTTATACAATTTTGCAGCTTACATTGAAATAACATTTAGCTTTGCAGTTTTTACATTTATTTTGTATGAGTTTATACTGTTTTATTCATCCGTACAATCTGTTGCTTTGAAGGGGTTAACTCCTCGGCTAGTTGCTGGAGCAGACAGAGGTTTAGCTCCATTGTGCTAAAAAATGTCACCTGACAACCTAGCTGTAACTGAGTAAAGTTATCTGAACTCCCACAATGCACTGCTCTCTCCTCCGGTAACAGGAATTCCACAGAATCCTGAATGTACTTTTCTGTCTGAGCTGTGAAGAAAGGGAACGTGTCGACTCGTTCATCTAAACAAGAGGCTATCCTGTCACCATGAAAATGCAGAATAAGCTGCAGGCAGAAAGTTATAGAGCAGGAGGAGCTGAGAAGATTGATATATATAGTTAAATGGAAAAAGATTCCGTATAACTTGTATTTCATACATTTAAGTTCCAGGTCTTTCAGGGTTTTAGAGTCAAGGAGGCGGTCCTATCAGTGATTGACAGCTATCTGTGTATACACAGTCATAGAGGGAAGGCCGTCAGTCATTGATAGGACCGCCTCCTTGACTTCAAAGCCCAAAATGAGCAGGAATGTAACCCCTTAAAGGGGTTGTATAATCTCAAACAATGGGGGCATATCCCGAGGATATGCCCCCATTGTCTTATATGTGCGGGTCCCGCACCTATATTGGGAACAGAGCCCCGCAAAGTGGTGGCTGGAGGACTCTAGCCTGGCTACCCCCAGGTGCTCTCCCGATAAAAGCAAATGGGAGCGCACAGCACAGGACCGGCCGCCGCTCCCATTCACCTCTATGGGCCCGACGGAAATAGCCGAGCCAGACAGGTGCACCCTCCATCACTTCTGGGGCA
Source organism: Bufotes viridis (assembly GCA_033119425.1). NCBI lineage: Eukaryota > Metazoa > Chordata > Amphibia > Anura > Bufonidae > Bufotes > Bufotes viridis. The sequence continues at coordinate 176,333,474 of CM065589.1, forward strand.
CTGTTCTCGATATAGGTGCGGGTTCCAGTGGTGGGACAAGAACCTATCAGACAATGGGGGCATATCCTAGCGATATATTATCTGAGATGAGACAACTCCTTTTATGACCGGGAAATTTTCAATTTTTTCATTTTCGTTTTTTACTTCCAGCCTTCACAAAGCCATAACTTTTTTATTTTTCCATTCACATAGCCGTGTGAGGGCTTGAATTTTGCAGGGCAAGTTGTACTTTCTAACGGTAGCATTTACGGTTGCATGCAATGTAGTGAGAAGCGGGAAACAAATTCCAAATGGGGTGGAATTATAAAGAAACACAATTCCGCCACAGTTTTATGGGTTTTGTTTTTGCACCATTTCCTATGCGGTAAAATTGACCGGCACTTTCATTCTCTGGGTCAGTATGATTACAAAGATACTACATATGTATAGTTTATCTTGTGTTTTAATACAAAAAAAAAACGTTGTATGGTACAGTCTATGGAAGATGTTAATAAGTTACAAGCCGACTTGGACAAACTTACTGTTTGGACCTCCACTTGGCAAATGAGGTTCAATATAGGTAAATGTAAAGTTATGCAAATAATCTGCATGCAACATATGTCCTAGGGGGAGTAAAAATGGGAGAGTCACTTGTTGAGAAGGATCTGGGCGTATTAGTAGATCATAGACTAAGGTCCCTGTTAGGGGTGGGCAATATGGCCTAAAATTGATATTGCGATATAATATGAAGCATTATAAACCCTTGTCCTATTTACCCTGATAGAGCTCTATTAGGGTGAATAGGACCTCACACTGTCCCTGCTGCCCTGTGCTCTGGGCACACAGCAGCAGGGAGCTAACTATGGCAGCCAGGACATCAGTAGCGTCCTGGCTGCCATGGTAACGTTCGGAGCCCCAGCATTACACTTCTGGGGTTTCGATCACTGCCACCAATGATCGGGGGGCATTCGTATATGACCTTTCATTAGTTTGAACTTTATTACATAAGTAGCGGCACATAAGGCATATATGGGGCACTTACTATTATATCTGTGCGGGGCTCCGTTCGCCCGCTCTGGCCCGCGTTACATGGTGGGAACAGCAGGGAGGAGACATCAGCCTCTCTCCCTGGGCGTTCCTTCTCCCTGGCTGTAGCGTTGTCCAATCACAGTGAAGAACGTCACAGGCAAGGAGAAGGAACGCCCAGGGAGAGAGGCAGTGGCCACAGTCCCGCCCCTCCTCCGCTCTCACTGGTGGCCAGCAGCAGCCGCACGCAATGGGGAGGGAGGGATTCCCTCCTTCTCCACTGTGCCAGAGAACATGGTGTGTGCCAAGAGCGGTGCATACCATGTTTTACCGCGATATGGCGATATAGACGAAATCGATATCGTGGCACAAATTCATATCGCATATCGTCTATATCACCCATATCATCCACCCCTAGTCCCTGTCATATGAGTGAGTTTTCCGCATTTGCGATGCATGACGTGAATGCATAGCACCCGCACTAAATCCGGACCCATTCATTTCAATGGGTCTGTGTACATGAGCGTTCTTTTTCACGCATCAGTTCTGCATTGCGTGAAAAACGCAGCATGTTCTATATACTGCGTTTTTCACGCAGCCCTAGCCCCATAGAGAGGAATGGTGCTTCAGTGAAAAACGTTTTTCACTGAAGGTTGCTAGGAGATTTTGTTTGTAAAACTTCAGTTTGTAAAACTGACTGAACTTGCTTGCAAAGTGGTGCGAGTTTCACTGAACGCACCTTGAACGCATCCGGAGCTAATCCGCTCGTGTGAAAGAGGCCTAAGGCCAACAAAATTTTATCTTGCATTAAAAGAGTTATGGACTCACAGGACAGGGATGTAATATTGCCACTATACAAAGCATTGGTACGGCCTCACCTGGAATAAGCGGTTCAGTTCTGGGCACCAGTCCATAAAAAGGATGCCCTGGAGTAAGAAAAAGTGTAAAGGAAAGCAACTAAACTCATAAAGGGCCTGGAAGATCTTACTTAAGCGCAAAGATTAAATTAACTGAATTTGTTAGGCTTTAAAAAAGACATCTAAGGGGGGACATGATTAACCAGTGCAAATATATAAACGGACTATACAAAAAATATCGAGGGAGGCTATTCTGTGTTAAACCCCCTCAAAAACGCCTGGAGAAAAAAAGATTCAGTCATAAGAGGCGACAAACATTCTTTACAGTATGGTCTGTGAATCTCTGGAATAGCCACAGGAGCTGGTCACAGCAAATACAGTAGATGGCTTCATTTTAATTCAAAATAACTGAGGTTTATGACAAATAAATAGAAATCTTGTTCTACAGACCCTTTTCCTTTGGCCCAACCCATTTTTAAAAGGAAGATGGACACTGATCCAGGGATTTGTTCTGTGGATCAATATAGCAGGATTACAGGTTGGACTTGATGGACTTTTGTCTTTTTTCCAACCTTAACAACGATGTAACTATGGGAAAAACAACTTTTTTCTTTGCATCACCATATTCTTACCCCCATAACCTTTTTATTTTTATGTGTACGTAGCTGTGTGACGGTTCTTCTTTTGCGATCTGTTCTTTACATTGATACTATTTTGGGTATGCGTATGACTTTTTGATAACTTTTTATAAAAATTTTTGTGGGATCTGAATCGACCAAATAACGGTGAATCGTCAATTTTGATTTTTTTCCATTTCACCATTTGCCATATAGGATACATATTTTAATAGTACGGCGTTTTTGCAGGAGGCGATACCCATGATGTTTTTTTTTATGTTTATTTTAATTTTGGGGAAAAGGGGGTGATTTGAATTTTTATATTTTTTTTTTCTTTTTAAAAACGTTTTTTTCACTTTTTTTTATAGTTTCCCTAGGGAACTATAGCAAGCAATCACTGCTTTTCTCATAGACTCAAATGCATTAGCATGCACACAACCGTGGTTTGGGTCTGCATTTTTAGAACATGTCCTTTTGTTCCACATGTTCCATTCTGCTAAATGCAGACCGCAAAATGGACATGGTCGTGTACATGAGGCCTTACACTATGTTCCTATGGAGCCCTTTCACAGGTGGGACAGGGGCTGCCACACGCACACTCCAACTCCCCCGATCTATGCCAGGGGGAGTCTGAACATATATTTTCCCAGCTAAACTATATATCAGTCAGCTCAGCTCCTCCTGCTCTATAACATGCTGCCTTTAGCTCAAACATGATGTTCAATGCGACAGGTTCCCTTTAAAGAGAAATGCAAAATGAAATGTAATCTGAAAGCACCATGTTATAGAGCAAGAGGAGCTGAGCAGACTGATATATAGTTTTGTGTAAACAGATTCAGTAAAACCTTTAATTTATACATTTGTATCTCTGCTTTTTCCACCTCCTGTAAACAGCTGTCGGTACAGGAGGGAGGAGTTATCAGTGACTAACAGGATTGTGTGTATAAGTTTGCATACAGAGATAGCTGTCAGTCAATGATAACTCCTCCCTCCTGTACTGATAGCTGTTCACAGGAGGTGGAAAAAGCAGGGATATAAATGTATAAAATTACAGGTTTTACTGAATCTTTTCCCACAAAACTATATTAGAGTTGCACCGGGTATCGAAGTATCGATACCCAATCGACACTTTTAGACACAGATCGATACGATACCGGGTCTTACTATTTAACGATACTAGGCTGCGCTGCTGCACAACCTAGTATCTGTTAAGAGAACATGACACGCGCTGCTCTCAGTGCCCACCATGTTCTCTTCAGCAGCAGTGGAGAAGAAGGGAGAATCTCCCTCCCTCCCCACTGTGAGGCGACTGCCGCTGTCACCAATGGGGAGATAGCACTGCGAAGGGGGATGGACTGTGGCCACTGCTCCACCAATGAATGTAATTAACACATTAATTCAAGTATAGGCAGCGGGTGCTGGCGGTGGTATCACAGGCCCCGTACTATAAATCATAACCATTGGTGGCGCAGTGGCCACAGGTGCCCCCCCTTCATTGTTATAGTCACTGTTGGCAATGACCACAGGGCCCCTTTCTCTTCATTGGTGGTGCACTGGTAGCTTCTGATCGGAGCCCCAGCAGTGAAATCGCGGGGCTTTGATCGGTTACCATGGCAGCCAGGACGCTACTGAAACCTTTCATGGCTGCCATGGTAAGCTCCCTGCTGCCGTGAGCACAAAGCACAGGGCAGCAGGAAGAGTGCAAGATCCTATTTACCCTAGTGGAGTTCTATTAGGGTGAACAGGACAAGGGTTCTACCCCCTAAGGGGGCTAATAGTTGGTAAATAAAAAGTAGAAAAAAACAACCCACCAAGGCTTCCGGTTACGGCACGCACATGTAAGGGCACGAAGTGAGTGAGCTCCGCATACCCAGCTACATATTGGGGGATTGCCGAGACCCGGGTCTTACCTCCCCGACAGTTGCCTCTCTCATTCGGTGGGGAGGCATATGGAGAAATCTTTGGTGCGCAGAGGCTCCCCACGGATTGATTCACCTCTCCCGCCACGTGAATTGAGTCAGCAGCAGGCAGGCAAGATGGCCGAGGGGAAGTGCAGAGCAACCCGCTCCTCTTCTCAACCCCCCCTTCCACCGGAGGACGACAACCCCAAGGAAGTGCAGGCTTCGCAGACCCAACAACTACAACAGCTCCTGGGGATGGAATTGTCGCGTAAAGAGATCGCGCTAGCAATCGCGCAAATACTGGCCCCAGACATTAAAGCCACGTAGGAGTCTACTGTCGCGGCCACCATGAAGCAGCTGCAACAGGACATTGTGCAGAATTCCTCGCATATCTGGGAACTAGAGCACAGGACTGGGGCCCTAGAGGACGAGCTGGAAAAAACTCAGACTCAGGTCAAAGAAATTATGCGCATTAACCGGGCCTTGCTGAATAAAGTTGAGGACGTTGAAAATCACTCCCGGAGGAGCAATATTCGACAGGACTCCCTAAGGACATTCCGGCTCACCAGCTAATTCACTTTTGTACTGAAGAGCTTCCACAAGCACTGGGGCTCACATTGCCGCTTGTAGTAGAAAGAGCCCACAGAATTGCACCCCCCGCCCCCCCCAGGGAGACAGGTAAGGAGGGCCAAATGCCCAGACCGAGGCCGGCCATTGCAAAATATCTTAATTATGCAGACAAGGAGGCTATTATGCTGAAATATAGACATCTGAACCAGACACTTAAGATAAGAGGGTATAAACTTCTGCTGTTTGGAGACTATTCAATGGAAGTGGCTAAGAAAAGGAGAGCGTTCTCACAGATATGCACGCAACTGGTGCAAAATAAAATTAGGTTCTCTCTTATGTATCCAGCTATCCTGCGTGTTTTCAGACAGCATGGGAAAATTGACACCTACTTGTCACCAAGAGAGGTGATGGCTGCCTTGGAGGAAGATGACCCAGATGGAGGACTGAGGATGGGAACGTCATCTAGAGGGCACTCTCGCCGAGAGGAGGTCGTTATGGAGTACAAGTAGACAGGAGACCACTCAACGCATCTCCGCGCATGTCAGGAGAAGCTCTGACCCAAACTCCCAGCCTGGATTGGGACTGACTTCCTTACCTTATGAAAACCTTATGAAACTTCAGAGGAAGTACGTGAGGATTTACTGGTCACCGGACTTTAAGATTCCCTGACTGCATTCCGGGAACTTCTGAAGTTTTGTATTCAGCTGACTGGTAATAAGTTAACCTTTGGGGGGCAGGGTAACAGGTTGGTTTTGGGGGAGACAAGATGGCTACAAACGCCTTGATGATCATAAGTTGGGGAGCAGGAGGGAGACGTGGGAGAGGGGAAGAAACTCCTATCAGTCTCATACGGGTAGGGAGAGCTTGGAGGTGATGAGACCACGTTGGATGGAATCTGGCGGGGCAGAGTCCGACTGCTGTCGCCAGTTCAGTGCGAAAAAAGTGAAGTCCAGAGAGACATTACACGGATCGCCAAATTCTGCTCAGGCGAGACAATCTGTTTTGGTAATTGTTTTGGGGTTGGGGGGAATGTTGGGGGTTATTAGCTCAGTCATAATTTGCAAATGTATTGCTCCTACTGCTTATAATATGTATTTGCGGATACAGCTTCCTCTAGGTGACCTCCGTTGCAAAGCCCTCTTAATTTCAGTTTTATGAGGATAGTTACTTGGAATATAAAGGGCCTTAGAGCCCCGCAAAAGAGATTAATGATGCTAAAACACCTTAAAAAATTGAATGCTGACGTAGCACTGCTCCAGGAGACACACCTGGAGGAAGCTGACCTGTGGCATATGCAGCGCTTTTGGGTTGGGCTTGTTTTAGGATCGCCCTCGATTGGTAAAAAAGCAGGAGTAGTGGTACTTATTCATAAGAGGGTGAGATATGATGTTGTCTCATCGGTATGCGATACTGAAGGCAGAATTTTACACCTTCAGCTGAATACTGATGTGGGACATCTGAATATATTTAATGTATATGGGCCTAACTCCGGCCAGGCCTCTTTTTTTTAGAGAGCTGGAGATTGAAATTATACGGAGTAGAGGAGGTCAGACCTTGGTAATGGATGATCTTAATGCAGTCCATGATTTGAAGGAAGATCGTAAACAGTCTCAGCTCCCACATCAGACTCAGCAACAAACTGGAGGGGGGAGATACTCCCTCAGCTCCTTCTTGAGTTCCACGGGGCTGACGGATGTATGGAGGTTCTTGAATCCAGTGGAAAGGGAGTTCACCCACTTCTCCCATGCACACCGGTCATGGTCTCATATAGATTATGCACTGACCTCAACGCAACTCCTGAAGAAAGTGTTACTGGCAGAGATCACTGATATAGTGATATCGGACCATGCTCCGGTGTGCATTACACTTGCTGAACATGTTCCTAGAGGCACTGACCGAGTGTGGCGTATGCCAAGTTCTTTGTCGTCAGATGAAGAGTTTATTGACTGGGTGAGAGGGTGGTGGTGGGAATTTCTAGACAACAATGCAGGACATAGGGACAATCATTGCCTCCTTTGGGATACAGCAAAGGCGGTTATTAGGGGGAATATTATTTCATATACTGCGGCGGCAAAGAAGAAGGTGTGGCTTGGGCTTCAACAAGCTTCGGCGTAAGTGAGAAAGGCATACACTTTTTTCTTAGCTAACCCTACTGACATTAATAAGGTAAAATGGGTCACGGCAAAACACAATTATGACCATAATCTGGAACAACAGACGAAACTATACTTAGACTATCACTCAGCTAAATTGTTCAAATATGGGAATAAAGCGGGGAAAATGCTGGCTAACTTGATAAAAACACAGCGCTATAGCCCAACTATTAAATTGATAATAGATGACATGGGGAAAAAACTCACAAATCTGAAGGGCATTGTAGAATGTTTCAGACAATACTTTGCGGCGCTTTACTCTCAGGACTATTTTAACGTAACTAAAGCTGAAGAACTTTTAGCTAAGGTATCCCTCCCAACACTCACAGAGGACATGTTTAGTCATCTTAATAAACACATCTCAATTGAGGAGGTTCAGAGTACGATAAAATCGCTCAAAAATGGGAAAGCGCCGGGCCCTGACGGATACACGGCGGAGTTTTATAAGGCCCTGAGAGTCGAGATTTCCCCGACCTTGATTAGCAGGGGGAAACATTATGGCGTCTGGAACACTAGCGCATATAAAGCTTATCCCTAAACCGGGTAAAGATATAACCCAGTTGGGCTCCTATCGTCTGATCTCCTTGATTAATCAGGATTTGAAAATCATGACAAAGTTGATGACAAATAGGCTAGCAGAATTCATGCCATCCTTGATTGGTCCCCATCAAGTGGGATTTACCAAGGGGAGAGCTGCTGTCATCAATATTAGGACAGTCTTGGCGGTGCAGGACTATCTGTTCCATGGTGAGGGAGGGGGTACTAGCCCTGCCTTGTTGTCTGTGGACGCGGAAAAGGCTTTCAACAACGTTAATTGGAGGTGGCTCCGGAGGGTACTGGAGGCTTTTGGGTTTGGTGATAGTATGGTGTGGTGATTTCTTGATAGTATATATGCCTGTCCGGGGGCGCAGGTCCACTTACCGGGATTTTTGTCGGTGCCTTTCCACCTCCATAGAGGAACGAGGCAGGGTTGTCCTTTATCCCCTCTCCTCTTTAACCTAGCCTTGCAACCATTGGTCCGGTTTTTGATACAATCAGACATGTATCAAGGCATAAAGGTAAGAACTAGGGAAATTAAACTCACCTGTTTTGCGGATTAAATACTGCTTTTCATTAACTCCCCGGCTACAGATTTGAGCAGAATTCTGAACTCCATACTTTATTTTGGAGGCACGACGGGGTACCGTATTAATGTCAGCAAAAGCCAATTGCTATATCTAAAAGGCTACATTCGAGATCATAATCTGCCGCCCATGCCCCAAACTGTAGAGGTAGTCCCCAGTATTTGATATATTTAGGCATTAAGTTCGGCAAAAGCCCACTTTCCCTATACAAGCTGAATTTTGATCCATTGATTAGAAAGATAGTGGAAGAACTTGAGAAGTGGAGGACATTACCATTGTCACTATTTGGGAGAGCTCACCTGATAAAGATGGATAGCTTTGCGAGATTGCTCTATCCCATTCAAACGATTCCCATCTTATTAAGGCATGTAGATGTAGATAAACTTTATGGGACATTCTCCCGTTTTCTTTGGCGGGGTAAAAGACTGCGGATAGCCTATGCCAAATTATGTCTCCTGAAATAGGTGGGAGCGCTACTAATGCCTAATGTTAGAAATTACAATTTAGCCTCGCTGTGTAGACACATCAGGGATTGGTTGAAAGGGTCATCAAATTTTTCCAACATGTCCCTAGAAAAAGAATTGGCGATGCACACCAGACTCCGTGACGTCCCTCCCCTCCTGTGAAAGTACACACTACTGAAAGATACTCTGGCAGCATGGAGGGGCATACGTAAGCTTTACTGATTGCCTATGTATCTCTCCCCATATATGCCACTTTAGACTCTTCCGGCTTTTCTGGCAGGGAGGCAGTCGATGATGTTTGCTTGATGGAAGGATAAGGCAGTGACTTCCCTGAAACATATACTGACTTCAACAGGGACTGAACTTAAAATGTGGCAGGACATACAGACGCAACTTCAACTCCCCTCCTCGCACTTTCTGCCCTATACTCAATTACGATCATATTGTAGAGCACAAGCTATACAGAGCTATAAGTCTGGTAGGAGCCCAGAACTTGGCTTTATCGGATTTATACCGGAAAATCCAAAACACTCACTCAATTCCATTAGAGGCTAAAGTCTTTCAGAATTGCGAGATTGGGGACGGACCATTAACTAATAAACTAAGAGAAGGAATGGAACGTGTGAGGCAAGCAATTAGTGATGAATCATGGAGGGAAATGCATTTTAGGATACTACATAAGGTGACTTATGCATTTGACCTTTTCTATAGGGACGCACCGGTGGTGTCCGAAATGTCATTTGCAGAAGGCAAACCTATTACATGGGCTATGGAGTTGCCCCTCCTTACAACCTTTATGGAGGGAGGTGGCGGAATATATGAAAAAGGTCTGGGGTATAGCGGTCCAATTAAACTGCATTTTTCAGTCGACACGAGTTGAAGGCATTCATGTGTTTCTACTGGCAGTCAAAAAAACGATACTGAGACACTGGATATATCCTACCATCCTGACCCTGGAGGAGGTGATAGGTACTCTGAAGAAAGTCCTTTATATGGAACGGTTAGAGGCGGAGCATAAGAAAGAAAAATCTGCAATACCCCTGTTTAGCAAATGGAGAAAGTTTGTTGGTCATGGGTTGACCTCGTCTGAAATATGGGAGCTGGTGTGTCCGCTTCGTTATACTAAGTGGTATCTGGAAGAGCAATTGAAGGGAACGCTAGGTAGACTGAAACTGGGCGGCAGATGAGTTAATAGTAGGTTGGAGGGCTGCTGATGCAAGTATCTAAATATCCGCCAATAGAGGTGATGATGATTATGACACGTCTGAGCAGACATCTTGTTTGCTAGGATTATGACCGAGGGTTTTAGTTAGTTTTGATGTTGGGGAAATGGGATGTTCCGGGATGGGGGGGAAGAGGTAAAAGGGAAATAATGAGACATGCTAATTGTATTCCTCATTATACAATGTACTTTAAAGAAGACATTTGTATATGATGTATGTCTCTATCATTGCTGTATGATACTGCTGTGTATTTTCCTCAATAAAATTAAAAAAATAAAATAAAAAATACTAGAAGTTTAAATCGCCCCCTTTCCCAATTTTACATATAAAATTTACAAACAATAAAAAAATTACAATATTATATACCAATATAATAATGTATAACAATATTAAAATATATTACATATCGCCATGCCCAAAAAATGCAAACTATTGAAAAATATTTCCTCTGCGGTGAACACCGTAATAGGAATAAAAATCAAAACCGCGTGATTTGATATTTTTAGTCACCTTGTCCCCCCAAAAAAAGGATAGGACTGTTCAATTGTGGGCCGGATGTTCCATAAAATGCAGAATGCACGCGGCTTTTTTGGTGTTTTATTTTTTCCGTGTGGTATCGAATGTTATCAAGTATCGCAATACTTTTTTATGGTATCGAAATGTAATCAAAATGTTGGTATCGTGACAACCCTAAACTATATATCAATCTGCTCTATAATATGGTGCCTGCAGATTTCATTGCATTTTGTGGGGACAGGTCCTCTTTAAGAGGCTCTCTCCCTGTGGTTTGATTGACAGAGACAGTCCCTTGCTGCTCAAGAACTCTTTCAGATTTTTCTGATGAACAATTTGATTCGTACAAATTGATCCGCTCATCTCTACTTCTCACTAACACAAACCTTTTTCATTTAAAGTATCAGTGTGATGCCCTTATGGCTCTTTATTACTGAGTGTAAGGGGGTGTTCTCACTTGTCTTAGTACTTTTCCATCAGATTTCCTGTTTTTTGAAGATGAGAATAGTGTACCTTATACGTATTAGGGTCCATTCACACGTCCGTGAATGTGTCCGCACCCGTTCCGCAATTCTGCGAAACGGGTGCGGACCCATTAATTCTCTATGGGGCAGGAACACAGTGTGCTGTCCGCATTCGCATTTTCGGAGCGCGCCCCCGAACTTCTGGTCCGCGACTCCGTAAAAAAATAGAACATGACAAGAATAGGCAGTTCTATGGGGGTGCCGGCCGGGTGTATTGCGGATCCTCATTACACTACGGAAATGTGTAAATGGACCCTTAAACTTTAGCTTCACTAAATTACGGCTAAGACCATGTGTAGTATCTGTTCGTATCAGTGGCTTACCATTGTGTGAGATGGATCTGCTCATGGTGGTAGGTCGTAAGTGCATTGTATACACAAGAAGCATACAGTGGGTCACTGGATCAAAGCTAGAACCGAAAATTACTGAGGATGGGATCCCACTAACTAAAGGTACATTTTCATGTAATTCAGTCTCTATTGAGCATACAACTCTACCCGCCCAGCCTTTTGGAGGAGATTTTACAATTTTGGTCTGATATCTATTACGACATGGCACTCATCCACATGACTTTTCAGGTGCAGTAACCTAATGGGTGAACCTAATGGGTGTCTCTCCTAGAGGTATGGGGGAACAGCAGGTTCCTCATCCCCTACAACCCTGGCTCCTTTGTCCTGGTGGAGTCAGACCTTACAATATGGGGCTCCTGGTGGATGCTGAGGTAGCAGCCAGGCACAAGCCAAGAGCAAGACCAGTTCCTCCTAAGCTTCAGGAAGGGAGGCTATCAAATCCTGAACTTTGCAGGGCCTTTGGGTTCTGAAGGTTCGGTAAGAGTTTTACAAGGACCCTTATCGTTTTGGAGAGGGCTTGTAATGGACCACGTGGGTGAGAGAAAACACAATCTCAGGCTTAACAGGAAAAATAGTGTAGTTGCAATATTTTATCTGATGAAAAAATGGGAAACTGTTGGAAAACTGATAAACTCTTAAAAAACTAAGATTTATCAAACTGATCATAATGGCTATGTCATATCCTGTTAAAATATAAACCATGATGCCAACGTGAATAGTGCATTATTGTGTACACTAAACATCCCCCAAAGTTGGATCAGTGGAGTCGCATAGTATCTCAACCTGGGAAAGAGGGAACCTTCCGATGGGTCCCCATTAACAATAACAACTCCTGGCAGGAGTCATAGGAATGAAGGTAACACTTACCCTATTAAGTTGCTCCAAAAGTCTTTGGTTCTGTTCTGACAGTTCTTGGACAGCTGAGGATTTCTCACGATCGGCCTCTCTCAGGTGAACCTGCTGCTTCTCCAGCTCTTCCTGTAGTTGCTTCACATCACTCTCCAGCTCAGACACTCGACCTTCCCATTCTCCTTCACGATTCTCAAACCTTCTTTTCAATTCATGCTTTTCCTGCTCCAGATGCTGTGGATAGAAATGCGTTACCGTCAACTTCACATCATTTAGGCATGTGCAACATTTTACAGGGTTTTATCAACATTAAAAAAGATCTCGTTAAAGGGGTATTCTGGTGCAATCATTTTAAATAAAAATGGGGTTGGTGAGAGCAAAAATAACCAGTGGTGAGTAGTCACCTTACCGCTGCTGCTGTTTGGCCACTGCTCCCATCCCTTCTCCTCTTCTCGAGCTGGACACCCTGGAAACGGCAGCCAATCTGGGCAGTGATTGATTGGGAGGGCAGTTGTGGAGCCAGAGATGAGTAAATGGAGAAGAGCAGGGACCGGAGGAAAGACCAAACAGCAGTGGCGGGGGATCGGTAAGGACTACTCTCCTGTTATTTTTGCCCTCTCCGACACCATTTTTGTTTATAATTATCCCACTGGAATACCCCTTTCCATGGGGGTATGTTAGCCAGACTGGAGGTCGGAAGTTCTCAGTATGCCTGATTTTAACTATTGTTTGACAGCTCTTCATACAACTTTTTTGCATGTTTACACTGACTGACCCTGTCAATCAAAATGGAGACGGCGTGGCATTTTCAGAGAAAGCAGAGCCTCTAGGAATAACGGCAATGCCCCTGTTGCTCATTTGCATGTATTAAAACTTCATTTTTCTAAGCAATGTGGCTACATGTAAACATGGGACAAGCACAGCACTTGGTATTGCGCTCAGCCCGATTAATTTCTATGGGGCTGATCTGCGCTTAGGCCATGTGACCGATGAACGTGATGTCACTCAGCCTAGGGAAAGCTGAGGGAAGGCTGTGGTGCTACTGCGAGAGATGGTGCCTGGGACCCCCACCGATCAGATACTGATGACAGGTCATCAGTATTTCAGTCTCGGAAAACCCCTTTAAGCCGTGGTTTCCACTGCAGGCAAAATGTGCACAGTCCTCTGACAAATGGGGGGGGGGGCAGACCCTCAACAATCAACTGATTGTCATGGCTGCTCTTGTATTAACCATACGTAGTGTGATAATTCATACTAGATATTGTATCCACGTATAGTGATTTCAGTTCAGTTCTTTCACGTATTGTGCAGCTACTAAATCTAGGAAGAGAAATAGAAGCGGAAGGCTCAGGCACATTCCTTCAGCGGATTATTTCCACACCAGTTGGTTCTGGATGGAGTACAAATGTGTTAACTACTGTAGCTCTGAACTTGATTGAATCTACAAAGGCGACCGATTTAATGTTTAGCATTTCAAACTGACGACCGCCAACCTACCTGGCATGACTGGCAACCCCGAGACTGACTTAGGGAGGGCATACAAATCTATATGGTTCACAAGTATTCACACATGTGTAAAAGACCCACCGGAGGTGGGCCTCACTTCAGTCTGCAAAGTGAAATCACTTCATTTTCTCTTTTATTAATCACTTACGCTCATTAGAAATGAAAAGCTCCGCTCCAGTGAGTGGGGGAAGGGAAATAAACCCTGAACAGCAATTCTCTACTTCTAGTTGAACTGCTTCATATAGGCTGGTGCCATTTTCGAAGCCTATAGGGGCAGATTTATCAATACTGGTGAAAAGTAGAACTGGCCTAGCTGCCCATAACAAATCAGATTCCACCTTTCATTTTCCAAAGCAGCTCTGTAAAATAAAAGGTGGAATCTGATTGGTTGCTATGGGCAACTAAGGCGCTTTTCCTCTACACCAGTTTTGATAAATGTCCTTTGCTTTTTTCCACTCTTGAGGTGAGCTTTTATGTCAATGGGGGTCATTTACTAAGGCCTCATGCACACAGCCGTTCTGTGCTTTTGGGACCGCAGTTTGCGGTCCCCAATGCACCGGCAACATCTGTGCGGATTCCGCAGACAGATCCAGAACTACTCAACTTGAATGGGTCCGTAGTCCGTTCGCACTGCAAAAAAGTAGTGCACTTTGTGGTGCTTCCGTTTCGCACCGGATCATACGGAATGCTGCAACTGCGATGCGACAGTTGCACAAAAAAAAAATCAATTTTGGATGTTTTTTTTGCGACTGTCGTGTCGCAGTCGGAGCATGTCGCAGTGCGACACCATAGACTATCATTATAATAATTGTCACGCGACATTGGTGCGACAAAAATGTTGCGCGACAAATGTTGCAGTATAGTTGTGCCCTATGTATCGCGGGACTTATTGTCGTCGTGTAGCCCTAGCCTTAGACCGGCTTTTTACACCCATCTTAAGATTCCCCCCTACTCTGCTGTAAGATTCGGCCAATTTATGACGAGGTTTGCGCTTCGTCATAAATTAGGCAAATCTACAGCAGTCCGTGCACCTGGCGTAAAAACTACTCCAGCCCCTGGCTAAAGCAGTTTTTCACTCACATTTACGCTTGTTTCCAGGCATAAAAGTTGGTAAATTTGAAAACGAAATAATCAATCTGATTGGTTGCTTCGGCCAACTAGGCCGGTCTTTCCTTGCACAGGTTTTCAATAAATATCCCGCATTGACTTTAATATGTGTATTCGTAGATCAGTGGTTTTCCACGGACCGTGGTGACACCACGCATGTATTATTTTCATCAGTAATTACGGATCCCTCATGCCCATTATAGTCTATGGAATACAGATGACACATGGGGGGTGGGGGCAAAAAACAGACACACGGACCAAACACAGATTCTTCATAGACATTTTCACACGTGAACCACTGACCATCTTGTCACAGATGTCATCACAGACATATGAAAGAGGCCTTAGACAGAAGTGTCTCTCCCTGCACCACATTTATCATCCAACCTGAGCCCCTGTTATAAATCTGGTGCTGGTCTAGATAGACTGGGGCATATTTATAAAGCTCGCCTTTTTGGATAAAAAAATAAAAAAACAGGCATATGGACAATGCCAGTCTTCAATTATTATCTCTTGATAAATCAGGGGGCACTTTTACTAAAGTTTTAAGGCAAATCCAGAAGCTTCCTAACTTTTGCACCTAATTTCTGTCCTATTTATGTAGGTGAGCCTTATTTTGCGCCACATCTTCTCGTAAGAACAGTCTAATTTCAATGCCACCCCAGGGCTGGTGTACTTTTCTGTCTCTGTTTTGAGTGGTGAGTTGCGCCACAATTTGCCTACTTTTGCCACATTATTATGCGCATACTATGTAGACCAGTTTAGTGAACTTGAATCTGTCTTACAAGAAAATGACCACTAGAGGTCAGACTTAAACCAAAAAAGACAAACCAGATTTATTAAAGGATAATAAATGAGGCACAAGTTGAAGACAGACTTTGGCAATACACCTGTTTTCTTTTACTCCAAAAAACAAGGCAAGCTTAGTAAACATGGCAAGGGGTAACTAAGACCAGGGTAAAAGCCGGTCTTGTAAAATGTGCCCTACTGCGTAAAAATTGTCAGGCTACATTCACAAAAATACAATCTGCCACGAATTTCATCTTGGAAAACTGACGTTTTCCATCATGAAATCTGCCATCAATAGCTTCTCATTGACTTCAATTGAAAAACATCACCATATGGATTTTGCTGTGTGAACTTAGCCTCAGGATTGCTGAGGGCATCTCCAATATGATACAGAAGCTGTGTGACAAAAAGTGCATTTGGTGAACAGGAGCAGATCAGTAGCTAAAAAGAGGTTGTTTTTAGTGACATATAATTAATTTGGGGAAGGTTTTAGAGGAGTTTTTACAAGAGAGTTAGGACTGTATGACATTGGCAGATGGTCTTCTAGATTACCGCTAACGAGCGGTCGTAGTAACGGCCATTAGCGATGATCTGGCAGTGTAATACTGCTGCCAATTGCACGAAAATCAAGCAAACTATGGCGTCGCGACTGCTCGTTCTCATACTGTGGAGGAGATTGCTACAAGCAATAGCAGCGATCTCCCCCACTCATGAGCATGGCAATTGTCGGCAAGGAACGCTTCCTTCCTGGCAATCGTCTGCCTGATCTTTTAATGTAATACAGCCCTTAGGAAGAGTATTTGGTTGAGGTTTCTCTGCTTCTATAAAATCCTCAATCAAATCTGCTTCCAAGAAGTAACATTTCACTCCTCAAACGTTTTTCACATCAGCTACTGATAAATCCTCGGCCACTTTACACTGCGCACAAGGTGAATTTTTCTTAACATTAAAGTCAATGGGGAAACTGCTGGTGAGTTTTGGTTGTGGATTTATCAGCTGAAAACGCCCGTTTTCCACTACTCAGTGGCAGATTTTAGCCATGTCAACATACCCCAGTGGCGGCCTTGACCACCAAGCAAAGGCAGGGCAGACAGCGAGTCAGGCAGCGCGACGTCTTGCGCAGTCAGTGCCGTTCACTCTTACAGACCTAAGGCAGTACAACAGTGCAGGCTGCTGTGATTAATGCAGCCTCCTGCGCCCGGTCTTAGGCGGCATGATGACCGGACACCTGCAACGCTTCGCAGATAGTGACATAGAGTAGAAGTGAGGTGAGCACTGGGCACAGTACAGAGGGAAGGGCATTATAAATAAAGGGGACACTGCTGGGGGACATTATAGTAATTTCTGGGGACAAAGAAATACCAAAGGCACTACTGGGGGGACATTAAAATACAGGGGGCACTGCTGGGGGACATTATAATAATAAAGGGGGCACTCTTGAGGACATTATAGTAACAAAGGGGGCACTGCTGGGGGACATTATAATAATAAAAGGGCACTACTAAGGACATTATAGTAATATAGGGGACACTACTGGGTACATTATAATAATAAAGGGCCTACTACTGGGAGCATTATAAATACAGGGGCCACTATGTGGGGACATTAAACATACTGGAGCACTATATGGGGCAATTATAAATAATGGGAGCATGAATTACTAGTGGCACTATTGAGGACATTATAGTAAGGGTTGGTTCACACTAGCGTTATGGCTTTCCGTTATAACATGGTTATAATGGAAAATAACGTAATCCATAAAATGGGGGACGGATCTATTCTGGGGCCCATAGACTTGTATTATGACGGAATGCAAAACGGAAGCTTTTAAAAGGCATTCCGCTTTGCTTCGTCCTAATAGAAGGCTATGAGAAAGCATAACGGATTAGTCTGGTTCCCGTTATGGAAGACGGAAAACAAAGTCCCGACTTTTTTTCCGTCTTGCATAACGGGATCCAGACGGTTCCGTTATTCTTTCCCATAGCCTTCTATTAGGACGGAGCAAAACGGAATGCCTCTTAAAGGCTTCCATTTTGCATCCTGTCTTATGGATTCTGTTATAACCATGCTATAACGGAAAGACTTAATGGAAACCATAACGCTAGTGTGAACCCACCCTAATACTGCTTGGGGACATAATAATACATGGGGCACTACTGGAGCAGTATAGTGAAGGGACATTATAAATATTGGTGGCACTAATTTGGGCATTATACATACTGGGCCTCCCATTTGGGCCATCCCATGTGGTAGCACTACTGAGGGGCATCATACTCCTCTGTGGCCTCCTATTTAGCACCCCTGCAAACCTCCTATCTATTCTCAACTCTGGTGCCCATTTAACCCACCTCTCTCCTCGTTTCTCCTCTCCTCTCTGACAATCCCTTCACTGGCTCCCCTTTGCCCAACGAATTCAGATTAAAATACTAACAACTACATATAAGGCCGTCCACAACCTGTCCCCTCCCTACATCTGAGCTACTTTTCCGATACACTTCCACCCGTAATCTCCGACCCTCACAAGACCTCCTTCTCTACTCTGCTTTTTTCCCCTCTTCCCACAATGGCCTCCAAGATTTCTCCCGTGCATCCCCCACACTCTGGAACTCGCTACCCCAACATATCAGACTCTCACCTACAGTGGAATCCTTCAAAAGAAACCTGAAAACCCACCTCTTCAGACAAGCCTACGACCAGTGACCCTGCTGCCTCTATACCGCCATGACCAGCTTCACCCTCTCCTACTGTGTCCTTCTCCCGTACCATGTAGATTGTAAGCCCTCACGGGCAGGGCCCTCTCTCCTTCTGTACCAGTCTGTTAATAGTTTCTTGTTTATTGTATTTTTATATTGATGTATAGCGCCATGGAATAATGGCGCTTTCAAATAAATATTAGTACTGGGGAACATTAAGCATATGAAGGACACTACTGGGGTATTATAAATACTGTGGGCACTACAGAAGGGCATACTAGCTGAATTATTACTATGGGGATACTGTGGGGGCATTATTATTAGGCATAATATGACCATATGGAGGGCATTGCACCCTTGGAGAGCATTATCACTATCGGGGCACTGTTATTGATGAGAGCACTCTCGAAGACAAATATTACTATTGGTGGGACTTTTAGGAGCACTTTATGGCACGGTTATTGTTCTTTATTTGGAGGCATTTGGGAGCACAGTGCACACAATATTGGGGGTGGCAGCAGGATAATACTGTTGGATCACCAGGAGGGGGGACAATGGAAAAGTGAGGAAACTAAGATGTCTGTGTGGCAAACTCTACAGAGATGAGACACGGCTGAAATACTTCATCAAGTCGGTCTTCATCAAATGGAGACGATGAGGATAGAGAACGTCTAGATCACAGGAGACACCACTGAAAGAAACTGTCACGGTCTGAATGGAGAAGATGAGGAAAGAGAACATATACATCAGAGTAGACATCACTGAAAGAAGCTGTTATGGTGATTTGGTCTGAATGGAGAAGATGAGAAAAGACAACACCTACATAAGAGGAGACATCACTGAAAGAAGCTGTCATGGTGATTTGGTCTGAATGGAGAAGATGATGAAAGGGAACATCTACATCAGAGGAGACATCACTGCATGTAAGAGGTGTGTGGTACTGTATGTAATGCCCAGTTGAAATATGCCTTTAGCAGTAGGGCTGGGGGGAGGGATTGGATTGAGAATTTAACATGAGATGTGGGGGCACCATTTCACATTTTACCTCAGGCATCAAAAAAGCTAGAATTGGCTCAGGCCACAACTGTATCTGCGTCCTCATGACTCTCATATAGCACCACTACTAGTTTTGCAGATGACCCCAAGCTATGTAGTACTGTGCAGTCTATGGAAGATGTCCATAAACTACAAGCTGACTTGAACACCCTGAGTGATTGGGCGTCAACTTGGCAAATGAGGTTCAATATGGATAAATGTAAAGTTATGCATCTTGGTAGTAATAATCTCTGTGCTTCATATGTCCTAGGGCAGTGATGGCGAACCTATGGCACTAGTGCCAGAGGCGGCACTCGGAGCCCTCTCTGTGGGCACCCGCACCCTGGAAAAATTCTATGGTATACCAATGTGCCTTAGACTTTTCCTGCCATTCATCACTGCAGGACGTACTATGAACTGCAGAGGCAGCGCACTGAATGTAGGCAGCTATTATAGCTAAATGATAAAGTACATGGAAGATATACTATATTAGTATTCAGGTTAAACTGCCGTGTTGGCACTTTGTGATAAATAAGTGTGTTTTGGGTTGCAGTTTGGGCACTCAGTCTGTAAAAGGTTCGCCATCACTGTCCTAGGTGATGTAACACTGGGGGAGTCACTTATAGAGAAGGATTTGGGCATCCTTGTAGATTATAGATTGAATAACAGCATACAATGTCAGTCAGCTGCTTCTAAGGCCACCAGGATATTGTCATGCATTAACCGAGGCACGGACTCGCGGGGCAGGGATGTAATACTACCACTTTACAAAGCGTTGGTGCAGACTCATCTGGAATATGCAGTTCAGTTCTGGGCATCAGTCCTTATAAAGGATGCTTTAGAACTGTAAAAAGTACAGAGGAGAGCGACTACACTGATAAGAGGCATTAGTTATGAAGAAAGATTAAAAGAATTGAATTTATTTAGTCTTGAGAAGAGGGGGGGGGACATGATTAACCTATACAAATATACGGTGAAAAACTGTTCCATGTCAAATGCCCTCAAAAGACAAGGGGGCGCTACCTCCGACTGGAATAGACTTCCTCAGGACGTGGTCACAGCAGGAACAGTGGGCAGTTTAAAAAAACAGTTTAGATAAATCCTTGAAAAAAATGACATTTCATGTTTATCAAAATGTGTAGAAATCTGAGTCTCACTTCCTTCTGGGATTCGCGTCCCCACCTATCCCTTGGTTGAAATTGATGGACTTGTGTCTTTTTTCAACCGTATTAACTATGTAACTATATATAGTTTTGGAACCGCTGCCGGGAATAGCTATTCCTTTCTGGCTGTCCTGATTAGGGCCCCCAGACATTACTTTGCTCGGGGCCTCAGAAATGCCAAGCCTGCCCCTGCTCACTTCACCCATACAATACCCACCAAGCGTACATACCAAACATGCATCACATGTTCAGCTCAGAAGGTGCATACACTGCATAGACCTGCCACAAATACCGTACCTGTAGCCCACAGCAGACATCTACTGACCAGACAACCTGCACATGTGAACGCCGTATTCATGCTCAGTACATGTGTAAAGCACACAGGGTCCATGTACACATTACATATGCAGTTCACATACACCGGTAATAACAGAGCAGATACATACAAGTGTTTGCCATGCACACATGTCATACGTGCACACAGTGACAGTTAGGACTGGGCTCGACAAATCCCAGGCGCCATGGCCATCAGGAATTTGGTCCTGGAGCTTGGGTATTTGTCAGCCTGTTTTCAAAGGTGCCCGGGCGACGGGTGCGGAGCGCCGGAGGGGGGCCCGTCTGTCCAGAGGCTTCCATTGTGGAAGCGCTCATCTTCATATTCATTGGTATCGCCGCCGTCCTCAGGACAGCGATACAGATGAATGGTGCGGAGGAGCAGGGGAGAGTCGTCTCCCTTGCCCGTTCCTCTGATAGGCTACAGGCCTAGTGCTTGTAGCCTATCAGAGGCCGGTGCACTTCATTGCGCCGCCTGATCCGTACAGTGCGGGACACAGGCCGGAAGAGGCCTGCATCGCATTACTGACAGCAGCATAAGGAAAGTATATGTGTTTATTGTTTTTATTATTTATAGTATACTGTGGCAAGAAGGGGGTGGGGGCCCTATATACTGGCACTATGTAGAAGAGGGGAAGCACTATGGGGCCCTATATACTGGCACAATATGAGGGACACTATGGAGAAGAGGGGAAGCACTATGGGGCCCTATCTACTGGCACAATATGGGGGGCACTATGGAGAAGAGGGGAAGCACTATGAGGGCCCTATATACTGGCACAATATGGGGGCACTTTGGAGAAGAGGGGAAGCACTATGGGGGCTCTATATACTGGCACAATATGAGGGACACTATGGAGAAGAGGGGAAGCACTATGAGGGCCCTATCTACTGGCACAATATGGGGGGCACTATGGAGAAGAGGGGAAGCACTATGGTGGCCCTATATACTGGCACAACATGGGGGGGGGCACTATGGAGAAGAGGGGAAGCACTATGGGGGCCCTATATACTGGCACAACATGGGGGGCACTATGGAGAAGAGGGGAAGCACTATGGTGGCCCTATATACTGGCACAATATGAGGGACACTATGGAGAAGAGGGGAAGCACTATGAGGGCCCTATCTACTGGCACAATATGGGGGGCACTATGGAGAAGAGGGGAAGCACTATGGTGGCTCTATATACTGCCACAATACGGGGGCACTATGGAGAAGAGGGGAAGCACTATGGGGGCCCTATATACTGGCACAACATGGGGGGCACTATGGAGAAGAGGGGAAGCACTATGGTGGCCCTATATACTGGCACAATATGAGGGACACTATGGAGAAGAGGGGAAGCACTATGAGGGCCCTATCTACTGGCACAATATGGGGGACACTATGGAGAAGAGGGGAAGCACTATGGTGGCTCTATATACTGCCACAATACGGGGGCACTATGGAGAAGAGGGGAAGCACTATGGTGGCCCTATATACTGGCACAATATGAGGGGCACTATGGAGAAGAGGGGAAGCACTATGGTGGCCCTATATACTGGCACAATACGGGGGCACTATGTAGAAGAGGGGAAGCACTATGGGGGCCCTATCTACTGGCACAATATGGGGGGGCACTATGGAGAAGAGGGGAAGCACTATGGTGGCCCTATATACTGGCACATTATGGGGGTCTTTATGGGGGCCCTATATACTGGCACATTATGGGGACACTATGGAGAAGAGGGAAGGAGCACTATGGGAGCATCTACTGGTGCAATATGTACTGGCATGCATTATTGGGGGGCTCTATGGAGAAGTGGGGGGGGGCATGCACACAGTGACATATAACACACATCACACATGAACACAGTGACACATAACACACACATATGTCACACATGCACAGACACATAGCACACATCATACCTGCACACAGTGACATAGCACACACATTACACATGCACACAGTAACATAGCACACCCGTCACACATGCACACAGTAACATAGCACACCTTTCACACATGCACACAGTGACATAGCACACCCGTCACACATGCACGTCACACATGCACACAGTGACATAGCACACACGTCACACAGTGACATAGCACACCCGTCACACATGCACACAGTAACATAGCACACACATCACACATGCACACAGTGACCCAGCACACCCGTCACACAGTGACATAGCACACACGTCACACATGCACACAGTGACAAATGCACACAGTAACATAGCACACCCATCACACATGCACACAGTAACATAGCACACCCGTCACACATGCACAAAGTGACACATGCACACAGTGACACATGCACACCCGTCACACATGCACACAGTGACATAGCACACCCGTCACACATGCACACAGTGACACATGCACACAGTGACACATGCACACCCGTCACACATGCACACAGTGACATAGCACACCCGTCACACATGCACACAGTAACCCAGCACACATGCACACAGTGACATAGCACACACGTCACACATGCACACAGTAACCCAGCACACATGCACACAGTGACATAGCACACCCGTCACACATGCACACAGTAACCCGTCACACATGCACACAGTGACATAGCACACAGGGATACCAGCCCTGACCTCCAGCCGCTCCGTCAGCTCCCTCTGCATCTCCTCGTAGCGCCGGCTCATGTCCTGGTTCCTCTCCAGCAGGGCTTTCCCCAGCCGGGCCGCCAGCATCAGGTCCCTCTCCTTCTGCCGGATGACCGACAGCAGCGTTGGGTCCTCCCCGTCCCCGGGGCCCTCGGCCTCCTCCTCCGGGTCCCCCTCGGCAGCCATGAGCACGAGCTCTTCATCCAGCTCCAGCAGCCCCGGCTGATCCGGCCGCTCCGGGGACGACGTCGAACTGCGCCTGACAGGGAGCTCCATAGGGCGCTGTCCGGGCGGCTGGTGCTGAAGCTGTGTGCAGCCTACCCCCGGGTCACCGCGGCAGGACTATACACCGTGCCCTCTCACACCCCAGCGCTCCAGGCACAGACGTGATGCCGGATTAGCACTGTAAGGCGCGGTGGACTATGCGGGTGCTACAGAGGAGGCAATGTAATGCCGGTGCACGGCCCGCCACTAATCACAGACCCGCACTACACCATGGCGTGAGCTTAGCACCTACAAACCTCTGCCGGGAGCACACACCCCAAACGGGGCCCAGACTCTGTCTAGAGACAGGTGCCCCGCAGCCTGCAATCAATACTGAGTTCCCACCGGGTAACTGGCTTTACTAATACCGCACCTTCTGTCTAATGCAGTCCCCGTGTAGTCCAGTGCAAGCACCCCAGCCCCCTCCCCCCGCACCCTGGATTTAGTAGGAGGGTGTCCAGCCCCCCAGGCCTCGGGCTGCGTTGCCCTCTCCTTTCCCTACAGCGCTGCGCTCCCCCGCACCCATCTCCGCAAGAGGCTTGTAATGCGTGCGCAGCCCGTGACGTCACCAGCACCTGTTCTGAGCCCGCTGCTCATTGGCTGTGGAGGGTTGCGCGATCAGCTGTGTGGAGAGGCTGCCGTGTAGTGTGGGCGCCTCTAGCGGCCGCTCTGCGCCAGTCCACACAGTTCTCCCATATTGCTGAGGCATTCTGTAAACGTCACTTCTCTATCAGCATCAGAATGCAGGCGTCCACCAGGGTAGCCTGTATCCTGACAGAAAAGCCATGGGCCATGTAAAATGGCATACCTTCCCCAATGTATTATGGAAAAAGCCTGCTTGTACATTCTGATAGGCCTCTATTCACAGCTGCATCAGAGGGTCCATTGCACCTTCCATAAAAATGCATGTTTTTTTTTCAGAATGGTTTGGCAGTGCTGGAACAGCAAGGGAATAAGGCTACATTTGTCACACGACTGTTGCAGTAATGTTGCGTGACATATTTTATAATGCTAGTCTATGGCGTCGCACTGGGACATTCTGCGACTGCGACGTGACAGAAAAGACCCATCCAAGATGGATTTTTGTGCAACTGTCGCAGTCGCAGCATGTCACATTGCGACACCATAGACTAGCATTATAAAATATTTTGCGCATATATTTTATAATGCTAGTCTGCTAGTCTATGGTGTCGCAATGTGACATGCTTCGACTGCGACAGTTGCACAAAAATCCACCTTGGATCAAAAATCCGTGTTGCCCTGGCCCAAAAAGGTTGTCTAACTCTCATCACAATTTTAGCTCAAAGAATAAAAATAATAAAGCCAATTACCTAGTGGTGCTCCATTCCAGTGCCAAGGGTCCCGTTCCTGCTGTTTCTAGTCCTCTGGGAACCAGAAATGTAATGTCCCATATATGTGCACCACTGCAACCATTTATTGGCCTCACTGCTGATGTATCCCCAAGCAGCACATGACCACTCAGGCCAGTGAATGGCTGCAGTGTTGCACATGGTAAAGGATGGGACAATCCACAGGGAACCAGGAGCAGCAGAAACGGGACGCTCGGCTGTGCAGGGGAGCGCCAGTGACTACTTAAAGGGCATCTGTCAGCAGATCTGTACCTGTGAAACTGCCTGACCTGTTACATGTGTGCTTGGCAGCTGAAGACATCTGTGTTGGTCCTTTGTTCATATGTGTTCGCACTGCTGAAGTTTAGAAGTTTTACTATGTGCAAATAAGCTTCTAGGAGCAATGGGGGAGTTGTTGTTACACCTAGAGGGCACTGCAGTTGCAGAGAGAACTGAGCCTCTAGAAGTAACGGCAACACCCTTGTTGCTCCTACAGGCTAATTTGCATATATTTAAACATTTTTCTCAGCAATGCGGGCACATACGAACATGGGACCAACACAAATGCCTTCAGCTGCCAAGTGCAAATGTAACAGGTGAGCCAATGTCATAGGTGCAGATCTGCTGAAAGATGTCCTTTAACCCCTTCAGGACCCTGCCATTTTTTATGTCGTACTTTTATTCTGGCCGCCTCTTGGCATGTTTGCCATGCTGCCACCTGAACTCCAGCCTGCTGACATTATAGTCAATAGGGCCGGAGCGGTAGTCCGGGGGCACGCGGGCACTACCGGCAGCACGGATCCTACAGGCTGTTCACCCGCCGGAATAGCCTGCCGGAGTTCCTTGCCGCTTGTATGAAACTAGCCTTAGAAGTTTAGAAGCAAATCTGGAAATTTTTCAGAAAATTCCCAAAAACTCACCAGTTCAGGTCTGAAGTTACTATTGGGCTTACACAATAGAAACTACGCATAAATGGCCCCATTTTAGAAACTACACCCCTCAAGGTATTCTTTGTTAACCCTTTAGGTGTTCCACAAGAATTAAGAAAAATTTAGATTAAATTTCAGAATTTCACTTTTTTGACAGATTTTCCATTTTAATCAATTTTTTCCAGTAACAAAGCAAGGGTTCACAGCCAAACAAAACTCAATATTTATTAGCCTAATTCTGTAGTTTACAGAAACACCCCATTTGTGTTCGTAAACTTCTGTACGGGGACACGGCAGGGCGCAAAAGGAAAGGAACGCCATATGGTTTTTGGAGAGCAGATTTCACTGGGATAATTTTAAGTTGCCAGGTCACATTTGAAGACCCCCGACGCGCCCCTAGAGTAGAAACTCCAAAAAAAAGACCCCATTTTGGAAACTACAGGATAAGGTGGCAGTTTTGTTGGTACTATTTTAGGGTACATGTGATTTTTGGTTGCTCTATATTATACTTTTTGTGAGGCAAGGTAACAAAAAATAGCTGTTTTGGCACAGTTTTTATTTTTTGCTATTTACAATTTTTATCTGACAGGTTAGATCATGTGGTATTTTTTATAGAGGAGGTTGTTACGGACACGACAATACCAAATATGACAACTTTTTTGGGTTGTTTGTTTAAGTTTTACATAATAAAGCATTTTTGAAGAAAATCATGTTTTAGTGTCTCCATATTCTGAGAGCCATAGTTTTTTCATTTTTGGCGATTGTCTTATGTAGGGGCTCATTTTTTTTGTATGAGATAATGGTTTGATTGGTACTATTTTAGAGTACATATGACTTTTTGACCGCTTAGTATTACACTTTTTGTGATGTAAGGTGACAGAAAATGGCTTTTTTGACACACTTATTTTTGTTTATTTTTTTTACAGTGTTCACCTGAGGGGTTAGTTCATGTGATATTTTCATACAGCAGGTTCTTACGGACGCAGTGATACATAAAATATGTCTACTTTTTTAAAATTTATTTAAGTTTTACACAATAGCAGCATTTTTTAAACCAAAAAAATCATGTTTTAGTGTCTCCATATTCTGAGAGATTTTTTGAGCGATTGTCTTAGGTAGGGTATTATTTTTGCTGGATGAGATGACAGTTTGGCACTATTTTGGGGTGCATATGACTTTTTGATCGCTTACTACGACACTTTTTGTGATGTAAGGTGACAAAAAATGGCTTTTTTGACACCGTTTTTATTTTATTTTTTTACAGTGTTCATCTGAGGGGTTAGGTCATGTGGTATTTTTAAAGAGCAGGTTGTTACAGACGCAGCGATACATAATATATGTCTACTTTTTTTTTTTTACATTTAACACAATAAAAGCATTTTTGAAACAAAAAAAATCATGTTTTAGTGTCTTCATAGTCTAAGAGCCATAGTCTTTTTTATTTTTTGGGCGATTGCCTTAGATAGGGGCTCATTTTTTGTGGGATGAGGTGACGGTTAGATTGGTACTATTTTGAGGGGCATACGTGTTTCTGATTGCTTGTTGTTGCACTTTTAGTGATGTAAGGTGACAAAAAAATGTTTTTTTTGGCACAGTTTTTATTAAATATTTTTGATGGCATTCATCTGAGGGGTTAGGTCATGTGGTATGTTTATAGAGCCAGTCGTTACGGACGCGGCCATACCAAATATGTCTGTTTTTCAATTTTTGTTACAATTTTATGTGTTTTATTTTGGGAAAGGGCTTTTTTTTTACTTAAAATTTTATTTCAAAAAATTTATTATGGAAAACAATGTTTTTTTTCTTCTTTTTCACTTTTTATTTTTGTCCCACTCTGGGACTTCAACTTCTGGGGGTCTGATTCCCTTTACAATGCATTACAATACTTCTGTATTGTAATGCATTGGCTGTAAGTGTACAGTATTACACTCACAGCAGCTCGGGGACCCAATGGCCACCCTGGACCCGGCAGGATAACGCACATGCTGACTGCGGCAGTGCAAAGGTTAATGCGCCGGCGAAACACAGATGCCGGCGCATTAACCTTTGCACTGCCGTGGTCGCACGTGCAGTATCCTGCCGGGTCCAGGGTGGCCATCTGGCGGCGCCACCACTGACGCCACGCTCCTGCGAGGAGCATGCACGTGACATCAGTGAGTGAGCGCCGCCCGCACTGCCTGTTACCGGAGCTGAGAGTAAGATACCCTAGTAAAGAGATAAGCTCTCATTTAAAGTTAAAATTACAGATTACAGTTAATAAATAAACCCTGTATATTCTAACCCCCAGGCAAGCGTCCCCGTCACCATGGGAACGCCTGGCTGGGGGTTAGAATATACCATCGAATCTTAGTATACCGGCATTTTGCCGCCCCATTGGCAAGTTCCCCCCTAGGCAAATGTCTTGTTTGCCTCGTGACAGATACACCCCTGAGAATAGTTCTCTTTTTTTGGCCTTGATGTTGGAGAAAAATCGTTTCAGATTATCTAAATAATGCCGTTCTTTGAAGATAAATCAGAAGAGCTCTTCGCCATTAGTATGATGCATTGTATTACTGAAAGACAGTGTTCAGTTACAGGAAAGTTGCAAAGTCTGACATGATGCTTTGAAGCCAGGGGTCACAGCATTCCTCCTGCTCCTCGTTCTCACGGCCACGGAAAAGCCTATTACTTGCATCATCTCTGTTTTCATGGCCCCCTCCCAGTGGGGTGTCTTCTTTTTTTCGTAAAATTTGGCTAGTGCGGTGCAGAAACCAATAACGGGCACTGTGGCTAGCAGTTGCCTTGCCTGCATTAAAAATGTCATTTGGCATGTGACCGGTGACGTCACCATGCTGGACAAGCTAGCAGTACATCTCATTAGCTGGCATACCTGCATTCAGAGACCCGGCCAGATACCATGGAAATAGGATGCCGGGCAGTGGTAGTGACAGTGGCAGTCTGGGCAAATGCAGAGCAGGGAATCATAAGGGGGCCAAGGAGTCCACAATGACATATCACAGTCTGATAAAAAATGACGGGAGGGTGAGGACTCTGACAATGATTGTGTGTTGGACAGGACCTAGGAGCTAGATTGGGGTGCTGAGGAGGAGATGACATCAGAGGAGGAGGGTGTTAGCTGTGGCAATAAACCGCAGAGGCATCTTACGGCCAGAACCTCCCAAAAGACAGGGCCAGATCTTGCTTCTTTATGCTTCTGTTATGGTCGGTAACTGGTGAAGCCGCTGAGCCTGTGGTCACAGGCTCAAAAAGTGCCAGACCTAAGCCAAACTTGGCTGTCGCTAGCTCTGTGCAAGTATTTCCTATCTGGGAGTTTTTCTACACAATGTTGGAAGACAAAACATTGCAGTGTACAAGATCTACAGGATTGATAATCGTGGGCGAATAAGCCGTGGGCGTTCCATTACAAATGTAGGTATCATGCCGCCAGCTAGCTCAACAAGAAAGTCCTTCTTCCCTTGGTCTACTTTACGGCAGCTAGGCTGCATCCATATGCAGTATAGAGTGTCCTTGTCATCATCATCATCAGTTACTGCTTCTCCATCTGAGACTCCTCCTCCTCCGCTCCGTAGTCAGCCATTGATAAGGGAACGTTTGGCCAGGAAACAACTATGCGCTTAGCAATCCGATGGTGTGCAAGCCTAACTCTCAACTGGCCAAGTTGCTGGCAGTGCTGCCGTATCACATAGTGGATTCTGCTGCTTTAGAGAACTGATGGTATGTGCTTAGCCTCACTGGAAGATACCTACCTGCCATTATTCCTCCAAAAAAGTAATTTCTGCCTTGTATTGTCACGTGAAGGAGAACATGGGCCATGCAATTGTCGCTGTCTGGCAAGGTGCACACCACCGTGGATACCTGGAGCAGCTGTTACAGACAGGGATAGTACATGTCTTTCATGGCCCACTGGGTCAATGTTTTTCATGGCAGCACTGCAGCAATGAGGCTAGGTGACTATTGACACCTCCACATTTTTGTTGATCTGGTTCCCACACCAGGTGCTTATCCACCTCATCCATGGACATCCTGACATCCCCAACAAAAGCAGGGCAGAGCATTGCTCCCACTCCCCATTCCTTCTTGTCATATGTGTAAAGTGAAGCATTACCATGCTGTGTTAAAGCTGATCAGCCAGGGCAAGGGTAGCCACACAGCGAATCAGTTGCTAAAGTACATGAAACATCAAACATCCCACTGGCTGTCTCCCTGACAACTCCAACTGGTCAAAGTGGTCAACAACAATGGCAGGACCATTGTGGCTGCACTGTATTTGTGGGAAATAACACATGCTCCCTGTATGGCGCATGTGATACATTTAGTTGTGCAACACTTTTTGAAAACGTGGCATGGTTTGCAGAGGGGGCTGGCCATGTCCAGGAAACTGTCCTCGCATTTCAGCCATTCTTACCTTGCAAGGAAATCTCTCCTAGACTTGCAGCAACAGAATGGTCTGCCATTGCACCCCTTGATCTGCGACGTTTCAACTCCCTGGAATTCCACCTTGCATATGCTATAGCATCTGAATGAATAGCATGAATAGCAGACGGCTAGACCCTTCACAGTAGTTATTAATCTTTTTCAGCAGTCCCCCATTCACTGAAGGGGGGACTGCTGAAAGGGGTTAATAACTACTATTAAGGGGGGACTGCTGAAAGGGTTAATAACTACTGTGAAGGGCCCCCCCCAAGTGGCGATGGGGGCGTGGTACAGTGGGCACATGCCCCGGATGTTTTCAGACCCTAGCAACGCCCCTGGTATGCAGCTTGCCGCAGCTTTCGGTGATCAGATGTCTGTCGTCCGCAAGTCTGATCTTGGGGCCAATCTCTGCTCCCTGCCAAGTTACCCATCTCTGCTTCCAGAAGCAGCAGAAGAAGCAGCAGTAGCAGACAGTTCAATCTCATGAACATAATGGGATAGTTTTTTCATGTACCACGCCAGGCTAATGCAAACGGACACGTACCGCCTAAACAATCAGGTTCAGACCTACCTGGACTGTGGCCTTTCTCCGCTGCAGACTGTGTTTCCAGATCTCATTGACTTCTGGGCAGGCAGATTAGTACAATGGCCAGAACTGGTCCAGCTTCCTCTCTCTGTACTGTCTTGTCCAGCATTCAATTTCATCTCAGAGAGGGTTTTCAGCGTGGCAGGTGGCATCGACATACCCAGATGGACAAGATTGTTCTCCATCAGTGTACAAAACATCACATGAATGAGGCATGGATCTGTGAAGAGTTTCAGACACCTCCGGCTGAGCTTGATGAATAGATTTGCCATTGATGAAGTGGCCATTGATCGCCTGCCCCATCATGGTAAGTACCATATGGCTGCTGCTGCTACCACCGCTACAACTGCTGCTTCTCACTGTTAATCCCCCTACTGCCATTTCCATTACCCCTACACAGACGCCACTACTCCTGCAACTACTACCCCAAAACAGCAGCATACCCATCTACTGGCTTGTCTGTTCTTTGCCATGCTGCTACTGCTGGCACTACTATTGCAACCAGTTATTACACCTACGTAACTTACCCTTATCCACACTGTACTGCTGCTGCTTCCTAAATAAAAGGGACAATTTTTCCAGGTTTGTTCAACTTCAGAACAAGCCACCGTTTCCTCTGACTATTAACAAGTGTGTGTATAAATAAAGGCAGGCATTCTGCCGTCGCTAACGCATAATATTTTGATGCTTGTACAGAACAAGCCTCTCTTTCTCCTGATGTTAACACTTGTGTATATAAACAGGGGCAGGGCTTAATTTTTGGATGCTTAGTCCATGCAAGCAACTATTTTTACTGAAAATGCTGTGTGAAAATACTGTGTGTGTTTAAACACCATCTGACCCCTAAATTTACTTAAATTAAAGTAAATTACTTTGGCATTCTGTTGTCAATGTATCCAGATCTGGGCTTCCCATTCTGTGAACAATCTGTTGGAAGATTAGTGGATTCAGGCTCCATTCGCCTGCCTGCAGCTGACAATGGCTGAGGAGATCTGTCATCTCACCGAGAATATGAACTGCTACAATATCCAAGATAGAACTCTGCCCATTTTTCAATGGATTCCATTCCATTTGTACTGATAAATTGTCTATGTCGGCACCCCAACCCCAGGTGCATGAATCCATAGTGAGTAATTTCTAAGGATGGAGAGCCAGGGATTTGCCTTATTGAAGTGCCAGACCTAAGCCAAACTTGGCTGTCGCTAGCTCTGTGCAAGTATTTCCTATCTGGGAGTTTTTCTACACAATGTTGGAAGACAAAACATTGCAGTGTACAAGATCTACAGGATTGATAATCGTGGGCGAATAAGCCGTGGGCGTTCCATTACAAATGTAGGTATCATGCCGCCAGCTAGCTCAACAAGAAAGTCCTTCTTCCCTTGGTCTACTTTACGGCAGCTAGGCTGCATCCATATGCAGTATAGAGTGTCCTTGTCATCATCATCATCAGTTACTGCTTCTCCATCTGAGACTCCTCCTCCTCCGCTCCGTAGTCAGCCATTGATAAGGGAACGTTTGGCCAGGAAACAACTATGCGCTTAGCAATCCGATGGTGTGCAAGCCTAACTCTCAACTGGCCAAGTTGCTGGCAGTGCTGCCGTATCACATAGTGGATTCTGCTGCTTTAGAGAACTGATGGTATGTGCTTAGCCTCAATGGAAGATACCTACCTGCCATTATTCCTCCAAAAAAAGTAATTTCTGCCTTGTATTGTCACGTGAAGGAGAACATGGGCCATGCAATTGTCGCTGTCTGGCAAGGTGCACACCACCGTGGATACCTGGAGCAGCTGTTACAGACAGGGATAGTACATGTCTTTCATGGCCCACTGGGTCAATGTTTTTCATGGCAGCACTGCAGCAATGAGGCTAGTGACTATTGACACCTCCACATTTTTGTTGATCTGGTTCCCACACCAGGTGCTTATCCACCTCATCCATGGACATCCTGACATCCCCAACAAAAGCAGGGCAGAGCATTGCTCCCACTCCCCATTCCTTCTTGTCATATGTGTAAAGTGAAGCATTACCATGCTGTGTTAAAGCTGATCAGCCAGGGCAAGGGTAGCCACACAGCGAATCAGTTGCTAAAGTACATGAAACATCAAACATCCCACTGGCTGTCTCCCTGACAACTCCAACTGGTCAAAGTGGTCAACAACAATGGCAGGACCATTGTGGCTGCACTGTATTTGTGGGAAATAACACATGCTCCCTGTATGGCGCATGTGATACATTTAGTTGTGCAACACTTTTTGAAAACGTGGCATGGTTTGCAGAGGGGGCTGGCCATGTCCAGGAAACTGTCCTCGCATTTCAGCCATTCTTACCTTGCAAGGAAATCTCTCCTAGACTTGCAGCAACAGAATGGTCTGCCATTGCACCCCTTGATCTGCGACGTTTCAACTCCCTGGAATTCCACCTTGCATATGCTATAGCATCTGAATGAATAGCATAAAGTGGTCAATGCTTTCTTCATGCACAGACCACCTTAGCAGGGAGCATGTGTTGTTTTGAGGTCGGGCAGTGGCAGCTCATCAGAGACAAGTGTTACGTACTCAGGCCCTTCAAAGAGGCCACCAGATGTGCCAGTGGGGAACAACTGCAGCATCAATGTTGTCATCCCCGATATTTATCTTGCAGCAGATTTCATGCTAATGCAACATAGGACGGCAGAAGAAGAACAGCTTCTGCATCTTGTTGGCTGCTCTGTAGCTGTTAAAGACCCACACAAAAAAGTCCCATGGAGGAGGAAGTGGAGGATGAGGAGTTGCTTGTGATGACGCTGACATTGGCCTTCATGACCAATCATCTCATTGATGGGCGGAGCCAGTCAGCGGTTCCGTGGGCACCCTGGCGAGCATGGCAAGCTGTATGCTTGCCTGCTTAAAGGGGTTGTGCCATAAAACACATTCTACATTTTTCAAACCAGCACCTGGACCTCAATACTGAAGCTGTGGTAGTTACAAAGAAAGAGCTACAGTAGAAAGGACATATACCCTGAACTGCCAGGCTGAAGAGAATCTCGCAGAACAATTGGAGCATTGAGTTGCTGGTTCCATGTGAGGTACAGGGCTGGTTCTAGCTATTAGAAAGAGATTCTAAGGTACTGTATAATGTCTGATTTTCATCTTTTACATCGGTCATAACATAACCCTTTTAAGCATTGACAGGCATCGTTAGCATTAAGCAATCTGATGATTACTGGATAGATCCTCAATATCAAAGCAAAATGGAGGAATGTTTTCCTGTTGCCGCAAGGGAGGCAAAATTGCTTTATTACCAGGATATACTGTGTATGCAGCAGGGGCGCTGTTAGGTCAAAACATTTCGGGGCTTGAGCCCTGGATGTTTTGCCCAGTGCCCCGAATGTTATGCTGGCCGTAGGTCACGGGTCACGCGGGATCACGCGCCGCAGGACGGGATTGCGCACCGAAGTGACTGAACTCATGCCCACGCAGCCCACAAGTAGCGGATCAGCAGAAAAAGTACAAGTGGGGTGGGGGGATGATCTGTGGGGTTGCCCAGACGGCTAGACCCTTCACAGTAGTTATTAATCTTTTTCAGCAGTCCCCCATTCACTGAAGGGGGGACTGCTGAAAGGGGTTAATAACTACTATTAAGGGGGGACTGCTGAAAGGGTTAATAACTACTGTGAAGGGCCCCCCCCAAGTGGCGATGGGGGCGTGGTACAGTGGGCACATGCCCCGGATGTTTTCAGACCCTAGCAACGCCCCTGGTATGCAGCTTGCCGCAGCTTTCGGTGATCAGATGTCTGTCGTCCGCAAGTCTGATCTTGGGGCCAATCTCTGCTCCCTGCCAAGTTACCCATCTCTGCTTCCAGAAGCAGCAGAAGAAGCAGCAGTAGCAGACAGTTCAATCTCATGAACATAATGGGATAGTTTTTCATGTACCACGCCAGGCTAATGCAAACGGACACGTACCGCCTAAACAATCAGGTTCAGACCTACCTGGACTGTGGCCTTTCTCCGCTGCAGACTGTGTTTCCAGATCTCATTGACTTCTGGGCAGGCAGATTAGTACAATGGCCAGAACTGGTCCAGCTTCCTCTCTCTGTACTGTCTTGTCCAGTATTCAATTTCATCTCAGAGAGGGTTTTCAGCGTGGCAGGTGGCATCGACATACCCAGATGGACAAGATTGTTCTCCATCAGTGTACAAAACATCACATGAATGAGGCATGGATCTGTGAAGAGTTTCAGACACCTCCGGCTGAGCTTGATGAATAGATTTGCCATTGATGAAGTGGCCATTGATCGCCTGCCCCATCATGGTAAGTACCATATGGCTGCTGCTGCTACCACCGCTACAACTGCTGCTTCTCACTGTTAATCCCCTACTGCCATTTCCATTACCCCTACACAGACGCCACTACTCCTGCAACTACTACCCCAAAACAGCAGCATACCCATCTACTGGCTTGTCTGTTCTTTGCCATGCTGCTACTGCTGGCACTACTATTGCAACCAGTTATTACACCTACGTAACTTACCCTTATCCACACTGTACTGCTGCTGCTTCCTAAATAAAAGGGACAATTTTTCCAGGTTTGTTCAACTTCAGAACAAGCCACCGTTTCCTCTGACTATTAACAAGTGTGTGTATAAATAAAGGCAGGCATTCTGCCGTCGCTAACGCATAATATTTTGATGCTTGTACAGAACAAGCCTCTCTTTCTCCTGATGTTAACACTTGTGTATATAAACAGGGGCAGGGCTTAATTTTTGGATGCTTAGTCCATGCAAGCAACTATTTTTTACTGAAAATGCTGTGTGAAAATACTGTGTGTGTTTAAACACCATCTGACCCCTAAATTTACTTAAATTAAAGTAAATTACTTTGGCATTCTGTTGTCAATGTATCCAGATCTGGGCTTCCCATTCTGTGAACAATCTGTTGGAAGATTAGTGGATTCAGGCTCCATTCGCCTGCCTGCAGCTGACAATGGCTGAGGAGATCTGTCATCTCACCGAGAATATGAACTGCTACAATATCCAAGATAGAACTCTGCCCATTTTTCAATGGATTCCATTCCATTTGTACTGATAAATTGTCTATGTCGGCACCCCAACCCCAGGTGCATGAATCCATAGTGAGTAATTTCTAAGGATGGAGAGCCAGGGATTTGCCTTATTGAAGATTATTTAGATCCAGCCCCCATCTGAGATCCTGCCACGCGGAAGGAAGAATCTGAATAATTTTCTCCAGTGTATAAAGTTGCTTGTTCCAAGGAATTAGGTATTACAGCAGTGTGTGTGGTATTTGACCTTTAACCCCTATACAGGGATCTGGACTTCTCTGCAGGGGAGCAACCCGGCCACTACCTCCTTGAGTAAGCTCCGTGTGGTTAACAGCTGACCCACAGGGGTCAGAGACACTGGTGCAGGGTACTGAGGAGTCAAGCAGAATTGTAGTCAGGGACAGGCCGAGGACAGGGCTGGCAAAGTATGGGCAATACGGGAATGAGTCCGAGGTCAGGGAGGGCAGTGTACAAGCAATATAGAATACAGGCACAGGTTATATCAGGCAGTGGAGGGTCAGAAGGTCTGGGGTCCAATTTCCACCAGAGATATGTAAAATAATGTTTTATTAAATTGCTGGGTGAGGACCCCTACCCCAACACAAAACTAAAGCTTGATTAGTATTTACTGAAGTGAATACTAATGAAGCTGACACTAGTGGGACCTTCCAGGCCCCAAACTGCAGTACTGCTAGTACTGCTCTGATGGTGGCCCTGGTCTTTGTCCTATAGTGAGACTTAGTTGACAGCACCCTTGAGACTTTCCATAAGATTCTATACTGTACTTCCATACACATGGGGGTCATTTATTATGACGCTATATGCCAGAAACTGGTGTAAAAAAAAGTCACAAGTCTGCTGTCTGTGACTTTTTGAATGCCACTGACTAAATGTAGGCATATGTGGCATCTGTGTGCCACCCTCTCCAATTCTTGAAAAGGGGGTGGGCTCTGTCACATTCACCATGAGCTGGAGAAGATGTCAGTCTAGGCGCATGGACTGCTGGAAGATGTGCCTAATTTATGAAGAGACTTGCGTCTTGTCATAAATTAAGTGCATCCTCCAGCAGTGGAAAATATCAGACTGATATAAAACGCTGGTCTGGCACTCATGGTACATATTCTTGCCTAGATTGGTAATAATATACACATGCATGCATGTTAAACTTCTGTTGGAGATGTGTTTTGTCTGAGGGAACCAACATTTCTGGTGGGAATTTTTGTTTATGATTGTGTTTTGCTTATTTTTGGCTAAAAATTATATTTTCAATTGGCATTTATTAAAAATATTGAGGAATCCTGCCCCTGACGAAGCTGAAGCAAGCGAAACCCGGGTCGGGCGATTGGGATACCGAATGTGCGGTTATATGAGATTTCATGATTTCTATCCTGTAAGTGCAAAATAAAAACCCAGAGTATTTTATCAGAGGGTGTTGCACTATTGTGTTTTTTATCAGCAGTTAATCCCAGTCATGAAGGGTGGTGTTACATCGGACTGCTGAATCATCGTTCCACGAGTTTTAATCCTTGTGCACCCTGAAGATTGGCTCCATCTGTAGCAGCGCGGTTCCTTGTACTTATACTGAATCTTTTTTGGCTAGGCCCGGTGGCTGGACGCCGGTCAAAGCATCCGAGATGAGGACGTTTTGAGGGTTGGTGCTGCACATGGGCCTAGTCAAGAAACCCAGTGCCAGGCTGTACTGGAGTGGGGACGTCCTCTACCAGACCCCACTCTACAGTATGGCCATGACACGTCCCAGATTTGAGGCCATCCGGAAATGCCTGCATTATGCAGATAATGCAGCATGTCCCCCCCAAGGTGATCCTGCCTATGACCGCCTGTACAAAATCAGGCAGGTCATTGATCACTTTGGGGCCAAATTTGTGGACGCCTATGTACCTGGAAGGGAGGTCGCGGTTGATGAGTCTCTCATTGCTTTCAAGGGGAGACTCATTTTCCGCCAGTATGTTCCCTCAAAGCGGGCGAGGTATGGCATGAAGCCTTCCAAACTTTGTGAGAGTACCTCAGGGTACACTTACAAGTTTCGTGTGTACGAGGGATGAGATTCTCATATTGAACCCCCAGAATGTCCCCGCACTCTGGGTGTTAGCGAGAAACTTATGTGGGACCTTATGAACCCACTGCTAGATAAGGGTTACCACCTTTCCGTGGATAACTTTTATACTAGCATTCCCTTGTTCAAGTCCCTCACCGCCAGATCCACGTCCACTTGTGGGACCTCCCTACCGTTCCCCTCCAGGTACCTATCCCCAGGGGTGAGACCCGTGCCCTTATCAGTGAAAACCTTTTGCTGGTCAGATATAAGGACAAGAGGGATATCCTTATACTGTCCACAATTCACGGTAACAGCATCACCCCGTCCCTGTACGAGGTATTACGGCAATGGTCCTCAAGCCCGATTGTATCGTCGACTACAATCGGTATATGCGAGGAGTTGATCTCTCTCCTCAAGTCCTCAAGCCATATAATGCCATGCGCAAAACCCGGACATGGTACAAAAAAGTTGCGGTCTACTTGATACAGGTTGCCTTGTACAACTCTTTTGTACTGTTCCGGAATGTTGGCAACACAGGAAAATTCCTTCAATTCTATGAGGCAGTCCTCAAGGACCTGATCTTTTCTGACCGGGAAAGAGCAGGCCGGAGTACCTCAGGAACTGGAGGCACCCGGATCGTCCCCGGCCAACACTTTCCAGGTGTGGTCCCCCATACTGGAAAGAAGGGACGAACCCAAAAAGGTTGCAGAGTGTGTCACAGGAGGGGGATACGAAAGGACACCACCACTCAGTGTGACACGTGCCCCGATCATCCGGGCCTCTGGTTTTTCGTTGCTTCAAGAGCAGAATATAAAATCAGTGATACAGTACTAACCTCAGTATCTGAGGAAAGGGATTTAGGGGTCATTATATCAGACGACCTAAAGGTGGGCAGACAATGTCATAGAGCAGCAGGTAATGCCAGCAGAATGCTTGGGTGTATAGGGAGAGGCATTACCAGTAGAAAGAGGGAGGTGCTCATGCCGCTCTACAGAGCACTAGGGAGACCTCATTTGGAGTATTGTGTGCAGTACTGGAGACCATATCTGCAGAAGGATATTGAAACTTTGGAGAGAGTTCAGAGAAGAGCTACTAAACTAGTACATGGATTGCAGGACAAAACTTACCAGGAAAGGTTAAAGGACCTTAACATGTATAGCTTGGAAGTAAGAAAAGACAGATGAGATATGATAGAAACTTTTAAATACATAAAGGTAATTAACACGGTAAAAGAGGAGAGAATATTTAAAAGAAGAAAAACTGCTACAAGAGGACATAGTTTTAAATTAGAGGGGCAAAGGTTTAAAAGTAATATCAGGAAGTATTACTTTACTGAGAGAGTAGTGGATGCATGGAATAGCCTTCCTGCAGAAGTGGTAGCTGCAAATACAGTGAAGGAGTTTAAGCATGCATGGGATAGGCATAAGGCCATCCTTCATATAAGATAGGGACACATTTTGTTTCTTCAGGGAGTACCACACTTCCGTAGAGTACTAAATTTATTATCCCCTTTTCCATGCAGCCACTGACAATTGGATAAAAACTATGGTTCTCAGACTTGAGACACCCACATTTTTCCCCCCAGAATAATAATCTGGCCTATAAAAATACCCCGTGACCTAATTTTTTGCCCCATAAGACGCACTTTTCCCCCCCAAAAGTAGGGGGGAAATGCCCCTGCGTCTTATGGGGCGAAGGCTGACAATTTACACGCAGCCTGCGATGTTCCAGCATCGCAGGCTGCGATGTATGAGCAGGGAAGGAGGAGGGGCTGGAGACCGGCAACTTACGGCGGGCCCGGTGCAGTCACTGTACTTACACCGGGCCCTGCTGCTCGGCATAGTTTTTCTAAACACCAATAATTAAATTCTTAATAGCTTTAACTAAAGCTGTGATCTCTCATTTATTATAACTTACAAGAAATCCTCCGTAGCAGGCAGAGCGGCTAGCTGGGTTACGTCACTCACTGACGTTGCACGACTGCTCCGCCTACTTTATGAATAAAGCCTGCCTGCTACGGAAGATTTCTTGTAAGTTATAATAAATGAGAGATCGCAGCTTTAGTTAAACCTATTAAGAACTTAAGCATTGGTGTTTAGAAATACTATGCAGAGCAGCAGGGCCCGGTGTATTGGGGGACATTGTTATAGGGGGATCTGTGGATGACACATATTATAGCAGTGTCATCCACAGATCCCCCCATAACAGTGCCATCCACAGATCCCCCTCCCCATAACAATGCCATCCACAGATCCTCCTCCCCATAACAATGCCATCCACAGATTCCCCCCATAACAGTGCCATCCACAGCTCCCCCCCATAACAGTGCCACCCACAGCTCCCCCCCATAACAGTGCCATCCACAGCTCCTCCATAACAGTGCCGTCCACAGATCCCCCATAACAGTGCCATCCACAGCTCCCCCATAACAGTGCAATCCACAGATTCCCATAACAGTGCCATAACAGTGCGTCATATATAGATCCACCATAATAGTGTCATGTACAGATCAGCATTAGTTCAAAACCCACCAAAAGCACACCTTTTCACACACACTTTTCCATTTCAATCGGTCTTTACCGGTAAAAAAGCAAGTGTTAACAGTCAAACAAAACTTAATATTTATTACCCTGATACTGCAGTTTACAGAAACGCCACATTTGTGGTCGTAAACTGCTGCATCACTAAAAGGCAGGGCGCAAAAAGAAAGGACCGACATGGTTTCTGGACGGCCGATTTTGATGGCCTTTTTTATTGACACCATGTCCCTTTTGAAGCCCCCCTGATGCACCCCTGGAGTAGAAACTCCCTAAAACTGACCCCAGCTAAGAAACTACACCCCTCAATGTATTCAAAACTGATTTTACAAACTTTATTAACCCTTTAGGTGTTCCTCAACAATTAATGCCAAATGGAGGTGAAATTTCTGAATTTCAATTTTTGGTAACCTTACCTCACAAAAATGTAATATAGAGCAACCAAAAATCATATATACCCTAAAGATAGTCCCAACAAAACTGCCACCTTATCCCATAGTTTCCAAAATGGGGTCACTTTTAGGGAGTTTCTACTCCAGGGGGGCATCAGCGGCTTGAAATAGGACACGGTGTAAATAAACCGGTCCATAAAAATCAGCCTTCCAAAAACCACATGGCGCTCCTTTCCCTCTACGCCCCACCGTGTGGCTGTACAGTGGTGTACGACCGCATATGGGGTGTTTCTGTAAACGGCAGAGTAAGGGCAATAAAGATACAGTCTTGTTTGGCTGTTAACCATTGCTTTGTTAGTGGAAAAAATTGGTTAAAATGGAAAATTTTGCAAAAAAATTAAATTCTGAAATTTCATCTCCATTTGCCAATAACTCTTGTGGATCACCTAAAGGGTTAACATAGTTTGTAAGATTAGTTTTGAAAACCTTGAGGGGTGTAGTTTCTTAGATGGGGTCACTTTTAGGGAGTTTCTACTGTAGGGGTGCATCAGGGGGGCTTGAAATAGGACACGGTGTAAATAAACCGGTCCATAAAATCTGCCTTCCAAAAACCACACAGCGCTCCTTTCCCTCTACACGCCTCCGTGTGGCCGTACAGTAGTGTACGACCACATATGGGGTGTTTCTGTAAACTGTTTCTGTAACTCTTGTGGAGCACCTAAAGGGTTAACAACGTTTGTAAAATCAGTTTTGAATACCTTGAAGGGTGTAGTTTCTAAAAATGGGGTAATTTTTGGGTGGTTTCTATTATGTAAGCCTCACAAAGTGACTTCAAACACGAACTGGTACCTAAGAAAATGGGTTTTGGAAGATTTCTGAAAATTTCCAAGATTTGCTTCTAAACTTCTTTTTTTTTTTAACCAATCTTTATTTAAAGTTATCAGCAATAAACAATGCATCGCTTATAAGGCAAATCACATAGCAAGTACATTGTAAACCATAGAACATACTCTTGGGTTGGAGAGAAGATCTATTTAAAAGATTCATATAGTATACATAGTCAATGTGCATGACAAGTAGGAGTTAAAGTTATGCGTGTTAGTTCCACCATTATAGCAAAATAACCCAAAATATGGCAGATCACGGATAATCTCTCATATAGAAATCTTGCACATCATGTTCCCGGCATGTGGTAACTGTATGAATATTATTACGTTAGCTGTCAGATAGTCCCAATAATGTATGAGCTGCGCGTCTTGCCTCACGCTAAAGACCGGGTCTTATTACACCAATCCATCCAGGGTCTCTAGGACACTAGAAAGGCATCATGAGACAGGGACTCCCAACTGGAAAGTTCCTCCATCTGGCATATCTCATGAGCTTTCCACCTCCAATCCTCCACTGAAGGAACGGTAGCGGAAAGCCAGAACATCGGAACCAACAATTTAGCTGCCGAAATGAGAGAAGCCAGTACGGAATATTTCCGTAGGGCGAAATTCCTGTCAGGGAGGTTAAGCAAGACGACCATAGGAGTAAGTGGGGCAGAAATTCCACATATCTCCTGTATGTGCCCAGAGATGGTGTTCCAGTAAGCGCGGATCAATGGGCAATCCCACCAGATATTTGCTCCAGCATCTATGTGAACGGGTGGGATCCATGGCTTTAAGCTTGTCAGGTGAGTTGTACCACCTAGTGACTAATTTGTAAGTGTTCTCCTGTACCTTAATACAACGTGAGTATCTGTGGGAATGGCAGAATATTCTAGTCACTGTCTCATTATCAAATGAGGTATCTAGTTCCTGTTCCCATTTAGCCAGGAAAAGGGGTCTAGAATAGAGATGAGCGAACTTTAAAAAAAAGTTCGGCGTTCGGGTTGTGGTAATCGCCGCATCCCGTTATGGATTCCACTACCGCGGACTATCCCGGCATATGGAATCCATAAGGGGCGGCTTCTACGAACCCGAACTGTTGAACAGCCGAAGGACCTGGGGTGACGTCACCATTATGTGATCAGTGCAGGGGGTGTGGCTCAGCACTGGACTGCAAGTCTTTCACTCATATCCAAACTGCCATACACACGGTGACATGTCCCTTATCAGCCAATAGAAGCTCACAGGCTCTTAGTCTCCACATACACACAATTTTACTCCAGGTTTCCATAACAACCCAGCCATTTTTCTTCACTGTTGTAGGTCAGCTTTAGGCTAGGGCTACACGACAACAAAAAGTCGCACGACACACAGGACACAACTACACTGCTACATGCATCCATCTTGGATGGATTTTTTGCGACTGTCATGTCGAAGTCGCAACATGTCGCAGTGCGACACCATAGCCTATCATTATAAAAATTGTTGTTCGACATTGGTATGACAAAATGTTGTGCGACACATATCGTCATGCAGTTCTAGCCTTAAAGGGGCAGGGCGCTGTGGAGGTTACTGTTAAGAGGGCAGGGCCACTATTAAAGGGGCAGCTGCTGTGGAGGTCACTGTTAAAGGGGCAGGCACTGTGGAGGTCACTGTTAAAGGGGCGTTCACTCTGTGGATGTTACTGTTAAGAGGGCATGCTGCTGTGGAGGTCACTGCTAAAGGGGCGGGCACTGTGGAGGTCACTGGTTAAGGGGGCAGGGGCCACTATTAAAGGGGCAGCTGCTGTGGGGGTCACTGTTAAGTAAGCAGGGTACTGTGAGGTCACTGTTAAGGGAGCGGGGTACTGTGGCAATCACTTTTAAAGGGAACCTGTCATCAACTTTATGCTGCCCATACTAACGGCAGCATAAATAAGAGACAGGTGAGTTGATTTCAGTTATCTGTCATTTAAAAGTTAAAAGTAAATGGTTGCCGAGAACCAACATAACAATCATTGCAGACTGAGCCTGGAAAAGAGTCACGGCCACCTGAGAAGAGTCCTGGTTATTCATGAATTCCTTTTCTCCTGCTCACCTGCTGATGACTGACAGTCTTCTACCTACTTTTCTCCCTTCTCTCTAGGAGAGAACTGCCAATTATTAGTGATGAGCGGCAGAGGCAACATTTGAATTCGCGATATTTCGCGAATATTTGGGCGGATATTCACCATATATTTGTGAATTCGCGAATTCCTGATCTTCAGGCATTGTTTTCTTGATTGCGAAAATTTGCATTAAAAAATTTGTATAAAATTCGCATAGACTGGAATTAAAAAAAAAATGAATATTCGCATTTCTGAATATATTTTGAGATATTCTAGATATTCGCGAATTCTCGAAGTGCCGATATTCGCGATTAAAATTCGCAATTCGAATATTCGTGATCAACACTACCAATTATCAGCAGATGGACGGGAGAGCAGGAGATTTTGAATAACCATGACTCTTCTCAGGTAGATATTTCCAGGCCTGGGCTGCAATGATTATGATGCTGGTTCTGGTCAACCACTTACTTTTAGCTCATGAGTGACGCACCGCTGAAATCATCATTTCTGTCACTATTTTATGCTGCCCTCAGTGAGGTCAGCATAAAGTTGATTACAGGTTCCCTTTAAAGGGACGGGTGCTGTTGAGGTCTCTGTTAAGGGAGCACAGAACAGTGGAGGTCACAGATAAGGGGACGGTCCCCTATGGAGGTCAATGTTAAGGGGTGGGGTGCTGTACAGGTCACTGTTAAGGGGGAGGGCCCCTGAGGAGGTCAATGTCAAGGAAGTGGGGTGCTGTGAAACTCACTGTTAAAGGGGCGGCCTGCTGTGAAGGTCAATGTTAAGGGTATGGGCAGCTGTGGAGGTCCTATTTTAAGGAGGCGGGGCACTGTGGGGGGGTCAGTGTTAAGGGGTGAGGGCCTGTGAAGTTCACTGTTAAGGGGGCGGGGTACTGTAAAGGTCACTGTTATGGGGGATACTGTCGATATC
Source organism: Bufotes viridis (assembly GCA_033119425.1). Lineage (NCBI taxonomy): Eukaryota > Metazoa > Chordata > Amphibia > Anura > Bufonidae > Bufotes > Bufotes viridis. The sequence continues at coordinate 176,378,325 of CM065589.1, forward strand.
TTTTAACGACACACAGAAACATTAAATAAAATGGATAAAATATACCCGTGCAAAGCCGGATCCTTTTGCTAATTTTTTATAAAAACCATTTGAAAAAATGATTTTAGCTTAAAATGAGTACAAAGCAACAACAAAAAAAAATTACCCCCAGGGGCGGCTTTCAGTGTGTAGGAGCCATTCCTCCCCAGCCTCTTCCTTTGCCCGCCCTCCTATTCCCTTGTGTCATTTATAGGCCCGTACGAGATCCCGCGCCTGCGCACTGCCTCGCTGGGCCTTGGGATGTACACTGCAATGCACGGCATCGATTCAACTAGTGCGCATGCGCGGCCCGACGAAGCAGTGCGCAGGCGCGGGATCTCGGCCGCACCTAGGGATGACACAAGGGAATAGGAAGGCGGGTAAAGTAAGAGGTTGGGGAGGAGTAACGCTGAAAGAAGGCAGAGCAGCCTGGGCTCCTACACACTGAACACCGCCCCTGGGCACTTGTGATTGCTTATTTGCATATGAATTAAACGTCATTTTTTTCTGCAAGTCTAAAGAAAATAACAAAGGTACCATTACATTCATATAAAAATTTATTAAAATAAGTGGCTCAATCAACACGAATACACAGAAATAGGCGCACTCTCTTGTGGCAACACCCTTGCCAAGTTGCAATATATGAAAAAAAGAAACAGATATGGAAGGCACTCAACTATCTGGTGTCATGGAAACATATCCCATATATATAATTAAAAAATATATTATTTTATTCAAAGAGACCATATATATACATAAAAAATATAAAATCAATAAGATAATAATGTCTGCATACTCCTCATCATATTACATTTCTGCTTCTATCAGTGCCACAGACGTTCAATGGAGATGGATATGTGATAAATGCTTTTGCTAGAATACTCCTTTAAAGGGGTTATCCCATGATTGATGTACAAAATAAAAATCAGACCTCATATAGTACATGACAGTCTCTTTCTAACAAAGCTAGAACCAGCCCTGTACCTTACATGGAATCAGGGATCTCCCCAATCATTGCTCTGCTAGATTATTTCAAGTTGGCAGCCCAGGGGGTGTGTCTTTTCTCTTGGAGTGTACCCTTACTCAGGGGGCATGTCCTTTTGGCTACAGCTCTCCCCATGTAAAGATGCCTTTAAACTCAGCAGCTGAAAAATCCACATGCTTGCCACTGAAATATGCCCTGTTCAGATTAATGGAACTGATTTTCAGTTGCAATTCCTGAAACGAAATCTGCCGCGTGTGAAGGTACCCTAAGGCCCCTTTCACACAAGCAAGTTTTCCGCACGGGTGCAATCAGGGCTGCCATTAGAAATTTTGGAATATGCAAAATAAATGTGGAGCCCCAGTTATGGGTCTACAACACAATGAAAGCCAGATATCCCTCAAAGGAAGGAAAACCAAGCGAAGGGGTGTCTCCATTACAGAGATCACCAAATCCACCATATTAAGTGGCCCCTATGTCAAGATCCCGCTTTTTTACAAGCTTTAAGGATGTGACAGGGAAAACCTAAGCTAGGTATCCATCCACAGACAGCTGTTTCGGGGTGTTGCCCCTTATCAGTGTGGAGTAGGATTCTGGCTAACCGGGAGCAATGCCTTGGAGACCACTCAAACACAACAATAGCTGATCCCTGAGATCAGCTATTGTTGTATTAGAAATTTTGGGGCCCCTTACATAGCTCAAGGCCTGCCCAACCCACCCCCACCCTCCGTGGCTAGCTCCTACTCTGCCCCTTTAGAATCCGTCCTATTCCAGTATTATTTTTTTCATATGTGTAAAAATGAAACAAGGGTATATATATATATATATATATATATATATATATATATGTGTGTGTATCAATAATCTGCTTCCCGCTCATGCAGCTGCACAGAGAGCATGCATAAGAGTGGGAAGCAGGTTGTAGAAGCATGGAGATCATGCAGCTACAGGAGTGGGAAGCAGGTTGTAGAAGCATGGAGATCATGCAGCTACAGGAGTGGGAAGTAGGTTGTAGAAACATGGAGATCACGCAGCTACAGGAGTGGGAAGCAGGCTGTAGAAGCATGGAGATCACGCAGCTACAGGAGTGGGAAGCAGGTTGTAGAAGCATGGAGATCACGCAGCTACAGGAGTGGGAAGCAGGCTGTAGAAGCATGGAGATCATGCAGCTACAAGAGTGGGAAGCAGGTTGTAGAAGCATGGAGATCACGCAGCTACAGGAGTGGAAAGCAGGTTGTAGAAGCATGGAGATCACGTAGCTACAGGAGTGGGAAGTAGGTTGTAGAAGCGAGGAGATCACGTAGCTACAGGAGTGGGAAGCAGGTTGTAGAAGCATGGAGATCACGCAGCTACAGGAGTGGGAAGTAGGTTGTAGAAGCATGGAGATCACGCAGCTACAGGAGTGGGAAGTAGGTTGTAGAAGCATGGAGATCACGCAGCTACAGGAGTGGGAAGCAGGTTTTAGCTACTTAAAGATCATGCATCTACAGGAAGCAGGTTGTGAGAGCTGGATTTGCCATACAGAAGGCATAATGGAAAAAGGAACATCCTTGCAGTGTTACATGTTTTCCTGGTGGACATTTTACAACAGTCCACAAGTAGTTGACATGTTATTGGACCCAATATTTGGAAAGCTGGATGTGAAGGAGAAGTCTGGAAAGGGAGCTGACAGAGATTACCTACATTATTACTAAATATTTAGATGGTGCCACCAATTCACATAGCATCCACATAAATATAGACCCACATGGTGTGGACTGGTCATTTTTACTAAAGCTACTTTCACACCTGCGTTAGGTGCAGATCCGTCTGGTATTTGCACAGACGGACCCGCACCTATAATGCAAACGTCTGTATCTGTTCAGAATGGATTCGTTTGCATTAGCTTTTAATAAAAAAGTCAAAGTCAAAACGGTTCCGGTTTGACTTACATTGAAAGTCAATGGGGGATGGATCAGTTTTCAAATGCACCATATTGTGTCATTGCAAATGGATCTGTCCCCATTGACTTACAGTGTAAGTCAGGACGGATCAGTTCGGCTCCGCATCGTCAGACGGACACCAAAACGCTGCACCCGGGACCCCTGCCGATCAGATGTTTGAGAAGGCAACGGCACTGGCCGTAGCGCCACGGCCTTCTCGCTCTTTACCGCAGGCCCAGTGACGTCACAACTAGTATCACTGGCCTGGGCGGGGCTAAGCTTCATTTGAATGAACAGAGCTTAGCCCCGGCGAGTGATACAAGTCGTGACGTCACTGGGCCTGGGGTAAACAGCGAGAAGGCCGCAGCGCTACTGCTAGTGCCGCTGCCTTCACAAACAGCTGATCGGCGGGGGTCCCGGGTGTCGGACCCCTGCCGATCAGATGCTGATGATCTATTCAGAGGATAGTTTATCAGTTTAAAATTACTGCCGAACCCCTTTAAAGCATAGAATTGAGCATGTGAGACCACCTCAGCGATGTGGACAGAAAGATGAGGAAAAGAACAAACAGCAGGTGGCGCTATACAGATATTGTTTATTGAATAGCACAGTGGCTATGCTACATTTTTAGTTACAAAAGTATTCAGATCCAGGTGATAGTTTGAAAAATGTAGATTATTTTTGTGGGCAAACCCCTTTAAATCCCCCACCCTCTGCTGACCTAGTCCCAGCCTTCACATCAGAGCTGACAAGAGCTGCACTACAGCCTATTGTCTCTGCTTTAGGGCTCATGCACACAAGCGTATTTTTATGCCATGCCCATTCCGTATGTGGAACCATTCACTTCAATGGGTCTGCAAAAAATACGGAAATGACTCAGTGTGCAGTCGATTTCTGTATGTCCGCATTTGTTGTTCCGCAAAAAAAAAAGAACATGTTCTATTCTTGTCTGTTTTGCACACAAGGATAGACATTGTTACAGTCGATGCACAAAACAAAATGGATGTAATATGGTCGTCATCCGTATTTTTTGCGGACCCCAAAAAACATAGGTTCATGTGCACGAGCCCTTAGTAGTAAGTGGGTCATTTCAACTCTTAACTTTTGGACAGTCACATAAAAAGACTACAGAAAATAGGTAGAGAAATAAGTAGATTGTAGTATGGAGAGATCATCTAATGCTGGAAAAGAACCACTTGGGGGAGAACATGTCACATTAAGAATATTTGAATTTGGTTTTCTTTCCTTTTTTAACAAAACAGGAAAGGAAAAAATATTCATATCTCAAAAACAATAAAGAAGGAAGGAAATATTGGTGACTGGATGTCATTTTTTGTATTGTGCACGTCCTAAAAGATACACAGCCCCTCGCTGTGAGCCCACCGCAAATAACGACAGTTGGACACTACACCGAACTGCCACCAGAGGGCGCTAGAAACTGGAAGTGAGAGGAGTGACTGTGAGGCAGAAAAGGACATCTTGCTTATGGGAAAACATGGCAGCTCGCCTTATCAGGAGACATAAATTCCAGTTGTAAGAAGGGGCAATGTATGTATCCGGGAAGAATACATACTACAATAAGCGAGCCATATAAAAATGAAGCTCTCGCATACAACCGGCGCCGAGCGCCCCGCTGAAGGAAGGTAAGCTGTCAGGGCCGCCCCGGAAGTGACGTCACATATTTTGTTTGAATTGAATGGCGGTAAGGAGCGCAGTCCGGTGAGTCATTAGAGCGGTTATTGTTGTGAATGACCCTTGCGGTATTTGCTAGGTGCACGCTGGTTTTCTAGCAGTTGTCCGGGGGGGTATTAGTGATGTGTCCAGTGTAAGGGAGGGGGTGATAGTTGCCTGTCAGCTGGCTGTCTCCTCCTCATTGGCAGTACCTAGGTGAACGAGTATGACAGGGGACAATCCCCCCTCTGCCATGGGCTTGTGTCAGCCGATTATCATGACCTTTGTGACGTCTGACACTTGCACTTTTTGTAAGACGTATAAAGGGCCTTGAGCTGCCCATGACTTGGTGGCAGTCTTCTAGCCTAAGGGTCTGTTCGCACTGGGGGTTTACGCTGCGGATTTTGCTATCGCAGAATTGGGAGGTAAAAAACGTGCAGCCTTTAGAGTAAAAATCAGTGTCAGATCGGTAACACATCCAGATGAGACTCATGGGGAATCCACGGCAAATAATATCTGCTGTTTACGTCCGAGCACGCACATTAGAACAGGGATCAGCAACCTTCGGCACTCCATCTGCTGTGAAACTACAACTCCCAGCAGGCAGACATTCTCGGCATTCTAGAAGTCATTAGGAGCTGGTCAGAGCGGCCTGGTGTTCAGTAGCGCCACCAGAGGCCGCTTTGTTTTCAATAAAGTGGTGAATGTGCAATGATGTCTCCGTTAATTGTGATGTGAGGGTAGGTCCACACATAACGTTTATTGCCATGGATTCCGGCGTGCGTTCGGAGCCGAAAACCATGTGAAACTGCCTCTCGTTATTTTCATTGGGACGCTGCGCGGTCATTCATGCCAGGACTTTTCCCGTGTGGTTTTTCAAACCGCACTTACAGTTTGGAAAGCTGCAGACAGAGCCTCCTCGCAGTTTAGTTCCATGGCAGAAAACTGCAGCGTGGCTGTTTTTGATGCGGTCGAGATCTGTCGTGTGAACCTTCCCCGTCAGCTAGAACACGGGTATCCTTGTAACATTTGGTGGGAGGCAGTTTGGCAGAAGTCAGGGGTTTTCTGAATTTTCTTTTTAAATTGGCACAGATCAGGGGACAGTATAACGTGAAAAGGAATGTTCTTGCGCTACTTTCACACACCCACGTGCGGTCGTGTGATGGCCGCTTTCGTAGACTGACTGTGGCCAATCTGCATCATATTGATCAATGATGCGGTGAGTTCCACCCCAACCACGGGTCTAATGTCCCATACAGCACCATGTGAGTATAGAGCAGCAGACCGGCGGTTGGGCTGGATCTCACAGCATCGTAGATCAGTCTGACCTCACACGGCCTAGTGAAAGCAGCCGTACTCATCTTTTCAATATCTCGCTGTTGCAGCATTACTGCTCCTGCTGGGCCTACTAAGCCAGACTAAGGGGGTGAGATTTCCGGCGGTTGGGCTGGAGGTAACTTGATGTCATGTAGCAGGTGTCTGATCTGTAGATATTGGTAAAAACATGAATTTTTTAGTTGGTGGGTATGATGTAGAACTTCAAATGTTTAAATGTTAGGGTGCTTCACACTTGCGTTCTGAGGATCCAACAGGCACTTCCGTCCCGCCGGATCCGTCAGAACGCAAGTCGTCTGAAAGCATTTGAAGACTGATCAGGATCCTGATCAGTCTTCAATATGCTTTCAGGTTACCATGGCAGCCAGGACGCTACTGAAGTCCTGGCTGCCATTGTACTCCGCAGCAGTGTACTTACCTGCGCTGCGGCTGGCGGGCGCTCCTTCATGACATCACAGGTAGATCAATGCGCCGCCCGGACCTGTGACGTCAAGAAGGAGCGCCCCGGGGCCACAGCGCAGGTAAGTACACTGCTGCGGAGTACTCACCATGGCAGCCAGGACTTCAGTAGCGTCCTGGCTGCCATGGTAACCGATCAGAGCCCCAGCTTACACTGGGGCTCCAATCAGAACTGCTTCTGCGCATGCGCAGAGCTAAACGTTGGATCCGGCCATGCGCCGAAACGCAGTTTAACTTAATTCCGGATCTAGATTAATGCACTTCAATGGGCATTAATTCCGGATCTGCCGTTATGGCATGTCTTCTGGATTTTTGGACGGAGACAAATCCGCAGCATGCTATGGTTTTGTCAACGTCCAAAAAACGTTCACGTACTGAACGGAAGACATCCTGATGCATCCTGAACGGATTTCTCTCCATTCAGAATGCATTGGGATTATCCTGATCAGTATCTTTCCGTCCTAGAGACCCGAGGATGGAACTCTAGGACGGATAAGCAAAACCGCAAGTGTGAAAGCAGCCCTTAGAGCCCTCTAGTATCTGATCTAGGGATAATAAATCCCTTTCCTCCCACATCTTAATGTCAAGACTTGGGGTGAGATGAATGAGAGCCGTCAGTGGGATTTCTGAGATAGAGGGAGAGAAGTAGTCTAACTTCCTAATGTAATGGCGCCAAGTCCATATCGCCGCCCGCATGGTCAAGAGAGGGGGGCTCCCCGGAACCACCGCTAAAGAATGAGCAGCTAATAGTCCTTTGAGTGAGTTTTTAATCAAACACCTTCCATCGCAGAATTACCAAAAATAATGCGGAATATACAATTAGCAAAAACCCCCAATAAATCACCACATTATATAAATGATAAAAAGCCAAATTTTATTTCATAATGTTAAAAATACACAAATAACAGACCAATATATCTAAAATGGATCCTCATAGAAAAGGTGGACAATGATCACACTCCACAGAGGTCTGTGCCCATTAGCCCTATTCACAATGTAGTAACCAATGTAATATGACTACAAACATATGTCCGACCAGTGAATATCTAAATAGATAAATAGAAAGAGTGAATACAATCTATCCACAATATATCAACATAAGAAAGGAACACGTGTTCCAATATTCAAAAGGTCGGTTACAAAAATACAAAGGGTAAAGATACAGACCGGTGTGGAGGTAGTGCTTCCTCAACTCCAACGTACGTTTCGCTTCCCGCTTCTTCCGGAAGAAGCGGGAAGCCAAACGTACGTTGGAGTTTAGATATTCACTGGTCGGACATATGTTTGTAGTCATATTACATTGGTTACTACATTGTGAATAGGGCTAATGGGCACAGACCTCTGTGGAGTGTGATCATTGTCCACCTTTTCTATGAGGATCCATTTTAGATATATTGGTCTGTTATTTGTGTATTTTTAACATTATGAAATAAAATTTGGCTTTTTATCATTTATATAATGTGGTGATTTATTGGGGGTTTTTGAGTTTTTAATCACAAAGGTCAACTCCACCTCCAACCATTTATGATTTGAAGAAGACCACCATTCCCTAGTTTGATCCATGAGGTTAGCTATTGAATATCGAATGATATCTGGGACTCCCAGTCCTCCCTCCCGAAGGGCTGTATAAAGTGCATGGCGGTCTACCCTCGGGGGTTTATTTCCCCAAATAAATTTGAAGAGATTTGCCTGTAGAAGATGGAGTGTCTTGGTGGGAATAATAAGTGAAATGCATCTAAATTTATACAATATTTAGATGCACTTGCGTTGAAGGATTCCGTCAAAACGTTTGAAAACGGATTTCATTTGCAAACGGATCCGTTTTACAATTGTATTGAAATAACGGATCTGTCTTTCTGTTGTCATCCATAAAAACGGATCCTTTATTTATTATTTTACCATTTTTAAAGGGAGTCTGTCACCACATTTGGTCATTATAGACCGAGTACACAGTGTTCTGGCTTAACTTCAGATGATTTAAATGGTACCTTTGTTAGTGGCTCTCCTGCGGCAAAACCAAACTTTTATATATATGCAAATGTGGCTCGCAAGTGCTCAGGGGCGGAGTTTACATCTTCGGAGCCCAGGAGTCTGTGCTCTGCTTAAGATCCCCGCCCTCTCCTTTCCCTTGCGTCCTCCTCCTCTCCCTGTGAAAACCTGCGCCTGCGTTCTGCTTGGCTGGGGCTAACAGCTTAGAGAATAATTTAATATCGTTATTTAACAATGAGATGGGGCGCAAGTTAGAGGAAACATCATGACTCTTCCCTGGTTTAGGGATAGTGGTGATGATGGCACTTAACATTTCTTTTAGAATGGTATTAGGGAGAAGAAAAGAGTTAAAAAGATGGAAAATTCTAGGTGTTAGGGTACTTTTACACTTGCGGAAGGACGGATCCGGCAGGCTATTCAGCCTGCCGGATCTGTCCTGCCGCAAGTGGCCGTGCACTGCCGTGCTGCCGCTCCGTCCCCATTGACTAAAATGGGGGGGGGGCGGAGCTACGGCAGTGCACGACAAAGATCGCCGGACTGAAAAGTCAGACATGCAGGACTTTTAGTCTGGCGATCTACAGCCGCGCTGCACCGTGGCTCCCCCCCCTGCCCCATTATAGTCAATAGGGGCAGCACAGCAGTGCACAGGTACTTGCGGTAGGACGGATCCGTCCTGCCGCAAGTGTAAAAGTACCCTTAGTTCTGTACTAAAGGTTTTATAATAATCTCCAGAGAAGCCATCTGGGCCTGGGGCTTTGTGTGTTTTAAGGGTTTTTATTGCTTCTTCTGTTTCTTGTCTTGTGAAAGGGATGTTAATAGAGGATAATTCCTGAGGGGATATTGCCGGCAGAGACACGGAGTCTAGAAACGCAGAAATTAGCTGTGGTGTAGCTGCGTCGTCTTCCAGGTTATATAGGGAGCTATAATAATCCACAAACGCGTCTGCGATGGCCAGCGCATGTGTAGTGATCTTACCATCTCTTTGTCTCATGGATTCAATGCGAGATGCGATAGCACGTTGTTGGAGTTTGCCGGCCCGTATAGCTCCTGCTCTATCACCCAAATGGTATTGTTTACGCTTAAAGCGGTATATAGCTTGTTCATATTTTTGTAAAAGAAACGGACGCAGTTAAAAACTCAATTCAGTGAGTTCTTTTATAAGAGTTTCTGTGGGGGAGGCTTTGCATTGTGATTCCATGAAAGCCAGACGAGAAAGTAGGTCCTGTAGTTGTTTTTCTCTTTGTTTTTTAAGTCTGGAAGCAGACTGTATGAATAGGCCTCTCCTGTAGCTTTTATGGGAGCACCATAAAGTGGAGATGTTGACGTCAGGGGAGTGAAGTAGTGAAAGGCCGAACACGGTCATCGTGTCTTAATAAGTAAGGGTTAAGGTGCCAGAGTGGGGGATTGGGGTTAGGGTATGTTTCTTTAATATGAAGGAAAATGGGGGCATGGTCGGACTATGTGATATTACCGATTGCGGAATGGGATGCTTGATGTAGAAGGTCTCTTGATATGAGAAAATAATCAATTCTAGATTGCGAGATATGAACCTGAGACGAGAAGGTGAAGTCCCTTTCCGTCGCATGCTGGCATCTCCAAATATCATGTAGGGGAATGGTTTTAAGGAGCTTACCCAATTCCGGATGGTAACCCATTGCCACATGAGAGCAATCGAGCAATCGATTGATGATGATCAATGGGAACGTTGAAATGTCCACCAAGAACAATTGGTCTCCTTGCTACCTTCATTAGTTTCTTAAAGGAGCGACTAATAAAAGATCTGTCGAGAGTTAGGAACATATAAGTTAGCTATGGTATAATCAACGTGGTTAATAATGAAGCGTCCAGCTGGGTCAGTAATACATTGGTATGATTTGAATTGAACTGAACATCTAATCCTTATGAGGACCCCCACCCTCTTGACCCGCGCGGAAGCAAAGAAAAGGTGTGGAAAATGTCTATTTGAGCACCTATGTGTCTCCTGAGCCAGCAAAATATTGTATCTCATTTTATTGGCGTCTGACCACATTGCTGAGTGTTTGAAAGGGGAGTTAAGACCTTTCACATTTATAGACATTAATTTCAAAACCATGGCGGGAATGTCCGGAATGTATGCGATTTAAAGGAGGAGAGGGATGAGTGGCATTAGACAAGCTGGCATTGAGATCACGATCTATTAGAGAACGTAAATGGTTATAAAAATGAATGAAAATGAAAAGAAATAAATGAAGTAAACATAGGTCTATAATAAATATATATAGGGTCGCATCCTCAACTTCACAGTTTTCCTAAAGGAAGAAGCAACAGGCAATGAACAATAAAAGAAGAGCCCAAAAATGCATATTTCTCTAAAGATAAACCCTGAAGAGAAACAGATCAGACAACCTATTATAGAGGATACCATATTTTTCGCTTTATAAGACGCAAAAGTGGGGGGAAAATGTCAGTGCGTCTTATAAAACGATGGTTGACTTTTTTTTTTTTTACAGGGCTGACACTGATATATCGCTGGCCGCTATGCTGCATAGTGCGGCTGGCGATATATCAATTACAGTTACGCGGGGAGGAAGGGCTGGAGGCAACTCACAGCGGGGCCCGGTGCAGTCACTGTATTACACTGGGCCCCGCGCACAGAAGTCTTTTTGTATGTAAAGTCTTTCTTTAATCCTGAAGCAGTTGCTCTCCTTTTGATAAACTAGCCTAATCGCCGGCATCAGTACTCACTATGAATGCAGCATGCGGTCTGGCCGGCGCATAGCTTCAGTCAGTTGCGCTCCTGCTCCTACTTCATTAATGAAGAGGGCGTAGCGTGACTGACTAAGTGACGTCAGTCATGCGCCGGCCAGACCGCACAGCTGCATTCATAGTGAGTACGGATGCAGGCGATTAGGCTAGTTTATCAAAGGAGAGCGACTGCTTCAGCATTAAAGAAAGACTTTACATACAAAGAAGAATAAAGTACTGTAATGCTGTGACACATAGGGCCATGAGGGGGACCAGCATAAGATACTATATGTGTGTCATCCACACATATAGCGTCTGATGCAGGCCCCCCTCATGGCCCTATGTATCACAGCACAGATCCCCCATAACAGTGCGTCATCCACAGACCCCCCCATAACAGTGCGTCATCCACAGACCCCCACCCATAACAGTGCGTCATCCACAGACCCCCCATAACAGTGTGTCCTCCACAGATCCCCCATAACAGTGCGTCCTCCACAGATCCCCCATAACAGTGCGTCCTCCACAGATCCCCCATAACAGTGCGTCCTCCACAGATCCCCCATAACAGTGCGTCATCCACAGCTTCCCCATAACAGTGCGTCATCCACAGATCCCCCATAGCAGTGCGTCATCCACAGATCCCCCATAGCAGTGCGTCATCCACAGATCCCCCATAACAGTGCGTCATCCACAGATCCCCCATAGCAGTGCGTCATCCACAGATCCCCCATAGGAGTGGGTCATCCACTGATCCCCCATAGCAGTGCGTCATCCACTGATCCCCCATAGCAGTGCGTCATCCACTGATCCCCCATAGCAGTGCGTCATCCACTGATCCCCCATAGCAGTGCGTCATCCACAGATCCCCCATAGCAGTGCGTCATCCACAGATCCCCCATAGCAGTGCGTCATCCACAGATCCCCCATAGCAGTGCGTCATCCACAGATCCCCCATAGCAGTGCGTCATCCACAGATCCCCCATAGCAGTGCGTCATCCACAGATCCCCCATAGCAGTGCGTCATCCACAGATCCCCCATAGCAGTGCGTCATCCACAGATCCCCCATAGCAGTGCGTCATCCACAGAGCCCCCATAACAGTCATCCCCAGACCACCATTAGTTCAAAATCCACCAAAAGCACACCTTTTGATTCAAAAATGTTTTTTTCTTATTTTCCTCCTCAACAACCTAGATGCGTCTTATAAAGCGAAAAATACGGTACTTATTCAGGCATTGTCCACATTAGGGTTTTCAGAAGAGCTCTGACCAGCTCGTCTCTTGGTTCTCCCACTTCTGCTTGATTGCACTACAGACCAAGGAGACGGTGACGGCAATACTGGTAAAGCGGCTAGGTCTTGAACTTTCGCTCAGTTCTCAGTTGAGATCATAGGGTCCCCAAGTGCCGTCAGGAGTTCCGTGAGGGCCTCATGTCGGCGTATTAGGAACCTTTTCCCATCTATTGTGGTAGCCAGGCCAAAAGGAAATAGCCAGCGATAAAGGATTTTCTTTAATCGTAGCAGGTCTGTGAGAGGTTTTAGTTGTCTCCTTTTAGAAAGGGTAATCTATGCTAAAATCTTGGAAAAGAGTGAGTTGGTGACCTTCAAAGTCCCATTGAGGTGTATCTCTGGCCCTCTTTAGAATATCTTCTTTCACTCTGAAATCAAGAAATCTACAAATTACGTCTCTTGGGGGATTTGATGATTCTGAATGTGGGTGCAAGGCCCTGTATGCCCTCTAGTAGGTGAATGGCTAGTTGTTTCACAGTGCTTAGCAATGATTCTGAAGCATAATTTTCAGGAAGGCCTCGGATTCTTAAATTATTTCGACTGTTTCGGTTGTCTTGATCTTCCAGGGGTTGTCTGGGTTCAGAGCTGAACCCTGACATAAGCTCCCTTTCACACATTTAGGCCTAATTCACACGTCCGTCGTGTTTTGCGGATCCGCGGATCCGCAAAACACGGACATCGGCGATGTGCGTTCCGCAATTTGCGGACCGCACATCGCCGGCACTCTCATAGAAAATGCGTTTTCTTGTCCGCAATTGCGGACAAGAATAGGACATGCTCTATTTTTTTCGGGAACGCAATTGCGGACCCGGAAGTGCGGATCCGCAATTGCGGACCCGGCCGGGACATCGCCTGTCCCCATTGAAACTAATGGGTCCGCAATTCTGTTCCGCAAAATGCGGACCAGAATTGCGGACGTGTGAATAAGGCCTTAGCCTGTATGAGTGGAGCATTTCTAGCTATGCTGCACAGGGTAAGGGCTGTTTGTTTACTGCCGGTGACGTACCCAGCTTTTTTTCAGTATTTCAGTATTTTTTTTCAGTATGCTAGGCGGAGGCTTCCGGTGACTTTACCGGCACTAATGGGTGTTCTTTAGCACTTACCAGTCTGTAAAACAGGCTTCCGTTTAGCATACTCATTGGAAGCCCGGTATGTCACTGGTAGTAAAGAAATAGCTGTTGGGTAGTCGGGTTGGGAGTGATAGCAGCTGTAAGCGAAAGCAGGTTTCAGCTGCTTTAACTCCTGATCTGATTTCTAACAGCTATATGTCCCGATATAGAGAAGATCATGCTTATTTCTGGTCATGTTTTAAAGCAGGCATGCTCAACCTGCGGCCCTCCAGCTGTTGTAAAACTACAACTCCCACCATGCCCTTCTGTAGGCTGTCTGGGAATGATGGGAGTTGTAGTTTTGCAACAGCTGGAGGGCCGCAGGTTGAGCATGCCTGTTTTAAAGCATAGAGAAAAAGCTAAACGTCGGATCCGGCGATGCGCCGAAACGACGTTTAGCTTAAGGCCGGATCCGGATTAATGCACTTCAATGGGAATTAATTACGGATCCGGCGTTACGGCATGTCTTCCGGATTTTTGGACGAAGACAAATCCGCAGCATGCTGCGCTTTTGTCAACGTCCAAAAAACGTTCACATACTGAACGGAAGACATCCTGATGCATCCTGAACGGATTTCTCTCCATTCAGGATGCATTAGGATAATCCTGATCAGTATCTTTCCGTCCTAGAACCCCGAGGACGGAACTCTAGGACGGAAAGCAAAAACGCTGATGTGAAAGGGGCCTTAGAGAAAAAAATATAACTTTGGCAACATTATAATCATACTGACCCAAACTCCGTAAAAAAAAATCCCACAAATTAATGTTTAAAATTGCATTTTTTTTAATCTTTTCCGAAAAGAATAAGATAATAAGTTATTTAATACAGTATATGAACCCCAAAATGGTTCCTAAAAAAAAAAACAAAAAAAAAACAAACCCCAAACAACTTGGGCCTCAAAATTCAAGGTTTCATACAGCTAAATTGACTATTAAAGTGACTGTTAAAGGGTTAATGTTATAAGCATTTACTGTGCCCCTTAGGCCTCTTTTACACGGGCGTTGCGGGTGCACTCCGTCAAACAGTGCGGGTGCGTTGCGGGAATCGCCGCAATTTTTCCCTGCGAGTGCAAAGCGCTGTCATGCGTTTTGCACGCGCGGGAGAAAAATCGGCACTTTTGGTACCCAGACCCGAACCTGCACTTCTTCACAGAAGTGCATGTTTGGGTCAGAAATTGTCCCGCTGGTATTATTTCACATTATAACATAGTTATAATGTAAAATAATACCCTTGGCCATCTTCCTAATGTTTAAACCGGTGCAGAATGGGTTAAAAATAATAAACTAATAATAACTTACCTGTTCCATTTGATTGCGAAGCCCGGCATCCTCTCCGTTAGCTTGCTAGTAGGAAAAGGACCCGTGATGATGTCACATGGTCACATGGACCAATCACATGCTCCATCACTATGCTTGCGATTTTCCCGCAGCCCCATTCACTTCTATGGGGCCTGCGTTCCGTTAAAAACGCAGAAGATAGAGCATGCTGCGATTTTCACGCATCGCAAAAGTGATGCGTGAAAATCAACTGTCATGTGCACAGCCCCATAGAAATGAATGGGTCCGGATTCAGTGCGGGTGCAATGCGTCCTCCTCACGCATTGCACCCGCGCGGAAAACTCGCCCGTGTGAAAGGGGCCTTAGACTAGTTTCACACTAGGAACAGGCTGCCGGGGTTCATCACATCCGTCGTAGCCCGAAACTGCTGGAACACAGCCTCGCTACATTGACTATAATGGGAGCCAGCACGGATCCGGCCTGTTTCTGTCAATAGTGCTAAGATTTGGCTGGACAAATAGGGCTGCAAATTCCAGCATCTGGAAAATGGTTTTCAACTGATTTTTTTGGGACTCATTTGCAATAATGTCAGTGGAAGCACATAATCTGAGTTATTGTGCCATCACTCATCCACTATTTCTCCTCCCTGCATATAAAACGAAAAATCTAAAATAATAAATGTTAAATTTTTAATATGATTTGTTGTTCCAGAAATGTTGAAATTCAAAGTTGGAATCCGCGGTGGAACAGACGGTTTATCTTCAGAGCCTCTCACCAGCAGAGCTTCACGGCTCCATAACTTCTTCCAGGTAGTGCCTTCTCCTACAATGGGGGAGGCTGTATTGGGGTGTACTCACGAAGCTGCGTTGAGGATTCACTAAAAATTATTACAACTAATTTACTAATACTGAGTAGGGTTGTCAAGATGCCAACATTTTCAGTACCATACAAAAGTATTGCGATACTCGATACCGCATGAAAGAAAAATAAAACACCAAAAATTCTGTGTGCAATCCACAGTTTTGGAATGTTCGGCATGTTTTTAATATTTTTTTCAGAGATAGCAGATATTTTTAAATATTTAAATAGTTAGGACTTTTTTGGACGTGGCGATACCTAATATTAATGCTCCATGTTCTCTAATGAGAAAAGATACTAAGGGTACTTTCACACTGGCGTTTTGGATTCCGTTTGTGAGATCGTTTCAGGGCTCTCACAAACGGTCCAAAACGGCTCAGTTAAGTCCCAATGCATTCTGAATGGATAAGGATCCGTTCCGCTTCTATTCCGTTTTGGAGGCGGACACCAAAACGCAGCATTCAGCATTTTGGTGTCCGTCTGACGATGCGGAGCCTAACGGATCAGTTTTTTTTACAATGTAAGTCAAAGGGGACGGATCCGTTTTCAATGACACAATATGGTGCATTTGAAAACGGATCCGTTTTGAATTACATTGAAAGTCAATAGGGAACGGATCCGTTTTCAAATGCACCATATTGTGCGCATCGTTTTGGACTTTGTCATTTTTCTTTAAACCTAATGCAAACGGATCCGTTCTGAACGGATACAAACGTTTGCATTATAGGTGCGGATCCGTCTGTGCAAATAAACAGACGGATCCGCACCAACGCAAGTGTGAAAGTACCCTAAGCTGGGCAGTAGCGCAGCCTAGCTTGGAGAAAAAGCAAATCCCGGTATTGTATTGATCCGGGGGTAAAAGTATTAATTGGGTATTGAAAGTTCGATACCCAGTGCATCCCAAATGTTTAGATGAAAATAGTTAGGACTCTGCACATGCAGACGATGAAGGACATAGGAGTACAGATTGTAATAAACATACAGCGGGAGGCATGTCTGCTGGTACTGAGGGATGTCACTCTTACATCATCATTTACTGTAAGATTGTTTTCCCGGGGTTAGATATTCTATCCTCAGGATAGGCCATCAGTATTTGATCAGTAGGGGTTCCACTCCCAGCACCCCTGCAGATCAGCTGTTTGAATGGACTGAGCTGCACAAAACCCGGAATTTGGACCCCCCCATCGATCAGATTCTGATTACCTATACTAAGGGTAGGTCATCAGTTTATAAGTCCTGGACATTCCCTTACAGTTTGTCTACCTGTGATTTGAAATGCATAACTACGGTGCACAAACGCTGCGTTCTCTTCAAACAGCCGATCCGTGGGGGAGTCGGACCCCTTCTCGACAATCGTCTGCTAAATCTAGCTGTGTAATACAACCCTTAGTGAAAATTATCAATTCATTCAAGACGCTGATGTGAAAGTAGCCTTTTATTTATTTGTATTGATGACTTAGCCCAGTGATGGGCAACGTGCGGCTCTCCAGCTGTTGCAGAACTACAACTCCCAGCATGCAAAGCCTGTCTATAGCTATCAGCCTACTGCAGTGCATGGTGGGAGTTGTAGTTTAGCAACAGCTGGAGAGCCGCATCACTGACCTATCCTGTTTGAAGAGACTGCAGGGCTCATACGAACGCTGCCTTCTATTCATTGTTTACCGGCTCGCCTTTGCAACTTCAGCGTTGAGCAGTGTAATTGCACCTAAGCTGCCACCTTCTCTTCAGTGAGATGGGTCCTTCCTGTTCACTTGAATCGGAAGGAGCTGTCCCATTGAAGTCCTCACCGTTGCAAGGGCAAGCCGGTAAACAATGACGAGAAGGGAGCGCAGCCTTCTCTTCAAACAGCCGATCTGATATTGATGACTTATCCTGAGGACAACCCCTTTAACTCCTTTAATTGAAACCCCTGAACACAGATGTGAACAGAGCCTTAAAAAACCCGGTATGTGTGAATGCAGCCTCATCAGAGCTGTAGGGTCAAGCAGTGTTATTGAACTTCTGTACAACCTCGGCAGGCAATATCTAGCTCAGCCTATAACTTTTCTGCTATACTGCATAGTCCTGTTGTTAATGCTTTCATTCTTTATCAAGTTATATTTGTTCGTAGGGGAAATCATCATGTCCGTTTCCCTTGCAACAACAACTGTCTGCGCTAACCAGGGAAGGACTTCTGGACTCCTTGTTCGTCCTCTTTGAAGAATGCAACAGTCCAGCATTGATGAATATCAAACATGTGTCGAACTTTGTCAAAAAATGTAAGTTTAGTTTTGTTTCTTTTGAAACGCAGTGGTCTCATTCAAAGCTGCCTTAAAGGGGTTGTCTCACTTCAGGAAGTGGCATCTATCATGTAGAGAAAGTTAATACGAGCAACTAACTAAATACTGCTATTATTCATATTGCTTCCTTTTGGCTGGATTTATTTTTCCTTCACATTATACACTGCTCGTTTCTATGGTTACAGACCACCCTGCAATCCATCATCGGTGGCCGTGCTTGCACAATATAGGAAAAAGAACTAGCCTATGTGCGCTCCCATGGTCTCGGGAGAGGCTGACGCTTTTTCTTATAGTGTACAAGCACGACCACCTCTGATGGAATTGAGGGTGGTCTGTAACCATGGAAACGAGCAGCGTATAATAAGATGGAAAAATGAATCCAGCCAGCAAAGGAAGCAATATGGATAATAACAATATATTAGTATGATAAATGTCACTTGCTGAAGTGAGACAGCCCCTTTAACTGGAAAATGGCCTTGTTGCCCATAGCATCCAATCAGAGCTGTTCTGGATAGGGAGGTGTAGCACAGTCCACTCGGCTGTTTCCTTGGCTGCTGCGTAAGGTGGTATTCCGATCTTATCCATGAATTTTTATGAAGGGAATATCCCTTTAACCCCTTAAGGACACGGCCATATTTCACCTTAAGGACCAGGTCATTTTTTGAAAATCCAACCAGTGTCACTTTATGTGGTGATAACTTTAAAACGCTTTTACGTATCCTGGCAATTCTGAGATTGTTTTTTCGTCACATATTGTACTTCATGACACTGGTAAAATGGATTAAAAAAAATGTATTTTTATTTATAAAAAAAATACCAAATTTACCAAAAATGTAAAACTGATTTTACATACTTTGTTAACCCTTTAGATGTTCCACAAGAGTTAAGTGCAAATAGAGATAAAATTTCAGATTTTCGATTTTGTTTTCGCAAATTTTCCATTTTAATCCAGTTTTTCCAGGAGCAAAGCAAGGGTTAGCAGCCAAACAAAACTCAATATTTATTGCCCTGATTCTGTAGTTTTTAGAAACACCCTATATGTGGTTGTAAACTACTGTATGGCCTAACTGCAGGGCACAAAAGGAAGGGAACGCCATATGGTTTTTGGAAGGCAGATTTTGCTGGACTGGTTTATTTATACCATGTCCCATTTGAAGCCCCCTGATGCATCCCTAGAGTAGAAACTCCAAAAAAGTGACCCCATTTTGGAAACTACAGGATACTGTGGCAGTTTTTTTGGTACTATTTTAGGGTAAATATGATTTTTGGTTCCTCTATATTACACTTTTTTTGAGGCAAGGTAACAAAAAATTTAAATTCTGAAATTTCACCTCCATTTGCCAATAACTCTTGTGGAACACCCAAAGGGTTAACAAAGTTTGTAAAATCAGTTTTGAATACCTTGAGGGGTGTACTTTCTTAGATGGGTCACTTTTTTGGACTTTCTACTCTAGGGGTGCATCAGGGGGGCTTCAAATGGGACGTGGTGTCAAAAAACCAGTCCAGCAAAATCTACCTTCCAAAAACCATATGGCGTTCCCTTCCTTCTACGCCCTTCGTGTGCCCGTACAGTAGTTTACGACCACATATGGGGTGTTTCTGCAAACTACAGAATCAGGGCACTAAATATTGGATTATGTTTGGCTGTTAACCCTTGCTTTGTTACTGGAAAAATGAATTAAAATGAAAAATTTGAAAAAAAATAGCTGTTTTGGGACCGTTTTTATTTTTTGTTATTTACATAGTTGATCTGACAGGTTAGATTGTGTGCTATTTCTATAGAGCCGGTTGTATCTGACGCGACTATACCAAATATGACTAATTTTTGGGAATTTTTGTTTCAGTTTTTCATAATAAAGCATTTGAAAAAAATGATCTTTTAGTGTCTCCCCATTCTGAAAGCCATATTTATTTTTTATTTTTTGGGCGACAGTCTTATGTAGGGGCTTTTTTTTGCGGTATGAGATGTCGGTTTGATTGGCACTATATTGAAGTGCATATGACATTTTGGTCGCTTGCTATTACACTTTTTGTGATGTAAGGTGACAAAAATGGCTTTTGACACCGTATTTATATTTTCTTCTTTGCTGTGTTCAGCAAGTTCACGTGTTATTGTTATAGAGCAGGTTGTTACGGACGCGGCGATACATAATATGTATACTTTTTATTAGGGATGTCCCGATACCATTTTTTTAAGACCGAGTACGAATACCGATACTTTTATTTAAGTACTCGCCGATACCAATTACCGATACCTCGTATAAACAGCGGCGCAGTTACTGATAGCAATGAAAACAATTAAAGCTGGAATTTGGTTGCTATGGACAACGGCTTTTCTTTTCCTTTGTACAAGTGTTAATAAATTAATAAATGGGAATATAATAGCGTTTTCAAACCAATGTGCCTCCAGGGGGATCTGTTTTTGGGGGATCTGTGGATGACACACTGTTATGGGGGGGGATCTGTGGATGACACTGTTATGGGGGGATCTGTGGATGACGCACTGTTATGGGGGATCTGTGGATGACGCACTGTTATGGGGGATCTGTGGATGACGCACCGTTATGGGGGATCTGTGGATGGCACCGTTATGGGGGATCTGTGGATGGCACCGTTATGGGGGATCTGTGGACGACACCGTTATGGGGGATCTGTGGACGACACTGTTATGGGGGATCTGTGGATGGCACCGTTATGGGGAATCTGTGGATGGCACCGTTATGGGGGGATCTGTGGATGGCACCGTTATAGGGGGAATCTGTGGACAACACCGTTATGGGGAGGGACCTGTGGACGTCACCGTTATGGGGGGACCTGTGGACGTCACCGTTATGGGGGGACCTGTGGACGTCACTGTTATTGGGGGGACCTGTGGACGTCACTGTTATGGGGGGACCTGTGGACATCACTGTTATGGGGGGACCTGTGGACATCACTGTTATGGGGGAGGGGGACCTGTGGACATCACTGTTATGGGGGGGACCTGTGGACATCACTGTTATGGGGGAGGGGGACCTGTGGACATCACTGTTATGGGGGAGGGGGACCTGTGGACATCACTGTTATGGGGGAGGGGGACCTGTGGACATCACTGTTATGGAGGGGAACCTGTGGACATCACTGTTATGGGGGAGGGGGACCTGTGGAATCACTGTTATGGAGGGGAACCTGTGGACATCACTGTTATGGGGGGATCTGTGGATGAGGCTGTAATGGGGGATCTGTGGGTGACACTGTTAGGGGGCTATGTGGATGACACATATATAGCATCTTATGCTATATACATGTCATCCACAGATCCCCCCCATTAGTGTCATCCAGATTACACTTGCGGGGGCCGGTGCAGCTTGACTCATACACCGGCCCCGCAGCTGCTATATTGTGTTTCATTACCCCTAACTTACTGTGCCTGTGATTACTAACTATTAATGCGCAGTCCCTCCATGCTCCTGCCCCGCGCGCCTTCTGTAATCCTAAAGTGGGCGGAGCGGGCAGGCGGGACATGAGGCGCATGGAGGAACTGAGAGCTCAAGCTGCCCGATTCCTCCATGCGCCTCATGTCCCGCCTGCCCGCTCCGCCCACTTTAGGATTACAGAAGGCGCGCGGGGCAGGAGCATGGAGGGACTGCGCATTAATAGTTAGTAATCACGGGCACAGTAAGTTAGGAGTAATGAAACAGAATATAGCCGCTGCCGAACCGGAACTTCCGGTATCGGCAGTGGTATCGGCGGCATTTTTACGAGTATGAGTACTCGTGAAAATGCCGGTATCGGTCCCGATACCGATACTAGTATCGGTATCGGGACATCCCTACTTTTTATTTATTTATTTTAGTTTTACACAATAATATAATTTTTGAAACAAAAAAAAAATCATGTTTTAATGTCTCCATAGTCTGAGAGCCATATTTTTACATTTTTTTGGACTATTGTCCTATGTAGGATATCAATTTTTGTGGGATGAGATGACGGATTGATTGGCACTATTTTGGGGTTCATATACATTTTTGATCGCTTGCTATTACACGTTTTGTGATGTGAGGTGCCAAATTTTTTTTTTTACACTGTTTTTATAAAAAATTTTTACGGTATTTACCTGAGGGGTTAGATCATGGGATATTTTTATAGAGCATGTTTTTATGGACGCGGCAATACCTAATATATATACTTTTTTTTAATGTATTTTACTTTAACACAATAACAGCATTTTAGAAAAAAAAAATCATGTTTTAATGTCTGCATAGTCTGAGAGCCATATATTTTTTTTTTTGCAGCGATTGTCCTATGTAGGGGCTCATTTTTTTGCGGGATGAGATGGCGGTTTGATCGATACTATTTTGGAATGCATACGCCATTTTGATCGCTTGGTATTACACTTTTTGTGATGTAAGGTGACAAAAATGGCTTTCTTTACACCATTTTTTATTTTTTTTATGGTGTTCACCATGGGATATTTTTATAGAGTAGGTTTTAACGGGCGCTGCGATACCTAATATGTGTAGTGTATTTTATTTTTTTTAATTTTTGTTCAGTGATGTGTTTTTTAAAATTTTTACTTTTTTTCACTTTTAAATTTTTTTTTTTTTTTACCCAGACCCACTTGGTTCTTGTAGATCCAGTGGATCTGGTGTCTATATAATACAGTACAGTACACTATATAGTGTACTTTACTGTATTTTTTACTTTACAAAGTCTGAATAGACTTTTGCCTTTAGCAGAAGTCTATTCAGAGTTTCAGCACCATGGAGAGCAGGACGCTTCTGAAAGCGTCCTGCTGCCATGGTAACCATCACCCGCTGCCCGAACTGAGCAGCAGGTGATGGGGAGGGAGGGGAGCTCCCTCCCTCTGCCATCCCATCCTGTCGGGGGGTTGCAAAGGCTCCCTCCCTGATAACCCTTCCTGAACAAGCACAGATGCCAGTCGTTTCTATCAGAGTGTCAGCAATGTGCTGACACTCTGATAGAACCACTATACCGCCAACGATGTTACAGACATCCTCCCACCGCCCACAACCCCCCCGCACCCCCGCAGCCACAATATGATTGGGGGCTGCAGGGGGGCGAAAATGTAACACTTTGGGGGCATTTAGTCTCTGATCTGACCGCGGGGATCAGAGATCGCACAAAGCGATGCAAGCCGCAGGTCTGAATTGACCTGCGGTTTGCAGCGATCGCCGATATGGGGGGGTCACAGGACCCCCCTAGGCATTTGAACATGGTTCCTGCTGCACGATCGCAGCAGGAACCATGTTTCTAGCCCGATTTTTTTGTTGTTTTTTTAGACGCAATTTAATTTAGGACGTATGGGTACATCCTGTGTCCTTAAGGACTCGGACATTAGGACCTTACCAAGTTAACAAATCTCTTTTTATTTAAGATCACAAAAATGCCAGATCAACGCCAGTAAGACATAGCGTAATAGTCATTTCATACAGTGTAAGCAAGATAATACAATCTTACAGACGTTGCATGAAGTAGAACGTGTGACTATATACAGTACCAAGACAGGATAACACCTGTCTAAACATAAGCTTTAAGAACAAGAATAACATATAGCCCAGTTAGAATAGTTACGAATGGAATAGTCGTCGTGACAAGACGCCCGTGTGCTCAGCCTCAGATGCCCAATCCGGTGGAATGTCTGTTCTACACGCAGATATATGCAGACTATGTAGACATATAGCCCATCACCACTTTACTTCCTAGCCCGTCCCGTGCAGAAGTCCTTCCATGGGGAGCAAATTTGAAGGAATCTGCCATGAGACCTATTTGCCCAACCCACCAGCTCTTCCATCAGGAATATCTGGTCCACTCTCATATACCAATCCTCAATAGAGGGAGATGCAGTCTGAAGCCACTTCAGAGGAATTAGCAGTACCTGTACCAGCAGGTCAGATAAGGCCGGCCGCCAGGTTTCCAATGGTAGCCAGAACAACACAGATAAGGGAGATAACTTCATCAGGCCTGCTGTATTTGGCCACCAACGCCGGACACGCGTTATGTAGTTCCTTATTTGCCCGGAAATGTTTACCAAATCAGAGCAATAAGAGGCAATACTTTTCTCTTCTTTCAATCTGTTTAAAAGAGACATTAGTGAGACATTCCTAAGTGGCCTCCAAAACTGTGGGATGGACTGCGTCAGGCTTTAGCAGGGAGGGGACAGCCATAGCGGACATACTACTAGGGGGATCTGTGAAAATCTCCATCTTCCCCCTTGAGATTCTTAAATGGGTTACCAAGTTAAAGGGGTTTGCCCATCACAGTAAGTAAGCAAATAACTAATTGTTCACCCATTACGGGGCTGCAAATGGCAACTATAATGGTGGCTAGTGTGTCCAAAAAATATCAAGTGTATGAAAGGCACCCATATAGTATTTTTGTCTACAGCTCTGCTGCATAGTCATGGCTTTCTGACTGCTGACAGCTGCAACTAGAGGGAGCCCACTGCATAGTGGTGGTCATGTACTAATGTTCTACACCAATTGCAAGTTTTGTCAAAAGTGCATTTTTGTGACAGAATTTGTGACTTTCTAGGTATTTCCAACACCCTTGGTGCTATTCCAAAAAGTGCAGTGTGCGTAAGCCTCTTAATAGACTGGTTGGATCTTCCGCCAGCAGGATGTGTGAAGCGCCGCTGTGTAACAGCTGTGCTGCCTCTAGTGGCTCCTGCAGGTAGTCCAGTGTAAATGGTTTCTGAACTTTACATGTAATTAATGTTGCATTTATTTTGTCAACCACAAAATATAATGTGCCTACACCATAGGTGCTGAAGTGAATTTTCTTTAGATTTCAGCCCTGCAGGAGCTGCCGTGCTAGCCAAGTGATGCTGTTCCTTCACAGTGCTACTCCACACTGCCCAGCCAGCATCCGCAGATGCCAGAGGTTGCCACCCATTGATCGTAATGTTATGGCATCCTGTCAATAAGCCGTGACCTCGTCAGATGGAAATACCTGAGCTCTTTCAATATTTCTTGCCGGTTAAGTGTCTGGGAGGAGCTTAAAATTCTGACATATCTTCTAGGTGCTCGGCTACATGTCTCCCAACAAGTTTCCAGTAGCAACCAGCAGGATTGTGAATGTGTTTTTACTAACGGAATGGAATGTGTTTTTAATGTGACTTTATTTTTTCTTTAGATTCAGTCTATATGTGAATTGTAACATGACGTTCTAGAGTAAATGATCATATTCAGTTTCATATAGTTATACAGAGCACTTGGGCAAAGTCTAGTGTAGGGACGGGCAAACTCGGCTCTCCAGCTGTTGTAAAACTACAATTCCCACCATGCCCTGCTGTAGCTGATAGCTGTAAGCAGTCTTTGCATGCTGGGAGTTGTAGTTTTGCAACAGCTGGAGGGCCGAGTTTGCCCATCCCTGGTCTAGTGGAATTGATGGACATAACTTATGCATTCAACTCTCGCTATCTGCTTTATATATGTGTGTTTGTGTATATATATATATATATATATATATATATATATATATATATATATATAATAAAAGAGAAGCAGCAGCACAGTTGAAGGTGTGAAAAGGGTGCAAGATCCTCTTGGGAACAAGGCAAATAGTCCAGGTGTATATAAAATCCAAAGATGAGGCAGCACTCCAGCATATGAAAAATAAGGGACCCTCTTTATTCCCCAGGCAACGTCAAGCCTTGACAAAGGTCTCATTGAGAAGACCGAAACGTTGCCTGGGGAATAAAGATAGTCACTTATTTTTCATATGCTGAAGTGCTGCCTCGTCTTTGGATTTTATATATATAAATAGATATACATAGATATATAGGTATATATCTATCTATACTGTATAGATTGTGAGACAGTGACTGGAAAAGTAGCAGGAAATCATTATATTTCAGGAAGTGGATATTTCAACTAGGAAAGCTGGGTGAGATCAGAAATCCAGGAAAGATGGGTTGCCTTAGCAAAGCATTCTTTGCTGAGGACTTTGGTTAATGGTGTTGTCGGGCCTGGATTTTTATGGAATGGTGAGCAGGTTGGTAGTGGGGCTCCTCGTTCCCTTCCTGTCCAGAACAGGTTTCCTATATAGCTCTCAGCCAGGTGATGGAGCTCGGCTCATTTCTGGACTATAAAGGTCTGCACTATGAGCATGAGTGGGTGGGGGACTGGTTGAACAGACTGTCTGTCACCATTGCAGCTGAAGTCTGCTAAAACGTCAAAAAGACTTTGTGTCGTGTGGCTGGTAGTAGGCCGCCTGTAAAGAAAGGGTGATCTTGTGTTTAGTAAGTGC